>JAWZYU010000024.1:2700666-4051000 GCA_038380435.1 Ryuthela nishihirai | reverse complement strand
TAATTTTTTTTTATTTCACCAGAAATTAGAGCTACATTTATGGTGTATTGTATCTGTATTTTTATGCTGTTTTCTCATTCATATTAATTAGCTTATCATATATTATTCTTTTAGTTTTTAGCTGTTTTCTAAATTGGTCAAACTTTTTACTTTGTAAATTTTTGAAATAATTTGTAAGAGTTGATTTTCACTTCACTAGAGCTGGGTGTATGATATTCTAACTGTTGGAAATTTACAGGGATACTTCAGAGTCATCTGCTATTATGGCTAGCGACTCATCTGAGGCTTCAGAGGTTTCTGAGCTTAGCTCTCCTCTAGTAACCTCTGAGGATTATTTAAAGGAATTTTCGGAGATCCAGGAGTATTTGGAAAAGATTCTAACTTCTGAAAACAAACTGATCACTACAGTTGTTGCAAATGAAATAAGAACACAACTAGCTCGTGCAGAAAAACTGCTAACCAGACAGCAGCTGATGATCGCTGAACTGACAGGTATAAGTAAAGCTCAAGCAGCCCAAGTAATTCAAGCAACGCAAGTAGTTCAAGCAGCCATCACCAACAATGTAAGCTATGCCCAAATGGCAAAGAAAAATACATCTCAGGCAGCCAACCATAAAGTTCCTCAGATGAGTAAGTCTAATAAAGTGCCGTTGGTGTTCCCCTCAGAGGAATCGAAGAAATCCATAACATCATCTGAAGAAATGAAAGCTGCCTTGAAAAAGAAACTAGACCCTAAAACACTGGGAGTAGGTATCAAATAAGTAAGGAAAATCAAGAACAATGGAATCGCTATTGAGCTGAACACTACTGCCCATGTAGATAAATTGCAGGATAGTATAAGGAAGGACACCACACTGAAGCAAGTCTGTGCTGCTAGGAAGCCAGTGGCAATGAATCCTAAGGTAATCATTTATGATGTTCCCAGCGGTATGGATCGTAAAGAAATTATGAATTGTGTTTATGAGCAGAACTCCGTAGAGGAAATAGAAAATGGCATGACATATAGGTTCAGCATCCCTTCAGGAACAGATAAACACGTTTTCGAAGTGAATCCTAGCACCTATAACTGCTTTATGTGAGAAGGTCGAGTCAACATTGGATGGACAAGGAACAAGGTGAAGGAATATTTGAGCCCTATGATATGCTATCACTGCTACGAATATGGTCATGTCCAGAAGAATTGCCCCTGAAGGATGAGAGATTTGTTCCACCTGTTCTGGACAGCACAGCCATCGAGAATGTCAGAGCACAGAGAAAAAATGTAGGAACTGTACTATAGCCAACAGCAAATGCAAGACAGGTACAGCACAGACCACAGTGCAATGGATAAGTTCTATCCTTGCCGCACAAGAGAGCTAGCAGGACTAGTCGCCAGAACCAACTATGTCTAGTCCTTCTCAGCACTTTAACTGGTCACTTTTACAGATCAACATAAATAAGTCTCAAGCAGCCACAGCCCATCTACGAGCATTAATAGATCATGCAAATCCCAATATAGCGTCCAAATTGATATGCATACAGGAACCGTACCTAAGCGGCGGAAAACCTCCAGGTCTACCACTATAATGGAATCAGTTTCGGAAAACAAAGGAAAAGTCTGCATCATAGCAACCACCAACCTAATCGATATCTCAACAATGCACAAAAGCATCAATATTGTGGCAATAGAAGCAAGAGACGCGACAAACAGCATCATCCTCGTCTCCATATAATTTCTATCCTCCGAAGAAATAGAAGAAAATTTAGAGGAACTCGAGAATCTTATAAGAAGGAAAAAAATTCTGATAAATGGCGATTTTAATGCAAAACATATGCTATGGAGAAATCCCAACACAGATGAAAGGGGAGGAATTATTTTAGATTTCATCGTAAAGAACAATCTTTGATTATTAAATGACAATCATTCACCCCCACCTTCGAATAAGTAAACGGCAGAAGCTGGATTGATCTAACAATAGCCAGTCACAATTTGGAAAATGAAATTACCAAGTGGGAAATTTTATATGAGGAATTTAGGCATGTGAGAAGTTACACCACCAGCCCAGAGATACAAGTTAACTACAAGAGGACTAACAAGAATAGCACAGGATATGGAGAAACAAAAACTAACACTAGAGTGGGAAATAAAAGAAATTCAATCGACTGCAGAATTGGATTAATTCGTCAACAGCTTCATGCAAACCTTTATAGCCATTTGCGACAAACATCTGAAAAAGAAGGAAGTCAATTGCAGGAAGAAAATACGTGGTAGAACCCACAACTTACTGCAGAGAGAAATAAATTGAAAGCCGCGAGAAAACGATATGAAAAGGCCAGAGATCTAGCAGAAAGGGAAATCAGCAAAAAAGAATACAGAAAACAAGCGGCGATCTATAAAAGACATCAATTTTAGTCGAAAAAATTCTTGGAACGCCTTCTGCGATGAAGTCTCAAAAGAAAACCCCTTTTCACTTCCTTATAAAATTGCAAAAGGGAAGATAGGAAACCAATAAAAATTATCCACCTTAATAACAAAAGATAATAGAAGAATTGAAGATTTTGAAAACATTATTGAAACAATATTAGATGAATTATTCTTGGATGACAATCCCGACGAGGACACAGATGAACAAAGGAGAACTTGAACCCAGATACAGAACGATTATCAGAACTTTCGTAACATTTCGTTTAGTAAACAGGAAATTTCCGAGGTAATCAAAACATGCCTAAATATAAAGCACCTGGGATCGATCGAATAAATGTAGAAATAATCCAAGCCATCAATCTGACCATTCCGGATGTATTAAAAGATCTTTTGAACACCCGCCTTTGATTAGGATTCTTCCCAACGCAATGGAAAACAGCAAAAGTTGTTCTTTTTAATAAACCAGGTAAAGACTCCAGCAATGTGAAATCCTTTCGGCCCATTTGTCTACTGTCAACAATAATAACTATCTTGGATAAATTAATCACTAGAAGGATTTACTATCATCTCTTGAAGACAGGGAACCTTTATGCAGAACAGCATGGATTCAGGTCTGATAAATTGTGTAATACAGCCCTTTCAAAATTATATCAGAAGACAGAAACGAATAAAAATAATAATTTACATACATCAATAATATCTCTGGAAGTAAGTGGAGCCTTCAATAAAGTTTGGTGGAATGAGATTTTGCTGGAATTACAGGAAAAAAATTGCAATGAAAACATTTGCATATTAATAAAGAGCTACTTCACAGACAGATACATAATTTATCAGACAAACACCTTTCAACACAGAAAACAGATCAAACGAGAATGCCCTCAGGGCTCCTATAGTGGACCGCTGTTTTGGAATTTAATCATGGATCAGGCTCTGTCCCTGAATTTTCCAGCAAATGCAAGCATATGCAGATGATCTCTTACTAATCATAGGAGGTAAGACAAGAAATGAGCTGGAACAATTAAGTATTGAAGCTATAGGAAAATTAACAGAATGGAGTAACTCCAATAAATTAACATTTAGCACAGAGAAGAGCTTAGCGACGACAATAGCCCGTGCGAAGCGAATGATTCGACCCCCAACCTTCAAGTTAGGAGGACACAGCATAAAACATAAAAGAGAGCTCAAAATTTTAGGAGTCACAGTCGATGACAAGCTAAAATTCTATAAACATTTTCAGATAATAAGAGATAGAGTTTCAGAATTAATGTATAGTCTACTAAAAATCAGAAGAGATTTGTATAACAAAAGAAGAAACACTTTGAAACAGATATAAAGAGAAGTTTGGAAAGAATGTTACTCTATGGATATGGGATTTGGGGCTATAGATTGGAGAAAGATAAAAAGAAATTAGGAAACTGCATTCTTAGTACCAAGTGCCAGCCAGCTCTCTTTATTAGCAGAACCTACGAACAATCCCCACAGAAGCAGCCCTCATCCTCGGGGCACTGATCCCTGCTAATTTAAAAGTACTGGAAGAATTCAACCTATTCAAAATTACAGCACTTAAACAAAACATCAATTTCTATAATGAGCAATTTTTGGCAGAGAATATGGAACAACAGGAAGACAAATGGCTAACTCACCCAGCACACAAAATAATATCGTATGACAAAAAATTACCTACAGGACAAGGGATAGAAATCTATACAGACGGATCAAAAGTAGAAACAAAAGTCGGCTCTGCTTTTGTCGTCGAGCATAACGGAATAGCAATCCATTCAAGCAAACAACGACTGACAGACACTTATAACTACCAAGCAGAGGCTTATGCCATCTTAAAGGCTCTAGAATATATTCCAGAAATGAAAGAAATCAAGACATCAACATTTACAGCGATTCTTTCAGCTCTTCAAGCCTTAGGGAACAGCACGGACAGAAACAAGATACTAAACGACATCAAAAGGAAATATAATAGGATCAAAAATACAAGAAACATTTCATTCCACTGGATCAAAGCTCACGTAGGTTACGTAGGAAACGATTTAGCTGGTCAGAAAGCCAAAGATTCAAGCAAGATGGATATCATAACAGATTATTTACCCCTACCGCTTAGTCATATGAAGAATTTCTGGAAAAAAAATCTTACAAGAATAGCAAAACACATGGAATACTAGCAAAAAGGGAAGAACGCTCTTCACCTACATAAAACAAATTCAATAAACTAATCACTATTTTAATCACTACACTAACTAAATAACTACACTAACTTCCCGAACATCGCACTAGAATTGGAAAAACAGATAACCCATTATGCAGATGGGCAGTCAGAGACACAGTAAGCATTATCTGTTCAAATGTAACCTACTGAATTTAAAAGATCAACTGGAAAACATCGATCCAGCAAATCCAGATAATTCAAGAATTACAGACCAAGAAAAACTCAACATAATATCCAATGCAATGAAGACTTTCATTATAAACTATAACTTTTACTCTACACAACCTGAAGACTAACATATCTCAGCATGAAATAAATCCAGTTCAATAGTGTGGCAGACAGGCATTCATAATATTCTAGATAGCAGGGCAGCTCGTGGCATTCAGGTAAGTAGCCTCAAGCCAGGTCAGGACACCAAAGAAGTGTCCCTGGCTTAACAAACAAGTTAAAGGACAGCCAATAAACAAAAAAAAAAAAATTAAAAATAGAAAACTACCAAAAAAGTTTTATTGTGCTCTCTAAATTACTAACAAAATAACAATTAAATCTGTATTGTGCTACTAATTCTTTTCATGTCTAAGTGTATGAAAGGAAAAAAAAAATTAAAAAAAAATATGTAAATGCTAAAATTACAAAAACAGTGTATGTTACTTAATTTTTACTAATAAGTTACTAACTTATCATATTGTATGCTATTTCATGTTATTAATCACAAAAACGTATGTTTTAGTAGCGTTATTTGTTAAACAGCTAAATGCCTGTAACTGTTGTGTTTTTTCACCTTCTCTCCTTTCCTTTTTCCATTTTCTTTCTCCAAAGCAAAACTGCAAGACACCCACTCTCGCAGCTTAGCTCCATGCAGGTCCCTCTCTCTCCCCCCCTCTTCCTTGCCTCCTACATTCCTCGGCATGCACTCTCAATGCAGAACGACCTCCATCTATCCCAGCGGTCTTAATCCTCTCCCCCCAAAGCTAACACACGAAGTACAGATACAGTAACCTTTGACCTTAACCAGTGCAAGTTTAAAATTCATTTAGCTTCCCTCAATATATAAAACCTCTACTTTAAAATTTAAAAACAAAAATTCCCTGTAAAATGATAAATATCTTCAAAACGGAAATGAATATCCCTTCTCTTTCGGCTCCAAACAGCCATTTTTTTAAATTTTATTTTCTACCTTTACTTGGATCTACAGATACTCAATGCCTTTTTTATTATTCTAATACATCTAAAATTATTCTTCTAAACCTTTCCAGATGTCCCTGCTTCAGATTGGATATCTGTTCCTTTCTTTCTGGTCCCCCCCCCCCACTGCACTCCCTTCATTTGACCTTGGTCGTACGCAGGAGCTAAGATTTCGCTTGAATTTGCACTAGCCAGTCGGCGTCTGTCCCTCAACATGGTTTGCTACAAGTTCAGACCGATTGGCGATTGATCTCCTCTTTGGAATGCTTGGCCATATTTTTTGTTGTTGTTAATAAAGAAATGTATCAATGTTGGACAAAATGATATTCACAGAAAGTCTCGATTTATTGGTGTGAGGAATATAATCCTGGAGTTTCTTTACTTTCTGGTTCAAAATATTGATTAACAGAGAAATATAGATTTGAAATCCAATAGTTAAAAAAAAAAGATCTTGGGTCCTACGCTAACTGCACAAAATTATAGGAACATAATATAGAGCAATATAGGGCAATTACAATTGATAATAATGTCTACCTACAATGAAATCCTTTTTCATATATTTAAAACACATAAAAGTTGTAAAATTAATGCTAGGTGACTTTTGATCAAATTAATCCACCTGTCAAACAAATTAAAATTCAACATTAGCCAAATAGAAATGAAATGTTTCTTAAAAAACAAAAAATATTAATATATAAAATACGAAATATCATCAGAATGAATTAAGAAATTTGTTAACATCAAAATAATAAAAGCCTTCAGATTGTATGTTCCTTAATGTTAAAAATTTCAAAGAAAAAATTATAAACAGTGTAGGCTCAGTTGGTAGTGTGCAAGGCTTGTAACCTGCAATTATCACGTTCGGGTTCCAGCTGGGCAAGTGAAGATTTTTCTCTGCCAAACTCCCCGCCCTGCCTACAGTGAATAGGGGTCACTGTTGGGCTTGAAAAGGACGCCGTCTGTCAGATGGGACGTTAAGCCATGGTCCAGTGTGTGGGAGAGACACCCACGCACATTAAAGAACACACTGGATGGCCTTGAAGGGAGGCTGACACCCTTTTCCCAACATCTGTCCAGTGGGTCCCCTCACCTGACCATCCACGAAACCATGAGAGCTTCGAACTTGGACATCTGTCCCAAATAACTGATATTTAAGTAGCGAATATCATGTTTCTAAAATTAAAAGAGCTCGAATTTCCCTTAAAAATGGTAGCACGTTTCAAAATTAGAAAGTTCATAATTAGAGATATGAATGAACCGAATGATTTCCATAATATTAAACTAAATAAATTAAACTAATATAAAAGTCATGCAGATGATAGGTACTCCCTTAGCTGCTTCGCAGCCTCAATGTCAGTGTTCTGATAGGCCTCAACCAGCACACGAAGGTGGCTTTTGGTGCCATCCATAAGATGTAATACTGTCCTGTATAGTGGAACGTTGGATGGCACCATTCAGTCATATTCAAGCATCTAGTGTGCTTCTTTCCCCAACAGGAATACAACAATTTCTGAATGGTGAATGACAACATGTCCTCATCAGAGGTACTTCTATCGAGCACTTCATCAAGCAGTTGAAATCATAAAAGATGAAACAGTCCAAAAGGACTCCTATCATGAAATGTATACAAGTGCATGGCCCAAGTTAGGGGCCCATTGTTAGTACCAAAACATCCATTTAACAACTGACATTGAGCTCTTTGAAGTGGGGCTGAACAACCCAAGAGGAACCTTGACATACCAATTCATACAAAGCCACGACAAATTTAAAGCCTTCGTAATGCCCTCAAAGATCATATTACTTACTGATTATGCAACTAATGCCTCAAGATGAGAACTTGTTACAACTTCAGTTATAGCTCTGTTCAATGATAATGAACATTGGTTCCACTTTTGATCGGATTTTATACTCATACAAACGTTTTTCTTCTTGCTTATCTAGACATATTGTGATTGTTGTAAACAATCTGGATCATTTACTTTACACCCCATCATAACTAACATTTCAGCTCATGTAGAACTTTTTTTTTTTAATTTACTGAGCTAAATGTTAGATATTTATAAATAATTATTTAATGAACATACCTCTTTTCCTTTCCTTATTTGTGATGAAAGTATTGGAGGATCTTCATGTGGTTTAAGTTGAGACAGAATTCCCAGATGTTGGCCTAGCCAATGTTCCTGCTCTTCCCAACACTTTCTCACCTTAGTAAAAAAACAAAGTAAATTTAGCACAATGTATAATAATTAACAGGTAGAATTACTGACTCTATAAATTATCGTCATGTTGGATTATTTTAGCCATTGGTGGCCTTGACACAAGGCCACCAATAAGGTAAAATAATTTTGCCTATTGGGTTTTTATGTTTAATACCATTCCGATGTTCCACCATGAGCTGTTCATACGTTCGGTAGGTTTTTTTTCCTATGTAATTATTTTTTCCCCCTTCTAACTTATTTGTAGGTTCAGGTATTTTTTCCTAGAATATCCTGCTTCTTCAGCTATATTGTAAATGAAATTCCTGTTTCTTTTTCAATGTATTTTATCAGTATTAACTTCCCAGGATATTCTGCATTGGCTTGTTTTACCTCTGAGTGGCACTTTTTTTGCACACAATGGGCTAAATGGCCAGGCAACGAGGACCTTGAAGGTTGAGGGAGGGGACCCACTGGAACAGCTGTTGGGAGACAGATGGCAGCCTCCCGTCAAGGCCATCCAGCGTGTTCTTTAACGTGCACACGGTATGGCTCTCCCGCACATGGGGTCACGGCTTAATGTCCCATCCGGTGGATGGCAGCCTTTCCAAGCCCATTGGTGTCCCCTACTGACTGTGGGCAGGGTGGGGAATTTTGCAGAGATAAATCTCAACACTGACCCAGCTGGGACTCGAACCTGGGAACTACAGATTACGAGCCTGGCGGGCTATCGACTGAGCCACCCCCGCCCCCAGGATATCTTGCTTCTTCAGCTATATTGTAAATGAATTCCAGAGTGATTGGGTGAGCAGATGTATAAGGAATTAAATTTGGAATAAAATTGATTTTCTATATACTTCTGCCGTCCCGTGGCCGAGTGGTTAGAGCGCCTGGTTACTGATCTACGGAACCTGGGTTCGAGTCCCAGGTAAGGCATGGATGTTCGTGTTTTCTGCTGAGGTCCTGCCATCCTCTCAGATCTTCTACTGTGGCATATAAACTGACAGGCTCCTGTCAGACCTCTGTGGCAAGCAGCTGCTTGAGGGGGTATTTATTTTTTTTTATTTATACTTCTAACTCATATTTAGAAATTTTACCATCGTGTTGGATTATTTAAATCTTTGTAACGTCACGGCAGCAACATTTACCAGTCCTGTTTAGACAATCCCATGCGCTTCACTTTGGACATTCTTCAACTGAATTTTCGTTGAACATATCACTCGCTCTTGCACACGTTTCAGGTTCCAGTTCAGAATGGCTGTTATTATGTGGTTAAGGTGACCTGACGCACTCTCAAGAACATTAAAAACTTTAAAAATTATTAACATGCACTCAACTAAAAACCAACATAAAATTTTTTTTGTTGTAAAATGCTTTAAAATTCAAACATACTCCACTATGTGTATCGCCCCCTCCGTTCTCAGGGCTTCGTCAGGTGTGATAGCAGTGAGATGGTGACTGCTATTTATACGAGTCTCTGGCTCATTTACATCGGTCTGCACAAGTCTTGTGGCAGGTTGCTCATGTAGTAGGAGATTCCATGCTGCAGGCAGGTAGTTATCTCTGTATTACACCGTGTTTCTTTATGCAAATTTATCATTATAGTTTCACCATACTGCATATTGAAATTTAGTTGGTGGGGCTATCATAGGTTTCTCTAGAACTTTATTTCAAAATTTTCTTTTCTCTTGAACTTTATTTACTTTAATATTTTTATTGAGTGTTTTTTGTGTGAGTGCTGTGCCCGATTTTTATGTTTAATAATATTACGATGTTCCGCCATGAGCTGTTCATACATTCGGCGTTTTTTTTTCCTATAAAATTATTTTCCCCCCTTTTAACTTATTTGTAGGTTCGGGTATTTTTATATTATATATCCTCCGCCCTCCCCGTAGTTACTAATTTATCCCTATCATCAATTAGATTTTTTTTAATGCTATTTGGTACTGCATGTGATAAATATATTTCATATTTTATAATATGTTGCCTAACGTTTTAGTAATTCCAGCTGTATATGGGAAACTATGTGCATATATTATAATGTTAGTTTGCTGCTTGGGTTTAGGTTGAGAATACTGATTTTTTTTAAATTTGTATTTCTTTCTAATCTCTGTATTAACTTCCTAGGATATCCTGCTTCTTCAGAGCTATATTGTAAATGAATTCCAGTTCCCTTTTTAATGTATTTTTGTGCGTTATACTGGTAAGCTCACAGAAAGTAAGGTAATAGAGTTGTAAGGTAATAGAGTTGATGTTTTATAAGTGATTGGGTGGGCAGATGTAAAAGGAATTAAATTTGGAATAAAAGATGGTTTTCTATATACTTCTAACTCACATTTAGGAATATTCTTTTTAATCAATATATCTAAATACCACATTTCTCCATTCATTTCAGTTTCATATGTGAATTTTATAGTGGAGAGAATACTATTAAATGTTTCAATTAATGTTTGTAATTCATTTATGGTGTGGTCCCAGAAAATTAAAACATTATTGATGTAATGAATGTATAATGAAGGTTGGTTCATCCCACAGCACCAGTTCTACTTATCAAAAGTGGCCCACTGGGCACTCTCATCCTGACATCTGGTCTTCAGTCATGCAAGCTGGACTTCACACTCATTTAAAGTTTGAGAATAGGTTGAGGTCGTTTTGGCCCCAAGGCCTCTAATTCGCTTTACCGGATGAGACTGATTCTCTCGAGCGCCAGCTATCCTGAGGGAAACTTCAGAGGGAACCAGCTACTAGATAGTTCAATTAGTCTTTCACCCTTATATCTGGGTGTGATGATCAATTTGCATGTCAGAACAGCTATGGACCTCCACCAGTTTCCTCTGGCTTTGTCCTACCCAGGTATAGTTCACCATCTTTCGGGTCCCAACATGTACTCTCAAACTCTGTCCCACCTAAGAATAGGATAGGATAGGTCGTTGGTGCTTCCCTACGATGAGCGAGCCAACACAGTCAGAATCGAGTTCGGCCTTCACTTTCAATGCGCCTCTGGGCCTGAACAAGACCCTGTGACTCGCGAACATGTTAGACTCCTTGGTCCGTGTTTCAAGACGGGTCAGGTGGGTGACTGACCTACTCGCCGCCACCTGTGCAGCGCAACTCCGGTCAGCAGCAGCCACGGCAGGTCGCCTGCTCCTCTGGAGGGTACAGCTGGGTTCCAACAGGGGGGAGGCTAGCTTCAGAGATGAATACTTTAGAGATGATAAACACAATGTATAATGATTTTTTTTTTGAGACCAAATTTCAAAATTTCAGATCACAAAAAAAAAACAGTCTCTGACAAACACAAATTATATCAACACAATTTTAGGGTTGGTTGTTTACCTGTGAGTGGCATTTTCTGTGACAATGAACTAAATGACCAAGTCACAAGAACTCAGAGAATGATGGAGAATGGGACCCATTGGACAGCTATTAGGATACAGATAGAAGGAAGCCTCCTGTCAGGTCCATCCAGTCTATACTTACGTGTAGGGGGTAATGGCTCTTCTGAACAGGGCCAAGGCATTGTGTCCCATTCAACAGACAGACTTTCCAAGCCCATCAGTGTCCCCTTTCTAACTAAGGATAGTCAGCCTCTAAGATCATACTTCAGATGTTTTCCTTTTCTCATTCACCTATCTTTATTCATAATTTCAGCACTTTCAAAAAGAATTTTCACATTTTCTTATATAAATTAATATGCTTAAGTAGCTATTTATGTAATATATTTATAAACAATAGAAAAAATTTTAATTGTTGCTGACCAATGCCATTGTATGTCACAGATTAAAGTTTTAATTACACAGCAGTTTGATTAAAAAATATTTAATGCATAATTATGCTGTTTTTAACTGAGTAAAGCTCAAAAGCTACTGTCTCAAATTATACAAGACCATAGTATATAGTCTGAGTATAAGCTGTTAGACTTGGCAATAATTAGCTTAGGGCATTTTTACACTTGTTAAAAAAGTCCAAAGTAAGGTTGTAAAAAAGGTTACCATTTTATAAGGGTCCTGTTGGCTTCAGCTGAAAGTGCACTTCTTTGATAATCTTCAGTAGTATTTTCTTCTAGATGATGTTTGAAGAGATGTTAATCTATAGAAGATTTTAGCAATGATGCAGTTGCCAAGCACATTAGATACCAGTCCGGATTTATGATGTTTGAAGTTGTTCTTTCCATAATATTTCAGCAATAATGGTAAAATGCACAAGATGTTGATTAACAGCTCATTTATGTTGAAAACAGTAGATGGGCAGAACTCATGATATAATGTTCAAATATAGTTCACTATCAGCAGATTCAGCACCAGTTTAAAACAAAAATGATGAAGTAAAATAAAACACAAGCAATGAAGCCCCGCACATGTTCAGGGTAAAACTAATCGCCATGAATGTCTAGACTGAAGAGTACTTCTATGATTTTAACGTTTAAATGGTTAATTTTTACCGGTTTTCGTTTTAAACTGACACTGGTAATGAAAGCTCTCTATAATAACAGAGTCGCATGTGAGAGTTGGTATGTCTTGAAGCGACTGGTTTAGCATTGCTAGTGAAGTTAGACAAGGGTGCATTTTGTCTCCTTTTCTCTTCTGTTTGGTTATTGATTATGTTACGCAAAATTCTGCGCAAGGGAAAGATTTTGGCCTTAAATTGTGTAGAGTTTTCAAAATTTCTGATTTAGATTATGCAGATGATTTGACCTTGTTGGCGAGATGAATCCATTGATTAGAGCTGTTGATAAGACTGGTAGTAGAGTAAACTAAGGTGGTAAATAGAGAGAAAACTAAAGTGATGAAAATTGGTCAGGCAGATGGTGCCTTCAGTTGCTTTGAATTGCTGTACTATTGAGCAAGAGTCTCAGTTTAATTATCTTCAGAGCTATGTAACAGATATTGGTGATGTGCGGTATGAGATAAATAGAAGAACAGGGATTGCCACTGGGACTTTTAAGAATCTATGGAGAGTGTGGAAAAATAAGCGTATACACCTAAAGACTAAAATTTACTGTATAATAGTTTGATTCTTTCTAAGGTTAGTTATGGTAGCTAAACATGAACTCTTTGTAAGCAGGATAACAAGAAACTTGATGCCTTTGATTCTAGATGCTTACACAGTATCTTGGGCATTAGGTGATTTGACTTTGTAAGTAATGATAAGGTTAGAAGAAGGAGTCATCAACCTCTTTTGAGCAGCATATTGTGCAGAGAGAGACTGCATTGGTTTGACCATGTTGTCTGCATGCATAGCTGCAAATTGGCAAACAAGATTATGAACAGTGTGTGTAAGGGTTTCAGAAAAGGGGGAGACTGTTTACATGTTTTCTCTCACTTGGCAATCAGTGTTGCTAGCCACAAAAAGTAAAATATCTAGTATCCCCCCCAGTTGCCTGGAGGTGTTGGTATAGGAAGATCTTAATAAAAGTCAAAAATGACCAATAACATAAAAACGTGATGTGCTAGCCATTTTTTAAAGCCAGATCTGAAATCAGCACCTGAAAAATAATTAAATAATTAAAGGCAGCTACATTTCTTCATGTTATAAAAACCTTGTAAACCAGTGTTATTTGAAACCTACAGTGCTGTGCAAATTAGTTGGGATAACAGGAAAATGCAGTAACAAAGACACAACTAAAATATTTATTTGTTTAATAGTGTACATAGTTAATAGTGAATGTGACCTCCCTTAGCTTTAATTACTTCTTTCACCCTCTCAACCATTAATGCCACTAGCTTTCCACACATCTCCTTCACTTCAGGGTCGTGGTACCACACTTTCATGACACTTTCTATCATTTTGGTTTTCATCGTGCAATCCATCTTAGATATGCGCGCTTTAATAATGGTCCACAAATTTTCAATGGGGTTTAGATCGGGTGAATTTCCTGGCCACCTCAATACCTTCAAATGTTGCTGGGTAAAGAAGCTCTTAGCAAGCTTAGAATTGTGGCATGGAGCCAGATCCTGTTGAAATACCCCATCGCCGTTAGGAAACAGCTTCTGCAGTGTTGGGACAATTTTTGCTTCCAGAACGCCTATGTACTTTTTGCTGTCCATTATTCCTTCAATGGGGTGAAGCGTCTGTCACCCGAAAGTTGTGAAACATCCCCAAAACATTACCTTGGGTGGATGTTTGGGGGACTGCTGGATGTGATCAAAGAGGTTCTCCAGACGAGTGGTGGACGAAATTTGACCTGTAGCCATGCACCTCAAAGTGGGTTTCGTCGGAAAATATAATTTTTTTTTTCAATTTTCCACAGTCCAGTCTCGATGTTTCTTTGCCCAGGATAGCCTTTTTTGCTTCATAGTGGGTGTCAAAAGTTGCTTTTTGGAGGGGTGTCGTGCCCGGTGGCCTAAGCCATGTTTTTGGCACTGTTATAAAGTTATAATGTTAAAATGTTTCTGTAGCAGTCAATACTAATGCAAATTGATCTGGAAGGCTAAATCTCAATTTTAATGGTTAAAATAAACTTTATTTGCTTCAAAATATTTTAAATTTATTTTCTCTTTTTTATATATTTTTCAGCTTTTATTTAAATTATCTCGTTTTTAATAAAGCAAAGTAAATTTTTGCAATACTCCTCTACCTTAGCTTAGAGTTTGCCAATCAGCAAATATACACCAAAGTGCCAAAACATGACCACCTGCCTAATATGATGTTGGTCCTCCACATGCCACCAAAACAGCTTTTACCTGGTGTGGCATGGACACTATAAGATTTCTAAAGATGTCTTGTGACATCTGGTATCAGCACATTACCAGCAGATCCTTTAACTCTTTTAAGTTACTTGGTTGAGCTTCCGCAGATCAGATATGCTGTTCCAACAAAAAAAAACAGATGCTCGATTGGATTGATGTCTAGGGAATTTGGAGGCCAGGGCAATACCTGGAAGTCTTCCTGATGTTCCACAAACCATTCTCGAACAATCCGGGTAGTGTGACATGGTGCATTATCTTAATTAAAAAAGGCACTACTAGAGGGATATACCATTCATGAAAGGATGTACTTAGTCTGTAATTACATTTAAGTAGGTGACAGACATCATAGTTTCCTGCACATAAATGATTGGACCAAGGGTTTCTCAGCAGAACATTGCCCAAAGCATTACACTTCCTACACCGGCTAGTTTTCCTCCCACGGTGCATCCTAGTACCAACACTTCTCCTGATAAATGATGCACATGTACCTGGCCATCCACTGATGCAACAGGAAACGAGAAGACTTGTTGTTCATCGGACCAGACGACCTTCTTCCAATCATTCAAGGCCCAATGTAGGCACTTTTGACGGTGAACAGAGGTTAGCATGGGCACTTGGAGTAAGAGCGACCTGTGGATACACAGACCCATTTTCAGCAAGATTCGGTGTACTGTGTGCTGTGACACATTACTCCCGTCATCAACATTCAAATTACAGGTGAGTTGCACCCCACACCCCTTCTCTTGGCTTGTACCAAATAGGATAGCCTTCAATCACCTCCAGCATCGATGAGCTGTGGTTGAACCACACCTCGCCAATGGTTTGTGGTTTTTCCCTCCTCTGACCACTTTTTGAAGGTACTCACAATGAGTGACTGTGAGCACCCCAAAAGCCTTGCCGTCTCAGAAATGCTCTGACTCGTCGTCTGGCCATTACAATTTGGACTTTGTTCCAATCTGAAGAAGAATAAAACTGATTAACAGAGCTCAGTATCAGGTGTTATTTATACCGTTTCATGACCTTCATATGTGCCGTTGCTTATCTGCAGTTGCTTCGATTTGCATAAAGATGCGTTGGTCATAATGTTTTGGCTATCCAGTGCATATACATATATACATTACTATATCAATTTTTTTCAAATTTTAAAAAATTTGAAAAAAATTAAATAAACGAAAGGTTTACATAATGATAGAAATATTATGGAAGCATTTTTATTAATGACCTTTTTTTTAATAGTCATTTTCTTAACCCAATTAAATGTTCTTTCCTTTGGTATATAACTTAATACTGTTGATTGGTTATTTAGCAAAATAATTCCAAAGTTAACTTTTTTATTTGATTGAGTAAGTTGGCAAAAGTCCTGACCTTTCTCAAAGTATATCACTGAGAAAAAAAATTACAAAACAGCCTATATTTCTTGCTTGCAGGAAAAATGAATTCTTACTTTCATTGCCAGATGCAATTTTTTATTACATGACCCTAAAAAAAAGCCTTATTAAAATAAAACTAGTCTTTTTCATTAAATATTTTATTTTCAGTGCCGTGGGCGAGTGGTTAGGATGCTTTGCTACTGATCTAAGGGACCTAGGTTCGAGCCCCGGGTAAGGCATGGATGTTTTTGTTGTTTTTCTGCTGAGATCCTGCTATCCTCACAGACCTCTATGGCAAGCAGCTGCTTGAGGGGGTATTTTTTTTTATTTACCAATTAAATGCTGATTAATTTGGCATATAAAAATATGAAAAGAATTTTACAATACCTTTCATTAGTTAATCGGCCAAAAGTTCTACTAAAGTTCCACTTTTTTTGACCAAACACAGTTGGGGGGAGGGGTAGGAGGAGCCTGGCCACAGGGTACAAATTCAGCTTTTCAGGCCTCACACAGTAAGGGTTAAACACTTAAGTCAATATTCACAACTTGAAAACAATTTTATGACAATCAATCATATCCCATTTACAGTCTCTGTTATTTGACAGTATGCTAATAATACGTATTAAAATAAAACTGCATTTAGCTGTTTTTGGTTTCTACTTTTATCATTGTTTCTTTTTTGGGAAAATGAGTTACATGTATGAAATATATATAAATAAATAATTAGATGAATGCATGTTGCCTCTGGTACATATGGGAATCTCATTTTCAAAGAGAATGAAGTTTTTCATTTACCTACTTTTTCACTCCTTAAAAGTTTTAATTTAAGCTAATGGATGATGAGGAAAATGTAATTTGAAAATTTTACTGGTAAAATTATTATGCAACATAAAAAGTGTTTGTCTATTATTTATTAAATTTAAAAAGTTCCTTTTTCCACACTCCTCGAGAAAAGTGGGACTGACCTTAAACCAGTGCTCTCAACAATATTGCCAATTAAGCTTTTTTCAAGATAAATCTGGCTTTTTTTAGAAGCTGTCTAGTTTGGAAAATTTTATCACTGAAATTTCAAATTTCTATAATAAAGAGCTTACTTGTATTTTTTTTTTTTATTATTTGCTAAAAGTTTTGCCATTTACATATTCAGTGCTGTCTAGCAATATAAATTAAAATAAGCATTTAAAAAAAAGGCAAATTATAGTACTTCATTAGTGCCAATCCAAATAAAAAAATTATTTTCCAATTAACTCTTAAAACTATTGCATCTCTCATCCACCTTGGGGGTAAGAGGTCAACTCATTGGTGCCAATGAAAACCTCATGACCTTTACATTCCAACATCAAAATTTTTAATTTCTATCATAAATACATCATTTGCAATATTGATTAAAATGTTTGAATTTGTTTTTCCAATGTTCTGTGGCATATAAACTGACAGGCTCCTGTCAGACCTCTGTGGCAAGCAGCTGCTTGAGGGGGTATTTATTTTTTTTATTTACATTTAGAGACAGTTATAGCTTTTGAGATATTCAGTAAGTGCAAACCATAATATTTCATCAATACCTATCAAACCAAAAGATAATTTTTAATTTATCTCTGAAAACAAACAATTCTCTCTTAAAACAGAAAATCTGCATTTTTCTCACATCCTGGGGTTAAGGTATTGGGGTCATCCTGGTAATTGTTGCTAATAAAAACTTCATAGCATTCACATTCCACCACTAAAATTTCGAATTTCTAGCATAACTACATTGTTTGGAATATTCTTTTGGAAATTTTGAATTGTCTATTTTTTCCCACCATCGGAGGGTGCCAATTGTAGCTTTTGAGATTCAGAAAGTTCAAATCATAATATTTCATCAATACCTCTCCAACCAAAAAATAATTTTTAATTTCTCTCTAAAAACAATTAACTCTTAAAAAAGATTGCACTCCATCCCTCAATCTAAGAGGTCAACAAAATATCTAACAGGAAGGCTAAGAGATGCTGACTGGCTTAAAGTGGGAAATAGAACATACACTGTACATTTGTAGCAGAACACAGATTGTTTAGAGCAGGGTCTGGTGCAGAGAAGTGAAGAGATTCATTGCATCATTGACAGCAATTTCTGCTTGTTGAGAATGGAAATGTGGACTTCTGTTGTGCAAAATGATCTCCAGTGCAGTAGTAGTGGTTTTTTGTGCCTCTAACCTCAATTAATCTAGTGTTTCTATTTATTACACAGTCTAATATAACAGGGAAATTCAAAGAACACTAATAAAATCTTTGCTCAATATTTATGAATTTGCATTTTTCTCTGCATTTTTGAAATGTAGTCACTTTTAACATTGATACCAAATTTAGAAGGAAAATTGTATTCAATGCATTAAGAAAAAAGCGACACAGATATCTGAATTATGTACTACAGGTAGTAAAGTTCCCATCATTAAAATAGAGACCTTGATTAGTAGCCAGTAGCTTAGTGGTCAGACAATTTTTCCTCTAAATTTGATATTGGCATTATGATTGGCTACATATATTTAGAATAATTAAAGTTACAAAAATACTTTTCCTTTTAGGTGAAAATGTTAATATTTACAAAAATACTTAATTTATCTTTATCTTTTGATTCACAAGCAATTTCAGGGAAACATTTCTTCCCTTCCAAGAAATTCCTTATTTCAATCCCTCACTGGGACTACTTTTCAAAAGATGCAGTCTATTGAAAACTTTTGTACCTGTTCAAATGTTGATCTTTGTCACAAAAAGACACAAGGAATGATGTTCCAACAAGACTGCACCCTTTTGAAATGATCCCAAGGAGGAATTGAAATATTAGTAGCTTCAAATTATAAGTAAATGACTTTGCATTCAGTTTATTGTATGGTAATATGTAAATAAACATTTGCACTTAGTAGTGCATTCATACATGTCACAAAGTGGGTAATTCTAAATGTCTGGGAAGAATGAATCACCCACTAAGAGTTTTTTTTTTTATTATAGCAAAATATTTCTTCTTAAATTGAAATTAAGGGTAATAAAAATAGTTCATTAGATTGAAAAATTCATAAATTAGAAAAATGAGCAGTTTGAATTGCACAATTTAATGCTCAGATTGAAGTAAGAAGTGATCAAATTAGAATTAAAAATGTGAAAAATTTACAAAATTGTATTAGAGTGACAATTACAAAAATAACTCCACAGATGCTACAAACTGGGATGTGCAGAGACATTGAAAGTGCTTGTGTAGAATCCAATGCACAAGTTTCATTATTAACAGATCTATGATTATATCACTATATTATTTACTCTAAACTGCTTTGGTTTCAATAAAATAGTTAGGGACTTTACGGACACCCTATATTATCTATCATCATAAGTTTATACAGGCAATGGGAACAAAAATATGTGGAACACTGACAAAGGGTTGATACCAAGTGCAATGTTTTTAAAAAATTTTAACCCATTTTTTGTTTTACATTATGGCTCCTGTGTGGGAAAATAAAAGTTGGGAAGTGATGCATCTGACGAAAGATAGCAATACATATAATTATCCTAAGGTTGCAGACCAACTAAAAAAGTTATAGAAGTTAATACACTGATGAAAAGAGGCAGCAAATTCAAAGGAAGCAACAATATCATGATTCAAAAGTAAAAGGTAGTTTCAAGTCCCAGAATTCAATAAACAAAATTATCTTCCCCATGCATCACAACTGCATCTACAAACCCATCATTTTAGAATTTGTGGTACAAGCTATTCTTAGAGATGTGGGAACCAAACCCTATTACTTTATTTATAAGTACCGCCATTTATTAATTTGCCACTCACAGAGATTTTCCATGAACTGAATTTCCACTCACGAATGATCATATTATTACTGTACCTTTCATAAAACAATGATGAAATCTGAACTACAATATCACCTCAAAACACATTGTGCATTTAGAATAAACTTTTCTTTGTTTGCCAACCATATTAGCAACTTTATTTTTGATAAGTCTCATTGTGAAATACATTTAACCACCAAAATTTAACTTGAAACAAGTTTTCAAACACACATTCTTATACACAAACTGGGACATGGGAAGGTGATCACTTCTGTATGGTTTGCCTTTGATCTGCCATGTAAACAGTGGAATGATCAAAGAGGAGCATATTGGGAAAAATCAATGGCAGAGAGTGGGTTGGGTAGAGAAAATCCACAAGAATTACTCAAGGATCTGATCCCTCCCGCTGGTGTTAGTACTGCTCAAAAGAGCACTGTGTTAATTGAAGAAGAGAGATATGAGAAAGGGGATAGAAGATGCAAGATGAAATAATCAGTCTGCCTTAACGATGACATTTACAGGTGAAAGAAAAATGATGTAGCCATTAAAATCCCACACAGGGACATATGGTTACAGCTTCTAGAGTGGTGATGATTAGGATGAACTGAAATGGAGAATGGTGGCTAACAAATATGGCAACCTCTCCCCCATGAGCTGAACCATATTCATCTGTCCCACTGGAAAGAGAAAAATGTTTAAATCACGAGATATCTGAAAGTCTGCAAATATGTCTCCTATAGGCATGTGGTTGATTGTTTGGGGTTTTATGGCGCAAGGGTAACTAGGCCATAATGCATCAAAAGATAAAAGTCATGTATACCCGCAACCAAAATTAAAAATAAAAACTCTACATTGTAAAATGGTAAAGGAACAAAGAACAAGTCTTTAAGTACAATATAAAATAATCCCAGGTTTAAGAGACCTGGTTTATATATATAAAGCACAAGATAATTATGAAATAAAATCAAAGTCTACTGAAATAGCCACAATATCTTAAAAAGTGAAAAAAAAAAGTGGTAAAATGCAATGATCAGACAAAAGGTGTCAGAGTGCAAGAGGCTAGGACACAAAATTATGAAAGCAAAAATACAAATGCTGTTCAATATTAAAACATGGATATTCGATTAAAATATGTTTAACAGATAAAATGGTGTCACAAAACTCACACTTAGGTTCATCATTCGCCTGTAGAAGAAATGAATGAGTAATAACCTGTATGCATGTGCAGGAGGAGGACCTTGATATAAGATTTATGTGGATTCCATTACAATTCCATGCTAAGAGGGGCATTTAAAAAGTTCTTGAGATGCATCTACAGAACAAAAACCATTGCACTTACCTCAACAAAACTTTTACTGCCCTTCAAAGTACTTCCCTCCAGCATCTATGCAAAGTTGCAGATGTCTATGCCAATTCTGAAACTCTTAATGGTGCTCCTGTTGGGGGAGTACTCTGCACTCTGAATGAACACATTTTGCAAGGTCTTGCATCCTTTAAAAAGGCTTCACAGTAAGTTCCTTTTTAACTTCTGGAAATAACCAAAAGTGATATGGTGTAAAATCTGGTGAATATGAAGAATGGGGTAGCTGTTTGATTTTTTCCTGCTCCAGATATGCTGTAACTTGCCAAGTTTTGTGAGAATTAGCATTGTCATGAAGAAGGAGAACCCTTGATATACCTGTTGTTGAATGCTGCTTTTTTCATCTCAACCATTTTGGTGTAGTATTGGCCATTTATAGTCATTTTTTCAGGTAAGGTGTCCACAGCTACCACTCTTAGGGAATTGAAAAAAATTATGAACATTCTCTTCCTTGAATGAAAGGCTTATAGGATTTGGGGACGTGGTTCATCTTCTGCAACCCAGAGTTGTAAATATTTCTGGGAGTTGTTTAGTAATAAAACCACATCTCATCACCTGTGACAATGTCTTGTTAACCATTTGGGGGCACTAGTTTCAAAAAGGTGCAAAGAGATGCCAACAAACATTTGCTAGCAACTCTTTGCACAAGTCAACTCTAGCCCTTTTTTCCTGTTCTATCATTTGTGGGGTACCCATTTGGCACAGACTTTCCGAACTGTAAATATTGAACAATCGTTTCCACATTGCCAATCAATACACTGACATTTAAAGTTATTACTTGAATGGTGATGTGTGGTTTTTTCTTAATGAAAACAACCTTCCTGATGAGTTCCTTATGAGTTCATGAACAGCAGCAATGGTTTTCTTTTCACGGCCCCCTTTGGTGCATTCTTTACTTCATGACTCCCCTTGCCTGCATGAGTGAAGTCTTCAAAGTTCTGCTTTCTTCTCTGAATTTGCACATCCATCCTGTAACAATTGCCATATGAACAGGCATGATCCCCACATATTCGTGATATATCAGAATGCTTTTTTTTTATGTCATCCCCAAGCTGCATCCTTGTGAAAATGTAAAATCTTTCCCCATCTTCAGTAGGTTTTATAGCAACAATGCACAGATTTCGCAGACCAAACCTTACAGCCACCAGCAAAGAGAGAAATGATGATGATAGAGCCTTTGTTTTTAGCACATAATGACAATTTTAGATAAGCTTTCACACAAGATCTGGCTCATTAACTTCTGTGGAACAAATGCAAATATACAGGCATGTGTCAAGAACTTTTTGAATGCTCTCCATAGGAGGTGGCATCCATAGGAGGTTTCGGATGACTGGACAAATGAAGACTTCTGCTTTAACAGTTGCTAACAACTATTTTGTACAATAAGGAGTCTGTATCCATGCCCTTGAGGTAATCAAAGTGAAGTAGATCTAAGATCACCATTTGCAAGATGGGATCATGTTTCTTCTGCCCTAGAGTTTTGTAATGCTGTCGGTTGGGAAGGAGGAGGCTTTACAGAGGTTGAAATGGAAAGCTCCAAAGCAGGAATGGAAACTGGAGTTGATGTTCAGGCTGATAACAACTTCAGTTTCAGCTGGGTCATTCCATCTCTATTCAAACAATATTTTACCAAAACAGAACCACCTATCTTGGATTGGAATTTCACAAAAATGGAAGGGCAGTCAACTTTTAGCATCCTATACCATATAATTTCTCAAATGCAGCACTGCAAATTTTGGCAAAACTCTTGAGCTGCAGCAATGCACTGCCATAACATGTTTTGAAATTCCTGCTTATCTGAAACAGAGGTCAAAACAGTGTGTAGGCGGGTCTCCTAAGCACTGCCCAGCCCTGTGATGAACAGATATCCCAATGGCAAGACAGGCCAAAGGAGGGTCCCCTCTATTAGACTTAAGCCGGGAAGAGACAGAAAAGGAGCCTTGAGCAATTACCAGAATTTTCTTTTCCAGCAACATGGGTCGCAGTGCACAACAAATATGCAGGCAAGTCTTCTAGATCCTGTGAAGGCACCCAAACCAACTGGACCTTCACATGGAGGTTCCCTCACCACATACAGGAGTTTGCTGCATGGAGTTACCAAGCTCAGTCTTCCCATCATAACTGACACACATATCTTATCTGAAAAATTGACACTCTGTATTTAAAAGAACCTATGTTCTGATCATGTAAGTCTTAAAAACCCCGTTTTCTTCATTTTCAATACTTTCCATCATGTAGTAATCTAACAGTTCAAAAATCTCAGCACGTAAATTGGAGAATAGAAGATTAAAAGCACCTTTAAACACTGGTATAAAAGCTTGTACAATGCAAATCAATATCTTGTTAGTAAAAGTGCAATACAAAGTCTAGATGAAGATCATTCAGCAAAGTACAATTTAATGTTGTTGGAGAACTTACAGTTCACAGTAGTAGGAAAAGAAGGGTATATCCTAGACAAACTTGATGGCACTATTCTGAAGTGCTGAAGAACAATTTTATGGCAACATCACACATAATTTTACAAAACGAAAAAGGCAATTAAATCACATTGTAAAACATGGTATAAACATATCATTCACAAAAACAAAGAATCTAGATTTTGAAACGCAGAATGCATTCTTCGTTAGTAAAATGATGGTTAGTTCTACAACAAATTTGTTATGGGGTTTATTTGGAAAGCCCTATGTAAAATATATCATTTTTGAGATGTGTGCATGAAGTGTCATTATAGTAGATGAATGGTTAACTGCACTTATCTGTTGTTGTGGCATGTTGTGAGGAAATTGATGGTATTTCTTGTTGATTTTAATATTTTGATTAAGGTAGTCTTTTAATAGAAGTTTCCAGGCTGTACGTAAAATTGGCAATTCATTAATGCAGCAGAATTTTCTGTTGATATGGATTATTAATTTTTCACTGTATGAAAGTTTAAATTGAGAATCAGGACTCTTCAAAGATGATGATTCTTCAAAGATGAGAGTTACATTATGGTTGATAACTATATTGGATAATGTTATCACTGGAATTTTTTTCTTGATATCATATTTGTACTTTAATTCTTTTTTTGTAAGATTCTTGAAGTCATGCTGATATAGCTAAGTGATGATTTAGTATTATTGTTGGGATTGATTTCTTCTTTTAAAGGAATTAGGTAGACACTTCCTTTTGGGATATAGTTGCCTGTCTTTCAAGATGGATCTTAATAAAGTGATGGAAGATTTGATTGATACTATGTAGTTGTATGTTTTCATGATGTCTCTGATAGTATTATTCAAAGCAGATAAATATGATATAGAGTTTGTATATTTAAAGATATCAGTTATTTTGTTTGTGGTATGATGATTATTTCCTTGAAAAATAGATGAATGGATTTTTTTTTATGAAATTAAGTGGATAACCTATATCTCTTTCAAGGGAGTACATGAATTTCATTTCCCTTTGTAGTTACATAATTCGACAGCTTTACCAAATGAACTATTTAGACTTGAAGATATGTATTGACATGGATGTGATGAACCATAAGTATTAAGTTGTTTATAAGAGTTGGTTAGTGGTATATTGATATTATGAGTTCATTATTACATTATTGAAGAATACCAGGAATGTTTTATTGTTTTCAGTTTCTAAAGTAAATTTGATTGTAGGATATACATTGCGAGTTCTGATATTAAATCAAATAAGGATTGTTCAGAGTACTACCATATGATGAAGATATCATCAGCGTATTTTTTCTATAGTAAAGGTTTTAATATTCTATTGTGCATTATTTTGTTCTTAATGTCTCACATTATGAAATTAGCAAGAAGTCCAGATAGTGGTGATCCCACTGGAGTACCAAAAACGTTTGCTTGCAGAATTTATTGTAAACTTGTAAACAAACATGTCTTTACTTTCCATCACATTAAAATTAACATTGCATAGTATTAAATTTTCTGGAAAAATGGCAAAGGATGGACTGAACATTTGTCAATTAAGGTTATTTTTCAATCAGAAGAAAAATAGTTTTAACTGAGAGAATGGGCTGAGAAATCAATTTAGTATAAACTTAATGATTTTATATAGAATGGTGTGCTGTTAAACTAAAATTTTTATTAGTTTAGTAAATCGAAGCTCAAACTATAGATTGCAAAAGAAATTGTGAAGTTTGATAATGTGATGATGGACATGACATTTTGATGAAAAATCAGCAATAATACATTAACTTTTTTCATCTGATAATGACTAATGTTTTAAAACAGTCTTTCTAGTGAGGTGGGACCTACTATCAAGGCCCCCCAGCTCTTTTCTAATACGCATAGCACAATAGCTTAACATCCTATCAAATAGTTCTACAACACTGTTGGACTTTCTAAGTTCAATGGCGTTTCCTTTCTCCTCAAGGGAACAATGCAGGAAAAAAAATCAATATTGATACAACACATCTGGGAATCTTATAAATCTGGTGCTAGTAATCCAAGTGTGCCTTGACTGGTATGGATCTTTAATATTTACAATATTGATGCCAAAGGACTTTTTTTTAAACCAAATATAACAGATAACATAAAAAATCCTTATTTTCATGCTTTCATTAACATGTAAGCTTACCTTCTCCATTTCTTCAGTTTCAATATGTGAGTACAGTTCTTCCTTGGCAGCATAGGAATCTAAAGCTTTGCAAATAAACTGAAGGAATCTCCCAAATTCATTACCTACTATCAAGGCCCCCCAGCTCTTTTCTAATACGCATAGCACAATAGCTTAACATCCTATTAAATAGTTCTACAACACTGTTGGACTTTCTAAGTTCAATGGCGTTTCCTTTCTCCTCAAGGGAACAATGCAGGAAAAAAAATCAATATTGATACAACACATCTGGGAATCTTATAAATCTGGTGCTAGTAATCCAAGTGTGCCTTGACTGGTATGGATCTTTAATATTTACAATATTGATGCCAAAGGACTTTTTTTTAAACCAAATATAACAGATAACATAAAAAATCCTTATTTTCATGCTTTCATTAACATGTAAGCTTACCTTCTCCATTTCTTCAGTTTCAATATGTGAATACAGTTCTTCCTTGGCAGCATAGGAATCTAAAGCTTTGCAAATAAACTGAAGGAATCTCCCAAATTCATTAATTGCATATGGTCTTTGTTGCCATTCTAGCATTCTGTTGATAACAGGATCGCCATGTTTCTGTAAAAGCAAATATGATCTTGATAAAAAGACTGAAATAATATACACGTGGTTTTATTATATAATAATTAATTTGAATTGTTAGAAATTCTGAAAATTCTTAGTAATAGGCATACAAAAGTTTTTTTTTTGTGACAAAATATTTTCCTAAAGTTTTTTTCAATTACATTGTAATAACCATCATTAACAAAGGTAGTGTCCCATCTTTTTATCAAAACCTCAATTTCCTGTTTACAAAAGAAGGCTTGAATTATAAGACAAAGAATTCCATAAGAGAACAGTTTTGATGAAGTATTTCTGAATCTCTTAGCACTAAGAATGCTTACAGATATTTAAATAACTATATATATAATAATATACTATATATATAATAATGTGAATGTTGGGGATGAGGAAAGTGGTTATCTACTTAATTACTTCACATCCTAACAAGTCTTTGATTTTCTGCTGGGTCATTCCTGCAGAATGTTAACTTACACTGTCTTGCTGCTAAATGACCCTTTTTCTATTGACCAGTATTGTATGTTATTAATGATGCAAATGGTCCAGTTGTTGCTACTACAGGTCTGAAGCTCTGGTCAACTTAGCTCCAATACCTCAAAGATTTGTTGACACTGTCCACTTAGCCTGAATTGGGTTGTTTTACCTCTAAATGGCACTTTTTTGAACACAATGGTTGTGAGAGTCTCATTAGCAGCAAGGAAGGGAAAAGAGCTGGTTGGAGTGGCCATTGCTCCATCCCATGGCTTCCCCTCTCCAAATGACAACAGGGCAGCCATTGTGACAATGAGAGCCAAGTGAAACATTCCCATTTCTTGGAAATTAAGTCTTGAGCTCAAACAGCAGCTCCAAGAATCAACAGTCAGCTGAAGGGCAAATAGGCTTCTGAGACTCTATGCGCGACCCCAACCTCTGTCACATCATGGAGGAGAGACACTACGCGCGACCCCCAACCTCTGTCACATCATGGAGGAGTCTTTTGCTGGCTGTTGGAGGAGTAAGAGCATCATCTTGGAGGTGAGGCAGGGACTGCCATCTCAGGCTGAGTTTTAGTCTTTTTCTATAGATCCTTGTGATACCGTATGATGCAAAATATGTTAATGAATAGATGAGTGTATAAAGTTCATATAAGTCTAGCACCTTATTGATGAAACCAGGAGTCTTTCTCATCCTTACAAGAGGTAAACAAATGTGCCAGTTTATACTCCTACCGAAGGTAGTTCATTTGGTGACTCAGAGGAAGGAAATTTATCTGTGTCAGCACAGTAGGGTAAAAGGAATGGTACATGATGGCTCTGAAATTTTATTGTGGTTATGTGCCAAAGAAGGAAGTGATGAAAGACACTCTGCTAGAGTGGATCTGATCTACGAATGCAACTTTGGTGTGGTGAAATTTAGTTTGCAAGCTAGTTTCTGTTATTGTTACTTTGTGCTATGCTGTGTAATGCATGCAGGGAAAGTGAAAAGTATGTCATATACACCAATCAGCCAATACATTAAAACCATCTGTGTCATACAAGCGCATGCACAGCCAATCAGTGTCATACGTCAATGTTGTGAATGACATATATAATACCTAGGTTGGAGCACTCACAGGAAGCATTTAGTTTCGTTCAACATGGGGAAAACCAAAGGATTTATTTGATTTCGACAAAGGCCAGATCATTATGGCAAGATGCCTTGGTAAGAGCATCTCTGAAACAGCGACACAGTAGGCTGCTCACACCATGCAGTAGTTAGTACCCATCAAAGATGGTCCGAAACAGGTGACACTTTGAGCCATCGACAGGGTGTGGGCAGGCAACGCCTCATTGATGCCAGAGGTCAGTGCAGGCTATCTTGTCTTGTCTGCAGCAAAAGGGCTACCGTGACTGACATTACTCATAATTTCCATTGTGGTAAAGGGTACAATGTACCTGAACACACAGCTCATTGTAAGCTCTTGGATATGGGTCTCCACAGCAGCAGACCCATTCATGTGTCTATGCTCACAGCCATTCACTGTCATCAACACTTGAAGAAAGCATGTTGTCACTGACATAGAAGACTGGAAGAGGGTTGCATGGTCAGACAAATCCTGTTTTCTGTTACACCATGTGGATGGACGAGCTCGTGTGCAACTTTACCCACAGAAGCCTTCTCACCTGGATGCACTTGGGATGAATCCAGGCAGCTGGAGGGAGTGTGATGATCTGGGCAATATTTTCTTGGGGAACAATTGGATCAATTATTCCTGTAGAGCAAACTCTGACAGCTGTCAATTACCTGAACATCGAGGCTGACCAAGTACACCCCTTTATGGCGACTGTATTCCCTGGCAAAGATTGCATCTTTCAACAAAACAATGGCCCCATGTCACACTGTGAAGAAATTTCAGGAATGGTTCCTAGAACATGAGAATTTCATTTATTGCCATGGCCCCCAAATTTGCCGGACATGAATCCTATTAAGCATTTGTGGTTTGAGTTGGAGAAACAGGTACAAGCAGCATCACCCCAACCATGTAATTTATGGGAACTGTGAGATATCTGTTGCAGTCATGGTACCAAATATCAGGTGACACATCCCCTACCACTTTAGAATACACATTGCTCATCATGCAATTGCCTTTCAACCAGATTCTTAATTCTATTAAGCACAATCATGAGAAGAACGTTATCTGGAACGGAAAGTAGGCTGATACCCCCTATAGTTATCACAAGAACTGTGATCAACTTTTTTAAAAATAGGAATAATAATAGCTCTGGTAAAATACTTAGGAATCATGCCTTTATCATAAAAGATATTCAAAATTTGAGACATCCATGTGGTAACTGAAACATTCCCAGCTGAAAACATTTCTGTAGTAATTTCATCAACCCCTTTGGATTTATGTAGTTTAAGTTTAGAAACAGCTAAAATAACTTCAGACTATGTTATAGGGCCAATTAAGGCCAGTAATGCATCTTATCATCACTACAAACAATGGGAGTAGAACTAACCATATTGTTTATAACACCTAGCCATGACAGAATCTTCACCTTCTATAACCTTACCATGTTTATCCTTCAATCCCTGTACTGTTTTCTACCACACAAAACATTAACCATCTGGTACAGCTCCCTGCTGTTGTGCTGTCTAACTACTTCCTCAGCGTTGTCAGCCAAGCCATCAAGCCAAAGATTCTTTCAGCAGCTAACTGATCCTTTACATGTTTATTAAACTCTCTAATGCTTTCCTTTAGGACTAGTAGGACATTAATTAAGGACATTACTGTTGTTCTTTCTTTCTGCCTCCACTGCTCGTTTTTTTTGTTTTTTGTTTTTTTGCAATTTTGCCTCCTCTACTCCTTTTTTCCCTAAAAGAGTACTGTTAGTTTCAAGAAAAGTGTTTAAAACAGTCCTATTCTTCCTCAACTTCAGTAGTAGGCAAACCATGACTGTCATAATGACGAAGTAACCTATCATGGTAAGCTTTAGGTATAACTGTCTTCCAGAGCTTTAGTATTAAAGGTAATTTTTTTTAACCTTTGAACAAGACTTCTTAAGTTTAAGTTGCAAGACACTTTTAATAAGGTAATAGATTCAATTTCAGCTCCCCTATATGACCTGATATAGAGGAGAGTTGAAAAGCAAACAGAACTAGCCCATTTGCTCTTAATTAATATATAATCAATCATATTCTTAGGCAGTTATTTAGTTATTCTGAAACCATTAAGCTTACTTACCTGTAGAGACATTACCCATTGCCATTGAGCTAACAATACAAAAACGGCCTATTCCCAAAGGTCAGAGTCAGTACCAACTTTGACATTAAAGTCACCTAGAACAAGGATAATATCTGTTTTTTTTTTTGACAGAATTCGAAACTGAAGCTGTCCATAAAACCTATCCTTCTCATCCTCATCGGCATCCTCAGTGGGGGGCATAACAGCAGATAACATTGAAGTCTTTAATGCTTGTCTGAAAATTTGCTGTAAGAATCTCCCTGAAAAGAGAAATTTAAGATTATTTTTAAGAATCTGACCTTTATTTGTCCATCTGGTATCTTGCATACCGAGAATATCTTAATTATAATGGTGGAATTCTTGTGCGAGGATATCAAGAGAATAATCTCTGTTCAGAGTCCTCACACATTCCAGCTACCTATGGAGAGAAAATGGTTAGTGTGATGTTTAAAAAAACTATGTTGGTTGAGAGAGAATGCTGACAATATCAAACAGTCCCCTAATTGTAGGCTTATGGCAAAGACCCATTCCTCCACTACTAAAAGCTGAAGCCAACTACATTGGAAGACATCCTCCAATGTAGAATTTGATGATATCCATAGAAACAAGAGTTCAGGTGCCTGTGATGACCTCTGCTCAGGATTATCTACCAGCTGATAAAACATATCCTGTGAATCTATTCACTTGGGGCTGCCATCTCACAAACAAACAGAAAACACAGTGGAAGATTTTCCCACCACAGAAGCCCTCCAGTGCAGCAGGGTAGAAAAAAAAATAGTTATAATTGTCCAGATCAGTAGACCACACTAATCTGGCAGCCATCCCCTTTCATTTACTTCCACAAGAGAGTATCTCTTTTTGAATGGTACTAACGACCTACACCATGAGAAGGTGGGGTTGGACATTAGGTGCTAGGCCTGGACGATTCTATGCACCATCACAGGGGATTGGTGCATAGCTCTGCTTTCAGTGACTACCTAGCTACCATTTACAGACCCATTATAAAACTACAACAAATTCTACCCATTATAAAATCCAAGATTGAGTTCATCAGCTCATTCAAAACTGAAGCAAACCATCTTGAGCATTGATCTGAATGACAATAGTGGGTTGAGCTTTTCAAAACAGAGAAATAATAACCAGCATTCCATTAACATCAAAACTAAAGGTAATTGATTTCAGTTATATAGTGGATATATATTTTGTTCTTTTTGTCATACAAAAAGTTAATCAACTACTCTTAATAACATTTGCATCTATTTGTGTGCAATAACTCACATTTCGCTCTGTATACCAACTACTCTTAATAGCATTTTATCATTTACATCTAGTTGTGTGAAACAAATCACATTTTTCTACATATTTGACACAGGTTTTATTCTTAGAAATAAAATCACTACTATTAAATTATGTATTAAGAAAAAAGAGTATAGGAGTGATTCCTATACCTTTATATACATATTTTTAATCAAGTTACACTTTATTTTTATTTTAATATTTTACTTACTTTCAATTCAGTTAATTTTTCTACATAAACACTTTTTGGTTGGTCTTCTCCTTCATCATATAGCCAATTTTCAGTATCTTCTAAAAGACCTCTAAAATTTTCTTTATCCTGAAAATTTTTGATTTCATTTATTGAAACAAATTTATGATTCTAATGAATAAAATAATGCAGTTATTCTACAATAATAAAATACTGGGAATTAATGTTGGCATCTCTTTAATTAGTTGTGTATAAATTTCAAATTATTAATTAACTTAAAAGTTTCCTTTTTGATGCTGTGCTAAGATTAATTTCAAAATTAATAAGGTCATTAGAGACTAAGTGTTTTAACATTGCTTTACACTAAATTTCAGCATTGGTGAAATCAAGTTTTTTATATTATAAAATGATTCTATATTTTTTATATTCATTAAATTTTGGAAACTATATTTTTATTTTCTGATTAAACACTTTATGTTGGGAATGGTGCCAGAATGTTTTAAGTACATTTTAGATTTTTCTTCTTTCTCCACATTGAAATATACCTGAAAATACAATTTCCCATCATTGTCTATTAGCATTCTTTAAAACAAAATTTATTTTATTGGTTATAGAATGGCAAAAGCATGAAATCAATAATTTCTAAAAGCATATTTTAATTACAGGTATATATCTCCCTCATTTCTCAGAGGACTAAAAAAGGAAATAATTTTTGCCAGCAGAAATACTTTCTTCCCTTAGTAAATTTACAAGTTTTTCATGGGTTATTACACCAGGGTTTGCAACAACTTAAGTAACTTGGTGAATATAATATATATAAATGGTGAAAGCAAATACACCTGTCCCTCAATTTACATGGTTTCACACAGTTATAAAAGTGCAACCAGTTTCAATTTACACGGTGATAGACTTGGTTTTACTTGATTATAGACTCAGTATTGGCTCAATACAGCTAATTTGTAAGTACACTGTTTCATAAAACATCATATAAAATACTGTGTTGGTACAAATGCTTAATTTTTCATTTATACCTTCCTTAAAATTGCCTTCAAATTTGCTAGTGTAACTATATTAACATTTAATGATGACTATTTATTTGTGACCAAAAAGAAAAGTTACGAAAAATTAATCTAAACTTATATGAAATAGTACAAATAAAGTATAAAACAATGCTACATGAATGTTTATTATTGCTGTTGAGCTGACATTTGAAATAAATATGTATAAATATAACTGTCAATGTACGTTTTATTCATAGCAAGGATTTTTTTGTAAGCTATCACCCCTCTCCCATAAGTTTTTGGTTTTAATTTACACAGCAATTTCCCTGGAACCTTGTAAATCAAGAAATGGGTGTATTATTACTTGAAATTATTTAATTATTTAAAATAATTGTGTATTTTAGAAATTTATGCTTTGAAGCTTCTTTTGGCCCTAGTGTAATATTGTGGACACTCGATGATTACCACTTTAGCATGCTTTTCACTGAAGGCAATGTCCTGTGACAAATACAGCTAGTTATATATTTATTACTATAGTACTATATTTGAGCATAAATAAACATGAAATTCATTGGATATATCGAATGATCAATTATTAATCAACTAAGGTTGTCTATATATGTTATTAATTATTAGAAATTAATTACATTTTTGCTAATATAAATTATGCATTTTAATGAAATCATTCAAAAATTCAGTGATGATCAAAGTTTGCATGACGCACATTTTCCATCACAAAGCCCCTATACCTTGTCTATAATATCATCGCTGCTGCAACCCATCGAATCCTGTGTGGAATGATGAGGTCCACTACTATCGCAGTCTAAGCAATTGCTCGAAAAGGAAAGGTGATGCACGACAATTATTTCTGTTCCAATTTTCGCACTTATATTGATTAAATGCTTATTAATTATTAGCAATTAACTTCAATTCCAACCATGTTATAGCACTGGGACCTTGGGTTGTGCACCTGCCAGGTCTCACCACACCCTCAAACCATTTCTTGTAGAATCCAATATTGGCTTCCCCGTCCCCATGAAAATGATCAGAGCTCAATGACGAATGGTCATTTTATGGCTCCCATCAGCGAATTATCAATGAAATATTTACCTAACAATGAGAGACTGAATCCATTTACTTATATTTCTGCGATAAGTGACCAATTACTTTTTCCAATGTTATCTCTCGTTATATTCAATGGCAAAATAAGGATTACAGAAGAGTGGTAGGCCTTACCTTATAATTTCTTTGAATTACTATTCCAGAAGCACTAATTACATATGCGAAATGTTGTTGTATTAAGTTGACGGTGACACTTTTGTGACAATAATGCTCAAAACACCAGCTTCTATGAGTGAGATGGAAGTCAAACTCAAGGAAATGTATACATACTGGACCACGACTTAACATCCCATCAGACAGAAGACAGGCTTTTCCAACCCATCGATTTCTCAGTTTCTAACCAAGTACAGAGCAAAGGTTTAGTGGAGAAAAACCAACAGTCACAGTGGTGACATTTTTGTGCTGCAAATAGGACTTAATTCTAACTCTTAATTCATATAGTGACTGCCCCCCAACCTCATAATCTGCAATTTACAGGCCAGAGTCTCCAAACAGGGTGAATTCTCTGCTAACCTCTATTCTGCTCTTGGTGAGGAAGACACTGTTGTGCTTGAGAAGGCTATTGTCTGTCTGATGGAAAGTTCTTTCATGGTTCAATGTACAGGAGAGGCACATCATATGTATCTTAATTAATATGCTTGATGGTTTTGACAGAATTCCATCTGCCTCTTAACAGCTGCTCAGATCCCCTTTGCCAAACTTCTCTGAACCCTTGGGACCTATGATTTACCTCATTATGTGACCTAATCAATAATTTTAGAAAGATGTCATTGTGTATTTTACTACAGAAATTTTATTTCAAAAGTTTATTTTGAAGCATTGGATATAATGAAAGAAAACATTGGAAAAAATAATTGGTCATTTATTGCAGAAATGTAAGTAAATGGACTCAGTTAAAATAACTTAAAATTCATCATCATTGAGCAATAAAATTTTTAAGTTTTTATCCTTCAAATTATTTACATGTTACAAGTTTTTAGGAAAAAAACTTAAAAAGCTTTTCGGAGCAAGGACAGAGCTCTATCTTCAGTGAAGTGACACTATATGGTGACGTTAGGTTGTTAAGTAGAGCTTATTTTCACATGTCGTGAAGGATGATTCTCCAGTGTCTCAGTGCAAGTGAACAGGCAAGGTCATTATTTCAACAGCCTCATGGACTATGACTCTGTAGTAAGTGGATGCATTTACTAGTAGTGTGGCATCCTTAAAGTCTACAATTGCTGTGTGTTGTAGTGCCAGCTCTGCAGCGGCAGTCATTAGCTTGTTTTGGCTGACATCTTTTTTATGCTCTGCAAACTACTCCAATAGAGAACACGTGGTTTTTCAGATGTAGTAAATAACGAAATTATCTAGCAAATGTAGGGAAAATCCATATACATCTGATTTCTGAAGGAGGCTAAATTTGTTTGTCGTTTTTGATAATTTGCTTCAAATTTGGAGCTGGGCTGAAAAAAATTTTATTTTTTGGGCTCCGAGTAATTTGCAGTATGATTTACATATGACAGGAACGTAAGAAATAGATCCAGCAAAGGTTGTTTGCACAGAGTCAGTGATTGGCAGGAGAGCCAAATTTATTCCATTGTCATTTCTATATTTATTGATTAGTTTTCCTAATGTTGTTAATGGAACCATGGTTCCATGGCTAACCATGGTTCCATTGGTTAGCCATGGAACACAGCAATGGATAGGATGTTTTGAATTATTTTCTTAAGCAAATGCTCGTTTGCTGATATGGATGAGAGAACAGAAGATTGTAATTTTGTACGTCCATGGACATCCATTTACTATGGAACCATGAGGCTATTGATATAATGACCACCCATTCCCACCATCACATCCTAACATCCGAACCAAGACACTGGAAACAACTCTTCACATGTGGAAAGAAGCTCTTCTTAACAGCCCTGACATCATTTCACTAAAGATAGAGCACTGTCCTTGCTCTGAAAAGCTTTCGAGTTTTCTCCTAAAACCTCTTAACATGCAAATAGTTTGAAAGGTAAACTTAAAAATTTTATTTTGCTCAACAACAGAAATTTTTAAGTTATTTTAATTAATTTCTGAGCAAGGTCTTTTTAATTGTGTATATAAAGTCCATTATCAGCAGAATGGCCTACTACCAATACTGAAAAGCATTATGGACTTTACAGTTAAAACTTGTTGTGAATCTGCAACAATTCTGGTTTCTTCTGTATTGTTTATGCAACAACATTATCTCACAGTCGATTTGCCTCACATGCAGTAGTCTCCTCAGTTCATGTCAATGTGTGCTGTGCACAGCAGAAAGCAACCTTCTCCATGCGAGAAAGGCGACAAATTGCAAGATTTGAAGCAGAGGCATACCAGGCACACCAAGACTTCTGTCACAGCTGTCCTGTCATATTCATGGAACTGCTCAAAAGGTTCCACTACATAGAAGAAAAACACAAAAACAACACCAGACAGAAACATCTTAAGGAGATTCAGTGGCTCACTAAAACCTCAGAGAAGCTTTTTTGCCCAACTTATAAACCCTTTCCTGTTATTAATATGTCTGACAAAAACTTCTCCCATTACAAATTGGCTGCTCTGGAACATGGCACTAAATTCAGCTCATTCCATAGAAAATTGGAAAGAGATAATCGCCAAAATTTAAAATATCATCAATAATGCGTGCAGATATCTAGAAGAGCATAAAATTAATACTATGAGATGGAAAGTCTTCAAATTCATGATCTTCCTCCGACAAAAGCCCCCCCCCCCCACCAAAAAAAAAATTTCTCGTGAATATTTTCAGGCCTTTAAAAACGTTAGAAACACCCCTGACATTGTTATCACATTAGCTGACAAAAATGATTATACCAAAGTTTTGGACTATATAAATAGCTCCAATTGTAACCAGTCTAAATTCTGATTCTACCACTAGTATGAAAAACAAGGTTTGCAGGCTAAGAAACAATTGGTGGCTTCCCAAGAACCTCAAGAAGAGTGCAGTGCCATTGAACTGTCAGGCACTGTGAATTAACCAATGCAAAGTGCACAAAGATAATTACCCTATTCAGCCATTAGTGTGCAAAAGGTTATCCAACATTCTTTCTAAAAAAGAATTTGTTGCAATTTTTATCTAGCTTAATTTGTGACCATCCATTTTCCATAAAATCTAGTGGAATTTCTCAACAGACCCAAGGATCTGTCCATTCCTCCCAACAGCAAATTAGCCACACTTGGTGTAGTCTCCTTATTCTCATCCACTCCAGTTTTTGATGCTGTTATGTTATTTCGGAGAAAAATTCCGGAAGCGCAAAAAACGCCATTCACGAAGCTCTAAAGCTAGTCACTAAAAAGTTATTTCCAGTTCGTCAATAAAATCTACAAGCAGGTCTCAGGGGCCCCCATGGACTTACCCCTTTCTGGCATCCTGTCCAAGGTTATCCTTCAATATCTCGAAATAAAATTATTCAATTCAGCAACAATTTTTCTCGTCTTCCGGTGTCACTATTTTGAAGACATATTTTAAATTCGGAATGGAAGCAATGGAAAATTAAACTGCCAACAATATCTATATTACAATATGTTTTATAAAGGAGGAGGAAAATAGCAGTCATCATCATCCTCAAGCAGCCATGGGCTACGGAGGTCCAACCAGACCGTGCAATTTAGTTCTCCAAGCAAGTCTATCCTGAGCTACATCTACTGCATCTGGCCACTGCACACCAATTCTAACAAGGTCCTGTTTCACATTGTCTGCCCACCACATCCTAGGTCTCCCCTTCTTTCTGAAGCCTTTAGGCACACTGTTCATAACCCTATTCGCCAATCTATAATTATTCATATGGGCAACATGGCCAAACCAACGGAGTCTCTCTCTGCACAATATGCTGCTTAAAGGAGGTTGCAAACTCCTTTGCCTAACTTCATCATTAGTTACAAAGTTGAACCACCTAATGCCCAAGATACTGCACAAGCATCTGGAATCAAAAGCATCTAGTTTCCTGTTATCTTGTTTACAAAGTGTCCAAATTTCACTACCATAACTAACCCTAGAAAGAACCAAACTATTATACAGTCTAATTTTAGTCTTTAGGTGTATACGCCTATTTCTCCACACTCTCCATAGGTTCTTAAACGTCCCGGCAGCAATACCTATTCGTCTGTTAATCTCATGCCGCACATCACCATTATCTGTTACATAGCTCCCAAGATAATTAAACTGTGACACCTGTTCAAGATTGCAACCCTTCAGATTAACTGAATCACAGCCTGCCTGACCAATTTTCATCACTTTAGTTTTCTCTCTGTTTATAACCAAACCTACCCTACTACCAGTCTCATCAACAGCTCGAATGAAAGAGTTCATCTCATCAACATCATTTGCCAAAAGGGCTAAATCATCAGCATAATCTAAATAAGAAATTTTCATATCTCCAGTCCATTTAAGGCCAAAATCTTTTCCTTGAAGCGAATTTTGCATAACATAATCAATAAGCATGCTAAAGAGAAAAGGAGACAAAATGCACCCTTGTCGAACACCAGAAGTAATGCTAAATCAATTGCTATAAGCCTTACCAACTCTTACACACGACTCAGTGTTAGTACAGAGACTTTCATTATGTTTAACTAACTTGTCTGTATACCATATGATCTCACAATCAACCACAAATTGTGACGATCAACAGAGTCGAAAGTCTTATTGAAATAAATAAATCTAGCAACCAAAGGTTTCTGAAACTCTAAACATTTCTCAAGAATCTGCCTCAGTGAAAATATGTGATCCACACATCCCCTACCACTTCTGAATCCACATTGCTCATCATGCAATTGACTGTCAACCAGATTCTTAATTCTATTAAGCACAATCATGGAAAGAACTTTACCTGGAACAGAGAGTAGGCTGATACCCCTATAGTTATCACAAGAACTGCGATTATCTTTTTTGAAAATAGGGATAACAATAGCTCTGGTAAAATCCTTAGGATTGGCAATGTCAATATACTGAAAGCCTACCTACTTCCCCCACCATCATATGCGTAGGCTCATGCACCCCATGGGCATACAAAATTGCAGCCTTCCATTCTCTCATAGGGCATTCACTGTATCATCAAATGGGCATTTGCTTAAAAAAGAAATTCAAAACATCCAATCCATTACTATGTCCCATGGCTTCTACCCAACAACATTAAAAAAACTAATCAATAAATATAGAAACAACAACAGAAGAGATTTGGTTCTCCTCTCAATCACCGACTTTGAGCGGGCAAAATTTGCTGGATCTATATCTTACATTCTTGTCCTATCTGAATCGGTCTGTAAATTACTTAGAGCTCAAAATATCAAAATTGTTTTCAGCCCAGCTCCAAATTTGAAGAAATATATTTTTTTTCAAAACATTTATTTAAGAATTTAAGTGATCAGTTATTGATGTGATACCTGATGCTGGTTTTCTGTGGAAAGGTTCCTCAATTAGGTTCCAGGCTAGAGGGTGTGAGGTATAGTTTGCCATCTAGGTATGAATCAGTTAGTTAGGTGTGCAACTTGTTCTTTGTAAATTTCATTTTTGGAAAAATTTGCCCCCACAAGTAACTACTTCCAAAAATATAAGCTATTTTTTTTTGGCATAGTCAAATAAGCTTGGATAAATTCCAGCTTTCAAAATATATTTCTGATATAACTCAGGCAAGGAGATTTTTGTTGTACAAAATTTTAATTTCATAAGCTCACTGCTTTAGTTTTAATGAGTTTCATTTGAACATTTTCAGGAACTTTTTCTACTTCGACATCAAAGAGAGTAGCAAATGGTTTGAAATGATTTTTATGTGACCAAATGTCTACCAAAAACTGTACAACCAACCACAAGTTTCACTGCACAACCTCTTCCATTGAGTGTTCTCAACCTACTGGCTTTCATTACTTTGAAACAAAATTTTATACGGAAGAGTTGCCAGATAGTCTGAATTATTTTTCCAATTGCACGAAATATAAGGAGCAGGTTCTGGAATGGACACCATGATCTTTTTAGTACAAGATGTAATAAATGAAAATAATTTGCTTTCATATTTGCATATATTAGCCTGGTCCATGGGCTGGACAAATTCAATTGCCAGGCCAGATCTGACATGCAGGCAGTATGTAGCCAACCCTCGATTTAGATGATTCTTTGCAATTGTCTGTTGGAAGACTTGAAAACATTGCATAAACATTGTGTAAAATTGCAAATTACATAATAAAGTTAACAGGTTTTCTTCTTTTTTTAATTAGGGTTATGCTGCATTCTTTTTATCTTAATTTCTATTATTATTTGAATGAAATTCTCTTTCACTTTGTCTGTAATAATATACATAATATATCTGTTACACACAATATACTATTTTTCTATTGCTATATTACCTCTGAGTGGCACTTTGTGCACACAATGGGTGAAATGTCAAGTCACAAGGACTCCCAAGAGCTCAGAGAAGGTTGGGGAAGGGACCTACCGAACTCGCTGTTAGGATATAGAGGAAGCTAATATCTATTTTATGTTTTCCATCCAGCATGTTTTTTAACACGCTTGTGAAATGGCTGTCCTGAACAGTGCCATAACTTAACATCCCATCTGACAGATAGTGAGTGGTTTTTCTAAACCCAATGATGCCCCTTTCTTACTGAGGGTAGGTAGGAGAAAATTTCTCAACACAGGAACAGCTTGAACTTGAATTTGTTAACTTCAGATTACAAACCTGATTGTTCTACGAACTAAGCCAATCTCTGCCATTTTTTTTTTGATAATAGTTAAAGGTTATCTCAGTCACAATTGCATCCATTGGGAGAAACCTGACACTTTATGGATTAATATGCAAGAATATATATACTCTTGAAAGCTCAAGACATATAAGGGGAATTATGAATACTGAATATAGAGTCTAAATTAATGAGGTGTTGCCATATATTGTCTTGATTTCAGGCAATTCATAGGCCACTAGTTATACAGCACTGAGATAAATTACCATGAGCAGTGGTAAATAAAAAAACTTACAATTAACCTCAACTCAGTATCTACATTAAAAAAGGAGAAATAAATATTTAAAAGGTAGATATGGAGTCATATAAAGAACCCTTACTTGGCAAAAGCAATAGATAGAAAGCAAATGCTTCATTTAGCATAAGACTTCTTCTAAGCAAATCTGATAAATTCTCAAATTTCATGTTTTAAAGCTTACCTGATCTGAAATAAACTTTTCTAATTCATCACATAATTTTCCTCTCATGTCATAGACATATTCTTCTACAGCATTCTTAGCATCAGCTTTTTCTTTCTCCATTTTATCCTGCATTATCATTTTTATCTGAAAAAAATTTAATACATATATTTTCCAAAACTCACAAAGGGCAGATTGGAAATTGTTCAATTCAATGGCAAAATCTGATAACACTGGGCAACACACAAAAATGTTTTGAAATAAAAATAGCAAATCTTTACTAATTTCGAGGTGCTGAACACAAAAATGACAATAAAATTTGTCAATTGGCTTTTGTTTAGGAGAGACAGAGATGGTCATGTATAAACAACTCGGTCTACATTGAGTACATAGGTAACCATTTTGCAATGCTGTATTTTAAACTCCAGATTGCAACATATTGCTGCCATACACACTGCCCTGGAGGTATTGCATCATTGTCTGATGCAATGTAGTTGAGTCATGATATCGCAGCTTTACGATTGTGGACAAAAGATGACGCAATCGTTAGTTGTAAGTAATGTCTTGTAGTTGTTGTTGTGTCCATTTACCCCTGAGTTATAAGTACAAGACAAGTGATCCTTGCAGTTATTATCCAGCAGTAATGATGCCTTGTAACTGTGTTAATAGTGCAGATACATTTTGTTACATTTGCAGGGAAGTGATGTTTGCAAGCCAGAAAAGGACCACCACTCCAATAATGAAAGCGGCATATGAGTTTTATTTTGGATATAAGATCGGGGACCAGGACAAGGCCCCACACATATGCTGCAGTAAGTGTGCAAGAAATCTTCTGAAGTAGCTGAAAGGCAAAAAAGTGGCAATGCCGTTTGCTGTTCCTATGGTTTGGAGAGAGCCAAGCAATCACGCAAATGATTGCTACTTCTGCATGGTTCCACCTGTTTCTGGAGACATCACAAGGAAAAAGAAGTGGACAATAGCACAATGGAATATACAATCTGCTCTCCGACTAGTTCTGCATGACAAATGCCTTCCCGTTCCTGAACCTCCAAAAGAATTTTCCATTGATTCAGATGATGAGGAGGGAGGTGAACCGATGTTGGGTTCTCCACAACCTTTGGTATCTAATGATGATACATGCATCTGCCATGGTGTGTCATCTGCACCAAACATTCTCACCGAAGAAGAAATGAATGATCTTGTTCGTAATCTGGAGCTGTCCAAGGCCAAAGTAGTGTTACTCGGATCGAGAGACTTAAACAATGGAATCTTCTCAAGGAAAATGTCCGAGTGACTTCATTTCAAACTCATCAGGAGCAATTTGCGCCTTACTTCAGAAAGGAAGTTGACCTTGTATTCTGCTCCAATGTAGATGGCCTGGTGAATGCCCTCAGAATCAAACATGAGCCTCAAGAATGGTGACTATTCATGGACTCCTCGAAATTGAGTCTCAAGGCGTTGTTGCTGCATAATGGAAATTGACTTCCATCCATTCCTTTCGGACACACTGTCTACATGAAAAAACCTATGACAACCTAAAACCGCTGTTGAACTATCTTCAATACAGCAAGTATGGCTGGCATCTCTTTTGTGACTTGAATGTAGTGGCTCTGTTGATGGGTCTGCAGCTGGGATATACGAAGTACTGCTGTTTCTTATATGAATGGGACTTTGCACTAAGCAAAGACTGCACTATGTGAAGAGAAACTGACTTCAGAGGAAATCTCTGAAGGTCGGAGAGAAGAATGTGGAGCACCCAGCACTGGCAGAAATGCAAAAAATCCTGCTATCGTCCCTACATATCAAACTGTGTGATGAAAAACTTCGTAAAAGCCATGGACCGGACTGTATCAGCCTTCAAGTATTTGGCTGGCAAATTCCCTCGACTCAGTGAAGCAAATTAAAGAGGGAATTTTTGTGGGTCCTCAAGATCCGCGAGCTGTTCACAGACCAGATGTTCAACAACCTGCTTAAGAGTGATGAGAAAAAAACTTGGGATGCATTTCGTCTGATGTCAACTAAATTCCTCGGGAATGTCAGGGCAAACAACTACAAGAAACTGGCTAAGGACATGTTGTCTCTGTATCACAAACTTGGTTGCAATATGTCCTTAAAGATCCACTTTCTCCATTTCCACTTAGATTTCTTCTAGAGAGAAGAAATCTAAGTGGAAATGGAGACAACTGTGGCATGGTTAGTGATGAGCAACGGTGAATGTTTTCATCAGGACATTGCAAAGATGGAGAAACAATACCAGGAAAACTGGTTCACTTCAATTTTGGCTGACTACTGTTGGACGCTCACCAGAGATAATCCTGAGCAGCTGCACAAGCGACGGGCAAAGTGATTTCGGAAGTAGAAGCAGTTGGGTTGTTTTACCTCTGAGCGGCACTTTTTTGCCCACCATGGGCTAAATGGCCAGGCCACATGGACCCCGAAGGTTCAGAGAAGGTTGGGGGAGGGGACCCACTGGAACAGCTGTTGGGAGACAGATGGTAGCCTCCCGTCAAGGCCATCCAGCATGTTCTTTAACGTGCACAGGGTATGGCTCTCCCGCACACGGGGCCACGGCATAACGTCCCATCCGATGGACGACGGCCTTTCCAAGCCCATTGCTGTCCCCTACTGACCGTGGGCAGGGTGGGGAATTTTGCGGAGATAAATCTCAAATCCAGGTTCGAGTCCCAGCTGGGACTCGAACCTGGGAACTACAGATTACGAGCCTGGCACGCTACCGACTGAGCCACCCCCGCCCCAAGTAGAAGCGGAGTTTTACCAATACATCATATGTACGTATTACTCTATTATATAAGAAACTATTGCGGATATCTCAGAAATTGTAGCCAATTTTGCATTTTCAGTCATATTCATGTTCAGCACCTTGAAATCTTTAAGAAATGGCTACTTTTATCTCAGAGGCATGACTTTTATGAAAATTTGTTGCCCAATGTAATTAGTAATATTTGTTTCCTGAATTTCTGGAAGGATAACTAATTTAAAGTAAGAAAAATCTGTCAGTCTTTTTTGGCAGTTGCTGTTAACATAATCAGTGGTTGCATTTGAGAGTGGTTTTCAAGCATTATTCAACGATAAACCACTATAGTTGTCAAAAGTGGTGCCCTTTGTTGTTTAGATCAGCACACCACATCTTTTTCTTAGAGTATATTTCTTCTTTCTTTTAATATTTCAAGATTTTCCCAGTCTATTTTAAGTTTTAATGCTATATGTATATATCTAAGACTGTTCAGTATTACTTTTTGTTATCACTTTATGCTCTTTTACTATTTATAAGCCTTTCTGCTCCTCCAATATGTGTAGTTTGTATTCACAGGTGGCTTCACATATTGCACCATTTTTTATTGGTATATTTGTTTTACAGACTGAGTAATATAATTTTAAATTGTATTGTCCAGGTTTTCAACATAGCCATTTTCTCAGATGGGCAGCTTATATTTGAATTGACTGACAATGAGATGATCATATCATTAACAAAATTTTGGCAATTCACCCTTACATTTTACACATATATTAACTGAAAAAAATTTTGAATTAAGGAAAATAATTCTTTCAAATGTAAAGATGTTTCTTTAGTTGAAAATCGAAAGTACTATGTGATTTATGTGTTTCTACATACTATACCACAAACTTTAATTTCTTCAAAAGCTTTGTTAAGGATACTAACACAATAGAAAAAAAAACCCTCGATACTTGTCTAGGTTTCAGTAATAAAAGCATCAGAGAAAAATGTCATGTAGACACTTGAAATAATTAGTTGTAAAAAACTGATTGTCCTGAATGGGATTTGAACCCATACCTCCCAGAAGAATGGGTTCGAATGCCATTCAGGACATCCAATTTTTTTTTCAACTAATTATTTCAAGTATCTCTTGTCTGCAAGACATTTTCCTGTGAAACTTTATTACTTACACAACCCTGTGATTTTATTTTTTCACATTTATAATGCTGTGATGCTCATTTTGCAGATCCTTTACATGTTCTTCTGTTTGTTTCATTACAACAACCACCTCTACTTTGGATGATATGTTGACAACATACTTGTCATAACGAAACAAACAGAAGAACATGTAAAGGGTCTGCAAAATGAGCTCAACTGCATCCTCCCTACTCTTCAAACAGAATCAAATGAACAGCTACCATTCTTCAACTTATTAATCACTAGAACAATAAAAAGTTGCTATTCTCAGTATAACCAATCCTACTGCAGGTATTACAGTCTGTACCTACTGTAGGTATTTTTTAAGCTTTTTAATTTATTATTCATTTTGGTGGGTGTCCATCCCATGGCCGAGTGGTTAGCGCGCTTGGCTACTGATCTAAGGGACCTGGGTTCGAGACCTTGATAAGGCATGGTTGTATGTGTTGTTTTTCTGCTGAGGTCCTGCCATCCTCTCAGATCTTCTACTTTGGCATATAAACTGACAGGCTCCTGTCAGACCTCTGTGGCAAGCAGCTGCTTGAGGGGGTGTTTTTTTTTTATTTTGGTGGGTAGATGAATAGATCTTTTAGATCTTGTGAGATTAATTGGCCATTGAAAAACTTTTAAAAAAAAAAAATTAAACAAATATGTTGTTCCAGCTGCTGCATTAATTTAAAATTTAAGATCATCGTGACTTGTCAGAGGCTAAAAAAAAGTAGCTCTACCAAAGAAAAAATATATATCTTTGTAACCATTTCTGAATAAATTTTTTCTCTTTTAATTATAAAAAAAAAGGGCAACTTGTTTTACTTTTGAGAAGCAGCTTTTTGCACATAATGGGCTAAATGACCAGGCCACAAGGACCTTTAGGAGGTTGGAGAAAAGGAACTTAGAGGAGGTTGGAGAAGGGGATCCACTGAATAGCTGTTAGGTGACAGATGGAAGCCTCCCATCAATATCATACACTGTGTTCTTGAACCTGTACAAGATATTGCTCTCTTGCACAGGGGAAGATAGTTTAATGTCCTATCTAACAGATAGCAACCTTTCAAAGCCCAACACAGTATTCTTTTTCTTATTGAGAGCAGAAAGGGAATCAGTGGAGAAAATTCAGTGCCTGCCCAATTGGGACTCAAACCTGGGAACTGCAGATTTATAAGCCTGGAATGGTACTGACTGAGCCAACACCTGCCTCTTCATTGAAGGCAGAATAGGAGCTAGCAAAGAAAGTCATGAACCTGGAACATCAGGTTATGAACCAGGTATGCTACCACCTGTGTCAACACTCACTGTTAATAAGTATGTAGCAAGGTAAGTTCATTTTTGAATATATTAGCGTTTTACAAAGGTTCATTTTTGGCAGTAAAGGGCCCAATATGTCCGAACACAGTTCATTGTAAACTCTTGGATATGGGTCTCCACAGCAGCCCAATATGGTCTCCACAGCAGCAATGATTAATCTGGTGCTTAGTGTAACAATGTATCATGCTTTTCCTCATATTAGCTATACAAGTATTGCTAAAAAAAATGTATAATCAAAATGAGCACATAACTAATATAAATGCTGTTCTTAATTACTTCTTGTGAATTACCATCTTCTAATAAGAAAACATTGAATAAGAATATAAAATATATGTAATGCTCATGGAGAAAAATGTGTCACTAAATAATGATTGCAATACAAGAAGAAAAAAAAACAAGATTAAAGAAAAATTACCTCTTTTTCTATTAGATCGTCAAGTTCTTTCCTACTTAAATGTGGAATTACAGCATTAATAGGAAGTTCAACAGATTTCACAATGTTTTTGGACTTTTTAGGTGCAGTTTGTTCCTTTTTATCAATTTCCTAAAACATAAAAATAATTATTTTAAAACAATATAAAAAATATAATGTAATATTTGAAAGAAACAAAAATGTGAAAGGCAGACATGTAAAGGGTGCATCCTATTAATGTATTTTTTGTTCCCTCTTAAGTATTCAAATCTCACTTTTTTGTATCATTAAAATATTGTTCACATTGTGCTTTTGACTAAGTCCATTTTCTAAATTTAAAAAATACAGCTAACTCACAAAACAAATTAAATGTTCCTAACCGTTATAAACCAATGATTAAGTTTTATTTCTAACAATTTTATATTTCTAAAATCTTAGGCAATAAATATGAAACTAAATCTGAAAATGACACAATCCAACATTTCATGGCCACCTTTACTTTGAAATCAAAAGAAATTTAATGAACTGACTTATAGTTAATTAGGACAAATACCCTACCCTCCATTATGATGAAACACATAAAACCTAATGACATACAGTTTGCTGTGAAATGGAAAGTCTTAACAGCAACTGAGGAAACGTACATGCCACAAGCAGACAAAGTTCTTGGGGTCTGCTACTTATACACAAATGCAGTAAATACTACACACAAAAAATATTGTAAAGGTCATCACTAAATGGTCAAAATAAATTTTAACCAATAGATTTTTTTGATGTCCCTGATTGTGGCCCAGAGACATCATTAGGAATGAATTAATACACAAGGATTATGAGGAAGTTACAACAGAGGCAGCCGTACAAAATATAGGGTACAATAATAAATTAGGCAGTTGGTATGCCATGTTACACTAAGCACCAGGCATCCCATATTTCGCTGACTTGTATACACTGTTGTTCCCAAAAGCTGTGTCAAGATACATAAATATCCTCTATTTGAATGGCCTTAACCCCTTAACAGTTTTGCCCGAACACCACTTGGGTGCTGCGAAAGGTCACTTTTCTGATTTGCCCATACGCCGCTCGGGGCATCTTATTTTTCTACGCCAATCCAATGATTTGCCCGGCTTTTTAACTTTTTTTTCGTTTGCAATGTTTCTAACAGATGGCTCTAGTAGTCCAGTAAAGTATGGAATGCGAAACATGCGTACACTGGTTTTAACATCAGGTTTTACTGCTTTTTGTTTACACGGGAGAAGGAATGAATTTTGTTTTCACTTGTGTAGTGTATCACACATTGCGAATACTATTTCTTTTGAATTTTGTGCTAAAATAAAAGGGGAATGAGTGACAGTGAGTGGCTCATAACAGAATATAATTCTGATATTGGATCAGATAATGAATCAGAAATTTCTCTAAATGATTCTGAAAGTTGTGAAAGTTCATTATCGGACTTCTCTAGTGATGAGGAAACGGAAGTTCCGATGATCTAACTCAGGTGCGGAACTTTTGTGAAAAAACCGATTGTGATATAGGACTCTGCTTATCTCCAGGTTTTAAAATTTATCATACAAAAGCTGAGTTTTGAAATTAAATAAAAATGTAAGTATTAAAAAAATGCATGCTCTTTTCTCACATCCATTTCTGTCAAGTGTTCTTAAAAGTTCTTGTTTGGAAAAGCCAACTTTAAGTAAAAATGCCAATTTTTCGCTATAATTAAAAATTATCATAAATTATGCAATTCAATACTTGTAACAGTTTTGACTGCTGATTTGAATTTATATGATCGATTTGAATACAAAATTGTTTATCAAAAATGTGCTTATTTTTGGACACAATATGGCAGAAAAAAGAAACTGTTAAGGGGTTAATATAATGAATTGAACTAGAAAGTGCAGTCACATCTGGTGAACATGGAATGTTCATTTTTCGAAATTTAGATTCAAAAACTGAGATTAGTAATATTTAATTATTAATTAACTCAACCTTGAATTTTTATTAATCTCTTAAAAGGAGCATTTTCCTCAGCTCCTTTAAGTTTATGGGATATGTCACTGTTGTCAGTATTGACCATTATTCTACCAACAAAACTTACAATTTCAAGCATGAATAAACTGTTTAAACAATTTTGTAAAGGTTTATCACTTTCCAATTTTAGTCCTCCAGTACTGGAATTTCAAACCTGGTAGATTTGGAAAAAAATGCAGATTTTAATATTTTATCAGTACCCGTCCCGTGGCCGAGTGGTTAGCGCACTTGGCTACTGAGCTACGGGACCTGGGTTCGAGCCCCGGGTAAGGCATGGATGTTCGTGTTGTTTTCTGCTGAGGTCCTGCCATCCTCTCAGATCTTCTACTGTGGCATATAAATTGACAGGCTCCTGTCAGACCTCTGTGGCAAGCAGCTGCTTGAGGGGGTATTTATTTTTATACAACCAAAAAAGAATTTTTCATTTATCTCTTAAAGCAAAAAAAAAATGTATACAAAGTGAAGACAAGTTTTTTAAATGAGCTAAAAAAATGTGACTGTAACCATATATCCCAACTATTCCTAATTGTTCAGTTTGTTGGCTCTGTGGTTTTACCTTTCTTCAGTGGGAATTTCTACTCTAACAGCAAATAAATGCCCATGGATTACTCAAAGATAATTACATAACAAGAACTTCAGTCTAATGCAGAAGATTGGAATAAGAAACTGTGATAAGAGAGAGAGAAAGATTATTAGGTATTCTTCAGTGAAGTGAATTACAGGAACATTTTCTAGATTAGTACTGATCTGCAATTTAACTATTTATTATGGTATTTAACATTTTATACTACAATGCAATTTCTCTTTAAGACCACCTAGTGGAACAGAGTCAGTCCATATACGGCTGATTGGACATAACAGCAAAGCTGCTTTTGTATTGCTTGATAAACACAAAAGCATATGCAGCAACTTTTATCAGTAAGTGCCTCAAAATGCTTTCAGAGAGAGAGACAGTACTCAGAAAAACTTTTATCCCTTACTTAACAATGATCATTTTAAATTTTTATTCCTATTCTACATAACAATATAAATTTCCCAATTCCAAGTTATAATTATCAGTTCTGCATATACTTTACTTTTCTTTCTTTTAAAAATGCCACAGAAAAAGGTCCGAGAGGATGGCAAGACCTCAGCAGAAAAACAACACATACATCCGTGCATTACCCAGGGCTCGAACCCAGGTCCCTTAGATCAGTAGCAAAGAGTGCTAAACACTCTGCCATCCTTATAGGTACAATATTGTCCTCAGTATATCTATACTATTCAATTCTATATCTCTCTATATATATCTTGACAGGTAAGGATTCGCCATGCAAGGTGAAGTGTTACATATTCCTTATTTTTTTGTGTTGGTACCTCAAGATGTAGTAACCATGATGTTATATAATGGTAAGTTAAACTGCTTTAAGTAGAAGGAAAGTTCACCATGGAAGGCAAATTACTATATAAGTGATGTTATGTTACAGTTCTAGAATTATTCCAAATGCAAGTACGTTGTCAACCAATGAGGTCAGTGGCACTGATATTATTGTCCAAATATGTTACCTATTCAAATGGACTGGTCTGCTCAACCTGACCAAATACCTAACTTGTATGGTGCATAGATCTGCTTACCTGACCTATTACCTTAACAATTTTCTTTACTTGCACTATTATTTGTAAAGGACTAGCTAATCATTCAGCCAATAGAGCCTTTAAACTTCAGGCAATGTAAGAGGTAATATTTTTTTAAAGAAAGAAAAAACCTTTGCTTTTTAAAGGCTAATAATCCATGGAGAGCATCTAAAAATAGTCATATACACTTAAAAGTATAAAATTAGGCTATAAAAAGTTTGGCCTTTATAAAGTTAATTATGGTAGTGAAAAGAGGACCTTTTGCAAGCAAGATAACAGAAAACTTAGTGTTTTTGATGCTAGACTTTGTAAGCAATGAAGTTAGGCAAAGGAGCCTGTAACTACAGATTAGCAAATAATGCTAGAACAGCGTGCCTAAAGGCAGACAATGTAAAAGAGGACCTTGTTAAAATTGACTGTCAGTGGCAAATGCAGCAGCTTGTAGCTCAGGTCAGACATGTTTGGAGGACTAAATTAAGTCTGGTTGGACTTCTGTAGTGCTAACCAGCCTGCTTGTCATATCATCAAATTTTAAACTGTTATGATTATGAGAATAAACCAAAAATATTAAAAAATCCAATATAGAATGTTAACAAAGGATGCTTCAAAGGGTGCTACAAGGAACTAAAACCTAACTACCTGCTTTAGCTAACAATCATTTATTGAATGTATTCATTGCTTGTGTTTGTTTTCTTTCAGAAGGAATCCTAAACAAAATTCTATGATGCACTGTGTCAAAAAATGTTTTTTTATATTTATAACAAGTGAGTCTTACTATTTATACCTGCAGAATTTACTTTTAATTCAAAAACAAGTTATCCTGTATTTCTGTGCTTCAACAAAACAAATTATTTAGATGAAAAATTAAAGTTTTTCAAACAAAAAAAATTTCTTTTTTCATTAAATTCTCTAGAGCCTTCTCAAAAAACCAGGCAAGAGTGCTAGCAGTCTTCGATGTGATATTTATATCACTTTTAAATTTATAGATTGGAAAAATTATTGCTCTTTCTAATTCATCAAACAATATACCATTTCTGTCTGATGGCAGGGTAAGGGTTAGCAGAGTTGGAACTTGCTGGGAACTACAGATCCTGGCACAACTACTAATTGGGCCAACCCCTGCCCTCCAGTTATAACTGTAAAGCATAAGTATCTTAAGCACCCCATCCCACTTATCAGAATGCATGCATGCTAAAAAGTGTCCTGCATCCTAGCCTACTGTTTCTGCAAGCTTCACACCACGCTTCTACAGTACTTCTCGAAAGTTTGCTATAAATCAGCCATCCAACGGTTCAGTTTTCTAGTACAGAGAATTGCTGCATCTGATGGGCATAATAGTTCATTAATAGAAAATGGCTTCGCTTTCTAATAAGGATAGAATTACATGTTTAGGAATTATTTTGTCCTATTGCCGTCCCGTGGTCGAGTGGTTAGCACGCTTGGCTACTGATCTACGGGACTGGGTTCGAGCCCCGGGTAAGGCATGGATGTATGTGTCGTTTATTCTGCTGAGGTCCTGCCATCCTCTCAGACCTTCTACTATGGCATATAAACTGACAGGCTCCTGTCAGACCTTCACACCAAGCTTCACACCACGCTTCTACAGTACTTCTCGAAAGTTTGCTATAAATCAGCCATCCAACGGTTCAGTTTTCTAGTACAGAGAATTGCTGCATCTGATGGGCATAATAGTTCATTAATAGAAAATGGCTTCGCTTTCTAATAAGGATAGAATTACATGTTTAGGAATTATTTTGTCCTATTGCCGTCCCGTGGTCGAGTGGTTAGCACGCTTGGCTACTGATCTACGGGACTGGGTTCGAGCCCCGGGTAAGGCATGGATGTATGTGTCGTTTATTCTGCTGAGGTCCTGCCATCCTCTCAGACCTTCTACTATGGCATATAAACTGACAGGCTCCTGTCAGACCTCTGTGGCAAGCAGCTGCTTGAGGGGGTATTTATTTTTTTTTATTATATATTATGTAAAAAAAGTAAGAGACAACATAGATTTTGGTATTGGAAATGGCTACGAAGGAAGCATTTATATTCACAAGTGAATTTTTTAAATAAGCTTCATTTAGATGATTCACACAGCTATTGCAATTATTTGTGAATGAGATATATTAAAAGAAAAGGTGACATGGCATGGAAATATAAGCATAGGCATTTATTTTCCCAGAAACTTTTCAACATATTTTCAAATACAGCATCACAAGATATTGGTGTACGCAAGAGAACTAGTTAGATCCAGGAGCACTTTAGGTAAATTATCTAGCATGAGCACAAGACTTTAACTATGCAAACTTGTTCTTGTTGTCATTCACACAAAGTTTGGACTGGAGTAAGTTTGAGTAATGCCTGTCCTTGCTTTACTTGACATGCATTCTGATAAGTGGATGGGGTCCTTTATGTGTACAAGCTGCCTCAAAGTGGTTGCGAAGACAGCTATACCATCAGCCTGTCTTTTTTGTATTTTTAGCAAGCTGTACCTACTTAGGTAATTATAACTCACATTCTCTTTAACAGACTTCAACTGATATTTAACTAAAACATTTTCAGCATATCTAACTTCATCAAAATAAAGAATTTCATTTTCTCCAAATTTGCAACAATGGAAGCAACTTCATATTCATTAGTAGTTTCTAAATAAAGTACATCAGGTACATTTTAAGTGTGAGTCACCTGTATTTGTAAAGAAATCACTTAGATATCCTCTGTCTCAGTAAAAATAATATTTGTATTATAAGTTATTATAATTAACATATCTAAATCAGGGTTGGTTTGTTTTACCTCTGAGTGGCACTTTTTTGCACATAATGGGCTAAATGGCCAGGTCATAAGAATTCCAAAGGCTCAGATAAGGTTGGGGGAGGGGATTTACTGGACAGCTGTTGGGAGACAGATGGTAGCCTCCTGTCAAGGCCATCCAGTGTGTTCTTTAATGTGCACAGGGTATGGCTCTCCCATGCACAGGGTATGGCTCTCCCATACACAGGTCATGGCTTAACATCCCATCCAACAAACAATGGCCTTTTCAAGCCCATTGGTGTCCCCTACTGGCTGTGGGCAGGATGGGGAGTTTTGTGGAGAAAAATCTCAACACTGGTCTAGCAGGGTCTCGAACCTGGGAACTGAAAATTATGAGCTTGGCAAGCTACCAAGTGATCAGGTTGTTTTGTTTGTTTTATACCAGACTATCATCCCCCCCCCCCAATATATTTTGTGTTGTATCCATTTATTATATGCACACTTTAATTATTTTTTGAATTTTATTTCAATTTGTTTTCCTTAACCAGTCTTACCTTTTAAATGAAACACAATACTGAAAAGGAAACGATTACAATATTCAAACAGTACCAATTTTTTATTATAAACTCTTGTTTCACGTGTTACATTCTAATATTGAGAAATAATATAAAAATGTGATTTAGTGTTGATAGTATTTATTAAAGTCCTATACCTCTTTACCATCATGATTGACTTCAGACTCAATATCACCATTGGGTGGAGACTTGGTAGCATTCTCTTGATCCATTATTTCATCACTTCCATTCTGTTTTGCTTTACCTGGACTATTTGTACCTTTTATTTCTTTTCCATCAACTACCTGATCATGTTCGTTTTCTGTAAGAACTTGCTTTTCCAACATCGTAGCAGAACACACTGAGAATATACCATGAATATTTACTCTGACTTTAACCTTTACTTTAGTACTTTCTCCTTCTGAATTGGGTGTTATTTTCTGAATGGTGAAACATCCTGAAGGATATAAACATATAAAGCATTCATTAACCATTGAAGTGAACCACATGAAAATTATTAATGAAATTCTATCATTTTTATTTAAATCTATTACTATTATTTATATATTTAGTGTGAAATAAACAAAATTTTTATGTACATATATTATGGGTGGGTTGAAATATTTCTTTTTAAATTTGAATTTCTTACAGAAGTGCCCACAATTTGCTCATTGGGTCCCTTAACTATATATCAATGGAGATCAAGAATCAGAGGAGGCTGAGACTGTGCTTCCCCAAAGCAAAAAAGGCTTAAATGAATTTAGTAAATACAATTATTTTCAACAATAATAATGAATTCCAATACTAAAAACGTTTGTGAGCTATGGTAAATTATATTTGCATTATTTTGCTAAAACTACACTTACATTGTAATATTATCTACTTTATATTTTAATAAAATAATAATGGATTTGGAGGAATGGAGCCTGAAGCATTCTAGATTAATAAAAGTTTGTGCTCAGCATTGAACTATGCATCACATCTTGCCTTCTATTGCAGCACATTTACCAAATGGGGATTTCCAACTTCTATTGATGCAAAATAGAGTCTAGTTAACTGTATTGTTCACAACCTCAAGTTTGAGCATTTGAATTTCCTTCCCACATTTATACTAGAAGAATATCATATGTGCCAGAGTGATATGCAATCTTGTTTAAAAGGAGAATGATGTTTTTCACCTTTTTTTGCTACTTAAAAGTTTTAATTCTAACTAATGGATGATGGAGGGAAAATGCAACCAGTAGTATTTTATAGCATTTATACACAACAGAAAAAGTATGTCTTTTTATCCTTCAATTTAAAAAGTTGCTTTTCTCATGCTCCTCTAAGAAAAGGGGAGCAGATTGTGGCACGCTACAGACCAAGCTTTTGCAGAGCTGTGCTGATCCAGGAGCAGTTTCCATGGGTGGGGTGGGTGGTAAATTTCTTCAATGCAGCATGCTTCTCTATTTTGGTATATCACCAGTTGTTCAGCGAGATCCAATTGAAATTTAGTCGGAGGAGCACAAATAATTTTGGTGAGGTTAAATTGTGGGGTCATTCCGGTATTACAGACCACTCTTGCCAATGAAATGGTTTGTTTTTTTAACCTTACATCCCTTTCGTGTTATTTTATTCTAGTTCGGCAGGTTCTTTTCGTTTTGCCATAGTAAGGTTAATTGTTATTGTCGGTGTTTTCTTGTAGTGGTATTTTATATACTCCTGTTTTCTCGTTCTGGTCTCGATCGGTTTTAAATTAATTATAGTGTTGCTGGTTTTAATTGGCACTCTGTAATTGTAAGGTTGCATTGCATTATTCAATGAATGCACTAGCTATGGGATGTTTGGAATCCCTGTGGTGAACTTATTTTTTGGGGGTTGCTGCGTTGGTGTCGGTTGGGATATTTTTTTCCAAGTTTGCCTTGCCATATTTTCGGCAAGTTTCAATATTTTTAGTGGGTAACCCACATTTTGAGCATCCGAGTATATTTTTCTTTTTCGAAAAACTGTGATGTGGAAGCATATCTCATGTCTCTTAGGAATGCAGTTTTTAGTGCACTTTTTTTTGTGGGCTAGTGGCTGTTGGGAGCTGTATGGAATGATAATGGATGGCACTGTAGGCTTATGGTAGAGTTCAATTTCCAGTTTTTGCTCCCACCGATGTAGTAGCATATCCAAAAATGGTAATTATTCGTTCTTTTCCTTTTCGGTGATTACTTTAATGGTTGGATAAACGTCATTAATATGTGCTTGCAACTCTTGTAAAATTTCTGAATCTTGTCTGTATATAATTATGATATCATCTACATATCTTTTACAATATTTTAATTGCTGGAGTGAATTTCTAATGACAGTTTCTTCAATATGCTGGAGTGCTATGTCTGCCAGTAGTGGGGATAAGGGGGTTCCCATAGGTACCCCTTGCTTTTGTCGGTAGATTTGTTTATTTATTTTGAAGAAATTATTTTCTGTGACAAACTGTATTGTTTTGATCATGCCGCAAGTTATGGGTGAGGGACCTCTGTTTTGGCATTATAATTTACCTTAGATTATGCTTAGGACTTCTTGTACAGGGGTATTGGGGAACAGTGACACAACATCTAGTGATGCTAGTCTATCTTGAGGATGCAAGTGAAGACATTTTAGTTGTTCCAAAGTTTCACACGGTGATTTGAGGATGAGGTCAGTGGTTTCGAAGAAATTCTTAAGGTAGGTGTAGAGTGCTTTCTCCAGGTTGATTGTTGGGGCTCATTGTTTTGTGACTAGTGGTCTTAACGGTATGCCTGGTTTATGGGTTTTTGCTTTGATGAAGAGTTGCGGAACACACGGGTACATAGCGGAAGGCATGCTTTCTGTATTCATTGCGTAGGTGTTTGTGATTTTCTTTTTTGATCTACTGGAACAATAATAAAACAGCTTGAATAGTGATTAGATTTTAATTTAACTCAGCTGTGTTTAATCTGTTATACTTACTTAAATATATTTACAAACATTAAAAAGTATTATAAAAATTAACACTTTTTTACAGTAATACAAGTGAAAAAAAGAGGATATGGCAAGTCAGATTTATGTTTAATTTTGGAAAACCTACATATCAAAATAGTTAAATTATATATCAATGAAAGAGAGATTAAAAATTCACCCAAAACTAGACTGCTATTATTTAGAAATTTTCCCCTTCATTATAATAATTTAAACATGGGCTAGAATAGAACTCTCCACACTTATAAGTTTTTTTGTCCTTTTTATAGAAGTGGTAGAACACATTCATGGCTTTTTTTTCTGCTGAGAACCATGAAATTTTTTCTTTGTGTGTTGCATTTTGGGAAGCTTGGAATGGAATGGCCAAGAACTTGGGGGTTGAGAGGATTTTGCAACTCCATTCCATATAAATTAATAATTTCTTTAAAATAAATTTTGCCAAGGAGAGGGAAATGGATTTAAAATCAGCCCAGTTTAACATCAGGGAAGGGATGGGTGGGAGTAATTAATCCTTCCACTGGCCAGGTCATATGAATACATACATAGACAGAATCCGAAATGACATGCTGAGGACGTATGTATCCGTTTTTAGTACAACAAAAAAAAATTTCAATTAAAAAAAAAATAAAAATTACCATTCAGAAATTTTTATTATATATCTCTTATAAAAATTCATAATCTTATCTGTTGTTATGACTGCACTGAGGATGCCAATGAGGATAAGAAGGATATGATTTACAGATAACTTCAGAATATTTTGAATTCTGTCAAGGAGATATTACCCTTGTTCCAAGTGACTTCAATGCCAAAGTTGATTCTGACCTTTGGAGAGAAGTGATAGGTCCTATTGGCAGCTGCAATAGTAAACGCAAACGTCGTCTCCCATAGGTAATTAAACTTAATGGTTTGAGAATAATTAATACTGATTATAAACACCATGACATACATAAGTACAAGTGAGTTTCACCAGATGGGCTGCATAAAAATATGATTGATTATATATTAATTATCAACAAATGGGCCTAGTTCTGTTAGGAATACCAGGTCATATAGAGGAACTGATATTGAATTTGACCATTACCTGGTCAAAAATGTCTTGCAACTGAAGCTTAAGAAATTTTGTCCCAAGGTTAAGAGAATTAGTTTTAACACTGAAACTTTGAAAGATCCACATGTAGCCAAAGCATACCATGACAAGGTAATTACTCATTATGACAATTGTGCTTTGAAGGTCTGAAGTTGAGAAAGAATGGGATCAGTTTAAAAAGGCTTTTCGAGTCCAACAGTATTCTTTTGGTTAAAAAGGAACAGCGGAAACAAAATTATTTGAGTGATAAAGCCATGGAACTTATTTCTGAAACAAGGGAGTGCAGGAATAATATGAATCAAGACCCTACTAGTCCTAAGAGACATTACAATGAGTTTAATAAATGTGTCAAGGATCAGTTAACAGCCGATAAGAATCTTTGGCTTGATAGTTTGGCTGACAAAGCAAAGGAAGCAGTTAGACACCACATCAGGGGACTTTACCAGATTGTTAGTGCTTTGTGTGAGAAGAAACAGATGGGTACACAGGGTTTGAGATATAAACATGGTAAGGCGATTGAAAGTGAGGATCTTGTGATGGCTAGGCGGGATGAGCATTTCAGAGATGTTCTAAACAAAGTGCTGCAGTGTAGACGGCTTCAGTCTTTAGTAGTGGGAGTAACAGGTCTTTGCCCCATGCCAGTGATTAAAAGGCTGATATTGCTGGCACTTCTTCTCTCAATAAACATTGTTTCCTTAAATATCCCACTAACCATTTCCTTTCCACAGGTAATTAGAATATGAGGAAGCTGCACAGAGATTATTATTATTCTCTTGATGTCCTCATACAAGAATTCCACCATTACAACTTAGATATGTGATTATTTCTACTCCCATTGTTTGTAATGAGGATAGATGCATTAATGGATTTAATGATAGCTAAATCGACTTCAGAATCTGATATAGGCTATGTCTAAATTAAAACAGCATAAATCGCCAGGAATGGATGAAGTCACCACTGAAATGCTTAGAGCTGGGAACATTTGTGTTGTCACATGGCTGACTGAAATTTTGAATATTTTTTATCATAAAGGTGTTCCTAAGGATTTTACTAGAGCTATTATTATCCCTATTTTTAAAAAAAATGATCGTAGTTCTTGTGATAATTATGGGAGAATTAGTTTACTTTCTGTTCCAGGTAAAGTTCTTTCCATGATTATACTTAATAGAATTGCCAATTTGGTTGATGGACACTTGAGTGATTATTATGGATTCAAAAGTGGTAGGGGATGTATTGATCAGATATTTTCACTTAGGCAGATTCTTGAGAAATGTTTAGAGTTTCAGAAACCTGTGGTTATTAGTTTGCAGATTTCAAAAAGGCTTTTGATTCTGTTACCTATCATATTTGAAGTTGATTGTGAGATCTTATGGCATAGCAGACAAGTTAGTTAGCATAATGAAAGCTCTCTATAATACCAGAGTCATATGTGAGAGTTGGTAAGGCTTGTAACAATTGGTTTAGCATTAATTCTGGTGTTTGACAATGGTACATTTTGTCTCCTTTACTCTTTAGTTTGGTTATTTATTATGTTATGTGAAATTAACTAAAGGGAAAATTTTTGGCCTTAAATGGTCTGGAGATCTGAAAATTTCTGATTTAGATTACAGAGATGATTTGGCCTTGTTGACTAATGATGTTGATGAGATGAGCTCTTTTTTCATTAGATCTGTTAATGAGACTGATAATAGAGTAGGTTATGGTGATAAACAGAGAGAAAACTAAAGTGATGAAAATGAGTCTCTGTGTAATTATCCTGGGAGTTATGTAACAATACTGGTGATGTGCCACATGAGATAAACAGAAGAATAGGGATTGCTACTGGGACTTTTAAGTATCTATGGAGAGTGTGGTGAAATAGGCATATACACCTAAAGACGAACTAGACTGTATAATAGTTTGATTCTTTTTAGAGTTAGTTACTATAGTGGAACTTGGACTCTTTATAAACAAGGTAATAGGAAACTTGATGCTTTTGATACTAGATGTTTACGCAGTATCTTGGGCATTAGGTGGTTTAACTTCATAAGTAATGATGAGGTTAGGAAAGGGAGTCGGCAACCAACTTGTGTAGTATATTGTGCAGAGAGAGAGAGACTCCATTGGTTTGGCCATGTTACCCATAAGTACATCTATAGATTAGCAAATAGGGTTATGAATAGTGTACCTAAAAGCCTCAAAAAGAGGGGGAGACCTAGGATGTTGGCTGGGTTGTTTTACCTCTGAGCGGCACTTTTTTGCACACCATGGGCTAAATGGCCAGGTCACATGGACCCCGAAGGCTCAAAGAAGGTTGGGGGAGGGGACCCACTGGAACAGCTGTTGGGAGACAGATGGTAGCCTCCCGTCAAGGCCATCCAGCGTGTTCTTTAACGTGCACAGCGTATGACTCTCCCGCATACGGGGCCGCGGCTTAACGTCCCATCCGACGGACAGCGGCCTTTCCAAGCCCATCGGTGTCCCCTACTGACCGTGGGTAGGGTGGGGAATTTTTACGGAGATAAATCTCAACGCTGACCCAGCTGGGACTCGAACCTGGGAACTACAGATTACGAGCCTGGCGCGCTACCGACTGAGCCCGCCTCGACCTAGGATGTGGTCGCCCCGCCCCGACCTAGGATGTGGTGGGCAGGCAATGTCAAATAAGACCATGTTAGAATTGGTCTATTTATTTCTGAATAGGTCTACAGTAGCCAGATGCAGCAGATGTAGCTAAGAATAGATATGTTTGGAGACCTAAAAAGCACAATCTGGTTGAACCTCCATAATCTATGGCTGCTTGAGGATGATGATTTATTTGTTAGCCTTACTCTATGCTGTAGCAATCCCATAATTTAAGTGCTGAAGTTTCATTTTAACTATTAACAACAAATTTGTCCTAAGTTTAAAGTTTTTGAAAATCTCCTGAATATTAATTTTAAAAAATCTCTGGGTTCGAGCCCTGGGTAAGGCATGGATGTGTGTGCTGTTTTTCTGCTGAGGTCCCGCCATCCTCTCAGACCTTCTACTATGGCATATAAACTGACAGTCTCGTGTCAGACCTCTGTGGCAAACAGCTGCTGGAGGAGGTATTTATTTTATTTTTTTATTTTAAAAATAGAAGATTTTGGAAGTAATTATGAAGCACATACCTCTGCATTTTTCTTTCTGTTTTACGTTCTTTTCTGCCCTAAACCTATTTTAATACATTGAAGCGCCATTGAATTAGGAATAGGAGACGTTATCCAAATTCAGTACCACAAGTCCCGCATTTGTGACTGAAATTCTGGTCATATATAGCTGTCAGCTTTGGCTTCCCCAAGCATTCATCGTGAGAAACGTAATGGGAAAGGTGTAGGATTTAGATGCATTTGACAGGGCAGATCGTAGGTTTTCCCGATGGATGGGACACTCGACCTCCGAAACTATCAACAAACTTGGATTTTCTTGTACGACAGTTTCAAGAGTGTTCCAGGAATATGAAAATTCCAGCAAAAAAACAAGCCCTGGACAAACCGCAAAGGACAACTAGCCTCGAATGATCGTGACCTGCATTGTATGGACCGATAGGGGCCAGACATTATCTGAAATCACCTCCCATCTGAATGCGGGTTCCAGCCAGGAAGTCAGTGGAAGGACGGTGCAACACTCACTTCATCGTCTCAGCTTCGGGATACACAACCTCCAAGAGTCCCACTTCTAACAGCAGAACACCGGGCTCAACGCCTTTGCCTGGGCTAAAGAACATCAAAATTGGACCATCAAAAATTGGCAATGGATAGCCTGGAGTGATAAATCCTGATTTAAATTTCATCACGCCAATTTGAGACTGAGGGTATGGTGCCAACCCCATGAAGCCATGGATCCTGCATGTCAGATCGGAAAAGTACAAGCTGATGGTGGCTCAGTGATGGCCTGGGGTGTCTTCAGTTGGATGTCTGTGGGACCTTTGGTAACTGACGATTCTCAATGCATCCCGGTATGTAGAACTCATCATGCATCCCAATGGAGATGGCATCTACCAGCAAGATAACTGTTCATCTCACAGGTCCAGTTGGCTACTGCATGGTTGCAGGAGCATTCTGCTGACTTTGAAATAATGAATTGGCCCCCTAGAAGCCCAGATTTAAATCCCATCGAAAATCTTTGGGATACCATCAAGCACAGTGTTCAGGCCCATGCCCCATCGGCAATGACCTTGAGAGAATTATGGACAGTTCTGGAGGATGCATTGGTCGCCGTACCTGTGGAACATTCACACAAGCTTGTGGAGGCCTTGTTGTGTGGCAGCCGTTATCAGGGCAGAGGGGGTCCAACATGTTACTAGATTTGCTATCCCTAATTCAATCAATGGCACTTCAGTATATCCCTAGAAGTATTTTTATCATTGATATCATTTATCCCATTATTGTATGCATTGTTCCTGCTCCTCATATCGAAACTATAATTAAAAACAGGGCTTCTTAGGCTTCAAGACTGGCTGCAACTAGGTCACAGCTCACTGTAACTGGCTCACACATGCAATCCCCATTCCATCAGTTAATCTTTCGTTGTCATGATAACTTGTTGCTATGGATATTTTATTTAAACTTGCATTAGGTTATGTATTAATTTTTCTTTCATGATTTCTACATTTTCTAGTAAAAAAGTTTTGATCTTGTATCATTTCCCGAAAATGAATGGGTTTTGGACACGGAAGCAAAAAGGATTTCCTTGGCACAGAAATCAGTCTTTCTGTGTGTGGAAGGGTAATTTCAGCCTTTTTTTTTTTGGGGGGGGGGGGAGGTCTAAGTTCCATTAGAAAGAAATTTAGGTTTTAATTTATATTCACCTGTTTTAAAAGATTTTACCCCTGCCCACTTGCTCAGTAACTTGGCTGTGCCCCTCTGTCTGTAGTTTTTTTCTTTTGCTTTTGGTGCACTTTCGGCACTTAACAAAGATTCTCAAAATTCAACACCTAAGGAAAAAAAAAAAATCATAATATTTAGTAAAAAAAGCAGCTAAGAAGTATTCCCCATTTCATAACAGGACAGAAGATCCCATTAATGTGAGCAATCCAAGTCACCTTGTATAACACTGGGCCAGTTTTAAAAAATATGTCATACTGAAAACAATTATTAAAAGAAATGAAAATTATGTTTCAGGCAAATATATTATTCAGGAAGAAATTTAGTTTTGGTTAATATATAATTTAACTGTTTTTAGTCATCACATTTTCTAAACTAAGCCTTAATCACACAGTCTGAAGTATTTTTTCACTATATTACTATGCAAAAGTCTTATTAAATTCAATGCTTCTAAAATTTGTCTAAATTTTTATTTTTATAAAATTTGGAGTTAAATTCTGTTTAATTTGGTATATAACATGATATATTTCTGCTAATTGGTTATTTGTTTAAAAATTCTAAAGTTAACTTGTTTATCTGACTCAGCACAATTGGTGAAAAGCTTGGACTTTTCTCAAAGTATGGTACCGAGAAAAATAGTTTACTCGAAACAAGAAAATCAATTTTTTTTTATTCAGAAATAAATAGCCTATTTATTTCTGAATAGGCACATACACCTAAAGCATGATTATATATTAATAATAATAATATCTTTATTAAGCCTTATTAGTATGGTTATATACATAGATTACCCCGCTAAGCCTTATGGCTTGTCAGCAGGATTCATCCATCATCCATTAGTATTTCATAATCATTTCCATTAGTATTTTTTTTAATAAATTTTTATTTGCATTGCCAAATACATTTTTTTACTAAGCTCACCAGACAAAAAATTAGTCATCTCTCGCCATAAGGGGGTTACGACCATTTGACAGCAATAGAGGGTGCACCAGTAATAAGTGCATCCTACAAATAGCTGTGCAGTGCGCTACGGAGTTCATACAGTGACAAGAAGTGGTTGTTGCCACATGTGTGTTAACTGCTCTGTGAAACATGGGTTGTGCAAAAGATGAGAATGAGTGGCAAAAAAGGGGTTATTGCGTTTGGTCGAGCCAAAGGGCATAGTGTACAAGAAGTTGCTGCCTTTGCAGGAGTGTCAAAATGTACTGTCCAAAGGGTCTTCCAGGAGTGGTGTACATCGCAAGTCCACCACTAATCGTCGCCAGTACTGCGGCAGAATTACACTGTTCACCAATAGGAACTGTCGCAGTGTGTCACGCACTGTTAGGGCAAACCATTTTGCAACGAGACAGGAATTGCTTCAGTCAGTCAATGCAGGCCTACAACAAGCTGTTTCCAAATGAACAATCTGAAGGGAGTACTGGGAACATGTACAATCTGAAGGGAGTATCTGGAGCAGAGTACTGCAGAAGAGACCCATGTTAACAGCTCTGCAAAAGGCTGCACGGCCACAGTGGGTGCGGTGCTACAAAGACGGGACTGTTAATTCTTAGAAGTGTGCCTTCCATGCAGACTGTGTGCAAGATTCTGTTCAAGCTGGAGGAGGCTCTGTGATGTTCTGGGGGTGTTTCATGTATGAGGAAATGGGTCCTTTGGTTGCGGTGACATCATATGAACCAGAAGCGTTATATGGAGCTACTGGATAACCACATTGCCTTTTGTGCAGCATATCCACAGTGAACACCAGAAGGTTTACCCCAGTCGTCCAAGACGACAATTATCGCATGCACAGGGCTCAAAGTGTGTCGGATTGGCATGACAAGCAATTCTGAAGTCTTTGAACATCTCGATTGACCCGCTAAATCCCTGGATTTGAATCCCATAGAAAACTTGTGGGACTATTTGGAGCAACGAGTGAAGCGCAGTCCCAGCCATCTGACCGAACTGTGGCATTTGCTGCTGGAAGAGTGGATGAATATTGATGTGCACCACATCCACACACTGGTGGCATTCATGCCAGACAGGATTTTGGCTGTTCTTTGGTCGCATGGAGGCGTTACACACTATTAGGTGACATTCAGCGGGGGGTGACTATTTTTTTTGTCCGGTGAGCTTATATCACTCAAAAAATGCCATATTAAAATAAAACTATTCATCTTTTTTCTTAACATTTTATTTTCAGAGAATCAAGAATTAAATGCTGATTAACATGCCATAATTCCTTTCATCAGTCATTTGGCAAAAAAGTTCTAAAGTTAAAGTTTTTTTGGCTGAGCATAGGGAGAAAATAGCTGTCTCTCTTTGTAAACCAGTTTTCATGCTGGACACTGGAAGGGTTAAAATATTCTTGACGAAATTATCCTCCTAACCATAAGAAAACTAATCAAAGTTTTTTGACCAAAAAACCAAGAAATAATAAAAATATTAACAAATAACCTAAAACAAAAGATTTCTTGATAATTGTTTACAAAATCCTGATTAAATTTAAAATTTTAAATTGGGAATTTATATATTTTTTTAAATTAAGTTTTATGTGTTGTACTAGAAAGAATATATATGTTTCTGGACTGTCATTTCAGAATTTGTTAGTGTCTTCAAGCAATGGGGCCTTTGAAGGGTTAAAAACAGTTTCTAGTAATAAACTCTCCCTGATGGTTAAATTTCCAAATGGTTTCACTCAAAAACACATAACTTTCAATTCTTATCCTAAAACAACTACTAAACAGAAGAAATGTCAAGTTAATATACCAAAAAAAGTAGTAATAAAGAAAGTTAAATTAAATAATAAAGTTAGTTAGTAATAATAAAGAAAATATTTAATTGAAATTGGAAGTGATTCAATTGAGAATCTGAAATTGGACTGTATAGTTGTGTTCCTCATTAGGCATGACCTCTAGCCTCCATTCCATTCATGCAATGTCTGGTTTCAGTTTTGCTAGGATAGTCAGAATATCCTCTTTTGTTCTCTTTTTCAATTACTAACAAAATGTTTTACTTCTAAAAAAAACTTAACAGAAAAATGTCAATATTTTAGAAAGATTCTAAATTAAATTCAAAATCACCAAACAAATTTAGATAATTAAACAGAATCCCTGAAGTCTACCTAGCAATTTTAATCAAACATTCAGCAACAATGAAATTATTACAAATTAATGCAATTATTTAGAATAGTTTAAATTTTGAAAATTCAAGAATTATAAATATATATTATGCATTAATTAAAAATATATAACTGACATTGACCCTTACAATTTATAAATAACCATATATATATATTAGCCTGCTATCAAGAAAGGCTGCCAATCACTGGTGTAGATAGTGAGCAAATTTCCAAATCGTTTCAACTGAACTGTCATTTTTACATTCAATATTACAAGTTCATAATATTTTTTATTTTATATTAATTTAGTTTTTTTTTTTTGAAGGGTCATCAAGTTCTTAATGCTGAATTTGTGTACAGGAAGTTTGTAAACAGTCGATTAATTCAATTTATATTTTATAATTTTATTTTGTAATTATTATAAACTAGCAGATTTATCCAGTGTTGTTCATGTCTGAAACTCTCTAAAATATGCAGTAGATGGCCTAACCCATGTGTCAGCTTCCATTTGGAATAAAACACATTACAATTGATTCAACCCCCTCCCCCTCACTCCCACCCTTTGGTAAAAGCTTTCTCAGTCTTTTCTAGGGAAGGTAAGAAATTCTCTAAAATACATAATAGATGGCACTCTCCTGTCATATTTCATTTGGCTGGGTTGTTTTACCTCTGAGGGCACTTTTTTGCACACCATGGGCTAAATGGCCAGGTCACATGGACCCCGAAGGCTCAGAGAAGGTTGGGGAAGGGGACCCACTAGAAGAGCTGTTGGGAGACAGATGGTAGCCTCCCGTCAAGGCCATCCAGCATGTTCTTTAATGTGCACAGGGTATGACTCTCCCGTACACGGGGCCACGGCTTATGGTCCCATCCGATGGACGGCGGCCTTTCCAAGCCCATCGGTGTCCCCTACTGACCGTGGGCAGGGCGGGAAATTTTGCGGAGATAAATCTCAACGCTGACGCAGCTGGGACTCGAACCTGGGAACTACAGATTACGAGCCTGGCACGCTACCGACTGAGCCACCCCCGCCCCATTTCATTTGGCATAAAACCCAATACGATAGATCGATCTCACCCTTCCCTCAATTTAAATTTTTATCCCTCTCTTTTAGGTGAGGAAAGAAGGGGACATATTTCAAGGTACCTATGATCCTCCCCATATCGGATGTTTCTAAACTAAAAACCAGCATTACCTTGTTCAGATGATCGAACTCTTCAAATCCTTTTGTACCCACCAGAGTTGCTCGGATACAATTTGCTAGGTATGTGTAACTTTATAGCAAAAGAAAATTAAACATGGTCTCCAAGTTGCACAAAAAAGGGTGTATATAATACATATCTAATGTACAATAAAAAAGAAAGCATTATTACTTAATATATTTATTTAAAATGCTAATTGACATATTTTAAGAAATATAAGTTCATTAGTTTTTAGGTATTTTTCAAATTTAGTTATTTATTTTAATATCCAATAAGAATTCTTAGTTTTCAAAACTTTCATTTCAACAATCTCGTGTTCAACTCATGCTTAATTAGAAAATCTTCAATTTTCACAGAAATATTCGTGCTCTTTATCCATCTAACTGAACAAATATTTTCTCACGAAAAATCAGAAAGAAATTAATTGATGCATTACTTCTTTCAAATTTATTGGTGGCAACAATTATTTAAATAACTTTTAACTGTTAAAGTTATTCTGAGTAACTTTTATAACCATTAATGTTAATATTTTAAGAAATTCAAACTGGTCCAAAACAGTTTTGGTTGACCTCAGAAGGTTTGCACATAACCTATAAGGGAACAATGATGTAAAATTTGTTTCCTCTAGCTCTTCTGGGAGCAGAGTGCATAAGAGGACAGCCACACAAACTAATGATGGCACATGATGCATTATATTAAATCATGAAGTCTGCTAATGATAACATACCAGCCATTTTGCCAGTAGAGTTTGTGTTAAGTGGATTGTAGGAGCTTGAAGGGAATAGTGGGGGAATCAAGTTCGTATTCTCATCTTATACGAGTTTAAATTGGGACACAATGCTGCGGAGGCAACTCACAACATCAGTACAGTATTTGGGGAAAGCACTGCTAGTGAATGGAAACATGGGATTGGTTTAGAAACTTTTGATTGGGCAATATCAGCCTTCAAAATAAGCCATGTGGTTGCCCCAAAGAAGCAATTGACAATGATTGACTGAAGACTTTAACAGAATCTGACACATGCCAAACTGAAACTGTATAAGACATTGCAGGCAAATTAGGCATCCATTATTCATTAGTTTCATCAATTGGAAGCCAATGGGAAAGTGAAGAAGTTGGATAAATGGATTCCGCATGAATTAATGGACACTCATAAGGTATGTCGAATTGAAGTATGTACTTCCCTTCTCACATGAACCAAAAGGGATATATTTTTGCATAGAGTTGTAACATATGATATAAAAGTGGATCCTATACGACAATCGTTGACTTTCTGCTCAGTGGATGGATGTCACAGAAGCACCCAAACACATGCCCAAGCCTAATCATCACTTGAAGAAGGTTATAGTGACTCTTTGGTGGTTTGCAGGCAGCATCATCCATTATTCATTCCTAAATCAGGTGAAACAATAAATGCAGAATTCAACCCCATATCTTCTGTTAACATGCCAAGTATGATATATAAACTGCAGGAATGTTTATATTTAACATTAGCTGAAGAAAAAAATGTTAGCTATTGATGGTGTAGCATACCTGGCATGCTCCTAGGAGATGAGTTCGAATCCCAATCTTGGCAAAATCAATTTTTGCAGCCAACTATTTCATGAACTTTTTGTGTTTTTGAAAATGCAAAGGCTTGTCAGGAAACTTTTATTTTAAAAACTTGATATTGTGTAAATCTAATTATTATCAAAGAGAAATATTTTCCTAAAAGTGGTGTGTTTTATAGCTCATAATTAAAGTAGTCTTCATCAGAGAATTCATATTTAACATCAAGCAATCATGGGTGAATCAAGAATCACTGTCTTCAAAAAAAACTTCAAAAAAAATGCATGGCAAATTATGCAAGCAGCAGCCTGCATTGGTCAACAGACATGGCATCCTACTGCACCATGATAATGCTCAACCTCACATCTCACAAATTACTGTCTGGAAACTCCATTAGTCACCAAATGATTACTACTTCAAACATCTCAACCACTTCTTAGTGGGGAAAACATTCAGCAATGAGACACATTAAAATACCTTCAAAGAATTCGTCACTTCCAGGAACTCAGATTTCTTTTAACGAAAGCATAAATGCATTTGTTTCATAGTGTCAGAAGTATATTGAGTAGGTTGCTGCATATTTTGATTAAGTTACTTCTAACAAAGTTATAGCTGTTGAATGTTTCACTAATAATTCGGTCATTTCATTTGCAACAACCTAATAGAACAAGTTTTGGAGCACAGACTTAATAATTTTTTTATTCCTTTTTCCAGCCTCAACAGTGTAACATTAAAATAGATGGGAATTTGTGTTATTAGATTGTAATGAAATCCTATTGAATAATCTTGTTTCTAAAATTTTACTATCCAGTATCAAATGGGCAGAATATTTTTCAAAAAACCAAACAGTGTTGAACTTCGTTTCAAACTATTCCAAATATGTAATTTTTTATTTTTTTCATTATCACTGTGAAGAATGCAATGTTCAAAGAATATTTTCAATGATAGGAATGCAGTGCATAAAGAAACAAATTAAAAATATCCAATCTATGGGCTTGACTTAAACCATCACTTAAATTAAACACCATGACTTAAAACTGTATGAGTTTTAGAGAAAACAAAGAGCAAAAGAATATGTTATCACATATTCAAAATTCAGATAAATGTGTTAATTATTTGGAAGTTGCATGTATTATTCCACCTAGCTCAAGACAAATTTTTCTCTTTAACCATGATTGTTTACAGTGATTCTTGATTCACCTATGATTGCTTGATGTTAAATATGAATTCTCTGATGAAGACTACTTTAATTATGAGCTATAAAACACACCACTTTTAGGAAAATATTTCTCTTTGATAATAATTAGATTTACACAATATCAAGTTTTTAAAATAAAAGTTTCCTGACAAGCCTTTGCATTTTCAAAAACACAAAAAGTTCATGAAATAGTTGGCTGCAAAAATTGATTTTGCCAAGATTGGGATTCGAACTCATCTCCTAGGAGCATGCCAGGTATGCTACACCATCAATAGCTAACATTTTTTTCTTCAGCTAATGTTAAATATAAACATTCCTGCAGTTTATATATCATACTTGGCATGTTAACAGAAGATATGGGGTTGAATTCTGCATTTATTGTTTCACCTGATTTAGGAATGAATAATGGATGATGCTGCCTGCAAACCACCAAAGAGTCACTATAACCTTCTTCAAGTGATGATTAGGCTTGAGCATGTGTTTGGGTGCTTCTGTGACATCCATCCACTGAGCAGAAAGTCAACAATTGTCGTGTAGGATCCAATTTTACATCATAAGTTACAACTCTATGAAAGTATCAAAGTACTCTAAAAAGTATCAAAAAAGGCAATTTTATTCGTATTTGTTTTAAGAATATTGGGTATTTATTGTTATTTTTTATACTGGGCAGAGAGGTTTTGTCTACTGGTCATTGTAGTGATGATCCCAGTGAACTATCTAATATCTGTAAAATAATGGTTAACAAATGATACATTTATTTCATGCAATATAAGAAACTGTTATTTTTAGCCATCGTCATTAAATGAAGATTAAAAAGTATTTTTAAATTTGCTTACCAATTTTAGAATCTGGAAAAAAAACATCTCCACTTGAATAATATGCTTCAAGGGTAAATGGTTCAGTTCTGAAAAAGGTTAATAATTTGGAGAAAGGAACTGGATGGAACCGAGGAAAGACTTCCATCTCACTAAAAGAGGAGAAAGAAGATATATATTCATCTATAAAAATTTATGATGTGATAATTAATTACAGTTTTTAATTAACAATTTTAATTTATTATGAATTTATCCTCAATGTTTAAAACAGCTCTACCCTTCACTCTTTACATGTGATTTCTTAATATTAAGTTCATTCTTGAAAGGCTTGATAAATAGTAGTTAGCTATAAAATGCCCTTTATAATTTTTTCTACTTTTTGCAATAAATGCTTATTATTATATGCATTAATAAATATTCTTTGGAATTTCCCTGTTTACTATGCTAGTTGAGCTACGAGTGTATGATGAAAAACATTGCTTCACTGATACTGCATATCATATTGCACAGCAAAGTTCAATTTTCCATGTTCAAGAAACAGAAATCAGTCTCATGGAAGCTAGGTAACTAGTCACCTTCTGGCACTGCATATGTTTCACACCTTTCTTGCTAAGATAGTCTGCTAGATGCAGACTATTTGCTCTGTGATTGATTGTTATTATTATCAGTAGTGTCACTGAAGATGCAAGGAGCAGCAGTGGTTATTAGTGCAATAATTTTGGTTCTTTTTTTAAAAAAAGAGAGAAATCCACCTGATTCCTTTACTGTCTTACATCCAGCTTTCACTGATTTCAATTATAAACGAATTTCTTATGTAGTACTGCTCTGCAGATGAACATAATCATTCCCTTACGTGTTCAGCTACCATCTAAGCCTAATAGCCCTGATCCACATTTGTTGGATCAGTCAGTACTTTAATAACTAGAGATAATTTTTTTTACTAATATAGATATAACAAAAAAAATACAAAGGAATTAATTTTTTGTGGACAAAAGTACAGTAACCTACTAATACTACAATCCATCAAGGATTGTAGTATTAGTAGGTTACTGTACTCAGTATAATACGAAAAATAAATTTTTTGATACATTTCACTCACATCAAGATTATAACCAGTGTATCTTTCAATATGTTTAATGCTGTTTCACTTAACTTCAAGTTGCAAAGAAAAAATTAACAGCATTAAGTGGGTACCTATGGTACTGTACTACATTCAAATGCATGCAATTTGATGCTCTGGAAGTATAAAAGAAGCATACGAAATTTCTGGAAATTTGAAACTGGAAAGTTTATTATATTAGCCATTAAAATATTTGGAAAAACTAGTGGTGGTGATCTACTTCAAATTTATTAACAACCAGGTCTCCAAGGTTAAGGTCTAATTGTCTCCACGTTAAGGTCTACAATTGTAATTTTTTAATTTACTATTATTTTTAACATATAAAGATGCAAAATAAATCTAGAAGGAATCACTCTTGATACCCATCTTTTCATTTATACTAATCAGTCTTTAACTATGTTTAACATAGTTCTTCAAATGAAAAGTGTTACATGTAAGTTTAAGACGTTGATAACTGGAGTTGATTACCAGATAAGCTTATGTAGAAACTATTGTTTTTAATATAAATTTATAATGAAGAATTATACATTGTTCCACTAATATTCACAAATACTACTGAGTGAACACAATGCATGTTGCAATAATAATTTAAGCAGCAATTTTATTACACATAAAGATATAATAGATGAACAGGTGTATCCCACTTTTCATATCCAAACAAGATTTACTTATCAATAAATTGTTTTGTGAAAAAAAAAAACTCAAGTCTCTTCAGATTTGTGCCGGAGTGTTCTAACCACTAAACTTAGTAGCACCACCACCTCTCTCACTTATCCACTGTGACTTAGCAGATAAATGAGGTTGTTAATTTAATGGTTAGAACACTGCAGCATGAATTTGGAGAGACATTAGTTCGACTCTCATGCATCAGCAAGACTAATTTTTTCTGCATAACTATTTTTTTGTTCCCATGCCAACAGGTAACTGCATTTACTACTGAAGATTTGCTTATACCAGTGGTTCCCAATGGAGGTGCTTTAGAAATTTGTGGTGTCATTTTCTAAAGTTTTTCTGCAGATATGTTAATATTATATATTTTATTTAGCATATAACTTTCCATTAATGGGGGCATTAGGAAAAAAAGAGGGGGGACATTTGGCTCAACAAGTGTTTGAACAACAGTGGTTTAATAAATACATTCTGTGGTCCTCAAAAAATTCTAAAAAATACAAAAAAAAAGTGTTTTTGAAAATGAACTATGAAAATATATGGGTGAAACATTAAATATGTGCAATTTTATTAATAAATCTGGTTTTTTACAATCAAGCTGTATGCTTTTTTTGTTTCTGCTATTTTGCAATTCAAGCCATAATTCTTTTAGTTTTTTTTCCAATTACCGACACAAATTTATACAACATTAATGACATAATGGTGCTTTTGAACAGTAGTTTAATTTATTAAATATAGTAGATAAATGTTATAATTAATTTGATTATATAATTTATAGCCTGTCAATTCTGCTTGTTTTTTTTTTTTAAATGATCACATTTGAAGCTATACAACACAATCATTTGTATGCTTTTCAGTAGACTGTCTCTTTTGATGTTATACATGTCTGATTTGCTAATCAAAAGTATCAGAATAGCTTTCACATTTCAGCAATATGGGTGGGGTGCCTCAGTTTGCAGATTGCCAGGCTAGTAGTTTGACATTCCCAGGTTCAAGTTCCAACTTGCCAGTGATGAGATTTACATATTTACGTTAATCCATATGTTGTCTTTGGTGAGAAAGGGGACACTGATAAGCTTGGAAATACCAACATCCATCTGAACAGGCATTAAGTCATGACCCAATGTTAAGGAGAGTCCTACTATAGGTACATTGAAGGGTTGGGTTGCTTTAACCTCTGAGCAGCACTTTTTTGTACACCATGGGCTAAATGGCCAGGTCACATGGACCCTAAAAGCTCAGAAGGTTGGAGGAGATGATCCACTAGAACAGCTGTTGGGAGACAGACGTAGCCTCCCATCAAGGCCATTCAGTGTTCTTTAACATGCACAGGGCCACTGCTTAATGTCTTATCTGACGGATGGCGGCTTTTTCAAACCCATTGGTGTTCCCTACTGACTGTGGTCAGAAGTACATTGAAGTATACAGTGGATAATCTTAATGGGAGATTTCCATCTGACTCCTAACAGTTGTCCATCCAGTGGATCCCTTTCCCTTACTCAACTCTGAGCCTTAGGTAACCTTGTAACCTGAACCTTTAGACCATTGTGTGCATAAAAGTACCACCCAGATGTAAAAGTAGCAAAATCTGGCATAGCAATGATAGACATGACTGTTTTTGTGTCAATGACAAAAGACAAAAAAAAATTGCATCTTCCACAGATCTGTTTATAGAATGCAGTATTAGAAAGAGAAATTGTACTGTATTTTTAATAATAATACTTTTACTAACACACACTCAATGACAATTAGATGGAAAATAACAAGAATAAAATATAAAGAAAAATACATAAATCTTTTATATATAACCATTGGTGTAATCAAGATTAGCCAAATTTTTTGGAAGTAATTTACTGCAAAATATAGAGCATATCAATTTTACTTTCATATTTGCAAGATTTCTTTATCCCATACATATACAATGATTTTCTCTCACTCAGCAATAAACTTTCAGAAAGGTCCAGGTTTTCATAAACTATGCTTGGCACATTTAGTTTTGCAAAATAACCAATGAGCAGAAATAAGTCATATTACATATAAAAAAAGAGCATTTAATTGTGAATAATAAAATTGAGACCTGTAAATGATAGCTAGGCGTAAACTGGAAGGAGAGCTGTGTACCAATCCCTAGTGATGATGCACAGAACCGGCCAGGTCCGACCCCGTCTTCTCGTGATGCAGGCCGTTAGTACCTTTCAAAAGAGATATTCTCTTTTGGAAGGGAATGGAAGGAGAGGGCTGCCAGTTCAGTATGGCCTACTGATCTGGTCATCTATGGCCACTTTTCTCTTTTTTTTTCAACCCTGCTGAGGAGTGGTCAACTTCACAGGGTCCTGGTGCTGACCATTTATACCTACTAGACTGGACTTGTTTATGGATTTGAGCTTGACTATTGATCCTGGACTTGCTGCACTGGTGGGCCTCTGTTGAGGGAGAGTCTGCCGCTGTGTTTTCTGTTTGCTTCTGGGTTGCCAGCTCTAACTGAACAGAGGCATGGGATACCTTATAGCAGCTGGTGGATAATTCTAATCAGAGGCCATCGCAGGTACCTGAACCTTACTTTGCTAGTTGGGCATCGTCAAGCCTAAACTGGAGCAATGTGTCTCAGGCAGGCCATGTGGCTCTTGAAAAAGTCCACTTGAAAAGATGGTGCCTGAAGTTCCTACCAGCATCGGTGACTTCAGCCTTTAGCGGAAGAGGAACAGATCTTTGCCCCATGCCTGTGATCAGGGGGCTGTTTGATATTGTTGGCCCTACCAATCTCAATAAACCTAATTTCTTTAAAAATCCTACTAATCATTTTCTCTATGCAGGAACGTGAGGACATTACATAGAGATTATTCTCTTGATGTCCACATGCAGAAATTCCAGTGCTATAACCTAGATATTCTAGGGTTGCAAGAGACCAGATGAACAAGTAAAGGTGAGATACTTAAAAATAACTTTAAATTTCTCTTTACAGGGAGGGAGGATGGAAAGCATCACCAAGGCGTGGGTCTGCTGCTCAGCAGACATGCTAGTGATGCTCTTCTAGGATATGAGTGCATTAATGAAAGGTTTCTTACAGCAAAATTTCAGACAAGCATTAAAGACTTGAATGTTATCTGCTGTTATGCCCCCACTGAGGATGCCGATAAGGATAGGTTTTATGAACAACTTCAGGATATTTTGAATTCTGTCAAGAAAGGAGATATTACCCTTGTTCTTGGTGACTTCAATGCCAAAGTTGGTACTGATTCTGACCTTTGGGGAGGGGTGATTGGCCCTTTTGGTATTGGTAGCTGCAATGGCAATGGGCAACATCTCCTACAGGTAAGTAAACTCAATGGTTTCAGAATAACTAACACATATTACAAACACCGCAACATACAGAAGTACACATGGGTTTCACCTGATGGGCTGCATAGGAATATGATTGATTATATATTAATTAACAACAAATGGACTAGTTCTGTTAGAAATACCAGGTCATATAAGGGAGCTGAAATTGGATCAGACCATTACCTTGTTAAAAGTGTCTTGCAACTTAAACTTAAAAAGTGTTGTGCTAGGGTTAAAAAATTTGCTTTTAATACTGAAGCTCTGAAAGACCCAGTTATAGCCAAAGCTTACCATGATAGGTTACTTAGTCATTATGACAGTCATGGTATGCTTACTACTGAAGTTGAGGAAGAATGGGATCATTTTAAACAGGCTTTTTTGGACACTAACAGTACTCTTTTAGGGAAAAAGGAGCAGAATTATCTGAGTGATAAGGCACTTGAGCTTATTTCGGAAAGAAAGAACTGCAGGAATGTCCTTAATCAATACCCTACTAGTACTAATAGAAAGCATTACGGAGAGCTTAATAAACATGTAAAGGATCAGTTAGCTACTGATAAGAATCTTTGGCTTGATGGCTTGGCTGACAAAGCTGAGGAAGCAGTTAGGCAGCACAACAGCAGAGAGCTGTACCAGATAGTTAATGTTTTATGTGGTAGAAAATGGACAGGCATACAAGGATTGAAGGATAAACAAGGTAAGGTTATAGAAGGGGAGGATTCTGTCATGGCTAGGTGGGCTGAGCATTTCAGTGATGTTCTAAACAATGTAGTTAGTTCTACTCCCATTGTTTGTAATGATGATAGATGCATTGGTGGCTTTAATGTTGGCCCTATAACACAATCTGAAGTTATTTTGGCTATCTCTAAACTTAAACTTCATAAATCCCCAGGGGTAGATGAAATTACTACAGAAATGCTCAGAGCTGGGAATGTTTCGGTTACCACTTGGATGACTGAAATTCTGAATAACTTTTATGATAAAGGCATGGTTCCTAAAGATTTTACCAGAGCTATTATTATCCCTATTTTCAAAAAAGGTGATCGCAGTTCTTGTGATAACTATAGGGGTATCAGCCTACTCTCTGTTCCAGGTAAGGTTCTTTCCATGATTGTGCTTAATAGAATTAAGAATCTGGTTGACAGGCAATTGCGTGATGAGCAATGTGGATTCAGAAGTGGTAGGGGATGTGTAGATCAGATATTTTCACTTAGACAGATTCTTGAGAAATGTTTAGAGTTTCAGAAACCTTTGGTTGCTAGCTTTGTTGATTTCAAAAAGACTTTCGACTGTTGATCGTCATAATTTGTGGTTGATTGTGAAATCATATGGTATACCTGACAAGTTAGTTAACATAATGAAAGCTCTCTATAATAACACTGAGTCATGTGTGAGAGTTGGTAAGTCTTGTAGCAATTGGTTTAGCATTACGTCTGGTGTTCGACAAGGGTGCATTTTGTCTCCTTTTCTCTTTGGTTGTTGATTATGTTATGCGAAATTCACTTCAAGGGAAAGATTTTGGCCTTAAATGGGCTGGAGATACGAAAATTACTGATTTAGATTATGCTGATGATTTAGCCCTTTTGGCAAATGATGTTGATGAGATGAACTCTTTCATTCGAGCTGTTGATGAGACTGGTAGTAGAGTAGGTTTGGTTATAAACAGAGAGAAAACTAAAGTGATGAAAATTGGTCAGGCAGGTTGTGATTCAGTTAATCTGAATGGTTGCAGTCTTGAGCAGGTGTCACAGTTCAATTACCATTGGGAGCTATGTAACTGATACTGGTGATGTGCGGCATGAGATTAACAGACGAATAGGGATTGCTGCTGGGACTTTTAAGAATCTATGGAGATTGTGGAGAAATGGGCATATACACCTAAAGACTAAAATTAGACTGTATAATAGTTTGGTTCTTTCTAGGGTTAGTCATGGTAGTGAAACTTGGACGCTGTGTAAACAAGGTAACAGGAAACTAGATGCTTTTGATTCTAGATGCTTACGCAGTATCTTGGGTATTAGGTGTTTAACTTTGTAACTAATGATGAGGTTAGGCAAAGGAGTCTGCAACCTCCTTTAAGCAGCATATTGTGCAGAGAGAGACTCCGCTGGTTTGGCCATGTTGCCCTTATGGATAATTATAGATTGGCGATTAGGGTTATGAACAGTGCCTAGAGGCCTCAGAAGGAGGGGGAGACCTAGGATGCGGTGGGCAGACAATGTCAGACAGGACCTTGATAGAATTGGTGTGCAGTGGCCGGATGCATCAGATGTAGCTCAGGACAGATATGCTTGGAGAATTAAACTGCGTGGTCTGGTTGGACCTCCGTAGCCCATGGCTGCTTGAGGATGATGATGATGATGAATAAAATTGAAAAAACTCAAAGAAAATAGGTAGGTAAATTTTTATAAGCTTTTTGTTTTTTAAATACTACAGTTTCATTGTATTTTTTCTGATTGAAACTTCAGTAAATTTAAAAAATACATAATTGCCATCTTTCTAAAGCAAGGGTTCTCAATCTGGGAGGGATGAAGACATTACAAAAGGATAAAGAAGAATGTGAAACTTTTTGTTTATTTTTAATTATGAAATTGTTATTAAAAAGGGGGTTAGCTGACGATAAATGAGAGTTGAGGAGGCATTAACACTTCCCAGGTCCAGCTATTTTTTAACTTTTTTTTTTTGCGTGAGCAGAGTGAACTTTAGAACCTTTTTTTGCCAAATAACTAATGAAAGGAATTATGGCATGTTGTATGCCAAATTAATCAGCATTTAATTCTGGATTTTTCTGAAAATAAAATATTTAACAAAAGAAAGACTAGTTTTATTTTAATAGGAATTTTTTTTAGAGTCATGTAGTAAAAACAATGCATCTGGCAACACAAATAAAAATTCATTTAAAAAACAATAATAGACAGAAATGATTATAAATGCACATGAATAGAAAGGCTATTTCTGAATAACAAAATTTTTTTTTTCTTGTTTAAAGTTTTCAAAAACATTTCTTCAGTTTTGAATTTTTTTCTCCATACCATACTTTAAGAAAAGCCCAGGTTTGTTGCAGAGTCCAATAAACAAGTCAACTTTAGAATATTTTTAATAAATAACTAATCAACATAAATAGGTCACGTTATATATCAAAGAGAATTTAACGCTGAATTTTACTGAAGTAAAAAATTTGAACATTGTAGGCAGGATATTAATTTTAATAACACTTGTCACAGTGGTATACCAAAAAAAAGGTACATATTTCATAATTACTTCCAAAATCTTCAGTTTTTAAAAATAGCATAATTTTTAGGAGATTTTCAAAAATTTAAGGAAAAATATGTTGATAATAGTTCAAATCAAACTTGGGAGCTTAAATCAGGTGATTGCTTCAATACAGGAAAACGTTAACAAACAAATTGGCAAAACCATATAGTGCTTCTAAAATATGGCAATTATGATGGCTTTATTGAAATATTTATATTGTAGTTTAATAAAATATGCATCAAATGAAAAAAGAAAATATTATTTTTCAAGCTTCAATTACATATCTTTTAAAGATATATGTAAGAAAATTAAAAAAAAAAAACAAATCAGAGTTTCATGTGTTGTACAAAAAACATCTATAGAAGTCCTTGACCTGAGAAGGGTTAAGGTATAACAAAGATTAAAAGGGATGTGTGATGCCAGAAAGTTTGTAAAACCCCTATTCTAATGGGTTTTTTTCCCTTCAATAATTTTCTTTTTAATAATTTGCACAAACAATGCATATATATTTGGATTTTTGATGACCAGTGCCACAGAAATTTATTTTGCTTTTGAAACAATTTAAATAGAAACAAAAAACATACAATGAAAAAAGGTGAATGACTGTGTGAATTTTTTTTTTAATATTTCAAAAACATATTAAGTTTAATTTAACCACTGAAATTGTGAGCAAATCATTTAAGATCAATTTGCATTAGGTATTGCTATGGAAAAGTTGAATTTCACAACAATGGCAATTACTTTTAAAAATACAGTGTTCCTATTAAATTGGCCATTAAAATGGCTGCTGCCTTGGGGAAAGTATTTAAGTCATGTATTTGTTTCATTTTCAGTTACATTTCAAATTATTCTTTCTAATCCCAATATATATTTATGGAGTAATACAAAAATTCTAGAAGTAGCAAAGTGAAAACAAAATGAATGCCACTTCTGAACCAAAGAAATCTAAAAATTCGTTTGATTCAGCTAACAAAATATTTCTGGAAAAAATATAAATTTTTCTGTATAACTTTATCTGTAATATCCATCTAAATATTTTGTAAATCCATTTTCACACATTTCTGTGTGTATTAATAAAATACACACACAAAATCATCAGTACTTGTCTGAACTGTGTGAATCCAATACATTGCAAATCACACATTAAAAATATACTAAAATTTTCAAATCAAAACCAAGCATTCAGTGCAATTATGTGTCAATGTTACATTAAGAAAGTTATCTTTTTTCCCTTCATAAGATACACTACATGATCAAAAGTATCCGAACAGTCGCTCATCCACAATTTCCCAGTAATATGAAAGGAATTAATATCATGGTCCACCCTTTGCTGCTATCACAGCCTCTATTCTATGGGGAAGGCTTCCCACTAGATTTTGGTAAGTTGCTGTGGGAACTGCCTGCCATTCTGCCACAAAAGTATTAGTTAGGCTGGTCACTGATGTTGGGTGGTTCGGGACTGGCTCGAAGTCGGTGTTCCATGGATTTGAGATCAGGGTTCTATGCAGGCCAGTCAAGTTCGTCCACACCCATCTTACCAAACCATTCCTTCACGGTCCTCGTTTTGTGAATGGGTATTGTCATATTGGTACAGGAAAGGGTCTTCACAGAACTGTTGCCATAAAGTTGGGAGCACAGATATTATCGAGAATGTCATTATAAGCCGCTGTGTTCAGAATTGGAAATACCAACATCCATATGAAAGAGGAGATGTAGAGTCCCATTCACTGGATATAGGGGGTCCAGCACAAACCATGAAAAACAGCCCAGAGCATGATGTCTCCTTCACCAAATTTCATAGTTGGCACAACACATGCTTTACACCACTAACCGATGCTTGGCATTGATCTTGTTGATGTTAGGCTTCTGTGCAGCTGCTCTGCCATGTAAATGCATTTCCCACAGCTTGCAATGAACTGTTAAGATGCTGGCATTGCTTCCAGAAGCATTTTGACACTTGGTGATGAATGTTGCAAACGCAAACAGGCGATTTTGTCACACAACCCGCTTCAGCACTCAGTGGTCTGCTGTCATTTTACGTGGCTTATCAGGTCAAGATTGAACTATTGTTGCTCCTAGGCATTTCCACTTCACAACAACATCACTTACAGTTGATTGGGGCAGCAGGGACAAAATGCCCCAAACTAACTTTTACTAAGGTGGCATCCTATGACCATGCCATGTTGAAAGTCACTGAGCTCTCCCATATGGCCCATTCTCCAGTTCAAGTGTGCCTAAGAGGTCTGCCAGGCCACAAGCATCATTATACCTGTTTGGACTGTGGCATATATATAGGTGAATCCACTACTCAGAAGGGGTATCTGGATACTTTTGATCAGATAGTGTATATCAAATAAATAAATAAAAAATTCTGAAATATTAAAATAATTTTAAACTATATCATCATCATTCTCAAGCAGCCATGGGCTACAAAGGTCCAACCAGACCACACAATTTAGTTCTCCAAGCATATTTGTCCTGAGCTACATCGCCTGCATCTGGCCACTGCACACCAATTCTAACAAAGCCTTGTTAGATATTGTCTGTTCACCACATCCTAGGTCTCCCCCTCTTTCAGAGGCCTTTAGGCACATTGTTCATAACTGTATTCACTAATCTATAATTATCTATACTGGCAACATGGCCAAACTAACAGAGTCTCTCTGCACAATATGCTGCTCAAAGGAGGTTGCCAACTCCTTTGCTTAACCTCATCATTACTTACAAAGTTGAATCACCTAATGCCCAAGATACACGTAAGGATCTAGAATCAAAAGCGTCAAGTTTCCTGTTACCTAGTTTACAAAGTGTCTTTTACTAACATAATAACCATAGGAAGAACCGACCTGGCCATTTAGCCCATGGTGTGCAAAAAAGTGCCGCTCAGAGGTAAAACAACCCAACCCAAATAGAAAGAACCAAACTATTATACAATCTAATTTTAGTCTTTAGGTGTGTTTTTAGTGTCAAAGCAACTGAAGCACCACTTGCCTGACCAATTTTCATCACTTTATTTTTCGCTCTGCTTATAACCAAATCTACTCTACTACTAGTCTCATCAACAGCTCAAATGAAAGAGTTCATCTCATCAACATCGTTTGCCAAAAGGGCTAAATCATCAGCATAATATATTAAATAAAAAAAAGTACAGCAGCACTTCTGTAATACTGACCCTAAATCTCAGAAAGAGAAAGTAACTTCAGCACAGTTTTGCATACCCAACTGAAGGTAAACAAATTAATCTACTGGAGTGGAGCTGACATCCAGCTGATGGGAGTTGGGTTGTTTTACCTCTGAGAAGCACTGTTTTTGCACACCATGGGTTAAATGGCCAGGTCACAAGGACCCTGAAGGCTCAGAGAAGGTTGGGGGAGGGGACCCACTGAAACAGCTGTTGGGAGACAGATGGTAGCCTCCTGTCAAGGCCATCTAGCGTGTTCTTTAACGTGAATAGGGTATGGATCTCCCGCACATGGGGCCATGGCTTAATGTCCCATCCGACAAACAGTGGCTTTCCAAGCCCATCAGTGTCCCCTACTGACTGTGGGCAGGGTGGGGAATTTTGCGGAGATAAATCTCAATGCTGACCCAGCTGGGACTCGAACCTGGGAACTACAGATTACGAGCCTGGCATGCCATCTACTGAGCAACCCCTGCTCCATTGATGAGAGAGTGCAGTTTAAAGGAGTGCAGATTTTCATTACTTTCTGGCACATCAAGATGAAAAATAAATTAAAAAGCTTAGCATTATTTAGGTGCTCTGAAATGTCTGCTTTTAATATATACATAAGTTCAACTCATAATAAATAGGCACTTTAGCGTCGATTTAAATTTTAGAGGAAAAATTGTCTTGAGCTATGTGGGATACGAACCCACGACCTCCTGATAACATGTCAGGTGCTCTCGACCGCTGATTATTTATTATCTGCATATTTGTCGCACATGCTTCCATCTATTGGCTAATATAAATGCCGCTTGTGACTAAAAACTATTGCCAGAATAGCGCCTATATGAAACATAAAGGAATGTTCATAGCGCTTGTTAGAAGAGATCTTGATCGGCGGTTGGTAGCTCGGCGGTCCAGAGCACCTGACATGTTATCAGGAGGTCGTGGGTTCGTATCCCACCCGGCTCAAGACAATTTTTCCTCTAAAATTTAAATCGACGCTAAAGTGCCTATTTATTATGAATTGATTTGAAATACGTCGAGCCTATTTCATTAACTATTTATATACATAAGTTACCTAAAAATTATTTTTGTCTCAAATTTAATTTCTTCAGTAATACTAATTGCCATGTTAAATAAATGGTTTTAGCCAAATATTCAGGTTTCATAAACTGCATCTCAGTAGCTTTGGCAGCATAAGGGTTAATACACTTTACAGTTTATTTTTTTTACTCTACTACTTCTAGAATTATTTTTATTACTCCTCAGCTATGTATTGTGATAATGATAAATAATTTGAAAGTTGAACGAAAATGAAAGGGTACAGAACAGTCAACATCAGGTTACAGAATTATGTCAGAAAAATATTTTTAAAGGGTAGGATTTATTTTAGTCGTGTTTTAAGTTATACTGCTGGTCAAGAGTTAAGCACAGATAGCCAAAGTGAAAATATTAATACAAAAATAATAATGTTGAAAAATCTTTTATTTTTTTCTAACACTTGTGCAATTTAAATGTGCGATTTGGAAAAAATCAACAGGATATCCTGCATAACATCAAAGAATATGTAAAATAGATATTTATAAAAGGAATACTTTCATAGATAATCATTTCAAATTGAAATGCTACACTGTCAGTCTGGAATAATTGTTTCATGATGACTAAAAACATTTAGATGACTCAAAATGATGAATAGCTGTTGGAAGATTGTTAGCTGGTCAAACAATCACAGAGTTGACTATATTCTTCATTGTCCACCAATTAAAGCAAGAGCATCATATCTGCATTCAGGTCTCATTGCAGTAGCAAGACAGTTGTCTCAGTTGCAACCAATAAAATCCCAAAAGGTCAGACTGTATGCATCCCATTAATCTCCAGACACAGACAGGCCCAACTGAAATTGTTAATCATATAGAACTGGACCTGGGAACAATGGAGTCACATCCTGTTCACATACAAGTGAAAATTTTCTCTACAGTTGGAGAGCAAACATATACTGTTCTAGAAAGAGATGAGAACCAGTCCTTTAACAAAGTTGAAAGTATGCATTTGGTGATGAAGGTCCAACTGTGTAGGCAGTGTTTCCATCAAGTGGCTATACCTCCAAGTGTTTAATAGAATTTAAAGTTCTGTGAATGCTCCGCAATACTGGGATGAGAGATCCATCATCCATGTCACACCCTATGCTGGTACAATAGGTGATGATGATGCTCATACACACAAAGTAAGACTGACCAACTAGTACCTTAAAGAATAAGGTATCAAATGTAATGGCCTGAAACTCCTTGGATCTCAACCCATCAGAACATCTATTGAATGGCCTGCAGACATATATTGCATCCTTTCAATTCCCTCCCCAAACCCTCCAGAGGCTCTGTAACTGCTCTTACTGCTAACATTTGAGTAGGCCTACTCAAAGGAATTGTAATCAATAATAGTAATCCATGGTACATTAACAGTGCTGGAGAGGCCTAATCTATTCTGTAGCCCACCCCCCATACATTTTCCTTTTTTTTATGGCATATGAAATCAGTTTGATCCATACTTTCATAACTTATCACATCATCATTGTCTCTCCCTGTGAAGGTTGATTCAATTTGCCCAAAGATATTTTGAGATATGCACAATTATATTGATCCATGCTTGAATTTTGACCTGCAGTGTATATTCATAATTCACGTTAAGAAATTGCAACATTTTAAATGAAATTTTTTCCATTGTTCTGAAATTAAACTTTTCACTAACATTAATACAGTTTGATTCAGAAATGGTTCAATCTAAACTAAAATGTTTAACTTTACATGCAGGGAAATTTTTTCTTTAGTTCATCTCATTTTATATATATAACATGTTTCTACTTTTTATTTAAACTAGCTTGTTTTTAAAGCAAATTAACATTTTTTGGCACTTAGTCTCACAGTTTGCTAATCAGCAAAAAACTGGTATACACATTATGTTATAAGCATAAATGGGTAAAAAAAAAACTAAATATATAAGAGATTTAAATAATAATAAAAACATTATTAATTATTTATACAAAAAACAATTTAGGAAAAAATGCAAGTTTTTATTTTTTATGGATTCAAGATGAAAATATGTTTTGCCATTTTTTTTAATACAAATGTTTTTCTTTTTTTATTTTTTACAAAGTTGTTTATTTTCTGAAAACACTTAACCACAGTGAGTTCCATTTCAGAAATTACTGAAGGGATAAAAATTTAAATAAGAAATATCATGGCATCCAATAACTTCACAAACATTTGCAGAGTCACAAATTTCACATATGGGTTGTTGGGTTGTTTTACCTCTGAGTGGCACTTTTTTGCACACAATGGGCTAAATGGCCAGGTCACATGGACCCCGAAGGCTCAGAGAAGGTTGGGGGAGGGGACCCACTGAAACAGCTGTTGGGAGACAGATGGTAGACTCCCATCAAGGCCATCCAGCGTGTTCTTTAACGTGCACAGGGTATGACTCTCCCACACATGGAGCCACGGCTTAACGTCACATGCGATGGACGGTGGCCTTTCCAAGCCCATCGGTGTCCCCTACTGACCATGGGCAGGGAATTTTGCGGAGATAAATCTCAACGCTGACCCAGCTGGGACTAGAACCTGGGAACTGCTTATTATGAGCCTGGCGTGCTACTGACTGAGCAACCCCCACCCAAATTTCACATATGGGTATAGTCCAATCTACCATGTACCTATATAAGAACCTAAAAATAACTTTAGGCTATGAGTTACAAATTGCAAGCATTTTCATACAGCTGTCAAGCTGTGGCTGATACTCACAGAGCAATGCTTAAAATAAGTGTGTGTTGTGCTATAAGTGACCATGAATAGAATTTTATTACAGCCAACATTTTTATTATACATACATCCCCTACCATTTCTGAATCCACATTGCTCATGACACAATTGATTGTCAACTAGATTCTTAATTCTATTAAGTACAATCGTGCAAAAAACTTTACCTGGAAAAGAAAGTAGGCTGTTACCCCTATAGTTATCACAAGAACTGCGATCACCTTTTTTGAAAATAGGGATAATAATAGCTCTGGTAAAATCCTTTGGAACCATGCCTTTATCATAAAAAATATTCAAAATTTCAATCATCCAAGTGGTAACTGAAACATTCCCAGTTCTAAGCATTTCTGTAGTAATTTCATCTACCCCTGGGAATTTATGAAGTTTAAGTTTAGAAACAGCCAAAATAACTTCAGATTGTGTTATAGGGCAAACATTAAAGCCACCACTGCATCTACCATCATTACAAACAATGGGAGTAGAACTAACCACATTGTTCAGAACATCACTGAAATGCTCAGCCCACCTAGCCTTGATAGAATCCTCACCTTCTATAATCTTACCTTGCTTATCCTTCAATCCCTGTATGCCTGTTCTTTTTCTACCACATAAAACATTAACTATCTGGTACAGATCTTTGCTGTTGAGCAGCTAACTGCTTCCTCGGCTTTGTCAGCGAAGCCATCAAGCCAAAGATTCTTATCAGCAGCTAAGTGATCCTTTACACATTTATTAAGCTCTCTGTAATCCTTTCTATTAGGACTAGTAGGGTATTGATTAAGAACATTCCTGCAGTTCATTCTTTCAGAAATAAGCTCAAGTGCCTTATCACTCAGATAATTCTGGCTCTTCTGCTCCTTTTTTCCTAAAAGAGTACTGTTAGTGTCGAAAAAAGCCTGTTTAAAATGATTCCATTCTTCCTCAACTTCAGTAGTAAGCATACCATGACTGTCATAATGACTAAGTAACCTATCATGGCAAGCTTTGGCTATAACTGGGTCTTTCAGAGCCTCGGTATTAAAAGTAAATTTTTTAACCCTAGCACAACATTTTTTAAGTTTAAGTTGCAAGACACTTTTAACAAGGCAATGGTCAGATCCAATTTCAGCTCCCATATATGCTTTGGTATTCCTAACAGAACTAGCTCATTTGCTGTTAATTAATATATAATCAATCATATTTTTATGCAGCCCATCAGGTGAAACCCATGTGTACTTATGTATGTCGTGGTGTTTGTAATAAGTGTTAGTTATTCTCAAACCATTAAGTTTACTTACCTGTAGGAGACATTGCCCATTGCAGCTACCAATACCAAAAGGGCCTGACTGAACTTCAAATGAATGATGGGACTGACCTCACAGCTAGATCATATATGAGAGCTGAAATTGGTCTGATCATTACTTTGTTAAAACTGCCTTGCAACTGAAACTTGAGAAAGGTGTACTAAGGTTAAAACGAATGACTAAAGCTCAGAAATGATTTCATGGTAGCCAAGATGGTTACTTAGACATCATGGAAACCATGGAATGTTTACAACTGAAATTGAGGAGAAAAGGAACCATTTTAAACAATCTTTTCTTGAAAGCAATATATATTTCTGGGTAAAATGGACCATAGTAGAAAAGTAATTTGATTAATAAGGCTATACAGTTTATATCTGAAATAAGAGAGAGTAGTTCAAGTTAAAATAAACATCCTGCAGGTCTAACAGACATTATTAGAGAGAGAGCTTGATAATAACATTGTATAAGTAATATTCTGTGTGCTTGGGAGAATGGAACAGTGTACAGAGATTGACAGATAAGGATAGCAAAGTTATGAAGGCGAGGTTTCTGTCATGGCTAGATGAGCCAAGCATTTTAGGTGTCTTGAATAATGAGGTCCCACTGCTTGTAATGAAGATAGATGCATTATCAGCTTTAATGACCCGATGTTACTGTGGCTATCTCTAAAAACTAGGCAAGTCCAGGAGTAGATAAAATTACTGCCAATATTTTTACAGCTGAGACTAATTCTGTCAGATGACTGATTGAAAGTTTGAATATTTTCAATGATAAAGGTTTAAGGATTTATTAGATTATTATTATCCATATATTCAAAAATGGTGATCCCAGTTCTTCAATAATTACAGGAGCATGCATAATCTACTCTTTGTTCTAGTTCAAGTTCTGTGCAGTACTATGCTTAATAGAATTAAACGATTTGGTTGATGGACAGCTTTGAGATGAATAGTATTGGTTCAAAGGTAGTTGGAGAGCATAGACTCATTACTACTTACTTGTACTCCTGTTGGGGAATACCCAGCAACTCTGAATGAATGCATTTTGAAATTTTGCACCATTAAATAAAGGCTTCCCAATAAATTCATTTTTAATTTTTGGAAACAATCAATAATCACATTGTGAAAGATAAGGTAAATATACAGGATGGGGTAGCTGTTTGAGTTTCTGCTGCTCCAGATATGCTGTAACTTGCTGGGTTTTGTGAGTATTGGCATTGTCATGAAGCAGGAGAACCCTTGATATGTCTGTTGTTGGATGCTGCTATTCCATCTCCTTAACCATTTTGGGAAAAACAATTTTTGTGTAGTATTGCCCATTTATAGTCGGTTTTGCACCTACCTTCAGACATGTTTAGAGGATATGTATAAAAATACAGATAATGTTACACAGAAGAAAATAATGTTTCTGTACTTAAAAAAAAATCACTGAAAATAATCTCATCAAATCAAGATTTCATTAACGCTTATCACTATGGAATGAAACCTTATTCCGCACTTTAAAATAATGTCATCAAATGTATATTTCATTAATAATGCTTATTGCTAAAGAATCTTAAGCCCAAAAACTAATAATCTCATTAGATAACTATTTTAAACACTGTATAACAGTCACAAATAATGGAACATGCGGATGGATATCATATTGCAACTCAACGTTACAGGTTTTTTTTGGTTTTACAGGCAAAAAGCCAAAGATGGTGGCTGATGGCCCTACACTGCACTGTAGCCAAAAATGCATTTCAACATCACATTAGAAAGAATATTCAACTTCTTGGAAGTTCTACCAATAATAATCTAAACAGTCATATTACTTGTGGTGAAGAGACCGTACATCGACAATATGCAGAATAAAGAATATAATAATAAACATTTTTTTTCTCTTAAGAATAAAATTTTTTTTTGGCAAATAAAAGAAAAACCACCAAAAGTAAGTATCTAAGGCATATTTTCCTAACTGCACTTATGGTTATATGATGAATGTTGGCCAGTACCTTCAGAGATTACTTGTTTCAACAGCCTATTGTCACCAACATTCATTCCTTAATGTAAAAAAAAAAAACTCAAAAATCAATAATCTCAATAGAGAGGGCTACTCTAACAAGCACATACTGCTAAACAAAGAATTGCCATTCTGTAATTTAAGAAAACCACACAACAAAATTATCAGAGACAACCATTTTGACTTCAACAACCATTCTGCCCATTTTACCCCTATCCTAGAGCAAACAAATCTTATAACAAGCACAAAAAAAAAGTAAACAATTCACTGCTAATCTGCAGCATAAAAAAGACCACAGAAATAAATAATTCCATCAAACACAATCATAAAGAACGAACTGCTGATCCACAGCATAAAAAAACCCCTCAGAACTAAATGATCCCATCAGAGACAGGTTTACAAACACAAATTATTGTAAACAATTCACTGCAAATCCTCAGTATAAAAACATATGGAACTAAATAATCCAATCAGAAACAACATGCCTAAAGAACATGAATTATCAAAAAAAATTCACCCCTGACCGACAGTATAAAAAAAGCCCTCAGAACTAAATAATCCCATCAAAGAAAACATAACCTAAAAGACAAATTATCGTAAACAATGCACCACCATCTGCATTATTTAAAAAAACTAGAACAAGATAATCTCATCGGAGACAATGTTTGCGAACGGAGCATACTGCTAAAGAAGAAATTGTCCCATTTCCCACTAAGCACAATAATTGGGAAACTAAACATCATAAATCATCTGCAAATTTCAGTACTTATGTAGCAAAAGTGAATGATACTGAAAAAGTACTGATTAAGTACTTTTTCAGTACTTATTCAGGAAAATTAATAACTTTATGCCACATATGGGAATTGAATCCAAATTGCATTAAAAAAAAAAAACAATTATATGAATAGCCTACCCTTCTGGTTAAATAAACTCATTAGATAAACCTTAGATGTTTAGAACTAAAAATAAATAAAGAACCAGAGGCTACACTAAACATACCAACAGACAATCCAATAAATCGTTCGATATGATGAAAAGATATTATATTGTACATTATTCACTTATGCTATTTTACACACTATAAGAATGCTCAGTTACTACTCATGGTACCATCTAGTGAGCTGAGTATAGTAAACTGCAACTGAACCTACATATTGATTATTAATTATCAGTTATTACTGATTGAAACATAGTTACATAAACTAAAAAGTCTCGGAACTCTGTAAGCCTCGATTGGTTATGGGTGAAAGTTAGCCTTCCCATTTTAACAATCTGAGATTAGCTATGATCATTTTATGGTACCCATTAACTGATTATGAATTAAATTTCCTATCTTATAAGACAGGAAACATAAGACGAAAAGCTTTAATTAATTTAGTTATATTTTTCATATGTGTACTTTTTGATTTTAACAAAATTCAACTTAATGGCTCATAATCAACATTATGTAGTAGGAATCATCCAATGATTAACAATAGATACATTACAAAAGATAACATTTACAATACAGAAAGAATAGCAACAATTATTGTGTCACTTTCTCCAATGTTTTTTTTTTGTGATGTGCCTGGATCACAAGCAGTGACAAGCTTCATATGCAACACATGAAATTATACTTGCCAAAGCCAACTCAACTGCATCTGTACATTTTAACCAGATATAATCACGTGGAACGAGAAGAAGAGTTTTTGATATTAATGAAAATGAACTTAATTGTTAATAATTACTATTCAATATATAGGCATTATCCCCTGACCAATAAAAATCAATCAATATATTTAAAAAGTTACTATTACAATACACTGGGAATAAGGACAAATGTTTTTGTGACTTTGGTGTTTCTTTGAAGAGCTTGGATTGCCAGCAGCTTGTTGTGTTGCATGGGAAGCAGTGGGTTACTGCTGCCCAAGTCACTGCATCCATATATTTTTTATATTAAAGCAAGCTAACCTAAAAATTAATAACTGAGAATCAATATGTAATATCATTCATTGATTAATAATTGACTAATAGCCTCTGAACAACATTTTCATGCACCTTGGACATAAAACAATCCAAATACAGACTCTTGCAATCAGCTGCCTGGTTACGAAGTTATGGTGAAACATAACTGACATTGGCCAAAAAATGACAAGTGAAATGCAATAAGATAAGTAACATAACAGTAGGGAACATAAAAGTGCATAATTAATTACAATTAAAAGTGCCTCAACTCTAATGAAAGAAAAGTTTTAATCCCTTATCTATTCATTAGCTCAACCCAGATATAAAAGTAAACATGCATGGGACACATTCAAGTTGCACTAACAATCACGGCCCACAGACTAGGGACATTCTCTAATCTGCATTAACTCCTTCACTCTGAAGTTTCCGTTCTAAGTAATCCAATTAGTACTTAGTTGGCCAGAGTCTGGAGAGTTTGGTATATGCTCAATTACACTAATTTAGAAACAATCTATAATATTCAACTCTGTAAAAGAATTTAGGTGTGGACTTTTGCCATGTGTTCTGTCTGGAAATGGTTAGCTGGATTCTTATAGATTTCCTCTGATTGATGTGTAGGTTAGTCACACTAGCAAGCACAGATTAGGGAGTGGGGACACAGCTGTGCCTTTAGTACAACAAAAAACCGCAACTGGAAAGAATTCTTCCCTTTCATTAACATTCTCCTCTTAGCAAAAGTGCAAAAATAATGTACATTTTGGAGGCAGATTTTTGTAATCTCCCCCCCCCCCCCACACACACTTTATGAGGACAGGGCTCATGTTTGAGATAGCTAATGACATTGGAGATGTTGCATGCTTTGATATCTAACTCAGTAAAATTGACCCCCAAAAAAATTTTATCCTGTTAAAAGTTTATTTTTTTTTGGGGGGGGGGAAGAAATTTTTAATGGAGGGCGTTAATTCGAAGTAGTCTATGCCAGTCCTCAATGTTTTCACTTACTTATGTATTTTGTTATTTATAATAACACATAAGTGAATAAGTGTAAAACTGAAAAAATCTTTAACCCTTCCAGTGTCCACGCCGTCTGTACAGTACTGTGCGAATTAGTTCGGACAATAAGAAGTCCCTTCTGCTGCAGAGTCTAAACTTGCGCATGCCCCTGCAATGGACACGTGCAAGTTTAAACTTGCAGCAGAGCGATATCTGCAAGTCTAGAATTGTCTGTTGTGTTACTCTGCTATTATTTACACTTCCACTTTAGTCGGAATTGATATTTCATAGGCTGAGAACGTGATTATGTTAGTTCACAATTTTCACTGGAAACTTTTTTTATTAAATACATCATGGACATCATGCCTCGTAAACGAGCTAAAATAATTGCTTTAGGCAAAAGCACTTCACTTACTGCTAGGCAGATAGCAAAAGCAGTTGGTGTCGGGAAATCCAGTATTTCACGGATCATGAAGCTGAATAAGGAGACAGGGTCCGTGGACACGGCTCGTAAAGGACATTGTGGAAGAAAACGAAAAACCACCCCTAGAGATGATAGTCTAATTCGGAGAATTAGTATCATAGACCCGAAGAAGACCAGTGGAGACATCAAAAGGGAGATTGTGTCTCATGGGGTTAATATAGATGCTTCCACTGTACGTCTGTAATTGTAATATGCTTGAACATCGCCTTCTGGAGTCTGGCCGCTGGGCTCGATGCCCCTCCAAAAAGAAGCTTTTGATACCTGCTATGAAGCAAAAAAGGCTATCTTGGGCAAAGAAACATCGAGACTGGACTGTGGAGAATTGGGAAAAAGTGATTTTCCGACGAAACCCACTTTGAGGTGCATGGCTACAGGTCAAATTTCATCTGCCGCTTGCCTGGAGAACCTCTTCGATCCGGCCACATCAAGCAATTCCCCAAACACCCACCCTAGGTCATGCTTTGGGGATGTTTCACAGCTTCCGGGCCACAGACGCTTCACCCCATTGAAGGAATGATGGACAGCAAAAAGTACATAGGCATTCTGGAGGCGAAAATGGGCCCAACACTGCAGAAGCTTTTCCTAACAGCGATGGGGTACTTCAACAGGATCTGGCTCCATGCCACAATTCTAAGCTTGCTTACCCAGAGCTTCTTTACCCAGCAACATTTGAAGATATTGGAGTGGCCAGGAAATTCACCCGATCTAAACCCCATTGAAAATTTGTGGGCCATTATTAAAGCGTGCATATCTAAGATGGATTGCACGACGAAAACCAAAATGATAGAAAGTGTCATGAAAGTGTACCATGACCCTGAAGTGAAGGCGATGTGTGGAAAGCTAGTGGCATCAATGGTTGAGAGGGTGAAAGAAGTAATTAAAGCTAAGGAGGGGGGGGGGGGGTTCACATTCACTATTAACTATGTAGACTATTAAACAAAAAATATTTTAGTTGTGTCTTTGTTACTGCATTTTACTATTGTTCCAACTAATTTGCACAGTACTGTATATGTTCAGAGAATCTGAATTGAGGTGTCAAAAACGCAATGTATATGCTTTTATTACAACAAAAAAAATATCGATTTTTTTAAAATAAAAATTGCTGTTGTAATTTTTTTATATATATAACTTATAAAAATATATAATTCAGGCTTCAAAAATAATATTTTGTTTTAAAATTTGATACATATTGTATTAAACTACAATATAAATAGTTTTATAAAGCCATCTGATTGCCATTTCTTAGAAGCACTAAACAGTATTACCGATTTGCTTGTTAATGTTCCTATTTGCTGAAGCAACCTTCTGATTTAAGCTCACAAGTTTAATTTGAACTATTATCAACAAATATTTTCTTAAATTTTCAAAAATCTAAAAATCAACAAAAAAACTGCTATTTTTAAAAACGATAGATTTTGGAAGTAATTACAAAATACGTACTGCTATTTTTTTTCCATTTCACACTCTTTTCTGTCACTAACCTATTTCAGTATTCCCCAAGTTTTTTTTTTTTATCATTTTTCCCAACATTCTATGTATCATTCCCGCCTTCAAAATCAAAACTGGAAGTAAACACACCCTACTTAGAAATTCTGGTTGCAGCTGCATTTAATTAGTTATGCTTCACTGAGGCAAACAAGACGCAGATGGCGGGCACATGCAATCTCCATTGTGTGTGCTATAAGTGTTGTTTACAGTTTTGATCCAGCATATTGGATACCCTTTGCAAAGTAAGTATTTTTTTTATATTTAAACCTCCCGTGGCCGAGTGGTTAGCACGCTTGGCTACTGATCTAATGGGACCTGGGTTCGAGCCTCGGGTAAGGCATGGATGGGTGTGCTGTTTTTCTGCTGAGGTCTCACCATCCTCACAGACCTTCTACTATGGCGTATTAAACTGATCAGGCTCCTGTCAGACCTCTTTGGCAAGCAGCTGCTTGAAGGGGGTAGTTAGTTAGTTTCATTTCAGTAGCGATTTTTTTTGGCTGATTGATAATAAGTATTGATTTTTTCATAGTTATGCTACATCTGTATGGCTGGCCTACAACTTGTGGCTGTGGATATTTTAACATCGTATTAGGCTATGTGTTAATTTTTATTTTATTATTTATTACTTTTCCAGTAAAATCTTGATCTAGAATCATTTTATGAAAATAAATGAGGTCTTGGATATGGAAGCAAATTAATTTCTGTAGATTAACTTCCATTAGTTAGTAATCATTCAATCGGCTGATTTATCTATCTTTCCAAGTTATGCTAGATCGGAGGCTGGCTTAAAAGTTGTTGTGAATATTTTATTTAACATCCCATTAGGTTATATATAATTTTCAAACATTAATTAATAGATTCTGAAAAAAATTCATCGCCGCCACGGCGGGAATCGAACCCGCATCTCTCCAGATTCATGCCAGAGGGCGCTACCATTGCACCACGCGTCAGACAACGAATATTTTCAGAATATGACCTTATAAATCTTCTTCCTGAGACATGACTGAGACAGCACCATCTATACTCAAGGAGATGCAACTTTTTCAGTCGTTGCATTTGATTATCAGATGTTAATGAGAAGGTCGCTAACGCTAAGAAGTTAATATATAATTAAAAGTCAATCCAAAGTGAATGCACAGTATTCCCTGTTAAGATAGACATCAAACATTAATTAATAGATTCTGAAAAAAATTCAGCGCCGCCACGGCGGGAATCGATTCCCGCCGTGTCGGCTATGAATTTTTTTTCAGAATTTATTAATTAATGTTTGATGTCTATCTTAACAGGGAATACTGTGCATTCACTTTGGATTGATTTTTAATTATAATTTTCATTTTATTATTTCTTTTTTTTTTAGTAAAAAAACTTTGAACATGCACCATTTTCTGAAAATGAATGTCTTGGATACGGGTGCAAAATAGACTTCCTTGCTATGGAAATCGGCAGTCATGTGGGAGGGCAATTTCGAGAAGGGCTGGTGCTTTGTTGTACAAACCTTTCTGCACTTAGCCAAGATCACCAAACTTCAACACCCAAAGAAAAAATTCATAATGTTTAACAAAAAAAAAATGCAGCCAAGGAAGTTTTTTTCTATTTCATAACCAGTTCAGAAAATCTCGTGAATGTGAGAAGTCCAAGTCACATTGTATAACACTGGCCATGTTTAAAATATACAATATACTGAAAAGAATCATTAAAATAAATAAAAATCATATTTCAGGTTGAATATTATATTATTTGGGAGGAAATTTCCTTTCAACAAATATATAATTTAACTATTTTTATTCATCAGGTTTTCCAAAGTGAAGCCTTAATTGTATAGTGCGACCTTTCTTTCACTATATCGCATTAAAAAAGGCTTATTAAAATCAATATGCTTGAAAATTTATTTATAATATTTATTTTTATAAAATTCATAACTAAATTCTGTTTAAAAGTTTTTTTTGGCTGAGCATAGTGAGAAAAAACTTGGCCTCTAGATGGAAACCTGTTTTTCAGCCTGGACACTGGAAGGGTTAAAATTGGATTTTAACCAAAAAAAACAGAAAAATCCACTAAAATCGAGTACTTGGCAGCTCTGCACAGATCTTTCAGAATTTTAAATGTTGACAAATAATTGTTTCCACACTGCCAATTTACACACTGACATCTAAACATTGATGTGTGGGTTTCCCTTAATAAGTTCATGAACAGCAGCAGTGGTTCTCGCTCTCAGCTTCCTTTGGTCTTCCTGCACAAAGGATGTCTCTGAAGTTATGCAGTCTTTCTCTGAATTTGTGCATCCACCCCATAACAGTGCCATTGAACAGATATGATTCCTACATACTGGTGATAAATCAGCATTTTTTTTTGTCCTTGTAAAAAGGTCAAATCTTTCCCTCTTTAGTAGGCTCCATATTAGCAAAGCACAGTTTTCTCAGACTGAACTTTACACACTGTCAGCAAAGAGATAAATGATGATACAGCATTCATTTTTAACACATAATGACAGGTTTAGACAAGCTTTCAAACAAGTTATAACTTGTTAACTTCGGAAGAACAAGCGCAAATCTACAGATGTGTCAAGAATGGAACCTTTGTTCTTTTCTAAATTCTTTTATACACTTATCTTTTGTCACTAAAAACATCTTCAGAAACTTTCATTTGATATATGATTCAAACATCGACCACAATCTCCCCCCTCCCCCACTTTATGGGGGCAGGGCACATGTTTGAGATAGCCCATGACATTGGAGATGCCTATGCCAGTGCTCATAAGAGTTTTCACTTAATACCTAACTCTTAACTGCAGGCTTTGTGTTCAGAAGATAGAGAAGAACATCTTTTACATTTCCCCTTTTTTAAGGGGAATGAAGCAGGGCGAGTATTATTTTATTGCACACACTTCCCATATCACAAGCTTTCATTCGATTCATAGCCCATTACTTTCAATCCTTGCATTCTGAAGTGGCTACTGTTATGTTTTAATATTTCCCTTTTTTAGGGGCAAAGAAAACATGGAGGGGGGGGGGGGGTTAATTTTCTATAGCCTGTGACACTCCCACATTTTCATTTGACACATAAATCCTTAAATTTGTCAGTCACATTTAAAAAATATGGTGGCACAACTGTTTTGACAAACACACAAACTGAAAAAATTCATCGCCGACATGGCGGGACTGGAACCCATATCTCTCCAGATTCATGCCAGAGCACGCTACCATTGTACCACACATCGGACAATGAAATTTTTCAGAATAAGACCTTATAAATCTTCTTCATTGAGACGTGACTGAGACAATGCCATCTATACTCAAGGAGATGCAACTTTTTCAGTCGTTGCTACTGATTATCAAATGTTAATGAGAAGGTCGCTAATGCTAAAGCGTTAATATGTAATTAAAAATCAAGCCAAAGTGAATGCACAGTATTCCCTGTTAAGATAGACATCAAACATTAATTAATAAATTAATCCTTCTTATTAACATCTGATAATCAATAGCAACGACTGAAAAAGTTGCATCTCCTTGAGTATAGATGGTGCTGTCTCAGTGAAGAAGATTTATAAGGTCTTATTCTGAAAAATTTCATTGTCTGATGTGAGGTACAATGGTAGCGTGCGCTCTGGCATGAATCTGGAGAGATGTGGGTTCGATTCCCGCCGTGTCGGCTATGAATTTTTTTCAGAATCTATTAATTAATGTTTGATGTCTATCTTAACAGGGAATACTGTGCATTCACTTTGGATTGTTTTTTAATCACACAAACTGATAAATGATGAGCAAAAAGCAATATGAAGATAAGAACAAGGCAGTCACAAAAGTTCACTGTTAACACTTTCAAGTTAATAATGCTAACTTTATTTATTAGTTCTTTTCTTGCACCTACCTCTCCTCACTTTTGGATGCTTTCCATGTCAATTTAATTGGAAAAGGCTGTATATCTGTCATTGAAAAATCTCTCACTTTGAATGTTGGTGATAACATTGCACACTGTAAGAAAAAAAAGTTTTTATGGGATATATACAGAACTTGGACAATATTATTTATTTCAACTTTATCAAGTTACATTTGTCATTTCCTTTCCAAAAAATTTTGCTCATTAATTTCTATTCATATTTCATGAAGATTTTTTATTCCCTCTGATCAAACATGGTAGTTTAACCAGAGTTTTTTTAAAATTTGCAAGCATTGTTAGTAAATTTTTTGCTATTAATAAATGAATAAAATTAACTGGTTTATAAAGTACATAAAATCACTTAATGAGACAAAATTGGCATATGCGACTCGAAAAGCATATCCGGGGTGCTTTAAAAGCTGGTTCTGATTTTGTGGCACTTATTTCCTGTTGAGTGAGTGTTGCAATGATGTTGGTAAAGCATTTGTAATAGTATGGGAGAGGGACATCACATTAATGCTTTTACATACAATATAGCAATTGGTACATTAATCCTTCCAGTGTCCAGGTCATATATATGCTTAGTTTTTAGTACAACAAAAATATTTATTAAAAAATTTCGATTTTTTTAAAAATAAAAATTGCCATTTGAAAATTTTCTTACATATATCTTTTAAAAACACACATTTAAAGCTTTAAAAATATTCTCTTTCTTCATTTGATGCATATTTTATTAAACAACAATAAAAATAATTTGTTAAAACCATCTGATTGCCATTTCTTAGAAGTGCTAAATGGTATTGCTGATTTGTTTCTTAATGTTACTCTATGCTGAAGCACCACCTGATTTAAGCTCACAAGTTTGATTGGAACTATGATCAACAAATTTTTCTTTAGATTTTCAAAAATCTGAAAATTAACAAAAAAATGGAAGATTTTAGAAGTAATTACAAAGTATGTACAGCTTCCCCCCCTCCCATTTTACACTTTTTTCTGCCATAAACCTATTTCAGTATTCCCAGAATTATTTTTATCATTTATCCTAGCATTCTATGCATCTTTCACTGAATTGAAACTGTAAGTAAAAACAGCCTTCTTAGGCTTTAAAAGACTGGCTGCAACTAAGCAAACTAGGTCACTAGCCTACAGCTGAGGATGCAGGTGGCTGACACACGTGATCTCCATTCTATGTGCTGGGAGTAGCTCCATTAATGATTTTTTACAGTGTTGTTCCTGTATATCTAGATCAGATACACTCCATTTGTAAAGTTAGTATTTACTTTTTTTATATCTAAACCTTAGTTTTCATTTCAGCAGATTTATTTCATTTCTGTCGATTAATCAAGCAATTGATTTTTTTGGAGTCATGATGTATTGGGTCGGCTTATAACTTGTTGCTATGGAAATTTTATTCAAAATCGCATTAGGTTATATATTACCATACTTCTTCAATTCTTTTTCCCCCCCATATAAACATCTCTAAAAACGGGTCATCTTAGAATCACATTTTTTTTTAAATTTTCCCACACTTTGCACACGGCACCACGTTTTGTTTTTACGCGGAAACCCCGCCTCCAAGTTTGACCGTTATTGCATTCTCCAATTCCATTGGAGAATAAAGTGGCATGGGTATTTTCCCACACTTTCCAAATGTGAAGCCACAGTTATTTCATCATTATAGTGGAGCTCTGTGAGTGAATTATAGTGAGCTTGGAACCTGCCTGTTGACTGACAACCTTCCGCTGACACCTTCTGGAAAAATTAAGAAAGTGCCGGCATCAAAATTGGTGGAATGGGTATCAACAGCTTGGAAGCTAATCCCAGAAAGAACAGTGCAGCAGTCATTTAAAAAATATTGCATCACCAACGCTTTCGATGGCTCAAAAGACAATAAATTATGGAATAGATAAAGATGGTCAGAAGAATCAGACTCTGATATTGATTCAGAAGGAAGTGATGAATAACATACCTACTGATAAATAAGTACTATTTTTAGTAAATTCTATTATAATATTTGTTAGATATTTTAGAACTTTATTTCTTTTTTCTTAGAATAAAAGTTTTTTCCCCCTTGGTGGTACTGAAATTAAGGTGCATCTTACAATCGTTGGCATCTTAGAAATGAAGAAATATGGTAATTTTTCTTTTTCATTATTTCTTCGTTTTCTAGTAAAATAACTTTGATCTTGCATCGTTTTCTGAAAATGAATGAGGTCTTGGATACAGAAACAAAAAGGACTTCCTTGGCACAGAAATCAGTGTTTCTGTGGGAGAACATTTTAGGCATCATTCTTTACACACACACTTAGTAACTTGGCTATCAACTATGATGATATAAACTTTTTTTTTTCTTTGGTGCACTAACTTTTTGACACTTAGCCAAGATTCCCAAAATTCATCACCCAAGGAAAAAAAAATTAATAATGTTTAATAAAAAAAAAACAACCAAGAAAGTATTCCTGCATTTCATAAAAGGGCAGAAAATCCCATTAACGTGAGGAATGCAAGTCACCTTGTACAATGCTGGATCAAGTTTTAAAATCATTGAAAGCAATAAAAATTAATGATTTCAAGGTAAAAATTTATTCGGGAAGATATTTACTTCAATTAACATATAATTTAACTACTTTTATTCATCACATTTTCCAAAATTAAGCCTTAATTGATCCGATCTATTCTTTAACTTTATTATTATAAAAAAACTCTTATTAAAATTAATATGCTTGTATATTTGTTTAAATTTTTTATTTTCATAAAATTCATAATTAAATTCTGCTTAATTTGATATATTCATGACCTATTGCTGTTGATTGGTTATCTTTAAAGAAATTCTATATCAGATTTGTTTATCTGATTTGGTATATCTGGCGAAAAGCTTGGACTTAAAGTATGGTACCAAGAAAATTTTTTAAACCCTTTACCTACCATACCGGTCTAAAATGGCCAAGATCTCAAACAGATTCATCCAATCATTGCTTTTATTCTTCTTCATAACCTCCTACCTGAAGTTTAGGCCAGTAGGGAAGTGAAAGGGTTACAAATGGGAGAAATATTAACTTTTAACAAGATTTATTTTTTATACAGAAATAAAATAGCCTTTCTATTCATAATCATTTCTGTCTATTGGTTTTTTTTAATAATTTTTTATTTGCATTCTTTTATTACATAACTCTAAAAAAAGTCCCTATTAAAATAAAACTAGTTGTATTTTTTCAAATTATTTTATTTTCAGAAAAATCAAGAATTAAATGCTGATTAATTTTGGCATACAACATGTCATAATTCCTTTTCAGTTATTTCACAAAAAAAGTTCTAAACTTATAACTTTTTTTTTTGGCTGATCATAGGGAGAAAATACCTGGTCCTCTGGATGTACACCAGTTTTTCAGGCTGGACACTGAAAGGATTTAAAGTTCAGCCAATACTAACTAGACTGATGTGCCTTGGAGTATAAATGTCATTCAACCAATGCTTTCATGACTTTGGAGATACTTTCAACCACACTTAGTAATAAACTTTTTCTAATTCCCATATATGTAGAATTTATTTATAAATTTTGGAAATTGAATGCCTGGAATTTGAGAAAATCTTTGGGGGAGAGGACAGACTGCATTTCCAATTCCCCTTCTCTCTCGTTTTTGTGGTCTTTAACCAGGACTGCCAACTTTGCACGATGAAAACTATGATTTGTAATAATAAAAAAATCGGAGAAAATCATAGCACAGCATTTTTTAAATTTGGGTGCTTTTTAACAGTTGTATCTTACAGAATGCTCAACTTCAGGACTCCTAGCAGTGACTGATGGGGACAAAAAAATTCTAGTGTTCTTAAAATTACTTCCATAAAAACAACTAAATACTCAATTTAAACTAAAGATAAATGTGTTTCAATATCACATTAGAAAGAATAGTCAACTTCTTGAAAAGTTCTACAAATAATAGCCTAAACGATCATATTACTAGCAGTGAAGAGGCCATACCAAGAGAATATGCTGAGTAAACAATATAAACACATTCCTAGGCATAAAATTTTGTTTCTGCAAATAACAGAAAAATCACATGAAGAAATAGTATCTAAGCCATATTTTCCTAACTGCTCATACTGTTATATGATGAATGCCCATCACTACCATCCAAGGCTACTAGTAGATGGCCATTCTAACATGTGGTTAAGGCTAAACAATGAATTACCATTCAGCAATTTAAGGCAACCCCAAACAAAATTATCAAAGCCAACCATTTCAACCTGAACCTGAAAAACCCCATTATTAAAAAAAAAGAACATGATAATATCATTGGAGACAACGATTTTAAACAGAGCCTATTGCTAAAGAAGCAATTATCCCATTTCCAACTTAACACAATAATAGGGAATATCCATTAACTAAATATCAAAAATCATCTGCAACTTTCAGTACTTACCTGATGCAAAATTTATAAATAAATTCTACATATATGGGAATTAAATCCAAACTGCATTTAAAAAAATACAATTATATGAATAGCCTGCCCTTCCAGTTAAATAAGCTCATAAAATAAACCTTAGAATGTTGAAACTAAAAAAATAAAAAAAAATAAAAACCCAGAGGTTACATGAAACATCAACAGACAATTCAATAAATTATTCGATATGATGAAAAACTATTTTACTATGTTATTCACTTACCTTACTTTACACACCTTAAGAACGTAGGTAGCATTTGTGGTGCCACCTAATGAGTGGAGTGCCATAAACTACATATGTACCTACATACTGATTGTTAAAAAAAAATCCCCTCAAGCAGCTGCTTGCCACAGGGGTCTGACAGGAGCCTGACAGTTTATACACCATAGTAGAAGGTCTGTGAGGATGGTGGGACCTCAATAGAAAGACAAACATCCCTGCATTATCCGGGGCTCGAATCAAGGTCCCTGTGATCAGTAGCCAAGCATACTAACCACTCAGCCACTTATTAGTTATTAGAAAATAGATTATTAGAAATTAGTTATTAGAAAAAAAGACTACACCTTGAGAGTCTCAATAGGTTACAGGTGAAAACAAAATAGCCTTCCCATTCAACAATCTGAGTTTAGATAAGATAGGAAATATAAGAGAAAAACTTAATTTAGTTATATCATGCCTACTTTTTGATATTAGTGAAATTTAACTAAATCGCTAATAATCAACATTATTCAATAATCATCCAATGATTAACAATATATACACCAAGGAGCCAAAACATTATGACCAGTGCGTCTTTATGCAAATTGAAGCAACTGCAGGTAAACAATGGTGCATGTGAAAGTCATGAAATGGTATAGATAACACCTGAAACTGAGCTCTGTTAATCAGTGTTATTCTTGTTCTTCAGATGGGAAAGGCAGCAGACTTAAGTGAGTTTGATAAAGGCCAAATTTTAACGGCCAGACAACTGGGTCAGAGCATTTCCGAGACAGCAATGCTTGCAGGGTGCTCATGGTCAGCCATGGTTAGTACCTTCGAAAAGTGGTATTAGGAGGAAAAATCCCCGAACAGCCGGCAAGGTTTGGGTCGACATAGCTCATAGATGCTAGAGGTGGGTGAAGGCTATCCTGTATGGTACGAGCCAACAGAAGGGATATTGTGGCGTAACTCGCCCATAATTTGAATGCTGGTAATGGGAGTAATGTGTCACAACACACAGTACATCGAATCCTGCTGTAAATAGGGCTGCGTATACACAGGCCGCTCCAAGTGCCGATGCTAACCTCAGTTCACTGTCAAAAGGCCTACAATAGGCATGTGAGCATCAAAACTGGATCTTGAATGATTGGAAGAAAATCATCTGGTCAGACGAATCTCATTTCCTGTTGCACCATGTGGATGGCTGGGTACATGTGCATCGTTTACCTGGGGAAGTGTTGGCACCAGGATGCACCATGGAAGGAAAACAAGCCAATGGAGGAAGTATAATGCTTTGGGCAATGTTCTGCTGGGGAACCCTGGGTCCAGTTATTCATGTGCGGAAAACTATGATGTCTACCATCTACCTATACATCATTTCGTGGCAATGGTATATCCCCCTAGTAGTGCCTTATTTCAGCAGGATAATGCGTCATGTCATACTGCCTGGATTGTTCGAGAATGGTTCACAGAACATGAGGAAGATTTCCAGGTATTACTCTGTCCTCCAAATTCCCCAAACATCAATCCAATCGAGCATCTGTGGTTTGCGTTTGAACAGCATATCCAATCTGTGGCAGCTCAACCACATAATTTACAAGAGTTAAAGGATCTGCTGTAATATGTTGGTACCAAATCTTGTAGCGTCCATGCCTCGCCAGGTAAAAGCTGTTTTGGCAGCACATGGAGGACCAACATCATATTAGGCAGGTGGTCATAATGGTTTGGCTCTTTGGTGTATATTGCAAAAGTTAGCATTAATAATAGAGAGAATAGCAACAATTATTGCACTACTTTCTCCAATGGTTTTCTTTATGCAGTGCTTGGATCATTACCAGTGGCAAGCTTCGTATGCAACACAGGAAATGATAATCGTCGAAGCCAACCCAACTGCATCTGTACATTTTACCCAGATAATCATATGGAATGAGGGAGAAGAAAAGTATTTTATATTAACGAAAATAAACTTAATTGTTAATAATTACTATTCAATATATAGGCATCATCCCGTGATCAATAAAAATCAATCAATATATTTAAAAAGTTACTATTACAATACATTGGGAATAAGAACAAATGTTTTTGCGACTTTGGTGTTTCTTTGAAGAGCTTGGATTGCCAGCAGTTGCAGCTTGTTGTGTTGCATGGGAAGCAGTGGGTTACTGCAGCAAAGTCACTGCATCCATACATTTTTGATATTAAAGTAAGCCGACTAAAAATTCATAACTGAGAATCAATATGCATATATCATACATTGATTAATAATTGACTAATAGCCTCTGAACAACATTTTCATGCACCTTGGACATAAAACAATCCAAATGGTGAAACGTAACTGACAGTGGCCAACAAATGACAAGTGAAATGAAATAGGAAGTAACGTAACAGTAGGGAATATAAAGTGCATAACTGATTATAATTAAAAGGACCTCAAAACTCTAGTAAAATAAACATTTTAATCCCTTATTAACTCATTAGCTCAACTCAGATACAAGAGTAGAAATGCATGGGACCCGTTCAAGTTGCACTAACAATCATGACTCACAGATTAGGGATGTTATTATCTCCTTCACTGTGAAGTTTCAGATTCTAAGTAATCCAAATAGTGCTTAGTTGGCCAGAGCTGGGGAGTTGGGCGTAGGCTCAATATACATTCATTTTGATACAATGTATAACCTTCAACTCTGCAAAAGAATTTAGACATGAACTTTGTCATGTGTTCTGTCCGAGGTGAGTCCCACAAGCAAGTTTACATTAGGGAGTGGGGACACAGCTGCAACTTTAGTACAATAAAAGTCCTAAACTGAAAGAATTCTTCCCATTCATTAACATTCTCCTCTTAGAAAAAGGGCAAAAATAATGTACAATTTGGAGGCAGATTTTTGTAAGTGTAAAACTGAAAAAATCTTTAAAATTGGATTTTCAAACACAAAATTGAATTTTTGGATTTTAAACCAACAATCAGAGAAAATCAGAGGACTTACGAGCTCTGTTTTAACCCTTCCACTGTACTGTCTGAAAAACTGGTTTACATTCAGAGGGTCAGCTATTTTTGCACTGTGATCACCCCCCAAAAAAATTATTTTAAAATTTCTTGCCAAATAATGAAAGGAACTATGGCATATAACATGCCAAATTAATCAGCATTTAATTCTGGATTTTCTGAACATAAAACATTTAACAAAAAAAAAAGGAACTCTTTACTTGAAACAAGAAAATTACTCTCATTCTGTAATTCTTTTCTGGGTATCAGACTTTGAGAAAAGTCTATGCTTTTTGCAAGCTGTGCAGAGTCAAGCAAAAAAGTTACAGGTTGTTTTTTTAAATGACCAATAAACCAAAATAAATCATTGTATACAAAATTAAACAGAATTTAATTCTGAATTTTATGAAAATAAAAATTTAAACAACTTTACAAACATATTGGTTTTAATAAGACTTTTTTTACTGTAATACAGTGAAAAAAAAAAGATTAGATTATGCAATTAATGCTTATTTTTGGGAAACCTGATGAATAAAAGAAGTTAAATTATAAATTGCTCATATCCAGGGGTGGCCAACCCGCGGCCCGCCTTGAACATTTTTCCGGCCCGCGAGATTCATCACTTTTACAAAACATATTTATTTTATAATGGCCAAAGTAGTGAAAACCAATGTATTAAAAAAAATACATTATTTGTGCATCCATATATTCAAAAATTGACTGTCGAAATTATGAGAAAAAATTAACTTTGATTTTAAAATAATATTCTTGCGAGTATATGACAGATATTGCCTGTTTTATCTATGAGTTCGCAGAATAATTAAATTATATTCTGCGAACTCATGATGTTTCACTCTTAAGTGACCTCAGTGACGCAGTGACCATCCCTAGATACGCACAGTTGATTGTCGATAGCAGAGCAGACTCTCAGTTTCAAGTGAAAATTTGCTTTTTGGTTTCGTTTTGTGTGCTGTGACTGCAGGATAATTATTTTAATATACCTGTACTTGAACAACATATTTAAAACAACAATAGCCAGGTAATAACTCCTATTAAATTAAAAATGACTTAATTTAACAATTAAAAATAGATATATTTAATATCTCTCTTATTTTCAGTATGACTTCAAAGAAAAGAATAGTGGACGAAAATAGAAAGTATAGCGAGGAATGGGAAGAAAAGTACTTCTTCATAGTTCAAAATACAAAATTATTGTGTTTAATTTGCCGAGAGGTCATTGCTGTATTTAAGGAATATAATGTTAAGAGACATTACGAAACAAAACATGAGGATTATTTGAAGTTCAATAAAGAAGTGAAACAATTGAAGCTCAAGGAGTTTAAGTCGCAATTAAAGGCTCAACAAAAAATGTTTGGTGCAGCATTACAGCAACCTTCCAATATTGTTAAGGCAAGCTATTCTGTTTCATTTTTGATTGCAAAAAAAATGAAAACATTTTCGGATGGTGAATTTGTGAAAGAATGTTTGGAAGCTGTTGTGAAGGATATTTTTGCCTGATAAAAGTAAACTGTTTTCGAACCTAAGCCTATCTCGGCAAACAGTGTGTCGTCTAATGACATTTCAAATGAAATAATCTTAAACCTGCGCGACAGAATTCGAGATTTCAAATATTTTTCCTTGGCATTTGACGAAAGCACAGACATTTCAGACTCAGCTCAGCTTGTGGTGTTCCTTCGTGGAGTAAATGAATCATTTCAAGTAACTGAAGAAATGTTAAATTTGATAAGTTTAAAAGGTACAACAACAGGAGAAGATATTTTCCATGCTGTTGAAAACTGTTTATGTGAAAACAACTTGGATTTGGAAATACTTTCTGGAATATCAACTGATGGAGCACCTGCTATGATAGGTAAAGAAAAGGGAGCTATAAAATTACTAATCGATAAAATAGAATCCAACAACAAAAGTAGTAACTGCTCCAAAAGAGAAGATTTAATTATAATCCACTGTTTGATTCATCAACAAAATTTATGTGCCCAAGTATTATCGATGGATCATGTTATGCAAGTAGTTATAAAAACAGTGAATTACATTCGATCACATGCACTTCCGCATCGACAATTTAAGGAGTTCCTGAAAGAATTAGATTCTGAATATGGTGACGTTGTATACTTCAGTCAAGTCAGATGGTTAAGTCGTGGAAGATGTTTACAGCGGTTTTATGAGTTACGAGAAGAAATTGACTTGTTTATGAATGACAAGCAAAGACCTGTACCAGAATTAAGAAATGATGAGTGGTTATTGGATTTATGCTTTTTAGTGGATATTGTCGAAAAACTCAATCAATTAAATATATCATTGCAAGGAAAAGATAACCTTATAATCGATACATTTAATCACATCAAAGCATTTCAGAAGAAATTGTTGTTATTTGAATCGCAATTGAAAAGTAATAACGCTCACCACTTTCCATTGTTGAAAGAATTTAAGAAATCAAAATGTAACAATTACATCAAATATGCAAAAGAAATAAGAAAACTTACAGCTGCTTTTGAAAGCCGATTCGGTAATTTAGAGTTAGACAAATACAAAAAATTTTTTGAAATATATTCATCTCCCTTTCATGTTGAAATCGAGTCAGCCCCAGAATATCTCCAAATGGAACTGGTTGACTTACAGTGCAATATTGAATTAAAACACATTTTTGAAACATCAGAATCAAAAATAGATTTTTATAACACTTACGTCACAAAAAAAAAATTTTCCAATTTGAGAAATCTGGCACAAAAAGTTGTTAGCGCTTTTGGTTCAACTTACACCTGCAAATCGTTTTTTTCGAAAATGAAATTGACCAAACACAAAACACGCTCAAACATAACGGACGCTAACCTGCAACACCAATTACGATGTGCAAATACCCAAATTGAGATCGATTTGCAAAAGCTAAGAGAAAGAGTGGAGAAACAAATATCGCACTAGTAAAATAAATATTTTTTAATGATTTCATTTTTTTTTATTTCATTTATATTTATATATTTTTTATATTTCATTTTTAGTGTTATATATTTTTTATATTTCATTTTTAGTGTTATATATTTCTTTACAATGTGCATTTAGTATCATTATTATTATATTATCTATGTTTACATGTAAGAATAATAGTAAACACAATAATAATAACTCATTATGTTTCAATTTTTCACTCCAACAAAATGTCTATAGTGGGTCTAAATCTAATATGGGGATATATAATTTTATATGCGGCCCGCGGAGTTATGATGCATTTCCAAAGTGGCCCGCAAGATCATTTGGGTTGGCCACCTCTGCTCATATCAATGAGATTTTCGGTCTTTTGATGAATGTAGGAACACTTTCTGGGCTGCTTATTTACTAAATTTCGAATTTTTTTCCTTGGTGTTAAATTTGGGGGATCTTGGTTAAGTGCAGGGGAGTGTGCCAGATCAGTGTGACTACTCCACTGGTCATCTATGGCTACTTTTTTCTTTTTTTCTGCCCTGATGAGGAGTTGTCGACTTTCACAGGTCCAGTAGACTTGGAATGGTTTATGGCTTTGAGCTTGATTATGGATACTGGACTTGCTACACTGGTGGGCATCTACTGAAGGATAATTTGCAGCTGTGTTTTCTGTTTGCCTGTGGGTTGCCAGCCCTAGGCGAACAGAGGCACAGGATAGCTTATATCAGCTGGTGGATAATCCTGATCGGAGGCCATTGCAGGTACCTGAACCCTCACTTAACTAGTTGGGATCACCAGTCCTAAACTGGAGTAATGTGTCTCAGACAGGTCATCTGGTTCTTGAAAAGGTGGTGCCTTTAGGGGTGGAGGAACAGGTCTTTGCACCATGCCTGTGATTAGGGGGTTATTTGATATTGTTGGCTCTGCCTCTCTCAATAAACCTAGTTTCTTAAAAATCCTAATCGTTTTTCTCTCTGCAAGTATATATAATGTGCGGATATTACATACAGATTATTCTCTTGACATACTCACACAGTAATTCCAGGGTTCTGTCCAGAAATGATTAGCTGGGGTCTTGTTTTCCTCTGATTGGTATGAAGGTGAATCCTCAAGCAAGCACAGATTAAGGAGTGAGGACATAGCTGCATCTTAGTACATCAAAATTGGAAACAATTTTCGTTCTTTCATTAACATTCTCCATTTTGGAAAAGGGGCAAAAATACTGTAATTGGGGGCAGATTTCCATAAGGGTAAAAAAAAAACAACACATTAGTTGGTTGCTCTGCATATCCTTAAGTTCAATGTAGAAGCATGGTAACTCTTATTGCTTTAACTTTAGGAAAATTAGAGATTCTTTAGTCTGGTAATAGAGAGTAATTAAATCTCAAAAAATAAAGGATTAGCAAAAAAAAAAATCTGAAAACAATGTCATTGATGTCAAGTTCTCAAAAATGTTTTACAGGAATACTTAACTAAAATAACTACTTGTTATATCAAAAAATTTATTTCGATTTATACTTATTGCAATCAATAATTTTTGTAATAAGTATAAATCAAAATTAAATTTTTAATTTTTATTTGATTTATACTTATTACATTCAATAATCAAATTGCTTACCTGTAGAGCACAGCCCCTTGCAACTGCTTCATCTTGGTTTAAAGTAGTACTTGCTTCACGGCTGAAGACTTTCTGTACTAAACATTTTACTGCAGGAAGCCTTGTTGAGCCACCAACTATTTCTACAGATTCAATATCCTCTGGCCTTAAATCTACAGTGAAAATGTAAATGTTACAAGGACAAGCAAGCCAGATTCTTTCACAAAACAAAGAAAAATAAGAACTCTTCATACACAATTATTAGTATGAACTTTAAATTATAACATTACACATGAAAAAATATTTGCCACAGATCCATATGGTTGAAACATTTGCAGATCAATAATCATTTATTCTATATATATGATTCAAATCTTGATCCCTTAACTAATGCCTAGCAGGGGAACAATCAACAGAAGTCCTTGTCTAATAGCTTTACACCAGGCGTGTCCAACCAGCGGCCCTGGACAGCTACTAATGCGGCCCACAAAACCGTAAAGTTTACATGTTTAGGGCATAAGCTTTCAACATGATTATGTGATTTTCAACGAGTTCTTGATATCCCACTAGTTTTATGTTGCCCTTTTTTATAATAGAAAACATAAGAAAATAAATGAAGTTTTATTATTCATATACATTAACTATAAAATATATTTTATGTGCGGCCCAAAACAGTTCATCTTCACTCAAATCTTCACTCGTGGTCCAGGGAAGTCAAATCTTCACTCATTGTGGCCCAGGGAAGTCAAAAGGTTGGACACGCCTGCTTTACACACTGCTCAATATTATAATTGACCCCATCCAGCAGGAGTGGCCAGATTTCCTGAATAAGCATGCAAGTGCAGGGGCAGCAATATATGCAAAAGATAATTGCCATAACAAAAACTGTATATGCAGTAGATCACAAAACAAATGATGAATAGCTAAGACAAATGCTTCAGAAGTTGCATAGTTGTCTGCAACAAGCTATGAAAGAGAGCTGACAGAAGATTTTGAGGATGTAGATGCTCTTTACGACAACTACATCAGCATCTGAAAGCATTTGAGCATGGCGATTATAAGGCTGTATGAAGCTGAATGGTCTACCCACAATATTGCAGCATGTGTTCAAGGAAGTTAGATGTTCTCAAGGTTGGGTTGTTTTTCCTCTGAGCGGCACTTTTTTGCACACCATGGGCTAAATGGCCAGGTCACATGGACCCCGAAGGCTCAGAGAAGGTTGGGGGAGGGGACCCACTGGAACAGCTGTTGGGAGACAGATGGTAGTCTCCCGTCAAGGCCATCCAGCGTGTTCTTTAACGTGCACAGGGTATGGCTCTCCCGCACACGGGGCCCCGATTGAACATCCCATCCGACAGACGGCGGCCTTTCCAAGCCCATCGGTGTCCCCTACTGACTGTGGGCAGGACGGGGAATTTTGCGGAGATAAATCTCAATGCTGACCCAGCTGGGACTCAAACCTGGGAACTACAGCCTGGCTTGAGGAGGTATTTATTTTTTATATAATGTGAAGCGATTAGAATTTTTATATGTATTCTAGTTCATCTGAAGTTCTACTTGAACCATAAGGAGTTGTATTAATGTGATTTCAAGTGTAATTATATATTGCTGTACATTTTTTTCATTTCAGCTGATTGAAAGCTGAATTGAGTGTTAGAATTTAGAAATTATAAAAATGTTTATTAATGTGAATGAAAGAGAATTTAGCATACAGTGATTAAATATTTGGTATTTTGAGGTGTATTTTGTTATCTGAAGTGCACTTTTGAATTTAAATCGATTCTTATTGTAAAATTTGAATGAAATTGTATTGGATGAAATGTTAGCATTATATATGATAAATTATTGATATAGCTTTTCTTTACTTTTAGATACGATGCATATGTGTTTAAATCTGTTCAGTGTCATCAGTGATATTGATGCATAATTATCAGGATGATATTGGCAGCATTTGTTTGCATATACATATATGAGCTGACCATACCTTGAAGTTTAGTACTCTTTTAAAGCTGTCCCCAATGACAAAGACTAGTTTGACTAAGACGGTCACTAACAAAACTCCTTTGGGAGGGGGATGTAAAGCTTGATGAGGGGAGGTAATGCTATTTTTATTTCAGCTAGCTCGCGATTTATTGTGTTTAGGTGAAGTTTAAGCGGATGATTACACTCCCACTTGTTTGTAAAATGAAATTATTAGCTTTACATATTTGCTTGTAGTTAGGAGGATTTAACAAAGTACCAATACCAGTTCTTTTATATATGGCAGGCATGCAAGGTTAGATTTTGCATATTTGATTGTTGTTAGGGGAATAAGCGGAAGTTATGTACCCCACTTGATGCATCGTATTCATATTATGTGAAAGAGCAGAATTTGATGTAATTGAATTTTTCTTTAACCTTTTTAGAATAAGCAGATTAGGAGTGAGATTAACAAGCTTTTTTGTAAAGGTTATAGTATGCAACTTTGGGAATTGTATCAGAATGTGATATAGTTTGACTGATTAATGCTAGTATGCAGTTAACTGCCACAGCCATTGGTATGTATATACATCAATAGATGGAATGGGAGGAGGTACCTTTGGTTGTGATGGAAAATTGTGTTGATTGTGAGAGTAGATCGTCTTATTAAAATTTGTGTATTACTTATTACTTTATTTATATTCGGCAGTATGTAAATGACGTAGGAAGTCCTTTTTATTCAAAATTGCTCATCAAAATCTGTTATGTCAAATTTTGACACCCTTTGGGAGGAGTAGTTATGATGGTCCACCCATTCACTTTTATTTCTCCTTAACCAGTTTTACTTTATTTACATTATATTTATCATTTTGGGACTATTTTTTAGTTGGCCATCATCTCTCCTTATTCTGGGTCCACTAAAAGATTTGCGCATGAGCAACTCCGACTTTTGATTGACAACCGCTAACGCGCATGTTTAGGATACACACCCTCTTGCATTATACTAGTACTAGCACACTATTGTCAGACTATGCAGATGTTTTCCCCAGAGTGCAACATGCACATGTCAGTTGTACGCCATACATATATACTAAGTGACGTTAGGTCACAGAGTTAATAGGAAGGTAGTGATGATAGTGGAGAATGAGAACAATGTTAGCTGAGAAGTTTGTCAGTTTTGGAGATGTTTAAATGAGTTTATATTGTGAGTCATGAATTTTTTTGGAAATAAACTTTTATTATTATATGAATATTTTGACTTTGCTTTTTTTTTTCTCTTGAGCAACAATAATTGATTTTGATAAAGATTTATGACTTTAATATTTTGACAATCTTTTTGATTTCTTACTCAATAAGTAACACCCATATAACCTTCATCTGACAAGTTAATATTGCCTGGCACCCAATATGCTATCTGGAATTTTAATTTAATTTGGATCAGACAAAAGGTCCAAAGTAAAGAAGTTGAATAATCTTTTTGAGTGTTATATCTCCCCTACCAATACTGAATCCCCACTTTTCATTATGCAGATGTCTATCATCCAAATTCTTAATTCTATTAAGTACAAAAAATGCAGAGAACTTTACCTGGAACAAGCAGTAGACCAATTCCCTCTATAATTATCACAAGACCTACAATCAACTTTCTTAAAAAATGGATAATTACTACAGGGTTTAGCAGAGATAAATCTCAACACTGCTACAGGTGGGAGTCAAACCTGGGAACAGCAGATTATACACCTGGTATGCTACTGACTGAGCCAACCTACACCCCAAGACCTCTAAAAAAGTGAGGTCCAGGCCAGTTGGTCCACTGGCATACCTGCTGAGAAGCTGACCTACACCAGCATGATGCTTTCCACCCCCTTTCTCTGAAAAAGAAAATTTATGATTATTTTTGAATATATGACCTCTGCCTGTCCACCTGGTCCCCCCCCCCCCCCGAAGTGGGACCACCTGGACGAGGTGGGGGGACTACGGTGCCTCTGAGAAGTTGGGTTCGGATCACTGGCTCATCGATGCGGTCTCAGTGATATCGTGGTTCGGAAGACTGTTCACTGGGGGGCTTCGGCCTGCTCACAATGGAGAGAATGAAGTTGTAAGCTCGCGACCGGGAGTTGCTAACATGGTTGACGGGCTTATCGATGGAAAAGCCAAACTAAAGAGTCTCCACGTGAGATCTTTAGGCAGAACACAGCTTTTGTGGTGGAGGGGCTTAGGTGCCTCTGAGAAGTAGGGTGGACTGGTGGTCCTTATGTGTGCAGTTGCGCCGGCAACCTCCTGGAGATGCCTAGAACGGGAGGGCCTGTCGAAAGGACTTGGTCAACCCGATTAGGCAGACATGCTGTATCTGCGAAGGGCTCGGTTGTGAGCCCCGAAGTGGGTGGAGCCCTGTTCGTTGGGGGCTGCGAGTTGGCTCTATGGAGAGGACGAAGTTGAGGGTCATGCTGAAAGGCTGGTGGTAACCGATTAGGTGTGGCTTATTGACAGGACAGCCTGAGAGTCTCCGCTGCGAAAGACTCCAAAAAGTTAGGATTACCATCTAAAGTTTGGCAATCTAAATTCTAAAATTACCATCAGATTTATGTTTGGCAAAAGAATTTGGTCGAAATTCAGTGAGTTATTTGGCTTTTTCCTAGGCATGGCAATGATCAAAATTCTAAAATACTACTCACTGCATCTCAACAGACTTCTTTCTAAAAAGTAAGGTCTCTCTCTTCTACAGTTCTTCTCCCGCGGCAGGCATGATCTAAGAAGGCAAGATCCACAGAATGTTCTCTAGTAAGTGGATGGTGGTTTCGTGGCAACTCCCTCAAGGTGTAGTGCTGTCTTAGTATAGTGGAACACTGGGATTGCCACACATTACTGGTTTTCCCCTGGTCTCTTGCAAGCCCAGAATATCCAAGTTATAACACTGGAATTCCTGTGCAAGGACATCAAGAAAATAGTCTCTACACAGCATCCTCACATTTCATATACCTCTGGAAAGAAAATGATTAGTAATTTAAAAAAACAACAACAACTAGGTTTATTGAGAGAGAGAGAGAGCCAACAATATCAAACAGCCTCCTAATTGCAGGTATGGAGCAAAGATCCAATCTCCCACTGCTGAAAGGTAGCACTGCTGGCATCATCTTTATAAGCAGGCATTTTCAAAGATCATAATCAAAACAGAAACTGACTTGCCTAAGATACATTACTCCAGAGTAATGTATCTTAGGCAAGTATCTTATTTGGTGATGCCTGTAGAAGTGTTCAGGTGCCCGCAATGGTCTTTGATCATGATTATTCACTGGTTCAGTGGTTCCCATTTGGTGGTTTGCAACAGTGCTCCAAGGGATTCATGCTAAAATGTCTGTAATGGCACCATAAGCAGTAAAGAATTGTCCAATTATGTTGTTACCAATATATTTTTCCTCTGTGACTAAATTTTATGGATTTCATAATTATAGGTAGTAAAATTTTGTATTTTATAATTATAATTACATAATGTAAATTTTAATTTGGAGGTTTTTTTTAGTCATTACCACCCTGGGGGTTTGCAACACTTTCTTTTGGTTGAAAGGGATAACGGAACAAAAAATGTTGGGAACCACTGCACTAGCTAATATATTCTCTATCTGATAATTTGTTTCCTAATTGATGATGCTCTAAATCAGGGGTTGGCAACGTATGGCCCGCAGGTCACTATGATCCGCTTTGCTTTCTTAAATGGCCCGCGGATCATTTGGGCTTTATAACATAAATTGTCCTGCCAACAATGTCTGTAATAAATAAATTTTCAATTAACAATGTTAAATAATTTTATTTTCCAACAGTGGAATGTTATGTTTCAGACAAGATAATAATGATATTTTGAAACATTGTATTGCAGTACAATATACTGTTGCATGAACTTGTTGGTCATGTGACTGCCTTTGTTCCACCAGGATACACCGACTCTGCTCCTCAATGTGTCACAATAATTATGTGATAGCGCTGCCGATTACTGTTGCTGCAGCATAGGGCTAGGTAAAGACAGAACTACATTTGTGAACATTTTCTCGAATGAATTTTATCACAAACAAATTATTTGGATCATAGGAGTACTGCTGGCTTTGAAGTTAATTTTTCTAAATTGACAAGAAATATTTTTAACCCTTCCAGTGTCCAGCCTGAAAACTGGTTTCCATCCAAAGGCCAAGCTATTTTCTCCCTGTGCTCAGCCAAAAAAATTAACTTTAGAACTTTTTTGTAAAATAACTAATAGGACTTTTTTAGAATTATGTATTAAAAAATGCATCTGGAAACACAAAAATTTATTTAAAACAAATTATAGAATTTAAAATGAAATGAATTATAATGCACATGAATAGAAAGGCTATTGATTTCTGAATGATGAAAAAATTCATTTTTTTGTTTCAATTAAATATTTTTTTTCATTTTGTAGTTTTTTTTCTCTGTACCATACTTTGAAAAAATTCCAGGCTTTTAGCCAATTGTGCTGTGTCAGATAAACAAGCCAACTTTAGAATTAAAAAAAAAACTATCAATGGACAGTTTTTTTGTTACATACAAATTAAACAGAATTTAATTACAAATTTTTTGAAAATAAGTAATATAAACAATTTACAAGCATATTGATTTTAATAAGCCTTTTTTAATATATGAAGAAAAAAGATTGCATTATACAATTAAGGCTTAATTTTGGTAAACCCGATGAATAAAAATAGTTAAATTATATATTAATCGAAATAAAATTTCCTCCCGGATAATATAATATTTAACCTGTAACATGATTTTTATTTCTTTCAATGATTCCTTTCAGTATTGTATGTTTTAAACACAGCCAGTGTTATACAAAAAGTGACTTAGACTTCTCACATTCATGGGATTTTTTGAACTGGTTATGAAAGGGAAAAAAACTAAGGGCAGAAAAGCTTGAGCACCAAAGTAAAAAAAAAATTTCCTTCATCAGAGTGGCACAGCCAAGATATTAGGGGATGTTTTTAAAGTCAGGACGAAACCAAATTTGGGGCAGGGTTGGCTCAGTCGGTAGTGCACCAGGCTTGTAATCTGTAGTTCCCAGGTTCGAGTCCCAGCTGGGTCAGCGTTGCGATTTATCTCTGCAAATTCCCCACCCTGCCCACGGTCAGTAAGGGACACCAATGGGCTAGGAAAGGCCGCCGTCTGTCGGATGGGATGTTAAGCAGTGTCCCCGTGTGTGGGAGAGCCATACCCTGTGCACATTAAAGAACACGCTGGATGGCCTTGATGGGAGGCTACCATCTGTCTCCCAACAGCTGTTCCAGTGGGTCCCCTCCCCCCAACCTTCCCTGATCCTTTGGGGTCTATGTGACCTGGCCATTTAGCCCATTGTGTGCAAAAAAAGTGCCACTCAGAGGTAAAACAACCCAACAACTCGTAATTTCTTTTAAAATGAAATTTTTCTAAGGGGGGAGGGAGAGTGAAATGTTCACAGTGAGTTTAGCAGGGAGGGGGTTCAAACCCTTCCCGAAATTGTCTTCCCACATGAGGACTGATTTCTGTGCCAAGGAAGTCCATTTTGCATCTGTATCCAAAACCTCATTCATTTTCAGAAAACAGTACAAGTTCAAAGTTTTTTTTACTAAAAAACCAAGAAATAATAAAAGAAAAATTATAATCTAATGGGATTTTAAATAAAATATTCATAACAACTTTTATACTGCCCATCCGGTGTAACCTAGGTCAGAAAGATTGATAAATCAGCCAACAGAACAATTGCTAATTTATGAAAATAAATCAACAAAAATAAATTTGCTTCAGTATCCAAAACCTCAATTCATTTTTAGAAAAGATACCAGATCAAAGTTTACTGGAAAAGCAATAAATAATAGAAAGAAAATTGAACAGCTAATCTAATATGATGCTAAATAAAATATCCACAGTAACAAGTTGTAAGCTGGCTACCCGATATAGTATAACTCTGAAAAATCAATATTATTGATCGGCGGAAAGATCGATAATTTACAGAAATAAAAACTAAGGTTTAATTATGAAAATAAAATACTAGGTTTATGTAGGGAGTTAATAATTTGTTGGGAGGAAGTATTTGGTTTAAATTATCCATGTAAACAACTTTCTGCATCCAGAAAGTCCTTTTTGCTTAAATATCCAACACCTCATTCATTTTCAGGAAACAATACAAGAACAAAATAATAAAAGAAATATTAACATATAACCTGTAATACAATGTTAAATAATATCTGCAACAACTTGTAAAGCCGGCAATCTGATGTAGCATAGCCCAAAGATCAGCTGATGAAAAAAAAAATCGATGTGGAAATAAAATAAATCTACAGAAATGAAAACGAAGGTTAATACCGACTTGACAGATGTATGGTCACATTATCCTCTATCGAAGAAATCTTTTTATGAACATTCACTATAGTCACTTCAGTGCACCTCTGAGCAATAATGAAGTCACTGCACTCAACCAAGGAGCGACTCAACTGCACCTGCTACATGTCTTACTTAGACTGCAGGGAACTTTGGAGCTGCAACTCGGCTTGCTTTCTAAGAAAGCTTTTGCTATTACAGTTTCGATCTGAAGGGCACGTATAGAATGGTGGTAAAAATGATAAAAATAATTCTAGTAATAGTGAAATAGGTTTGTGGCAGAAAGGAGTGTAAAACAGAAAAAAATATATGATATGTACTTTGCAATTACTTCCAAAATCTTGTTTTCAAAAATAACAGTTTTCTATTAATTTATAGGAGATTTTAAAAACTTTAAGGAAAAAATTTGTTGATAATAGTTTAAATCAAACTTTTGAGCTTAAATCAGGTGATTGCTTCATCGTAGGGTAACTTTAACAAACAAATCGGCAATACCTAGAGCGCTTCTAAGAAATGGCAATTAGATGGTTTTAAACAAGTGATTTATATTGTAGTTTAATAAAATATGCATCAAATGAAAAAACAAAATATTATTTTTCAAGCCTGAATTATATATTTTTATAAGATATATATTAAAAAAACTTCACAATGGCAATTTTTATTATCGAAAAAAATCATAAAAAAAAGATTTTTTTCATTAAGGATTCTGCGAACGTATACAGACGACATGGACACTGGAAGGTTAAAGAGAAATCAAGCCTCTCATTTATATTTTTACATAAAATGCTCTTTTTATTTATGCATATATATAAAGCTCAGACCTGGTATAGTGGTTAATAATAATAAATAAATAAATACCCCCTCAAGCAGCTGCTTGCCAGAGATCTGACAGGAGCCTGTCAGTTTATGTGCCAAAGTAGAAGGTCTGAGAGGATGGCAGGACCTCAGCAGAAAACGACACATACATCCATGCCTTATCCGGGGTTTGAACCCAGGTCCCTTAGATCAGTAGCCAAACTAAAGAAGTGGACACGTCCTTGTGTTTGTGTGAGAAACCAGAACAAGCCTTCTAGATTGGGCTTCTAGGTTATATCTGTATTTTGTATAGGGTAGTATCTTCTTTTTATTCAACTATTATTTTTATTTGCAATATAATCATAAAGATATAAATATACATATAAATATTACTTGAACAATAAATCGACACATAAACAAATGTTTATTTTGTACTCGCTCTTATTACCTAAAGGGCAGCCCACTTACAAATTTTGCAGTTGTAATGTGGCACGTTAACAAAACCTTTCCGACCCCTGCTCTAAATCTTTATGTCTAACTTTTTTTTTCTATCTCTAACAGAAACTTTGAAAAATAGAGAGGTGCTGAAAGCTTTAGTCAATTTAGTCACTTTGCAAATAAAACTATTTTTTGTTAAGAAATGAATCAAACTAAACAAATCTTACTGCCTAATATTAGTACCTTCAGAATAAAAAGGTAGTTTTTAAAGCTTTAACATTTTAAATTTAAAGGACTTTCAATCATTTCTATAAAACATGAAACTGGACAATGAACAATTCATACTACATAAAACTGGATTAACTTACTTGCTTCTTGTAAAACCTGTTTCATTTTCACTTCCACTTTGCTTAACAGGTCTGCAGCTAACTTCTCAAAATCATCTCTATAAAAATTCAGGAGTGTTTTATAAAGTTTAAATGGAAAACTAATAGCTTTAAAAAAATTACATTTTCATTTGGTTAGTTTATTTAATGCTTCAATTTAATTTTAGTATGAAAAGAATGTTTAAAATATTTAACCCTTTCAGTGCTATAGCAGTACATGTATAGTCAAAGCACTTTGAAGGATAATTCTTCATATCCTTTTATTAATTCATTATTTGAGCAAAGAGGTGATGTTCTCTGACTTTTGGAAAGGGAAATGTGTACCACCACCTACTTGTAATTTAAATTGTACATTAATGAAATGGCACATGTACAGCCATGGCATTTTAAACAATAAAGTTGCCATTTAATTACTGTCACAGCACTGAAAGAGTTAAAGAAACTACAAATATAAAAACAATTACTAATAGGTGCATTTCTATCTTAGCAAAAAAATTCAAATTTGTGCAACTTCAGCTAATGTAATAATCAAAATTTAAAAATTAATTCTCAAAATCTTTAATTTATTAATTTGAAGCATTATACAAAGATATTATTTTTGAATCTCCAAATTTCAAAATTAAAAAAAAAACTGATTACCAAAAATGGAGTATTTTTGAGGAGGGTGGAATAATTGGCTAATTTGTTCCAATTAATGTACCTAGGAAAAAAAATGGGCTCTTTGGGGAGTTCCCCAGGTTTTCCATTTAAGTCAAGATAATTCTCATGCCTGAAACTTCTTTAAACTGAGATGATAAAAACACTTGCATTTTAATCAACAAAAAATGCTTACTATCCAGTTCTCTGATACAAATGTAATAAAAAAAAATCAAATTTTTGAGAACACATCCACAACTTAATCAGTGGGAATATTTAGCAAACATAAAAGATTAATAAATAATATATATAACAATCATACTAACTGAATAGAAATGCACATATCCAATACAGTATAATTACAGAAGAATCTGCACACTTGAAGTTAGTGCAAATGTTTTGTTTAGTTAAAAGCTTAGGTTTACTGCACACTGTTTCCAATTAAGTCACAGCTGCTGCCTCTTCTGGATTGAATACAATTATGTTCCCATAACTGGAAAGCTTTATTTTCAGCTTTAGGAATGAAAGAATATTGTTTCATGAAATGGAGATTACAGTAAACTAGTAATTTTACTGTTCATAGGATAATGATGCATACATGTGTTTCGTCAGTTAGTACATCTTTTTTTGCTTTTTATTAAAACTAACATTTTTGCTTTTTGAATTATGGTTATATTTTAGTGAAATTCTTCTGATGAAGTCTTACAATTTGTTGCACTTGAAAGTTGAAAGTCTTCAATATTTTAAAGAATGAGATATCACGAATTTCTGGGTTTTCCTAAACTTTTATTATATCCTCTGTTGTTCTGATCTTATTATAGCTTATTAATATTTTATCATATTCTGCAGCTGAACAAGGTTTCAGAAGTGAAGACAATTTCTTATATTTCTAAATCACTAACAACTTGCCAGGAGTAGTAGATATGAGAAATTTCACCAGTGAGGGTATTATAAACGGAAAAATTTTCAAATTGCTGGGTTGGCAGAGGCACAGATTAAGTAGCTAGCATGATGGAAGAGTTCCATAAATGCTCACTGTAGCACAAAAGTGATGATAGTGCTCCTATCAAGCAGCAGCTTAATTTTGTTTCAAATCCTTCCTCAATGTTATGACCATAAAATTTGGATTGCAAATATTGATACATTTGAAAAGCATGATAATGTCATTCTCTATACCTAAAGTGATTTTTTTAGTTTTTACCATTAGTTACTATCTTTACTGTTACATGATAAAATTTTTTGTTGAGCCAGGTAGGTTCAGATCTTACTTGGCTCAAGACAATTTTTCCTCTATAATCATTAATCAGGATACTTAATAGCAGAGACAGTTGCTAAAATATTTGGGAAAAAGAATAATATTGTGCTTTTTATCCCTTACCAGAGTTTTGTGAATCAGTAAAATACACTGCTGTTCACAAAAATCAGAACATTGAAAAGGACTAGGAGTAGGTGTCATGACTTGTATGAGGCATGTTTAACATCACAGATTAGGGTAACTATGGGCAGATAGGACACGTCAGCTTACCCAATGAGTTTTCAGCGATACTAGTGACAGTGGGACAAAACAAGAAGAGCAGGTATACATACATCTGTTATGGGCAGCTTCCTCAATTACTTTTGTGTTTTCTACTCAGCATTTCATTTGCTGTTGCATTTTTTGTCTGCAATTCCAGTTAAAGGCAAAAAAAATTCTATTTATATTATTATATGATTATAATAAACCATTTTGGATAAATTTATTGAATCGAAATAGTTTTTTTTAACAGAATTTCTATTTTATAATACTGGTACTTAAAAAGCATTTTTAACATGTTATATTTAAATTATTTACCCTTTGGCAAAACAAAACTCAGATGAAATGTTATCTTTACAACATTTTCATCAGCCTTTACATTGAATCGAATTTTTCATCTATTACCATCACTTTTAAAATACCAAAAAAGGCATAACACAAGGTTAAAATAATTTGAAAATAAATTATTGTTTTTTTCAGCAACATAATTTTATCTGTAATAATTACTTACAAAATATTTCAATGTACATTACTTTCAATCTAAAGAGCTACTTTATTTATATTAGCATTAAAGCAGATTTTTCAAACGCAATTTAAAAAGTTTTCAAAAGCATTTTAGAGCTGCATAAGATTATTCTTTGAAAATCCGAACATAGAAACATCTGTGTTGTGATTGCTATTGCTATTGCTAAATGAAAAAGCTTCACACACACGAATATTCTTTGGCATTACTACAATTCCATAAAATAGTTTAAATTAAAACAATATTTGCTTACTTATAAATCAAAGTTCAAGTTAGAATTAGCTCTCAGTAACTCCCTATACCAATATTGCATGCATTAGACAAGTGAGTTGCAATGCACTCACATGGAAGGAAAGACATGCGAGCAGCTCGATGTCAAGTACGAACTGAGTAAACTCAGTACCATTGACAACAAAGGTGCTGGGATCAGTCTGGTCACGTTTTCACATTAGTGTCATATCTATATGTTACCCTAATCTGTGGTTTAGCACCTACTACTGAAGAAGCAATTATAGGGTTTCAAGGTCATTGGTGCAGTCATATTAGTTACAGGCCAATGAGAATGTTCTGGAAAGGGTATGACTGGATATTTCCTACAGGTATTTAAAGGGGTAGTAGCTGTGTTCAGCTTAGTTTTTGTGCAGGTGTTGTTAAGATATGTCATGCAGACTAGTGCGTACTCCTTATCTCCAGGTCAGAGAATGGTTCAAATATGAGCAACAAACACATCAGGAAGGTTCTGAACCTCATCCACAGACAATCCCACGGGAAGATCGTCTTCGGAGGCTGGATATAAGAGATTGCTCTGCACTATCCATGGCCTTGACCCAATATGGAAGTCAGTAACACATCTTCTAATGCTGGTAGTAACAATTCAACACCATTTATTTGCAATTCAGATTGCATGCCTGCTAGCCATTGCTAAGACTGCCTCTGACACCCCAGCATAAAGAAAGCCAGACTACAGTGGTGAAATGAGCAATGGCAAGTGGCCCAATGTATTGTATAATACCATCTTTACTGATGAATTCCACTCCTGTCTATTCAAATCCAATTGCAGAATCTTCATACACTGACAGGTTAGTGAGAGGAATATATTCTGATGATGCACACAGCACCATTGTGTGGGATTACACAGGGTGTCCCATAAGTGCAGCATCATAGGAAAAATTCAGATTTTTTTACTTCAACAAACCATGATTCATATTCTTCTCTTTTTACAGGCCATAATGTCTCTGAGTAAGGAAGAATGAATCCAAATAATTCTACTCATAGGAAATCAAAGCCAAAGAGCTGCTGAATTTAAAACACTGCATCCAGACCACGAGTCAAAAACAAGAGTTGTATTAGCAGACTTGTTGCAAAGTTTAAGGAAACAGGATTCATAGAAGATAAACCACTTAGTGGATCTTCAAGGAGGCCCACTAATGATGATACATTCCTATGATGCCTGACTGAAGGGGACACCCTGTAATGTGGGGTGCAATCAGTTATGAAAGCTAATCTGCCCTTGTACAGATCCACACCACCATTACCAATGCTTGCGACATTCATGACATTTTACAGACAATGGCTTTTACAGACTGTCCCACATGCCATATTTCAGTAGAATAATGCAAGACTCCATGCTGCCACTGTTGAATATGTAAGACAAATCAATGTGCATATCCTTCCATGGCCCACTAGATCCCCTTATTTGCCACCTGTTGAAAATGTAATGGATATGGTCAAACAGGGTTGCAGCAATACCAGCACATCTCAGCAAATGTAAACAAACTTTGGGTACATAGGTGTATAGTGCTTGGATGGCTATTCGCCAATCCAGCAAACTCTTGTGTACAGCAGGTCATAAGAGGGTTGGGTTGTTTTACCTCTGAGTGGCACTTTTTTGCACACCATGGGCTAAATGGCCAGGTCACATGGACCCCGAAGGCTCCGAGAAGGTTGGGGGAGGGGACCAACTGGAACAGCTGTTAGGAAACAGATGGTAGCCTCCCGTCAAGGCCATCCAGCGTGTTCTTTAATGTGCACAGGGTATGGCTCTCCCGCACACGGGGCCACGGCTTAACACCTCATCCGATGGACGGCGGCCTTTCCAAGCCCATCGGTGTCCCCTACTGACCGTGGGCAGGGCGGGGAATTTTGCGGAGATAAATCTCAACGCTGACTCAGCTGGGACTCGAACCTGGGAACTACAGATTACGAGCTTGGCGCGCTACCGACTGAGCCACCCCTGCCCAGGTCATAAGAGGAAGAGGTGGACAGTCATTATTAAACAACTTGGTACGTTATAAACTTAAATTATTATCTGAGCTGTTTCAGTATTGTTTTAGTAAATCAAAATAGCATTTTGACCAGTGAATAAGGATAGCAGGGATGTTAGTCATTTCTTGTAGTAAAACGGATCATACAATATTTATACCATGGAAAGTGACTTGCTTCAACTATTAATGTCTTCTTAAGAAGTTATGTAAACAGTTCTACTTCGGAGATTATATCTGTGTATATTGTTGTGAGGCTGCACCACATGGTTTTGCAGTGGGTGATGCTGTTGCGGTTTTGTGGTCCTGCCCATGTGCCTCGGGTAAGGGTGGAGGTGTGGATGCTTCAGCAGTACTGCGCTGATCAAGAAGTAATTCCCATGGGTGGGTGGTAAATTTACCAAAACAGAGAAGTGTGCTGCAACAACCACCCCACCCATATAAACTGCTTCTTGATCAGTGTAACACTGCTAAAGCATCCACACCACCACCCCTACCCAAAGCACGTGGGCAGAACCACGAAACCGCAGCGTCACCCAATACAAACCATGTGGTGCAGCAGCACAACAATACATACAGATATAATCTCCAAAGTAGAACTGTTTACACAACTTCTGAAGAAGACGTTAATAGTTGAAACATGTCAAGTTATGGTGGTCTAAATATCATTGTGTGATCCGTGCAACAGGAAAGAACTTACTTCACATATTACTACAAGAAGTGACTAAGATCCCTGCTATCCTGTATTCTCCAATCAAAATGCTATTTTGATTTATAAAACAGCTTGGATAGTGATTTAAGTTTTTAATTCAGCTGTGTAAAATCTGTTAAACGTGATATGTAACTCTCCAATTACTTCCATATTGTAATCCATACCATAGTGGGAAAGAGGACATGATGGGCATGGAAAGGTTGCTGTCAGTCAGGTGAGATGTCAAGCTGTAACTCCATGCACAAGATAGCCATACCCTGTGCACATTAAAAAAAATGCTGGGTGACCTTGACAGGGCTTCCATCTCTCTCCTAATGGCTATCCAGTCAATCTCTTTCCCCAATCTTTTTTGAGCCTTTGGGGTCTTTGTGACCTAGTCATTTAGACCATTGCATGCAAAAATTTTTATTCAGAGGTAAAATCACTCAACCCCGTAAATCTGCATTTTGACAAAATCATAATCCAACTTAAGGCAATAACAATCAAACAAAAAAATGTAGTCTGCATTGCAGAGCAAAAACATTTTAGTGTCTATTAATTCAGAAATTGTTAAGTAGCTATGAATATTCAGATTTTACCTATGTTCAGATTTTACCTATGTTGTATTACCTCTAAGTGTACTTTTTGCAACACAATTGTTTTACTTGGAGGAGCACTTTTTTGCACAATGAGCTAAATGGCCAGGTCAAGGACCACTAGGGCTCAAAGAAGGTTGGAGTAGGTGACCCATTGGACTGCTGTTAGGAGAGAGATGAAGTCTCTTAACAAGGCCATCCAATGTTCTCTAATGTGCACCTAGTGTGGCTCTCCTGTCAAGGGGGCCACAGCCTAACGTCCCATCTGATGGATGACAGACTATCCACAAGCCCAATGGTGCCCCCTATTCTGACCAATGGCAGAGTGGGAGATTTGTGGAGATAAATTTCAATGTTGGTGCAGGTGGATGGAAATAACTATTTTGGGACTTAACCTGGCATGTTATCAACTGATCCAACACCAAACCCTTTTTGTTTTAGGTAAATCTATTGTAATATTTTAATTCAGAATTAAATGCTCTTTCTTTAGATATATGCCATTACATATTTCTGTTTCTTATTTCAGAATATGCAAACAAAAATACTCTTATTGAATTCTTCTTTAAAAAAAACTATACATTTCCAATTTTGATGATTGTATTTTGCTTTATTACTGTTCACAAATATGTGTTCTTTGGTGTACTGTGTCAGGATAAATATTCAAGTATTCAGTTCTTTTTTATCTGCCAAAACTATTTCAAAATTATTTCAACCATCATGTATTGACGTAACCCCATCACGTTGAGACATAACCCCATCATGTTGAGTTCATTGTTAGAAACTGTGCTTAAAAGATAACTGATAATTACACTGAACTTTATCAATATTCACAATGTAATAACATAATATTGCCAAGCAATCTTCCCTCTAATTTTTAGAGTGTGTGCAGGGGTCACCATTTGTATAATGGCTGAGCACTGAGTAAAATTAGCATTATTGTGCAGAGAATGACAGAAGTATGCAGCACAGCTTAGAGGGAATATTGATCATAAACAAAACTCCAGAAATACAATTTAAACCTACTTGCCAGAAAAAAATTCACTCGCTCATAGTATGCTCCCAAAATTCACTCATCACTTGTCTCCAATAACTCGCCTATGGCGAGTGGGAATTCTGGAATTCCCACATTGCCTCACAAATATTTTGGAATCAAAAACATCAAGCTTTCTACTTATCTCAATTCAAAACCTAACCTTCACTACCAAGCCTTTAAATCAATCTTCACAAGACCAGTATTATAAAAATCCATAATTCATGCTCATATTATACTACTTAAAATATAATTTTATACATACAATAAAATTGCACTCTTGTTATTAAAAAAAAAGTGACTTACCGTTTCATTCTACCTGATACATCTTTGTCATTCATAAAGCATTCAATATTAAGTGGAAGTTCAAGTGAATTTGCACTCATCTGCTTCTTTAGCTTTTCACATTCTTGCATCAGTCTCATTAAAGCTCGTCTGTTGGACATGACATCAAGTTTATATTTTGTTTTAAAATCCTCTACAAACTGTTTCACTATGACATTATCAAAATCTCTACCTCCTAGATTTCTTTCCCAAACAGTTGCAAGAATCTATTAAAAAACAAATTATGAATATCATTCATTCGTTTCTAAAAAAAGTAAACTTAGCAATTAAAAAAATTACATGGAATAACTATAGTTGGATTAAAAACTTAAGGTTCATTAAAAGCATTAAAAATTTATTTCATTTATCATTCATTTTTATATTTAATTACCTATTTCTAAATTAAAATATTTGTGGTTATACATACACAGTCATATCAGAATAATATGATCACCTACCATACATATACTATGGTAGGTGGTCATATTATTCTGATACGACTGTGTATACATATTTTTTTACTGTACAAAATAGTAACAAAAATGCATTTATTTCTGTTAACACTTCTGATCAAGCAGAAACTTTACATTGGTAATAGTTTTTGCTTGATGATAATGATGATATAAATGTTGCTTCAGTTTCTGAAACAACAAGTCAACTGACCTTGCTGTTTCAACAGAAAACTTGAGCAATGTTCCCACAATGATTGCATTGAACACTTGAACTTGTATCAGTTTGGGATACCTAGTTTTCAAAAACACTGTTATAATCTCACAGTGAGTGGAACACAAACTTATCATGCAGAACTCTGTTCCAGTTACTTAGCCAACCAAACATTTTTAAGATACAGTAATACCCCATTTAACAATGTCCCATCAATGATGATTCATTATAATGCTCTTTATTCTCAGACCAATTTTTGTATGAAAAGACAATAAATAGCTGCTGCATAGCATGACACCTCTGTATGAAGTTGGCAATATTTACTACTCTCATGGCTATTAAATGTTGTTCATATCAGTTAAAGCAGCACATGCCATTACTGTTAATGGTCCCATGTGTGCACTTTTCTTCCTCATTTCATTCCTTGTGGAATCACTCATGAATCACCTTCTAATGACTTAAATAACTGATAATTTAGTGTGGCAATTTTTCCTAGCTTTGGAAGTAACAAGCCATACGAGAAAATCACTCACTGTTGACAAGTGGATTTTTGCCAATCTTAACTTATATAAATTTTCAAATAAGAATCATTTTAGTAAATTCCTTCAATTCAAAACAAACAGAAAAGTGTCTAGCTCCCAGTTATCAACCAAACAAAATTTTTAAAAGCAAACAAGTTTGTCAATATGCAAAATTACTAAAGAACAAGTGTAAAAAATTTTTTATTATTCTCAGCTAAACAACAAAACTACTCATAAAGAAACTGAAATGATTCGTGTCCCCCAAATTGGTTTACAATTTTTCTCATCAAGGAATATGGTATTCTGAACAAAATTTCCCATATTGTACGATTTTAAATAATTGCACTTTTGAATCTTTTGTCAATCCAAAAACATATGTCCTATTCATGTAACAATTACCATAAATATGCCTAAATGATGAGCTGGACAAAATACTCATTTTGCCCTTATTGTGGCCATCCATACCCTTCACACTAATTTTTCTCTACTTCACAGCCATTGGAAGTTTATAAAAAAAAAAACAGTGGCAATGTCAAAGTAAGTATAATAAATAATAATAACACAAATATGTTGTAATTGTTTTTCAATACACAAATTAAGGTAAATGCTATTAGTGGCTCTAGGGTTACTTGACACCCTGGGGAGAGGAGCTCACTCTGTGAAACATTACAGCAGTGATGCCCAAACTTTCTAGCATAAAGGTTACTTGAAATATTTGTTTTGATGAAAGGCTTAACTATCACAGCATTGCTAGAATTTTTTATTATTCAATTCACAAAAATTTAAATTGTTCCTTAAATTTAATCATATACAATTTTTGGCTGTTTTACAATTAAAAGTATTCTTGAGGAGGACTATATCAGTTCATTACAAAATATAGGTAAATTGCCTTGAAGTGCAATTTCCTTATTACACTTATATTATTCCTACACATTGTACAATTACCTTTATCTTATAAAAAGCAGTGAAGTATAAAATAGAGCATTTACCAGTCCTTGAGCTTGTAACTGACTGATGCAGATGACAACTGTTAGCAGGAGATGTAAGTCCCATTATTCCTCTTCTGCATTTCCATTGTTACATTGATGATGTTCACATCACCACAGCTGCAGTTACCAGTTCTAGTTTAATTGAAGATTGCTGATCTCATTGGTTTTCAGTTAACTTAAAGATGTTCATTGATATTATGCACTATATGCCCCTTAGGTCGCTTGCTAATGAGCTTGAGACTGTTGCACATGATGAACTAGTTGATGTAATCAGCACTCCATCAAGAATTCTCAAAACCCATAGTATTTCTAGTTAAACTGAACTTTTAAAAACTTTAAAATTAAAGTTTTAAAAATTTTAAAATGCTAAGGGTTTTAAGAATTCTGAGGAGTGTTGATTACATCAACCAGCTCACACATGCAACAGTCCTCAAGCCCATTATTATGAAAGTGCGACCACAAGTGGCATGTATTGTATAATATCAGCGAACAACATCTTTAAAGTCAACAAAAACCAAAGAGATCGGCAATCTGCAATGAAACTAGGACTGGTAACTGCAGCTGTGGTAACGTGAACAACATTGTCAATTTAACAATGGAAATGCCAGAAGAGTGAATAGCAGGAATTACATCCCAAGCTAATAGCTATCATCTGCATCAACCAGTTACAAGCTCACAAGCTCAAGTACTGGTAATGCTCCATTTTATACTTGGGTGCCTTTTATACGATAAAGGTAATTGTACAATATATAGTAATAATATAAGTGTAATCAAAGTGTAAGGATATTACACTTTGAGGTAATTTAGTAAGGAGCTGATATAGCCCTTCTCAAGAATGCATTTAATTGTAAAACAGCCAAAAATTGTGTATGGTTAGATTTATATAATTAGAGTTGTGGTTGTAATTATTTAAATTATTCCTTAAAAATAATATTTTACTAATTAGCTTTGAAAATTAAAATACTGAAAACAACAAATTAAATAATGCACAAACCTTAAGTTTCCCTTTAGTAAAAGCACAAGCTGTAATCTGCAAGGATGAATTTCCTAAATCCACAAACACAACATTTTTGGGTTTGTCTTCCGCCAAATCTTGTTTGTAAAATCCATAAGACAATGCAACTATAAGAAAAGATTCCAAACAATTAATATTCTTTTCATTTTTTTAACAAAAAATACTAGTTTACTCAACAGATTCAAAAACATCCCTGTTTTCATTAGTTACAGAGTGGTAGATATCCTATTTTTATCTGCTACAGTGTCATTATTATCTTGCAACCTGTGTAGATGTCTATAGAAAAAACCCACTGGTAGTAGATAAATCAACACTTTAAGATATAATACACTAGATCAGAGGATTGCAAACTTATTTAACCCTTACAGTTTTGGGTTTCTGAAACTAAACTCACTATAGTGACCAGATTTATTTTAAAAAGTATTTTCAGAAAGCTTTAAAATCAGCATTTAATTGTGCTTAATAAAATGATAAAAATTTGAAGGTAAGAAAATATAAGTTAAAGTTTTTGAGTGTTTTTTTAAACAAAGCAAAATTTAAAAAAATATTTTTTCCTTTTATTTCTATATTATTTTGTTATTCTAATGTAAACATTTCATAATATTTCCATTAATGCTTATATTTTCATTTAGTTTAGTTCGTATCTTTATGCATAAACAGATGTCAGTTCAGTATATTAACAGGTTGTTATCTTTGCACTTAGTACACTGGGATGTGTGACTTCCTTGAGGTTGATAATACAATTCGCTGGTTTATTTCTAATTACTCCAACAGTTGGTTATCCCATCATATTCTTTGGAAGCTAAAACAATTCAATCCAAACAATCATTGCACTTAGCAGTAATTAAATATATAACAATCCTGTGTCACATTTTATGCATAGTCATTGGCATGTTTTCAAACTGTAGAGAGCAGTTGTACTATCCCAAGTCCTTGAGACAACTGTGTACTTTTAAAACATTTAACAGTTAAAAACGATTACCTAAGATATAAAAACTAGTTTAGAAAGAAAAGTTCCTTCATATCACTGCTTAAGATGATAGGAGCACAATCGGCATCGGTGCTTAGGCCCTACGTGAGCAACGTGTTTCGCAGTTACTTGAGTCTACAGCGTCATCAGGCCTGATGTAACATTGTAATTTTAGATATGTATAATGTATAACTATTATCATGAAATATATTTATTATGATTACATAAGCTGTGTTGAATCTAATTTTTGATATAAGTCAAATACTTCCTCCCAACAAATTGAATTATAAACTCCATGCATAAATTTAGCATTTTATTTCCTTTTTTAAAACTTAATTTTTATTTCTGTATATTTTATTTCCAACTTATTGATCTTTCCATTAATCAATTGTTATAAATTTTTGCAGAGATATGCTACATTAGATGGCCAGTTTACAACTTGTTGCTGTAGATACTTTACTTAACATTGCATTAGGTTATACATTATTTTTTTTCTTTTATTATTTCTTCATTTTTCAGTAAAAAAAATTGATTTTGTATCTTTTTCTGAAAATAATGTGATCTTGGATATTAAAGTAAAAAAAAAAAACTTCTTTGGCACTGATATCAGCAAGTTTTTATACCACACAATATCAATATATTGGTTGTGCCACTCTGACCAATACAGACATTTGTTTTTTATCCTTGTTAACAAACTTCAACATTCAAAGAAAGAATTAATAATGTTTAGTAAAAAAAAAATGCAGCCAAGAAAGTATTTTCCATTTTATAAACAGGGCAGATAATCCCATTAAGGGGAAGTGAAGGCCATATACTTGCAATGATAATTATTTTGGGTCACAACTACACAGAAATGAAAGATTGCTCGAGTTAGACAAATTGTAGTGAATTACGGAAACTTCAAAACAAATTTATGGCTGAGTCAAAAATAGAAAAAAGAGAAAATATTTTTAGATATATGGTTTTTTTCACTTGCAGATTTTTAAAATTTAACTATGAAATTTGTCCCCTAACAGGCACTAGATGGCACTACTCTTCCTTCTGTAGCATTTCATTACTGTAAGATGCAATACTTTTCGAAAATAATTTATTTTCTAATCACATTTACTCAAAAAGTTAACTGCAATTATTTATTACATTCTATTCTGTAAATCTAATTACCTAGATTCTATATTATATGCTTCTTTATATATGATGTGTGGTTAAAAAGTTGCATAGTACAACCACTACTATGTTCATTCAGCAGTCTGCCATTCTAGCAGTTGCCTCAAGTGACTCCAGGCACCTCAGAGGCCTCTGTTCCCCCGACCAAAGCAATAAATATGTCACCATGAAGCAGTACCTCCCCCTCCCCCCAGCCGAACTTGGACACTCTAGTGAGATGCGTGTCCATTGACTCTTGACAAGGTAGCTTGGAGTGGGGACCTCGGCTGCAAGATCCTAACAATCAGTGGTGAGAGTGCATGAGTTTTCTGTCATTATCCATGATTATCCACCAAATTGTTGTTTTTATTCAAAACAAATAACGTAAACTTTTCCTTTGCATGAGTCCTGATGGGTTGATTGGTGACGATGATTTGGTATAGGTTATATCCATTGTCTGCAGTAATGTAAAAAATTTTATATTGGTTTATGAACATACACTATCAGCATAAAATTAAAAAATGATGGATGTTGTTTCCTATACACAAAGCATAAATATTATATTCGAATTCAGGGTCTATCAGCTATCAGAAAGAGTGCGATTTTTTTCTTTTAGTGTGAGGCCGATTCGAAAAATAATATGAATTGAGAAAAATATAACTTTCTGTGAAAATATTTAGCCCAAATTACATAAATTTTACATGTAATGTGTCATCCTAGAGAATTTTGACCCCAAAAGCTTACAAGAAATATGCCACTAAGAGAGCCACAGTATATTCCTGATGCTATTAAAAAATAAAAATAACTAAGAACTGAAAAAAAAAAAAACTGAAAAAGTTTCAAGTGCTGATAAGTAAGCATTAAGAAAATATCTCAGATTTTAGCTGCTGATGATGCTAAACCAGAAAATCTGCAAAATACTCAATAAGCTTTGTACACATTGATAAAACTGCTAAAGTTAAAAAAAACTGAAACCGAAAGCATTTAGCTATTTGTAAACAACAAATGTTTATGGAATGAAAATGAATAAGATCTCATGTTAAAAAATATCCTTATGGTTTCTTATTTCTTGTTTGATTGTGATATACATATTGTGTTTTTTTTTTCTTTCTGAAAAATAAGGTTCCCTAACTAATATGCTGCAAGTGAAGCAAACCGTGCCAAAACTGCACTCCATGAGAAATTTTTTTTAGTACTGAAGTACATATGACCTAAGTTCAGATAATTGTCATTTGCACACTAGTTTTTAGAAGTTTCTTGATTTTATATCTATTATGCATGAAAACAACTTCCAGCAGAATTTTTTTTTTAGAAAAATTAAAAAGAAATTGATTTCTATAAAAAAAATTTTTTAAATATTTTATATAAAATCGTCAACAGCAATAAAATTATATTACTTACTTACAAAATTAAAATTAGTGGATTTGAAATGTGCCAATCAAATCTAAAATATTATTGGATACTAAAAAATCACCCCTTTTGTAAAATTGATATAAATTCATTTGGTCATTTTATTTGTTACAACATATATAAAAAGATAGGCACTTTTGTTTAACTTTATAAAATTTCTTTTATTTCATTTTTAGTTATATGGGGAATAATTTGTTATCAAGAATACCTATCTTACTTAAATTCAATGAGGATTACTAGATTTTTCCTGTTGAACTGTACAAGCTTTAATCTCACATCGCTGCCATTGGACCCCACAGGGGCAGTGATATCGCAACAAGTGCTATGGCATTGGGCAGCATTTTTGCCTATCTTCCTATTGTTTATTGCTTGACATTTGTAGGTTTGTGTGTCTGTCAAAACCAACTGTTCCACGATAACTTTCGAACGCGATGGAGAAACTTAATGATTTATGTGTCAAATAAAAACTTGTAACCCAGGAAGTATTAGAGGTCTATTTTTAAAAAAATTTACCACCCCCAAGCTTTTTTTCCCCCTAAAAAAGGAAAAATATGAAAATATTGTTCCGCTTTTCCTCCAGAATGCGAATGGTGAAAGTAACAAGCTTATGTAAAATGAAAGCTTGTGACAAGGGAAGTGTCATCATCATCATCCTCAAGCAGCCATGGGCTACGGAGGTCCAACCAGACCGTGCAATTTAGTTCTCCAAGCAAGTCTATCCAGAGCTACATCTACTGCATCTGGCCACTGCACACCAATTCTAACAAGGTCCTGCTTGACATTGTCTGCCCACCGCATCCTAGGTCTCCCCTTCTTTCTGATGCCTTTAGGCACACTGTTCATAACCCTATTCGCCAATCTACAATTATTCATACGGGCAACATGGCCAAACCAACAGTCTCTCTCTCTGCACAATATGCTGCTCAAAGGAGGTTGCAAACTCCTTTGCCTAACCTCATCATTAGTTACAAAGTTGAACCACCTAATGCCCAAGATACTGCGTAAGCATCTGGAATCAAAAGCATCTAGTTTCCTGTTATCTTGTTTACAAAGTGTCCAAGTTTCACTACCATAACTAACCCTAGAGAGAACCAAGCTATTATACAGTCTAATTTTAGTCTTTAGGTGTATACGCTTAAGTCTCATAGGCTATTAAAAAAAAGTTCCCCCTAAAAAAGGGAAAAATATTAAAACGATTGTTCCTCTATATCTCCAGGACGCGAGCATTGAAAATAACAAGCTATGCATCAAACAAAAGTGTGTGACATGGGAGTGTCATAAACTATACAAAATTGACCACCTATGGTTTCCCCCCCCCCCTAAAAAAGGGGAAATGTGAAAATGATTGTTCCGCTATTCGGAAAGCCAAGGCTGCAATTTCATTGCAGCCTTGGCTTTCTGAATAGCGGAATAATGAAATGCATCAAATGAAATTTTGTGACATGGGGAATGTTACAGATTAAAAGAATTCCACCCACTTCCCTCTTCCCCCCCTAAAAAAGGGGAAACATGAAACGATTATTCCGCTATATCTTCTGAATGCGGAATACCTATAATTATGAGTTAGGTGAGTTAACCTACAATTATGAGTTAGGTGTCAAATGAAAGCTCATATGAGGACTGTCGTAGATTATTTTGAGTTTTGCCTCCCACCATTCTCCCTCCTCCCTAAAAAAGAGGTAGATTTTTGCAGTGGGGGTGGAACTTAACAAGTTATACAACATACAATACAAAAATCCTCATGTAGCCATGGGCTACGGAGGTCCAACCAGACTGTAATTTTCCTCTCCAGATGTGTCTTTTCTTCTGAGCTACAGCTGCAGCATTTGGCCACTCTAGGCCAATTCTAGCAAAGTCCTGTTTGACATTTCTGTTCATCACATCCTAGGTCTCCCCCTTTTTCTAAAACCCTTGGGCATACTGTTCATAATCCTGTTTGCCAATCTGCAGCTATGCATACAGGCAACATGGCCAAACCAACACAGTCTCTCTCTGCACAATATGCTGCTCAAAGGAGGTTGCTAAATCCTCTGCCTTAACCTCATCATTACTTGCTAAGTTGAACCACCTAATGTCCAAGATACTGTGTAAGCATCTAGAATCAAAAGTATCAAGTTTCCTGTTATGATGTTTACAAAGTGTCCATGTTTCACTACTGTAACTCTGTCAGTAGGGTGCCAGGCTCGTAATCTGCAGTTCCCAGGTCTGAGTCCCAGCTGGGTCAGCTTTGAGATTTATCTCTGCAAAACTCCCTGTCCTGCCCATGGTCAGTAGTGGACACCGATGGGCTTGGAAAAGCAGCCGTCTGTCGGATGGGATGTTAAGCTGTGGCCCTGTGTGCAGGAGAGCCCTGTGCATGTTAAAGAACATGCTGGATGGCCTTGACAGGAGGCTACTATCTGTCTCCCAACAGCTGTTCCAGTGGGTCCCTCCCCCAACCTTCTCTGAGCCTTCGGGGTCCTTGTGACCTTGCCATTTTAGCCCATGGTGTGCAAAAAAGTGCTGCTCAGAGGTAAAACAACCAACAGCCAACCAACTACTGTAACTAATCTTAGAAAGAACCAAACTATTACACAGTCTAATTTTAGTCTTTAGGTGTATACGTCTATTTCTCCACAGATCTATAAAATCTTTAAAATAGTTGAATATAAAAACTTAAAAACTTGTAAATTAAAAAAAAATAGCACTTTGCCATGTGGGGGGGGGGGGAATAAAAACCCATGCCAAAATTGCCCTCCTGCAGAAGGATTGATTTTAATGCTAAGGTCCTGTTTGCTTCTGTATTCAAGACTTAAGTCATTTTTTGGAATTTTAGGAAACAATACAAAATCAAGGTTTTCTTACTGGAAAACAAATAAGAGAAAAATAAAATATCCATAGCAACAAGTTGTAAGCCAGCCATCCAATAAAGCATTACTCTGAAAAATCAATCGATAGATCAACCAACCAAAAGATCGATAATTTACGGGAATATATCAACTAAAATGAAAACTATGGATTAAATATAAAAAAGTAAATATTAGCTTTTCTAAGGGTGTATATCTAATATCAGGAACAATACTGTAAACAAGCAATTATGGAGACATAATGCACGGCATGGAGATAGCATGTGCGAGTCATCTGCCTTCTCTTGTGCAGTGAGCCGTAACATAATTAATGCAACTGTAGCCAGTCTGGAGCCTAGGAAGGATGTTTTTTACTTATAGTTTTGATTTGAATAGTAGGAAAGATGCATATAATGCTGGGATAAATGATTAAATTCTAGGAATAATAAAATAGGCAGGCAGAAGAAAGTGTTTACTGGGGGGGGGGGGGGAACAGAGGATGCACTTTGCAATTATTTCTAAAATCTCCCGTTTTCAAAAATTGCAGTTTTTTGTTAATTTACAGATTTTCAAAACTTTACGGAAAAATTTATTGATAATTAAAATCAATCCTGTGAGCTTAAATCAAGTGATTGCTTCAATACAGAGTAACTTTAACAAACAGATTGGCAATATCATATAAATAAAATAATAAAAATAAATACCCCTATAGCAACTGCTTGCCAGAGGTCTGACAGGAGCCTGTCAGTTTATATGCCATAGTAGAAGGTCTAAAAGGATGGCAAGACCTCAGCAGAAAAACAATACCAATGCTCATATAGCACTTTTAAGAAATGGCAAACAGATGGCTTTATCAAATTATTTATATTAAAGTTTAATAAAATATGCATCAAATGAAAAAAAAAGAAAATTTTTATTTTTCAAGCCTGAATTACATATTTTTAAAAGATATATGTAAGAAAATTTTCAAACTGCAGTTTCTATTTTTATAAAATCGAAGTTTCATGTACAAAAAACATCCATTGACGTTTTTGAACTCTCATTGCAGATTCTATAAACATATATGTTGATGGTAACCCTGGAAGGGTAAAAAGCTCATAGTGGATGATACTCCTACAATCCCACTAACAATAGAGCATCGCCTTATGAGAATGCAGTTCCGGTGTTGCCAAGCCTGGGACGATTCTCCTGCTTGACACCATATTCTTTTATGAACAACATTAACATCAAAGATCCATTTATCACATCATTCTGTTGAGAATGCCATCAGCCTTTTCCTGAGAAATGAAGCACCACATATGGCAGGCTGAATAAAATGGTTTAGCAGGCAGTATGCTTGACACCCACAAACTAAAGTATTTTTTTTTTCAATTTAGCATAACTAATGCATTTTATAAAAATCTCGATAAGTCAAACTAAAATCAATAAATTGTTTTTTTATGGGTTCAAATCCCACACATTGGCAAAACATTTTTCCACAAAACTATTTACTTCAGTGTTAAAAGTAACTTTTTTTACCTTAGCACAACACTTTTTAAGTTTAAGCTGCAAGACACTTTTAACAAGGTAATGGTCAGATCCGATTTCAACTCCCCTATATGATCTGGTATTCCTAATAGAACTACCCCATTTGCTGTTAATTAATATATAATCAATCATATTCTTATGCAGCCCATCGAGTGAAACCCATATGAGCTTATGTATATCAGGGTGTTGCAGCTACCAATACCAAAAGGGCTTATCACCCCTCCTCAAAGATCAGAGTCAGTAACAACTTTGGCATTGAAGTCGCCTAGAACAAGGGTAATATCACTTTTCTTGACAGAATTCAAAATATCCTGAAGTTGTCCATAAACCTATCCTTCTCACCCTCATCAGCATCCTCACTGGGGCATAACAGCAGATAACATTAAAATCTTTAATGCTTGTCTAAAGTTTTGCTGTAAGAAACCTTTAATTAATGCACTCATATCCCAGAAGAGCATTACTAGTGTGTCCACTGAGAAGCAAACCTATGCCTTGAAGATGTTTTTATCTTCCCTACCGGAAAAGAAATATTTAAGATCGTTTTTAAGAATCTGACCATTATCTGTCTATCTGCTCTCTTGTGGTGGATTCTTGTGTGAGGACATCAAAGAGAATCTCTGTGCATAGTCCTCACATTCCAACTACCTGTGGAGAAAAAATGGTTAGTGTGATGCTTAAAGAAACTATGTTTATTCAGAGAGGAAATGCCGAGCATCCTAACTGCTGGACCATCAGGACACTTTCTTTTATGCCTTAAAACTACTTAAATATACCTAGAATTATTTTTATTATTCATTCCAGCATTCAAGTGCTCTGCTGCTGCTGAAACCAACACCATAATCAAACAAAACTTGTTTGTGCAAAACTGCTGGTAAACGTCACATCCAAGACAGAGATGGCAGAAATAGTAGCAAGCATCAGTATGTATGAGGTAATAACATCATTAACATTGGATAATCTTTGAATTTGGTAATATTTTATTTGTACTTTTATATTTAAACCCTTCATTTCGTTTCTATTGATCTGTTTATGATTTTATTTCCATAGATTTATCTGTATCAAAGTTTCAGAGTTATGCTACATCGAGAGTTATGATGATGGCCCTTTCCAGCTTTTCGTTTGTTTTCACTCTGCCAATTTTTGATTTTATTCCTGCAGATCTTCTGGAGTTATGCTATATCAATGGTTGTGACAATTGCCAGCTTACAACTTTTTGATCTGGATATTTTTTTTTTAATGTCACATTAGGTTATATGTTAATAATTTATTACTTTTTTATTTTCTATCCAAAAAAAATGATCTCTTATTGCTTCCTGATAACGAATAAGGTCTTGGATATGGAAGCAAAAAGCCTTTGCACAGAAATCAGTCTTCTTATGGTTGGGAGGACAATTTTGTCAAGGGTGTTATTACCACCATTTTTGAACTTTCCTCAAATATAGTACTGAGAAAAAAATTGCAAAAAGAGTTATTTTCTAGTTTCACATACATATTTCTATTTCTGCTATTCAGAAATAAGTAGCCTTTCCATTTATATGCATTATAATTATTTCTATCTATTTGCATTTGCAGATGCCTTTTTTTTTACTACATGACTCTAAACAGCCATATTAAAATAAAATTAGTCACTTTTCTATTAAATATTTGTTTTCAGAAAATCCAGAATGTTCATTAATTTGGCATATAACATGCCATAATTCCTTTTCATTAGTTATTTGGCAAAAAAAAAATTTTAAAGTTAACTTTTTGGGGGCTGAGCCTAGGGAGAAAATACTTTGGCCTCTGGATGTAAACTAGTTTTCCAGGCTGGACATTGGAATTGTTATTTAGGAGAAACAACTGCAATTCTTCACAGAAAGTGAGTCATGTCACCAATTGTAGGAAATTCTTTGGTTTGAAAAGTTTTGGTTTCAAAATTTCTCCTGCATATGCTCAAATGTCTTAACTTTGAAGCTCCTTGGCATATTCAAGAAAGGCAAGCAATGAATAAATTTCAAAGAAATGTTTTTTCACCATTTATGCTCACGCTTATATATATAATTTAAATGTTTTTAAATAAAACTTTTTTTGATTTTTTTTTCGTACATTTCAGCTTTATCGCACTTTTTCTCTTTTCACTTATCTATATACAAATATCACTAAATCTATCGAAATTTTCCTAGAATTGGCAACACTGGACTGAACAAAGCCTGTAATAGTAAACTAATTATTTAATATTTTAATTCAGAGTGGTAATTAACCTGCTGTTTGTTCATTCATCAATTTCAGAACATTTAAGCCAGCAACTTCTGCAGCATCTAACATAGCCCTCCTTTCAGCATCAGTGAAAAATGCAGGTACCTACAAAAACAAGAAAAATTAAACACTATGCATTTTACAAAATAACAATAACACATAAATTACAACCAAAAATTCTTATGAATGAACAAATAATTTTGAATTCAGATGACAATAAAGCTAAATAAAAAGTTAATTATGAAAAAAAAACTTATTTTTGAAATTTAAACTGTTCTACTATGAGTTTCAAACTCAGAGATATTCTGCAGCTTGTCCAAAAGAAGTTACCTCTAAAATGATCAATAAAGTGACTAAAGCATGGATTAGCACTTTCTCCTTAGGCCAATAAGTGTGAATATCCTACTTTATCTATATCAAGGTATACATTACATATACATGCAAGATTTGCCAAAATTAGCTTACAAATTTTTATGTGCTGTACTTTTGAATGGTACTAAGACATGGGTGGGAAATTAAAGAAAAAAAATTACCAGCTAGCAGATTTTGCTACAGCAAAGGTATATATACCAAGGTGGGGGATAGTGGCAAAACTTTTTACTGCTTTTATGTGTATTATAACTGAATCATTGGTTTAAGAGGAGGTAAAAGGAAAGAAAAAATATTCTTCAATTTCAGTTCAGCTGTTTACCAGAATAGCATTACTGATCATTACCCTATTTAATTAATAGTTATTAAGAGCATAAGTACAACAGAATACAACATGGGTATAAAAAAAAATTGATTCTTAGATAAATTACCACAAATTTGAAGATGTAGTCAAAAATTGGAATTTTGTATATGACTAGCAGATTTCCCCAGCATTGCTCGGGTCTGAAAACCCTCTCCAAGTCACTTTCATTCAGCATAAAACTCAAATATTTATTCGCACACACACCCAGCTCCCCTCCTCCTTAACAAAACTTTTCTTCCCCACTTTTGAGGGAGATCTGAAACCCTCTAAAGTATTAGCAGATGGTACTCCTTATGTCACGAGCTTTCATTTGGCATAGAACTCATTACAATCGATTCTTTCCCCATCCCCAGTATAATTTTTCTTTTGTTTAGGGGAATTATGAAACTCTAAAATTGTAGTAGATGGCACTTACCCAAGTGCTTCGAATTTTAATAATTGCTATAATGCTAAGTCTATGGGAGACACTGGTTTATAACTGCTAATGTTCCGTCTATGGGGATTTTGAGAAATTCAATCCTGCCCATCCCAGTTTTGTTGACCAGAGAGGGTTTACACATAGCCTATACTCTTCCCATGGGTGAATGAAATGTTCATGCAAATTTTGGTGCCCCTAACTCTTCTGGGGACCAAGTGCATAAGTGGACATATATGCAAAAAAAATTTCTTCTTCTTTATATACCAGATGAGAATATGATTGAATATAATTACAATGCAAGAAAATTACTTACATCAAACTGAATCATATATTCAATAGGGTATTACTAAGAAAAAATGTTATCTAAATCCTCCTGGAACTAAAACTCATAAGCCATGGGATAAATATTGTCATTGATGAAGAAAAAGCAAATAAATTACATACAAAAGCCTCATGCAGCCATGGGCAGCCCTCAAGCAACTGCTTGCAACAGATAAAGATGAAGGAAATTCCTTTGATCAGTAGCCAAGTATGTTAACACAAACATCCATGTCTTATCCAGGGCTCGAACCCAGGTCCCTTTGATCAGTAGCCAAGTATGCTAACCACTCAGCATGGGACAGACACAGGAAATATCCATTTGCATTAATTTATACAGAAGAATATCTAAAAAAAGCAAAACGACTGTGGCAACTATAAAAAGAACAAAAAGAAAATTTCATGTAAATGAATTTAATAAATGTAATGGCAAAAGAGTGGCAGTTTATTTATGGTATGTTAAATAATAAACTGAATAATAGATTATATTGCCCGGTATTAGCAATTCTGAGAAACTGGTAGAAATATTTAATAATGTTTCATAAATGTAATAGTTCAAATTTTTTGTCCTAGTAACTTAAGATTTTATATATCCTACTTGAACAATTCAACAAAATTCCATGTTTATGATAGAGACAGAAGAAATTATTCACATTACTGACAGGTTTTTAAATAGTACAGCTGCAGGATATGAATGGTAAAAAACTCAAAAATTTCTATTTTTTTTAGTTGATTTAATTAATACTAGCTTTCAAAAAGCTTTTTCAAAAAGGATTTTCTTCTCAGATTTAAAAATAACTATTATAAAACTGATTTACAAAACTAGATAAAAAAAAAGTAATTATAATCCAATTTCCATTTCCCCCCCTTTTTCTGAAGTTTTTGAAACCATGATGAAAATAAGACTTAAAAATTATTCACAAAAAATATTTGTTTTGTAAAAGTTTCGATATGGTTTTAGGAAAGGAGTAGATATTGAATATGCTATCGCACAGTTGATTACTAGTATTTATCTAGGGTAATTCTGAAAATATGTTAGCCCTATTTCTTGACATACCTAAGGGCACAAGTTATTTTAATATAAGGCAACTGGCATCAATTACACTTGATATTTTATTAAAGAAGTTATATTTCTTGGGAATTAGGGGAAATTTATGGGGATGGTTTAAAACTTATTTAACTGAATGCTACCAGACCAGTATTTTAATAGATTAATATATTAAAATATTGATTAATAAAGGAGACCTGCATGGTTCTATTTTAGGACCTATTTCTAATATATGCTGGCACTAAAAATTAATATATACTGTTAAACAACATATGCAACCAATGGCATATCTTGTCTAATTGACAATAACAAAATTCAGATTTTTTACACAAAAAAAGATGCTAAGTTCAAATCTGCAAATGAAGTGCTTTTCCTACTGACCTGTTTTGCATGTGTAACAGTTCAGTAAACACTGTTGCACTTGCAAAATAGGTCAGTATAAAAAGCACTTCATTTGTATGTGCATGTCAGTTCATGTTAGTCTTGATGTATAGCATCCAAAATAGCCAGCCATTAGATAATGGCCAGAAGAAATTTTTTAAGTGAAGAAATTAGGTGGCAAGCAATCAGGAGATTTGAGGCCCGACAATGTCAGTCTGAGTTAGCCAGATGGCTAAATGTGAATCATAGCTTTGTAAGTCATTTTTGGAATAATTTCAAACAAGCCAACCATCACTAAAAGATCTGTTCCTGGATGTTGATGGCCACATAGACTAAGAACGACCACTACCTGCTCATAAATGAAAGGTACCATAGAACCCATACAGCATGCCAGCTTACTTTTGACCTCACTGCCTCCACAGAATGGACTGTATCCCAGCAAACTGTCCAGTAGGTTTCATGGTGGTCATGGCATCAAAGGGACATACACAAGTGGTCATCTTTATGCAAGATGACCATTTGTGTATGTCCCTTTGACATCTAGCCAGCACAGAACCTGATTGAATTGGTCTCAACAACATCGCAACTTGGACTGAACATCATTGGGGCAATGTTTTGTTCAGAATAAATCCCTATTTCAATAAGGGTTCAAAACACAGCAGTTGGTTAAATCCCTTTAATTCACCATGATCTTTTGTATTTTAGGAGAACTTGAGGTATATTTAAAATTCTCCTGTGAGTTTTTATCATCGCCATTATGGCAATGGATAGTTAATAATAGAGAACTTTAGTTGCATGCTCATTAGCAAAGATTTCACTAATAATTTCCACTCTGTAAATTGATTCAAATATTTAGAGGAAAAATTGTCTGAACTGGGTGGGATACGAACCCACGACCTCCTGATAACATGTCAGGTGCTCTGGACCACTGAGCTACCAGCCGCCGATCAAGATCTCCTCTAATTGTCAATTAGATTGACAGTCAGATTATGAGAGTCAGATAATTGTCAGTCAGATTATGATTGACATTGCAACTTGAATGGGTTGCATATCTATTGTTATCTGGGTTGAGCTATTGGGTTGATAAGGAATTAAAATTTTTCTTTCACCACAGTTGAGGCACCTTTAATTATAATCAGTTATATTCCCTAAAGTTGTGTTACTTATCTTCCTATTGCATTTTGCTTGTCATTTGTTGATTGATGTCAGTTTTGTTTCACCATAACTTTGTAACTCGGCAGCTGATCACAAAAGGTATGTATGATTGTTTTACGTCTGATCAGCATGAAAATGCCATTCAGAGGCTTTTAGCCGATTTTTAATTAATGATATTTACATATTGATTGTTAGTTATTAATAATTAGCTATTAGGTTTTTGTTAATATAAAAAATGTACGGATACAGTGACTTGGCTGTGGTAAGCCATTGCTTCCCGTGCCACATGACAAGCTGTGGCAGCTTTTCATGCAGCGATCAAGCACTTTAAAGTCGCAATAACATTTGCTGTTATTCTTGATGTATTGTAATGCTAACTTCTGAAATATATTGGTTGATCTATTTTTGATCAGGGGATGATGCCTACATATTGAATATTAATTATTAGTGATTAAGTTAATTTTCATTAATATCAAAAACTCTTGTTTCAGGGGATTATATCTGGATAAAACATAGAAATGTAATTCAGTTGGCTGCGGCGAGCACCATTTCCTCTGCTGCATATGAAGCTTGTTATTGCAGACAATCCAGGTACTGCATAAAAATAATACCATTGGAGAAAGGGGTGCAATAACTGTTGCTATGCCTCTGCATTCTAAATGTTAACATTTGCAACATACACTGAAGAGTCAAAAATATTTATAACCAGTGCATCTTTATGCAAATTGAAACAACTGCAGGTAAACGACGATGAGTTGTTCTTCAGATGGGAAAGGTAGTGGACTTAAGCGAGTTTGAAAAAGGCCAAATTGTAATGGCCAGATGACAGGGTCAGAACATTTCCGAGACTGCAAAGCTTGTGGTGTGCTCATAGTCAGCTGTGGGTAGTTCTTCCAAAAAGTGATCCGAGGAGGGAAAAACCACAAACTGCTGGCAAGGTGTGGGCTGACCACAGCTCATCGATGCTAGAAGTGAGCGAAGACTATCCCATATGATACAAGCCAACAGAAGGGATACTGTGGTGCAACTCATCCATAATTTGAATACCGATGACAGAAGTAATGTGTCACAACACATAGTACATTGATAATAAAAGAGTGCTCATGCTAATATGGATTTACCGTCGAAAGCGCCTACAATGGGCACACGAGCATCAAAACTGGACCTTGAATGATTAGAAGAAGGTCGTCTTGTCTGATGAATCTTGTTTTCTGTTGCACCATCTGGATGGCCGGATGCGTGTGCGTCATTTACCTGGGGAAGTATTGGCACCAAGATGCACTGTAGGACGAAAACAAGCTGGTGGAGGAAGTGTAATGCTTTGGGCAATTTTCTGCTGGGAAACCCTGATCCAGTCATTCATGTGCAGGAAACTATGACGTCTATCACCTACCTAAACATCATTGCAGACCAGGTACATCCTTTCATAGCAACGGTGATACCCCTCTAGTAGTGCCTTCTTTCAGCAGGACCATGTCACACTGCCGGATTGTTTGAGAATGGTTCATGGAACATGAGAAAACTTCCAGGTGTTCCAAATACTTCCAAATTCCCAAGACCTCAATCCGATCGAGCATCTGTGGTTTGTGTTGGAACAACATATCCTATCTGCGGCGCTCAACCATGCAACTTACAAGAGTTAAGGGATCTGTTGGTATGTGTTGGTACCAGATACAAGAAACCTTTAGAAATCTTGTAACATCCATGCTTCATTAGGTAAGAGCTATTTCAGCGGCACATGGAGAACCAACATCATATTAGGCAGGTGGTCATAATGTTTGGCTCTTCAATGTATCTATTGTTTATCATTGGATGATGCCTGCTAGATATTGTTGATCATTAATGATTAAGTTAAATTTCGTTAATATAAAGAAGCACACGTGTGCAAAAATGTAATTTTATTTAAAATTTATCAAAAATGTAACTTTTTATTTAAAATTTATCAAAAATGTAAATTTCTATTTTAAGCTCTTTTTGCCAAAATTTATAATCAATTAATGGGTACGATAAAGTGATCATCGCTAAACTTAAATTGCTTGAATGGGAAGGCCAATTTGTTTTTTCCCTGTAACAGATCGGGGCTCACAAGGTGCCCAGACTTTATATTATGTAATATTTTAATCACTAATAACTAGTAACTAATAACAAAAGTGGTACATCTGCAGTTTAACAGCACTCACTCACTAGATGGTACCACGAGTGGTAACAAATTTCTTAGTGTGTAATGTAAGTGAATAACTTACAGTATAATAGCTTTTCACCTTATCGAATAATTTATTGGATTATCTCCTGAAATGTTTCGTATGGCCTCTGAATTTTTTTTTTTTTCAGGTCTCACCCTCTAAAGTGAATAAAAGTTATGAATTTAGTTAACAGATGAGGTGGGCATTTCACAAATTGCACCTCATCCGTAGTTAACGGATGAGGTGCAATTTGGATTCAATTTCAATAACATAGCATAACAGTGTAAATTTAAAAAGTACTGAAAGTTGAAGACAATTTATGATAATTAGTCAATGCATATAACCTATTATGGTGTTGGGTGGAAAATGGACGATTTCTTCTTCAGAGATATGTTCAGTTTAAAATGGTCGATACCGATGACATAACCTTTTCAAGTTGATGCCGATGACATAACCTTTTCAAGTGTTTTTCGTTAATAATGCGAATGACAGTACATTGTTTATGGTATTTCATGTTTTTTAGGCTTGTTGTCTTTGATAGCATTATTTAGTTCAGGGCTTTTTTATACTGCGGATTGGCAGTAAATTGCTTATGTTAATTCGTGTTTATAGGTTTGTTTTCTCTGATTGGATTATTTAGTTCCGGGGACATTTTTTAATACCGAGGATGTACTGTGAGTTGTTTATGATAATTCATGTTTTTAAACTTGTTGTCTCTGATAGGATTAGTTTCTGGGGATTTTTTATACTGCGGATCGACATTAAATTGTTTACAGTTTTAGATTTTAGGTTGAAATGGTTATCTCCATTAATTCTATTCTGGGATTTTCCCAAATGCTCTCAAAAGACAGTGACTAGCCCGATCAGTAGTTGGAAGCAGTGTCAGAGCACCTCATATGTCATCAGGAGATCATGGGTTCATATCTCATCTGGCTCAAGACAATTTTTCCTCTACATCCATTTTCATCCTATTACTTTAACAGCTTATTACTGATTACATACTTAGTAACTTAATATATATCTAATACATAAAAAAAAACTCAATCAGTCTCATATAAAACCAAGGTTATAATCATGTAAAACAAAACCAACATTTCATAGATTGTGAACTGCTTAAATTCAAAGAACACAAAATGGCTTTATAATAATAATATATTTTAATAGGCCCTAATTTTCAAAAAGCATTTTTTCAGAGTCAAATGTGCACCTTTATAATATAATAAACACAGATCAAATTACCTGAGTTTATTAAACTTAAAATCACTATTACTACTTGTTCTATAATATCCCTTTGCATTAAATCAGATTTATTCTGCTTGAACTTCTGCCAAAATGCATCAGCTATCACATTATGAAACCATATGAGTGCAAGGTACCAGTTAAATCTAGCAATAAGGTATGCAATTTAGTCAAAAACTGATAGATATCAATCTTAAAAAATAAGAGGCTTATATGAAATTTCAGTAAAACTAAATATAGAATTAAAAAGCATCTACAGAGATATAAAACAAAAGAAACTGAACACTGCATTAGCAAGAAATGTACAAAATCAGGCAGTACCAGAGCAGCCACCTGTCACAGAAGTCTGACAGTAGCTTGTCAGTTTAATATGTTATAGATGAGAGCTGTGAAAAAGGAAAGATCAAATTTTAAAAGTACTAAAATAATAAGATCCCTTAAAAACACAGTGTCAAATAGATTTGTGTGAAAAACTCTTTGTATATGAAAATAAAGAAATATGATGTAACAAAGTATTTATCAAGAAAAAGCAACAACTCTAGGGGGGGGGGGTCAAATAGTCAAATACAGCACAGTGAAGAATATAAAATGAATTCTAGCTAGAGTAATACAGAGCATACAACCAACATGATAAAAGGTCACAAAAGGACAATAACCACATAATATAAATAAAAACTAACCCAGCATTTCAAGCCACTCCTGATGATTTGACAGCACTGAAATATGTACAAAACATTCTCTCCAATGGAATTTTTACAAATTGGATATCACTGAGTAGCAGAAAAGAATAGACAATCATACTAAAGGGTGATGCATTTTTAAGTAAAATTTTAAGACCTGTAAAAAGGGGGGAGAAATGTTCTGCATTGGAAATTCAGTCTCTTCCCCACCCCTTATCTGGCGTGATTGTGCTTCTTGCTTGCCCACTCACCTTCCTTGATTTTTTTCCCTAGTTTTCAATATTTGTTAATAAGCACAATGGACAAAAAATTAGTCACCCCACCATAGATACAGCACTGACTTGATACACCAGTAGATGTCATGCCTGTAGTAATATGGCATTGTATAGATGGTATGTGATCTTCTGTGCTCTGTATAGTGTCCCAGTGGAGTGCCAATTACACGTTCCTGCCATAAATCATGGGTCAGAAGACACTGAGTGGCAAAGGGTGTTATTGCATTTGGTAGGGCTAAAGGACATGCTGTGAAGGAAGCAGCTGAATTTGCTCATATTTTGAAACAGTCCAAGTATATAAACAGTGATGTTCAACCATTTTGATGTCGGGGTGTCCCTGAATATATATATGATGGGTGTCCTAATCGTAGATGTTACTGAAGTTGCAAGTCTGCTCACAGACAGGGACTACCAATAAGTATCACAACTAATGACTGCAAACTGATTTCAAACCAGACAGGAATTGTTACAAACAGTCAATGAAGGGCCACATCAGCCTATTTCAGAAAGAACATTGTGAAGGGAACTGCATTCCATGAGTATTTGGAGCAGAATATCTCAGAAGAGACCCATGCTCTCTTCTGAGCTGCACATAAAAGCAGTCCAGTTGCAATGGGCTAGAAACTACAGACATTGGACTGCAGATGACTGGAAAACCATTATCTAGTCAGATGAGTAGCATTTTTGCCTATATTCCAACAATGCAAGGCAGAGAGTGCATCACACCAGTAGCAAAGCCTTCCATCCAGAATGTCCAATGTATTTTCAAGCAGGAGGTGATTCTGTTGGTGGATGTTCTGGAGATGCTTTACCTACCATGAGGTAGGCCCATTAATTTAGGTATCAACCCATTTAAATGAGGAAGGTTACATAAAGATTCTGAACAACCAGATGTTGGCTTCTAATATATCGCAATTATACATCATTGCTTCATGTGAAGGATGAACACACACAACATAAACATTCTGGTATTCTGGGATTGTAGAATGTACAGAGCCAAAACTTTGTGACTGGCACAGAGCATGAGAAAACATTTGTGACACCTTGACTGGCCCACAAAGTCACAGATGTAAATCTCATTGAAAACCTTTGGAACTATCTGGAACAGAGGGTGAAACACCAAAATAGACATTCATGCAATCTAGCTGAACTATGTGTGCTACTGGAGGAATGAATGTACCAGAATTGATGTAAATTGTATCTGATGACTGGTGGAGTCCAGACCTAACAAGACTGCTGCTGTAATTCATGTGAAGGGAGGTGTTACACAGTATTAGGTGAGAAATTACCGAGGAGACTTATTTTTTGCTTGGTGAGCTGTTATAATTTAATTTAATGCAAAAACTAAAGAAAAAAATCTTAGCATTCTTATAAATCAACTAACTGTCCCCATCTTAACATACTCCTACATAGTTTTGAAATACATCAGTGCAATTTTAAAAACACATACAGTAATCCCAATATGTTACTGCAGCACTATCACATCACTGAAACATGTTAAAAATAACCTAAAATTCTGTCGTTGAGCAATAAAATTTTAAAGTTTATCCATCAAACTATTTGATGTTAAACGTTTTTAGGAGGAAACTGAAGCTTTTCGGAGCAAGGACAGTGCTTAGTCTTCAGTGAAGTGACACTATATGGTGTCACTTTGATATTGTGCCCATTATTTTCCACCAAGTTCCATCACCTCAGTTATGGATGTTCTCCAGCCTATCCCAATCAAATGATGACCTCCTCCTCCCCATCAAAGTCAGTCAGATCAGTCTTTTTACCCTTTATGCATTTTGCTTTCCACCATGTCTTTACAGCTTTTATAGGACTATATAGTGACACAGAATACTAACGTCGGCAAGAACTTTGGCATGCAATCGCGTGTTTTGTGGTACTTCACATATGATGCAGTGTTCGTAATAATTTGGCTTAGTAGTGTACCTAGACGAAAAATGACTTTGAGAGCATCAAATATTCATAAGAATCTCAGAAATCTCATTTAGCAGATGCACAATGTAATGTTTATTTTTCAGCAAGCAAACAATGCTTTGGCTTCCCAAGCATCTCTTTCAACTCACCCTACCATCCTGTACTTAGTACTCAAGTGAGCTGAGATGTGATGACCAGATAAGAGTGATAATGGGTGAAGAAAACAAAAAGATTCAAAACATTTGACTAGTCATTGGGAATCTTGGAGGTGCTGAATGCTTTCATTTGGAAGAAAAGTATCACAATAGGCTGAATAAAGAGTAGTGCCATGGATTTAAAATTCCAGATGTGCTGAAATTTTCTCCACCTTTTGCAAGTGGAGCAGGTATTTAATAAATCATTATATGGAAGGCTATCAATAATCATTATATGGAAGGCTAAAGCATTAATCACTGCTTAATGATTTTAAAAATACATGATATCAATCTGGGCTCTCATCTCCAGCAATTTCTGATAATTTTGGCAATTTTACTACAGGAGAGAAATTACCTAAAATAACTTCCTTGAATGAAGACTTGTATTCTCAGAACGATTACACCAGAAGAGCAAATAAGTGATGGCCTAAGGAGCAAAGTAAACAGCCTGTGGGGGTGAGTTGAGGATGGGAATCACAGGTGTGTGAGTGTGAGATAGATGCATACAATCAAGAATTTTTATAATATACAGGGTGTCCCTGAATGATGACATAAATTCTGAATGGTGATATTCCTTTTCATGAGAGGATCAAATATGCCCAGAGAACTATGCCTGTGTGAGTGATAGTTTAGAGTAAAATGAGTTGAAAGACCGATGATGTCACATCTGCTTATTGCCTAAACATACTTTATTCCAATGGTTATATAATGGAATATCACACAACAGGAATGGTACGTAATGACAAAGAGTGCAAATATGGCTGCGATGAAAACAAATATCTGTAGAACTCATACTATGGATAAAATCAGAGTACATGGGCAACAGGTAATATAGTTATGTATGCAAAGCATTGCACAAAAATAACTGTTCGTGGAAATGTTCTAGTTGTATCACAGTGGCTACCCCTCATGTAGATGCATGCTTGTGTATGTCAGGGAATGGATGATTGGACAAGTTTTAGTAGTGCAGCATCAACAAATGTGAAGGCAGCATATAGGCATACCATGATATCCTCTTTTGAAGGTGATGTTTGGTACATCAGCTTCACTGCACATGATCCCACGAGAAGAAATCCAACAGCGAGAAATATGGCTGGCCACTGACCAGGACATCCAATTTAACAACTGGGTATGCAGCATCCAACCATTCTCAGGCATCAACATTAACAGTTGGTGCCCTATCATGTTGTATTCAAATGTTACGTAGCACCAGAAACGGCACATCATCCAGAAATTCAGGGAGTGTGTCCAGAATACATTCCATCAATTTGGAAGCAGATATGGTCAATAATGTGGTTACCAATATCCCCAACCCAGTGTGATGTGTGGATTGAAATATGATTGCATATGGCTGTTTGTGGCAGTTGAAGATGCCATCACATATGAAACATGCTTTGTTCATTCCCAATAAGTGTTCAATTAAATGCCCATCTGCCTCATGTTGGTGCAATAGCCATTAATAATATGTAGTGAAGTGCTGAAAGTCGCCTAGCTACACATCCTGCACTCAAGTGCAATGGAATGGGTGAAATCCTTCCCATTGCCAAATTCTGTGGATGGTGTTCTGGGTGTGCAGTAATCTATGTTGGTAAGACTTCCTGCAGTGCTGGAATCTGCAAACTGGCTGTCTAGCCTGTATCACGAAGACTCAGCCAGGAGCACATTTCCAGTGTTTCCAAGTCAATCATCCAGCTGTCGGATAATGGTGGCATTGGGATGAGTTGGGTAATGATGGGACTACTCCATAGCAATGTGCAAGTCATTCCCAAGACACTATCCAAAGAGCAGGTACATGTCACAGTACTATTGAACAGAATACATGGCATGATTCGATGTATGGACATTACTCAACTGGTGCACGATGACATCTCTTTGCACCAGTCATGCAATATATGTCATGTATAGGAATGCAAGTAGCATATGGCAGCTGTATGCACCTTGCAGAGAATGGCAATGCAGATAATGTTGCACATTTCATAAACTCAGCCATCATGAATCTACAAGGACATTCATTTGGTTCTAACCAAATATGACACATCAATCTTTGACTTGTTTTACTCAGAAAATATCCCTCACACAGGCATAAGTGCTTTGAGCATTTTTGATTCTCTCACAAAAAGGAATATCATTGTGCAGAGTTTGTGGTTGTTCAGGGACACCCTATAGATGGATTTTATTTTTTAATAAATATAAAAAGCAGAAGTTGTTTTCCCTTGTCCCCCATATTGGTATATGACTTTGCTCTAGATTTTAAAAATTATTGGCAGGTCAGATTTTACCAAATTTTCTCATGATAATCCATTCATTGTTACTAACTATATTTCACTGATATTCAAACTATTTTGTCATACTTACAGATAAGACACAGTCTTGAACCTTGATCCCTAATGCATTTTCTGAAATTTCCTTTAATTTTGTCAGCATCATAGCCATTACTTGTTGTACAGTAAACACAGTTTCTTCTTGTAAATAATTAACCTAAGTATGAAATATTTATTAAAAAATAATTAATACTACAGAGAATTATTTCAATATCATTTAAAATTCTCTTATACCAACTACAAAAAAAAAGTATTAAAATATTCAAGAAGATATCAATAAAAACCTATTACCAATCTTTTGGTTGAAAATAATAAATTCTATTAATGATACGAAATTTGGCGAAAAATAAGTACAAAAGTTATTTATTTATTTACATCCTACTCAGTGCAACATTAAAAAGTAAGTTGCTTTCTGTGATCATAGATGGGGCAGGAGCGACAACGATGGGAGATTCATAGATCACTTCAGTGGTAAAAAGACTAAGCCAGCATTAGTATGGTGGTTTCAGAACACTCTGGTCCAAATCCCTCAAGTCAGCAAAGCTCATTTTTTCCACAAAACTATTTATTGCTTTATTAACTTCAAAACCAATAAGTAACTCAGTGGATTTGTCATTTACTGATTAAAATATATAGTCAACTCTGGTTTAACTTTTTTTCTAATCATAACTTCATAACCTGGTATGGGTTATGATTATAATTCATAACCTGGTATGGGTATATTATAAACTTTCATAAAGTATGGGTATTAAATTCAAGCTGCATTAAAAAAAAATACAATTATATGAATAGTTCACCTTCTAGTTAAATAAACTCAAACCTTTTATTCACCTTAGAATATTAGATCTGAAAAAAAAAAAAATCAAGAACCAAAGGCCATCTGGAACATACCAACAGCCAATTCAATATGATGAAAAGCTGTTAAACTGTACGCTATTCACTTACATTACTTTACACACCTTAAGAACATTCAGTTACCTCTTGTGGGGACATTTATTCAATCACTCTGTCTTATATTCCTTTTCTTATAAGATAGAATGCCATCCCGTGGCCGAGTGGTTAGCACGCTTGCCTACTGATCTACGGGACCTGGGTTAGAGCCCCGGATAAGGCATGGACGTGTGTATTGTTTTTCTGCTGAGGTCCTGCCATCCTCTCAGATCTACTATAGCATATAAACTGACAGGCTCCTGTCAGACCTCTGTGGCAAGCAGCTGCTTGAGGGGATATTTATTTTTTTATTTATTTATTTATAAGATAGGAAATATGACAAAAAGTGTAAATCAGTTTAGTTACATATTTGGCGTCCCTACTTTTTGATATTAATGAAATTAAACTTAATCACTAATAATCAATAATATATGTAGTAGACATCATCCAATGATAAACAATAGATCAATAAATATATTGCAAAAGTTAAAATTTACAATAGCAAAAGTTATTGCACCCCTTTCTCCAATGTTTTTTTTTTGCACAAGGAAAATGGTGCTCGCCACAGCCAACTGAACTGCATCTGTACATTTTACCCAGATATAATCCCATGGAACCAGCAGAGAGATTTTTGATATTAATGAAAATTAACTTAATTGCTAATAATTACCATTCAATAAGTAGGCATCATCCCATGATCAATCAATATATTTCAAAAGTTAGCATTACAATACATTGGGAAAAGAACAAATGTTTTTGCAACTTTTTTTTGAAAGAGCTCAGATCGCCTGTAGTTGTAATTTGTCATGTAGCACAGGAAGCAATGGCATACTGCAATCAGTCATTGCATCCATAAGTTTTTGATATTAACAAAGGTAACCTAATAGCTAATAATTAATGACTAACAATCAATATGTTAATATGATTCATTGATTAATAATCAACTAATATCCTCTGAGTGGCATTTTTCTGCAGTTCGGATGTAAAACAATCCAATATCAAATACATACCTCTTGTGATCAGCTGCCAGGTTATGAAGTTATGATTAAATAAAATTGAAATCAGTCAACAAATGACAAGCAAAATGCAATAGGGAGATAAGTAATATAACAGTAGGGAACATAAAGAGCACAACTGATTATGATTTAAAGTGCCTCAAATCTAGTGAAAGAAAAGTTTTAATCAATTATCAACCCAACAACTCAACCCATAACAACAGACATTCACGAGACCCCTAAGTAATCCAATTAGTGTTTAGCTGGCCAGAGCCAGGAGTTTGTTTCTAAATGGTTGTTTTTATTGAATCTATTATATATTTTATATTATTATATATCATACATAATTATTGAATCGTTTTTATACAATCTATGAACTTCAACTCTACAAAAGAATTTAGGTGGGGACTTTGCCATATGTTGTGTCTGAATCAGCTGGAGTCTTATAGATTTCCTCTGATTGATGTGCTAGTGAGCTCACAAGCAAGCACAGATTAGGGAGTAGGGACACAACTGCACCTTTAGTACAATAAATGAGCTAAATTTGAAACAATTCTTCCCTTTAACATCATCCTTTTAGGAAAAGGGTAAAAATACTGTACATTTTGGAGGCAGATTTTCCTAAGTGTAAAACTGAAAAAAAACCCTAAAAATAAGATTTTTAAAAACAAAACTGGATTTTCAGATTCTAGAAACAGAGAACAGAGAAATGCGATAAAATCAGAGTAGTTGGCAGCTCTGAATGTGCCTAAAGACTTCGAAAAGAGGGGGAGACCAGGATGATGTGCACAGACAATATCAAACAGGACCTCGTTAGAATTGGGGTACATTGGCCAATTTCAGCAGCTGCAGCTCAGGAGAGATATTTTGGTTTGACCACCCATCCATTTCTTTCAGTGATCAGAATCAAGTGACGTCCAAAAAAATTTGAGTAAAATCAATTCTTTATATATCTCTTTCAGTCATACTGCATAAAAAAAAATCAGCCTGCAGACAATAGGAGAACCCTGTTAACCAACTTTTCACAGTAACAATACAACAGAATAGTGACAAGCTGAATATATTTCAAGGAATGTTGTCAGAGTATGAAAATATACATATATTAAAAAAAATAAAAAAAAAAATGCGTCTGAATGAGTCTATATAAGAAGCAGTTACCACTTCATTATACAGGAAATATTCATTAGCAATTTGAAGAGAGAGAATGGATTAAACTTTGCATCATTTCACTGCTTGTATTATATGCACACTTCACTATTCAATATGCACTGCAAAAGTTCATGCACATTAAAAAAAAACAGACAAAATTAAATTTCATCTACAATCTGTGGGAAAAAATTCAGTTTTACTGCACAATCTATACCATAAAATTTTTTTACTTTATAAGTATTACATATGTAGTTGTGCGTGCCAGCAATTTGTAACATGAGATCTTGTTACGACAGAAAACGCATATGTACTAGATCCTAAAAATGTCCCTCAGTGAATCTCTTTCAGTGTCATTCTCAACTTCCTTCAGGTTCTCAGTTAGATCCCAGGTCAGGGAAGCAAATTTTACAAAATGAGCTCTACTTAGAGTGGACTGCCTAGGTCTGATTTGGCTGATAAGCAGTAATGTTCAGAGATCAGTTAAAATTACACTCATACCTTCAAATTAATTGAAGAGATAATATCCTTTGAACTCAGATGTTGGTTCCCTACTCTGTGTCTAGATGGCAGCAAGAACTAAAATACTTTACCTTAATAGGAGAATTTCATGTCTAAATTGTAGCTATGCTTCGACTGAAAAATGGTTTCAGGCTGCAGGGAAAAGGCATGCCACAAGCTAGTGCCAGAAGAATTTTAGTACAGTTGCAGGCTTTTGATGGTTGCCACCTCCCACAATTAAGATGCATCACCTGTTCAATCCACCCTGAGATTTGTACTCTCTGCATTGGTCAGAACTTGTAATTGTACTCTGCATCCTTGGATAATGGTTGGCCTCATCCACAGACTGAGGCATGGCTTATGCACTTCTTCAGAGCTTCTTAGATAGACTTGTATCTGTGTTGGAATGCACAGTGTTCTACGAGTATTTATCAGCATACAAGACTTCTGTGTAAGTCTCTACAAAACAGTGCCACAGTTGCATGCATATATAAGCTCACCGGACAAAAAATTAATCACCCCTGGCTGAACGTCACCTAATAGCACATAACGCCTCTGTGCGACCGAAGAACAGCCGAAATCCTGCCTGGCATGGATGCCACCAGTGTGTGGATGTAGTGCACAAATATTCATCCACTCTTCCAGTAGCAAATGTTGCAGTTCGGCCTGATTGGACAGATGGCTAGGACAGTGCTTCACTCGTTACCCCAAATAGTCCCACAAGTTTGCTATGGGATTCAAATCTGGGGATTTGGCGGGCTAGTCCAGATGTTCGAAGGCTTCATAATGCTCGTTGTGATCGGACATACTTTCTTGGAGCTCTTGCTAGGCTCGTTGTGTTCGGACATCCTTCACCAAGGGACTCTTTGGACCTGTAAGTTCTATTAACTTTTATTGCTCCTGCTCCTCGTCAACGTCAGTGTATAGTGCCTTCTGTGCAGTATGCTGCCAAAGATCAACAAGTCCAAACTTTTGGACTAATTGTTGCACTCTTTCTGTTGTTGCGGGTGGTTATCGTTGCTTTTTCCACCAGTGGATCTTTTGCCAGAGGCATATTGCTTCCGCTCACAACAATGACTCCAGTTTGCAACAGATGTGGAGAAGCAGCAACACCTAACTCTGAATGCACGGTTTGCAGTGGATGCAAAGACAAACTGCATTTTGTTTGTTTGGGCACAACAGAAAAAAAATACAAAAAGCTGTCCCTAGAAAAGAAGAATGAATGGTTGTGTTGTGAATGTAAGTAAACAAAACCAAAAGCGACCTTAGACATGGGAATCAGAAACAATTTGCAACTTGAGAAAAACGAATTTGGGACTTTGTTGACCGAAATCTGAGAATTAAAACACAAAGTAAAGAATTTAAGGAAATCTGTCGAATTTTTTTCGGAAAAATACATTTTAATTTTAAACAAACTGGAAGACCAGGAGAACAGACAAACAGAACTAACAAACATTTAAGGCTGCTCCTGAAATAACACAAACAATTTGAATCAGTATGAAAGAAATCAAAACATCGAATTGCATGGCATTCAACTATTAAATCAGTACTCTAGCATCGATTTAAATATTAGAGGAAAAATTATCTTGAGCCGGGTGGGATATGAACCCACAGACTCCTGATAACATGTCAGGTACTCTAAACCACTGAGCTACCGGCCACCGATCAAGATCTCCTCTAATTAGCGCTATGAACATTCCTTTCATGTTTCATATTGGTGCTATTCAGGCAATTTTAGCCACAAACGGCATTTATATTTGCCAATAGATGGAAGCATATACAACGAGTATGCAGATAATAAACAATGAAATAAGCTCGATGTATTCCAAATCAACTATTAAATCAGCACTCTAGCGTCAATATAAATATTAGAGGAAAAATTGTCTTGAAAATTGTCGTGGGTTCATATCCCACCCGGCTCAAGACAATTTTTCCTCTAAAATTTAAATCGACACTAAATAAATAAAAAATAAATAGCCCCTCAAGCAGCTGCTTGCCACAGAGGTCTGACAGGAGCCTGTCAGTTTATAATATGCCACAGTAGGAGATCTGAGAGGATGGCAGGACCTCAGCAGAAAAACCACACACACATCCATGCCTAATCCGGGGCTCGAACCCAGGTCCCTTAGATCAGTAGCCAAGCGTGCTAACCACTCGGTCACGGGACGGTTACTAGAGTGCTGATTTAATAGTTGATTTGGAATACGTCAAGCTTATTTCATTGTTTATGCATGGCATTCCTGTACAAAACCAAGACAGAAACTCTCTAAAGGAATTAATAACAAAAATATCGTGAATCTTGAAAAATGAACAGTTCAATGAGCAAAGCCTTGAAGACATACACAGATTGCCATCAAGAAATAAGGCAAAAAATACCAGTATCATAGCCCAATTCAAATCAAGGGTCCAGCGAGATGAGGGGATGGCCAAACGAAGGAACAAATTCACAACTACAAATGCTGACATAGATGATACATAATCTCCTATTTATGTGAACGAAAACTTAACGATCAACAGAGAAAACGAGAACACTGGCCAAGGCCAAAAACTACAAATATGTGTAGTGTACAAATGGTTGGGTTGTTTTACCTCTGAGCGGCACTTTTTTGCACACCATGGGCTAAATGGCCAGGTCAGATGGACCCCTAAGGCTCCGAGAAGGCTGGGGGAGGGGACCCACTGGAACAGCTGTTTGGAGACAAATGGTAGCCTCCCGTCAAGGCCATCCAGCATGTTTTTTAACGTGCACAGGGTATGGCTCTCCCGCACACGGGGCCACGGCTTAACTTCCCATCCGACGGACGGCGACCTTTCCAAGCCCATCGGTGTCCCCTACTGACTGTGGGCAGGGCGGGGAATTTTGTGGAGATAAATCTCAACGCTGACCCAGCTGGGACTCGAACCTGGGAACTACAGATTACGAGCCTGGCATGCTACCGACTAAGCCACCCCCGCCCCAATGTACAAATGGTAAGTTCTTGCTGAGGAAAGATGAAGGGGAGAAAGTAATTCATGTAAATATGTTAACTGATTTTGATATGTTATAATTTCTTTTATTAAGTTAAGTTATATTTCTTTTGATCTATTATGTTTAGTGACCTAAATTATCTTGATTTAGATACTAAAGGAAATGTATACATTAACAATATCACTGAAGCAGAAAATTGGTTTTCATCACAAACAAAAAAATTTAAAAACAGCAACCATTGGGGTTTAATACATGTTAACATACGGAGCTTAAGAAAACACTGGGATATCTTTAACGTTAATATTGCAGAATTTATACAATACCTGGACATAATAATTTTAACTGAAACTAACATTAATAATGCTGAAAAAAAAATTCTATAAATTAAACAACTTTGGACAAATTTCTGATGATACTCTTAAGAAAGGGAAATGGGGAATAATTGTTTACTACAGAAACACAATATCAGTTGAGAAAATGAGTGTTAATATTCTGCTCGCAGAAATGCTATATCTGAGAATTATAAAAGGCGAAACAATTTACAATATATTAGCCCTATACAGGTTATCAAGCACAGATATTATAAAATACCCCCTCAAGCAGCTGCTTGCCACAGAGGTCTGACAGGAGCCTGTCAGTTTATATGCCATAGTACAAGAACTGAGAGGATGGCAGGACCTCAGCAGAAAAACAACACATACATCCATGCCTTACCCAGGGCTCGAACCCAGGTCCCTAAGATCAGCAGCCAAGCGCACTAACCACTCGGCCACAGGACGGCTACAGATATAAACCATTTCTTAATTAATTTCCATGAATTTTTGGAACATACTAATGCACATAATAAAATGTTAGTAGGAGATTTTAATCTTGATGTACTGAATGTTAAAAAACATGGCATTGAAATGTATGTAAATATTTTAGCTGAGATGGGATCTGTTTATTAGTGACGTAACTAGAGAAGAAATATTAAATAACAATTTATGCTGCACAAGTATCAACCATATAAATGTAAATTTGGATGGAAAAATTATATCTGAAACTGATTTCAATGAGTACGATCGCTGATCATTATCTCAATGCAGCTATATTTGGATCAAAAGATCAGAAACTACATGGAAAAATCTCAACAGATATCAAAACAATGGAAACTAACTGATATTATGAGCATAAAAATATCTAAAGGGAAATAATCTTAATGGACTGGTCTAAATATAACAAAAACTCATTGAACACAAACAAAAATACCAATTGTTACAATTTCTTTAAAAATAAATACAATGAAATTTTAGAAAAAAATAAAACACCACATAAAAATAACTGTATTGTTGTCAAACAATGGATCACGGTGAAATCCAGAAAGCTTATAAGGTCACTGAGCTGAGAAAAGGTTAGCCATTGATGGTGTAGTGGTCTAGCATAACAGGCATGTTTCCTGGAGACGTGGGTTCGAATCCCACTCATGGTAAAACCAAATTTTTTTCAGCTAATCATTTTGTGAGTTCGATGTCTACACGACTTATCCTGTGATTATTTACTATGAACATTATCAATTTAATGGAGCATAGAGATAAGGCTTGGATTAAATATAAAAACAATACAAAAAGTGATAGGTATGAAAATGAGTATAAACATTTGTGCAATTTAGTTACAGTGAATATCAGAAATCAAAAACAAAATTTTTATAAAGAACAATTTAATGTTAAAAAGAAATGATATAAGATAAACATGGGAATTAATCCATCAAACACTAGAGAATAAAAAAAATAAGATCTATTGATGAAACTATCATTAAGACATGCCTAAAAGTTTAACACCTTTACAAATTGCAAATAAATTTAACAGTGAATACTGCTCGTTAATTTTACACATAAGAGAAATCAACCAAGAACTTGATGTTGAATTTGAAACAATCAATAACACTACAAACGAAACCTCAATTTATATATCTCCTGCAAACAGGACAGATAATGTGAATATAATCAAAACTTTAAATGATAACAAATCCCCTGGATATGACAATATACAAATCAAACACATTAAAAACTTTGTCGAGGTATTTGCTGATGTCACAAAAGAAAGAGAAGTTAATGGAAGTATTTCAACTGGTACAATATCAACTGAGCTTAAAATAGCAATTCTGAGACCAATATTCAAAGGAGGAACAAAGTCATTTATAACTAATTACAGGCCCATTGCTATTTTATCTTCTGTACATAAAATATTGCAAAAATATGTTTACAATACTTTATATAAATTTCTTAGTAAACATAACATTCTCAGTGAAAATCAATATGGGTTTCAAAAGGGGAAAAGTACCGTGAACTTACTAACAAAATTTACTGATTTAGCCTACATGGCACTAAATAGAGGTGACAGGGCAGTTGCAGTGTTTTTAGACTTACAGAAAAGAAAGCCTTTGACACTTTGGATCATGGCATTCTTCTACAGAAATTAGAAAAGTATAGAATTAGAGGAACTGCATTACAGTGGTTTCAAAGCTACTTATCAAATACATTTACGGTAACTAAAATTAACAACACCTACAGCGAAAAGTGTCACGTTAAATTCGGTGTTCCTCAAGGATCTATTTTAAGCCCGCTTTTATTTCTGATTTACATAAATGACTTAACAAAATAGAAACTAAATAGTACCATGTTTTTATATGCCAATGATATAGTTTTAGTAAATAGAAGAAGATGCGGTTAAACATATACAAAAAGACTTTAATATTATTAAATGATGGTTAAACTCAAACTGTATCTAAATAGCAATAAAATCAAATGGATGACTTTTCATTCAACTGGTTTCAAAATTAACAATAACTTAATTATTAAAACACACAAATTAAACTGCAGAAAAAAGGGAACCATTTCTGAGCTAGACAACTGTGGCTGCATAAAAATTGACAGAGTACATACAATAAAATATCTAGGATTTACATCTCGACCGTACCCTCCAATGGAAAATTCTTACCGAGAAAATCTGCAGCACATTAAAGCTTTGTGATTTGAAATTAAATAAATTACGATATATTATGAATACCAACACATGCATTATGTTTTATAAAGCAATCCGTGAGTCCCTCTTAAATTATGACATAACGATACATGGTACAACCAACTTAACAAATATTAGAAAAATAGAACGTATTCAATCCTCAATCGCTAAAAATATTATACCAATTAAAGACCGCACACATCTAATTAGAGTTCAATGATAGATTTATTTACTTGGATATTTTACTTTACCAGAGCCTATATAAATATAACATAGTTATACGTAATTTTTTCAACAACACACATAAAAGTAAAGTCCAGCATGATAAAAAAAAACAAGATTTAAAGAAAAAAAATTATTTTCAACTACTGAATTTTACAAATAACTATGGGAAGTGACAAACGGCTACAAAATTCCATACATTTTCAATCACTTACCAAGGGAAATGCTAACCATAAATTTTTTCAGAGAAATAAAACATGAATTAATCAAATTTTTATTTAAAAAATTAGATAATTAATATTAACACCTACTGACAAATTATGTGGTGCTGAATGTAAACATAAAAATCACAATGTTATTTTGAAATATTCTAAATGGAAAAAGATAAAAAATTTTAGTAAAGAGAGCATATTATTGAATGTTGAAATTCTCAACTGAAATAGTAAGATAGAGTATATAGTAAGTGCAATGTGATATAAATATATTAAGATTAGCAGATTAACGCAGAAAGAAGGTATTATGTTTTATGTCAATGTATTATTCTCTCCTGCAGATAAGCTTAGATTTAGCTTTGAGAGACATCTGTAAATAAGGAATGATTTATTTGAATTTGTCTCAATAAACAAATGATTAAAAAAATAAATCCAACACCTTCAAGCCCTGTGCATGCGACAATTGTTGTCTTGGAAGACTGGGGTATCCTTCTGGTGTTCACTGTGGAGATGCTGCACAAAAGGCAACATGTGGTCATCCAGTAGCTCCATATAGCCTTTCTGGTTCAAGTGTGATGTCACCACAACCAAAGGACCCATTTCCTTTTATGTGAAACACCCCCAGAACATCACAGAGCCTCCTCCAGTTTAAACAGAACCTTGCACACAGTCCGCATAGAAGGCTTCGTGCAGCTTACAATGTACCCGTTGCCTCGCATCATTAGAGTACAAGCAAAAATGTGACTCATCCGACCAGATCACACACTTCCAAGAGTCGACAGTCCAGTCTTTGTGGTGCCATGCCCACTGCAGCCAGGCAGCCTTGTGCAGAGCTGTTAACATGGGTCTCTTCTGTGGTACTCTGCTCCAGATATCCATGGCATGCAGTTCCCTTTGGAGTGTTCATTCAGAAATAGCTTGTTGTAGGCCTGCATTGACTGACTGGAGCAATTCCTGCCTCATTGCAAAGTGGTTTGCCCTAATAGTGCGCGACACCTGTGGCGATCCCTATTGATAAGCAGTCTTTCTGCGCAGTTTTGGCGACGATTAGCAGTGGACTGTGATGTATGCCACTGCTGGAAGACCCTTCGGGCAGTATGTTACAAAACACTTGCAAAGGCAACCACTTCTAGTGCAAATGCAATAACACCTTTTTGCCATTCACATCTTTGGCAGACCCATGTTTCGCAGAGCAACTAACACACACGTGGCACACAACCACTTCTTGTCACTGTATGAACCTCGTAGTGCACAACACAGCTATTTGTAGGACGCATTTGTTACTGGTGCGCCCTCTGTTGCTGTCGAATGAACAAAACTCTCTTATGGCAGGAGATGACTAATTTTTTGTCTGGTGAGCTTACTTGCATAGATAGGCAACATCGAAATCTCAAAGTATTAGTGGTTCAATAAAATTTTTGGACTAGCTGTTTTACAATTTTTGTGTTGACTGCACAAATTTTCCAAAAAGCTCACACATTTGAATCCCAGAAATCTTTTTCCATTCTGAAAAAATGAGTCTGCAAGTTCCTTCCAAGCAATGCCCATTACAATGCATGTTAACATAATGTTTGACAGATTTATAACAAGGTACTCCCAATAAAAATGGGGCGGGGGTAGTTAGTTGGTAGCGAGCCAGGCTCGTAACCTGTAGTTCCCAGGTTGGTCAGCATTGAGATTTATTTCTGCAGAACTCCCCACCCTGCCCACGGTCAGTAGGGGACACCGATGGGCTTGGAAAGTCCACCGTCCGTCGGATGGGACGTTAAGCCATGGCCCCATGTGCGGGAGAGCCATACCCTCTGCATGTTACAGAACACACTGGATGGCCTTGACAGGAGTCTACCATCTGTCTCCCAACAGCTGTCCCAGTGAGTCCCCTCCCCCAAACTTCTCTGAGTCTTCAGGGTCCTTGTGACCTGGCCATTTAGCCCATAGTGTGCAAAAAAGTGCCGCTCAGAGGTAAAACAACCCAACAAAAATGATTACCACTTCCCTGACTGTTGAAAAGTTGCTTTAACATATTTGGATCCTCTGTAATTTTCCCAATATTTGGCCATCTGGGTACCAAATTTCATACAAAAGTTTTTTCTATACCACATGTTGCATTAAAAATTCAAGTGCATACATATAATGGAACCTCAAATTCTCCCCATTGTAGTTTTATCATTAGGAATAATCCTTAATCCTTCCAATCAAAGTTTGAAAAACTGGCTTGCAATGACAGAGCAAGTTTTTTTTTTTTACAGTGATCATCCAATAAATATTAGCTTTAGACCATTTTTGCTAAATAACAAATAAATAGAATTACAGTATGTAATAAGCCAAATTAATCAGCATTTGATTTTATGAAAATAAAGTATTTTACAAGCTAGACAGAAATTTAATTTTAATAGGATTTTTGAGAGTCATGTGGTAAAAAATTTATTTAAAGAAACAAATAGACAAATATAATTATAATGCATATCAATAGAAAGGCTACTTATTTATTTATAAACAAGAGGAAAATAAATTTAACTTGAAACAATAAAATTGCCTTTCTTAATTTGTTTTCATTCATATCAATAGAAAGGCTACTTATTTATTTATAAACAAGAGGAAAATAAATTTAACTTGAAACAATAAAATTGCCTTTCTTAATTTGTTTTCTGACTATACCTTGAGAAAACACTAAAAAAGTAAAAAGTAAAACACTAAAAAAGTAAAGGCTACTTATTTATTTATAAACAAGAGGAAAATAAATTTAACTTGAAACAATAAAATTGCCTTTCTTAATTTGTTTTCATTCATATCAATAGAAAGGCTACTTATTTATTTATAAACAAGAGGAAAATAAATTTAACTTGAAACAATAAAATTGCCTTTCTTAATTTGTTTTCTGACTATACCTTGAGAAAACACTCGAGGCTTTTTGTCAACTGTGCTGAGTGCAGAAATAAATAATTCATTCTGAGAGATTTCTTTTTTAAATAACCAATGAAAAAAAAAATTGCGGTTGTAAATTTTATATATACCTTATAAAAATATATAATTCAGGCTGAAAAATAATTTTTTTTTTCAATTTGATGCATATTTTATTAAACAACAATATAAATAATTTGATAAAGCCATCTGATTGCCATTTCTTAGAAGCACTAAACAGCATTGCCAATTTGGTTAATGTTCCTCTTTGCTGAAGCAACCTTCTAATTTAAGCTCACAAGTTTGATTTGAATTTTGAATTATTTTCAATAAATTTTTCCTTAAATTTCAAACATCTAAAAATTAACAATAAACTGCTATTTTTGAAAACAGTAAATTTTGGAAGTAATTGCAAAGTACATACTGCCATTTTTTTTTAATTCACATGCTTTTCTGTCATAAATCTATATCAGTATTCCCAAAATTATTTTCATTATTTTTTCCCAGCATTCTATGCATCTTTCCCACTTTTAAAATCGAAACTAGAAGTAAAAACATCCTTCTTAGAAATTCTGGATGCAGTTGCACTTAATTACATTATGGCTCACTGAGGCAAACAAGGGGTAGATGGCTGACAAATGCTATCTCCGTTCCGTGTGTTATAAGTGGCTCCCATATTATTTACAGCTTTGGTCCAGCATATTGGATACCCTTTTTTAAAGTTACTATTTACCTTTTACATTTAAACCTTAGTTTTCATTTCAGCAGATTTATTTTCGTAAATTGGCGATAATTTGGCCGATGATAAGTATTGATTTTCCATAGTTCTGCTACATCAGATGGCTGGCCTACAACTTGTTGTTGTGAATTTTTTAACACTGCATTAGGCTAATTTTCATTATTTATTACTTTTCCAGTAAAACTTTGATCTGGTATCATATTCTGAAAATAAATGAGGCCTTGGATATGGAAGCAAATTCATTTCTGTAGATTTCCGTAAGTTTCTTTCGGTCGGCTGATTTATCGATCTTTCTGAGTTAGGCTACATTGGAGGCCAGTTTAAAAGTGTTGTAGATAATTTATTTAACATCCCATTAGGTTATATGCAATTTTTCTTTTATTATTTCTTGTTTTTTATTAAAAAAAACAGAGTTTGTACCGTTTTCTGAAAATGAATGTCTTGGATACGGAAGCAAAATAGACTTTCTTGCTACAGATATCAGCCGTCATGTGGGAGGTCAATTTTGGGAAGGGTTCCCCTCCACTAAACTCACTGTGAATGTTTCACCCCCCCCCCCCCCCATAGAAAAATATATTTTTTTAATTACAATTTTTTATGTAAATATCTTGGCTGTCCACATAGACAATATAACATTGTTGTTTTTTTGCTTTGGTGCAAATATCTTTTGGCACTTAGTGAAGATCGACAAACTTCAACACCTTAAGAAAAAAATTCATAATGTTTAGTAAAAAAAGCATTCAAAAAAGTGTTTTTTTTTTAAATAATCCTGTGGTAGAGTGGTTAACACACTTGGTTACTGATCTAAGGGACTTGGGTTTGAGCCCCAGGTAAGGCATGGATGTACGTGTCATTTTTCTGCTGAGGTCCTGTCATCCTCTCAGACCTTCTACTATGGCATATAAACTGACAGGCTCCTGTCAGACTTATGTGGCAAGCAGCTGCTTGAAGGGGTATTTTTTTTTACCAGTTCAGAAAATCCCGTGAATGTGAGAAGTCCAAGTCATGTTGCATAACACTGGCTGTGTTTAAAATATACGATACTGAAAAGAATCATTAAAAGAAATAAAAATCATATTTAAGGTTGAATATTATATTATTCGGGAGGAAATTTCCTTTCAATAAACATATAATTTAACTGATTTTATTCATCAGGTTTTCCAAAATTAAACCTTAACTGTATAGTGCGTTTTTTTTCACCATATCACACTGAAAAAGGCTTATTAAAATCAATATGCTTGTAAATTTGTTTATATTATTTATTTTAATAAATTTCATAATTTAATTCTGTTTAATTTGGTATATAACATGACCTATTTCTATTGACTGGTTTTTTTTTTTAATTCTACAGTTGACTTATCTGATTCAGCACAATTGGCTAAAAGCCTGAAATTTTCTCATAGTGTGATGCCCCCTCATTCACTTTTACTTTACCTTAACCAGTTTTGCTTAATTTACGTTATATTTATCATCTTGGGGATTTTTATTTCCTTTTTGGCATCACAGCGCTCGTTTCCAAGAGTTAGGAGTTGCACATGCGCAACTCCGAACTTTCGATTGTCACCCGCTAAAGCATGTGCACAAGGACACGCCCACTCTTGCGTCATAGCTTGCGCCGCTCGTCAATTTATGCAAATGTCTTTCCCGGCGTGCAACATGACACGTGCGAGCTTTGTACCTCTTGTTATAACCTGGTGACATGTTGTCACAGTAGCACAGAAGTTAATTGAGCACAGTTAGTGCAGTGTGTGTAGTCAGAGTTTTTGGACAGAGTTGAGAAATGATGTAGTATCTTCTTTATTGAAGTTTCGGTCAGTGCTTTTTGGAAATAAATTGTTTGCTATTTAAACCTTTTGAATCTTTACCAATTTTTTTCTCTTGAGCAACGTTAGTTTGTTTGATTAGCATTATCTTTATTGAAATTTCGGTGAGTGCTTTTTGGAAATAAATTGTTTGTTATTTAAACCTTTTGAATCTTTACCAATTTTTTTCTCTTGAGCAACGTTAGTTTGTTTGATTAGCATTAACATAAAATTTTGATAATCATTTAATATTTTTGAATCTTACTCATTAATGCTCGCTGGTATTTCGAACCCTAATTAAACTTTATTTTTTGGCAATTTGTTAATTATTGCCTGGCGCCTGACTCAGCTATCCGGAGCATAAAAAATAATGGATCAGACAAAGGGTCCAAACTTTAAAAGAATTCATTTCTTTGGAGCGTTACAATAGTACCAAGAAAAAAATTACAAAACAAAAGAAATATTTACTTGAAACCAAAAAAATAATTTTTTTATTATTCAGAAATAGACTTTCTATTCATGTGCATTATAATCATTTCTGTCTATTAGTTTTATTTTTAATAAATTTGTGTTGCTAGATGCATTTTTTTACTATATGACTTAAAAAACCCTATTATAATAAAACTAGTCGTCTTTTAATTAAATATTTTATTTTCAGAAAAATCCAGAATTATATGCTGATATAAAATTTATAACATAAGCTGAATTTGGCGTATAACATGCCATAATTCCTTTCATTAGTTATTTGGCAAAAAAGTTCTAAAGTTAATTTTTTTTTGGTTGAGCATAGGGTATTTTCTCCCTACTAGCCCTCTGGATGGAAACCAGTTCTTCAGGCTGGACACTGGAAGAGGTAAACGAATTTAATTCCAAATTTTATGGAAATAAAAAATTCAAATTACAAACATATTAATTTAAATGACTTTTTCACAACAATATAATGAAAAAAATTGATCTGACTATGCATTAAGGCTTAATTTTGGAAAAACCTGATGAAAAAAAAAACAGAGGCAGTAAGTGTTCTAGTTTTTGGATATATTCAGTACTGTGATATGCAATATGTTGTTTGGAGTGGAGATTAATGGAACTACTTTTATGCAATTTTATGAAAAATCTGTAAAATAACTTTCACTATAAAGTGCTATGCAAATATTCAATTTCATAATCCTACATATTTTTATAGTTTACGACAAATTTATATTTTAAGGGTTGTATTATTCAAGATGCCGTCCCATGGCCGAGTGGTTAGCACGCTTGGCCACTAATCTAAGGGACCTGGGTTCGAGCCCCGGGTAAGGCATGGTTGTGTGTGTTGTTTTTCTGCTGAGGTCCTGCCATCCTCACAGACCTTCTACTATGGCATATAAACTGGCAGGCTCCTGTCAGACCTCTGTGGCAAGCAGCTGCTTGAGGGGGTATTTATTATTTATTTTTTATTTTATATTTATTCAAGAAACACTTTTTGGAAAAATGAGTTTCAGTGATGAGTGGGACCTGAACCCAAAGTTCTCAGTACATTCCAAGTGTTCTAACCATTATTACCAACTCAGTCGTTTACCCACAAATTGTGACTTTTACATCATCCTGACCTTGTCACTCATGGTGCCATCTCTGATTCGGAAAGGGAACTTTCTAATATTGCCCATTACAGATGTAAATAAAGAAACTGCACTTTAGCATGAATGATGGCAGTGGTCAGCAATGACTTTGGTCTTAGTGGCTTTGGATTGGATTGGATTGTTTTACCTCTGAGCGGCACTTTTTTTGCACACCATGGGCTAAACGGCCAGGTCACATGGACCCCGAAGGCTCAGAGAAGGTTGGGGGAGGGGACCCACTGGAACAGCTGTTGGGAGACAGATGGTAGCCTCCCGTCAAGGCCATCCAGCGTGTTCTTTAACGTGCACAGGGTATGGCTCTCCCGCACACGGGGCCACGGCTTAACGTCCCATCCGACGGACGGCGGCCTTTTCAAGCCCATCGGTGTCCCCTACTGACCGTGGGCAGGGCGGGGAATTTTGCGGAGATAAATCTCAACGCTGACCCAGGTGGGACTCGAACCTGGGAACTACAGATTACGAGCCTGGCGCGCTACCGACTGAGCCACCCTCGCCCCGGTCTTAGTGGCACATGTCCTTGTATATTAATACAAAATAGTATTTCTCAGGATTCTATGACCTTCTCATGGTTCAAGGTTTTGTAAGATCAAGATGAAATCAGTCTCCAGTGAGGGGCTTTTTACACCAGAGGACCTTCTCCATCCTGTTTGCTGTTTTTTTTACAACATATAGGGCAGAGGAGAGTCTTAGAAACTACTTCTAATTTGTACATCCCAGGACTCGAACCTGGATACTGACAGGTGCAGCAATTAGGGCAAATCTAGGACCTGATTACTGACTAGACCCATAAGACCTGAACCTAGAGCACCTTATTCTTGAGGCCCTCAAACTCTATAGATCATTTTTACTTAAATTACGTCTGCTTGTAGATAGTAGACATTAAGCTGTTTCCTATGAGTAGTGTAAATTTTCTTTGGCCTTTCCATTCTTGCATTAAAATCTTATACTGTCATGACCTTGAAAATGTAGTCCAGGAAGCCTATATATCAACCATGAACTATATATCTCCATCATTAGTACCATAAAAAATTATTTCCAAAATATTATTTGAAATGACTTTTTTAATTTATATAATATATACAAAATAGACATTTTACAGCTACTAATTAATGCAAGTTTTTTTTTATTCTTGAACTTGATATATCAGAAAATAAAAAGCCTTTTCTCTTGTTCACACTGCCGTTAGCAAAGTGCAGGAGACTACTTTGCCACTGGCTAAGTTTACCTTCCTACCAATCTCGCACTAGCTGACAGAGCTCCAGTGAGTTAATAAAGTTCTGTAAAATACTAAAAGATATCAATGTACCTTTTTTTATTCGAAGATTTCAGTGATGCATGAAAATACAGCCAATATACATTTTCGCTATAATTCAATATATTTCATCCTCCTCCTACTCAAGCAGCAATGGGCTACGGAGGTCCAACCAGACTGTGCAGTTTAATTCTCCAAGCATATCTGTCCTGAGCTACATCTGCTGCATCCAGCCACTGCACACCAATTCTAACAAGGTCCTGTTTGACATTGTGCCTAGAGGTCTGAGAAAGAGGAGACCTAGAATGTGGTGGGCAGACACTGTTCATAACCCTATTCACCAATCTTTAATTATCCATACAGGCAACATGGCCAAACCAGCGGAGTCTCTGCACAATATGCTGCTTAAAGGAGGTTGCAGATGTAGCTCAGGACAGATGCTTGGAGAACTAAATTTCACAGTCTAGTTGGACCTCTGTAGCCCATGGCTGCTTGAGGATGACTGGATATTTTTTGCAAAAGAAATATGGAGGAAAAAAAACTTTTCTTTGATCACATGATTGGCAATGTCATAGGAATGTGATATCTAAGTGGTATTGATCAGTAAACATCTGGTTTCACTTTGAAACTTTTAATGTGCACTTGTTAGGCTGTACACGGATATTTATATTACTTTCAGAAAGTACCAAGTGCTTTTGCATTGTGCTTTGCTCATGAAATATACTTTTCAAAGGATAAATTAATGTTCTCAAAATACTTTCTGAAATATGGATATTAATCATAAGGGATATTATCAAGCAGAACTGGAAAATTGTGAGTTTTATTCCTACACTATTTCATTGACTCAGAGTGATCAGTTCAATTCAGATTTCAGGTTCTGAAGGGGATATTGATTCCACTACCTCTTGAAATATTTGAAGCTTGACCAAAAATTAAATCATTAGACATATGTGACTTAAAATGGTAGCTACTTTAGGAGACATCTGATTAGGGCATTATAACAAAAAAAAATTTAAATGATAAGACTAAGTTTAGATTTTTTAATTTTTAAAGATTGGGTTATTTTTGATTAAACTGCAGTAATTCAGAATTTATAATTTTTAATTATGGTATGGTTTTAGTTATGGTAGTGAAACTTGGATGCTTTGTAAACAAGATAACAGGAAACTAGATGCTTTTGATTCTAGATGCTTACGCAGTATCTTGGGTATTAGGCAATTCAACTTTGTAAGTAATGATGAGGTTAGGCAAAGGAGTCAACAACCTCCTTTGAGCAGCATATTGTGCAGAGAGAGACTCTGCTGATTTGGCCATGTTGTCTGTATGGATAATTATAGATTAGCAAACAGGGTTATGAACTGTGTGCTCAGAGAGAGGGGGATACCTAGGATTTGGTAAGCAGACAATGTCAAAGAGGACCTTGTTAAGATTGGTATGCAGTGGGCCAGATGCAGTAGATGTAGGTCAGGACCGATGTGCTTGGAGAATTAAATTGCACAATTTAAACATAATTAATTTATATACATTATGTATGTGTTTTTGTATTGATGTAATACTGTATTCTATAATCTACTTGTGAAAAAAAAACCCTATAGTAAATAATTAAATAAAAATTTATTGATGTAATTATTTTGCTTTCAATCTTCCCCCCTGCCCCCTGGAAAATTTTCTGCGGACACCCATGGCTGCTTGAGGATGATGATGATAGTAGTCATTATATAATGCAAATTGATTTAGAGGGGTTCAATGTCAATTTCAGTAGTTAAAATAAACTACTTTTGAAATATTTTTATTTAATTTCTTCACAGCTCTTTACCCATTTTTACATATTTTTTTAAGTTTTAATTTAAAATATATTTTTAAAGCAAAATAAATTTTTGCAACACTACTCCCTTGTCTTAGTGTTTGCCAAATGAAAAAAGGCATTGTATGCTGTTTGCAGAACTGATCAAATAATTTTGAAAAATTAAATGAAAAATTTAAGTAATGATATAAATATGAATTATATATTAAAATACTTCAGAAAATGTGGCAAAATTAATTTTTCTAAATTATTTTGCCAAATTTAAAATGCAAAAAATACAGTAAGCCTTGCAATTTTCATTTAAAATGCTTATAAAATTTTACATCTTTTTCAATTTTCATTATATTTTTGTGACACCAACTAAATGTTTTTGGGGTATTACACAACCTTATTTCTATCAATTGTTTTTTTTTCTGTTGACTTGTTTCTTTGACTGGCCACAGATGGTAAAAAGCCTGGACTTTTCTCAAATTATAGTACTGTGAAAAAATTTGGAAGTGTAATTTTCTTGATTTAAGTAAAAATTTATTTTTCTATTATTCAGAAATAAGTAGCATTTCTATTCATATGCAGTTATAGTTGTCCATTTTTTTAGTTTTATTACACTGCCTTTTTTTTCCATGACTATATAAAAACTATTGAAACAAAACTAGTCATCTTTTTGCTAAATATTTTAATTTCAGAAAATTCAGAATTAAATGATGATTAATTTGGCATAAAACATGCCATGATTCCTTTCATTAGTAAAGATTCTAAAGTTCTTTTTTGACTGAACATGGTTGAAAAAAGCCTGGCCACAGGATACAATTGTTTTTTCAGGCCTGGCATGGTAAGAATTAAGGCCATTAGACCAGGCCCATCCAAACCCACGACTCACTGCAAAAGAATTTGCAGTCATTAAAATATATATTTTTGTTTTTTAAATCAAGATCTTTTGATTTCTAAAAAAAATATTTTTTTATTACTCATTAATTAGTTGTTTTTATTTTTAAACAAGAGGATTTTTATTCTGCAACTCTAAGAACTTCACTAGTGTTCTACTAACGGAACTAACTTCTAAGTTTGGACTGGACAAGCCTGCATTAGACAGTCTAATGAGCTTAAATGGTCAGCACCAATATATATCAAGGTGACTAATTTTTGGCAGGGTGGGGGGAAAAAAATGGCTAAAGATGGCCAGATTAATACAACATACTGAACTGGCAGCAACACCCAAGGGAAAAAATACATAATGTTTAAATAAAACAAACAGCCAAACAATATTCTTCCATTTCATAAACATGATAGAAAATCCCATTAATGTGTGAGCAACACTGAAAAGAAATAAAATCATGCTCCAAGTAAATATTATGGTATTCGGGAGGAAATTAGATTAGGAGAAATTCCTCTAAATAAGAAAATAGAAATTAGAAGAAATTCCTTTCGATTAATTTATAATTTAGCTGCTTTTATTCATAAGGTTCTCGAAAATTAAGCCTTCATTGCAGTCTGATCTATTTTTTTCATTTTATCATCATTATTAAAATTAGTATGTTTTAAAATTTTTATTCATAACATTCAGAATTGAATTCTGTTTAATTTGGTATATTACATGACCTATTTCAGTTGATTAGTTATTTTTTTTAATTCAAAGTTGATTTATTGATATGACTCATCATCATCCTCAAGCAGCCATGGGCTACGGAGGTCCAACCAGACCGTGCAATTTAGTTCTCCAAGCAAGACTGTCCTGAGCTACATCTACTGCATCTGGCCACTGCACACCAATTCTAACAAGGTCCTGTTTGACATTGTCTGCCCACCACATCCTAGGTCTCCTCCTCTTTCTCAGACCTCTAGGCACAATGTTCATAACCCTATTCACCAATCTATAATTATTCAAACGGGCAACATGGCTAAACCAACGGAGTCTCTCTCTGCAAAATATGCTGCTTAAAGGAGGTTGCCGACTCCTTTGCCTAACCTCATCATTAGTTACAAAGTTGAACCACCTAATGCCCAAGATACTGCGTAAGCATCTAGTTTCCTGTTATATTTTTACAAAATCGTTTACAAAGTGTCCAAGTTTCACTACCATAACTAATCCTAGAAAGAACCAAACTATTATACAGTCTAATTGTAGTCCTTAGGTGTATAAGCCTTATTTTTCCACATTCTCCATAGATTCTAAAAAGTCCCAGCAGCAATCCCTATTCGTCTGTTAATACCATGCCGCACATCACCAATATCTGTTACATACCTCCCAAGGTAATTAAACTGTGACACCTGCTGAAGACTGCAACCATTCAGATTAATTGAACCACAGCCTGCCTGACCAATTTTCATCACTTTAGTTTTCTCTCTGTTTGTAACCAAACCTACTCTACTCCAGTTTCATCAACAGCTCGAACGAAAGAGTTCATCTCATCAACATCATTTGACAAAACGGCTAAATCAGAAATATTCGTATCTCCAGACCATTTAAGGCCAAAATCTTTTCCTTGAAGTGAATTTCGCATAACATAATCAATAACCAAACCAAAAAGAAAAGGAGACAAAATGCACCCTTGTCAAACACCAGAAGTAATGCTAAACCAATTGCTACAAGCCTTACCAACTCTCACACACGACTCAGTGTTATTATAGAGAGCTTTCATTATGTTTACTAACTTGTTTGGTATACCATATGATTTCACAATCAATCATAAATTATGACGATCAACAGAGTCGAAAGCCTTTTTGAAATCAACAAAGCTAGCAACCAAAGGTTTCTGAAACTCTAAACATTTCTCAAGAATCTGCCTAAGTGAAAATATCTGATCCACACATCCCCTACCACTTCTGAATCCACATTGCTCATCACACAATTGACTGTCAACCAGATTCTTAATTCTATTAAGCACAATCATGGAAAGAACTTTACCTGAAACAGAGAGTAGGCTGATACCCCTAGAGTTATCAAAGAACTGTGATCACCTTTTTTGAAAATAGGGATAATAATAGCTCTGGTAAAATCTTTAGGAACCATGCCTTTATCATAAAGGATATACAAAATTCCAGTCATCCAAGTAGTAACCGAAATATTCCCAGCTCTAAGCATTTCAATAGTAATTTTATCCACCCCTGGGGATTTATGAAGTTTAAGTTTAGAAATAGCCAAAATAACTTCAGACTGTGTTATAGGGCCAACATTAAAGCCACCAATGCATCTATCATCATTACAAACAATGGAAGTAGAACTAACCACATTGTTTAGAACATCACTGAAATGCTCAGCCCACCTAGCCATGACCTTACCTTGTTTATCCTTCAATCCCTGTATACCTGTTCATTTTCTACCACATAAAACATTAACTATGTGGTACAGCTCTCTGCTGTTGTGCTGTCTAACTGTTTCCTCGGCTTTGTCAGCCAACCCATCAAGCCAAAGATTCTTATCAGCAGTCAACTGATCCTTTACACGTTTATTAAACTCTCTGTAATGCTTTCTATAAGCATTAGTAGGGTATTGATTAAGGACATTCCTGCAGTTCTTTCTTTCTGAAATAAGCTGAAGAGCCTTATCACTCAGATAATTCTGCCTCCTCTGCTCCTTTTTTCCTAAAAGAGTACTGTTAGTGTCCAAAAAGGCCTGTTTAAAACAATCCCATTCTTCCTCAACTTCAGTAGTAAGCATACCATGACTGTCATAATGATTAAGTAACCTATCATGGTAAGCTTCAGCTATAACTGGGTCTTTCAGAGCTTCAGTATTAAAAGTAAATTTTTTAATCCTAGCACAACACTTTTTAAGTTTAAGTTGCAAGACACTTTTAACAAGGCAATGGTCAGATCCAATTTCAGCTCCCCTATATGACCTGGTATTCCTAACTAGCCCATTTGCTGTTAATTAATATATAATCGATCATATTCTTATGCAGCCCACCAGATGAAACCCATGTGTACTTATGTATGTTGCGGTGTTTGTAATAATTGTTAGTTATTCTGAAACCATTGAGTTTACTTACCTGTAGGAGACATTGCCCATTGCCATTGCAGCTACCAACACCAAAAGGGCCTATTACTCCTCCACACAGGTCAGAGTCAGTACCAACTTTGGCATTGAAGTCACCTAGAACAAGGGTAATATCTCCTTTCTTGACAGAATTCAAAATATTCTGAAGTTGTCTGTAAAATCTATCCTTCTCATCCTCATCGGCATCCTCAGTGGGGACATAACAGCAGATAACATTCAAGACTTTAATGCATGTCTGAAATTTTGCTGTAAGAAACCTTTCATTAATGCACTCATGTCCTAGAAGAGTATCACTAGTGTGTCTGCTGAGAAGCAGACCCATGCCTTGGTGATGCTTATTGTCGTCCCACCCTGAAAAGAGAAATTTAAGATTATTTTTAAGAATCTGACCTTTATCTGTCCATCTGGTCTCTTGCAAGCCGAGAATATTTAAATTATAATGGTGGAATTGTTGTGTGAGGACATCAAGAGAAAAAGCTCTGTGCAGAGTCTTCACATTCCAACTACCTATGGAGAGAAAATGGTTAGTGGGATGTTTAAAGAAACTATATTTATTGAGAGAGGGAATGCCGACAATATCCCACCACTAAAGGCAGAAGCCATTTACACTGGTAGACTTTCTCCAATGTATAATTTGACGAAGCCAATAGAAGCAAAGAGTTTAGGTGCCTGTGATGACCTCTGCTCAAGATTATCCACCAGCTGATAAACATATCCTGTGAATCTATTCACTTGGGGCTTCAACCCACAAACAGAAAACGCAGCGGAATATTTTCCCTGCACAGAAGCCCACCAGTGCAGCAAATTCAGGTTCCCTAATCAAGCTCAGAGCCATAATTCCGTTCAGGTTGGTATATATGGTCAGCACCAGGACCCTGTGTGGTTGACCACTCCTCAGCAGGGTAGAAAAAAAAGGAAAGTAGCCATAGTTGATATAGTAACCATAGTGGATAGTACCAGATCAGTAGGCCACACTAATATGGCGGCCGTCCCGTTCCGTTCACTTCCACAAGAGAGTATCTCTTTTGAAAGGTACTAACGGTCTGCACCACGAGAAGGCGGGGTTGGACATTAGGTGCTAGGCCCGGCCGGTTCTATGCATCATCACAGGGGATTGGTGCGTAGCTCTCCTTCTAGTGACTACCTAGCTACTCATCACAGTTGGAAAAAGCCTGGACCTTTTTCAAAGTTTGGTACCAAGAAAAAATTACAAAAAGGGAGTAATTTTTTTTGCTATTCAGAAATAGCCTTTCTATTCATGTGCATAATTATTTCTGTTTGTCAGTTTGTTTTTAATAAATTTTTATTTGCATTACCAGATGCATTTTTTACGACTCTAAAAATGCCCTATTAAAATAAAACTAGTCTTCTTTTTGTAAAATACTTTATTTTCAGAAAATCCAGAATTAAATGCCGATTAATTTTTCATATTACATGTCATAATTTCTTCCATTAGTTATTGGCAAAAAAGTTCTAAAGTTAAATTTTTTTGGCTGATTATAGTGAAAAAATTGTTGGGTCTTTGGATGTATATTGGTTACTCCGGCAGGACCCTGGAAAGGTTAATTTTACTTGTTTACTACCATTTATTTATGCATTTTCTCACAGAAAAGACACAGGCCTACCTATTACCTATGTCTTTTCTGTTATGAATTGTGATACAAAATACCTAAAAAAACCAATCTTTAAGTGATAAAAGGATAAAAACATCCAAAAATCACAAAAAATGTTCACACTTGAAAACTTTCATTATACCTACTGGTGGTATAACTTTAAAAAATTTGATGAATATTATAGTTGTCTATGTAACACTTTGAAATACATATTATAGATCACCCACCTTAATTCCAATATCACCAGAAGGCAATTCACACAGAGTATATGGTAAATAAGAAAGTTCATGTTGGACTAAGGGATCTCTAAATTTCCTTCCTATTAATCTCTTGAAGTCAAATATAGTATTCTTCAGATTTGTAATTTGTTTGTTTTTTGCAGACACTCCAAGGTCTCGTGTTTTCTCTCCAAATGCAACATAGGTCCTGCAAAAAAAATTATAATCTGATAGGCTAACAATAAAACAGAAACAAAAAAAGAAACTTTCCGAATATTGACAAGGGTGTGGAAATTCAAAAAATATAACTAGTCAGCAATTTTTACCACAAACCAGAACAAAGGCTTACACCAATATGGGGAGTTACAGGGCAAAAGTGGGGGGGATAAAAAATTTCTGCTTTTATGCGCACTAAAAATCATTGATTTTAAAGGGTATGCAATCATAAAAAATTAATTAATTGAAATATACACTTCAATATAACAAAAAAGACAGGAAAGTACTATGCTAAATAATTTATAAAAACCACAAACCCAATCATTCCTCCATTTCTTAAATGGTACATGCAATTTTTTCATGTTCTGATTGTTATTTATACTAGAATATTTTCCTTTGCATCCATGAGAACATGACTTGTTCTTGCTTGGTAACCTAAGATTTTCCTGATTACACCCCATTATATAAGTCAATGTGTATACTGGCATGCAGTGTGTGATAATTATTTTGACATCTGAAACATTTTCATACAATTTTGACTAAGAGCATGCAGCAAAATTACTGATACTGCATTCAAATGCATAGGTTATTATTTCTTCTGAAAAATCACTTCTCTTTCATGCTGCCTTTTGTGTCTTCTACAAAAAATCATGCAAATGCAAATGAGTCATTGTCCTATTCCAATAAATCATTTAATAATTTGGAAACCTTTAAGTTTAAAAATGTTACCGAAATCAAAGTTCTTAACCTTATAAATTTGCTAAAAAAACACTTGCAATGTCGGACCAGATGGAATCCCTGTCATTATTCTAAAAATTCTTTCCACATTAATTTCTGCACCCCTTTGTGATCCAATTAATTGTTCATTTAACTCTAATAAATTCCCAGTTCCATGAAAAGAAGCCATCATCTCACATATACCTAAAATTTCAAATTCTTCTAACCCTCTGGACTATTTGACCTATTTCAATTACATATGCTTTAAGCAAAATTTTTGAAAAAGCCGTCAAGAGACAATTATTGACTTTTGTTGAAAAATTTAATTTACTTTCGTGCAGACAATTCAGATTTAGGAAAAATCATTCAACTGAAACTCTCGCGACACTTCCTATTAATCAATGGGGATTGGCTTCAGACAGCAAAGTGAAAACGGTTGTGGGACTGGTTTCCCTTGACATCTTAAAAGCATTTGATTCAGTTGAACACAAACTTATATTGCAAAAACACTGCTATAATTTTAATCTATCGCCCTCAGCTCTTTCCTGGTTTAAAAATTATTTCAATGATCGTATTATTCGAACTAATTTAAGCACTAATGAGATCTCTACACCTCTTAAAATCAAGTGGAGAGTACCTCAAGGAACCATTCTTAACTCACTTCTCTTGAAACTTTTTGTTAATGATCTTCCAAAATCCTCCAACAACTGCAATATTTTTGTGTATGCAGAAGATGGTATTCTTTTACCTCGTGTTCTTTCACTTCTCTAAAACAAGAAATAGAAAATAATACTTGTGATGTGCTTCGTTGGTATACTAAAAATGGATTCAATGTCAACATCAAGAAAACCAATATTGTTTTTCTTTCCATTTCAAATTCTCCCCTGCATTACACAAACATTAAAATTAATAACACCCATATTACGGTTTCCACTTCCATGAAGTGCTTAGGTATGATGATAAATCAAAATCTTGACTTTGGAATTCACATTAATAAAACCATTGCTTCAGCTTCTAAAAGAAGTTATATATTGAGATACATTCGAAACTATATATCCTCCTATGCCTCAATGTTGTACAAAATTTACATCCGACCGAAACTCGAATACTGTGCTTCCACACTTTTTGGTATTAATAAAAAGAACTCTTATAACTTAGAAAAAATTCAAAATGAAGCTCTCAAAATCATCAGCAAAATCTATTTTAACAAACAAGAATCTCTAACACTAATTGATATTCATTCCAGCTATCAAATTCCCACTCTTGAATCTAGAAGTTGCAGTTTATTACCCTTGTTCATAACAATATTTATAACAAGTCTCATCCCCCTTCATTCGATTCTTACACCCTATATTCAATTACGACATTGCCACATCCTTTGCTCTGATAATAAAATGTTTTCTACTCCCAAGATTTTCAAAGCGAAGTATGGTGAAATTTCTTTTGCCTTTCAAGCAACCTCAAATTGGAACTCTCTACTGAGCGATATCACTTCTTTAAAATCTAAAACAAAATTCAAAAATTATTACTCCATTGATATTAGAATATTGAAATGTTTGACCAACAATATCTCCTCACTCCTATTCCCCATCTTTGCCCTTTGTCTGGATTATCCACAATCCTTTATTTCTCCCCCCCCCTTGTTCATTCATTTAATATTATCTGTTGTCTTCAACCTTCTTTTTTCTCCCCCCTAGGCTCCTGTCAGACCTCTGTGGCAAGCAGCTGCTTGAGGGGGTATTTATTTATTTTATTTTTAAGTTTACTATATTTTTTTTTTTATCATATTTCATATTATATGTTTGTCTTTGTCTGTGCAACTTCTCATTTTTTCCCCTGCATGGAAAAAATTATTATTAAATATATAAAAAAATAAATACCCCCTCAAGCAGCTACTTGCAACAGAGGTCTGAGGAGCCTGTTATTTTATACTGTTTGGTGTTTAATGGTGCAAGATCCTCTAGGGCTATATTGCATCAAACAAAAGTATATAAACAGATAAAAGACATTCAACCCACAACCAAAGTTAAAAGAAACACAAAAACGGGAAAGAACGACACAGAAACAAAACAATACTACCAACAAGTGTATAAAATCGACAACAGCAGTAGGTGTATAAGACCCATTTAAAATCAGAAACAAGAATAAAATCTAGAATACAATGTAAAAATTTCTGAGAAGAGTAAAATAACCAGAAAAATGGAAAAAAAACAAAGACAGGAGTTAAAAGAGAGGCATCAAATAAAAGATGTCCGAGTGTAAGGGGCTCAGAAGCAAAATCATGAAAGTTAAAATAAAAGTGCCGTTCAAGGTTAAAAACTCGACACAAGATTAAAATATGCTTAATGGTTAAAATGGTGTCACAAAACGCACACTTAGGTTCATTGTCCACCTGAAGAAGAAAGGAATATGTAACATTCGAATGACCTAAGCGGAGCCGAGCAAGTGCAACTTCCTCCTTGCGATTCCTGTGAAAACAAAACTGCTACGGTTTGATAATGGGCTTGATCTCCAAAAGCTTGTTACCAACCTGTTCACACCAAGATCTCTGCCACTGTGCCTGGAGCTCGATGGAAAAACGCTGCCATAAGTCCAGGTATGGAAACAGCAGCGGAGAGTTGGACAAGGGCATGGCTGACTTGGCAGCAGCATCTGCCAAGTCATTGTACCCGATTCCGATGTGACCAGGCACCCAACAGAAGATAATCGTGGTGGTGGCTGCCAGAACATTATTTGTTGTCTTCAACTTTCTTTTTTCCAGAAGAACAAACAAAAAAGAACTTTTTTTGCCTTTTTTCTGGCAAAAAAGAACTCTTTTGCCAGAAGACAATGGAGCTGCTGGCAGATCTTGGAGAGAACAAGGTGAGGCTGATGCCTCACCGAGATCAAAGCCTATAGTGAGCTAAGCGAGTCAGCATAGAGGAACCATGACACTTAGCTGCTACGTGGTCCAAGGCAAGGCTGATAGCATGCAACTCTGCAGTGAAGATAGAGCACTGCTGTGGGATCTGGTCTGCAATGATTACATCACAGCAGACCATGGATGATCCCACCAATGTGCCGGACTTCGAGGCATCTGTGAAGACTGGCAAGAAGTCCGGATGCTCAGCACAATGGCTGGCAAAGAGTTGCTAATACACATAGTTGGGTGTAAAGGCCTTCCCCATCCTGCACAGGGGAAACAGCGAGCCATGGTGGAAGTGGCTCGGCTGTCAACTGTGCGATGTTGTTGAGACTGGTAATGTCTCGCAGGTAACCTTGGACATGCAAACCAAAAGGATGAATGGCAGTTGGCTGATTCTGGTATAATATTTCCCACTGGGGACTGAAAATGCAGTCCCAAGTGGAATGGCCAGGCAGGGATCGCAATTTTGCACAATACTGCAGGGACAACTGCTGACATAGAATATATATCATGGTTAATCGGTCTCAACGTAAAGAATCTGGACCGGTGAAGTGCGGAAGACCCCTGTGCATGCATGGAGAGGCTGATGATGGAGGGGGTCCAGCACTTTCACCACCTAATCCCGGGCGGAGTCGTACACCTGGGATCCATAGTCCAGTTTCAACCGGACAAGTGAAAGGTATAGGCAGAGCAAATAACATCGATCCACCCCCCAAGAAAGGGAGGAGAGGACCTGGGGATATTCAATGCCCGTGTGCACTTGGACATGAGATGTCAAATACGAGATAAAAAGGTCAATTTCCAATCGAAGATGAGACCGAGAAACTTGATCTCATCTTTGAACAGACATGCATTCCATCTAAGAAAGGGCATTAAAAAGCTGCTTGAGGCGGGATTGCCTGAACACTCCTTCACATATTAGGAAAGTGGGTTGAGAATGTTAATAACATCAGTTAGAGGAGATCTTGATCGGCAGCCAGTAGCTCAGTGGTGCAGAGCACCTGACATGTTATCAGGAGGTCGTGGGTTTGTATCCCATCCGGCTCAAGACAATTTTTCCTCTAAATATTTGAATCAGTTTATAGGGTGCAAATTATTAGTGGATACATAATGAGTTGATTTTAATAATAATTATTGTTTTTTTCCATATGGATTTTCCTCAACCTCAAATGTAAAGAGTGGAAGGATCGAGAAGGAGCAGATGGTGAGATCAATGGCAGTGAATGAGCGGGTTGGGGAGTGGAAGTATGTACTGACATCGGTGCTCAACAGGGAAAGCAAAGGCAGTATTCACGGTTAACCATCACACGCCAGAAGATGCCATGAAACTGAGAGTGGAGAAATGTGTTGTGTGAGCCGTTGGGGCTGGTTCTCGTTTTTAGAGGTCGACATTGCTGCATATTTGAAAAATTCTTTTAATGAGTTGTAAACTTTCCAAGTTTGGTGAACAGTGCTAACTTGCTTTGTATCATCTGGTTGTTGGCAGATAACATCGTAGAGCCGTTAATCATTGACCTTCCATGGGCGAATGAGCAATCTGCATAGAGTTGTATATATATGTATAGCAGTATTTAAATAATGAGGAAAGTGAACTGTTATCAGCAGGAATAACACCCATTGTTGACAACAGCTGCCGAAGAAAGATAAATGCTCAGGTGCCCAGTTCAACGAAGGCTATGTAATTATGTGAAAGGCATAAAGAGTCATCACTAGCAACGAGTTCACTTTATGCATACAGTGCCTGCTACGAAACAAAGAATATTTAAGGACTGGTAGCATTTCAAGTACAAACAACAGCAATGTGCCATCAGCTGTAATAGTTAATGCAATTGTACCAGCCTAGAGTAGAGATTAACGGTAAATATGTTCACTTCACTTATTCTTGGCTCTAATTATCTTTATTTGTAAAGATTTATTATTGAATTAATTCAGTATACTATAATGTAAATTCATGGTATATGTTTGAATAAGTAAGCCAATGCGGCAAATGGTCTGTTAAGTCCTGCTATTGTAAAGCACTCCCCTAGACTTACAAGTCATTTATAACATCAGAGGTTTTTAGTGTATTACAGCATTATCATGTAATTAAATTTTATTTTTTACCATTGCGCCAGGATCCCGCCCCTCCCATTGAAGTGCCCCATGATCAGGAAGAGGGATGGCAGCTGCGAGACAAGGTCATCCTGGAAGACGATGCTTCCAGGTGGTAGATAGAACAGTCAACAAAAATCACACAAAGAGGCGGATGGTAACCGCCTCTAAGTCGGTGGTGAGGGGTACGACCTGGAATGGAGAATGGTTGCTCATGAGTATGGCGACACCCCCACGAGCTGGACCACCTCCATCCTGGTCCCAGCGAACGAGAGAGAACTGCCAGATAGTGGGATCACTGGCTGTCTGGAAGAATGTCTCCTGCAGGCACATGCAGATCGGTTTGTGTGCCCTCAGGAGGACTTTGATGTCATCAATATTCCTCTGGAATCCATGACGGTTCCATTGTAGGAGTGTGGCCATCTCAGGTCTTTGAAGAATTGGCAGACGATTTTCGATTTATTTTTAGTGTTGCCAGCGACGGTTTTGGAAAAATGGGGCAGTCTGTGTCCATGTCCTCAGAGTCGTCCAAGTGACACAGATCTGCGACCACCACATGGGGAGGAGTTGTTTTTTTCTTAGGCCCCTGTGACAGCTCTTTAGGTTTAGAAGGTTTGGCTGTTTGTGGCCGGGAGGGAGGGGGCCTTCCAGAGGTGGATGTGAAGGCACAGACACAGGAATATAAACTGGAGTCGATGTTGAATTGACACTGGCATTGGCTTCGTCTGCATCAAGAGGTACTTAGCAGCAGGTAGAATGCTGATATCAATCCTCATAACCACGGAAGCCATCGCTATGATGGGCTTACCGCTGATCGCACCGACATAGGAGACCTTGTCAGTTGGGGCAGGCGGTACAGCATGATTCCTTGTCTCTGGATAACTGATGCTATGGAGGGTCTTTAGGCACTGTACCTCTTTCAACTCCAGCCACTTTGGACAGTCACGGGAGTATGCTGGATGTTCACCACGGCAGTTTACAGAGCATGCCTTTTCTGCTGTGTAGTCAGCTTCAAGATGATACTGACTGCCACAACGAGCACAGGTGGGCTTGTCCTGGCATGCAGTGCAGGCATGGCCAAACCTCTGGCATTAAAAATATCACAGAGAGCTTGGTATAAACAGCTGTACTTCACAATGTAAGTACCCTGCCTTGATGGAAGTAGGCTGGTGTGGCATGTTCAAGTAATTATTAGTATCCCACTGGGTACTAACTTTCTATCACAGCGTGTCGAAATCCAGTGAACTGTTATCACTCCCTGAGATGAAAGTTCTGAGAGGATTTCTTGCTCAGAAACTTTGAGGCCCCACTCAGAGATCATGCCCTGGGAGGAATTAAGCGTCTTGTGTGGAGTGACAATGACTGCCACTCCACCAAGACTGTGTCATTTAAGAGTAGCTCTGAATGTTTGGAGCAGGCATTTTCAACCTGCAGTCACCAGATCTTAAGAACTTCACAGATTTCAGTTCTCCAGCGAGACCTTTGATCATCATCATGATCATCCTCAAGCAGCCATGGGCTACACGGTCCAACCATACTGCAATTTAGTTCTCCAAGCATATCTGTCCTGAGCGACATCTGCTGCATCTGGCCAATGCACACCAATTCTAACAGGGTCCTGTTTGACATTGTTTGCCCACCACATCCTAGGTCTCCCCTTCTTTTTGAGGCCTTTAGGCACACTGCTCACAACCCTATTCGCCAATCTATAATTATTCATACGGGCAACATGGCCAAACCAACGGAGCACAATATGCTGCTTAAAGGAGGTTGCAAACTCCTTTGCATAACTTCATCATTAGTTACAAAGTTAAACCACCTAATGCCCAAGATACTGCATAAGCATCTGGAATCAAAAGCATCTAGTTTCCTGTTATCTTGTTTACAAAGTGTCCGAGTTTCACTACCTTAACTAACCCTAGAAAGAACCAAACTATTATACAGTCTAATTTTAGTCTTTAGGTGTATACGCCTATTTTTCCACACTCTCCATAGATTCTTAAAAGTCCCAGCAGCAACCCCTATTCATCTGTTAATCTCATGCCGCACATCACCATTATCTGTTACATAGCTCCCAAGATAATTTAAACTGTTACACCTGCTCAAGACTGCAACCATTCTGATTAACAGAATCACAGCCTGCCTAACCAATTTTCATCACTTTAGTTTTCTCCCTGTTTATAATCAAACCTACTCTACTTCCAGTCTCATCAACAGCTCGAATGAAAGAGTTCATCTCATCAACATCATTTGCCAAAAGGGCTAAACCAGAAATTTTCGTATCTCCAGACTATTCAAGGCCAAAATCTTTCCCTTGCAAAAATTTTGCATAGCATAATCAATAACCAAACTAAAGAGAAAAGGAGACAAAATGCACCCTTGTCGAACACCAGAAGTAATGCCAAAACAATTGCTACAAGCTTTACCAACTCTCACACACAACTCAATGTAATTATAGAGAGCTTTCATTAGGTTAACTAACTTGTCTTGCATACCATATGATTTCACAATCAACCACAAATTATGACGATCAACAGAGTCAAATGCCTTTTTAAAATCAAAGCTAGCAACCAAAGGTTTCTGAAACTCTAAACATTTCTCAAGAATCTGCCTAAGTGAAAATATCTGATCTACACATCCCCTACCACTTCTGAATCCACATTGCTCATCACACAATTGCCTGTCAACCAGATTCTTAATTCTATTAAGCACAATCATGCAAAGAACTTTCCCCAGAACAGAAAGTAGGCTGATACCCCTATAGTTTTCACAAGAACTGTGATCACCTTTTTAGAAAATAGGGATAATCATAGCTCTGGTAAAATCCTTAGGAACAATGCCTTTATCATAAAAGATATTCAAAATTTCAGTCATCCAAGTGGTAAAAGAAACATTCCCTGTTCTAAGCATTTCCATAGTAATTTCATCTACCCCTGAGGATTTATATAGTTTAACTTTAGAAATAGTCAAAATAACTTCAGATTGTGTTATATGGCCAACATTAAAGCCACCAATGCATCAATCATCATTGCAAACAATGGGAGTAGAACTAACCACATTGCTTAGAACATCACTGAAATACTCAGCCCACATAGCCATGACAGAATCCTCCCCTTCTATAACCTTACCTTGTTTATCCTTCAATCTCTGTATACCCGTCTGTTATCTACCACACAAAACATTAACTATCTGGTACAGCTCTCTGCTGTTGTGCTGTCTAACTGCTTCCTCGGCTTTGTCAGTCAAGCCATTAAGCCAAAGATTTCTTATCAGCAGCTAACTGTTCCTTTACACCAGTGTCTCGCAAACTTTTTTACTCTGCGGCACACTGAATCTAATTTTTTTTCCGCGGCACACTGAATCTAATTTTTTTTCCCGCGGCACACCTAAAAAAGAATAAAAGCAAACTCTATATAATCGTCATTATATTTGCGCTTTGTTGAAGTCATCAGCCTGGTTTTACTTGAAGATTTGCTCTCGTTCTTTAATTCATTACTTGGTGTTTGTTTTAAATATTTGTCCATTCTATGGCTTGAAATAATCAAAAATTAATACCAAAATTTGGAAAAAGCTCGATAAAAATACAAGATCCCAGTTGATAAAATCTGAAAGATTTTTATTAAAGCACGTCGATAACACAAGTCAAGTCAAAATGAAATCTTTGGAATATCTAGTGTCAATTTGAAAATCTCTCGCGGCACACTTGGAATCTCTCACGGCACACAGTTTGTGAGACACTGCTTTACACATTCATCATCATCATCAAGCAGCCATGGGCTACGGAGGTCCAACCAGACTGTGCAGTTTAATTCTCCAAGCATATCTGTCCTGAGCTACATCTGCTGCATCCAGCCACTGCACACCAATTCTAACAAGGTCCTGTTTGACATTGTCTGCCTACTGCACCCTAGGTCTCCCCCTCCTTCTGAGGCCTCTAGGCACACTGTTCATAACCCTATTCGCCAATCTATAATTATCCATACAGGTAACATGGCCAAACCAGCGGAGTCTCTCTCTGGAAAATATGCTGCTTAAAGGAGGTTGCCGACTCCTTTGCCTAACCTCATCATTACTTACAAAGTTGAATCACCTAATGCCCAAGATACTGCGTAAGCATCTGGAATCAAAAGCATCTAGTTTCCTGTTATATTTTTACAAAATCGTTTACAAAGTGTCCAAGTTTCACTACCATAACTTACCCTAGAAAGAACCAAACTATTATACAGTCTAATTGTAGTCCTTAGGTGTATACGCCTTATTTTTCCCACATTCTCCATGGATTCTTAAAAGTCCCAGCAGCAATCCCTATTCGTCTGTTAATCTCATGCTGCATATCACCAGTATCTGTTACATAGCTCCCAAGATAATTAAACTGTGATACCTGTTCAAGACTGCAACCATTCAAATAAACTGAATCACAGCCTGCCTGATCAATTTTCATCACTTTAGTTTTCTCTCAGTTTATAACCAAACCTACTCTAGTACCAGTTTCATCAACAGCTCGAATGAAAGAGTTCATCTCATCAACATCATCTGCCAAAAGGGCTAAATCATCAACATAATCTAAATCAGAAATTTTAGTATCTCCAGACCATTTAAGAATGGAATCTTTCCCTTGCAAATACAACCTTTACACATTACCCTTGTTAATAAAAAACAGGGACGTGTCTCCAAGCACCTGATCACCCGTACAGTGGATGACCAGGAACCTCGTAGACAGAAACGCACATAAGGATGATGGCGAAGACAAAGATGGGAGTTCATGGTGAGTCCTCTTGGAAGTATTGGCCGGTGAATTATGAGTTGAAGAACTTGTGGTTGTTTTTGGTGTTTCACTGCCCATTGTCCATCCCCACCCACCACAGAGTCCAACAAGGGGACACCCAATCAGGCACCAGGACTTTCTGGGCACTATAATACCCACACAGCCAGTGAACCAAGCCCTCACAATGAAGCAAAAGGAAAATTAAAAGAGAAATGTGAGAATCTCACGTGAGGACTCGCAGAAGAAAAAAAGTGGAAAAAATTATCAAAAGCAAGAAACAACTTGTTCTCACAAACGAAAGAAAACTACAAAATTAATAAATCCGTGGGGAAACTTGGAAATCGTTGCCCGGACATGGACACGGTTACTCACTGTTCTGCATGGTTGACCCTAGCAAGACCTGCCCACCAGCCAATTGATCCTGAGGGAGCTGCCCTGGGACCTCCCGTTTAGCTGAAGCAGAGGCCAAAGCAGTGCATAGCAGAGGCCCCCAAATTCACAGCCCAGTGACAGACAGGCTCCCCAATGGCAAAATGGCCAAAGGGGACCACCACCAGTCATGGGTTGGGGAGAGAAGACAGGGACCCCCGAGCAACTGCCAGAATCCTCCTTTTCAGGGAGACGGGTCTCCACGCATGGCAAACGCAGGTGAGTGTTCAGAACCCTGTGAAGGTATGCGAGCCAGCAGAACCTTCACAGGGTGGTTCCCTCACCACGGACAGGAGCTCGCACCGAGGGGTTATATACTGTAGTAGGTCTGAGTACACTTTATAATTACAACCTAATACCCTACTGCTGTAATAACCTCATCCATATAATGGTAGTTCCAACAAAAAATTTTAATTGTGTTGCTCTATCCCAGGTTTCACCTAAAACACTATCTCCATAGGGTTGGAGCAGGCATGTAAGAAATCTTAATACTCATTCAGGACATTTTTATTATTATATAATTTAGCTCTACATAAATCAAGATGAATGCCCTCATGAGCTGCCAACTGCTTCATAATTTACAACAGCATTCCAGCAATTGCAATGATTCAGTCTGGTGTCTATATATCACTCCCCCCCCCACCGCAAAGTTTGAATCCTCACATACACAATAATGGACTTAAATCTATATTTCAGCTGTGTCATAAAAGCATCAATTCTCACCACAAAAGCCAGCAAAACAACAAATTCCAGTATCGACAACAGCTCAGAATTTTCCAGAGAAAAAATTCTTCTATTCCAAAATTTTCACCTACCTTTATTAATAAATAAATACCCCTTCAAGCAGCTGCTTGCCACAGAGGTCTGACAGGAGCCTGTCAGTTTAATACACCATAGTAGAAGGTCTGTGAGGATGGCAAGCCCTCAGCAGAAAGACAACACAAACAACCATACCTTACTTGGGGCTCGAACCCAAGTTCCTTAAATCAGTAGCCAAGTGCACTAACCAATCGGCCAGGGGATGGCTACCTTTATTACAGCAAAATTTTGAACTTCTAGCTTTAGACTTATGAACTGATGATACACCATTGTATGTTGATTCATTTATACCACTTGAGGCTGGTAATTTTGATAATGGATAGCAGAAACATCTAGTTGAAGTGCCTTTAAATTCTTTAATACTGACAGAAGATTAAATTTAATTTAGTTAAAGTAAAAACACTGGTAAAAGCATTACACAGTAATGGCTTTACAAAAATTAATTTGGCAATTAACTGCTCATAGGTAGAACTTATGCAGTTTTCTCTGATTTACACCTCTTGCTTCAATGTTTTTACTGAAATGATCACAGGACACTACACGAAATTATCTGAGAAATGCCATATACCTTGCTCCAATGATTATGAGTTCTATAAAGGGTCTAGATGGACAAGTATATCTAAATTGTTGCAACTCTTGTTCAAATATTAAAAGCTTAGTAAGATCTTTTCAGATATATACATGCTTGCCTAATGCAAAATACATTGCAATAAATAAGCAGAAAAATACTCCACATTCCTTAGTTCATCAGTAAAGGGTAATGAATGCAACCATTCAGACATTATACTGAGGTTACTATGAAACACAGGATATTTAGTTATATATCAAATTAAAGAGCAATTTATTACTTTTCTGTCAACATGCAAGAAAGTGTTTACAAGTGCAAATGGTTTGGGAAACATTGAATCCCAAGATTAATTTTTCATTTGGCTTGATGCAATTTATACTTATCTTTTCATCTACGGAATATTTATAGCAATGACAGGATTCACTTTGCACTTTTTCCATATGAATACAGGCTTCATAATTAATAGCAATGTCTATGTGACATATATCACTGCTTATTTCATTTTAAAATTGAATTAGTGGACTATTTTCAATTTATTCCATCAAGGAAAATTTTGCTTATATTTTGGCATTAGTGTATGCTTTTTCTAGCACATTTTAGAAAATTCATTCCCTAATGCCAAAATGGTCTGTAAATGGTAGCTAGGTAGTCACTAGAAGGAGAGCTATGCACCAATCCCCTGTGATGATGCATAGAACCGTTCAGGCCTAGCACCTAATGTCCAACCCCACCTTCTCCTGGTCCAGACCTTTAGTACCTTTCAAAAGAGATACTCTCTTGTGGAAGTGAACAGAAGGGGAGGGCTGCCAGATTAGTGTGGTCTACTGATCTGGAGATCTATGGCTACTTTTCTTGTTTTCTACCCTGCTGAGGAATGGTCAACCACACAGGGTCCTGGTGCTGCCATATATACCAATCTGAACAGAATTATGAATCCCGATTTTGCTGCACTGGTGGGCTTTTGTGGAGGGAAAATCTTCTGCTGTGTTTTCTGTTTGTTTGTGGGTTGACAGCCCCAAGTGAATAGATTCACAGGGTATGTTTATCAGCTGGTGGATAATCTTGAGCAGAGGTCATCACAGGCACCTAAACTCTTTGCTTCTACTGGCATCGTCAAATTCTACATTGGAGAAAGTCTACCAGTGTAGACAGCTTCTGCCTTTAGTGGTGGGATATTGTCGGCATTCCCTCTCTCAATAAATATAGTTTCTTTAAACATCCCACTAACCATTTTCTCTCCATACATAGTTGGAATGTGAGGACTCTGCACAGAGCTCTTTCTCTTGATGTCCTCACACAAGAATTCCATTGTTATAATTTAGATATTCTTGGCTTGCAAGAGACCAGATGGACAGATAAAGGTCAGATTCTTAAAAATAACCTTAAATTTCTCTTTTCAGGGAGGGACGACAATAAGCATCACCAAGGCATGGGTCTGCTTCTCAGCAGACATGCTAGTGATGCTCTTCTAGGATATGAGTGCATTAATGAAAGGTTTCTTACAGCAAAATATCAGACAAGCATTAAAGACTTGAATGTTATCTGCTGTTATGCCCACACTGAGGATGCCGATGAGGATGAGAAGGATAGATTTTACGGACAACTTCAGAATATTTTGAATTCTGTCAAGAAAGGAGATATTACCCTTGTTCTAGGTGACTTCAATGCCAAAGTTGGTACTGACTCTGATCTTTGGGGAGGGGTGATAGGCCCTTTTGGTATTGGTAGCTGCAATGGCAATGGGCAACATATCCTACAGGTAAGTAAACTCAATGGTTTCAGAATAACTAACACATATTACAAACACCGCGACATACATAAATACATATGGGTTTCACCTGATGGGCTGCATAGGAATATGATTGATTTGATTAATTAACAGCAAATGGGCTAGTTCTGTTAGGAATACCAGGGCAATAGGGGAGCTGAAATTGGATCTGACCATTACCTTGCTAAGGGTCTTGCAACTTAAACTTAAAAAGTGTTGTGCTAAAGTTAAAAATTTTACTTTTAATACTGAAGCTCTGTAAGACCCAGTTATAGCTAAAGCTTACCGTGATAGGTTACTTAGTTATTATGACAGTCATGGTTTGCTTACTACTGAAGTTGAGGAAGAATGGAACCATTTTAAACAGGCTTGGAAGCTAACAGTACTCTTTTAGGAAAAAAGGAGCAGAGGAGGCAGAATTATATCAGTGATAAGTCACTTGAGCTTATTTCAGGAAGAACTGTAGGAATGTCCTTAATCAGTACCCTACTAATCCTAATAGAAAGCATTACAGAGAGTTTTAATAAACGTGTAAAGGATCAGTTGACTGCTGATAAGAATCTTTGGCTTGATGGCTTGGCTGATAAAGCCGAGGAAGCAGTTAGACAGCACAACAGCAGAGAGCTGTACCAGATAGTTAAGGTTTTGTGTGGTAGAAAACAGACAGGCATACAAGGATTGAAGGATAAACAAGGTAAGGTTATAGAAGGGGTGGATTCTGTCAGGGCTATGTGGGCTGAGTATTTCAGTGATGTTCTAAGCAATGTGGTTAGTTCTACTCCCATTGTTTGTAATGATGATAGATAGATGCATTGGTGGCTTTAATGTTTGCCCTATAACACAATCTGAAGTTATTTTGGCTGTTTCTAAACTTAAACTTCATAAATCCCCAGGGGTAGATGAAATTACTACGGAAATGCTTAGAGCTGGGAATGTTTTGATTACCACTTGGATGACTGAAATTCTGAATATCTTTTATGATAAAGGCATGGTTCCTAAGCATTTTACCAGAGCTATTGTTATCCCTATTTTCAAAAAAGGTGATTGCAGTTCTTGTGATAACTATAGGGGTATCAGCCTACTCTCTGTTCCAGGGAAAGTTCTTTCCATGATTGTGCTTAATAGAATTAAGAATCTGGTTGACAGTCAATTGCGTGATGAGCAATGTGGATTCAGAAGTGGTAGGGGATGTGTGGATCAGATATTTTCACTTAGGCAGATTCTTGAGAAATGTTTAGAGTTTCAGAAACCTTTGGTTGCTAGCTTTGTTGATTTCTAAAAGGCTTTTGACTCTGTTGATCGTCATAATTTGTGGTTGATTGCGAGATCATATGGTATACCAGACAAGTTAGTTAACATAATAAAAGCTCTCTATAATAACACTGAGTCATGTGTGAGAGTTGGTAAGGCTTGTAGCAATTGGTTTAGCATTACTTCTGGTGTTCGACAAGGGTGCATTTTGTCTCCTTTTCTCTTTAGCTTGGTTATTGATTATGTTATGCGAAATTCACTTCAAGGGAAAGATTTTGGCCTTAAATGGACTGGAGATACGAAAATTTCTGATTTAGATTATGCTGATGATTTAGCCCTTTTGGCAAATGATGTTGATGAGATGAACTCTTTCATTCGAGCTGTTGATGAGACTGGTAGTAGAGTAGGTTTGGTTATAAACAGAGAGAAAACTAAAGTGATGAAAATTGGTCAGGCAGGCAGTAATTCAGTTCATCTGAATGGTTGCTGTCTTGAACAGGTGTCATAGTTTAATTACCTTGGGAGCTATGTAACAGATACTGGTGATGTGCTGCATGAGATTAACCGACGAATAGGGATTGCTGCCGGGACTTTTAAAAATCTATGGAGAGTGGAGAAATAGGCGTATACACCTAAAGACTAAAATTAGACTGTATAATAGTTTGGTTCTTTCTAGGATTAGTTAAGGTAGTGAAACTTGGACACTTTGTAAACAAGATAACAGGAAACCAAATGCTTTTGATTCCAGATGCTTATGCAGTATCTTGGGCATTAGGTGGTTTAACTTTGTAACTAATGATGAGGTTAGGCAAAGGAGTTTGCAACCTCCTTTAAGCAGCATATTGTGCAGAGAGAGACTCCGTTGGTTTGGCCATGTTGCCCGTATGAATAATTATAGATTGGCGAATAGGGTTATGAACAGTGTGCTTAAAGGTCTCAGAAAGAAGGGGAGACCTAAGATGCGGTGGGCAGACAATGTCAAACAGGACCTTGTTAGTGGTGTTGGTGTGCAGTGGCCAGATGCAGTAGATGTAGCTCTGGACAGACTTGCTTGGGGAACTAAATTGCACGGTCTGGTTGGACCTCTGTAGCCCATGGCTACTTGAGGATGATGATGAATGCCAAAATATAGGTAAATTCTTCCTGGCAGTATAAATAGCAAACATTCTTGAAGTGCTGCAATTCATTATATACTTTTCCAAAATTGGCACACATATATATAAGATGCAGGCATTGATTGTAACGTCTAATTACATGTATGCTGTTTTAAATTTATAACACCTCCAGCCAATCTTTAGCCTCCTACCTTGAATTTGTAAACAGCCTTGTCAGATTCTTATTTTTTCCACTGTATCACTCAAAATCATCAGAGGCCACCTGGGTACTGCCCCCATGAAAAACAATCACAAGAAATAATAAATTAATTTGAAATTTATTATTTGTCATATCTAAAAAACACACTTGTTAACAGGCCTCAACTTTCCTGGCAGAATGTGTTTTAAATCCACTTCAACTGGGTTGCGACTATTTTGCTTAGGAATTATATTAATATGAAAATATAACAATGTACAGAATATTAGGTTTACATTAGACTAAACATTTAACAATGTGTTTCATCAGCAGTGCTTAGCTCAGTGCTTGACTTGGCTTTGACTTGCAATACGTCTCCACTGATACCAGCTGCAATAAGTGTTTTTTTGTCTTCTTTCAGCTTGTTTTCAGAAAAAACAAGCTAATGTTTTCACTTTATGGTCTGTCCATCTGACATTCAACTTTCCTACTTTTTCTTTGTTGTTGTTCTACTAAGTTATTCTTTGGTTTTAGAGATAAATTATTTTGGGGCTGGATAAATATTGACAAAATATTGAAATTCACACTTTCAGAATCTCCCAATAGTTATAACTGTGCCCTCTATTGGTGAAAAATAGCAAAATTTTGAAACTAATATGAAAATTTTATTCACATTACAAATTTTGGTGGTCAAATGTGAAGGTCACAGAGTTTGCACTGACAACAATCATTTTCATCCCACCTACCCCTCAATTGTTTTTAGAACTAATTCTTTTTAGATTAGAAGGATATTGAAAATTATAATGGCTACACTTTTTGAATCTTGCAAAAAAAAATAATTGCACCCTCTGATGGTGGAAAGAGTTGAAAATTGCAAAACTTTAAATGACTATTGCAAATGATCTATTTGGGCTAGAAATTTGATAGTGGCAGTGTGTGATCATCAAGGGATTTACAATGGCAGCAACAAATTTGTCCCTTTTCCCCCAGGAGGGTAGGAAAATGTAACTTTGAGAGATCAATGAAAATTTTTTTTTTAGTTAAATAGATAATGAAGAAATCAGATTCATAATTTTCAAATCCTCCAAAAGATTTTAATTTACATCAATAGAGGGCACTAAAGGTAGAAAATATAAAAGTAAGTGTGTAAACAATATATTTATGCTAGAAATGAAAAATTCTGCTGGTAGAATGTATTGATCAAGGACAGATACCCAGATAACTTAGAAGTATAATTTATATTCATTCATATGTGTTTAAATTACTGATTAAAATTTGAGGCACTGCTCTTTATTTTTGAATAGTATTTAATTTTAAAATTTCAATAATATTTAAATATAGTAATAAGAAATAATTTCATTTTATATACACTGACTGATTTGTCCTTAAACCCCCTTGGTTCCTGTGTATCCTGTACGATAAAGAACTTAAGTCTTTTTTTTTGCAATACACTACTGATTTTGGGAACATTTATTTTGTTAGTTTTAATTCCTTTCCTCTATTTCCACCACAAGAGATAGTTTGAAAATGGCATGTAACAGCCAAAGATGCTCTTACGTCATGCAAGAACGTAAATTATATTTTATCATTGCTCAAGGCCAGATTAACATTAGGCCAAAGGGCCTCACTTTTAAGGAAACATTTAAAATTTTTGGGAAATATTCCAATAATAGAGACAAAGAAGCAGACAGATGAAAAAAAAGTCACAAATATCAAGGTATGAAAGAGCAGAGAAGCACCTTTTGGAAAACTGAAGGTTTCTTTCATTTTCTGTTAATATTTCTTTTATTTTTTACTGAAGTAATATTTTGTGGTTTAAGATGATGTAGCAGTCCACTAATGCAAATGATAATGAATGAAATAAATTTTATCTTACATTTGTATCAAACAAATAAATACAAGAGTTATTCAGTAGTGTATAACTGATTATAGCATGCTTTGAGTTGAGGTTGTAGAATTTTCCCAAATGAAATTCTATCAAAATAGCCTGAATCCTATGAGAAAATGGGGGGAGTTTGGCTATAGAAACCTAAAAATATTATGTTTGTGGTTTCAACTCTTGAACTGTTTTATTACGAACAGTTAACAGTGTTTTAAACAACAATATAGTTTTGAACTGTTTTAAAAACAAAATGTTAACAACTCTTGAACTGTTTTATTTACATTAATTTATATAAAAAAATGCCGATTTTACCTACATATTTAAAGTACACATTAGTTCAGAGATGACTGAACAGGAGCAGGGGCAGAAGAAGTAGGCCATGGGGCAAGACACCTTTTCAAGACCCTCAAATATTTCAGTTATAGTAATTTTGCATACTGCTGTCACAATTACAATACATTCCTCATTTTGAATGTTTTTTTTTCTTTTAATTTCATTGATCTAAAACCAATGTTGGTTATTCTAAATTGATCAAGAGCCATAGTTGGGTTGTTTTTCTATCAACTTTATGACCCTAAAAATCAGAAATACTTTCATCTAATCAAAATAAAATGCATAAAAACAAAGCAAAAGTAGCAATGCTGTCCACCATTTAAATGTATAAAAGATACATGGAATAGAAGTGGTGACTAGAAATCTTAGCAAAGGGGCCAGAGAGCAAGTACTGGCAATACCTCGATCTCATCTATTAACAACTTATGGTCCAGTTTGACTCATGTTCATCTAACAACTTCAAAAAAAAAATGTTTCTTGAAACCCAATGAGGGTCCTCTCACCAGGCACTGCCCCAACCTAGTTCTGCCATTGAACAGGAGATACGGAAGGGTTGGGTTGTTTTTACCTCTGAGCAGCACTTTTTTGCACACCATGGGCTAAATGGCCAGGTCACAAGGACCCCAAAGGCTCAGAGAAAGTTAGGGGAGGGGACCCACTGGAACAGCTGTGGGAGACAGATGGTAGTCTCCCGTCAAGGCCATCCAGTGTGTTCTTTAACATGCACAGGGTATGGCTCTCCTGCACAGAGTCAACGCTTAACGTCCCATCCGACAGACAGCGGCCTTTCAAAGCCCATCAGTATCCCCTACTGACCGTGGGCAGGGTGAGGAATTTTGCGGAGATAAATCTCAATGCTGACCCAGCTGGGACTCAAACCTGGGAACTACAGATTATGAGCCTGGCACGCTAACGACTGAGCCACCCCCACCCCTAGGAGATATGGAAACACATAACTATCCTTGAACTGTTATCAAAAATTATGAATTTCTGTTTACAAATGATGATGCAAAGTCCAACAACAGCAACTCAAAACAAGATTTGGAATATTAGAATCCTTAAGACTTCATCACACAGACTATCTTAAGAAAAAAAAAAGATGGTTTGTAGCCATTGCCCACCAGCAGATGTCCTTTTCTTAGAAAAATTGGAACAGGCTTAATTCATTAACTTGTCAAGTGTCCATTGAGCTATATAGCAAACTGAAAGGACTGCTTTACAGAGCTTGAGCAAAGCTTCTTATTGATTACATTCGCCATGCAAAACCTGGGCAATTTAGCTTCCTGAAGTTATTCCCTTGAATTCCAATTGTTGAATGTAGTAGGAACAGAAAGGTATAGAACTATAAAATTCCAGTTTAACAAATGTCAGAATAGAGCATACACACTGAGATGCCAGTTTATTAAGTACACCAAACCTTGTCACATAAACAGTTCATTTCAACATGTAATATGTTACGTGACCATGAATACAGTATAAATCAGACAAACCAACTCTTTGAACATCAGATTTGGACTGAGCATCAGAATAGGCAAAATGAGTGACTTGGAACATGGCATGATAGTTGGTACTAGGAGTGCCAGTTCTAGCATCTCCCAAACGGTCATCCTCCTGGTCTTGACAACCATTTCAAGGGTTTACCGATTATGGTGTGAAAAAGCAAAAATTTACCAGTGATCAGCAATCCTGTGGAAGAAAACAGCTGGTAGATCAGGGGGATCAAAGGAGACTGGCTAGAATGGTGCAAGCGAACAGACGGGCCACAACCATGCAAATCAGAGCAGAAATAAACATTGGTGTGCAGAAGGTCATCTCCAAATGCATCACATATCGGGTCTTGTCATTAATGGGCTACAACAGCCACTATGTCAAGTACCAATGCTGTCAGGGAAGAAAATAAAAGCACATCTCCAGTGAGCACAGGAGTATTGATACTGGACAATTCTGGTCAGACAAATCTAGGTTCCTTTTGCATCATGCTGATGGAGCAGAATCTGGTGCATGTAACATGTCATGTAGCCATCTTGTCTGGTGTCAATAGTACAGGCAAGTGATGGCAGTACAATGGGGTGGGGAATGTTTTCCTGGCCCACATTAAGCCCCTTATATCCATAAAAGAACATCTGAATGACATAGCATATTTAAATATTGTTGCTGACCAAATTTATCTCTTCATGGATTGTTTATCCTCACTCTGATGGACACATTCAATATGATAATGCACCTGATCATAAGGCATGTATTGTCACTGAATGGTCCAGGAACATGCTGAGTTTTCCTTGCTTCATTTGCCTGCACAGTCCCCAGATCTAAACTCTAAGGGAGTAAGGGCTGTTCACAGCAATATTGTACCACCATAAAATTTGCAGGAACTACATGACACAATCATTTTTACATGTGTTAAACTGGAACATTGCTGTACAATGCAGACAGCATCTTGTAAGTTCCATGTCCTGATGAATTCGATGATTCGGGGTGTTCTGAAGGCGAAAGGAGACACAACATGCTACTAGGTAAGTGTACCTAATAAACTGTCATCTCAATGTAAATACCATTTCCTTCTTATGTGTTCCATTACACATTCCTATTGTTTCATCCGAAAAACCAAGATTAAAAATATTAATTTCATTATACGTTGAATTCATGAGAATAGTCATAGTCCTATGCAGTTTAGTTTTGTAGAGAGTATTCCATTGAATTCCAACTGTTCCATTTGACACATCAGTAGGAACAGAAAACTATTAAAATATGGTTTATCAAATATCGGATTACACAGTATAGATGGAAATATAACCTCTTTCCTCTAATGTATTTGATTAATTTCCTATTATTTCATTTGGAAAATAAAAAAAAAACTAAAAATATTAATTTTATTCAGTATCAGATTAGTGATAATGATACACCTGTGTGGTTTACTCCCGTGGAGTGCATTCCTTTGAATTAACAATTGTCCCATTTTGCAGGAACAGAAAAATACAAAAATGCAGTTTAACCAATACTGGATTAGAGATTATATATGTAAGCATTACCTCTTTCATCTAATGAATTCCATTACTTTCCTTATTATTCTGTTCAAATGAAAGAAAAGACAAAAAAAAATATATTTTTCTATTGAGTATTGGATTAATGTGAATAATGATTGGACTGTGATTTCCTGATATGGGTTCCTTTGATTTCTAATTGTTCCCTTTAGAAGGAACAGAAAGGGCAAAAAAAATATTTGATATTTTCATTTGATGCATATTTTATAATACAATATATATTCTACAATATAAATAATTCAATAAAGCCATATTTTAGAAGCGCTCTAAGGTATTCTCAATTTGTTTGTTAATGTCACTCTGTATTGAAGCAATCACCTGATTTAAGCTCACATGTTTGAACTATTTTCAACATATTTTCCTTAAATTTTCGAAAATCTCCTAAAAGTTAACAAAAAACTGCTATTTTTAAAAACGGAAGATTTTGGAAGTCATTATGAAATATGTACCTATTTTTTCAGTATACCACCTGCCAGGCCAAGCACCTGATGTCCGATCCCACCTTCTTGTGGTGCAGGCTGTTAGTATCTTTCAAAAGAGATACTATCTTGTGGAAGGGAATGGAAGGGGAAGGTTGCCACATCAATGTGGTCTGTTGATCTGGACAATTATGACTACTTTTTGTTTTTCTACACTGCTGAGGAGTGGTCAACCACATAGAGTCCTGGTGCTGACCATATATACCAATCTGAACAGAATTATGACTCTAAGCTTGATTATGAATCCTGATTTTGCTGCACTGGTGGGCTTTTGTGAAGGGAAAATCTTCCGCTGTGTTCTCTGTTTGTGGGTTGACAGCCCCAAGTGAATATATTCACAGGATATGTTTATCATCTGGTGGATAATCCTGAGCAGAGGTCATCACAGGCACCTGAATTCTTACTTCTACTGGCATCATCAAATTCTACATTAGAGGAAGGCTTCCAGTATAGATGGCTTCAGCCTTTAGTGGTGGGCGGTATGGGTCTTTGCCCCATGCCTGCAATTAGGGGGCGGTTTGATATTGTTGGTATTCCTTCTCTCAATAAATAAACAGTTTCTTTAAACATCCCACCAGCCATTTTCTATCGATAGGTAGTTGGAACGCGAGGACACTGCACAGAGAGTATTCTCCTGATGTCCTCACACAAAAATTCCACTGTTATTACTTGATATTCTTGGCTTGCAAGAGACCAAATGGGCAGATAAAGGTCAGATTCTTAAAAAAAATCTTAAATTTCTCTTTTCAGGGAGGGAAGATAACAAGCATCTCCAAGGCATATGTCTGCTTCTCAGCAGACATGCCAGTGATGCTCTTCTAGGATAAGAGTGCATTAATGAAAGGTTTCTTACAGCAATAAAGACTAGAATGTTATCTGCTGCTAAGCCTCCATGGAGAATGCTGATGAAGATGAGAAGGATAGGTTTTATAGACAACTTCAGGATATTTTGAATTCTGTCACGAAAGGAGGTAAAAGAAGGCCTTGTTCTAGGTGACTTCAATGCCAAAAATGGTACTGACTCTGACCTTAGGGAAGGGGTGATAGACCATTTTGGCATTGGTAGCTCCAATGTCAATGGGCAACGTCTCCTACAGGTAAATAAACTCAAAGGTTTCAGAATAACTAACACTTATTACAAATACCGCGACATACATAAGTAACATGGATTTCCCCTGATGGGCTGCATAAGAATACGATTGATTATATACTGCTCAAAAAAATTAGGGGAGCATTATATTCATACATACGCTTCATATTCATTATGCTTCATATTCATTTTGAAATATCCCCTAATTTTTGTGAGCAGTATATATTAATTAACAGCAAATGGGCAAGTTCTGTTACAAATACTAGGTCATATATATATAAAAAAATACCCCCTCTAGCAGCTGCTTGTCATAGAGGTCTAACAGGAGTCTATCAGTTTATACACAAAGTAGGTCTCTAAGCATGGCAAAACCTCAGCAGTAAAACAACACATACATCTATGCCTTACCCAGGGCTCAAACCAGGTCCCGCAGATTCAGTAGCCAAGCGTGCTAACCACTAGGGGAGATGAAATTGGATCTAACCATTACCTTGTTAAAAGTGTCTTGCAACTTAAACTTAAGAAGTGTTGCACTAAGGTTAAGAAAGTTACCTTTAATTCTGAAGATCTGAAAGACCCAGTTATAACTATAGCTTACCATGATAGGTTACTTAGTCGTTATGACAGTCATAGTTTGCTTACTACTGAAGTTGAGAAAGAATGAGACCATTTTTAAACAGGCTTTTCTTGAAACTAACAGTACTCTTTTACGAAAAAATGTGCAGAGGAGGCAGAATTATCTGAGTGATAAGGCACTTGAGCCTTTTCAGAAAGAAGAAAGTGATGGAATGTCGTTAATCAATACCCTACTAGTCCTAATAGAAAGCATTACAGAGAGTTCAATAAACGTGTAAAGGATCAGTTAGCTGCTGATAAGAATCTTTGGCTTGATGGCTCGGCTGACAAAGCCGAAAAAGCAGTTAGACAGCACAACAGCAGAGAGCTGTACCAAATAGTTAATGTTTTGTGTGGTAGAAAACAAATAGGTATACAGGAATTGAAGGATAAACAAGGTAAGGTTATAGAAGGTGAGGATTCTGTCATGGCTAGGTGGGCTGAGCATTTCAGTGATGTTCTAAACAATGTGGTTAATTCTACTCCCATGGTTTGCAATGATGATAGATGCATTACTGGCTTTAATGTTGACCCTAAACACAATCTGAACTTATTTTGGCTATTTCTAAACTTAAACTTCATAAATTCCCTGGGGTAGATGAAATTACCAGGAAATGCTTAGAGCTGGGAATGCTTCAGTTACCACATGGATGGCTGAAATTTTGAATATCTTTTTATGATAAAAGCATTGTTCCTAAGGATTGTACTGCTCCAAAGATTAATAACTTTTTAAAGTTTGGACTTTTTATCTGATCCAATTTATTTATACTCCGGATAGCTTAATCGGGTGCCAAGCAATAATAACTTGCCAAATAAAGTTGAAATAGAGTTTGGTAAATAATTGCCAAGCGTTACTTATCGAGTAATTCAAAAATGATTGTCAAGTTTAAATATTAAATACAATCAAAAATTAATTCACGTTGCTCAAGAGAAAAAAATAGCAAAGATTCAAAAGTTTCTAAAACAAAGTTTATTTCCAAAAATTCAACTCACCAAACATCAAATGATAATCTCCACTACATCTCGATACTAAAACAATCTCCTCTGCTACTCTACTAACTCTGACAATCTTCTCACCTACTCCATCACTTCTCAACAACTCATCTCTCTTCTAACTACTGTGACCTAATGTCATAACAAGCAGCGTACAAAAGCCTGCATGTGTCATGTTGCACGCTGGGAAAGACATTTAAATAAACTGACGATCACGCAAGCTATGCGCAAGAGAGGGCATGTCCTTGAACACGGGTGCTTTAGCGGTTGACAATCAAAAGGTCGGAGTTGCGCATGCACAACTCCTGCCACTTGGAGGAGAATCAGGACAGTCCACCAAAAATAAATTACAAATCCCCAAACTGATAAATATAACGTAAATTAAGCAAAACTGGTTAAGGAAAAGCAAAAATGAATGGGTGGACCATCACAGGATTTTACCAGAGCAATTATTATCCCTATTTTCAAAAAAGGTGATCATAGTTCTTGTGATAACTATAGGGGATATTAGCCTACTTTCTATTCCAGGTAAAGTTCTTTGCATGATTGTGCTTAATAGAATTAAGAATCTGGTTGAAAGGCAATTGCGTGATGAGCAATGTGGATTCAGAAGTGGTAGGGGATGTGTGGATCAGATATTTTCATTTAGGCAGATTCTTGAGAAATGTTTAGAGTTTCAGAAACCTTTAGTTGCTAGCTTTGTTGATTTCAAAAAGGCTTTCAACTCTGTTGATCATCATAATTTGTGGTTGATTGTGAGATCATATGGTATACCTGACAAGTTAGTTAACGTAATGAAAGCTCTCTATAATAACACTGAGTTGTGTGTGAGAGTTGGTAAGGCTTGTAGCAATTGGTTTAGCATTACGTCTGGTGTTCGACAAGGGTGCATTTTGTCTCCTTTTCTCTTTAGTTTGGTCGTTGATTATGTTATGCGAAATTGACTGCAAGGGAAAGATTTTGGGTTGGGTTGTTTTACCTCTGAGCGGCACTTTTTTTGCACACCATGGGCTAAATGGCCAGGTCACAAGGACCCCGAAGGCTCACAGAAGGTTGGGGGAGGGGACCCACTGGAACAGCTGTTGGGAGACAGATGGTAGCCTCCCGTCAAGGCCATCCAGCGTGTTCTTTAACGTGCACAGGGTATGGCTCTCCCGCACACGGGGCCACGGCTTAACGTCCCATCCGACGGACGGCGGCCTTTCCAAACCCATCAGTGTCCCCTACTGACCGTGGGCAGGGCAGGGAATTTTTGCGGAGATAAATCTCAACGCTGACCCAGCGGGGACTCGAACCTGGGAACTACAGATTACGAGCCTGGCGCGCTACCGACTGAGCCACCCCTGCCCCAGGAAAGATTTTGGCCTTGTTGGCTAATGATATTGATGAAACTGGTCTGGTAGTAGAGTAGGTTTGGTAATAAATAGGGATAAAACTAAAGTGATGAAATTGGTAAGGCAGATGGTGCTTCAGTTGCTTTGAATGGTCACACTTTGAGCAAGTTCAATTATCTTGGGAGCTATGTAACAGATACTGGTGACATGCGGTATGAGATTAACAGAGGAATAGTGATTGCCGCAGGAACTTTTAGGAATCTATGGAAAATGTGGAAAAATAGGCATATGCACCTAAAGAAAAATTTTGATAAAGTGTATAATAGTTTGGTTCTTTCTAGGATTAGTTATGGTAGGGAAACTTAAGACGCTTTGTAAACAAGATAATAGGAAACTTGGTGCTTTTGATTTGAGATATTTAGGCAGTATCTTGGGAATTAGGTGGTTTAACTTTGTAAGTAATGATGTGCTTAGCAAAGGAGTCATCAACCTCCTTTAAGCAGCATACTCTGCAGAGAGACTTGGTTTGGCCATGTGGCCTATAATATGGATAATCATAGATTAGAAAATAGGTTACGAATAGTGTGCTTAAAAGTCTCAGAAAGAGGGGGAGACCTAGGATGCAGTGGGCAGACAATGTCAAACAGCATCTTGTTAGAATTGGTGTGCATTGGCCAGATGCAGCAGATGTAGCTGACATTACAGGTACAGAAAATTATAAATACTTGGGTGTGGTGATTGATATTAATGTGGAGAAAGCATATTACTGAAATCCTTAAAAGATTTAATTCATTAATACCAAAAATTTATTACATTAGAAATCTTGTTGATCTGTCAGTTTTAAAAATTATGTACCTTGGCTGGGTAAAATCTTATTTGCTGTATGGTTTATTGTCCTGGGGAGGAGCTTAACATCATATATAAAACCCTTACAATATGCTCAGAATCCTATACTTAAATTGATGACAAAATTAAGAAAATACGATAGCTCCAGTTATTTTTATAAAGATTTGCAAATTTTAAGGGTAAGATTGTATTTTTTTCAGGATTGCCAGATTATTAGGTTGGTGCTGAATGATATTAGGGCTTATAGATCTTTTGTTCAGCAACATTATTATATCACTACAGATTTTTACCAGTATTCCACAGGATCTGATCCCAACAGTTTTGGATAAACAGTTTGTCAAGGGACTTAAATTAATGGTTGCTAAATCTGGATAGCATAAATTTGCTAATAAAATGATTTCATATGTTTGAGATTTACAGGTGTATTATTTTGAACTTTATTTATTTTATCATCCTACTTCTGTTGCTTAATAATTTAAATCAATAAATAATACAATTTATCTAAATTTGTCCACAGGCATATTCACTCTTTTCATTCTCGTAGTCAGCGGTTATATTATATTCATTATCTAAGTGAATTATGGCATGTTTTGTATGTTAGTTTCATACTTTCATATTTAAGCCTTATTATGATCTAGTTCATCATTGGAAAACTGAAGGTTTTTTACATTTGCTGTAAATATTGCTTGTAATTTTTGTGTAGTAATACTTTGAGGACTAAGATGGTAATCCACTGAAATTTATGAAATATTGATATTGATGATGAATGATATAAAGTATATCTTTATGTAATTAACCCTTCCAGTGTCCACGTCATCTGTATATGTTCGGAGAATCTGAATTGAGAGGCCAAGGACCTATGTATCTGTTTTTTAGTACAACAAAATAATAGATTTTTTAAAAATAAAAATTGCAGTTTTAATTTTATATATATATCTTATAAAAAGCATATAATTCAGGCTTCAAAAATAATATTTCGTTTTTTAATTTGATGCATATTTTATTTAATTACAATAAAAATAATTTTATAAAGTATCTGATTGCCATTTCCTAGAAGCACCAAACGGTATTGCCGATTTGCTTGTTAATGTTCCTATTTGCTGAAGCAACCTTTTGATTTAAGTTCACAAGTTTGATGTGAATTATTATCAATAAATTTTCCCTTAAATTTTCAAAAATATCCTAAAAATTAACAAAATAAACTGCTATTTTTAAAAACAATTAGATTTTGGAAGTAATTACAAAATATGTACCACCATTTTTTTTCCCGTTTCACACTCTTTTCTGTCATAAACCGATTTCAGTATTCATAAGTCATTTTAATCATTTTTCCCTGCATTCTATGCATCTTTCCCACTCTTAAAAATCAAAACTGGAAGTAAACACATCTTTCTCAGAAATTCTGGTTGCAGCTGCATTTAATTAGTTATGCTTCGCTGAGGAAAACAAGACAGAGATGGCTGACACATGCAATCTCTGTTCCGTGTGCTATAAGTGTTTTTTACAATTTTGGTCCAGCTAATTGGATACCCTTTATAAAGATAGTATTTTTTTTATACATAAACTTTAGTTTTCATTTCAGTAGTTTAGTATCAGAAATTAGCAATCTTTTGGCCGATTAATAAGTATCAATTTTTTTTCATAGTTATGCTACATTGTATGGCCGGCCAACAACTTTTTATCGTGGATATTTTAACATCGCATTAGGCTATGTATTAATTTTTAATTTTTATTTTATTATTTATTACTTTTCCAGTAAAACTTTTATCTAATATCATTTTCTAAAAATAAATGAGGTCTTGGATATGGAAGCAAATTAATTTTTGCAGATTTACTTCTGTTAGTTAGTGATCTTTCGATCAGCTGATTTATCATCTTTCCGAGTTATGCTAGATCGGAGGCCGGCTTAAAAGCTGTCGCAGATATTTTATTTAACATCCCATTAGGTTATATGTAAGTTTTATTTTCATATTTCTTGTTTTTCTAATAAAAAAAACGTTGAGCTTGTACCATTTTCTGAAAATGAATGTTTTGCATCATCATCCTCCTCCTCAAGCAGCCATGGGCTACGGAGGTCCAACCACAACATGCAATTTAGTTCTCCAAGCACGTCTGTCCTGAGCTACATCTGCTGCATCTGGCCACTGCACACCAATTCTAACAAGGCCCTGTTTGACATTGTCTGCCCTCCCTATCCTAGGTCTCCCCCTCTTTCTGAGACCTTTAGGCACACTGTTCATAACCCTATTCGCCAATCTATAGTTATCCATAAGAGCAACCTGGCCAAGATGCTGGTCTTTCTGCACAATATGCTGCTTAAAGGAGGTTGCCGACTCCTTTGCGTAACCTCATCATTAGTTACAAAGTTGAACTACCTAATGCCCAAGATACTGTGTAAGCATTTAGTTTTGTGTTATGTTTAAAAAGCATCCAAGCTTCACTACCATAACCAACCCTAGAAAGAACCAAACTATTATACAGTCTAATTTTAGTCTTTAGGTGTATACGCCTATTTCTCCACACTCTCCATAGATTCTTAAAAGTCCCAGTAGCAATCCCTATTCATTTGTTAATTTCATGCTGCACGTCACCAGCATCTGTTACATAGCTCCCAAGATAATTAAACTACGACACCTGCTCAAGACTGCAACCATTCAGATGAACTGAATCACAGCCTGCCTGACAAATTTTCATCACTTTAGTTTTCTCTCTGTTTATAACCAAACCTACTCTACTACCAGTCTCATCAACAGCTGGAATGAAAGAGTTCATCTCAACATCATTTGCCAAAAGGGCTAAATCATCAGCATAATCTAAATCAGAAATTTTTGTATCTCCAGCCCATTTAAGGCCAAAATCTTTCCCTTGAAGTGAATTTTGCATAACATAATCAATAACCAAACTAAAGAGAAAAAGAGACAATATGCACCCTTGTCGAACACCAGAAGTAATGCTAAACCAATTGCTACAAGCCTTACCAACTCTCACACACGACTCAGTGTTATTATAGAGAGCTTTCATTATGTTAACTAACTTGTCTGGTATACCATATGATTTCCCAATCAACCACAAATTATGACGATCAACAGAGTCGAAAGCCTTTTTGAAATCAACAAAGCTAGCAACCAAAGGTTTCTGAAACTCTAAACATTTCTCAAGAATCTGCCTAAGTGAAAATATCTGATCTACACATCCCCTACCACTTCTGAATCCACATTGCTCATCACGCAATTGCCTGTCAACCAGATTCTTAATTCTATTAAGCACAATCATGGAAAGAACCTTACCTGGAACAGAGAGTAGGCTGATACCCCTATAGTTATCACAAGAACTGCGATCACCTTTTTTGAAAATAGGGATAATAATAGCTCTGGTAAAATCCTTAGGAACCATGCCTTTATCATAAAAGTTATTCAGAATTTCAGTCATCCAAGTGGTAACCGAAACATTCCCAGCTCTGAGCATTTCTGTAGTAATTTCATCTACCCCTGGGGATTTATATAGTTTAACTTTAGAAATAGTCAAAATAACTTCAGATTGTGTTATAGGGCCAACATTAAAGCCAGTAACACATCTATCATTGCAAACAATGGGAGTAGAACTAACCAGATTGTTCAGAACATCACTGAAATGCTCAGCCCACCTAGCCATGACACAATCCTCACCTTCTATATAACCTTACCTTGTTTATCCTTCAATACCAGTATACCTGTCTGTTTTCTACCATACAAAACATTAACTATAGCTCACTAGCTGTCTTTGGCAGAGTGGTTAGCGTGCTTGGCTACTGATCTAAGGGACCTGGGTTCGAGTCCTGGGTAAGGCATTATTGTATGCGTTGTTTTTCTGCTGAGGTTCTGCCATTCTCACAGATCTTCTACTATGGCATATAAACTGACAGACTCCTGTCAGACCTCTGTGGCAAGCAGCTGCTTGAGGAGGTATTTTTTTTATAGCTCTCTGCTGTTATGCTGTCTAACTGCTTCCCCGGCTTTTTCAGCCAAGCCATCAAGCCAAAGATTCTTAGCAGCAGCTAATTGATCCTTTACACGTTTATTAAGCTCTCTGTAATACTTTCTATTAGGACTAGTAGGGTATTGATTAAGGACATTCCTGCAGTTTTCTTTCTTTCTGAAATAAGCTCAAGTGCCTTATCACTCAAATAATTTTGCCTTGTCTGCTCCTTTTTTCCTAAAAGGGTATTGTTAGTTTCCAAAAGAGCCTGTTTAAAATGGTCCCATTTTTACTCAACTTCAGTAGTAAGCAAACCATGGGTGTCATGATGACTAAGTAACCTATCATGGTAAGCTTTGGCTATAACTGGGTCTTTCAGAGCTTCAGTATTAAGAGCAAATTTTTTAACCCTAGCACAACACTTTTTAAGTTTAAGTTGCAAGACACTATTAACAAGGTAATGGTCTGATCCAATTTCAGCTCCCCTATATGACCTGGTATTCCTAACAGAACTAGCCCATTTGCTGTTAATTAATATATAATCGATCATATTCTTATGCAGCCCATCAGGTGAAACCCATGTGTACTTATGTATGTCGCGGTGTTTGTAATAAGTGTTAGTTATTCTGAATCCATTGAGTTTACTTACCTGTAGGAGACGTTGCCCATTGCCATTGCAGCTACCAATACCAAAAGGGCCTATTACACCTCCCCAAAGGTCAGAGTCAGTACCAACTTTGGCATTGAAGTCACCTAGAACAAGGGTAATATCTCCTTTCTTGACAGAATTCAAAATATCCTGAAGTTGTCCATAAAACCTATCCTCATCCTCAGTGGGGCATAACAGCAGATAACATTCAAGTCTTTAACGCTTGTCTGAAATTTTGCTGTAAGAAACCTTTCATTAATGCACTCATATCCTAGAAGAGCATCACTAGCATGTGTGCTGAGAAGAAAACCCACGCCTTGGCGATGCTTACTGTTGTCCCTCCCTGAAAAGAGAAATCTAAGATTATTTTTAAGAATCTTAACTTTACCTGTCCATCTGGTCTCTTGCAAGCTGAGAATATTTAAATTATAATGGTGGAATTCTTGTGTGAGGACATCAAGAGAAAAAGCTCTGTGTAGAGTCTTCACATTCCAACTACCTATGGAGAGAAAATGGTTAGTGGGATGTTTAAAGAAACTATGTTTATTGAGAGAGGGAATGCCGCCAATATCAAACAGCCTCCTAATCGCAGACATGGGGCAAAAACCAGTTCCCCCACCACTAAAGGCTGAAGCCATCTACACTGGAAGACTTCCTCCAATGTAGAATTTGACGATGCCAATAGAAGCAAAGAGTTCAGGTGCCTGTGATAACCTCTATTCAGGATTATCCACCAGCTGATAAACATATCCTGTGAATCTATTGACTTGGGGCTGTCAACCCACAAATAAACAGAAAACACAGTGGAAGATTTTCCCTCCACAGAAGCCCACCAGTGCATCAAATTCAGGATCCATAATCAAGCTCAGAGCCATATATCAGTCCAGTAGGTTTATATGGTCAGCATCAGGACCGTGTCTGGTGAAAAAAAAGAAAAGTAGCCATAGTTTTCCAGATCAGTAGGCCACACTAATCTGGCAGCCCTCCCCTTCTGTTCACTTCCACAAGAGAGTATCTCTTTTGAAAGGTACTAATGGTCTGCACCACGAGAAGGTGGGGTTGGACAAAGAAATAAAAATTATAGTTGAGGTTGAATATTATATTAATCAGGAGAAAATTTCCTTTCAATTAATATATAATTTAACTATTTTTATTCATCAGGTTTTCCAAAAATAAGTCTTCATTGTATAGGGCGATATTTTTTCACCATATTATATTAAAAAAGGCTTGTAAATTTGTTTATATTATTTGCATAAAATTCTTAATTATATTCTGTTTAGTTTGGCATAACATGACCTAGATGCAGCAGATGTAGCTCAGGGGAGATATGCTTGGAGAACTAAATTGCATGATCTGGCTGGACCATAGCCCATGGCTGCTTAAGAATGATGATTCCTATAGATTGGTTATTTTTTTAGTACATGACTAAAAATGTCCTCATTAAAATAAAATGTCTTTTTTGTTAAACATTTAATTTACATAAAATCCATAAATGCTGAGAAATTTGGCATATAATGTGTCATAATTCCTTTCAATAGTTATTTGGCAAAAAATGTCCCTAAAGTTATTTTTCTTTTTGCCTCATCAGAGTGAAAAAATAGCTGGACCTCTAGATGTAAATCAGGTTTTCTGGCTGGACCCTGGAAGAGTTAACACAAATGGTGCATACTCCATAATGCCATTGTTTGAAAAATAATATGTGATAAAAAAATGACAACCATACACTGAATAATGAATATAATTATTTTATAAAATATTAAAACATAAATTATGAATTCTCATTTAATATAAATTCACCAACTGCATTAAAATAAATATAAATAAATAAATAAATACCCCCTCAAGCAGCTGCTTGCCACAGAAGTCTGACAGGAGCCTCAGTTTATATGCCATAATAGGTCTGTGAGGACGGCAGGACTTCAGCAGAAAAACAATAACACATGTCCATGCCTTGTCCAGGGCTCGAACCCAGGTCCCTTAGATCAGTAGCCTAGTGGGCTAACCGAAAAATAAATTCACAGAGAGAATGAGTCAATAAAGCAGTGACTCTCATAATTTTCTTGCTCACAGCACACTATTTTTCACTATTAATACTCGTGGCACACTAAAAATTTAAGTTGGCAACTCTACAGGAGACTTGTGCATGTGCAGTTTGCCTTCAGTGATTTATAAATGCAGAGTTATTCTGTTCAAGTTCTGACATGTACTGAGGCTAGTGCATATGCCTTATATGTTATGGGCATGTTTGGTGTTAATTTTTGTTTTAACATTAAGAATTAATACGGATAATTTTTTGATCAAATGGAAAAAGTTAAATGAAGAATCAGTGGCAGAAAGTAACAACAAAATGGTTTACAAATTTCCTTTTATCTGCAATATCGTCCGAAATTTCATGGTACACTTTGAGAACCACTGCAGTAAAGTGTGGAATCGAAACATCATTCATTTCATAATCTTGTTATTGCATGTTTTTAGAAAATTGCAATGCAAAACTTGAGCCATTACCTTATACATCAAATTTGTCAAATATGTTTCCCCCTCCCCATGATAGAATAGTCCCTAGAGCTATTTTGACTTCCATTATACAAAGATTAATTACCATCAAAAAATTTTAAAACATGCATTGCCAATATGCACTCAAACCTTTAGGGGCTAAATAATCCAATTCTTCTGGGTAATACCTAATATTTTGCGACAATTTTCTAGCAGTTTTATTTCTTTTGTGACAATTATCTTTTTTGTAGATGCTGGTGGGTAGTGGATATGATGCTTTGATTTACAGATTATAATGGAAAAAAAGGGTCTGCTATTACATGAAAAAACAAAACCACATTAGGGTGCTTTCTCTAAAGGGCCACCTTCAACAATGAATGCCTGTAAAATGTCTGAAAAGGGGTGCCAAAAAGGGACTTCACACATCAGGGTGCAAACATACCTTGCTTGAAGCCAGTCCTGGCTGCACGAGTACTCAATTCTAAATAATTACCTACAATTTTAACAATGCTCCCATCAGGTCTTAACCCTTCCAGGGTCGACTGCATAGACATTTTTCGTACACTACATGAAACTTTGATTTTTCTTTTTAATTGCCATTTGAAAATTATCTTACATGTCTTAAAAATATGTAATTCAGACTTGAAAAAATACTTTCTTTTTTCATTCAATGCATATTTTATTAAACTACAATATAAATAATTCGATAAAGCCCTCAGATTGCCATATTTTAGAAGCGCTATATGGTATTCTGATTTTCCCTTAAAGTTTCTAAAATCTGATAATTAACAAAAAAAAACTGCTATTTTTAAAAACGGAAGATTTTGGAAGTAATTATGAAATATGTATTTTTTTTGGTGTATAAAAGTGTTATCAAACTTAATACATTACTACGAAGTTTTTTTACTTCAGTAAAATTCAGAATTAAATTCTCTTTAATCTGGAAAATAACATGACCTATTTCTGTTGATTAGCTATTTATTAAAAATATTCCAAAGTTGATTTGTTTATTGGATCTGACATTTTTTACTACATGACTCTAAAAAAGTTGTATTAAAATAAAACTTGTCATCTTTTCGTTAAATATTTTATTTACAGAAAATCCAAAATTAAATGCTGTTTAATTTAGCATTTAACATGCCATAATTCCTTTCATTAGTTATTTGGCAAAAAAGTTCTAAAGTTAAATTTGGCCTCTGGATGTAAACCAGTATACTGGAAGGGTTAAACTTCAAAGTTATGAGTTTAATGTAGGCCTAATTGCCCCATTCTGAAAATAATCTGCAATAGTGCTCAGAATGCATCAAAAGAAGCAGTTGGGAGCCCATACTAGCTCAGCAATGGTGATGTCATCTCAGCACAGTTGGAATCCAAGTAAGAGCCTGCAGGACAGCAGAGTTGGAATTCAAGAAAAGTAGGACATCCTAGGAATAACACCACTTTGTTATGTGCATCTAACCAAGATGGTATCTGTCAGAAAACTAACAGCTACATCAATAAAATTATATCACCTAATATGAAAAAGAGCATATTTAGATATCTGAAATTTATCATATGCAGATTTCTGTATGTCATATTAAGGACATAATAATGCATTTAGGTACTACAGTGTTTTAATTAAAGAATAATTATTATAATAAATTATATATGTTCTATCATAATCATGGAGTGAACTGGGATTTACTAGATTGGCTTGACTATGATTTTACATGAAAGGATAATATGGTCATGTTCAACCAAAGATGAAGCCAATACATATTTAGATTTGTTTTGATATTATAAGTCTCTAACCCTCCAGAAGTGATGTGAAATGATAAGAGGTAGTGTCAGTCTCCCAGACTGATCATGCAAAAATGTTCTCCAAAAGCTTATAATAAATAAATTTGAAATAAACTTGGTTTTTGTTTATTTTAATAATTTAATTAAAAAACTTTATTCAAAGAAATGAAAAATACATCCTTAAAAAATGCCTAACAAATGTTTACTGATAAACAAAGATATTCTTTATTAAAAAAAAAACCTATTTGCTACTGATAGAGCCGTGGCCGAGTGGTTAGCGCACTTGGCTGCTGATCTAAGGGACCTGGGTTCGAGCCCGGGTAAGCCATGGATGTATGTGTTGTCTTTTCTGCTGAGATCCTGCCATCCTCTCAGATCTTCTACTTTGGCATATAAACTGACACGCTCCTGTCAGACCTCTGTGGCAAGCAGCTGCTTGAGGGGGTATTTATTTTTTTTAGAGCCAATTACTTAACTTTTGGATTATATATGGGATTTAAATAAAAATAGTTTGTGTTTACAAAAAAATATCTAACACAAGTTAAAACTGCAACACCAAGAGTGGCATTGGTGTGACAGACCAAGTTGGCAAGTAACTTAATCTGGAGTAAATGGATGGACTAAACATTGCAACACTAGGTTAATTATATCATATTAAAAAGGTACTATCAGCACATTTGCACCTAAACTTTTGTGTTGCCAAATTATTAGAAAATATATTCTCAATTGGTCTGACAGACTGTATGCAACTTCTGGAGGGTTAACAATAAAACAAGTAATTGTTTTCCTTATTCGTTTAAAATAAAAAAAATTAATATTTTAAAACCATGTATTGAGAAGTAACTGATATGACTACTATGATTTGAAACCAGTGCTTTAGATGCAAGAAATTTGGTATGTAACATAACATAATCATGTATACCAATAATTCAAGCCATTTGCTTACTGAATATATTCATCATTTACGATGTTCATAACTCTTTCCAAAAATATTTACTTTTTGATGTAAAAAGCTCACTGCACTAACTTCAGAAATTATAACCATATTAACAGATAGATATATATTAATTAGAATAGTGGTACACTCGAGTTTTCCTTGGAGGGAATTTAACAGCAATTGCAAAACACGACAGTAGATCAGTGTTACTTGATCAGCTCCTTAGGTGGTAACTAGTCAGTCACGACCTATAATTGTTTAGTCAGTGCACTAGAATTCTTATTTTAAAAATCATTTCAATGAAAACTGTATATTCAATATATCAAATCTCACTATATAGACAGCACTACACAATTTGCAAAATAATTTAAATGATCTTACTATGGTAAATCAGTTTATTGAATGAACAGAGGAATTAAATTTAGGTTCGTTTGAAAAAAACTCTTAAGATATCGTTCGAAAACGTAAAGATCATTCTTATAAATTGGTAATCACTCAGTACTACTTACTGAACAATGTTCAAGAAATAAATTTTACTCACGGTGTAAGTCGTTGGCTGTATTCGTTTGCTATTGTTTCTATTCCACCAGCCCTTGCAACTGCAATATAACAATTTTCATTGCCTATATCTATTCCTATCACAGACATTTTTCTATTTGACAGAGAACACAACAAGCTTATATTTAAAGTCGCTCAAAGAAAGCAAAATGAGTTTAATAATCAGAATGCACCCACGCTTTAAATACAACCCTAACACCGCCGAGAAATTTCCCTAAAAAGAAAGATCGAGAACCTTCTCTAACTGCTGACAGCCAATAGTTACCGGTCGCTAACCGTAGCGCCGTCTGCGCAGACGAATATTATAAAACTTCTAGATATGTAGAAATGTAACCTAGCTATCAAATTTTGTTCTATTTTCATCACCAACTTATTTGTAGGACTCTTTCAAATGTCTTTAAAAGCTCTTTTATAGCCTTTAAAAGTATATTGCTGTCAGTTAAGCAATTTATTTGCTGTCAGTAAGCGACTCATTAAACATGACAGGACGAAAGAGCGATCCTATTTGGAAAGGTTTCAAGAAATACCCTAAAGGAAAGGGATTTCGTGCCGTTTGTTTACAGTGTAACAAGGACATAACATCTTTGCAATGGCTAGACCATGAAATCTTTTCTGTAATGAACTCGTCAGAACCCGACAAAATCAGACGCTACCTCAACATCATACAAACTCATCTAAAGGCCTTGAGGGACCAAGCAAAGGTTTCAACGGTGGAAAGTGAATGAATTTAACTGAAGAACTATCCACTATGGCTCTGCACCGTTCAGTTAAGAATATGTCAGGATGCACAAAGAACTGTACTGGGGGTAAAGTCAGCTTCACCATTGGTACCTTGTCATAACAGTTGAAGGCTATTTCACAGAAGACGTAAGAAACATTCACCGATATCGCTAAACGTTTTTGTGGAAGAGGAGGAAGTTGAGTTACATCGTTTAGATAATATATCATTCATGTCTGAATGGAACTTTCCTATGTTACTAAAAGTACGGCGAGGTGGTACGCACCTCTGAATATGTACTAATAGTGTGAAAATGTTACTAAATAAATAGTGTATCTGATTTTTTCGTCATTGTGATTTCTTTTTTTAGCGGGGTTGAAAGGTTTACCTGAAGCCTAAACCATATACGAACTAGCGAAATCTATTTTGAAAAATAACTATAGGAAGAAAGTGACGGCTAATTTCCCCGACACCGGAATTACACAGAAATAAAAAAAATGCATGTAAATGACCAGAGGAGTTTTAAGTGAATCTCAAAGAACACAAAATGTGATACACGACTTTTAAGCTGCGAAATTTTTTCACATGTCTTGATGGGAACAATTTAGTTTACCAATGTGATAGCATTAAACAATTATGGGATAAACTTCTATTCCAAAACACTGTTACCTTTATACGTTCCTACATGAGAAATAAACTTTCACAGGAAATAAGAATCTTAAATTTTCTTCCAACATGAACAAAATATTTCTTACAAGTGTATAACCCCCTAGAGTTATAACTCGTTTGCGAGTGTAATTTTAAGTCCTGGTATGAAAGAGATTAGTGTTCGCAGTAAAACATTCTTTACCAATAGCGCAGTCCATACGGTTGCACTATATCAGTTAATTTCGGGTCAATAGCAAAGTTTCAGTATAATACCGAAAGAAAGTTCGTTGACCTCGGGAAACCTGTTTTAGAGCAGTGGGCGTCACAACTCTCATTTTATTCACACTACAAGTGTGCATGCGAAAGTTTTTATTAGTTTCAAATGTACCAAAGACAGTTTGCTTTTACAACGTTTTTTCGATGTATGACCGAATATTTCCTAAACTTTAGACCCCTGCATTACGGAAAATGTGGTTGTCAGTTAAGATTTAGAGGGTATATCTCGCCATGAATTATTTGCACACTAGTACACGGACCAAAACAAAAGTTTGGCATAACTCCCAGACTTAATAATTTATTCCATGCAGGGGTAAGGTAATTCTGGATATTAAATGTTCAAGTGGTTTGACACCCCAGTACATATAAACAAATATAGTAAACTTAGGCGTAAGAAACTTTAAGAAGTCAGAGAGTAATATTAAAATGAACAGGGATAATCCAGATAAAGATGGAGAATAGGGGTCATATAGTTTCTGAATTTAAATAAGTGATATCGTTCAAAGAAATTCCACCATTCCTGATTTATATCAGAATATTTGTTATGTCTTAGAAAATAACGGGTTGTCTAGAGTGAAAAGCCATATAATTCTAGGTAAAACATTCAGGACTTGAGTTTTTCAAATCCTACCCTGCCGGGGTACCCACGGAGCTGCAGCTTTCAAGGTCCCCATCTGCCCCCATGTCGGTTGGTCGATCGCGTACCGAGGCACGTGGGCGACTATTGTGGCTTTAATACGCCTAGTAAAAAATCACACATCTTGTGGCAACTTGAAACGCACAGACAATTATACCGATGTTTTAAAGTGAAAGCACGAACAGAGTGCAAGACCTCAGCCGTAAAATCTTATAGTTCACCCTTTGATGTCCGTACATTTCACACGTGTACGAGACAACTTACTCATCAGAAAGTGTATATTTACGTCGTTTTTGATTTTAATCACCAGAGAGTGAATATAGCGTGTGTATTTATGTCGTTTTGATTTACGTAAATCACCAGACTCTGAATATCTCAATATGGACTTTGACAGCCGTCCCATGGCCGAGTGGTTATCGCGCTTGGCTACTGATCTAAGGGACCTGGGTTCGAGCCCCGGGTAAGGCATGGCCGTTTGTGTCGTTTTTCTTCTGAGGTCTTGCCATCCTCACAGACCTTCTACTATGGACCGGAGATACCCAGGTTGATGACTTCAACAAAACGCAAATATAATGACGATTATATAGAGTTTGCTTTTATTCTTTTTTAGGTGTGTCGCGGAAAAAAAAATAGATTCAGTGTGCCGCGGAAAAAAAAATTAGATTCAGTGTGCCGCAGAGTAAAAAAGTTTGCGAGACACTGTCTTAGAAAATAACGGGTTATCTAGAGTGAAAAGCCATATAATTCTAGGTAAAACATTCAGGACTTGAGTTTTTCAAATCCTCCCCTGCCAGGGTACACACGGAGCTGCAGCTTTCAAGGTCCCCATCTGCCCCCATATCGGTTGGTCGATCGCGTGACCGAGGCACGTGGGCGACTATTGTGGCTTTAATACGCCTAGTAAAAAATCACACATCTTGTGGCAACTTGAAACGCACAGACAATTATACCGTTGTTTTAAAGTGAAAGCACGAACAGAGTGCAAGACCTCAGCCGTAAAATCTTATAGTTCACCCTTTGATGTCCGTACATTTCACACGTGTACGAGACAACTTACTCATCAGAAAGTGTATATTTATGTCGTTTTTGATTTTAATCACCAGAGAGTGAATATAGCGTGTGTATTTATGTCGTTCTGATTTACGTAAATCACCAGACTCTGAATATCTCAATATGCACTTTGACAGCCGTCCCATGGCTGAGTGGTTATCGCACTTGGCTAGTGATCTAAGGGACCTGTTTTCGAGCCCCGGGTAAGGCATGGCCGTTTGTGTCGTTTTTCTTCTGAGGTCTTGCCATCCTCACAGACCTTCTACTATGGCATATAAACTGACAGGCTCCTGTCAGACCTCTGTGGCAAGCAGCTGCTTGAGGGGGTATTTATTTTTATTATTTTTATTTTAATAATATGGAAACTGGTTTGTCCTCCTATCGATGGCGCATCCTAGAAAAACACGCTGTGAATGGGTTTGATTCTTTAGTCCATGTTGTATTGCGACAAAGTTACACGGGTTTTTAGAAAGATCCTGTAACCCCTGGGGTGTTGTATTGCGGGGAAGCATCTTCGGTATCTAAACTTTTGTGATTCTAAGGGTTTTCAAAAAATAGAGCATTCCCGTCGTGAAGGTACATTACGGTCTCAGCTTTGGTAATGGTTAAGTGTGTTTCTGCTTTAACGTGGACAGAATATTCAAGAAGTACATTTTGAAACTGGTTGACTTGGAAACTTTTTCGCGTTAAACTACTAGAATTATTTAGAGTTTCACACTTCTGCAGTACTAGAAATTTTTTTTATATTCAATGTTCCGTCTGATGTTTTCAATTGTTTTATATTCAGATCTCGCGAACTCAAAAAGTTTTTTGTATGTTGTTAAATATTATCTTATTTTTATTCATTTGGCGTGTAGAACCTAATTTATAATATGTAGTCATATAACGTATATATTTCACACGTGAATATATTTCACTTACACGTAAAATTTATTCTATATTCACACCTATATATCGTGACTGTATTTAAAACGACTGATAAATTATGTATTAAACGTAAAATAAATTTGAATCACACCTTTATATCATACAAACATCGTGAGTATGTTTTAAAACGTACGGTAAATTACACTTAAACGTAATATTTAAAATGATAGTATTTGTGCGCTGCACGTATTTTGATCGATAAATTAGGTATATATTACACAGTATTTTTTTATTCTAGGTACCGTGAATGTAGCTTTTTGTATTGCACGCCACAATCCTCGTACAGGTTTATTAGAAATATATAATTCTTTGACTTTTTAACGGCGTATGCTTCAATTCATCAATTCAGGAGAACAGGTCGAACCATTCTTCGATGCGTTCCTATGACGTTATGCTTCGCGTGCTCCGCGTAACTCGTCCGTCACATTCTGCAATGCTGCCATATGGAAAAGGTGCTTAGGGGGCCAGAAATGGGAGTTCAAAAATGATAGGACGCCACTGCAGAATATTCGAGAAAAATCTGTGAAACAGGTCGGCTCATACAGGAAATGGGGGAGCAAAAATTAAGCCCTCCCTAGAGAACTTAATAAACGTGTAAAAGATCAGTTAGCTGCTGATAAGAATCTTTGGCTTGATGGTTTGGCTGACAGAGCCGAGGAAGCAGTTAGACAGCACAACAGCAGAGAGCTGTACCAGATAGTTAATGTTTTGTGTGGTAGAAAACAGACAGGTATACAGGGATTGAAGGATAAACAAGATAAGGTTATAGAAGGTGAGGATTCTGTCATGGCTAGGTGGTCTAAGCATTTCAGTGATATTCTAAACAATGTGGTTAGTTCTGTTCCCATTGTTTGCAATGATGATAGATGCATTGGTGGCTTTAATGTTGGGCCTATAACACAATCTGAAGTTATTTTGGCTGTTTCTAAACTTAAACTTCATAAATCCCCAGGGGTAGATGAAATTACTACAGAAATGCTTAGAGCTGGAAATGTTTCGGTTACCACTTGGATGATTAAAATTCTGAATATCTTTTATGATAAAGGCATGGTTCCTAAGGATTTTACCAGAGCAATTGTTATCCCTATTTTCAAAAAAGGTGATCGCAGTTCTTGTGATAACTATAGGGGTATCAGCCTACTCTCTGTTCCAGGTAAAGTTCTTTCCATGATTGTGCTTAATAGAATTAAGAATCTGGTTGACAGTCAATTGCGTGATGAGCAATGTTGATTCAGAAGTGGTAAGGGATGTGTGGATCAGATATTTTCACTTAGGCAGATTCTTGAGAAATGTTTAGAGTTTCAGAAACCTTTGGTTGCTAGCTTTGTTGATTTCAAAAAGGCTTTCGACTCTTTTGATCGTCATAATTTGTGGTTGATTGTGAAATCATATGTATACCAGACAAGTTAGTTAACATAATGAAAGCTCTCTATAATAACACTGAGTCGTGTGTGAGAGTTGGTAAGGATTGTAGCAATTGGTTTAGCATTACGTCTGGTGTTCGACAAGGCTGCATTTTGTCTCCTTTTCTCTTTAGTTTGGTTATTGATTATGTTATAGGAAATTCACTTCAAGGGAAAGATTTTGGCCTTAAATGGGCTGGAGATACGAAAATTTCTGATTTAGATTATGCTGATGATTTAGCCCTTTTGGCAAATGATGTTGATGAGATGAACTCTTTCATTCGAGCTGTTAATGAGACTGGTAGTAGAGTAGGTTTGGTTATAAACAGAGAGAAAACTAAAGTGATGAAAATTGGTCAGGCAGGTTGTGATTCAGTTAATCTGAATGGTTGCAGTCTTGAGCAGGTGTCACAGTTTAATTATCTTGGGAGCTATATAACAGATAATGGTGATGTGCGGCATGAGATTAACAGACGAATAGGGTTTGCTGCCGGGACTTTTAAGAATCTATGGAGAGTGTGGAGAAATAGGCGTATACACCTAAAGACTAAAATTAGACTGTATAATAGTTTGGTTCTTTCTAGGGTTAGTTATGGTAGTGAAACTTGGACACTTTGTAAACAAGATAACAGGAAACTAGATGCTTTTGATTCCAGATGCTTACGCAGTATCTTGGGCATTAGATGGTTCAACTTTGTAACTAATGATGAGGTTAGGCAAAGGAGTTTGCAACCTCCTTTAAACCGCATATTGTGTAAAGAGAGACTCCTTTGGTTTGGCCATGTTGCCCGTATGAATAATTATAGATTGGCGAATAGGGTTATGAACAGTGGGCCTAAAGGCCTCAGAAAGAAGGGGAGACCTAGGATGCGGTGGGCAGACAATGTCAAACAGGACCTTGTTAGAATTGGTGTGCAGTGGCCAGATGCAGTAGATGTAGCTCAGGATAGACTTGCTTGGAGAACTAAATTGCTCGGTCTGGTTGGACCTCTGTAGCACATGGCTGCTTGAGGATGATGATGATGATGATGAGGCTGTCTCACACAGACAGGGGTCAACGTACGCCACTATAGCGGCCGGGCTGTGCGGGCGTCTTTCAATGCGCATGCGCGAGTCCTCCCATCTCCCGCCAATGGCGGCCATTTTTTTTTATTTCGTTCCCTCCTCATGACCGATTGTACCTATGTGAGCAAACTTGTGTCCGTCAACGGTCATTTTCAGGATGTGTACCCCATACTGCCGCAGGGCCTTTTCAAGGGTTAACGCCAGACAAATGGTGGGAGTCTTGCACAAGTAAGAGTCTCTGAACCCGGACACACTTGGGGGTAAAAATGGGAGAGACAATAATTAAGCCCTCCCTAGGCCATCTCCCACAGACAAGGGATCAATGACTGAAAAAAACCTCAGCACACGCGTGGGTGTAAAGAAATGGGGGAGGCAACAATTAAGCCCACCCCATCACAGAAGTCAATGATCCTCTAGCACCAGGAAAAGCATACGGGTGGGAAATGGGGGTGGAAGCTCTCCCCAGAGGCCTTTTTGAGGGGCTCCCAAGCATGTTGACCCCATCAAGAAAATTAAGCCCTCCCTATCAAAGCCCATCACGGGACCGTTGACACCGACGCCAACGTGGGCGATGACGTCACTTCTGTCGCAGGTGCTGGTTGTCACTACTATCATGTCAACTAATCCCGTCCCTTTGGTATCAAATCTCATGTGAAACTATCCAAGTCCACTAAACTTTTTTTGGTGACAACCCACTCTCAGAACGGTTGATGCAATCCTCTAAATAATTACAAAACTAAACTTTCGGTGGAAACGATCAGAATGGCTGATGCAATCCTCAAAAATAATTACAAGGTCCCATATTTTGCGAATTCGACCTTCACTAGAATAAGGACTATCCCGCAGTAACTGTTTTAAAAGACTGTCCCGCAGAAAATGAAAAAATGCTATTGAGTAAAAAAAAAATTATGAAAGGAAAACGGTGAAAAAATCTGATTTAAAAACAAATTATTCGTAATTTTGAAAAATATTGAGCGGTAATATGGTCTGGTGACCTGTATGGGCAATATAAAAGACCCACTTTAGAACACACAACTAGCGTGCAGAACGACCCCCCCCCCCCCCCCCACAAACCACGTTTTACAATCTGAAAAGTCCTGCGAAATTAAAAGTATTATTCCAAACGGGGAATCACAAGGGTTTTATTGACGGATGAATCTTGGATCTCCCCCTGCGCTGTCGACCCCTTTGCTTTCATATCAGGCGCAATGTCTTACAACATGAAAACCCACTGGCACTCTTGATCGTAGTTTTCGGACTCGAAATTTTTCCAAGTCCAGAGTCGGATGGCCGAAATTTTTCCAAGTCCAGAGTCGGATGGCCGAAATTTTTCCAAGTCCAGAGTCAGAGGGGGCCTCTGACTAAACCCATATTGTCTACCTCATCTCAATCTCCTTTCGTTTCAGGCCATCACAGGATATGGAAACAATGTTTTCCATCCTCTTATCGAAACATCCCATTTATGATAGGTCAGTTATTTGTTTACCAGTCAGAAGAATTTCCCTTCGAGCCCCTAAATCTCTTAGTGTTGAGCCTCTCTTATATAGTCTCCATAAGTTTGAAGGATATATCTGTGATCCATCCGACATCTGCGTTTCCGCGTCAGGACTTGTTTTGGAAAGTGGTTTTACGTTAAATCTGCCATGTCTCAATTAATTACTCTTAACTCAATTAATTACTCATAATCGTTACGCGACATGATTTCATTCCTAATACTTATTGCTGCTGTATCCTCAATATATGGTGCAAACTGTTTCCTAGGAAGTAACGCTACACATTAAGATAACAATTTCTTCCCATGAAGAAAATCAGCTATGGGAGTAATCATTTTTTAAAAATCTACAAACGCTCTCACAGTTTTTAAAAATCGTCTTCTTCACCGTTTACCGGCGAACGTGATGACGCTGATGAAATTCGCGTTGCGATATTAGTACACGCTTTACAAGGTCAGTTGTTTTCATAGGGTAAATTCTGTACGCAGCAGAATGCTATAGAAAGTAAGCCACGCTAAAAGTAGAATTCACGCGTTTCCACTTGCTTTTCTGCCTACGGTGCGAAAAAACTTTAGTTCCAACATGAGTTAACGCAGTAGGAAACAATAGTTTTATTAAATACACTAACCTACTATAAAACATAATAAACAAGTCTCACGCGATCGTACCCTCTCAACTTACCTGAGTTAATCCACCGAAATTTTATTTGCAACTGAACTGATAGTCAAAATTTAGCAAATACTTCAGTGATTATATCAGTATATCTATGGAACAAGCTTCTTCGGCTACATAAAAATTCGCCTAACTATGCTCTGACATATAAGTTCTGATCGGGCCTAGGTAAAAGAATTCTGTACTTTTGTCACGAAAATCGATATTCTCACGTAGAGCGTACTAAGTGGCAGAAAAATACCTTTAGAAACTACGAGCGTGAAAAATCCCAGAAATGCCTTATTAAAAATAGGAAAATTCCCTACACTTCTACTTCTCAACATCGCCTCTATTACAAGTACCAAAAGCTCCTGCTATTATTCTCGCTTATCTGAAAGAAATGATATGCATGCACAGCAACAGGCAACCAGTGGTAAAGGTCACAGGTCAACTCACACACTGACCTATGGGAAGCAGATAAACCGGAAGCATGTCTAATTCCTTGTGAGAACCATTCCATGTTTTATCTTCCTCGAGGATGTCCTAATGAGAAAGTTAAATAATTACTGTTACATGTCGAAATGCACCAATTCAAAATAAGGAATTCTTCAGCCGTCTCAAGAGTTGTACTTAAAAATTTAAAGTTCCGAGGGCGAATGCTGTGTATTTTTACATATTATTGGGAATGCAGTTAATCTTCTTATTTTTGATCATTCCTTGCAGATGGCTGTCCTTTAGGTTATGAAATATAACTGGAATCTTATTTGGGAGCTTAAAATTGAGATTACATGTATTATGAGTGGCTCCTCGGAGAAGCGCTAGGGGGGAAAACACTATATCCATGCAATGAAACTCATTTGGCATAAAAAACCTAGGCCAATATCACGACTTGTACACAAGCTGTGCTTCTCTTAGCTGATGTGTTTGAGAAAACTATGTGTCAGATACTATGAAATTGATCCTTGTCATGTTTACACAGCTCCTGGACTAGCCTGGCAAGCATGCCTGAAGATGACAAATGTTAATCTAGAGTTGATAACTGATTTTAAAATGTACTTTTTCCTGGAAAAAGACATACGAGGAGGAATTTCAGCGATATGCAAACAAGTATTTAGAATGAAAAACTGATTGCAAGTTTGTTTCACTGTCATACAATCTTAGAGATAAACTCATTATATAGCTTAATCTTCAAATGCATATTTCTCAATATCTATTCTTTGCATTTTCTCATACATCTCGCAAGATAATTAAAGTAACTTGCTCAAACACTGATTCATCTTAACTATGTGTATATTTACTTTCATAGCACCATTTGCCGAAAAAGGTAAAATCGCCAGTATCACCTGAGTCAGATTATAATTTTTTCCATATATCTACTAATTCTTTACATTGGAAATCTCACAATAGCCTGAAATGGACAGTACTTTACCCACGATACAACTATAAGTTATGATAACCAACATATTAAAAGATTTATCTCATAGACAGTAGGTTAGCACGCTCAGCTTCTAATCTAAGAAACCTAGAGATCCTTGGTAAGACATGAGTGTTATTTTTCTACTGAGCACCTATGGCGTATGAAAGGATTCTGTAACTGCTATAACAAATAGTTGCATAAAGCCATATTTAAAGATATCTTGATTTCGAACTCACTAAGATTCTTATATGCAATCAATAGAGATTTGTACAAAAAATGTCTATATTTTCGGATCAGCCTCATGCTCTTTTCAGGGTTCTGTGTGTATTTCTACAGCTCCCTACTACGTTTCAATAAGCGCGTAAGTAAACTGCTTGTATAAGGGCGAAGGTGATTATTTTTAGCTGTAAGCACACGTTTTTTCGACAATGATATGTATTCGTGTTTTTCACTACATGCGGACATGCATTTCATGTCTAAGAATCGGTTTAGTTATTTTTCCTGCATGAGAATATATATTTCTACACTAGTATGGAATTCTTAGAACAAGTTGTACTATGTTCGTGTGAAAGTGGTTATTTTTCGCTGCAAGCACACGTTTTTTGATAATGGTATGGTGTTTCACTTGTTTGGAAATCTGAAAGAACACTACCTATAGAGCATTACCCCAGTAAATTCCGTTAGTATGTATTAAATGCTTCTCGATTCTGAGGGCTCCCAGAACCGATCTGTTAGATAATACTTTGCGTTTCAACCGTTTTCCAGACGCGTAAAGCGCCAAGTCTTTCAACGCTTATTTCACACTTCAAACACTCATCAAGACAATCAATATTGCAGAAGTAAGATTGAAAAGGAGAAGCGATAGGGAAGCGAAAGAAAAGCACCCTACCCATGCATTCTCACATTAAACATTTTACAAATAACGTAAGCATTCATTGGTTCGCCTCAAAACAGCCCGACAGAGGGCGCCCCTGTGCCAGCTTGAAAGACAGCAAGGAGAACAACAACGTTCATTTCTAGTGAAGATGGAATATTCACTTTTTGTGCAAGCATGTGAATATTACTTTTCAGCTGTGTGTGATTCAAATATTCACTTTACTGAACATGGGTGAAATCGCTCCAATGGAGTGAACTACAGTGAAATCCTCACACAGGAAAAGGTACTCACATTGGAAATAGGTGATAAATCCTACAGTTCGAAATCAATAGCTGAAGGATGACCAGAAGGTTGGGGAGAGGAGACTGAGGTAGAAGGGTTGGACTGGTAGTGGGCAACGATACTATTTATTAGTGAATTACCAGTATCAGTGCTAGCAGAGTTGGAAGAGCTGGTACAAGGCTAACCGGTATTCTTTCAAACATATATCGTGTCTGCTTCTTCATATCTATATACTATTCTTTCGAGCACAAATGTTAAAAGATTTCGAAGCAAGATGATACATGCAACAGTTAAAAAACTGTAAATAAGCGATTTTCGGCGTTTTGGCCATTTAACCAGCCATCTGTTGGGTACAGGAATATTGAAAACTAAGACACAAATACGTCTTTACTAGTAACGGGAAATCTATGAACAGTACTTGAAAAATCATTGTCCATAACATTAATTTTTTTATTATATTCATGTATTTCAAACCATTTTCTTGTTACGAGGCATCTGACAGAAAACGTAAGACAGGCGTGCTCAAAAAAATATTCTAACGTGTTGAAAAATACTTACTGCTACTGAAATATGAGTATTCAATTCAAATCAATGGATGAATGGCATTATACATATTCAACGGATGTCTTTCTAAGTGTATGTCTCTATGCATACATGAATGCGATTGACTAAGTTTTTTCTTCATATCTATTTTGTCACATACTTGTTTCATGTTTTGTCTCTGTAATTGTGTGTTTGTGTGTGCGTACGTTGCGTGCGTGTGCCTATGTTTATGTGTATGTTTTCATGTTTGTTTCTGCGAATGTTTTCATGTTTGTTTCAGTTAATCGGATGTATTTGTTTCTGTGAACCAGATGTGTGTGCATGTGTGTGTGTGTTTGTGTGTGTGTATACGTTTTCATGTTTCTATGAATCGTGTGTTCAAGAATAAATATGTTATCTGTCAGTTGCTCGTTACAAAAGAAGCTAACACTTTACAAACCTCAACAGGTTGACATTAAGAAATTCCAAATCTCATCGAAAAGTCATTAAACAGATAAGAGTGAATGAATGCTTACGTTACGTTTACTTTTAATGTGAGAATGCTGGGTAGGGTGCTTTTCTTTTGCTTCCCTATCGCTTCTCCTTTTCAATCTTACTTCTGCAATATTGATTGTCTTGATGAGTGTTTAAAGTATGAAATAAGCGTTGAAAGACTTGGCGCTTTACGCTTTAGGTCTGGAAAACGGTTGAAACGCAAAGTATTATCTAACAGATCGGTTCTGGGAGCCCTCAGAATCGAGAAGCATTTAATGCATACTAACAGAATTTACTGGGGTAATGCTCTATAGGTAGTGTTCTTTCAGATTTCCAAACAAGTGAAACACCATAACATTATCAAAAAACGTGTGCTTGCAGCGAAAAATAACCACTTTCACACGAACATAGTACAACTTGTTCTAAGAATTCCACACTAGTGTAGAAATATATATTCTCATGCAGGAAAAATAACTAAACCGATTCTTAGACATGAAATGCGTGTCCGCGTGTAGTGAAAAACACGAATACATATCATTGTCGAAAAAACGTGTGCTTGCAGCTAAAAATAACCACCTTTGCCCTTATACAAGCAGTTTACTTACGCGCTTATTGAAACTTAGTAGGGAGCTGTAGAAATACACACAGAACCCTGAAAAGAGCATGAGGGCTCAGGGCCGTGCGGTAGATTTTTTCATTATGATGCAAGTCTTCGAAATGCCGCCCCTTAAATGTTTTTTCTTTAAAATAACCTTCGATTGTGATTAAAAAAAAAAACTGCACAAAATGTACGAATACTATTTTTAATTTGAAAATATAAACTACTTTAAAAGAATGATATCAACTGCAACAATCTACTACAGTTTTACCCTTCTAACTTTAACAAATTCGTTAATTAGAGATGTGTAGTCAAAATAGAGTGGCATCCAATGTAGATTCAATAGAAATTAATGACAGATCTCTAAGTTTTGTTTGGCTTATTGAACTTCTTAAGTAGTGTTTTATTAATTTTAATTTGGAAAAACTTCTTTCCCCCTAGCTACAGAGACAGGGAGTGTTAATAAAATTCTCAGAGCTACAACAGTATTCGGATACAAAGTAATTAAGTTATTTTGGCACAAATAATTTAAAACATCCAAAGGTTTCATAGAATATGGTAGCATTCGGGATACATTACGTAATTTTTCTTGAAGATCATTTGCATTTATATCTGATTCATTTTCGACCTAAAGTATTGACTGGAGACTGGTGCAATAATTTTCTAGCGTTTTGTCATCTATATCCTTGAGTTTTAAAATGTCATATAAAAACTGAAAATTTTTGCTATGGGTTTCCAGAAGCGTGAATCGTTCATTCAGAGAATTAAGGGTAATGTCCAGAATATAATTGAAAAAGTTTATTTTAAATTTATTCTCCTCTGTTGAGGGTTGATCGACAGCTTCTTCATATTCAAATTGACGCTTTTTCCTTCTGGCTCTAAACTTCGGTTTCGGCAGGAAATTCTGCACTGCATTCAAGATTCTCTGCAATCTCATTAGCAGCAATTTTCATCTGATCATATCCAGATTGTCTATAACTTTCCACTTTTTGTATGGTTTCTGATAACATCTTTACACAATCTGACAAATTTATAGTTACAGATTGCAATAGCTTCGAGTCTGAATTTATTTCAAATAAAATATCATACAAAGAATTACACCGCATGTAAACTTGTAATTTTTAATATTTTTTGCTAACCTTCTTGCTTTAACTTTAGTTTCTGCATCTCTGTTGATGTCTTCTATTATTTGGAATAATGCATCATAGGTTTCGCAAAGTTGAAATCGTAAAGGTTTTAACGCATCTACTGTGCTTGACCACCTAGTAGCACTCAATGGTTTTAGAGTTAATTGTGAAACATATTTTTTAGCACTTCCCAACGCTTTGTAGAACCAGAAAAAAAAGTGTAAAGTTGTTGTACAATAGAAAAAAAAGTTGTTGTTTCTGTAGAAGAAGACGCTGCATCATTCACAACTAGGTTTAAAGAATGACATGCACAGGGCATATAAAACGCCCTTGGATATTTTTCCAGTATTCTATTTTGTACACCCTTTCTTACTCCTTTCATATTAGCTCCGTTGTCATAGCCTTGTCCTCTAAGCCACTTTAACTCAAAACCTAACTTTTCCAAATGTGTCAGAATAACTTCTGTCAAACCTTCTCCGGTTGAATCACTAGCTTAAAAAAAAAACCAATAAAGAATTCTTCAATTTCATATTTGTTTTGAATGGAGTTTAAAGCGACAATCTTATTGTTAATGAGAGCTGTTCAATATGACTTACGTCTGGGGTACAATCGGCGATTTTCGAAAAATATTTAGCGATTTTTGTTATTTCGACAATTTTTGCTGAAAATTACATTTCCCATCAAATTTATCAATTCATCTTGTATATTATTGCTTAGATAAGTCAGAGACCATTTATCAGACTCGCGTTGAACTCTCCTGATATGTTCTTTCATAACTGGATCAAACTCAAAGCAATTCAACCAATTTTAGGAAGTTTCCGTTATTTGGCTGAAACAAATGTTCAGTTGTTCCACGAAAAGCTAAGCATTGTGAAGCCAATAGTCTAATTAATGACATAATTCTTTTTAGAACTCCTCTCCAATGCTGAATTTCCATATCCATAATTCGTTGATATTCAGCGTCAATAGTGTTTTTCTGCTTTAATCGAATGTCCAATTCTTTCCATGCTCTAAAAGCATTTCTGTGATTTACAGACTTTTCGTGCATTGTGAGGGCCCTTATAAGATTTCCCCAGTCAGAATAACCTTTTTTGGGCCAGTCATTAATAGCAGACGAATTATCAAATAATATACAACAAAAACAAAAAACGGCATCATTTGTAACAGAGTAAATCAACCAACTTCTCTCAACGATTCACTATTGCTCAACACTTTCAAATAATGCGAGGGCGAAAATCTACGCCTTCCTTTATTAATAGTAAACTCGAATTCTTTAATTTGATGTGGACCCCTCTCAACCAGTATTTGACGAGTTTCAGATGACATGCAGAAAGCATTCCACAATGTAGGATCAGAAGCAATTTCGTTTAATATCTGCTGGCTGCTACTGCTACCCGGCTCTTGATGAACTTCTGATGGTATTTTTGGCTCTCTTCAACAACTTCTTATGGAAGTGATTGGGGCGGCACTGAGTTTTTATTTGCCAAATCCTAAGCAGTCGCTGTTGATGTGGATGTGGACGGCTCATCTAAACAGGACTTTTGTACTAAGAATTCCTTCATAACATAGCTTAGCTTTCTTCCTTGTTCCTCTTTCTTTAAGTGTTTCTTTTTATATTGACTTCCAGACAATTTTTTCCTTTTCTGTTCCATACTGTAATAAAAATATTAAATAAAAATTCACAGTCCTTCGCAAAAATGCAACCGGGGGGGTCATTGAAAACGATTAAATATGATGATGCTTATCATGCTATTAAAGTAGGGTAGATAAAATAACGATAGAAATGAGTAGCAAAGCTAGTAAGATTTGTAGGTAACAGAACATAATAAATAGATAACGAATATCTGTCAAATTGACAGCTAGCAGCCGTTTTGACATATGCCTTTCTTTAACTTGTTATTGTATTGTCTCCACTTCAACGTATATGAATTAGGTAAAAATAGAGCAATAAATAACGAACGCAAAAGTAGATAAATGCAAATATTTCCTAAGCAACTCTCTCTCTATCACACACAGAACGCAAAAGTAGCCTAATATTACCTAAATATCTCTCTATCTATCACACAGAGGCACACGTTCCGCACCTGAGATATACCCAGTCCATGCAAATGTTACTTTTTAATTCGAGTCCCTATTGTCATAACAAAATCATTTTCAATGATAATAAGTAACTACAATTGCTGTAAAAAACAATAATTCTCTTACCTGATCTACTTTTTAAACACAAAAACCGAATTAGTATAAATGCACAAATATTATACTGATACAGATATATTATATATCTGATTTACTGATTTAAATACAGCACAGCCACTTGCTACTTCTCATGACAAACTAACATTAAAATCAAATATTGTCAATAATTGTAAGCTCAAAGCAGAACTATCAACACGTAACACGTGCAATTGTCTTTTGTGATAATTGCCGCCTCAGCTTTTAGGAGCGGCCGCGCGGTATGTTACAAACAAAAATAATAACTTCGCGCTGTCAGATCAAAAGTCTTTCGGCCAGCGCTCCACCAACAATGCACTTGCACCAGAAACCGAGATCAAAGGGTACCGAAAGCACTGAGGCAGAGGCGTACGATAAATCATAAATCGTATACATCAATATCGGAATAACATAGACCAATATAGAAAAGCGTTGCGTAAAGATTTTTAATTATTAAATGGTTCAAAATGTATTTTGATTTCGCTGCTTATGCCGCCCCCTTACGGTGCCGCCTGATGCGGCCGCCTCTCTGCATCATAGCACGGCACGGCCCTGTGAGGGCTGATCCGAAAATGTAGACATTCTTTGTACAAATCTCTATTGATTGCATATAAGAATCTTAGTGAGTTCGAAAGCAAGATATCTTTAAATATGGCTTTATGCAACTATTTGTTATAGCAGTTACAGAATCCTTTCATACGCCATAGGTGCTCAGTAGAAAAATAACACTCATGTCTTACCAAGGATCTCTAGGTTTCTTAGATTAGAAGCTGAGCGTGCTAACCTACTGTCTATGAGATAAATCTTTTAATATGTTGGTTATCATAACTTATAGTTGTATCGTGGGTAAAGTACTGTCCATTTCAGGCTATTGTGAGATTTCCAATGTAAAGAATTAGTAGATATATGGAAAAAATTATAATCTGACTCAGGTGATACTGGCGATTTTACCTTTTTCGGCAAATGGTGCTATGAAAGTAAATATACACATAGTTAAGATGAATCAGTGTTTGAGCAAGTTACTTTAATTATCTTGCGAGATGTATGAGAAAATGCAAAGAATAGATATTGAGAAATATGCATTTGAAGATTAAGCTATATAATGAGTTTATCTCTAAGATTGTATGACAGTGAAACAAACTTGCAATCAGTTTTTCATTCTAAATACTTGTTTGCATATCGCTGAAATTCCTCCTCGTATGTCTTTTTCCAGGAAAAAGTACATTTTAAAATCAGTTATCAACTCTAGATTAACATTTGTCATCTTCAGGCATGCTTGCCAGGCTAGTCCAGGAGCTGTGTAAACATGACAAGGATCAATTTCATAGTATCTGACACATAGTTTTCTGAAACACATCAGCTAAGAGAAGCACTTTTGTGTACAAGTCGTGATACTGGCCTAGTTTTTTTATGCCAAATGAGTTTCATCGCATGGATATAGTGTTCTCCCCCCTAGCGCTTCTCCGACGAGCCGCTCATAGTATTATGAGCGGCTCCTCATGTAATCTCAATTTTAAGCTCCCAAATAAGATTCCAGTTATATTTCATAACCTAAAGGACAGCCATCTGCAAGGAATGATCAAAAATAAGAAGATTAACTGCATTCCCAATAATATGGAAAAATACACAGCATTCTCCCTCCGAACTTTGAATTTTTAAGTGCAGTAATTTTAAGTTTATGGTAAAAGAATTCCTTATTTTGCATTTCGTCATGAAACGAGTAATTATTTAACTTTCTCATTAGGGTTGAGGAAGATAAAGCATGGAGCAGTTCTCACAGGGAATTAGACATGCTTTCGGTTTATCTGCTTTCCATAGGTCAGTGTGTGGGTTGACCCGTGATCTTTATCACTGGTTGCCTGTTGCTGTGCGCTCGTCTCAATGCATTTCAGCAGATCACGTGACAATGACAATAAGAGCTTTTGTTTGTCGCTTCTTGTACGCTCTATGTGAGAACATCGATTTTCGTGACATATGTGCAGAATTCTTTTACTGAGGCCCAATCACAACATATATGTCAGATCATAGTTAGGCGGATTTTTATGCTGGTGGCAAAGCTTTCTCATGTAGCTTGTTCCATAGATATACGGATATAGAATTAGCTCAGGTAAGTTGAGAGGGTACGATCGCGTGAGACTTATGTATTATGTTTTACAGTAGGTTAGTGTATTTGTTAAAACTCTTGTTCCCTACTCCATTAACTCATGTTGGAACTAAAGTTTTATATGCAAGCCGAAACGTATGATACCTACCTTTAGCATTCTGCCGCGTTTCTTTACAGAATTTACCCGATGAAAACAACTGACCTTTTAAAGCAGGTAACTAACGCCGTAATGCGAATTTCATCAGCATCATCACGTTCGCCCTGTAAACGGTGGAAGAGACAATTTTTAAAAACTATGAAAGCGTTTGTAGATTTTTAAAAAATGATTACTTCCATAGCTGATTTTTCTTCAGCGGAAAAAATTGTTATCTTACTGCGTAGCATTACTTCCTAGGAACGAGGTTGCATCATGTACTGAGGATACAGCGGTAATAAGTATTAGGAATAAAACCATGTCGCATAATGGATATACTTACGGAGAGTAATTAATTCAGACATGGCAGATTTAACGTAAAACCACTTTCCAAAACAAGTCCTGATGCGGAAACGCAGATGTCGGATGGATCACAGATATATCCTTCAAACTTATGGAGACTATATAAGAGAGGCTCAACACTAAGAGATTTAGGGGCTCGAAGGGAAATTCTTCTGACCGGTAAACAAATAACTGACCTATCATAAATGGGATGTTTCGATAAGAGGATGGAAAATATTGTTTCCATATCCTGTGATGGCCTGAAACGAAAGGAGATTGAAATGAGGTAGACAATATGGGTTTAGTCAGAGGCTCCCTCTGATTCTGGACTTGGAAAAATTTCGGCCATCCGTCTCTGGACTTGGAAAAATTTCGAGTCCGAAAACTACGATCAAGAGTGCCAGTGGGTTTTCATGTTGTAAGACATTGCACCTGATATGAAAGCAAAGTGATGACAGCACAGGGGGTGATCCAAGATTCATCCGTCAATAAAACCCTTGTGATTCCCCGTTTGGAATAATATTTTTAATTTCGCAGGACTTTTCAGATTGTAAAACCATCTGTCAGTAAAACGTGGTCTGGGGGGGACGTTCTGCATGCTTGTTGTGTATTCTAAAGGGGTCTTTTATGTCTCCCATACAGGTCACCAGACCATATTACCGCCCAATATTTTTCAAAATTACGAATAATTTGTTTTTAAATCAGATTTTTTCACCGTTTTCCTTTTATAAATTTTTTTTACCCAATAACATTTTTTCATTTTCTGCGGGACAGTCTTTTAAAACAGTTACTGCGGGATAGTCCTTATTCTAGTGAAGGTCGAATTCGCAAAATATGGGACCTTGTAATTATTTTTGAGGATTGCATCAGCCATTCTGATCGTTGCCACCGAAAGTTTAGTTTTGTAATTGTTTAGAGGATTGCATCAACCGTTCTGAGAGCAGGTTGCCACCAAGAAAAGTTTAGTGGACTGGGGAAATTTCAGATGAGGTTAGATACCATGGGATGCAAGTTTGTGGTCAGTAAAGTTTTAATGAAGAGAGGGCGGTACTTTTGATAAGGAGTTTTTTAATGAGGGGGAGGGCAGTTTTGATAAGTGTTTAATTAATAAGGAATAAAAATTTGCAAGATAATAAATTTGCAAGATAATAATTTTGTGCACGCATTAACTTGTATGTTTGCGATGCCGGCGCACTTGCTCCGTAAACAAGTCATTTCAAGCTCCCATATTCTTGTCGAAACATGTTAAATTGCATGAACTGCGTGTTTGCCTACCAACTTGCAAGGACTTGTCACCGTGAATCTATTCTAAACTAAAACAAATTAGGTATAGGTATACCTAATGCTAATTTAAAAATGCTTACTAAGGCCATAACAATAAAATAATTTACATAGCTAAATAAAATATTTATTCATGAAAACAGGTATTTTCAAAGTATTTTATTATATTAAAAAAAAATATAAAAAAATATTAAATATAATAAAATTTATTATTATTATATTATTATTGCATCAAGGTTGATTTGCCTATCAGGACGGACACACATGTCCAACATAATAAGCCTGATATAGTTGTGCATGTTAAGGTATTGAATGAGATTACAATTATTGAAATAGGAATAACATCTCAGGATAACCTGCAGACAGTAGAGGTTGAAAAGAGAGGAAGTATGATCTGCTGGCTAATGAGTTGAGCCTAATTCACAAGTGTAATGTTAATATTATACCTTATGTTCTGACGTGGGATGGTATTGTAACTACGTACCATAAAGCATATTCAAAGCGACTTGGTGTGGGAAAACGTATTGAAGCTTATATCCAATCTGCGATCTTGAAGAGAACTTTTGAGAGCATCTCAGTCGACTTCAGACGTACCAGTACGCTAGTAGGCGGTAGCAGGGAACTTATTGTCCAAGCTGCAGTTGAAAAGCTGTACATGACGGATGAGTTAGTGGATGACCAGAATCACCACAGAATAGAAGAGATAAAAAAGTTGTCACAGAAAATTCCATTAAATTTATTTATTTATTTGACCGCCCCTCTCGACTGCCTCAACGCCCCCCCCCCCATTTGCCTCTGGATCCGCTACCTCCCCCATGGAAGTCTCCAGCGCCCACTGGGGGGCGGTATCGCCCCCTTTGGGAATCTATGCGCTAGATGATCTTGGCGGGAACATGCTGGATGACCTTGATGGGAGATCAGCTGTCCAATGGGTCCCCTCCAACCTACCCTGAGATTTCTGTGATTTAAATCAAACTCCTAACTCCTCCTCCTGCTGACGAATCGCTTCTAACAATTATTTTTCTTCTTCCAAATACTCTATCTGTGATCGAATAATGAAATTGTTTAACAGTTTCTTTTACTAACAATTGGTTGTTAAGAGAGCAAGTTATTGAATTGAAGCGTATTTTATGTCAGCCTGTCAGTTTATATGTCAGCCTGTCAGTTTATATGTTTGTTTTTGTCTGCCAGTTTATATCGGTATCCGTTTCCTCTTATTATAACCAGGGCATAGGCGCTCGTTTACGTCAATTCTTCCCCAGAGCCCATAAACATAATTATATTGGTTATGGGCTCTGGGGGCTTCATATATTATATTACGGGCTCTAATTAGCTCGTTTAGTTTCTGATCTACGGGACCTGGGTTCGAGCCCATGGGTAAGGCATGTATGTTCGTGTTGTTTTTCTGCTGAGGTCCTGCCAACCTCTCAGATCTTCTACTATGGCATATAAACTGACAGGCTCCTGTCAGACCTCTGTGGCAAGCAGCTGCTTGAGGAGATATTTATTTTTTTATTTATTCTATATTATTATGCCATCCACCTAAGTGACGGCAGATAGCACTAATAAATTCATGTACGAAGAGGGGCGGACGTTGACTCAGTAACGCTCCAGTTTCGTAATTTCCAGTTTCCTGGTTCGAGTACCAAATATTCTAGAATTGAGAATTCTTTCCTCCTTCCCCCCCCCCCCCCAATTTTCCCTCGGTGAGGGAGAAGACACCGAGAGGCATAGAAATTGTGTCGTTCATCAGATGATGGGATTAAGCCGTGATCTCTTTGCAATAGAGTCATATGCTGAGCATCTTAAAGAATTTGCTGAATAGCCTTCATGGGATTCTTCCATCTGCCTCTTAACAGCTGTCCAGTGGAGACTTTAAGGCTTATTTATCTATTAATGAGAAACGTTGCCTTACACAAACACCGCAAATATTTATGACTTATCGGTAATTTCAGTCAGTTACTTTGCTCTGGAAAAGAACGGGGACATTCCTTTCACGTGGTTCATTTTCACTTCTTAGACCTAATCCAAATAATTTTTTTACACTCACACTATTAATTAATTTAATTAAGTTCTCATGAAGCATGGCTTTTTCAATGGCTTTTATATGAAATCATTTTTTTTTCTCTTTCATTATTCTCCGTTTATTTCCAGTACATAAATCCCAAAGGTATTCTTCTGCGCTCGCATCTGTGAAAGAGTCGAGGTTGATATCCGCTTCATCCCATCCTGCCTGCCTTCCTTGAGAAAGGGAATACCCAATGGGCTTTCGAAAAGTCGCTATCCATCGGATGGGATGTTAAGCCGTGATCCATGTGTGCAGGAAAGACATACCCTGTGCATGTAGGAGTGGAAATTGGCTCAGTCGGTGTCGAGTCAACCTTATTATCTGCAGTTCCTAGGTTCGAGTCCCAACTGCGCCAGCATTGAGATTTATGTCCCCTAAACCGCCCTATTGCCCTACGGGAGAAAAGGGAAAATTTTGGGCTTAGAAATGCTGCCGTCAGTTGGACGGGACGTTAAGATCTGTGCGCAGGAGAGCTACATCCCCATTCACGGTAAAGAACACGCTGAATGACCTTGACGGGAGACTATCATTTGTCTCCTAACAGTTGTCCAGTGGATCCCTTTTCTCAACGTTTCTCGAGCCCATGGGGTACTTTGTGACCTGGCCATTTAGCCCGTTGTGTTCAAAAGAGAGCAGTTCGGTGGTTAAACAACTAAACATTGTGCACGTTAAGAAACACGCTGGATAACATCGATTAGAGTTCCCATCTGTCACCTGACAGTTGTCCAGTGTGTCTCCTTTCCTTATTGAACTCTGAGCTCTAAGTGCAGCTAAGTGCAACTAAGTGAAGCAGAGAAGCATTTGCCCTTGGTGCAAAACAGTCAAGAGCGCCGAACAGTACGCGTACGCGAAAAAACAGAATGTTAATTATCCGAATAAGGAGGGCGTAGAGCAAAAAATTTATGAAGAACCCCAAAAACCTAGTTACGGCCATAGACGAAACTACGAGCGGTGACGCAAGTGCCTGGGCATCCCTAATGGTTCATTATATAAAGTAAGGTAAATAGATAATTTTTATTTCATATAAGGTTTTACAGTATACAAAAACTTTTGAGGTCTCACAAGAGCAGGCTCGTTCGTGAGATCTCAATATAGAAACAATTTCAATTGAAAACATCAGTCGTCACATTGAATAATACACAAAAAGAAAACGAAAACAACTCAAAACAAAAAATTTCTAGTAATCCAGAAGTGTGAAAGTCAGAAAGTCAGAAACATTCAATATCCATGTTACATATAACAGTTATAGTAGATTGATGCAAAAAAGTTTCCACATCATCCAGTTTCAAAATGTATTTCTTGAGAACTTTAGAAAACAAATGATAATTCGTGATATTTTTCATGCTGACTGGGAGAGAGGAAAGAAATTTCGGTGCTAAATACAAATAATAGTGCCTAAAAATTTCCTTATGTAATGCAGGATTTCATAATTTTTGTTTTTATCTCGTCGTAATTGGTAATTATTCGTGTCAGTTTTAATGCTATCATTTCTAAAGTAAAAGTATTTATTTATTTCGAAAAAATAATCATAGCGTAAAGGCAAACCTGCTTCTCGAAACAAAGGTATGAAGGTTGCGTTTTTGGGCTTTTAGTTAATAGGCGAATAAATCTCTTTTGCAGCACTAAAAGTTGTTTAAAATTATTGAAATACATGCCTCCCCAAGATTTTATACCATATGTTAGTTGAGAATGGATTAATGCATAATATAGTGTACACATAAATTTAAATGAAACTAAATGTCTTACAAGATATAAGCGGGCCAGGTTACGGATGACCTTTCTTTTTAGCCATGTTACATGCACTTTCCAAGTTAGGCCTGCATCAATCCAAATACCTAAATATTTCACTGACGGCACAAAAGGAATTTGAGGATAATTACAGTGACTTTTCATGAACTATTCGTATCATGATATTTCGATTTATTGCGGTGCAAAATATCTGTAACAGAACTATTTTTCTTTAAGTAGAAATAAACTACATTTGTCTTTGTCAGATTAATTGCTAAAAAATTACTCGTGGTCCAGTTTCTAATTAATTCTAGATCACTATTTGCTTGTTTAAAAATAATCAAAGAATCAGAACCAGCATATGTCAGGCAAGTGTCGTCAGCAAAAATAGTTAATTTACCTGTTAGGTTAATGGAATCTAGATCATTAATATAAATAATAAATAATAAGGGACCAAGAACAGATCCCTGGGGCACTCCGTATTCAACTTTAGTCCAAGCACTGTATGTATCTTTTATTTTTATTCTTTGCCTTCTGTTAGCTAAATAACTGCGAAACCAATTCAATGCCACTCCTCTAACTCCAGCAGCTTGTAATTTTTGTATTAATTTTTGATGATTTACCGTATCGAATGCTTTTTTAATGTCCAGAAAGATTGTTAATGCATGATCACTGTTATTCATAGCTGTGTAAATCGTATTTGTTACCTGCAATAATGCATCATCCTTACCCATTTTTTCTCTAAACCCAAACTGATTGCTACTGAGAAAACATTTTTTTTCCAGATATTCATAAAATTTATTTTTCACTATTTTTTCAAAAATTTTAGATATTACTGAGAGTAATGCAATAGGTCTATAATTCCCTAATTCCTTTCGGTCACCGTCTTTAAAAATAGGAAAAATAGTAGCTTTTTTCAAAACATCAGGGAAAATTCCTTGCTCAATGGATAGATTAAATAGATTTACAAGTATTTCGATAAATTTTTCTACCAACAGATGAATTATTTCTGCGGTTAAGCCATCAAAACCTGGAGATTTATATTTTGGTAGAAGTAAAATTTGAGTCCTAATATCTTTAGCTATTATTGGCGTTAAGAAGAAAGAACTTACCGCAGTTGATGATTTTCCGTCTCCTTCCCAATCAGCATTTGTTTGAACTAAATCTTTGTTCAAATTCCTTGCAATTCCAGCAAAATAATCGTTGAAGAAATTTGCAAATTTACAAGGGTCTTCATCATATTTAATTAACTCGTTTTTACTTTTAATTGTACTGGGATAGTTTTCTTTCTCTTTAAAGTTACCACATATTTTATTTATTACATTCCACTGCTTTTTCTGATTTTTACCTGCTTTGGAAAATTTATTAGTAAACTATTGTGTTTTTGTTTCCCTTATGGCACTAGTAACAAAATTTCTGTATCGGGAAAATGACAGTTTAAGCGACATTTCTGTAGGATTTTTCTTCATTTCCTTATACAGAGTGTTACGATAATTTATTAAAATTGCTAATTCATTTGTCATCCACGGTTTAATTTTCTTAAAACGTTTTTTCTTTACTTTCGTTGAATCATCAATTAAATGGCTTAGTGTATCAATTAAATTTTTAAAAGAAGCATTAACGGAGCCGTCAATATATATATCATCCCATTTTATATTTGCAATTAAGTTCGTTAATCTATTTAAATCCACCATTTTTATTTCATCATTTTTTAATTTTTGTTCAAATTTAATATCTAAATTAACCTTAACTAAGCTGTGGTCTGTAATTCCAATGTCATCCAGAAATATATTACAGTTATATAATTCTTTGGTTCTAAGAAATACATGATCAATACATGTAGACGAGTTCTCCGTAATTCTGGTTGGCTCTTCTATCATATTAAGTAAACCATTTTCTGCTAATAATCCAATATATTCATCAGTGTTTGTGTTGTCATTTAATAAGTTAATATTAATATCTCCAAGACAGAGAACATTAAGGGTATCAAGTGATTCTAGGATTCCGTTTAATTCGGAAATGAAATTAAATACATTTTCAGAAGGAGATCCGTATACAGCCATTAATGTCCACTCTTTGTTTTCAATTTCAAGTTTTAAAACCGCAATGTCTGCGCAATTCATTGTGATTGGTTGCTGTATAACATCGATGTCGCAGCTAACATAAATTAATACTCCATCTGATCTGTAATCATCCCTACAAAATGAGAAGCACTTGTAACTGTCTATTTTGTACAGTGAGACTTCCCAGGAGTAGATCCAAATTTCTGTCAATATAATTAATCTGGGTCTTTCCTGAAAAGTCCCCAAGTACGTCAAAAATTCATCAAAATGTGCTCTAGCACTGCATATATTTAACTGAATAAGAGAAAAATTACCAACAAACATCACAGAGAAAAAGAAATAAATACAAAAATACAAATCGGTAACTATCAAACCTGAATAGCATTTAGGTCTTCTAAGAATCTAACACGTATTACAGGGCTAGTATCACTACGTCGCAAAAATATTTTGCAATCCTAGTCCATACGTATTTGAATCCATTCGCTCGTTGAAACTTTTTAGTTTCATATAACACATGCTTTAGCTCAGGGATTAAATGTTCATTGACGAAAACCAGTCCTTCACCATCGTCTCCAATCAACTCTTTTCCGTTAAAATTTTTGTTTCGTTTAAATGCTTCGACGGATTTATTTCTATTCCGTCGCGAATCCAATTGCGCGATGATCGGTCTCGGTTTATTTTTATTTGCAGATGGCACTCGATGTGCGACTTGGATTTCATTGTCACCAACAGTTATCTTTAACTTTTCCCCAATTGTTTTAATTAATTCTGGTAGATTTTTGTTTGGTGTTTAATTTCTTTATTGCCTTTATGGTCACATGCTTCTTCATTTTTTTATAAATCAGTTTTTCGGTTGTTATCCTGCCCTTCATTACCTCAGTGAGTCCCCGTCACCCCTTTCGACTCACTAGGGGTGATATTGTGATTTTAGGGTGTGCTGGTGTGATCCCCGCCACCCCTTAATAATAACCAATGAGTGTTGTTTTTGGATTGCAAAGTAACAGTATTTCAGATCATACGAAATATAAATCATGGAAAAGAACTTCAGAAGTGGAACGCTAAACAAAACACAGCTTTTTGAGCAACTATTCGTTATGAAATTAATGACCATTTCCTGCATTGCCAATTATTCTAACTTCGCAATGTAACCTTTCGACCAAAGAATTTTCTCATCGCTCTTCCTGAAATAATTTTCTAATTGAATCAGGGGCGCATCCTCATCAGGGGCCAGGCCCCACCAAAGTTTGTGTAAAATAAACTAAAATATTAAGTACCGAAGTAAAATGAATAAATAAAAATAAAAAAAATAAATACCCCCTCAAGCAGCTGCTTGCCACAGAGGTATGACAGGAGCCTGTTAGTTTATATGCCAGAGTAGAAGGTCTGAGAGGATGGCAGGACCTCAGCAGAAAAATGACACATACATCCATGCCTTACCCGGGGCTCGAACCCAGGTTGCTTAGATCAATAGGCAAACGTGATAAAAGTAATACTGTACATAAATGTTTGTTTCCTAAGGCATCTTGCCCTTTTTATTTTCCCAATAAGCGTTTAGTGAAATTGAATTGTTTCACCCCTGAGTGACACTTTTTTGCACACAATGGGCTGCATGGCGAGCTCACAAGGACCCCGAGAGCTCAGAGAAAGTTGGGGGAGGGACCCACTGGACTGCTGTTGGGAGACAGAAGGTAGCCTTCCGTCAAAGACATCAAGCGTGTCCCTTAACGTGCACAGGGTTATGACTCTCCCGCAAACGGGGCCACGACTTAAAGTCCCATTCGATGAACGACGGGCTTTCCAAGCCCATCGGTGTCCCCTACTGACCGAGGGCAGAGCGGTGAGTTTTGTAGAGATAAATCTCAACGCTGGCTCAGCTGGGGACTCGAATCTGCGACCGACTGAGCCACCCTGTCCCATTTAGTGAAGTAATGTCGCCTTAATTATAAGTGATGAATATTACGGGAAGCTTCAAATGCGCCCAGAAATTTCCACCATTTATCATACTAGTGTCAATCACTGACCGCACTGCTTACAAGCGTTTGCAGGTTAAGGCGAAGTCTGGCAGCAGCAAGCAGGCCCGCAAAATATCGATACAAATACTATATATATATAATATGGAAACTCAGCAGTCATTACTGCATAATGGCGATGCGTCGCTCCGGTGCCTTCGGGTAAGTAATATTTTATTCTCTTAGTCCCCTTTTGATTTCTAAAAATATGTGCAGTTAATTTTATTAGTTTACGTTAATGCGCATATTACCGGCTCAGTTGACATTGAAGGTATTATTATGAAGTAAGGGATTTGAGGTTATTTTAATAGCGAGAGTGCAGCGTGAAGTCACCTCAAAGATGGCTTCCCAACAAGAGCTGCCCCAACAACAATATGTACTGCATTAAGGTAGCAATGTATTATGTTGCAGGTTAAACGAACGCCGAGAGTTTACTGTTCGGGAAATTTTGTATTAACGTTTCAGGAAAGAGCTATCAATAAAACTATTACGTTGATTTCTTATTAATAATTTGGAATGAAGGAGAAGAACTCCTTAAAACTTAGGAAACTAAACAAATCCCCAGGGTTAGATGAAATTACTACGGAAATGCTTAGAGCTGGGAATGTTTCGGTTACCAAATAGCTGATGAAATTTTGAATATCTTTTATGATAAAAGCATGATTCCTAAGGATTTTAATAAAGCTATTATTATCCCTATTTTTAAAAAAGGTGATCGAATTTTTTGTGATAACTTTAGGGCTATCAGCCTACTTTCTGTTACAGGTAAAGTTCTTTGCATGATTGTGCCTAATAGAATTAAGAATCTGGTTGACAGGCAATTGCTTGATGAGCAATGTGGATTCAGAAGTGGTAGGGAATGTATAGATAATATATTTTCACTTAGGCAGATTCTTGAGAAATGTTTAGAGTTTCAGAAACCTTTGGTTGCTAGCTTTGTTGATTTCAAAAAGGCTTTTGACTCTGTTGATCATAATAATTTATGGTTGATTTTGAAATCGTATGGGATACCAGACAAGTTAGTTAACATAATGAAAGCTCTCTATAATAATACTGAGTCGTGTGTGAGAGTTGGTAAGGCTTGTAGTAGTTGGTTTAGCATTACTTCTGGTGTTCGACAAGGGTGCATTTTGTCTCCTTTTCTCTTTAGCTTGGTTATTGATTATGTTATGCGAAATTCACTTCAAGGGAAAGATTTTGGCTTTAAATGGACTGGAGATACGAAAATTTCTGATTTAGATTATGCTGATGATTTAGCCCTTTTGGCAAATGATGTTGATGAGATGAACTCTTTCATTCGAGCTGTTGATGAGACTGGTAGTAGAGTAGGTTTGGTTATAAACAGAGAGAAAATTAAAGTGATGAAAATTGGTCAGTCAGGTTGTGATTCAGTTCATCTGAATGGTTGCAGTCTTGAGCAAGTGTCACAGTTTAATTATCTTGTGAGCTATGTAACAGATACTGGTGATGTGTGGCATGAGATTAACAGACGAATAGGGAATGCTGCCGAGACTTTTAAGAATCTATGGGGAGTGTGGAGAAATTGACGTATACACCTAAAGACTAAAATTAGACTGTATAATAGTTTGGTTCTTTCTAGGGTTAGTTATAATAGTGAAACTTGGATACTTTTTAAACAAGATAACAAGAAATTTGATGCCTTTGATTCCAGATGCTTATGCAATATCTTAGGCATTAGATGGTTTGACTTTGTAATTAATGATGAGGTTAGGCAAAGGAGTCGGCAACCTCCTTTGAGCAGCATATTGTGCAGAGAGAGAGGCTCCGTTGGTGTGGCCATGTTGCCCATATTCATAACTGTGGATTAGCGAATAGGGTTATGAACAGTGTGTCTAAAGGTCTCAGAACGAGGGGGAGACTTCGGATGCGGTGGGAATTCTCGTTTAGAATTGGTTCACAGTGGTCAGATGCAGCTCAGGACAGATGTGTTTGGAGAACTCTAAATTGCACACCTTGATTGGACCTCCATGGCCCAAGGCTGCTTGATGATGATGATGATGATGACGATGACGAAGGAAAAATGGCCTCCAATCGGTATCACATGGTTCCAAATGAGAATTCAATGTGATATACAGTTAGCTACCTATTCGGAACTTGTGCAAGTGTATTAAAAGTTTAAAACCGAATTTGTCGTGAAGGAAATAAAAACGCTAATTACCGAAGTAATAAAGGATTTCAAATATTTATATTAGACATCTAATGCTAAGATGGACCAACTTAAATTGTCGAAAATGTGTATGCATTTCATTACTCTCTTGAGAATGTTTTATTTATACATGCTGAATTTTCTTTAACTGAAGAGGTATTTGTTGTTCGAATTCCTTCGTGTATTTTCCTAATGCATTGACATGTTATAATAAATAAAATAAATAAATAAATACCCCCTCAAGCAGCTGCTTGCCACAGAGGTCTGACAGGAGCCTGTCAGTTTATATGCCACAGTAGAAGATCTGAGAGGATGGCAGGACCTCAGCAGAAAACCACACAAACATTCATGCCTTACCAGGGGATCGAACCCAGGTCCCGTAGATCAGTAGCCAAGCGCGCAAACCACTCGGCCACGGGACGGGCTTATTTTAAATCGATCATTTTTATTTTGTTATGGAAAGTACTTTTTTTAATCTCCTCATTCATGAATAAGGATTCAAACAGGGCAAGTGCTATAATATTTCCTCAGTAATTGCAGTAAAGTAAAATGTAGTAAAATGACTTAAATAGCCTTTCAACTAACACGGAGAGCATTCAAAAAGTTCTTGATAGGTGTATGTAGATTTGCACTCGTTCCTTCGAAGTTAACGAGCTACGACTCGTTTGAAAACTTGTCATTGCGTATTAAAATGAAATGCCGTCTCATCGTTTCTCTCTTCGCTGGCGGCGCGTAAAGTTACGTCTGAGAAATCTGGGCATTGTTGCTATGGAGCTTATTAAAGACGGGGAAAGGTTTACATTTCCAAAAGGATGCAGATTGGGAACAACGTGAAGAAATTCATGCCGATTTATCACAAGTGTATGGGAATCATTATATGTTCTTATGGCACTGTTACGGAATGGATGCAGAAATTCAAAGAAGGACGGCTGAGTTCGAAGACCTCCCTCGTGCAGGACGACCGAAGGAGGCCGTGAAAGAGAGAACCATCGCTGCTCCTCGGGCTCTTTAACGTCGGAACGCGTTAAAGAAAATCCACACTCATCGCTCAAGTTCTCATTTTCAGTCTTCATTACTCGACGTCATTTTTTATAATAATCTTCGCCTATGTAGATGTATTGGCGTAAGACAGATTTTCTGCACTGTAAACGACAAGACTGGATTTCCCATGAGACACGTGAGGCACTTGTCTAGGGACGCCAACATAATAAGAGCGTCAGTGTTGCAATTTGTTTATTTAAGTAACTGCAGAATTATGCCCTTTTCCATTTTTAGGAGGAAGGAAAAACTATTTATCTTTGAAACAAAGGGGAAAAAATTATTTCAAAGTTAGGAAGTTTTCAATATCGTTTTCCATTCACACACAATATAGAAATCTCAAAATGCTTTTCATAAATTATTGTAATTTTTTTTCAGAGCAAAATATATAAATGAGAAAGAAAAAGTTTGAATTGAGGAATGAATAATTTCATTATTAAACGCTACTGCATAGTACTGTAAATTATGTGTTATTACATTAATTGATTTATTACATTAATTTTTTTACAGCATCTGATAACAAAACCGTATTAAAATTGTTACATCCGTTTCGATTACATTATGTTCTTTTTTCTTGGTTAAAAAATACCGAATATATGGGGCGCACTCCCACTTCGCGTGCCTAGGGGCAATCCACAATCGGACCCTGGGTGATGGGAAGAAATGAATTATTCCCAGGACACATGTACGCTTAAAGTTATCCAGGAAATAAGGGTTAAATCTGAAACAATAGGAAATTGCGCCTCATTGGCGAAACCATTAAACGAAAATTAGTCACGTTTTTCTGCATTCTGTTCTGCTATTACAATCCACAGATACTAGACTGAAATAAAGGACACATTCCCACGTTAAGTCAACTGAGAATCAAAATCGAAGATTCGTAATTTCTACAATTAACTTTTTATAGGAAAATAGGAACTAGACAAATTTAAAATCTCATTCAAATCTCTCTAAATCTCGATTTTTAACAATATTTGTTCGTATTTAAAGAGCTATGGGAGCTCGAATGCTTAATAGCACCAAAGTCAGGCCTAAGAAACTTGTGAGAAAATTACAGTTATTTGAAAGAACTATTGGCACAAAATTCTAAAATATACACTTATTTTATTAAATGGTTTGAAATAATGCTTATTTTTTCAGTTTTAATTAACTTCTGAAATGACTTCTTATGAATGACATCTCTGTTATTCAATTTTCAAACTTCTATAACTCTTTAAGTAATGAACGGATATTGTTACAAATCGAAATTTAGAAAGTTTAATTGTCATCTTATATTTAAGTCATATGCTTCATTAAATATTTATATAAGCAGTTATGTAACCTCGAAACCATTTTTTGTACATTACCTATTAAAAACAATTTTTCAATAATATGTTCAATATAACAGTTATTATTCATGTTTAGATTGACTTTTAGACAAATTCTTAAGAATGTGGATGACTGTAATTAAAATTTTCAGTTTCCACAGTTCTTTTAATACTAAACGAATATTGTTGAAAATTTAAATTATCTCCAGTGAAGTCCTCCATAGAAAAAGGCTCATTTTTCAATTTAAAGAACTAATAATGTCAATTTTATTTGAAATAAAATGTGGGGAGTTTTTGATTGTTTCATGATGTTAAACTAATTTTTTGCTAACATATGTATATTTTTATGTCTATAAAAATACCTTTAATCTATTTTAATATTAGAATAATAGAATTCGCTTCATCAGCTTAAGTTATAAAATAAATCTCCGTTTTATTCCGATACATTTTAAATCCAAATAATTCCGAAATACACAACGAACGTCACAACAGAAAATGGACCAATGAGATTTCATCATTCACTAACCAATCTTCATCGCTTAATAACAATAAGAACAAAATCGTCACAATGTCTTCCCCCTCTGTTTAACCTTCGTAATTTTCCCAAAATTCTTTAGTCGCCTGGAAACCTTGCTGAGATGGAGACCTCATCCGTTGGGCTGCCGGGTCGAGCCTGCTGGGTGCCAGAAGATAGGTAAGATGTTTGATTTCGATCATCCTCAAGTACAATCTCATCTATGTTTCAATTTAGTTAAGTGTCTTAAGTTAAAGTTTATTGTTTTAGGAATTCGACTTTTAGCACAGTCGCTGTCCTTGTAATTGCGCCAATCTAACCTGACAATTCAGTATTAGAAATAATTTTGTTCTAAACATAAATTTCGGAGATAGGAGGTACTTCAGTTACGCACAATCTCATTTCAGTTTGAATTTGATTAAATGTCTTAAGTTTAAATCTAGTGTTTTAGGAATTCAACTTGTAGCATAGTTGCTGTTCATGAAAGTGTTACGTTGTAAAATCAAATGTGATGATTTAGCGCTAGAAGTAATTTTGTTCCGTGAACTGATAGTAGGTATAGGGATGGGTGTTGTCATAATGAAAACCAATTATGAGTCAATTGCATTTTTCATGGGGAATTTCCAATGGCAGTTGAAACTACTGAGAAATGTTAAAAATGCGGCAAAAGAAGCATATGGCAAATTGAAAAATTTCCAAAATACCTATCTTCTTATATGTGCCCTAAAAAGTCGAAAATAAACCTAAAGCACACCGATGGTGCAATCAGTCACCGATTTCGTATTCACTTCAAAGGAAGACAAGGCGCTGGCAATCTTGTGAGTAGGTAAATTGGTGCCCTATGTTGCTTTGAAGGGAATACGAACTTGGTGATTGATTTTGCCATCGGTAGGTTTTAAGTTTATTTTCTACTTTCTAGGAAGCATATAGAAATCTAAGTACTTTTTAACTTTTTTCCATTTAATACTCTAATAATAATTAAAGACACTAATAATCTTATTTTGGAAGATTATTACCGTCTGATGTGTGGTTTAACTGGTAGAGCGCTCTGGCATGTATCTAGAGAGTTGCGGGTTCGATTCCGCCGCGTAAGTGATAACTTTTCCCCCCCCCCAGATGTTTTTAATAAGTCTCCTTTAATGTCATTCAGTGCGTGTGTTGCACGAAGCAAAAGAGTCATTGAAACTCAGCAAAGTCCTGCACAAAGGGCCATAGTTTTAACATCTCACCGACAGAGGGCAGGGGGTTCCAAACTTTCTTTCTTTCTTACCTACCAATGAGAGAACGGAGATTAGAGGAGAAAATCTCGACTCGTGCATAACAGGGAGTCGATCATCTGAGGATGTCCTCGAAATAGTTCTCCCGTCGGTCCTCAATGTGCAGTGTTGCCCATTTCAATCCTATCATCGTTATTGTCAATCATGACGGACACTGGGTGTTGATACAACTGATAAACCTTTCCGCATAGAGGCAGATCAGAAACTCGAAGTGGAATGGGATGAGATTTCGAACACATTAAGACGCTCTCTGATTGCTGCACTTTAACTCTTTTTGGTCCAGCAACCTGAGGCTTCAGGGTCATCTTTTGGGATAGTAAAATAGTGGGGGGCCGCGATTTTTGGCCCCATTTCATTAAACATATCGGGACTAGAGGGAAAATTCTTGCGTAGAATGCGATAGCATAACGACATTATTTCTTTTATCTAGGGGCTTAAGATTATCCTATGAGGCCTGTGTCGTATTTGGGCGAAACCACAGGACAGAGGTACCGTAACTAAGGGAGATTAGGGACTAGGGGAAGATACCGTAACTAAGGGGATAGGGACATGAACTTTTAAAGGACACTGGTCTCATTATGTTATAAAAGTATTGAATTGCTTTTTTACATATTTAGGAACAATACAGTATTGATTAAAGTATTCTGTTTTATAATATATTAAATATAATTCTAAATTGTTTTTTAGGTAATATATAGGTACAAGGAACGCAGCCGAGGAGGAGAGGGGTGGGGGAGCAAGAACGAGATCACTGACGTCTCGATTTTGAACAATATTCGCTATAAAGAGTTCGTTTCAGAGGTTTTTATAAAAACTATAGAACAATTCATAAAATATGTTATGTCAATAGTAACTGAGATACAGAACTCGGGAACGTCTTAAATAATCCCTTTTTGAAAAAAGTGTGACTGAAGACAATTTAAATATCTGCAATCTATTTCAACGTTAAAAAAACTAATAAATAAACTGAAATAAAACAACTCTAAATAGAGAACGAAACTTTAACAATATTCGTTCTCTATTTAGAGTTAAGGAAATTGACTATTTAGCAGCAATAATTCCGATTTAAGCAATTGCTCTCAAAAGTTAATAATGGATATAAATAAAAAAATAATAATAAATAAAAATTAATATAGAAATTTTATGGTAATTTATATAGAATTACTGTAGAATTTCTTCAGATGATCTAAGAAATTATTCTGATTTTGCTCTCAAAATTGAATTCGATCGAATTAAAACACCAAACCTTTAATTCAACTTATCTTTTTACCAATATATTATTTTCATAATCATAATGAAAATAATAAATATATAATTTTTGTCGCCGTAAGCAGTGGTTGAAATTTTATCCCTTCCAAAAAAAATTTAATGTGATATGGCGTAAATACAGTTTTCAATTTACTACGAAAATTTTTCTTGTCATTCAACGAAAAGTCTGCTTTTTCTACTCTTGTTTTGATTAAGTTTGAAATTTTTATTAGGCTGTATCAGTTTTTATTTTTGTTTATTCCACTACTCTTGCTTTGATCGTAATCTTGTTTGCAAAGCAGATATTTTCTCCTCTGGTTTGTTTAGTTTTTAATAGCAATTTGAAACTGCTGCTGTAATTTTCTAATGCGTAGACTAGGGGTTCTCAACGTGGAGTACGCGGTAAAATTTTTTGGAGTACATCGTGAGAGCTCAAGGGTCGCTAGATTTTTATTCCCATTGTTATACTATAACTATAGTTTCATCTATTTATACAAGGGGTACTCCAGTTACATACACATTTCCAGGAGGTACATGAAGTATAAAAGGTTGAGAACCACTGGCGTAGACTATGACGCCCTGACATAAGTTTCTATTTCCTGAATCAGCAAAGTATAAACCAAGATATTTAAACTATCAATTACCTGAGATAATGTTACTTTTTTACTGGGTACACTGTCGTGATTTTCAAAACATATCGGTTTTTTATTCGAACAATCATTTCTTTGTTTCCAGAGATAAAATCGTCTGGTCGGAGTAGAAACAGTCATCGTAAAGAAGACCGAATGTTTTATGTGACAGTTTTTTTTTTCAATCTGGATTGTCATTATCATTTAGTTTACGTTTCATAGTAATCCTGAGAGTTCGCTTCATAAATCTTACGCGGCGATCGATCTTAAGGCATCTGAAAAATATTTACCTCATATCTTATCATGTGGCATTTATCTTCACGCTGACAATGCAGCATCCATTTCATGCTAATTTTTTGCTTCTAATTCGAATGTACGCGAAGCATTGCCATTCTTATTCTTCGAAAGATTACTCATGCAGTTTGCTACTGCAGAGTTCGGCATGATAAAAAGAAACAAAAATTACCCTAAAGACTTCACAGAGGGAGAATTTCACCAAGCGAAGAGCAAAGAAAGACACGAAAGAACAGACGATTATTTACTTACATTAGCTGAGCTCTCCCCACTCTGACATCATGAGGCACGCCCTCTCAACGACACTCAATGATCTTGGGTAAAATATCATGGAGGTAGAAACCTCAATGTAAAATATAGCCTTGTGGCGCCACCTTCTATATACTTACCTTGGGGAGCACAGCTGAAGTATTCACATAATCATCTGTTCTTTCGTGTCCTTCCTTGTTCTCCACATAGTGTGAAAGTAGTGAAGTCGAAGAATAGAGATCCCTTTTGCACAGTACTTCCCCTATGACGTCACCGACCACGCCCCTTCTGGTCGTGATATGACATCACCGCCTCCTTATTCATAATTAATATTTCATAATTAATCCCCCTTTATTAAAAACCCAAGGCGCCCATCTAGTGTATATTATGAGTACTATATTTAGAAAAGCCCTCAATTTTAGTCGTAATTTTTCCAATTTTTGACTCCCCCTTTATTAAAAAAAACCCCTTATCAAAAGTTCCGCCCCCTTTATTAAACTCCCCCTCACTGATCACAAACTCCTGAATAAATCCCTTGGTTTCTACCCTCATCTGAAATTTACCAAGTCCAACTGAACTGTCGCTGGCAATGTTCAGATCACCCCCTCTCAGAATGGCTGATGCAATCGTCAAAAATAATTACACAGTCCCATATTTTGCGAATTCGACCTTCATTAAGTCCTACAACGTGCATTTCGCAAACAAGTGTTCGGTATCTCACCCATACTGGGGACCACGTTTTACTGACGGATGGTTTTCCAATCTGAAGTGTCCTACAAAAATTTCCAAATGGGGAATCACAAGTCTCTGAATAATAATTCGTAAGTTTTTCTCAACCATTGCAAATGTTTATTGCAACGTTCATCCCTTTGGTGGTCATACTCGATAAATCCGTTATTCATCAAAAAGTCCTCCCATTTCCCCTTTATTAAGAAAACCTTCATTAATTAACACTCAGCAAAAGTTCCACCCCCTTACACCCCAGGGTGGTAATCTTAAACGGTTAATCCTCCTCAAAATTTCCACCAACGGTCATCTTGGATCACGTTACCTGCTACGCTGTCGATAACCCTTTGCTTCCATATCAGACGCGATGTCTAACAACATGAAAACCCACTCGCAGCCATGACCACTCTTTTAGGACCCATCTCGAATTTTTTCTAGTCCAGAGACGGTTGACAGCCCTTCTGACTAAACCACATTGTTTCAGGCCATCACAGGAGATACAGTATGGAAACAATGTTTTGGAAATAATTTTCCATCCTCTTATCGAAACATCCCATTTCCCCTTTATGATCTCCACAAAATTCCCCGCCCTACCCACGGTCAGTAGGGGACACCGATGGGCTTGGAAAAACCGCCGTCCGTCGGATGGGACGTTAAGCCGTGGCCCCGTATGCAGGAGAGCCATACCCTGTGCACGTTAAAGAACACGCTGGATGGCCTTGACGGGAGGCTACCATCTGTCTCCCAACAGCTATTCCAGTGGGTCCCCTCCCCCAACCTTCTCTGAGCCTTCGGGGTTCATGTGACCTGGCAATTTAGCCCATTGTGTGCAAAAAAGCGCCGCTCAGAGGTAAAACAATCCAATCCAAACCACTTTATGATAGGTCAGCTATTTGTTTCAATGTACCCTGTAGGAAGAAGACAACGTAATAATGCGTGACAATCCTGGTGCACTGCAGTACAGAGACTGCGTATCACCTTAAGGGAGTTGTCACTGAAACCACTATCGACTAGCCAGGTTCCTAACTGTCTAAACTGCCTTACATTGAATCTGCCTTACATTGAATCTGCCTTACTGCGGAGAAGACCTCATGAAGAGAAAAATACAGCTTTCTTATTTGCCTGTCTGATGAGATAATTATTGAGGTGCAGTGAGAGTGAGATCTTTTGGGATTTTAGAATCATGGCCTAGGAATTTGCCCAGCACTCACTGGATTTTGTCCAAAATACTTTGCCCAAAAATGAGATGCTATCTTTTGAATTTAGAGCCAGAAAATATAATGTTGTCCTAACTTTTTGCATGGGGAAACTAACTTGATGGAGAGTCTTCAGGCTATCCCATCGACAAGTCACACTTAATAGGGCTGCAGTCCCGTTCTGCATGACCCTCAATTTCGTCCTCTCCGCCGGGACACCAACTGGAGGAGAAGCAATACCTCGAGACGGACTTCGCTGCAGCCGAGCAGACAACCCACATGACTGGGGACATCAATCCGGGTCTGCAGGCCCCACAAGGCCACTCCATCCCAACTCCATGACACCACAGACTTCGCTGGGGCGATAAAGGACCACACTCGACTGGGGATCCATTCCAGTCGGCAGGCCCTCAGTAAAGCCTCTCCACCAAGACGACCTATGACTTTGCAGGGGCCGACCAATAAGTCCACTCGACTCAGGACTTCGGTCCCAGTCAGCAGACCCTCAGCCAGCCCCTCCATCGAGGCCGCAAGGCACGCCAGAAACACCGACGAGCCGGCACCCAGTTTCACAGAGGTACCTACAAATCCTTCACCATGCTTATTAACATCCTACACTAGGAAGCCTAAAGAGTTACTGGGGACTCTTAATTTGGCTTATACATCGATAAGCCCGTTAACCAGGATCACCACTCCCAGTCACGAGCCTTCAACTTCAGCCTCTCCATTGTGAACAGGCCGAAGCCCACCAGAGAACAGTATTCCGACCCTGATATCACAGAGACAGCATCGGAATAAACTGGACCGAGTCACCACTCTGGTCCACAGAACTCAACACAGCCCCTCAATCAGGGCTGCAGCTCTTAGTTTCTCAGGGACATCCCGGAACTGGACGCTCTCTTACCGTTCTTGAGTAATTCAATGCCCCTCCACCAGAAACTACAAGAAGTCATGAACCCCGGAGAACCAGCGATCCGAACCCAACTTCTCAGAGGCACCGTAACCCCCCCCCCCCCTTGACAAGGAGGTCCCACTTCGAAGGGGGGGGGGTCGGAAAAAGACAAGCCATTTTGAAATTCTGTACCCCTAAACCTCCAAGAATTGAGCTTCTCTTATTAAAATTAGTCTCCATCGGGTTGAAGGATGTTGCCATCAGATATTTGTGTTCACACATATTCTGCACTTTCCGCGTCTGGACTTGTTTTGGAAAGATAAAGTGGTTTTAGTTGAATTCTTATCTCTGCCATGTCTCAATTAATTACCCTTTATAAGTATATCCGTTACGCGACATGGTTTAAAACTTTTTATTCCTAATACTTATTGCTGCTGTATCCTCAACATATGATGCAAAATATTACTCGTTCCTAGGAAGTAACACTACGCAGTAACAGTCGATAACAATTTCTTCCTCGGAATCAAAATCAGCTAATTACTTGGAAGTAATCATTTTTAAGAAAAATCTGCAAATGTAAACACTCTTACTGTTTTAAAAATCGTCTTTTCCACCGTTTACCAGCGAACGTGTGATCTAATGACTAATCACGCTGATGAATTTTATTTCGCGTTGCGACCTCTCGTTAGTACACACTTGTTTGTTACGCTTTACAAGTTCAGTTGTTTTCATCGGGTAAAAAATAATTCTGTAAAGAATTTTTCGTATGCGGTTGAATGTTATACAAAGTAAGCAATGCTAAAAGCAGAAAACAATTCATACGTTGCGGTACCCTTGCGTTTCTGCTTCCGGTGCGTAAAAAACTTTAGTTCTACATCCAACATGAATGTAGGTTAATGGAGTAGGGAATATTAGTTTTAACAAATACACTAACCTACTATAAAAAATAATACACTTAATAAGTCTCACTCGATCGTACCCTTTCAACTTACCTGAGCTAATCCACCGAAATATTATTTGCAGCTGGACTGATAGTCAAAATTTAGCAAATACTTCAGCGATTATATCAGTATATATCTATGGAACAACCTACATGAGAAAGCTTCTTCGATTCGATAACATAAAAATCCGCCTAACTTAAAATTTTCAGGAATAATTTGAAAAGTACAAACCTCAGCAACAAGTTTTGGATACTTATTACTATTCAGTGACACCAGTGAAAACGAATTTTTGCCTTGTGCAGTAAAGCGACACTGATTATGTTGTGATCGGACCTCAAAAAAAGAATTCTGCACTTTTGTCACGAAAATTGGTGTTCTCGCATAGCATTTACAAGAAGCGACAGAAAAAAATAATGCCTTTTAAAACTAAGAGTCACTCGGTGTAAAACATCCGAAATCCAGAAATGCCCTTTCTAAAAAATAGAAAAATTCCCTCCATATTCTTAAAATTCTTAAATAATTCTCAATCCCCACTTCTTCAAATTTAACATCGCCTCTATTACAAGTACTGAAAGCTCCTGCTATTATTGTCGTTTATCTGAAGGAATGGACGGAAGATGAGTGCACGCACAGGCAGCAGCTGGTAGATGTCAGGGGGTCACTTAAGCACTGTCCTATGGAACAGTCCTTCGATGCGAAAACAGATATGCAACTGCTTATCTAAATCATTTACTTAAAGGAAGAGCAGTCTGCTCTTTGAGTTTTATCTTCCTCAAGGATCTTTTCAGCTTAACGACAGATTGAAATAATTATTCGTTTCATGACGAAATGCAGCAATTTGACATGTTCCTTCAAAATATGGAATTCTTCTGCTGATAGGTTATTGACTAGCTTCTCAAGAGATGCACTTAAAAATTGATAAGAATCTACGAAATTCAAAGTTCTTATTTTTGATCATACCGATTCCTTGAATAATAAGATGGCTGTCATATCCCTTTAGGTTATGAAATATAACTGGAATCTTATTTGGGAGTTTAAAATTGTGATTACACGCATTATGAGCGGCTCCTTGGAGAAGCGCTAGGGGAAGAAGATTATATCCATGAAATGAAAGTATGGAACTCATTCGACATAAAAAAAACCCAGGCCAATATCACAACTTGTACACCGATGTGCTCCTCTTAGCTAATGTGTTTGAGAATTTCAGAAAACTATGTGTCAGATACTATGAAATTGATACCTGTCATGTTTACACAACTCCTGGAGTAACTTGGCAAGCATGCCTGAAGATGACAAATATTAATCTAGAGTTGACAACAGACCCTACAAAGTACCTTTTCCTGAAAAAGGCATACGAGGGGAAATTTCAGTGATATGCAATCGTTTTAGCACTGCAAACAACAAGTATTTAGAATGAAAGACAAACTGATTGCAAGTTTGCTTATTAAAGCTTCACTGTCATACAATCTTAGAGATAAAGTAACTCATTACATAGCTTAATCTTCAGATGCATGTTTCTCCATAGAATCGTAAACTCTCAATATCTATTTTTTGTGTTTTCTCATACATCTCACAAGATAATTAAAGTAACTTGCTTGAAAGAACACAATCACTGATTCATCTTCCCTATGTGTATATTTCCTTTCATAGAACCGTTTGCCGAAAAAGGTAAAATCGCAAGCATCATCTGAGTCAGATTATTATTTTTTCCATACATCTGCTAATTCCTTACGTTGAAAATCTCACAATAGCCTGAAATGGACACTATTCAGTACTTTACCCACGATACAGCTGTAAGTTATGATAACCAACATATTAAAAGATTTATCTCATAGACAGTAGGTTAGCACGCTCAGCTTTTGATCTATGAAACCTAGAGATCCTTGGTAAGACATGAGTGTTGTTTTTCTACTGAGCACCTATGTCGTATGAAAGGATTCTGTAACTGTTATGACAAATAGTTGCTTAAAGCCATATTTATTTTTAAAGATACACTGATTTCGAACTCACTAAGATTTTTACATGCAATCAATAGATGCACATATTAGGACCTATACCTTTCATCTCCTAACATATGAAATTTATAATACTGATCATGCTTTTGTATTTAAAACATACAAACTTTCCTTTTCATGAGGGGGAAGTCAAAATTGGGAATAATTTCAGTTAAAATAGAGGGCTCTTTCTAAATATAGTACTCATAATATGCACTAGATGGCTCCACGGGTTTCTAGTAAAGGGGGAGGAATTTTAATAAAGCTGGTGGAACTTTTGCCAAGGGTTGTTTTAATAAAGGGGGTTTAATTAATTATGAAATATTAATTCATTATTAATTATGAATATTAATAAGGGTGTGGCCGGAAGGGGACGAGGCTTGTGACGTCATATACGTGACCGTAAGGGTCGGGGGTGGTGACGTCATAGGGGGAAAGCACTGTGCAAAGGGGGATCGCTATTCTGCGACTTCACTACTTGTGAAGTCTTTCAGGAAATAATTTTTATCATACCGAACTTTACAGTAACAAACTACATGAGTAATCCTTTGACGAATAAGAAAAACGATATTTCATATACATTCGAATTACATGTAAAAATGAAGTGGTGTGTTGCATAAAATGAAGTGTATGCTGCATTGTCCGGGTGAAAATAAATTCGATGCTGCTGATATGTGGGAAACATTTTTCAGATGCCTGTTAAGATCGATCTCCTCTAAGATTTATGAAGAGAACTCTTAAGACTACCTATTAAACCTAAACTAAATAAAAATACCATTCCAGATTTCTACCTTGGCTTATACTGTACTGATTCCTGGGTGAAAAAACTTATGTCAGTGCATCATAGTCTACGCATTAGTAAATTACAGGAGCAGTTTCAAACTGCTATCGAGAAATAAATAAACCAGAGGGGGAAATCTTTGCGTTGCAAACAAGATTAAGATTAAAGCAAAAGCAGTGGAATAAATAAAATGAAAGATATTTACAGCAAAATAAAAATTTCAGAATTAATCAAAACAAGAAAAAAAGCAGACTTTTCTTTGGACAACTCCAAGAAATTTTTTTTTAGTAAATTGACAACTGCATTTACCCAAGGTCACATTAAATGCTTTCTGGAAGGGAAAAAAATTAACAACTACTCACGGCGACGAAAAGTTATATTTTATTATTATCATTATGATTATTAACATAGTTTTCCCCTAACTCCCTGTAGAATTTTGATCTTGAAAAGTCCCCAATGGACGTGACCGGAAGCGGGCATGGCCCACTTCCGGTCACGGCCATTGGGAACTTTTTAACCATTGGTGATGTTATAAGGGACGTGACATCCATTGAGGTATCCATTGAAGCTGTTAAAACTGAATATATTTATATGTGCTGATGTACATTGCCATAAACAATCGTACATAAAATGATAGCAGTTTTGCATTTAATGCATACATAATTAACAGTTAAAATTATTCATTAAACTGGAATGCTAAGAAAATTTGTTTAATTATACAAGAAATATACAAAAGTTGATAACTTTCGAATTCCTCGTTACAAGAAACTCTTCTCACTACCTGTATCCATTTGCTTCGCAGCTGCAGATTTTTTGGAAAATTAAACAGACACGTTTGCTCCTGTTGAATAATTTCCTTTCATCCTGGTTTTTCCCTCCTCCGACCAACAAATGCAGTTGAGGAACGTCTCTTAAATTAACGAAGGTAATGACGTCAGAAACCATCTTGGATTCTGACGTCATTACCTTCGCGTCACGAAGGCTTCCATTTTTGGCGTTCCTTTGCCATCTTGGATTCTGCGTCATAACACATCCATAGTAAACAAAGTAAGATGGCGACTGAGAAGGGATGCACTGAACCATGGACGTTGCCACCAACAGTTTAGCCGCAATCCTAAAAAAATCGGGAAGTTCTAGACAATTTAGGAAACTGATATCTTTTCACAAAATGTTTTCGTTGACTTTTGGCGAGCTCTTGTATCCGTAGCCAATCCATGGTTGCGATTCAACCACGATTTGACAAATGGAGTTGCATCGCAATCCGCTAACTCTTTTACCAATAAACTTATCGTCATTAAATCCGATACGTGATCTATTGTTAAACTATTTCTCATCCTCGTACGAATTATGTTCATTAAACTGAAACCTCTTTTGATTTCAGCACTATTGATTGAAATAGTGCTATTTTTTTTAGCTTTTTCAATAATTGCAGGGATTGAAACATATTTTGATTCTACATTATTGTCTACAAATTTCCGAAAATCATTCAAATCAATTTCATATTTTAAAATTTAACCGAAATAGCACAATGTTTTTCACCAGCTATCCATGGGTTGGGTTGGGTTTTTTACCTCTGAGCGGCACTTTTTTGCACACCATGGGCTAAATGGCCAGGTCACATGGACCCCGAAGGCTCAGAGAAGGTTGGGGGAGGGGACCCACAGGAACAGCTGTTGGGAGACAGATGGTAGCCTCCCGTCAAGGCCATCCAGCGTGTTCTTTAACGTATACAGGGTATGGCTCTCCTGCACACGGGGCCACGGCTTAACGTCCCATCCGACGGACGGCGGCCTTTTCAAGCCCATCGGTGTCCCCTACTGATCGTGGGCAAGGAGGAGGATTTTGCGGAGATAAATCTCAACGCTGACCCAGCTGGGACTCGAACCTGGGAACTACAGATTACGAGCCTGGCGCGCTACCGACTGAGCCACCCCCGCCCCTAAGACCAGAGTAGAGAACCAAGTAGTCATACGTGGTCATAGAGAACCAAGTAGATGGTTCTAATAAATCGAAATAATTTGAAATGTTTCCATCATTATTTCTATCTAATAAAAGACGTAAATTTATGTGTTGAATTATATTTTTTAGTAACGTATTCTTAAGAAGAGTATTGTATTATTATTTTTATAAATGGAATATCTTTAAACTTATCTGATTTATTCAAATATTCAACTTCAGATACACCGAAGAGGCAAAACATTATGACCAGCACGTCTTCATGCAAGTCGAAGCAACTGCAGGTTAACGACGGCGCGTGTGAAGGTCATGAAACGGTATAAATAACACCCGATACTGAGCTCTGTTAATCAGTATTGTTCTTCAGATGGAAAAAGGCAGCGGACTTAAGTGAGTTTGACAAAGGCCAAATTGTAATGACCAGAAAATGGGTCAGAGCATTTCCGAATGGTAAGACCCTCACGATCAGCCAAGGTTAGTATCTTCAAAAAGTGGTCCGAGGAGGGAAAAACCTGGCTGAAAGGAAATTATTCAACAGGAGCAACTGTGTCTGTGTTTAATTTTCCAAAAAATCTGGAGCTGCAAAGCAAATGGATACACGCAGTGAGAAGAAAAGAGTTTCTTGTAACGAGGAATTCGAAAGTTATCAACTTTTGTATATTTCTTGTATAATTAAATTTACCTAATATAATTATTCTTTGAATGATGGTAATAAAAAGAGTTTTTCGGAAATAAAAATTTCTAGCACTTTTAAAAATATATCTCTGACTGTTATTTATGCCGGTGCTGTGCAAATTGTAATGATTCCGAAAGAGACTATATGTACAGACGCTATTATTTTTTGTTTTTCGCAATTTATCCATTGAAACTGTTAAAACTGAATATATTTATATGTGCTAATGTACATTGTCATAAACAATCGTACATAAAATGATAGCAGTTTTGCATTTAATGCATGCATAATTAACAGTTAAAATTATTCATTAAACTAGAATGCTAAGGAAATTTGGCAAAATATGAAGAAATATTTAGGCTTTCCAATTCTTAATATTTATAAATGTTCACTCATTGGTAACCGTAATTTATATTTTAAAATATGAAAAAACAAGTCATTTAATTTATTTTCATATTGTGAGGAATGAGTGGTAAGAATTTATGGTATATTTCATTCCTAGCAGTATGAGACTAAATTATTTTAGCTACTTTGAAAAGTGGATCCTTCTCATGATTGATTATCAAAAGAGATGATACAAAATTATATATTATTATAAATTGAATCTTATATTGAAATCACAATCTATATTAGTGTATCAGTAACCTCTGTGTGATATTATGGTAAATCTTTCAGGTTCCTGTTGCCGCAAATTTTCTCAATTGTAAAATTCTTCGATTCTTACTTTGGCAGTAAGAATTTTCATTTCTTACAGCCAAGGAAATTTTTTAATTTTAATAACTTTAAATTGCTTAGTCTATCATTCCTAGTTGTTACAGTGAAATGTAAAATACATATTGTATTCCCATCATGATTAATTATCATTTCACATATTATTATAAATATTTATAAATGAAAATATATATTCTAATTATAAACAACCTACACTAATATAGAAGTAGCTCTTAGTGTGATATTGTAGTTAACATGAACAGAAAAATAAATCATTTGATTTAGTCTACCTTATTTACTCGTAGTATAAGTTCTACACAAAATATGATTGCTAAAATACTGAAATTCTGCTAGTGATTTTAGAGACTGATATAAATGGCAATCATGATTTGATTCCTGTGTTAAGATACATTTCCGGTTTTTGTGCTCATTCAGTTTTAAAAAAATTTAAATGTATATCATGTAAATCAAATGATGACATGTTAAATGAAGATTGATCAAATGAATTTATTAAAAAACTAGACAAGGGCGGTTTAACTTATCCACATTCTGATGTTCTAAATATTGTTTTGCATAATTATTTTGTTATTTAGAAGCTTGTGTCTCCACTGTTTGAAAAGCAATTTTTGAATGCATTGAACCATAGACATTTGGCTATAGTTATTACAATAAATATAATCGATGAAAAAGAAATTTGTTTGGCCGAGGATATTTGTGCAGAAGGCCACACTATTGTTCGTAAACCTATAGTACTGGATTCTGCAAATACATTTTTTTAAATTATTGTAGAGAAAAAAAAAATAAATTGATCCAATATGGTAAAAAAAGAAAAATACAAACTATTGCAAAAGAGAAACAATAAAATGTGCTAAAACGCTAAATTTGCAGTAAGAGTTATAAAACATTTTCTATAATCTAGTGTAAAATTATGTGGTGGTACGTATCATAGGGTTTATGCACGATTTATTTAGTGGTTATTGTCTGTCATTTCGAAATAATAGAGTGACAATATTTAGTAATATGCTTTTCATTGAAATGACCAAGTTGTGTTTCAAAAAAGCTGTTCTCCCTTTGATAATTGAGATTGAATGATAATTGAAAATTGAATCAAGTTGAAATAATAAAATTTTTTAATATTTATCCTTTTCATTACATTCTTAAAGTGTTTATATTTCACAGGAAGAGTAATGATAATATAAAAAATTATTTAATAATCAGTGATTAATACCCAATTCATAAACCTTTTCATTTTCGTTCATGTGTAAATATATATATATATCTGTTCCATTTTTATTTTTTTTTTAGAATTTAAAAAAATTGAAATATGATTGAGACATTTAGCATTAAAAAAAAAACATTTACTCAGAATGGAAACGTACTAAAATTGGTGGTTTTCCCATGCTTTAGTGGTTGCACAAATTGATATTCTTAATTTTCACTCAATCAATTTCAAAATCTTTTTCTAATAATTTTTATCAAAAAAGTGACCAATAATATGAATATAGAAGTGCAAATAATACTCAGTAACACTAAAAAATGAAATGGGATAAGAAAAAAAAAAACTGTGCAGTGAACAGAACTGAAATGAGAAAAAAATGCGGGGAAGAACGAGCTTAGAACTACTTACGTGCTGTCATAGCTTGGGCTGTTTTACCTCTGAGCAGTACTTTTTTGCACACCATGGGCTAAATGACCAGGTCACATGGACCCCGAAGGCTCAGAGAAGGTTGGGGGAGGGGACCCACTGGAACAGCTGTTGGGAGACAGATTAGTTCTTTAACGTGCACAGGGTATGACTCTCCCGCACACGGGCCCACGGCTTAACGTTCCATCCGACGGACGGCTGCCTTTCCAAGCACATCAGTGTCCCCTACTGACCGTGGGCAGGGCGGGGAATTTTGCGGAGATAAATCTCAATGGTGACCCAGCTGGGACTCGAACCTGGGAACTACAGATTACGAACATGGCATGCTACCGACTGAGCCACCCCCTCCCCTGTCATAGCTTAGTCCATTGGCCTTCCGTTATAGGAAGTGTTGGCCGACCACGAATCATCGATGCTAGAGGTGAGCAAAGGCTATCCCGTATGGTACGAGCCAACAGAAGGGATACTGTGGTGCAACGCGCCCATAATTTGAATGCTAGTGACGGGAGTAATGTGTCACAACACACAGTACATCGAACCTTGCTGGAAAATGGGGCTGCGTAGCCACTCCGAATGCCCTTGCTGACCTCGGTTCACCGTCGAAAGCGCCTACAATGAGCACGCGAGCATCAAAATCAGGTGGTCATAATGTTTTGGCTCTTCGGTGTACATGTTTTCCAGAACCAACTTTAAAGTTTCCAAAGCTCTTATCGTGCGTTTGACTAATTTTTGCGCTTTCCGAATGTTTGCTGATCTTGACTGAAGTGCAGCAGTGAAAATCCCCTTAGCAGTAAATATCCGCTTCATTTTGCCTGGCCTTTTCCATACAGAGGCTGACGCTTAGGGAAGGGGGCGGGGAAATGGAAGCACAGAGGGCGCCAAAATAAGCGAACCCGACTGGATTTTTGTCACCATGTACTAGTTTATCGCCCAAATGTCGCTTTTATTTATTTTTGTTTCTTTAAATTAGCATTACTCCCATAAAATAATTTTTATTTTTAATTAGATATTTAATATTATTTGGCCCTTCTGATCTACTTTTATTTTCACGTGCAGATCCTTAAAGCTTGATGTATCATGGCATTTATCTACTGACTTTTCCCTTCGCTCTACGATCGGCATCTTCAATGTTTCCGATTTGCATTTTTGACATCTCCATTTTTCCATCTTCTTGAATTTTGCTTCTTTATGTCCTACGCAATAAAAACAAATAATATAACGTACAGCAACCTTTTGCAAGGTTTCAAGCACATTGGCTGTCTTATACACACACCATATAATAAATTTTGAACTTCTAAAGATTGAAGTGATGCAGAACTGTTTCCATATCAACAGCTATTACATAACGCGATGGCCCAACCATTTGTTGCTGTGGTTTGTGTTGTTTACTAGATCTAGGCTTACAAGAGTTACTAGGAATAATTAATACATTTCGAACATACCAGTTCTTTTTTTCTCTGTAAAAATATCTTAAAGTTTCTGTTTTAATCCAACACCAAAGGGCACGTAACGATCACTAGAATTTAGAGATTTGCAGTGGCGGCTTGTCATCAGGGGCGAGGGACCGGCCCCTCGCCCCTGATATATATACTAAAACATTTAAGTCGGAATTGGAAAAAAATAGTAAAAATTATATTTTACAAGGATCTGTAAAATATCTCGCCCGTTTTATTTCATTTTAATAAGCATTTAGCGAAGTAATGCACTTGAAACTGTCTTGCGCGCCTTAATTATCAGCCCGAAATATTAGGAGAAAGCTTTTAAGTCCCATCCTCCGCAACCAGAGATTAAATTCTCTACCGCCTCCCCCCACACTGAAGCTGAATCTTGGGGTACGTGCCTGACATAAGCCACAATATATATACATATGGGAATTTTATTACACGTGCATATATAAAATTCTTTTCCAATCTAATCGATGCTCCTTTTTTCACTGAGGACAGAACTGGGGTTAGCAGAAAAAATCATCCACTTTGCAGATGACCATCTGAACCATCACCTGACGGTGGTGATGGTTCATATGCAGAGTTGTAAGGTATATGGACGTCATCAATATGCGCGTCAAGGCGATCGGAGCAATAGAACATTCAAAATTTATTTCACTATTGCACTGATGTAAGAATCTGAAGGGGCTATAAAAACGAGGTAAACGTTTTTATAGTCCCTTCAGTGGCAAACGAAATGACAAATTGCGAAGAGTGTGCAATGCCTTTACAATGCCATGCGTTGTAATGTAAAGCTCATGAAATCTGAAAGTGGTCTGGCCATTGGGTTGTCTGATGTTAGATGGTCAACAAGCAAATTTGCTTTTGTGTCCAAAGAGTCGGACGCTTTTGACAACAATGGGTGTAAGATACATTGCCAAAGCTCTGGTGACATCAGACAAACGTCACAATGACCGATGGATCCACCAATAATGATAAGAGACATCTGTTGCAAGCTGCCCGATTCCCAACATCTTAATGTCTGCACCTGTGTCAAGGAGTCCAATTAGAAGATAACTGCGAGAGTTTGGGCTGAATTCACGTCATCCGTTGGGTCATCGTCCTTCGATGCCATTCCATCATTGTGTCTGCAGTGGTGCAGGGACAATGATGGGAACAAGGACTGGAAACATGGTAGTTTCGGTGATGATTCACGTTTCTGTTTGGGATCCACTGGTGGCTGTATGAATCACGATACATGCTGATGGCAGAGGTAATTCAGCTTGCATCAAGGAGTATTACACCAGGCCAACATTCTCAATCGTGATATGAGAATTTATGCGAAATCCGACGAACATAAGGGGCACTACCACTTCATGTGCCTAGGGGCATGCGAGTTGTATATCCGTCCCTGGAACCATCAGTTACAATAGCCGTTCGCGTCTGGTTGTTAATGATGGCACGTTGACGGCAAAGACGTTATGTTGAAAACATTCTGGAACTAGTGCTTTTGCCCTTTCTACTCCCCATCCCAAATGCTATTTTTCAGCAGGGTTGGGTTGTTTTACCTCTGAGCAGAAATATTTTGCACACAATAGGCTAAATGTCCAGGCCAAATGACCCTGAAGGCGCAGAGAAGGTTGGGGGAGTGGACCCATTGGGAGACAGATGGAAAAGCCACCCTCCATCAGATGAAACGTTAAGCCAAGGCCCTGTGTATCAGAAAGTCCTTATATTCTTCTGTCCAGGCCATCCAGTATGTTCCTTAACGTGCACAGAGTATGGTTCCCCTACATAAAGGCCACGGCTTAACGTTTCATCTGAAGGATGGTGGCCTTTCCAAGTCCATCAGTGTCCCCCTACTGACACTGCTGCTCCTAATGCAAGGTGCCATAAAACCCATATAGCACGCCAGCTCACTTTCGACATCTCTGAATCCATGGGACAATCTGTATCCCGGAAAACTATGTTCAGAAGGCTTCATGCAAGTCATCTTTATACAAGCTGACCTTCATGCAAGTGTGTGTCTCTTTAACATTCCAGTTAGAGCAGAGCCAGATTGAATTGATTTCAACAACATCGCAACTGGACTCAACATCAATGGGCAATGTTCCGTTCACTGATGAATTCCAATTTAGTCTGCAAACCGATTCCAGTGACTATTGGGCTGGAAACACCTGGAACCATATTTCATCCCTTTAACATCCGGGAAAGAGACAGTTTTAGAGCTGGTGGTGTGTTGGTTGGAACAGGCATCACTCTCAATAGCAGCAACTGTAACCTTTGCTATGAGATCCTCGAATCTTATATTCGCCATTTCTTGCATCAATGGATCCAAATTCCGGATTAATGGAAGATAATGCCCGCCCTCACAGAGCTCGCTTGGTGGACTAATACTTTGAGTGAAACCATAAGCTGTATGGACTGGACTTCCTGATCTAAGTCCAATAGAACATATTGGGGTGCTCGAGGACGATGCATCGACGGTCGCAATCCCCCTCCTAGGACCCTCCAGAAGCTTTGATCTGCACTCAGGCATGAATCACAATTATTCCCTCAAACCCTCATTGACACTCTGATTTGCAGCGTGACGAGTCATTGTGCAGCCTGTATTGCTGTCTGAGGTGATCAAACACCATATTAAAGGTATATTATCTTTGAACTTTTACATGCCATTTTGAGGTAATGATTTTCTAATTTGGTTATCTCATTAAATATTCACGGGAATTCGTTTTTCAAGTATTAGTTGGGTATGAATGAATGCTTTTTACGTCTATAACGATGTTGTCTGATGAGCTTTGAGTTTCTCCTAGTATTTCTATTAGTTTTCGTATGAAAGAGCATTTTAATTTTGTCACGATTAAAATAAAAGGCAGCTGCTTGTCACAGAGTCTGAAAGGAGCCTGTCAGCAGGGGCGTAACTAAAGTGGGGAGATTCCCCCCCACAAAAGTAAATCGAAATCGGCAAAATTCGAAGCGACTTGGTAAAATTCAGTGAGTTGTGAAAACTAGGTATTTTTAAATTAAGGGAGATTAGCAAAAACTGGCAATTTGGTAAAATTCGAAGCCACATAATGAAATACAGATAAACTAGCCAAAAAAATTACACTAACTTTTAATGACCTACTGCTATTCTTTGTGTCTTATATAACAGTAGCAATCACAGATCTAAGTCTGCCTATAGCAGTTAGTGAGAAAGGCATAAAATTGATGCAACGCTATAAAGCTAGAAGCTTCCATGAGAAAAATTTCCGCTGATAAAATATGGAAAATGGGATTTCTGTTGTGCCATAAAATGAGAATGCAGTAGCGATTTCTTAAACACTCCTAGCTCAACTACCTGGGAAACTGGTACTTCTATTTATTATGCAATGCGACATAATAAGGATATTCAAAATTTTTTTATATAAATGTAAAATTTATGTTAGAATAAATTTACTGAATTGAAAAAAATTAGCCATTCGTTAAAAGAATTAAGAAAATACTTTTAACTTTTATGTGAAAACATTTATATATTAATTTGTCATTTTTTTTTTCTGCTGATGAGAATTTTTTGAGAGAAACATTGCTTCCCTTGCTTCCATGGACGCTTCGCCACTGGACTGTCGCATAATGGGAATTTCCTAGCTATTATAGAACTTTTGGCAAAATACGATGCAAAATTAGCAGAATTATTTCATGAAAGCGGCGACAACAAAAAGATTACGCATTTGAGATGAAACTTGAGTACAAAATGAACTAACCAGTATGTTGGCATAAAAATTTAATTGAAAAATTAGATTCATTTGATTCTATTATATTTGACACAAGATTTTCAAAGCAAGATCAGCTGTCAGATATTTCGTTACCATTAATTTTGATGCAAATGGATCACAAATAGAGCTGAAAATAAATGAGTTTTCTTGGATTTCCACATCTGACCAAAGTGCGGAAGGTTTGATGACTGACATATATTCATTATGTAGCTCATACTTTAAATTTAATGCTGGACGATGCTGCTAAAAAATACCCGTAATCCAGTTTATGATCAGAATTTGAGGTATGGTTTCTTTAATCAGATGGAGATTGGAACTTTTACAAATAAGTGGAAAAAAATGAATAGAGAATTTCAACTTTAAAAAGGTTTTGTCCAACTCGATGGTCATCAAGGTTTCATGACCATCGAGTTCCCGTCCCTCGTCATTTCCTGGTTTGTGAAACAGTCGTTCTTGATATGTTTCGAAAGCGACTGGCAAACTTAATGACTTATATTTCACTTTCTGCCTTTGTTTTAAAAAAAATTTAAAACAATTCTTAAAAATAATTAATAATTTTTTTAATTAAAGTTTTATTAAATTTAATTAATTATTATAAAAAACAACTCTTATTTAAAAAATAACATTAAAAGTTTTAATGACTCCAAAAAAGCATATAACATATTATGCAAAATAGCAGTTTTCAACTTCCTACATAAAATGATACTTTGTTTATACTTTATTCCAATACAGAGAAAAAGTATCACAAAAATGAATAAGGTTTAAAAAATATAATGACAATATTAGGTTAAAAAAAAGTACCAAAATAGGCTACATAAATGATCTATCCACTTTTAAGACAAACATTTAACAATCAAATTTATGTAACATCGGTTTATCAATTTTATATCTTTTGTGACAGAGTTCTGTTAAAACTGTACAATGTTTAAATAAGTGTCATGTCTCAAAGCAGTCATATTACCATGTACTTTTATCTGTTAATAGAATATGAGTTAAATTTATTCCAGTAGTTCAATAAAATATATATAACATTTGGACACTTAGGACTTTTTACTGCCAAAGTTTTTTTATAATATTCTATCGCAATAAATAATTTGCAAACAATAAATAACAGCAGAATAATCATTACAAAAATATTTCATTTCCAAAGCATATATTAATATTTAGAAAGTTTATGGGACGGAATGTGAAAATTAGTGGGCAGGAATGTTATTGCTCAGGTAATATACGTACAAGCATATTTCTTCAAGAAACAATTTAAAGTAAAATGACACACAATATTTTCATTCAAATTAAAACACATTAAAATGATATGTATTTAAATAGCAATTAGGAATAAAATATAGGGTTTTCAAAAGATAATGCTTCCCCCTTTTTTTAACAGAGGAAGCAAAGGCACTTATCTATCTTAATCCATGATTGATTTATTGGAGAGAATAAAGTTAAAGCTTTTGTGAGGAATGTTAGCGTTAATGAGATTTCACCAATTGAGATTCAATCACTGTTCTTTAATTTCATGAAGTGATCATTGTAAAAACTACAAACATTACATAACATCACATAAATATAAGAAAAGGACTGAAAATCGTTACAAGGGAAATCTTACCAAAATGTTATGAAAGAGTTCTGCATCACAACACTGTCAATTTCAACGAAAATTTCAAAACCAGATTAATGAACCTAATGCATTGCATTTTTACTCCATTAATTGGTATCAATGGATTGATTTTTTGTGAATGTGTAAAATGAGAAAGCCCTTCATAAAAAATGTTTTTGTCAGTTTATGAATAGCAAACACTATTCTGTGGACAGTGACAGATAGGCCCATCTTAAGCTCTCTTGCTGGTTCAGTAGACCAGTACAGCTTAAGCCATTAGTAAGTTGATACATTCAATCTCTGTTACAAAGTTCATACCATTATTAAAAGTAATGCACTATTATCATTGTTCATATTGAATTTGAGTTTGACATTGAGTTTCAGCAAAAATCATCCTACTTTATATTGACCCTTGCTAATGCTGAGGAACTAAAAATGCAGCATACATTAAAAATCAAGATCGAAAAGTACTTATTTGTGAGCAGCAGTCTGGGCCATTTTCAGTGTCTTCCAGTCGACATTCATTTCTATAGGAGGATACCACTGTTGCTAACCATCAATGGGTAGCCACAGGGAAAGGAATATCCCGCTATTATTAACCATCGACGGGAGGCAACACAGATAATCTTTCTTCCACCAGCCCATGGAAACGAACAGAGACCAGAAGAAATGGTTCGAGGACGCTGCTCACAAATAAGTATTTTTTGAATTTTGTTGTATATTTCTTTTAGTTCCTTGGTAGACTATACCCATTAGCAAAGGCCGATAAGAAGCCAAATAATTTTTGCCGAAACTCATCAGCAAAGGAATACCATATGAAAAGTGACAATAGTGCATTACTTTTAGTAATGGTGGGAACTTTATTAAAAAATTGTTTTGTGATTTCAATATAATTATCGATAATTTGTTGGTCTCTTATTTTTTCCAAGTTTACTTTTTACCAAACTACACTTGGTCAAACTAAAAGAGCAGTGGTTCTATTACAATTCATGAATGATGACTGTGATCATGCCAATGTGAGAAATATTTCTATGTATGTAATACATATTTATTAAAAATTAGTCATTTTATACTTCTTATATTTTGGGTTGGGTTGTTTGTACTCTGAGCTGCACATTTTCTTGTCCACACTGGCCAGGTCATAAGGACCTTGAGTGCTCAGAGATGGTTGGGGGGAAGGGACCCACTGGACAGCTGTTAGGAGACAGATGGTAGCCACCCATCAAGTGTATTCTTTAACGTGCTCAAGGTATGGCTCTCTCACACATGGGGCCATGACTTAACATCCCATCTGATGGACAGTGGCCTTCTCAAGCCCAGCGGTGTCCCCTATTGACCAAGGACAAGGAGTCTTGCAGAAATAAATCACAATGTTGTCCGAAGTGGAACACAAACCTGGAAACTGCATATTACGAGTCTGGCACGCTACCGACTGAGCCATCTGTGCCCTCCTACATTTTAGAAATATTTGTATACATTGATGGATTTTGAGAGAAGAGGAGTTATTACTTTTGGTATATGCGTGATACAAACTAATACATAAATGATGAAAAAAAAAAAAGAATAAATCATGATAGTAAAGAAATCTATGTAAAAACTTTGTGAAAAAAATAAGAAAAAGTCAATCCAATAATGAAAATAATATATTATATAATTATAAATGTGTTTATATGAATATTAAAGTAAAATTTTTGAATTCTGCATTACAATATAGATATTTATCAAATTCAGTGAGATGCATTTGTGATCCAGTGATTATGTTTTTGCATTACTTCCACAATAAAGAACTAATGGACATCTGTTTCTCTCCTCCAAAGTGGAATAGGGTCTCAAAGCTTATTTGCACACATAATCAGAATTTCAAACTCCCCTTATTGATCTGACTATGGAGGCAATGCTTATTCAAAATCATATGTGCAGTGTTCCTACTAAGATTCAAATTATGAAAAAGAAACAACCCCTATAAATATACATATATTAGTAGAGTTATCTGGCGTTGCTTGGGTCTGAAATTTCTAAAATGTAGAGTAGATGGCACTCCCTATAATCGCAAGCTTTCATTTGGCATAAATATCGTCATACTCGATCTCCTCCCCCCTTGGGGGTGGGGAGTGGCTCAGTCAGTAGCATGCCAGGCATATATCCCAAGTTCCTGTAGCTCCCAGGTTCGAGTCCCGGCATTGATATTTATCTCTGCAAAATCCCCGCCCTGCCCACAGTCAGTAGGGGACACCGATGGACTTGGAAAGGCCACTGTCCATCAGATGGGACGTTAGGCTGTAGCTCCATATGTGAGAGAGCCATACCCTGTGCACGTTAAACACACTGGATGGCCTTGACGGGAGACGTACCATCTGTCTCCCAACAGTTGTTCCAATTTCCCATCCCCAAACTTCTCTAAGCCTTCAGGGTGTTTGTGACCTGGCCATTTAGCCCATTGTGTGCAAAAAAAGTGCCGCTCAGAGGTAAAAACAACCAAACTTTCCCTTCCAGTTAAAAATTTCTCTCTTTCAGGGGAGAAAAGAAATGGACATAGTTCGAGGTACCCATAATCCTCCCCACGTCAGAAGTTTCTAAACCAAAAACCGGAATTTCCTCCCTCGGATAATTGAACTTTTCAAATCATTTCTTACCCACCAGAGTTCCTCAGATACAATTTGTCAGGCATATGCAACTTTATAGAAAAAAGAAATTAACTATGGTCTGAGGTGCATAAAAATGCAAAGGTACTGAAAAATTATTATTATTATTATTAAACAAAATTATTTATTACTTACGGGAATATTTAAAATATTTATTAATTATTTGTATACACTTTCATTATCTTTTGTATATTTTTCAAAATAGGTTAGATTTTAACTTACGATAAGAATTTAGTTTTTGAATCTCGTGTTCCTTTCGTGCTTAATTTGAACAACTTCAATATCTACGAAAGCTCGTGTTCTTGACGCAGCAAACTGAACAATGAGTTCATCACATGAAATCACAAAGAAATTAGTTTGCATTCGTTATTTCATATTCAATGGTGGCAACAGCTATTTTGAATAACTTTCAACTGTTAAATGTTTAGTCACGCTAAACTAGATAGTAGTTTAGCTGGATGTATTCCTTTTATTCAAATTTATTAGTGGCAGCTGGGTGGTTGGTGTGAAGCTGGGCAACATGCTCAGTGCCTCCCATATCAATCATGGAGTATCTCAAGTGGGTGTCCTCAGCCAATGTTACTGAACATCTTGCTATCAAGACTATCTTCTTGACCCGAATCAGGCCTATCTTCTTGACTCGAGAATAGAGTGGGTATTTCCATCTACGCAGATGACATCTGTGTCTGGTTCTCTAGCCAGGACCCCTACTATGCTGAGCTCAAGATGAAATGAGCTGTGGCCATGGTCATCAAATTCTTCAACAATCTAAGCCTCACTCTTTTCACCCATAAGACTGCGGCCATGGTTCTCACGAAGAGACGCCTTCTATCCACCTTTCCTGGCCTCATGCTTGGACCAGACCACATCAAGGTTATCAAACAGTATAAATTTCTTGGTGTGGTCCTGGACAACAGGCTGAGCTGGGACCTCACATCCTGCATCTCAAGACAGTTGCAACAGCACAGAGAAATATAATGTCTTTCCTTGCTGGTACCACTAGGGAAGTACCTGCAAGACCCTACTGGTCCTGTACTGGCACTTGATCCTCTCCCATGTCAACTAAAATGGTCACCTTCTGAGCAATGCCTTTGCTTCATTGCTGAGCAAGTTGGCCACTGTCCACACTATATCTCTGCACCTCTGTCTCAGACTCTGCTTTAACACACCTAATTCGTCTGTCATTGCAGAAGCTGATGACATGCCTTTCTGCCTGCACTGGAAGAGAGATATACTGTGTCATCTTTTGAGTCTACATTCCCTCCACTTTAACCACGAGCTTCTCAGGGAGTTGCAAGACAGGCCAGACTCTGCCATCGACTTCTATGACAGAGTCATCCCTGCCAGCAATATGCTCTTTCCTGACCTTCCACCCTGGAGGAATAGTGATCTTATGATTAATGTCAATGTCCCTTCCCTAGGTCGAAAGTGTGACTCAGATCCAGTGGCTGTCAGACTACTCTCCACCTCCTATGCCACTGCACGATATGAGATGTATTGAGGTCTACCGTGACGGATCTGTGGACCAGGAGAGGCTATGTGCTGTCTCTGCTTTTGCCATCCCCAATATGGGTATCGCCAGAGGTTTTCGTCTCCTGCATCTCGCTTTCTCCACTTGTGCGGAGTTTCGTGCTATATCCTTGAAGTTGTACTCTTCATCATCAGTCTCGAGAGTGGCAACTTTGTTATCCTCTGTGACTCCAAGTCAGCCTTGGAAGCTCTCCAGAAGTGAAACAGCAAGAGTTGCAAAACCTTCCTCATCCAGAAGATCATGGAGACTTGCTCCAAGGTCACTTATGTCAGAATCACAGTTCATTTCCAGTGGATTTCAACTAATGTAGCGATATCTGGCAATGAGCTTGCTGATCGTACTGCAAAGGAGGCACTTGAGAATTATAGGTATGTATCTAATTACCCTCTCTCTCTCAGTGACTCCAAGAATTTTGTCTCACAACTGATGAGCAAGTACTGTCTTGCCCAGTGGCAGAGGGACTTCAGCTGTTCCTTATTCAGGTACCTGGTTGACCCTTCTCTCACTGCTTCTAACCTCTGCAGATCTGAGGAGACCCTTCTTCATTGTCTCCGAGTTGGTGTCATCTACAGCAATTCTACACTTCACACTCTCGGGAGAGTGTACAGTCTCAACTGTGCCACATGCAGCACACCTGAGACTGTATCTCACATTCTGCTAAACTGCTTCCACCACAAAGCCAAAAGAGAAGCTTTGTTCCGGGAGCTTCATGCTATCGGAACCACCGACTACTCCATAACCTCCCTTCTTGTAACCACCACAATCTGAAGCTGCAGCGAATCTGCTTCTGACTTGTCACTGATTTCTTTCAGAACATTGGCCTCTTCTGCAAGGTCAAACGTTTCCTTTCTTCATTACGAGATTAGTACTCTTAATAGTCCCGTGAGATAGCTGAAAGGCAGTCTCTTCTGCCTTTGCTTTTTCGCTCTCCTGTTGTGACTGTGTAGGGAGTCCCTCATTGGAGGCTAAATTCACCATGACTAACACCTTGAAGTTATTTTGAATAACTTTCAATTGATAATGTTAAGTCTATGGGGATTTTGAGAAATTCAAGCCCACCCAACCCACCCCAATTTTTGTTGCCAGTGAGTTCACACATAGCCGATATTCTTCCCTTGGGTGAAGGGAACATTCATGCAAAGTTTGGTATCTCTAGCTCTTCTGGGAGCTGAGTGCATAAGTGGACAGACACACAAACTTTCTTCTTTATGTATTAGAGATTGGTGTAGAGAATCAATTGTAAATAAAGTACATTATTTAAGCAGTGATGAAAATGCAAATAATTGAGTTTAGAAAGAGTTATTAGATAAACATAAGGGAGGACACACACTTCAGCAACTTGTAACTATGATGTGACTACAAATTCAGAAATAACTGCAGTTGCCTCTTAAAAATGTATGAGAAACTGGGGCATACCACCACAATCACAACTCAACTACAATGTAACTGGTTAGGAACTTGAACACTGCAACTTCTCTGTGACTAGTACAGTCGATTTTTTCAGTGTTTAGTTGCCAACTATTAAAGATTTGCATCTCAAAATTGAAGTGCTTATGTTCTCACCCTATTATTATGTAAAATAATTGCATTTTAGGTTAATCTGCATGTATTGTTTAACTGTTTAGTCCCATGATTTTGAGTTAAGAAGTGGGCGATGAAGAAATGAATTACTTTTAAAGTTTGGACCCTTTGTCTGATCCAATTATTTTTATGCTCCGGATAGCTGAGTCGGGCACCAGGCAATAATTGACAAATTGCCAAAAATAAAGTTTAATTAGGGTTCGAAATACCAGCGAGCGTTAATGAGTAAGAATTCAAAAATATTAAATGATTAGCATTAACATAAAATTTTGACAATCAAAACAAACTAACGTTGCTCAAGAGAAAAAAAATAGTAAAGATTCAAAAAGTTTAAATAACAAACAATTTATTTCCAAAAATCACTCACCAAAACTTCAATAAAAAAGATACTACATCATTTCTCAACTCTGTCCAAAAACTCTGACTACACACACTGCACTAACTGTGCTCAACTTCTGTGCTACTGTGACATGTCACCAGGTTATAACAAGAGGTACAAAGCCTGCACGTGTCATGTTGCACGCCGGGAAAGACATTTGCATAAATTGACGAATGGCGCAAGCTATGAAGTAAGAGTGGGCGTGTGCATGGGCACGTTCTCCTTGGGCACGTGCTTTAGCGGGTGACAGTCGAAAGTTCGGAGTTGCACATGTGCAACTCCTAACTCTTGGAAACGAGCGCTGTGATGCCAAAAAGGAAATAAAAATCCCCAAAATGATAAATATAACGTAAATTACGCAAAATTGGTTAAGGTAAAGTAAAAGTGAATGAGGGGGCATCACAACGAGTTCTAGGAATATATATATATTCTGTTTATTTATATGAACCTTAATCATAAAAATGAATATTTTCCATATATGAGATGTGTAAAAGTGATATGTGGATTCAGCTACATTTAAAAGGGATGATAAATAATCATTTATTATCGGGTAAATAATGAATCAGAGAGAATTAAATTAGTTTACAAAATGCATGTATTATCTACTCAGTTTATATTAGCAAATGCATTTAAACAGCAAGCATCTTTCAGTCCCTTTTGAGTTTGAATTTGAAGTTGGCAAAAAATGGCAGCAGGGAAAGTGCATACATTTTCTAAAGCGAATATCACTTTACAACAGAAGTTGTCTAAATACAGCATATTAAAAGTATTAATTAATCTTAATTTTTTTAGTTATTATAAAGCATTGTGCTTAGTTTGAACGAACATCAAGTTTACAATGTCTAGATGATTAAATATTAACATTTACATAGTAGCTACTAATAAATGATCAAGTTGGCTTCTTATTCATTGGTATGATAAGAAATAGTGTTTGAATCACTTATCATTTTGATTGCTGAAGTTGCTTTTTAGTAGAATATATGGTTACTGTCATGTCCCTCTAATTTATTTATTATTGTATTTTTATTGCTATTGTATATATCACTGTTAAGAGTATTTTCGGAGTATCAGGAATAGAAATGTGACTCACGAGTTGTTATTCTGGTCTGAGCTGGCTGGATCGGGATTGTAGAGCTACATATGTTTACATCCGCAAAATCGCTTTCATGACTAGTCTGAGGTTCTAGTGAAAGTGATGGAGAGAAGCCTGTTAACAATGAAGAGCAGATTGAGCACCGATTGACAAACAGGAAAGAGTATAGCAATTTACATGAGAGGAAAGTAAATAATGGTATAGATAATGATAAAATTAAATGCGAGAAGGATGAGGATAATATAGATTTAGATAATGAGTTACCTAGTAGAGTTGTTGATTATTGTACTGTAATTAACAAGTAGATAAAATTAATTGTGAAGAGAGTACAATTAATATAGTAGCAAGTAGAGCCATATGTGATAAAGATGATATTTGTGGAGAAAGCAGTAATCATAATAAAGTAGAAATGATAACTAAAAATCAGGATGTGATGTTTGTAAAGAATAAGGATAGTTTTACAGCTGCGGTTGACTATCTAGTTAGAGATTTGGGCAAATCTGAGGACAGTGATAATTATCAGATAGAAACTTTGTGTCAATCTGAAGTTAAAGATAGAATGCAATTTAATAAGGTGACTGATTCTGAGGTATAGGATAATTGTCAAGTAGGTAAAGTAAACAAACCTGAGATAGAGTGTGATTTTCCGATAGAAAAGAAATGTAATTTTGAAGTAGGAATAAATTCAGTTGGATAAAGTGTCTGAATGTAATGTTAAAAATAATTATCAGGCAGACAAGGATCCTAATGTTTAAATAAAGATTAATGTCTGCATTGAAAAGGTGAGAGAAATTAGTCAAGTAATGCCAGATATATAATCCAAATAGGTGATAGATGTAATTCTGAGGTAACAGATAGTGTACAGATATTAGATAAAGGTAAATCAGAGGAAGTTATATTCTCACTTTTCATTAACTGTCTAACTTATATAAGATCAGAAATGTAAATATCAAGGATTATGTAAATAGTAGTGACAAGGAGAAAATATTAAAGGAGACAGATGAGAGTTTTTTAGACAAACATGATCTTAAGGAAGTAGATTCTATAATTAATGATAGAGAGAAAGTGTTAAAAGTTTAGTTAAGTGATGTAGAAGGTATGAAAAGAAAAGAGAGGCGATTTTGTCTAAATGGCGGAAATAATGATGCTAAGATTGGAGGAAGATTTAGCCAAGATGCTGATGTAGCAGAAAAAGGTTCTGATATTTATACAGTGATTGGAGAAAAATTTATCAATTGTAAAGAAAAAATTTGGAAGTAGACCTAGGTGGTTATTAACTATTAATAAATAATGTATTAATAGTAATCATAATTTCAGCATTGACAAGAGCAAGGACGAGGCAAATAGATTTATTTCTGGAGTAAAGGATAGTAAGTTGTTTAAAAATGTTTATTGGGAAAATATCAATAGGTGCAAGAAGCAAGTCCATAGGAAAGCCTGACTACTGGCAGGACGTGGAATTTTGCAGAGATAAATCTGAATGTTAGTCCAGGCAGGAATCAAACCTGGGAACTGCAGATTACAAGCATGGTATGCTATTGAATGAGCCACTCCCATCCCCAATTATTTTTCAAACTTTATTTTATTGTAATGAATGAAACCTATGACTCTAATGGGTTATGTGACTCTTTGATCACCCTGTCTCATTTAAGAAATGAACCTGTTTTTGCCATTGGACACAATTTAATTACAGGATAAATATCATTATACAATCAAGGTTAAAAGTGGTGTGTTCAAAGGGGAGATTGGGGGTTAAGTGCTATATTGAAACATCCAATATCTTCTGCAATATGAATAGTCATACTGCCTAAGTCAATCCCAAAAACTGGAGTTCTTGGCCTACATAACAAACTTTCACTTTATACCCAAATTGAAATTGATTGGAATGATTGATTGGAAAAGTGGATTTCATTTGCAGTATAGTGTTGATAATCCACGGTGCTTACAAATGCAAATATATTAATAATTAAAATGACAGTCATTTGTTTGAGTACTGTTCCTGGTAAAAAGAGAATGTAGTTCTGATTCCAAAATCTATAATATTGTAGGCCTATAGTAATTTTACAAAAAATTCTAATTAACTTAAAATGTAATGATATAAATGTAAAACATTCTGCAAGCATTTGCTTTCATATTTTGGCTCCAATTAATGGCTGATTCTAATGCTAGAAATTCCATTAAACAGCATCTGCCACATTTTAAGTTTTGGAACACTGGACACTGCTAAAACTCAAATGGTTTTTCAGATTATACACTGCTTTGAAATCTGCTATAAATCTAAATCTATCGCCCTCAGCTCTTTCCTGGTTTAAAAGTTATCTCAACAACCATGTTATCCGAACTAAATTAAGTACTAATGAGATCTCTACCTCTTAAAATCAATCAGGGAGTACCTCAAGGAACCTTCCTAGCCCACTTTCTTCAACCTTTTTGTTAATAATCTTCTAGAATCCTCCACCAACTACAATTTTTTTATGTATGCAGACGATTGTCTTCTTTCTTTTACCTCAAGTTCTTTCACTTCTCTAAAACAAGAAATAGAAAATAATATTCATGATGTGCTTCATTGGTATACTAAAAATGGATTCACTGTCAATATCAAGAAAACCAATGTTGTTTTTCTTTCAACTTCAAATTCTCCCTTGCCTGACACAAACATTAAAATTAATAACATCCATATTACAGTTTCCACTTCCATGAAGTACTTAGGTATGACGATAGATAATAATCTTGACTTTGGAATTCACATTAATAAAACTGTAGCTTGAGCTTCTAAAGAACTTACATATTGAGGTATATTCAAAACTATATATCCTCCAATGTTCTCAAAATTTACATCTGACCAAAACTCGAATACTGTGCTTCCACTCCTTTTGGTATTAATAAAAATAACTCTTATAAATTAGAAAAAGTTCAAAATGAAGCTCTCAAAATCATCAGCAAAATCTATTTTAACAAACGAGAATCTCTAACACTTACTGATATTCGCACCAACTACCAAATTCCCACTCTTGAATCTAGAAGAAAGTTGCGGTTCGTTACCCTTATTCACGACACTGTTTATAACAAGTCCCATCCCGTTCATTCGATTCTTACACCCTATATTCGATTACGACATCGCCACATCCTTTGCTCTGATAATAAAATGTTTTCTACTCCCAAGATTTTCAAAGCTAAGTATGGTGAAATTTTTTTTGTCTTTCAAGCAACCTCAACTTGAAACTCTCTACTGAGCAATATCACTTCCTTAAATTCTAAAACAAAATTCAAAAACTATATTACTCCATTCCTATTAGAATATTGAAATGTTTGACCAACACCATTTCCTCATCCCTATTCCTACTCCCCATCTTTTCCCTTTGTCTGGATTATTCGCAATATTTTTTTCCCCATTCGTTCATTTAATATTACTCTCTATTGTCTTAACCCTTCCCTTTCTTCCACCTAAGTTTACTATGTTTTTTTTTTATCATATTTCATATTATATGTTTGTCTTCTTCTGTGCAACTTGTCATTTTGTTTATATATATATCAAAAAATTATGCAATTCCTGTAAATATTTTTGAATTTTTGTACTATCATTAATATTTCTTTTTAATTTCACAAATGTACTGGAGCATCAACCACTTGAACGTTTAAATTAATATCCAAAATTATCCATACCCTGGCATTACTGTAACCCCCTGCATGAAATAAATTATTATATATATAACCTCTGATCATCTGGTAGAAAAAAATGTGACAACTACTACTTGATTGCTTTTGAATTGAAGTTGCATTTCAGTTATAAGTTGCTGTGTTGTGCACACTTACTTAGACACAGAAGAATGAATAAAATCACTACATCATCTGGTAACAGTAAAAGGATATTTTTTTTTTGAAAAAATATAATTACGTAAGAGAATACATGAAAACATTGCAAAAGAATTTAACAATTCACTATTACACATGAAAACCTTAGGTTGATAAGTATGATGTTTATGCGAAGTTTGAGTTTATAACTATTAAGTTAAAATATTCAAACTTGCCATTAAAAGCAAATATATGTGTAAATTTGTTCATTTTTATTAGCAAGTTAATATATTCTTTTACAATGTTTTCATATACCTTTTTATGTAAATATATGTTATTTCTTTGAGCATAAATCAAAAATTATCTTTTTACTGCTACCCAAGCTCAGGACTAGAAGGAAATGGAAATGGGTAGATGACTGGATTGAGCTGGAACTAGGGTTGCCACCTGGCAGGGCTGTTGTTGGTTGTTTTACCTCTAAGAGGCATTATTTTGCACACAAATGGAACTAAATGGCCAGGTCATAATGACAGTAAGGGCTCAGAGTAGGTTGGCAGAGGGGACCCACTGGACAGCTGGTAGTATACAGATGGTAGCCTCTCATCAAGGCCAACCAGTGTGTTCTTTAATGTGAATAGGGTGTGGGTCTCCTGCACACAGGGCCATAGCCTAACATCCCATCTAACAGACAGTGACCTTTCCAAGCCTGAAGATATCCCTTTACTGACTGTGGGCAGAGTGGGGAATTTTGCAGAGATAAATCAAAATGCTGGCTCAGCTGGGACACAAACCTGGGTACTGCAGATTATGAGCCTGGTATACTACTGAGTGAGCCCCCCCCCCCCCCCCATGCAGTTGGGACTGCCTGAGATATTCCAGGATAGGTCCTGTCCCAGATACTGGAAAGACTATCTGGGGCACCAAAAATCCTGGGTTCATGCTCTTTGAACATTTGTAAAATGGAATTGCTAATAAATTCTCATCAATGCATCATAACCTATAACTAATATATAATTGCCTAAAATTGCTAAAATTAAGTGTGCATGCCTATAATTAATTATAAGCATGCACACTTAATTTTAGCTTTTTATTTTAATTTTAACCAATCTATACCTTAGTTTTATATATTTAAAAATTAATTTGCTTGTGAGCATAACTACAGTGATAGACTGCAAATCTTATGGTTGGTGTCAATTTCAAAAACTGTTCACTTTCAAATGGTCACAAAATAATTTTGCATCTTTTAAATTAACAATAATAGTTAACATTAATGTAGTATACTACATATAATATACACTACTTTAATGAAATTAAAATATTCAGTTGTCAAACTTTTTTTATTAGGTGTAGAAATATGGTTGAGTGATGCCATCTGATGCTCCACTATACAGGATAGTACTACATCTAATGGAAGCACCACGTCACTCTCGTGTGCTGATCGACACAAAAGGAAAACTGACATTAAAGCTGCGAAGCAGCGGAGATGGAACCTATCAAAAAGATCTGCATTACACAATAAATGTCTAATTCCGTCTGTTTATTCAATTCAAGAAAACGGAAACTTTTTGAATTTTGAGCTATGCCAAGGAATTATTGCCAACATGGTTTGGTAGCAATAAATTCAGAATATATACTGTAACTCTGAAATTGAATTGTGCCCAGAGTCGATTGTTTTCAAAGGAGGAGTTTTGAACTTCGTTTTTTATTATATTATAAAATAAAAAAATAAAATGATTATCGCTACTATGAGATCAGATAGTTGGGACTAATGTCCATCTTCCTAGCTCTCATGGGTGCAGGGATGGTTGGGAGAGGGGACTCACTGGACAGCTGTTGGGAGAAAGGTGTCGGCCTCCCGTCAAGGCCATCCAGGGTCTTCTTTAATGTGCATGGGGTGTGGCTCTCCCACACACAGGGCCACGGCAGAGTTTGTGTAATTTGGTGGCCTGTAAATGGCAGCTAGCTATAAACTGGAAGGAAATCTGTGTACCAATCCCCAGTGATTATGCATAGAACTGGCCAGGCCTAGCACCTAACGTCTGACTTCTCATGGTGTAGGCCGTTAGTACTTTTCAAAAGAGATACTCTCTTATGAAAGGGAATGGAAGGGGAAATCTGCCAGATCAGTGTGGCCTACTGATCTAGACTACTACGGCGACTTTTCTTTTTTTCTATCCTGCTGAAAATTATGGGTCCTGAATTTGCTACACTGGTGAGCTTCTGTTGAGGGAAAATCTTCCATTGTGTTTTTTTTTGTGGGTTGACAGCCTCAAGTTAAAATATTCACAGAATATATGTTTTACCAGCTGGTGGATAATCCTGATCAGAGGCCATCTCAGGTACCTGAACTCTCACTCAGCTAGTTGGGCATCGTCAATACTAAACTGGAGTAATGTGTCTCAGGCAGGTCATATGGCTCTTGAAAAAGTCCACTTGAAAAGGTGGTGACTGAAGTTCTTACCAGCATGGATGGCTTCAGCCTTTAGGAGTGGGGAACAAGTCTTTGTTCCATGCCTGCAACTAGGGGGCTGTTTCATATTGTTAGTCACTCTCTCAATGAACATGGTTTCTTTAAAAATCTTACTAATCACTTTCTCTCTGCAGGTAAGTGGAACACGAGGATGTCACATAGTGATTATTCTTTTGATATCTCATGCTGGAATTCCAACATTATAATCTAGCAAGAGACCAGATGGATGGGTAAAGGTGAGATACTTAAAAATAACTTTAAATTTCCCTTTTCAGGGAGGGAGGATGGAAAGCATTTCCAAGGTGTAGGTTTGCTTCTCAGCAGACACGCCAGTGATGCTATTCTAGGATATGAATGCATTAATGAAATATTTCTTACAGCAAAATTTAAAACTGAAATTAAGGACTTGAATATCATCTGTTACACCCCCACAGAGAATTGTGATGTGAACGAGAAGGATAAGTTTTACAGACAGCTTCAGGATATTTTGAATTCTTTGAAGGAAATATTTCTTTTGTGCTATGTAACTTCAGTGCTAAAGTTGGTACTGACTCTGACCTTTGGGCAGGAGTTTTAGGTCCCTTTCGCATTGGTAGTTCCAATGGCAATGGGGAATGCCACTCACAGGTAAGTAAACTTAATGGTTTTTGAATAATAAACACATACTACAAACACTGGGACATTTATAAATAATGTGGGTTACACCTGATGGGTTGCACAGGAATATGATAAATTATACACCAAAGAGCCAAAACATTACGACCAGCATGTCTTTATGCAAATCAAAGCAACTGCAAGTAAATGATGATGCATGTGAAGGTCATGAAATGGTATAAACAACACCTAATATTGAGCTCTGTTAATCAGTGTTATTCTTGTTCTTCAGATGGGAAAGGCAGTGGACAAGCGAGTTTGACAAAGGTCAGAGTGTTTCAGAGACAGCAAGGCTTGTGGGGGTGCTCACAGTCAGCTATGGTTAGTACATTCAAAAAGTGGTCTGAGGAGGGAAAAACCACGAACCACTGGCAAGGTGTGGGCTGACCACAGCTCATTGATGCTAGAGGTGAGCGAAGACTATCCCATATGGTACAAGCCAACAGAAGGGATACTGTGGTGCAACTCGCGCATAATTTGAATGCTGGTGATGAGAGTAATGTATCACAACACACAGTACATCGAATCCTGCTGAAAATGGGACTGTGTATCTGCAGGCTGCTCACTCGCCCGTGCTCACCTCGGTTCACCATCGAAAGCGCCTACAATGGGCACACAAACATCAAAACTGGACCTTGAATTATTGGAAAGTATTCAATTAAAAGGACCTTATTGCTAAGAAATTAATTAAAAATAACTTAAAAATTCTCTGTCATTGTGCAATAAAATTTTAAAGTTTATCCTTCAAACTATTTGCATGTTGAAATTTTTAGGAGAAAACTCAGAAGCTTTTCAGAGCAATGACAACACTCAGTCTTCAGTAAAGTGACACTATATGGTGACAGGTCTGTTTAGACAAAAAGCTTCTTTCCAGATCTTCTTTCCATGTGGAAAGAACATGGACCATTTGTATGCAGGATAACAGGAAACTTGATGCCTTTGATTCTACATGCTTACCCAATATCTTGGGCATTAAGTAGTTTGACTTTATAAGAGCAGAATTTTGTGCAGAGAGACTGTTGGTTTGGCAATGTTGTCTGTATGCATAGCTATAGATTGGCAAATAGGATTATGAGCAGTGTGCCCAAAGGCTTCAGGAAAAGGGGAACACCTAAGATGTGTCGGGCAGACAATGTCAGGACCTTCGTAGAATTGGCCTACAGTGGCCAAATGCAGTAACTGTAGCTCAGGACAGACAGCTGTGTAGAGCAAAATGATACGGTTTGGTAGGACCTCCGTAGCCCATAGCTGCACGTGGATTATGTATGTATGTATGTATGCATGTAATGTTAATAAAAATCACATGATTAATATGCAAGTTTATAAGGGACACTTTCCCTCTGGACGGAGTCTGTAAGTTCATAAACTGGGTTGGGTTGTTTTACCTCAGAAAGCACTTTTCTGCACGCAATGGGCTCAATAGTCAGGTCACAAGGATCCCAAGGGCTCAGAGAATGTTGGGGGGGAGGTAACCCATTGGAGAGCTGTTGGGAAACAGATGGTAGTCTCCCATCAAAGTCATCCAGTATGTTAAAAAAAAATGGCTTTCCTGCACTTGGGCCCCCGGTTTTAAGTTCCATCAGATGGATGGCAGCCTTTACAAGCCCATTGGTGTTCCCTAATGACAAGGGCAGGGCAGAGAGTTTTGTGGTCATAAACTGGGAAATGTATAAATTTAATGTGGCCATGGAAGAATTGGTATTGAATCCCTTGAAAAAACATTTCAGCTGACACAACAGGTACCAGTCAAGGAAGCCTTTCCAAAAGGTGACAACCCTAGGTGGAACTTCTAGTATATAATGTTTTCCTCAGTTTCAGTGGTTTGTCAAAAAACCTTCTTGCAAAATATGTATAATATGTAAAATGTTTTTCCCTCTGTTCTGAATCTATTAACTTTCTGAAAGGAAGGTGGCATGCATACTTCCCTCCTTAGATCTGGCTATTCTGATATTCCTCATTATTCCAGATGTATACTTCATTTAGAATTAAATCACTTCCTGTGTAAGCATATGCCAAATTCTATAAACTGTAATCTTATGAAAGTAAAATTGTGGAATAATAGTTTTAAAAAAGATCACATAAGCAAATGTGATGTCAACTGATGATATATCTTCTATTGTGTGATGTATCATGTATTACTGAAAAAAAAAAGATTTACAAAAGGAATTTATTTGTATTCAAATATACACCATACCTCAATTTACATGGTAGATAGGTTCTGGGAAATCACCACGTAAGTCAAAACAACTTATGGAACAGGGATAGGTTCCAAAAAAATCCTTGTTAGGATTAAAATGAACATTGGCAGTTTTGTTTATACATATTTATTTAAAATTTCAGTTCAGCAGTAATAATAAGTATTAATCTAACATTATTTTGTACTTTATTTGTACTAATTCAGATAGGTTTAGATTCATTTCTCATACATTTCTTTTTGGTCACAAAAAACACTCATTGTTAATGTAGATGTATACTATCAAATTTGAAGATAAAATCTGAAAGAAGGATATACATAAAATGAATATAAAGTAGAAATTAACATTTAAACCAAGACTTAGTACTTTATGTTGTAAAATTTGCATTTATACAAATTAAGAAATTTCTTGACTTTTTTTATTCAGCTGTCAAGGAAAATATAACTCTTAGTTCAATGTTAAATATTAATTTTAGAGGAAAAATTGTCTTGACCTGGGTGGGATAAAAGTTGTCTTGAGCCAGGTGGGATATGAACCCATGACCTCCTGATGACATGTCAAGTGCTCTGACCGCTGAACTATTGGCTGCCAACCAAGATCTCTTCTAATTGATATTATGAACCTTCTACCTAATTTTTTGTCTCTTGAAGGCATTGTCCCAGCTGCTCACAGCCTCAAGAAGTGGATGACAAGTATATTCTTAGAATACAATTCGATAAATTTCTTGATGTTTTTTTTCAACTGTCAAGGAAAGTATCACTCTTAGTTCAATGGTGATATCAGTTTTAGTGGAAAAATTGGAGGTTATGGGTATACATATTCGTTCCAACTACCAAATTCCCACTCTTGAATCTAGAAGCTGCATTTTATTACTCTTATTCACGACACTATTTAAAACAAGTCTCACCCTCTTCATTCGATTCTTACACTCTATATTTGATTATAACATCACCACATCACACTTCCAACTACCAAATTCCCACTCTTGAATCTAGAAGCTGCGTTTTATTACTCTTATTCACGACACTATTTAAAACAAGTCTCACCCTCTTCATTCGATTCTTACATTCTATATTTGATTATAACATCACACATCCTTCGCTCTGATAATAAAATGTTTTCTACTCCCAAGATTTTCAAAGCTAAGTATGGTAAAATTCCTTTTGCCTTTCAAGCAACCTCAATTTGGAACTCTCTACTGAGTGATGTCACTTCTTTAAATTCTAAAACAAAATTCAAAAACTACATTACTCCCCTACTATTAGAATATTGAAGTGTTTGACCAATAACATATTCTCATTCTTATTCCCACTCCCCATCTTTGCCCTTTGTCTGGATTATCGGCAATCTTCCCCCCCCCCCCCCCCGCATTCATTCATTTAATATTACTCTCTGTTGTCTTAAACCTTCCTTTTCTTCCCCCTACATTTACTATGATTTTTTTATCACATTTCATATTATATGTTTGTCTTCCTCTGTGCAACTTGTCATTTTGTTTATATGTATCAAATAATTATGGAATTCCTGTAAATATCTTTGAATTTTTGTACTCTCATCAATAGTTCTTTTTAATTTTACAAATGTACTGGAGCATCAAGCCACTCGAACATTTAAATTAATATCCAAAATTACATGTACCTTGGCTTTACTGTAACCCCATGCATGAAATAAATATTATTATCCCACCTGACTCAAAAAAATTTTTTCTCTAAAATTGATATCGATGTTGAACTACAAATGATACTTTCCTTGATGATTTATATTATATTTTATGGAACAGTGTACTTATGAATCAGCTGTGTTTAATCTATGTAATAGTCTACAAAGTTAAACCTGTTGCTAAAAATGAAAAAAAACATAATTTTTACTGTTCTGAAAAATTCAGTCTAGAAAAATAAGATCTCACTGCTGATTCAAAACAGGCTTCATTTAGGATGTCACGAGATAGATGGCAATATAATGGCAAGAATATAATTTTAGCAAAAGAATATAAATATAACTTATTACAGATGACAATTTTATTAATATACGAATTTACTATTACCCATTTATTCTTGAAAATAAACAGTGTCAGTTAAAAAAATATTTAGTTGATTCTTACTTTCAGATGACAGTCTAATAATCTCCCTAAATGTTATACAACTGTTACTTCATAAAGTAGATTATATCTACATACATAAAACAAATCTCATTCTGTACCACGTAAAACCAAGTCTATAATCATGTGAAATGAAACTGGTTGCATTTTCTTGACAGTATAAAATCAGTCTATCACCACATAAATTGAAACTCATTTCACTTTTTGGACCATGTAAAACTAAAACCATGTAAATTGAATACTGTGTAAACTGAGGGATAGGTATACTTGTACATTCATTGCAAATGATAAAACTTTCAGAAATTTTATCCAGTAACTTATTTCTTGGTGGAATCAAGATCTAGTATGCCAATGACATCTCTGGCATGGCAGGTTAGCCCATCTTCATAAGAATTATTTCTCAACTTTGGTGCATTCTCTTTAACAAATAAGACTTGCACTTGGCAAAGTAATCATCTTGCATCACACTCTAAGCATATACTGATGTGGTGGGTGGATATAACTAATTTTGCAGAATCCTGTATATGAGCATCAATAAAAGCGATCTTTTCCTTCTGTCTACATTGGGGAGGGGGTGATTCAGTCGGTAACACTCCAGGCTCTTAATTTCCATTTCTCAGGTACGAGTTCCAGCTGGGTCAGCATTGAGATTTATCTCCACAAAACTCTCCGCCCTGCCCTCAGTCAGTAGGGATAGTGATGAGCTAGGAAAGGCTGCCATCCGTCAGATGAAACATTAAGCCATAGCCCCATGTGCGGGAGAGCCATACTCTGTGCAGGTTAAAGAACACACTGGATGGCCTTTATGGTAGGCTCTCCGGTGTGTTCTTTAACTGTCCCCTAACAGCTGTCCATGGGTCACCTTTCCCCAACCATTTCCAAGATCTTGGGGCCTTTGTGACCTGGCTATTTAATCTATTGTGTGCAAAAAGAGTGCTGCTCAGAGGTAAAAGCAACCCAACCCTTCTGTCTACAAGTATAAGGAAGGAAAAAAAGGGAGTAGTTTCTTGAAATTTGAATGAGAAAATGCAATGTGATTGTAACAGCACAATTTGAAATTAAAAAACTTCCTTAATTTTTTTTTACTGTTCACGAGTAATGTGTTTTGAAACACTGCCTTTCAGCAGGCTTTATTAGCAAGTTTTATATTGATAGGCAAATTAAAAAGAAGCAACTTCTTTGAAAAAAATTAAAAACTTGGAATGTATAAATGTTAATATCCATTCTACTATACTTATATGTATATCACTCACAGATAATACTGAATGATTCAATTCACTATGCAAAATTTTCCTCTACAATATATCATATTCAGTTCTACAGATACCCCAAAAATTTGTGAAGCTGAAATATCATGATTGCATCAATTCTCAAAATACTCATATTAGAGAAAAATGCTTTAAAAAGTATATAAAAGAGCATTTACATAATAATTTCAACAAACAATTTTTAACCCTTAAAGTGCCAGGTTTTTCATATGCACACAATTTGACTGAGATAATTTTTTAACATTTTACAGCCAAAAAAAGTAATGAAATTTAGTAAAACCTTTTATTCTGCAGTGATTAACAGATATATATATAAGTCCTGCTAGAAACCAAGTGAAAAAACATTTCATTTTGAATTGTAATAAAAATAAAAATTAAAATGAAAGCTATTTGGCACTTTTAAGAGTTAGAACAAATTTCACAACAAATATGGGAGCTTTGAAAGCAAGTTCATATAAAGAGGAAAATAATTATTTCTTTGATAACCTTATGGTAAAAAAAGGAGGGGGGGGGGGGGAGCAGAACTGTCTATAACCAAATGTCTTCCACCTCAATTTTTAGCAATTCTCTCTCTGAGCTCTATGCTACTATTTAAGATTGTTACAATTTCAACTATCTTTCCAGCATAGTAGTGATAACACACAGATTTTAAAAATATTACAGGGGTTTATCAAAATAATGGAAACATGGATGGTGACCGGAGTACACATGATGCACCATATGCATATCACAGGAACATAGCACAAAAAAATTGGGATGCTATAGACTGGCAACGTGTCATCTGATGAATTGTGCTACATATTATTTCCCACTACTGTTTGAGTGTATGTTTGGTGAAAACCTGCAGAAGTGTACCACCCTGAATGTTTGGTCTGACTGTGAAGTCAGAACCAAACATTCCCCCAACTTCTGCCAACTTCCAACATTTCTGCAGGTTTTCACCAGACATACACTCTAACAGTAGTGGGAAACAATGTTAGCAAGCAGGAGGTGGATCCCTGATGCTGTGAGATTCCATATCATAGCATCCCTTAGGGGATTAGTTATTCTGCAGAATTGTGTCAGATCTGCAACATACAAATCCATTCTCAGGGACCAACTGCACCCAATGTTGTGGGCATTGTTCCCTAGTGACCGTCCCTGGTTTCAAGTGGATAATGCATACGTGCATTGTGCGGAATGTGTCAAGTTGTGGTTTGCAGAGCATGAGGATGCGGTAACATCAGCTACCCTGGCCACCTGAATCTACAGACCTCAATATTATTGAACATTTGGGGGAATATCTAAAGTGTAGAGCTAGATCACACTTTCCACTTCCAGTATCACTGGCACAGTTGGGCTATATTTTACAGGGAGAATGGTCGCACATTCCATTACATACATGCATGACTTGCATAAGTCTATTCCTAATCGAATTGTGTCTGTTCTGAATGTCTGAAGCGGGTCTAGAGCTTATTAATAAAATGTTCTCCACAAACAGTATGTGTTTCCATTATTTTGATAAACTCCTGTATATTTAATTATAAATCCATTATCATAATTGCCAAAAATGTCTGATTGCAGCCTGTTATTAAAATAAACCATATAAAATATCTTGTAGGAGGTGAGACCTCAGCAGAAAGACAGCATACTCATGCTTTATACAAGATTTATTTGAACTTGGTCCTTTTGCAATCAAACAGGCTTATGATCACTGGGACAGATAAGCATTGAACTGACCACTGAAGGTGATAAACTATGTCTATTAAAGCACTTCTGTGTACATCTCAATATTGACTCCAGATGATTACTTCGCAATAGCATCTATTACACTGGAAATCAATTTGTGTTTCTTCCTCTCATTAACCAAGACTCAAGATATTAGCAAAATACAATGAACTGTGATACCACTTAGAGCATATGGTTATGCATAGTATTCATTGTGAATAAGCATCTGTAGGTAAAGTCACATACACAGTTGTATCAGAATAATATGACCACCCATGGAATCACACTGTACCCACCCAGGTGCATCACAAAGTGCACATGACAAGGTTGACCACACGGAGATATAAGCGGCCAGCCAGGACAGATGAGCCATAGTGTGTAACATGAGCACAATGGGCAGATGTATTGATTTGACAGACGTTCCAAAAAGGAATCATCATTGGCTACCGTGCCAAGGGTGGAAGCATCTCCAAAACAGCAGACTACGTGGGCTGTTTGTGAGGTGCTGTAGTAAGGGTGTACCAAGAATGGACCACTGGCACACCGAGTACTTCCAGGCGTCATAATTGTGGAGCCCAAAGGCCAGCGACCCCAGAGGAGAACCTTGCCTCCATCGACTGGTAAAGGGCAATCGATGTGTGACAGTGCAGCAATTGACCACTCAAATGAACGCTGGTGCACCCAGGTACATTTCCCTGACAACAGTAGAATGAACCGTGTTATGCATGGGTCTCTGGAGTCGACACTGCATAAAGGCACCCATGTTAACCAAGGTCCATCGGCAACGACACCTGCAGTTCACACGGGACTAATGTCATTGGACGGTGAAAGAGTGGAAAAAGGTTGCCTTCTCCAACAAATCGAGGTTTCTATTCCACAGAAGTGATGGGCGGTGGCAGATACGGCATCAGACACACAAGAACCAATACCCGGACATGCTTATTGGTCAAGTACAGGCTGGCAGTGGAAGTGTGTATGTCTGGGGGATGTTTTCCTGGTATGACCTGGGACTGCTGGTACCACTGGATAGGTCCCTGAATGCTAATGGCTACTTGTCCATCCTCGCTGACTACATGCATCCCTTCATGTCGGACGTTTACTCTGGTGGTGATGGTGTCTACCAACAGGACAATGTGCCCTGCCATGTCGCTAAGATGGTGCATGACTTGTTCCAGGAACACGACAGTGATGTCTCCGTTCTCCTTTGGCCAGCGAAACCGCCCCAACCTCAATCCCATAGAGCACATGTGGGACCATTTGGATCGACAGGTTTGGCATGCGGACCCACAACCACATCGTCTCCGGAACCTTCGTGCTTTGCTGGTGTCTGAATGGGCACGTGTGCCTCTGACAACCTTCCAGGGCCTCATTGTGTCCACGACACGTTGTCTCGCCACTGCCATCTGAGTCAAGGGTGGTTATTCCTGTTATTAGGTAGGTGGTCACATTATTCTGATACGACTGTTTATATTGATATAGCATCAAAATCGAAGTAAGGTTATGTGTTGTATCATAGCCTGCTATATTCGTAATAAATATCTTTAAGTATTTGTATCTAGTTTTTAACTATAAACAAGACTTGGTGCAGTTGACAGGATGAAGTCTGTCAGTAGTAAAATTTTTTAAAAGTTGATAGAAAAAAATAAAGTCAATTAATTGCAGTTATAAAAGTTGCAGCTATAATTTTCCAAAATGGATGCCTTACAACTGCCAAGTAGTTTTGTTTTCGTAGGTAACTTATGTGAACAGTGGTAGAAGTAGAGACAGAGATTTGATATTTATATGTTTGCCAGCTCGGATTAAAGCCAACTGATGCCCTAAGCACAGCCCAACAATGGTGCCCTCCTCAGCCCTTCCATTGCTTAATTGACAAGACATTAAGACCCAATAAGTGCTGAAGGCACTTATTGAGGAATAAGCCTTCAAACTTTTAAATTTGTGTCACACACCATGCCAAAGAAAATTGTTTTTAACAATTCAAATTAAAGTCAAACATGGCAGATAAGGACAATTACAAAAAATTCGATTAAGTTGAGTGTGGCAGTGAAAGTGTTGAGAGTTAAGGGCATGATAGCTAGGGTTGGGTTGGGTTGTTTTACCTCTGAGCGGCACTTTTTTGCACATCATGGGCTAAATGGCCATGTCACATGGATCCTGAAGGCTCAGAGAAGGTAGGGGGAGGGGACCCACTGGAATAGCTGTTGGGAGACAGATGGTAGCCTCCCGTCAAGGCCATCCAGCGTGTTCTTTAACGTGCACAGGGTATGGCTCTCCCGCACACGGGGCCACGGCTTAACATCCCATCCGACGGACGGCGGCCTTTCCAAGCCCATCGGTGTCCCCTACTGACCGTGGGCAGGGCGGGGAATTTTGCGGAGATAAATCTCAATGCTGACCCAGCTGGGACTCGAACCTGGGAACTACAGATTACGAGCCTGGCGAACTACCGACTGAGCCACCCCCGCCCCTCATAATAGCTAGGGAAAAAAACTCTGTGGTTGCCCTCCTTCCCTTGGTGCCCTAAGCATGTGCTTATTTTGCTTAATGGTTAATACATCGCTGATGTTAGCTACTAACCAACTGAAACTCAAATTGCGATTTTATTACATGCAATAGGTAAAGAAGCTTTAGAAAAGCACAACATGCTTGAATTAAGTGATGGTGAGAAAAAAAAAAACCTTAATAAAGTTCTTGAAGCATTTGAACAATATTGTATACTTTAATGAAATGAAAGTGTTGAGCGACATATTTTCTTCACTAGAACACAAAAACTTCTGAATCTTTTAATGACTTACTAATTGATTTGAAAAAATTAAGTAGCACTTGTGGTTTTGGTGATAATTGAGATAGTTTAATTAAAGATAGAATTATAAGTGGTATTTTGTATAAAATCATCAAAGATTGATTATTAAGAAAAGATCTAACTTTAGAAAAGTGTATAAAAATGCGCAAAGCAACAGAGTTGGCAGAAATGCAAAAAAAAAATTGTTAAGCGAAAAACGTTCAGTAGATGCATTAAAATTTACTAAAGTACCAAGAAAACAAAAAGTACTCATGGATGAATAGCATCACATAAATAAAGGACCTTGAAAGTCAATATCCAAAATTCAACAATGCAGACTCTTCTAAGCAAACTCTTGTGCATCATAATAAACAGAAAAATATAAGGTCATAACATGAAAAGTAAACTAATTTAAATAAATTTAGTCAAAGTGGTAAATCATGCAGAAAGTGTGGAAAATTTCACAAGTTATATAACTGACATGCTTATGTTTTTATTGCCAAAAAAAAAAACCCATTTTTTCTAAAATGTGTATTAAAAGGAATATAAACGTTATAGAATATAAACCTAATTCTGAAAATGTTAATAATTGTTATAATGATAAAAGATTATTTCTTGGTTTTGTAGAAAGTAATAAGGTAAATAGGAATTGGGTGAAAAGTTAAAACTAAATGGTTTAACAGATTTGTAGGGTAAACTATACAGGTATTCAATGTAATGTATCACCTTTACCTAAGTTTAAACAATTAAAGCTGAAAGAAAAATAAATCAAATGTAATTTTAAGTAATTATAATAGAGCTAATATCAAGGTAGTTGGCAGATGAAATTTGTTATGTGAAACACCCAAAGGATATAAAGTTGGCAAGTTAAATTAACAGAATATAGTTCCAAATTAACTACATTTAATACACCATTTGGTTGTTACTGCTTCATGAGATTGTGATATGAGTTGAATTCATTCCCAGAAGTGCTTCACAAATGTTTCCAGGAAATATTTGGTGATATTGAAGGAGTTGAAATATATATTGATGACATACTGATATGGGGTAAAGATATAAATGAATATAATTCTAGACTCAAAAGAAGTCTTAGATAGCACTAGAGAAAGAAATGCTAAGTTTAATTATGAAAAGTGCAAGATTGGATTGGAAGAAGTTAAATATATATTGATAATAGACTTTCTAAAAATGGTCTTAAACCAGATGATGATAAAATGAAAGCTATATTAGAGATGAAAGTGCCAAGAAATGTTATGGAATTGGAAGTTTCTTAGGCATGATTACTTCTGTATCAAAGTTCACACCTAATATTTCACAGTTAACTTCACCATTAAGAGAACTTTTAAAGAAAAATGTCTATGGAACTGGGATTGTAAACATGATAAAACTTTTAACATGTTAAAAGGAGTGCTAACTAATAAACCTGTATTGCAGTATTTTGATGCAAATACTCTTATAGTGCTTTCTGTAGATGATTCACAATGAGGATTAGGTGCAGTACATTTTCAAAATAGTTTACCAGTAGCACATGCTTTCAAAGTTTTAAACAAGACTGAAAAAGATTATGCTAAGATAGAAAAAGAAATGCTGGCTACAGTTTTTGGATGTGAAATTTTTTTTATCTATACTTATATGGCAAATTATTTGTAGTAGAAAGTGAACAGAAACCCAGAATATAGTTTTAAGAAACTAAAGTCCAGCAAGATTATAGTGTATGTGTACTCGTTCACAGCCATATGAATTTAATATTGTGCATAAGCCAGGTAAAGAGTTATATTTAGCTGATGCCTTATCCAGATCTTCTCTTGAAGATAATACTTATATTTATGACAATGAAACTGAAGCTTATATTAGTTTGATTATTGAAAATCAGCCATTATCTAAAGAAAAGTTACAAAAATTCAAACTGAAACTCAAAAAGATCATGAACTTCTTCAAACATTACTGAAACTAATTAGAAATGGTCAGCCTAAAAAGAAAGAACACAGAAGATATAGCTAAGCCATACTTTAATTTTAAAGAACAATTGTATAAAATGAATGGGTTAATGTTTAAGAATTCTTGCAATTGTACATAAAAGTTTAAGAAATAAAATGCTAGCTAGAATTCACTACAGCCATTTCAGTATTGAGAAATATAAAAATAAAGCTAGAGAAATAATTTACTGGCCTGCAATGTCTAAAGAAATAGAAGAGCTTGTGATGAATTATGCAACTGTTTAAGTTTCCAAAAGAAGAATTCAAAGGAACCATTGATGCTCATTGAAGTATCTAATGGCTCATGGGAAGAAATTGGAACAGATTTGTTTTACTTCTTAAGTAAAGGTCTTATGGTTATTGATTATTTCAGTAAATATGTAGAAATGGGTATTTTGACTGAATTATCAAGTGAAGTCACTATTACATTACTAAAATAATTTTTCATTTGACATTGTATTCCTTTAATACACTGCCAGCCATTAAAAGTGCAACACCAGTAAGAACTCATCAGGTTGTTCCAAAATATGCAAGATGGGTAGCCCATGGGAGAACATGTAAATGATTCAAAGTGCAGCATATACGCACATCATTTGGACAAGACACCCCTTGGAAGTGGTATAAGAGGAGATTACAAAGAGCTGGTGTAAAGCCACTGGGATTGTGTTTGCTCACAGTTCTTGTGCACAAAAGGATCAAGTAATGCCACGTTGAAGAACATAGCATCCATATGACCAGGTTTCCGACTTTGATCGAGGGAGAATTGTGAAATTACAGGAAGGCAGATTATCGTATCAAGACATCAGTGCTTGTGTTGGACAGAATGCTGCCACAATGATGAGAATATGGTGTCAGTGGGTAGAGGAGGAATGAACCAATGTGAGGGATCTCAATGGCTCTGTCACACAAATGAGTGAGAGGACAGACATCTCATGTGCATGGCTATGAATGATTGTACAGCCACATCAAACACCTTAGCTCAACAGTTGGGGTGTGTTGCACATCAACCAATGTCCACACATACGGTTCGATGTCATCTGCAGCATCGGGGCATCTTTGCTAAGCGGCTATTGCTTCGGCTACCATTGACTCTACAATGCAGGCGTATGCAACTGCAATGGTGTCAAGAATGTTGCACATGGATGTGCGAATGGCATTGCATCATCTTTTCAGACGAATCCTACTACAGTATGCAGCACTCTGATGGATGAATCCATATCTGGCAGTACCGCAGTGACAGACTCGGTGAGACATGCATGATGCAGCTCCATAGAGGTCTGGCCCCTGGTGTTATGGACTCCACTCATGCATTTGCCTTGTATGCATTACCGGTACTTTGAACAGCCAACATTGCATCACTAATGTGTTGGAGCCTGTGATTGTACCTTATCTTCAGGGGCTCTCTGGTGCCATTTACCAACAGGACAATGTCCAACCACATGTGTAATTCCTGGACAGCCACCATGTGACACTTCTGCCTTGGTCTGAGCATTCACTGGATCTGTCCCCAATTAAACATGTCTGGTTCATGATCTCATGATGACTAGCACACCAGACACCAGCAGCTGTTACAACAGATTAACTTTGGCTACATATCAAAACTGCATGGACTGACATTCCCCAAACACACATCCGACATCTCATCCTCTCAATGTCAGACCGCATAACAGTGGTTATTGCCGCTCATGGTGGCTACACAAGATATTGATTTCTTTGTATTCCACAAGTCTAACCGAGTTGTATTTGTAATCATTTGATCCTTGTAACATTAGCTATGTATTCACTAAATATGGCTTTGATATCTCTTGTCTTTCCTGGTGTTGCACTTTTAATGGCCAGCAGTATAATTTATTCTGACAATGGTCCACTGTATAATTGCAAAAAAATTTAGGAAATGTTTTACATATTATAAAAAAAAATAAATATCCCCTCAAGCAACTTCTTGCCACAGAGGTCTGACAGGAGCCTGTCAGTTTATACGTCATAATAGAAGGCCTGTGAAAATGGCAGGAAAACAATACAAAACTGCATGCCTTACTTGGGGCTCAAAGCCCCAGGTAAGGCCTTTGATCAGTAGCCAAGCATGCTAACCATCGGCCATGGGACAGCTAACTGTATACAAAATATATTATACACAAATTGGAAAGAAAATTGAATTTGATAATAAAGATCTTTATTTGGTTTTACTAGAATACAGAAATATTCCAGTATCAAATCTTCTGTTGAATTAATGCTTGTAAGAAAGGCAAATGGTCTAATGACTATTAAAGAAAATTTCTTTCGTTTATGATAAATTTCAGTCTAGAAAACATCTGAAACATCGACAAGTAAAACAAAAAGTTTATTATGATAGAAATGCTAAAAGTTTGAAACCAGTTTAACAAGGCGGTAGTTTTTATAAAGGCTTATAACTTTTTGCCAGAATCTGCTAAGGTGATTTCCCAATGTGACATATCTTGATCTTACAAACTTCTCAAATCAGATGGAACTTATATTAAAAGAAATAGAAAATATATATTGAGAGGAAAATTAAAAATTGATTTCTCAATTAGGAAATTCTCTTCTGACGAAACAAATGGAAATAATATTGAAGAAGATAATAATAAATAGTGGAAATAATCAAGATGAAGTGTTGCAAGGATGAAATGAGGAGTGAAAAGATGATTATCAATACAATCATCAGAACAAGGCAGATTAGAACCAGAAATTAAAGGAGCTGTACTACAGCTTCACAGAGATGTACATGATCAGATAAAAGAGTCAAGAAACCTGAATATTTAACCCTCCCAGAAGTGGCATATGGTCTATCAGACAGATTGAGAATATATTTTCTAATATTTTTGCAACACAAATGTTTAGGCACAAGCACACTGTAGTACCTTCCTAATATGATATAATGAACCTAGTGTTGTAATGTTTAACATGTCTGATTCCTCTGGATTAAGTTACATGCAAAAATCAGTCTGTCACACTGATGCCATTCTTGGTGTTAAAGTTTTAACTTATGTTAGATATTTTTCTTTGAACACAATAAACTGTTTTCATTTAAATTTAAGTCCTATAAATAATCCAAAAGGTAATTAGCTCTAATTAGTAGCAAATATACTCTTCGACATTGAAAGTGCCCCATCCAGAAGAACATGTCGTACAAACATGGAAATAGAAGAGTTGGTGTGCGCAGTTGAGATATGCAAATGATGATAATCCGGAGCCAGTAATGTGTGGCTCAAGAGATAAAAGGTGCAAGAAGGAACAGGGATGGTATTGTGTTTATGCAGATGGAAATTGTGCAAACGGTTGAGATTAGGTGGTTCTGATTGGAAATTGTTCAGCGAAGGCAGAAAATACCTGGTACACGCAGTTGGCAGGTTTATTGCCATTTGGATGGTTTTGAGAGAGGAAGAATTATAGGCCTATGTGAAGCTGGATGGATTACGCGTTGTGTTGCTGCCCATGTTCATCAGGATGCATGAACTGTTGGACGCTGTTGGCAACAGTGGCGAAATGAAGGTTCTAGTTTTAATATAAGTCAGCATGGCTTGATAGGCACATTGTTCGACATGCTCATTAGCTAGAACCTTCATTTTCTATTCTATCACAATAAACTTCATCATGAGATCATGAAATTAATATAAGTCAGCATGGCTTGATAGGCGCATTGTTCGACATGCTCATTTGTCACCACTGTGTACTGCAGGCGATATTTGCTGGGCTGTATCAGCAGCCATGGACATCCCCATAGTGACCCGAATGGTAAACCGAAGGTTGAATGAGGCACACTTGCACTCTAGGCAACCGTTACATCGACTGCAAACCATTGCAGCCCTCGTCTGGCTTAGTGCTGAAGTCATGAGAACTGGGCTCATGAATGGAACACTGTTGTGTTTAGTGATGAATCCCGTTTCTGTCTGGGTGCTGACGATCAACAGGATCCGTGTGTGGTAACAACCTGGCAAGAGGATGGATCCAGCTTTTGTTCACAACCAGCACACCGTCCATCAGCCAAGCATAATGTTATTGGGTGCTATTGGATATGACAACAGGTAACCTCTTGTCCGCATCACAAGAACACTGATAGCTGCACGATTCGTTAGCGCAGTTCTGCAGCCTGTTTGGTTACTGTTTCTGAGAGGCATGCAGCAGCCCATTTTCCAGCATGATAATGCCCGTGTACACACTGCTAGCGTCTCCAGACAATGTTTGCAACATGTTCAAGTATTGCCATGGCCAGCACAATCTCCAGATTTATCCCCAATAGAAAATCTGTGGGACCAGATTCAACAATGTGTGCAATCTCTCACCAGCCAGCATGGAATTTCGCTGAATTATGGGAGCAAGTCAATGCTGCTTGGTGTGCCATTCCTCAGGACCATATCCGTCGACTGCACGACTCCATGCCATGCCATATTGCTGCCTGCATTGCCATTCATGACAGTGCAACCACCTATTGAGGCAGTCACAAAGTGCTGCATTATCTCATCTTCTAACTGCTTAAGTAGCTGCAAATTAAGTCATGGTATGCCAACATGCATTGCTATGTGTGTGTTACATTTCACCCCTATCCCCTCACTCCTTCTGGGTGGGGCAATTTCAATGTTGTGCAGTGTATTTTTTTCCCCTTTTTTTCATTTTGTAGTTATGGGGGTAGTTAAGGAACAAGCTCGTCTGCTTTGAGTGTTAGAAGAGGTGCTTTCAATTTAGGAGGCACAGCAAATGTAAATGAAAATGAAAGTGATTATATTGAGGAGCAACTTGACAGTAATGATACTGAATAGGAGTTAGAAGATATTGACGATTTATATTTTATTAGCAGCCCTTAATTTCTTATGAAAAGATAAAGTTACACAGTGGGCAAAACATGTGCCTAGAAAATCAGTACGAACACCATAAAAAAAAATACTTAACCCATTTACCAGATGTTAGAGGTCCCTATCAAAGTACGAAGTCAAATTTTGAAATTTGGAAGTTGTTCTTCCCAGATTTTATAGTGGATATCATTGTTGAAAATAGCAATAAATATATAGAATCTTCTACTGATAATTACAAGCATTTGAGGTATGTCAAACCTACAGACCATGATTAATTCAAGCTTTACTTGATTTACTTTATTTGGCTGGAATGCAAAAGTCACCAGAATACTGAAAATTTGTGGAAGACCAATGGCACCTCGGTAGAACTATTCAGACTAACAATGTCTTTATTTTGTTTCAAATTTGCTAATTCACATCAGATTCAACTATAAAGAAATGTACGAAGGAAGAAAAAAATTAGACAAATTAGCACCAATTAGGCAGCTTTTTGAAGATGTTGTTTCTAGTTGTAAGAAAGTCTATTCTTTATCTGAATTTGTTACCATTGATGAAAAGCTTGAAGCATTTCGGGGCCATTGTGGCTTCAAACAGAATATACCAAATAGGCCGAATAAATATGGGATCAAGATATTTGCTTTGGCTGATTCTAAAACATACTGCACCAGCAATCTAGAAGTTTATGCTGCAGCACAACCTGAAGGCCTGTACCAAGTTGATAATAGTGGCAAATTTGTAGTTGACAGTCTGATACAACCAATAATGGATCAGGTTGAAATGTAACAGCCAACAGATGGTTTACTAGTAAGGAATTGGACAATGGTCTACTAAAGTATCACTGATTAACTTTAGTAGGCACACTAAAAAGTAATATGAGACATACCACCTGAATTCCTTGCAAAAGGATGCCCCATTGGCTCTAGTATTTTTGGATACCAGAAAGATGTTACTATAGTATCTCACCTTCCAAAAAATAAAAATGTACTTTTATTGTCTACTCTTCATAGTGATGATAAAAATCAATGAAGAAACTGGGAACCTGGAAATAATTATGACATACAATGCAACAAAAAGTGGAGTTGACATTTTGGACAGACTTTGTGCATCGCATAATTGTGCTCGTGCTCCAAATTGCTGCCAATAGTGGTGTTCAATAGTCTTCTGAATGTTGTAGCTTATAACGTGTTAGTAGTATATAGCACAAACAATCCTAATTCTCCCATGAAAAGACGTCATTTCTTAGAAAAATTAGCTTGTGATTTAATAAGTTATATTAAAAAATGTGCCCTATTGGATGCGATTCCCAGAAATTTAAAAGCCACATTTAAAGAAGTATGCAATACAGACGATGAAAGTGCATTTACATCTGAAGTTAGACCTGTAACAGGCCATTGTTATTACTACAATTCTAAAAAAAAAAACGGAAAACTAAGTATGCTTGCCTAACTTGTAAATATTTCCTGTGTTTAGCACATAATTTCAGTTTGACGAGATTGCTAAAAATTTGACGAAAAGGTTTTTCTGAAGAAAATTACGTAATTTTATATAAATAACAATATAAAGTGTTAATTTTTCTATTTTTTCTTAGCTAAAAAACACCTTTATTCATTAGTAAGCATTTATTAGGCATTTTTAGAATTTTTTTTTATTTCTTTGAAAAAAGATTCTTTTGAAAAAAATAATGTTCTTTAATTAAATTATCTTAAACAAAAACAGAAAGTTTTAAATTTATTTATTATAAGCTTTTGGAGAACAATTTTGCATAATCGGTCTGGGCGACTGATGGCGGCATTTCTTTATTTCTATCATTCCATGGCACTTTTGGAGGGTAAAAGACTACATTTAAATTTTATAATGGTTATATTATAGTAGTTTTAACTAATAATTTAAGATTGAAATATTTAGTGTATAAATAAAAAAGGATATGATATAATATATATATCAATATAGCATCAGAATCAAAGTAAAGTTCAACAGTGTGTTGTATCATGTCTTGTTATGTTCTTAATAAATATCTTTAAGTATCTGTATCTGGTTTATAACTATAAAAAAGACAATACTATCATGTTAAGTTCAAATCCCATCTTTTTTTTTACTTTTCAAGTTTTAATTAAATATAATTCTTTAACTTTCCTGCAAAAACGTTTTTGCATTCAAGAATTTTATTTACTACATGATGTGATTACACAAAACGTTTATTTACACCATAGGAAATCTTTAAATAGTAAATCCACAGAATTACCTGTTGACTTTGTAGTCAAAATATCACTAAACTGTTTTGTGGAAAAAAAGTTTTGCTGATGTGCGGGATTAAAATCTGTCTCTCGATTTGCCAGAGTGTTCTAAGACCACTAAACTTTTTCCCCAGAAAATTGTTTATTAATATATTGACTACAAAGTCAAAAGGTAACTCTGTTGATTTACTATTTAAGGATTAATTCATTAACCCTTACAGCAGAGGTGGCCAAACAGTTGATCACAATTCAACTGTTTGGTCAATCACATAGCTGCCATAGATGGTTATTAGCTTACACTAATGTGAATGTACTGGTCACTGCTACTACTGTATCGCAAGTCTTAGTGTTTGTGAGTGAATTTGCAGCTAGATTTAATGGATTTTTTTTAATAAAGTGTATAATTCTAGTATAATCGTGTAATTCCGGTATAATCATATAAATCCTGATTTTATCACCATGCTAATGTTGGCCTTATGTTTCATAAACATGAATTGGAAAAAGTTATGTGTACAGGTCTTTTGTTAAAGGATTCATATTTACTTATTTCCTCTATTAAATTATTACTTTGAAAAATTTAGCCAAATTTGGATGTTAAAACTTAGCTGGTCATGCAGTGTTAAATCATTATTATGACTTATGTACTATGGTAGATCATGAAAGATTTTCTGTCTTAAAAGTCGATCGCAGAGTCCAAAAGTTTATTCCTCTCTGCCTTACAGTGTCAGGTCTTTTTTATCTCTAAAAATGCAACTCAACTTCTGAGCCTTATTATGAAACAACTAATGAATGAAGTAGTTCATATTACATAGTAAGAGCATTTAATTCTGAACAAAAAAGTATATATATATAATTAAAAGGAAAATGATAGGTAAACATAAAAATATTGCAAGTTCATTTGTAGTGATTTTCGAAACCTGACTGATCAGCTTCAAACATTTAAAGGTTGATAATGCTTTTAGTGTGACTCATTTATTTACATCTTACTCAGTGCATCATTAAAAAGAAATAGTTGAATTAAATTACAAATCACAGTAATAAAAATACGATTTAATTTCACGATTAATTACTATACAAGTTAGGAATTTAAGTCAAGAGGAGCGCTTTACAATTCCTTAGAGTCAACAATGCATTAAACTGTTTAGATTCCTTATACTATCTTCTAACAGCTATCCTTTTCCTCATAAAGGTGCTATAGAGGGCAAAGAAACTATATTTACCAGTTCAGATCTTGTGGTTCCACCCCTATCAGTGGCATGGAATCACCTATTGCATGAGCATTTGCGCAAAGATCATGTGTAGTCACAATCTGATATCAGTGAGAAACGTATATGTATCAGTGAGAACTGTTTAGATTCCTTATACTATCTTCTAACAGCTATCCTTTTCCTCATAAAGGTGCTATAGAGGGCAAAGAAACTATATTTACCAGTTCAGATCTTGTGGTTCCACCCCTATCAGTGGCATGGAATCACCTATTGCATGAGCATTTGCGCAAAGATCATGTGTAGTCACAATCTGATATCAGTGAGAAACGTATATATATATATAAGACAGCATAAGATCACCGAGTCATTGCCTGAAAACGCTGGCATGTGAGCACTGGCGAAACGCGTCGCACGGAACCAATGGTTTTAGTATTCTTTTAAAGTCTTTTAAAGGTTTAAGATTTTAAGTTATTTAAGTTGTGAGGATGTGCCAGCAATCGCTGAGTCAAACTGTTGCAGTTGTATGAAAAGTGAGAACCTCAAATGAGGCATCCACCGTACACTAATTCAAACGGACTGGTATACAGAAGCTGTTAGTGAGACACTTAGGTCCTAAAAACAGTCTCGCTTTACAACTGATGACTGATATTGTGCAGCAACAGCATATAGATGTTGACTACTGCACTAAAGAAGATCAACTATAATTTCAACATTAACAACAGAAGGAAATACAGCTAATCTGTACCTGTGCCAGCGAGTTACTACAACTGCAAGATCTGAACTGGTAAATATAGTTTCTTCGCTCTCTATAGCACCTCTATGAGGAAAAGGATAGCTGTTAGAAGATAGTATAAGGAATCTAATTTAAGAACTAAACAGTTCAATGCATTATTGACTCTAAGGAATTGTAAAGCACTCCCCTTGACTTAAATTCCTAATTGTGCAGTAATTAATCGTGGAATTAAATCAGAGATATAGTTGCCTTCCCTGACCATAGATGGCACTAAGGCAATGTACAATAATGATGGGAGATTGATAGGCCACATTAGTGGAAAAAAATATGGAGTCAGTGTTAGTTTAGTAGTCTAAGAACACTGGCACATCTGTAGAGACTTCGATTTGAATCTCACACATCTGCAAAATCTTTTCCAGAAAACTGTTTATTGATATGGAATCCAAGTCCCTTTGATCAATAACCAAGAAATGTAATTAAAAAAAAATCACCTTACTCATATTAAGTTTACATTAGGCAAGTTTTCCATCTTTTATAGATATAACTTTTATGTATAAAAGAAAAGTTGAAGAATGTAGCTATTTTTCAGAATACCAACTTATCATACATATCATGATATTTCAGGCTTCACAATACAGTTATAATGAAATGCAGTGAGCAAGGAAATAAAATATAATTTAGAGAAAAAGGAATCAGTGCTGTTGGCACTATTTGTTTTGTATAAGGGTGGAAATACATTGTATTTTATGAATTAAAATATAAAATGGAAAATGTGAGCTATTACCAGAGCTAATAATTTAAAATTAATATCTCAAAATCTGTCTTTTGGTAATGTTCCCATTTCTGTATCTTGCAAATACTGAAGTTCTTGCAGCTCTTGGAACTTTTCATTGTCTTTAATACGAGCATAGTTTGCTGATAAGCACATCAGGTAGTGAATCTGAAACAATTACATAAAGATATGATGTTGCAACTTTAAAGGATAACTTTATAAGAAAAAAAATCAAAAGAAAACAAATTTCATTTTTTGCATTACATGTCTTAATTTAATTCTTTGTCAGATCACTATTCTGTGTCATGATGATCAAAATTTACAGAAAGGAAGAAAAATCACAGTACAAGTAATTCATATAACATCAACAATCTAAAATGTTTATTTTTCAGAAAAGTGACAAAAGCAATTTTAACTTTAAAAGTAATGTATTGTACACATAGAAGTATAACCTTAAAATATATCTTATTTAATAAATATTAAAATCAACAGTTTACATTATATTCTATATCATAGGGGAAGTAACCCTAAATGCTACATCTGTTCCTCAAGCAAAGAGCAGATTTAGCAACAATTATACCACCTTATCAAAAATTATGGTTAGTTTAGATCTACTAACTATACATTTAGTACTGTAAGGATCCTAACTACTAGCTAAACTCTTGTACAAACTCTTGTAGCAGCTACTCTATTTAACATTATCACTTTATGTTGAACATTAGGATTCATCATACAGATCTATAAGTACATGGCTAGCATTTTAGATTTACTGTTTACCTTATTAAAGGAATAACACAGAAAATCCACTGACAAGTTGTTCTGATCACTTGAAATCAGCTGGTACAATTGACAGATGTATGATTCTCAGCAATTAGTAGTATGTTACATAGACACATCTTATAACTGCTGAGTTGTTTTGCTATAGGCACATTAGATATTTTGCTGTTATTCACTACTCTTGGCAAAGCTGACAGTGGCAGAGCTAAGTGGTAGGTGAAATGCATCACAGAATCCTTTTCACTTTAAGTTGATTTTAACTTGTGATGTTAAAAGTTTTGTTGTATATTGGTTTTAAACCTAATGTAATGCAAATTGTAGGAGATAGCCATGCATACCGCAGCCAATATTATTTTGTGAATTATGACATCAATTAATATCTTCACTGTGCAGGTGTAAACATGATCCCACTGAATAAAAACGGACTGCAGAGAAACTGGAAGGTATTATGGATGTACAACATAGTAGCTACAGACTATGCACCCATAGTGAATAATAGCAAAATGCCAGATGTGCCTGCAGTAAATCAACTTGGCAATTATAAGATGCGTCTAAGTAACATACTACCAATTGCTGAGAATCATACATCTGTCAATGTACACTCTTGTACTGGCTGATTCCATGTGATCAGAACTAAGAACTTATCAGTGGATTTTCTGCATTATTCCTTTAATAAGGTAAACAGTAAACCTAAAATGCTAGCCATGTACTAGATAGATATGTATGATGAATCCTGGTGTTCATCATAAAGTGATAATGTCAAATAGCTGCTACTGACTTTGTACACAAGTTTAGCTAGTAGTTAGGATCCTTACAATACTAAATGTATAGTTAGTGGATCTAAACTAATCATAATTGTTGGTAAGGTGGTATAAAATTGTTGCTAAATCTGCTCTTTGCTTGGGGAACAGATATGGCATTTAGGGTTATGTCTCCTATGATATAGAGTATAATATAAACTGTTGATTATAATATTTATTAGATGGCAAAATTGGCAATATAAACCTATGAGCAACTGGAAATCACCATCGCACTCAATTGCCATTACCATCAGGTGATATTCGATGAGTCCAGTAGCTGAAGTTACATTCATATGAACTGGCATTTCATATTTGTTGCCTGACAGATTTAGTGAATTTGATTGAGGAACAACTGGATATTACAACAGCCTTCAACTATTATGATTACTAGGTAATATTCACTGCGTGAATCAGCCAAAAACTACTTTTGCAAAAGCTCTAAGATATTAACAACATCACTTCAACTGCTTCATCTATTTGGCATCAAGTTTCAACAAGCAAGCTAATGACTGACCAAGCTGCTGGGTAATATAAAGCTTCCACCAAGTAATGGTTAATAATTTAATGTCTTCCATTTAAGCTGCATGATAGACTCATGAACCTTATGTGTCATTTTAAAAATTTATTAGTTCAAGTTTAACAGTGAAATTGCTAACATTAATATTTTTAATAGCAGATTGCTGGTCTGAATAGCTAGTCACCCAATGCATTTGTGATGTAACACTCCAAAGAAATGAAATACTTTTAAAGTTTGGACCCTTTGTCTGATCCAATTATTTTTATGCTCAGGATAGCCGAGTCAGGCGCCAGGCAATAATTGACAAATTCCCAAAAATAAAGTTTAATTAGGGTTCGAAATAACAGCGAGCGTTAATGAGTAAGAATTCAAAAATATTAAATGATTAGCATTAACATAAAATTTTGACAATCAAAACAAACTAACGTTGCTCAAGAGAAAAAAAAATTAGTAAAGATTCAAAAGGTTTAAATAACAAACAATTTATTTCCAAAAAGCACTCACCAAAACTTCAATAAAGATACTACATCATTTCTTACTACAACCCAACAACAACCCTAAAACAGAGAATTGTTGAGCATAAAAGGGATATTAAAAACAACACTTCATGCACAGGCCTTGCTAAATTTGTCCTCGAAGGCCAGGGCATCTCACAATTCGACTCTGCATTCATCATCTTCTCCCCAACTCCAAAACTCAAATTGCTTTCCAAGAATCCCTCGAAATTTTCACTTTCAGAGACAGATGTTGCAACTTTAACATGCCTCTTCATCCTACTGTCTAACACATTTTCTTTTGCGAGATCCCACTCACCAGCCAACTGATCACACCCTTCCTCTCTGCAAACAAGTCTAGCCACATCAACAGTGCAGTTATTGCTCCTCTGAGTTGCTACATTGGAATGTAGCAACCTTAGTTTGACTATAGCTATCTGCTCTGTGCCTCTTGTTGCTAGTACCATCATTTTGACACTTCCAAGGGTTCTTTACAATTGAGATGATGTCTGCAGCCCACCTCCATTACAGAACTCTTTCTAACTGCAAGTATAAATCAGTTTTGATATTTCACTGTAGTCTAAGGAACTCTGTGTATTCCTGAGGATCATGTGTCAAATGCAGTTGAAAGTGCTTGACTTTTACCATGATCTAGTAAGCACATTTTAGTGACTATATTTTTAACCATTATTAATAAACTAACCGACAAAATAAAATGTTTTCTTTGATCAATATTTTAAATTTATTAATGACTGCAAAACTTACCAAACTAATGACTACTAGAAGGCTAGCAGCTAAGGATACAAGAAACATTACTTCTGAAGGTTCCACCTGTAAAAAAATAGTAAAATATAGATACTATTATTTATATTATAAATGTAGATACTATTACTTCTGAAGGTTCCATCTGTAATAAATAGCAAGCATACAATATTAAAAAAATACTCATAATTTTTGGGTTAAATGTAAAAGATATCTAAATATAAAAATCCTGCATCCCATATTTTGATATTTCATTTCTATATAAAATGAAAGAAACCATTTTTTCAGTATTAGTCATTTAGGAGTTATGAAACATATAGCTACAAAACTATAGGGATCCCTTAATTTTTTTTAGAAATTTAATGCTACAAAAATGATTTTGCTTTGAAAACAAGATTATTTCAAAAAATATTATTAAAATATATCTTAAAAATGCTAAGTGAATTATTTTTAATATACTGCAAATGTTCAAAATAGAAGCAGGCTATAATCTACAATTTCCTTCTTGTATCCAACTACAATTTTAGCCAAGGCTACTATTTCGGTTCTGGCATTTAATATGTCATATATGATATATGGAGTTACATTGAACAATGTAGATTTGCATAGCAAAGATACATACACACATACATTTTAGCATATTATATAAAAGATAATACCAACTCAATAGGAATTAATTTTATGCAACAATTGAAGGTTGAAAGGTGATGTAAGAGAAATTGATGCTCTGCAAGAGTGCTGCAGATTCTGGGATATCTTGCATTCCTGTCTGACTCCTGGCCACTATTTCCAAGTTCTGCGCTATTACTTGGCTACATTGAAACACAGTCTATTATTTAGGCCCTGCCATTTAATCCTTCTAAGGTCCCCACTGATTATACACATTCACAGAAGGAGGGCAGAGATTCACAGGGAGAGCAGAGAGAGAGAGAACATGAAAATTTAAGTTTCTGATCTCATTTTAATCATTTGCCATTCTAACATTATCATCATCCTCCAGCAGCCATGGGCTGTGGAGGTCCAACCAGACCGTGCAGTTTAATTCTCCAAGCATATCTGTCCTGAGCTACATCTGCTGCATCCAGCCACTGCACATCAATTCTAACAAGGTCCTGTTTGACATTGTCTGCCCACCACATCCTAGGTCTTCCCCTTTTTCTGAGGCCTCTAGGCACACTGTTCATAACCCTATTCACCAATGTATAATTATCCATAAGGGCAATATGGCCAAACCAGCGGAGTCTCTCTCTGCACAATATGCTGCTTAAAGGTTGTTCCAGACTCCTTTGCCTAACCTCATCATTAGTTAAAAAGTTAAACCACCTAATACCCAAGATACATAGTATAGTACCAAGTAAGCATCTAGTTTCCTCTTATCTTGTTTACACAGCCATAACTAACCTTAGAAAGAACCAAACTATTATACAGTCTAATTTTAGTCTTTAGGTGTATATGCCTATTTCTCCACACTCTCCATAGATTCTTAAAAGTCCCGGCAGCAATCCCTATTCGTCTGTTAATCTCATGCTGCACATCACCAGTATCTGTTACATAGCTCCCAAGATAATTAAACTGTGACACCTGCTCAAGACTGAAACCATTCAGATGAACTGAATCACAACCTGCCTGACCAATTTTCATCACTTTAGTTTTCTCTCTGTTTATAACCAAACCTACTCTACTACCGGTCTCATCAACAGCTCGAATGAAAGAGTTCATCTCATCAACATCATTTGCCAAAAGGGCTAAATCATCAGCATAATCTAAATCAGAAATTTTCGTATCTCCAGCCCATTTAAGGCCAAAATCTTTCCCTCGAAGTGAATTTCACATAACATAATCAACAACCAAACTAAAGAGAAAAGAAGACAAAATGCACCCTTGTCGAACACCAGAAGTAATGATAAACCAATTGCTACAAACCTTACCAACTCTCACACATGACTCAGTGTTATTATAGAGAGCTTTCATTATGTTAACTAACTTGTCTGGTATACCAAATAATTTCACAATCAACCACAAATTATGACGATCAACAGAGTCGAAAGCCTTTTTGAAATCAACAAAGCTAGCAACCAAAGGTTTCTGAAACTCTAAACATTTCTCAAGAATCTGCCTAAGTGAAAATATCTGATCCACACATCCCCTACCACTTCTGAATCCACATTGCTCATCATGCAATTGACTGTCAACCAGTTTCTTAATTCTATTAAGCACAATCATGGAAAGAACTTTACCTGGAACAGAGAGTAGGCTGATACCCCTATAGAAACAATGATCGCACAAGAACTGCGATCACCTATTTTGAAAATAGGGATAATAATAGCTCCAGTAAAATCCTTAGGGACCATGCCTTTATCATAAAAGATATTCAAAATTTCAGTCATCCAAGTGGTAACCGAAACATTTCCAGCTCTAAGCATTTCAGTAGTAATTTCATCTACCCCTGGGAATTTATGAAGTTTAAGTTTAGAAATAGCCAAAATAACTTCAGATTATGTTATAGGGCCAACACTAAAGCTGCCAATGCATCTATCATCATTGCAAACAATGGGAGCAGAACTGACCACATTGTGTGGAACATCACTGAAATGCTCAGCCCACCTAACCATGACAGAATCCTCACCTTCTATAACTTTACCTTGTTTATCCTTCAATCCCTGTATACCTGTCCGTTTTCTACCACACAAACATTAATTATCTGGTACAGCTCTCTGTTGTTGTGCTGCCTAACTGCTTCCTCAGCTTTGTCAGCCAAGCCATCAAGCCAAAGATTCTTATCAGCAGATAACTGACACGTTATTTTAAGCTCTCTGTAATGCTTTCTATTAAGACTAGTAGGGTATTGATTAAGGACATTCCTTCACTTTCTTCTTTCTGAAATGAACTCAAGTGCCTTATCACTCAAATAATTCTGCCTCCTCTGCTCCGTTTTTCCTAAAAGAATACTGTTAGTTTCCATAAAAGCCTGTTTAAAATGATCCCATACTTCCTCAACTTCAGTAGTAAGCAAACCATGACTGCATAATGACTAAGTAACCTATCATGGTAAGCTTTAGCTATAACTGGGTCTTCCAGAACTTCAGTATTAAAAGTAATTTTTTTTAAACTTAACACAACACTTTTTAAGTTTAAGTTGCAAGACACTTTTAACAAGGTAATGGTCAGATCCAATTTCAGCTCCCCTATATGCCCTGGTATTCCTAACAGAACTAGCCCATTTGCTGTTAATTAATATGTAATTAATCATATTCTTATGCAGCCCATCAGGTGAAACCCATGTGTACTGTCGCGGTGCTTGTAATAAGTGTTAGTTATTCTGAATCCATTGAGTTTATTTACCTGTAGGAGACATTGCCCATTGCAGCTACCAATACCAAAAGGGCCTATTACTCCTCCCCAAAGGTCAGAGTCGGTATCAACTTTGGCATTGAAGTCACCTAGAACAAGGGTAATATCTCCTTTCTTGACAGAATTCAAAATATCCTGAAGTTGTCTATAAAACCTATCCTTCTCATCCTCATCTGCATCCTCAGTGGGGACATAACAGCAGATAACATTCAAGACTTTAATGCTTGTTTGAAATTTTGCTATAAGAAACCTTTCATTAATGCACTCATAACCTAGAAGAGCATCACTAGCATGTGTGCTGAGAAGCAGACCACGCCTTGGTGATGCTTTCCATCCTCCCTCCCTGTAAAGAGAAATTTAAAGTTATTTTTAAGTATCTCACCTTTATCTGTCCATCTGGTCTCTTGCAAGCCTAGAATATCTAGGTTATAGCACTGGAATTCCTGCATGAGGACATCAAGAGAATAATCTCTATGTAATGTCCTCACATTCCATGTTCCTGCAGAGAGAAAATGATTAGTAGGATTTTTAAAGAAATTAGGTTTATTGAGATTGGTAGGGCGAACAATATCAAACAGCCCCCTGATTGCAGGCATGGGGCAAAGACCTGTTCCTCCTCCGCTAAAGGCTGAAGTCACCGATTCTGGTAGGAACTTCAGGAACCACCTTTTCAAGTGGACTTTTTCAAGAACCATATGGCCTGCCTGAGACACATTACTTCAGTTTAGGCTTGACGATGCCCAACTAGCTAAGTAAGGTTCAGGTACCTGCAATGGCCTCTGATTAGGATTATCCACCAGCTGATATAAGGTATCCCATACCTCTGTTCACTTTGGGCTAGCAACCCAAAAGCAAACAGAAAACACAGCAGCAGATTCTCCCTCAACAGAGGCCCACCAGTGCAGCAAGTCCAGGATCAATAATCAAGCTCAAATCCATAAACAAGTCCAGTCTAGTAGGTATAAATGGTCAGCACCAGGACCCTGTGAAGTTGACCACTCCTCAGCAGGGTTGAAAAAATGGAAAAAAGTGGCCATAGATGACCAGATCAGTAGGCCATACTGAACTCGCAGCCCTCCCCTTCCATTCCCTTCTTATTTCTTAATTAATTGAAAATTCTCTGTCATTAAAAAAAAAAATCCCTCCTCAAGCAGCTGCTTGCCACAGAGGTCTGACAGGAGCCTGTCAGTTTATATGCCATAGTAGAAGGTCTGAGAGGATGGCAGGACCTCAGCAGAAAAACGACACATACATCCATGCCTTACCCGGGGCTCGAACCCAGGTCCCTTAGATCAGTAGCCAAGCGTGCTAACCACTTGGCCATGGGACAGCCTCTGTCATTAAACAGTAAAATTAGTAAGTTTATTCTTCAAACTATTTGCATATTAAAAGTTTTTAGGTGCAAACTCAGAAGCTTTTTGAAGAAAAGACAGTGCTCTGTCTTCAGTTTTCCAAATTTTAAACAAGATTAAAGTCCTTGTTGTTGTTATCTTGTTTATCTGTTGTTATGTCCCCATTGACGAAGCCCATGAGGATGAGAAAGACAGGTTTTACGGACAACTTCAGGATGTTTTGAATTGTCAAGAAAGATATTTCTTTTGTGCTAGGTGTTTTTAATGCTAAAGTTGGCCAAGTTTAGGATCCATGGCCATATATGCAGGCTTTGTGAACCAGATTTTATGGGTTGTGGCATGCTAAGCGTTAATAACCATCCTGCTAGTCCTAACAGAGATCATTACGAAAAGCTTAATAAATATGTTAAAGGATAAGAAATAAGAAATAAAAGGATAAAAAAGGATAAACATGTTAATCTCATGAAAAATCTTTGGTTTGATAACTTGGCAGACAGAGCAGAGGAAATAATTACATAGTGCAGCAGAGAGCTATAGCAGATATTTAATGCTTTGTATCAGAAGAAATGGACAAGTATATAGGGATTGAAGTATAAACACTGAAGGTGGGGATTCTATCATTGCTAGATGGACTGAGTATTTCAGTGATGTTCTTAACAGTATGGTTATTTCTACTCTCATTCTTTGCAATGATGCCCTATATGACAATTAATCACAGTTTGAAGTCTTTTGGCAATTTCTAAACTTATAAATACACAAGAGTAGATGAAATTACTAATGAAATGCTTAGAGCCAGGAACGTTTCTTTTATCACATGGCTGACTGAAATTCTGAATATCTTTCATGATAAAGGCATTGTTCCTAAGGGTTTTACCAGACTATTGTTATCCCTATTTTTGAAAGGTGATTGCAATTTTTGTGATAACTACATGGGTATCAGCCTACTCTCTGTTTCAGGTAAAGTTCTTTCCATGATTGTGCTTAATAGAATTAAGAATCTGGTTGACAGTCAATTGCGTGATGAGCAATGTGGATTCAGAAGTGGTAGGGGATGTGTGGATCAGATATTTCACTTGGGCAGATTCTTGAGATATGTTTAGAGTTTCAGAAACCTTTTATTCCTAGCTTTGTTGATTTCAGAAAGGCTTTTGATTCCATTTATTGTCATAATTTGTGGTTGATTGTGAGATCATATGCTGTATTAGACAAGTTAGTTAACCTAATGAAAGCTCTCTATAATAACACTGAATCATGTGTGACAGTTGTTAAGGCTTGTACCAACTGATTTAGCATTGTTTCCAATATTTGACAATAGTGAATTTTGTTTCTTTTTGTTATGTCGTGCAGAATTCATTGCAAGATGAAGAATTTGGGTTTATATGGTCTAGAGATTTCAAAATTTCTGATTTATATTATGCTGATGATTTGGCCCTTTTGGAAATGATATTGATGAGATGAACTCTTTCATTAGAGCTGTTGATGAAACTGGTAGTAGAGTAGGTTTGATGATAAACAGAGGGAAAAATAGTGTTGAAAATTGGTCAAGAAGTGATACTTCAGTTGCTTTGAACGGCTGTGCACGAGCAAGGGTGTCAGTTGAATTATCTCAGGAGCAATGTAACAGATAATGGTGATGTGTGGCATGAGATAAACAGGATTTGTTGCTGGGACTATTAACCCTTCCAGTGTCAGCCTGAAAAAACTGGTTTCCATCCAGAGGCCAAGCTATTTTCTCCCTATGCTATGTCAAAAAAAATAACTTTAAAACTTTTTTTGCCAAATAACTAATGAAAGGATTTATGGCATGTTATATGCCAAATTAATCAGCATTTAATTCTGGATTTTCTGAAAATATAATATTTAAAAAAAACTCAAAAAAAGATCACAAGTTGTATTTTAATAAGGGTTTTTTAGTCATGTAGTAAAAAATGCATCTGGCAACACAAATAAAAATTTATTTCAAAAAACTCAATAGACAGAAATGATTATAATTTACACGAATAGAAAGGCTATTTATTTCTGAATAGCAAAAAAAATATTTTTTTTTGTTTCAAGTAAATATTTCTCTTGTTTTGTAATTTTTTTCTTGGTACCATACTATGAGAAAAATTCCAGGCTTTTAGCCAATTGTGCTCAGTCAAATAAACAAGTCAATTTTAGAATTAAAAAAAAAAAATCAATCAATAGAAATAGGTAACGTTATATACCAAATTAAACAGAATTTAATTGCAAATTTTATGAAAATAAGTAATATAAACAACTTCACAAGCATATGATTTTAATAAGCCTTTTTCAATGTGATATAGTGAAAAAAAAAGATTGCACTATACAATTAAGGTTTCATTTTTGGAAACCCGATGTATAAAAATAGTTAAATGATATATTTATCGAAAGGAAATTTCCTCCTGAATAATATAATATTCACCTGAAATATGATTTTTATTTCTTTTAATGATTCTTTTCACTATCGTATATTTTAAATATGGTCAGTGTTATACAAAGTGACTTGGACTTCTCACATTCGCGGGATTTTCTGAACTGGTTATGAAATAGAAAAAAACTTCCTTGGCTGTTTTTTTCGCTAAACATTATGAATTTTTTCTTTGGGTGTTGAAGTTTGGTAATCTTGGCTAAGTGCAGAAAGGTTAGTGCACCAAAGCCAAAAAAAAACATTATATCATCTGTGTGGCACAGCCAAGGTACTGTGGGGGGAGGGGGTTGCCTTTAAAAACATTCAATATAAACATGAAGACTCGTAATTTTTTTTTAAAGTAATTTTTTTTTAAAATTACGAGTCTTCATTTTTTTTATTTTTCTAGGGGGTGGGGTGAAACTTTTACCATGAGTTTAGTGGGACACCTTCCCAAAATTACCCTCTCACATGACAGCTGTTTCCGTAGCAAAGAAGTCTATTTTGCTTCTATATCCAAGACATTCATTTTCAGAAAACAGTACAAGCTCAAAGTTTTTTTACTAAAAAAATTAGAAATAATAAAAGAAAAATCACATATAACACAATGGGATGTTAAAATATCTGAAACAACTTTTAAGTCAACCTGCGATCTAGCATAACTCGGAAAGATCGATAAATCAACCAATCGAAAGATCACTAACTAATGGAAATAAATCTTCAGAAATGAATTTGCTTTCATATCCAAGACCTCATTTATTTTCAAAAAATGATACCAGATCAAAGTTTTACTGGAAGTAATAAGTAATAAAATTAGCATATAGCCTAATGCAATGTTAAAATATCCACAGCAACAAGTTGTAGGCCAGCCTTACTATGTAGCATGACTATGAAAAATCAATACTTATTGATCAGCCAAAAGATCACAAATTTATGAAAATAAATCTACTGAAATGAAAACTAAGGTTTAAATATAAAAAAGTAAATACTTTTAAAATGGGTATCCAATATGCTGGACCAAAGCTGTAAATAATATGGGAGCCACTTATAGCACACGGAATGGATATAGCATGTGTCAGCCATCTGCCCCTTGTTGCCTCAGTGAGCGATAACGTAATTAAGTGCAGCTGCACCCAGAATTTCTAAGAAGGTTATTTTTACTTCCAGTTTCGATTTTAAGAGCAGGAAAGATGTATAGAATGCTGGGAAAAATGATAAAAATAACTTTTAGAATATTGAAATAGGTTTATGACATAAAAGAGGGTGAACAAAGAAAAATGGCTGTCATACTTTGTAATTACTTTAAAAAAACTATCATTTTTAAAAATAGCAGTTTTTTGTTAATTTTTAGGAGATTTCTGAAAATTTAAGGAAAAATTTGTTGATAATAATTCAAATTTGTCAGCTTAAATCAGAAAGTAGCTTCAGCAAATTGTAACATTAACAAGCAAATCGGCAATACAGTTTAGTGCTTCTAAAAAATAGTAATCAGATGGCTTCATCAAATTATTTATATTGTAATTTAATAAAATATGCATCAAATTAAAAAAACATTATTTTTCAAGACTATGTTATATATATATGATATATATTAAAAAAAAAACTACAATGGGAATTATTTTTTTAACAGATTTTATTTTTGTACTAAAAACATACATATACGTCCTTGGCCTCTCATTACAGATTGTGAGAACATATACAGATGACATGGACACTGGAAGGGTTAAGAATTTATGGAGAGTGTGGAGAAATAGGCAACTATACCTAAAGACTAAAATTAAGCTGTATAATAGTTTGGTGATTTCTAGATTTTGTTATGGTATGGAAAATTGGACCCTTTGAATATTTATTGATTTATCAATGCCAAATGAGCAACAGATAATGCTGTGATTATTCATCTATATTTGTACAGAAGTTTGTTATGGTGTGAAACTTGAATCCTTTGTACACAAGAAAACATGAAACTTGACCTTTGAATCTAGATAATTAAACAGTATTTAGGCAAAGGAGTTAGCAACCTTCTTTGAATAGCATATTGCACATAGAGAGACTGTCAGTTTGACATATGTCCTGTATGCGAAATATAGATTAACAAATAAGTTATGAACAGTGTGTCTAAAGGCCTCAGAAAGAGGGAGAGACCTAGGATGTGGAGTTCATGTCAAGCAGGACCTTGTTAGAACTGGTCTACTGTGGCCAGATGCAGGAGATGTAGCTCTGGGCAGTTGTGGTTGGAGAAATAAATTGTACAATCTGGTTGGATTTCAGTAGCTCATGGCTACTTGTGGATCACGATGATGATGATGATGATGAAAAACAAACCATTGTGGAAAAAAGTTTTGCTGATATGCAGGATTCAGACCCATGTATTTCTAGATATATGCCAGAGGGTTCTAAGACCACTGACTAATGCTGGCTCCATCTTTTTTCCACTAATGTGACCTATCAATCTCAAGTCATTGTTGCAATTGGCCTTGGTGCCATCTACGATCAGAAAATGCAGCTATTTCTTTTTAACTGCACTGAGTAAGTTGTAAATAAATAAGTAAGTCACTCAGGTAAGTCACTCAGTATTATTAAACAATTAATCAATAAATAGTAAATTCACAGCGTTACCTGTTGACTATGTAGTCAATAAATCAAAAAAGTTTTGTGGAAAAAAGTTTTGCTGACATGTGGGATTTGAACCCATGTTTTTCTAGATACATGCCAGTGTTCTACAATCACTAAATTAATGCTGGCTCTGTCTTTTTGCTACTAATGTGATCTATCAATCTTCCATCATTATTGATGGTGCCAAATTCAGATGCAACAGTGAGGGGGATTGACAGATCACATTAGTGGGAAAAAAAGATGGAGTTGGCATTAATTTAGTGGTCTTAGAACCACTAAACTAATCTCGAATGAATCTGGAGAGATATGGTTTTGAATCCTGTATATAGGCAAAACATTTTTCCACAAAACTATTTATTGATTTAATAATTTGCTATAAAGTCAACAGGTAACTCTGTAGATTTACTATTTGCTGATTAAACTATTGTTCATTTAAAAAAAAAACATTTTCCCACACACCCTGGGAGTAAGGGATTAACTCATTTTTACCAATCCAAACCTCATGACATTCACACATTCCACCACCAAAATTTTGAATTTCTCATATAAATGTGTCATGTAGGATTTTCATTTAAAATTTTGAAATTTCAAATATTTTTACCATTAGAGAGTGCAATTATAGCTTTTTGGAGATTTGGAAAATGCAAATTGTAATATTTCATCAATACCTATCCAACACAAAAAGAATTTTCTAAAAAGGCAAAAAAAAAAATCTAAGAAAAACAATAAAAAAGGTAAAAGATTAACAATTTTTGACTGGACAACCAAGATATAATAAAAAAACAAACAAACCTAAAGCGACTGTAAAAAAGCAAAATCAGCAGCATTTGTAAGACTTCCTTTTCATAAAACAATGTCAACGTAAAATAACTCCAAAAGATCGATAATGATACATAAATCTGAAGAAATAAAATCAAAACATATGCATAGGAATAAAAACAAAGGTTTAATTATTTAAAAAAATACTAATTAAAAGGATCAAAAAGATATAAAATGTGGAGGAAATCAAGCTGGGTAGTTTTACCTCTGAGCTGTACTCTTTTTTCACAGAATGGACTACATGGCCAAGTCACAAGGCCTAAAGGGGTGAGAAAAGATTGGGGGAAGGGGACCCACTGGACACATTAAGAGACAGATGATAGCCTCTCATGGCCATCAAGCATGTTCTTTAATATGCATAGGGTATGGCTCTTGTACACATGGAGTCAAGGCTTTATATCCCATCCAACAGACAATGGCCTTTCCAAGCCCACTGCTGTCCTTTTCTGACTTAGGGGGGTGGGGGTTAGTTTAGTAGAGATAAATGTCAATGCAACACAGATGAGATTTGAACCAGGGAACTGTATATTATTATGAATAATGAACAAACAGGCATGATAATTGAGCCATCCCTTGCCCTACACAAGGAAATCAAGATGACACTGCAAATGATTCACATTGATGACAGATGTTTCTGGCCTTTCATTTTGGATTCTGCATATTTCAATAATCGATGGTTTACAAAAATGGCAAATCATTATCACCCGAACCACAAATTTTCAACTGGATATTGCTGAGCAAATGATTATATACCAAAATAGGGAACATTGTTGCAATGACAAAATATATCACTCCCCAAACCGTGGAAATTATTACTGTACCAGCAAGGGGAAAATTTATGAAACATAGAATTATCAGCATTAAGACAGCACAAGTTCCAAACCTCTCCCAGTTCAAAACATCAACAAACCACTAGCGAAATGATCACAGACCCACCCTGCTGCCAACCTCCCCCACTCCCCCTGCTGTGACATTAACATGAAACAGAGTGAGGGAGAACCAACACATGCGTAATTACAAGCATGTGTATAATCTACACAAAATTTTAAGAAACTAGCATTCCTGAAAAAGGATGCCCAGCAACAATGTGTTGAGTAATAACTATATTTTGTGTTTTTCATTGGATACACGCATATCCCAAGATTGTGCAAAAGACCAACAGTGTTCCATTAACTAGTGCCGTGTTACCCCAACAAAAGATGGGGTGCTGCAAACTACCACTGCAATAAAAATGAAACCCTAACTGTGGACATATATGTGAACATCAGTGTAAAATCATAGGGACTTGCATCGTGGGATTATATGCTTTAAAAATTTGTGCAAAAGTGTATCATGGTAACTACATCTTTATCATCTTTTCCCTGAATATAGCATGATAGTGATAATGTACTGAATATATATAATAACTGTGATTATCTTGGAAACTATTTAAATCTCGATTTTCAGCAATATTAATTCAGTATTTAAAGAGGCACGATGTAATGCTCAAAAAAAAAAAAGTTAAAGTTGCCAGATAGCTCGAGTGCCAGGCAATTAGAATTTTCCCCAGGCATGGAGAAATGGAAGGGATATCAAAGAGTTGGAAGAAAATATCTGTACAAAATGGGAAAGGTATTATTTTACAAATCTGAATTATCAACTTTTACATGACAGAAAAAAAAATTCCAATAGAAATATTTATTAAAAAAAAAATTGCAGTTTCATTTGTTGTGCTAGTAACATTGACCAGCACCTATGCCCCAATCTGTGGAAATTTGTCATGCACTACAGTACCACTGGTAGTGGAAGATTAATCCCTTCTTCCAGTAAACAATAGCTATAGATCAGTTCTTCATCAATCTAGCATTTCCTGGGAGATTGTGAAGGAATGCCCCACAGTCGAGGTCAAGAGGGAACTGAGTCATATTGGTCAGAGTTTCAAAAAGTAAAACATAAATAAAGCATTTATAAGAATTTGCTTCTGTTTTCTGGGAATATATTGTAATAAGCATTACATTATGTGTCACCTACTGTATTTATGCCTTCTTGGAATAAAAAGCACCACTTGTAACATTTATAATGGTGGATCATTTAATTTGTACACTGCTGTTATGAACAGTTAACAGCTTTTTGTACGAGTTAATACGCATGTGGCAACACAGTGACTCTTCAAAGTATAGAGCAGTATGTTCAAGTTGAAACATGTTATATGATATGGTTGCAAGTAACAGCAGAACAGTATGCAGTCAATCTCTGTCATTTTCTTGATTTGGAAAGGTATTTATTTTGCATTTGCATATTTTGCAGGCTATGGTTGATCTAGAAACTCAGTAGTGGTATACAATGTTGCTGTGTTTGGAGAAGCTTATGTGTTCTTGGGTCTTTGTTGATTACACACATTGATATATTCCGAAATGAGAGATCCAAGATGTCTATGTCTGCTTAACATATAAAAAATAATAAAATAAATACCCCCTCAAGCAGCTGCTTGCCACAGAGGTCTGACAGGAGCCTGTCAGTTTATATGCCATAGTAGATATTTTGTAAAAATACGTAATTCAATATGTAACTAAGTAATAACAGTTTGTTTCGTCATTTGAAGTATATTTTATTAACCCTTCCAGTGTCCAGGTTGTATTTATATGTTGACAGAATACAAAATGATAAACTGAGGATGTATGTATCCATTTTTAGTACAACAGAAAAAAATTTGATTAAAAAAAAAAAATAAAAATTGTCATTTAAAAATAATCTTATAAAATACATTATGTTTTAAAATAATACTTTCTTTTTTCATTTGATGCATATTTTATTAAAATAGGATATAAATAATCTGTTAAAGCCATCTGATCATCATTTGTTAGATCTGATATAGTATTGCTGATTTATTTGTTAACATTACTCCATGTTGAAACAACCCCCTGATTTAAGCTCAAAAGCTTCATTTGAACTATTAACAATAAATTTTTCCTTAAAGTTTCGAAAATATCCTGAAAATTAATTTAAAAAAAACTGCTATTTTTAAAAACAAGATTTTGGAAGTAATTACAAGGTACATACCTCCACTGGTTTTCTCTGTTTTAATTCTTTTCTGCCTGAAACCTATTTTAATATTGCTAGAAGTATTTTTTTTTATAATTTATATCATTTATCCTAGCATTCTATGCATTGTTCCCCCTCCTCAATCAAAACTATAACTAAAAACAACCTTAGACTTCAAGACTGGCTGCAGTTGCAACTAGGTCATGGTTCGTTGTAGTGATGGATGCAGCTGGCTCACACCTGTGATCTCCATTCCATGTATTATATGTGGTTCCATAATAGATTGTTTACAGTGTTGTTCCCATGTTTTATTGGATGGCTGGCTTGCAATTTGTTGCTGCGTAATTTCATTTAATATCGCATTAGGATATATATATATATTAATTTTTCTTCTATTATTCTTTGTTTTTTAGTAAAAAAAAAGATCTTTATCATTTCCTGAAAATGAATAATGGATATTGAAGGAAAAAGGACTTCCTTACCCACTGGTAAACTGAGCCTTTTATATAAGAACTTCTTTTGTGCTTGATCTAAATGCTAATCAATTAGAGAATCGAAGATTTAGCAAGTTCTCATGATAATTAAAGTCCTTTTTGTGTAGTGGCTGGTAAACTCCATTTTCTGGGTTGTTTTTTAGCATCTGGTTGTAGTTGAGTCAGTGGCGGCTTCATACAATCAATGTCTTTTCTGGAGATACCAGTCCATGTTGTCACATTGAGCAGGCTATTTGGTGGGTTTTCTAATTTGTGGTTGCACTTTTATGATAGCATAGCACACTTTTAATGATGTTAAATTTCATATCACCCTCTGAGAAATCGCATTCCTAACTTTTGTTTCAACTCTAACATTCTTAAAAGAACTCGTAGGTTAAAAAAAGTTAAAAAATTTGGCCAGACATGTTTCTTCTATCACCCAATGTCTTCATCAGCAGTATCTACTGACATTTGAGTAGTTGTATTTATGGTGATTGCACACTGGCATTGCTGCAGAGATTCTCTTTGATTTTGACATAAGAGAAGATTCCATGTAGGTAGGAGGGCAATTTCATCAAGGGTGCTATAACCAGAATTTTTTTTATTTTTTTAAGCAATTAATAGTTTATATTGAATAGTTTCAAAATAGTTTACCCCCTCCCTCTTCAATAGCTTGGCTGGGCCACTCTGAAGATATTGCCATTTTTTTTTTGCTTTGGTGCACTAACTTTTTGGCACTTTGCCAAAATCCCCAAAATTCAACACCCAAAGGGAAAAACAAAGTGTAATGTTTAATAAAAAAAAGAACCAAGAAAGAATTCCTCCATTTCATAAATAGGACAGAAAATCCCATTAATGTGAGCAGTGCATAAGTCATTTTGTATAACACTTGCTCATGTTTCAAAATAATATCATGCTAAAAAGAATCATTGAAAGAAATAAAAATCATGCTTCAGGGAAACATTATATTATTGGGGAAGAAATTTTCTTTTGATTAATGTATAAATTAGCTGTGTTTATTCACCAGGATTTCCAAAATTAAGCCTTAATTGCATAGTCTGATTTATTTTCTCACTATATCACAATGAAAAAGTCTTATTAAAATCAATGTTTGTAAATTTATTTAATTTTTTTATTTTCATAAAATTCAGAATTAAATTCTGTTTAATTTGGTATATAATATGACATATTTTGATTGTTTAGTTATTTTATTTTAAATTGTATATTTGACTTATTGATACGACTCAGCAGTTGGCAGAACGCTTACTTTTCTCAAAGTATGGTACTGACCTTCTTCTGTTAGTTTTTTTTAAATAAATTTTATTTGCATTTTCAGATGCATTTTTTTTACTACATGACTCTAAAAAAGCATTATTGAAATAAAACTAATCGCTTTTTTGTTAAACATTTTATTTTCAGAAAATCCAGAATTAAATGCTGATTTGGCATATAACATGCCATTCCTTTCATTAGTTATTTAGCAAAAAAGTTATAAAGTTAATTTTATTTTTGCTTGAGCATAGTGAAAAATAGCTTGGCCTCTGCATATAAACCAGTTTTTTAGGCTGGGCCCTAGAAGGGTTAAGTGGTCCACAGTCACAAAAATGGCTCAAGTATATGGGGAACAGTGCTTGAAATCAAGTGCAATTTTCAATTGCTTGATTATGTGGAGGATGATCAAGATCTGGGCAATCAAGCCCTGTTCTCCATACACTTGTGATTTCTGTGACTGTCTCTGTACCACTTAAACCTTTTCAAACACAATATCAGTATCACACCACTCAATTTCTTGATCAGCTATAGCCTGTAAAAAATCCCACACAAAATGAACATCTTTCCGAAGTGAGAAAACATGAGAGACTGACTGTGCAGTTTTGCTGTTTCTTGTGACTGTATTGCATATTTCAACTTTCAAACTCACTGTGTTGCCACATATCACATAACATTTTTGAAAAAACTGCTAAATGTTGGTGATGGCAGTACACAAATTAAGTGATCCACCTAGGTACTTAGAAATAGTACAATTGGGAGACACTGCTTACATCATAGCTACTACCAAGCAAATTTACATTTTATTATTTAAATGTCAGTGATTATATGAGAAAGAAACATTCTAGTTTACTTACACAGTCTTTGCAAAAGTTTTTCAGTTTTCCTTTATCACATATTCTAAGCAAATTAATATCAGTGTTATTAGGGAAAAGGAAACCTGGGGAAAAATTATTATACATAATTAAAATAAGTGGAAATAACTTTAGATATGAATAAAAATTGTTAAATTATAATTTAATCATATGTTTATACAGAGTATAGAATTACCAAATGCTAGAGATCTAATATGCATTAATATTAAGGTTCAGATGTGAACAGTATCAGTCTGCCAGTCAAACTTAGTTATACCAAGTAGCATAATATGACTGCAAAATATATTTATTATAGAGGTTAAAAACAGAAGGGCTAAACTTCTGGAACATTATTTTTGCACACTTTTAAAAGCAGTCATTAATAAGCCACCATATACAAAAAAAAATTATTTTCATATAATTTTGGGAAGGCTCTGTAAGACTGCTTTCTCTATAGAGAGCTCTCAATTTGCAGTGTACAAAATACAATGATTCTGAATTGCAGCTCAATTGCTCTTTCGATTGGTAAAATCTGGAACACCCTAATTTGAAAATAGGCTCTTTAACAGAACTTTTGGTTTATTTATTCCTCATTTATGAATGAAATAACAGGGATTATTAACTGAGACAAGTACTAAACTGAATGGGACACCATGACAGCATATAAAATCTAGGATGTATGGTAACCCTACTCTTAGTACCTAAATCTTTCATTTATTTAGTTGTTTCCTATATTTTTTAGTCATTTATGAAAATAATGCATATGTGGTTTAGATTTTTGGTGATCAGCAAACTCAAGACTAAGGAAGTAGTGCAATAAAAATTGAAAAGTATATTTAACTAGAAGGACGCATATTGCCTCTGGCACATATGAGAATCTTGTTTTCAAAGCGAAAGAAGTTTTTTCTTTACCTATTATTTCATTCCTTAAAATTTTAATTTGAGCTAGCAGATGATGGGAAAAATGCAAATAGTATTTCATTAGTAATTATACAACATAAAAGTATTCGTCTTTTAACTCTTAAATCTAAAAAGTTGAATTTCACACACTTCTCTCAGAAAAGTGGATAGATTATTACTGTCAGTGGAATATCTCTTAAAAACTACCACTAGTTTTTTAAATTTCTATTCTATACATATTATTTGTAAAACTCAGTAATAGCTCTGCCATTTCATCATTTCAGTGATCTGTAAAGAGATATATATATATTAAAACTACGAAGTATTTGAGAAATGTGAATTATAATATTACATTAGTATCAATCAAATAAAAAAAGAATTTTTAATTATCATTTTCATTTCTTCCAATAGAAACTTCATGATGTTCACATTCCACCACCAAAATTTTACATTTATATCATTAATACATGGTTGCAATATTTGTTTGAAATTTTGTAATTTTCAAACTTTTTCACCATTAGAGGGCACAATTATAGTGTTCAAAAAATTCCGAAAGTGTGAAGCACAATATTTGACAATTCCTATCTAACCCTAAAAATATTTTTTCATTTATCTCTAAATACAAGCAATTATCTGCTAAAACAAAAAATTGTGTTTTCTCACCCCTCCCTGGTCTAAGAGGTCAATTCATTGTTGCCAATAGAAACATCATGGCGTTTATATTCCAGTACCAAAATTTAAAATTTCTAGTTTAAATACACTGTTTGCAACATTTGTTTCGAATTTGCAAATTTTTCCACCATTAGAAGGCACAATTATAGTTATTAGAAGATTTAAAAAGCGTGAAGCATAATATCTTATCAGTTCCTATCTAATCCAAAAAATAATTTTTCATTTATCTCTAAAAACAAATAATTATCTGCTAAAACTAAAAAGGTATGTTTTCCCACCCTCTCTGGGTCTAAGGGGTCAACTGATTGTTGGCAATGGAAACTTCATGACCTTCACATTCCACCACCAAAATTTCAAATTTCTAGCATAAATACATCGTTTGCAATATTTGTTTGAAATTTTCGAATTTTTAACTTTTCCACCGCTAGAGGGCATAATTATAGCTTTAGAGAGATTTGGAAAGTGGATATCATAATATTTCATTAATGCCTATCCAATACAAAAATAATTTTTAATTTATCTCTGTAAATAAAAAAGTTCGATGTCTACAGATGGACGGATGATTAGACAGATGACAAAGCGAAACTATTATCTCGTTTTCAAAGAAGAGAAAAGTTTAAGTCTAGAGAATAATCTAGTCTATAGAAAAGTTTAATTTTAAAATTGGAGCAACAATTCAGTAAAATCACAATAATGCAACATTAATTAGTGCATTTAGATAAAAATGTAATTAAAATATTTCTAAAATAAAACCTTTTAAAAATTGCTTTTTTAATTTCATTGCCCAAACCAGTGTTTTGTGAGGATAGTCATCATATGACATTACATAGCAGTTTCATTTTTGGTCGTTTCAAATTAATTATTCTTTCTCATCATAGTATGCAATTGAAAAGCAATTAAAATAATTCTAGTAGTATCAAAGGAAAAACAATTGCTTTCATAATCAAAAGTTTGCTGAAATGTTCACCAAAAGCAATGTGTATAGTTCCTAGGTGGCAAAATTTGCAGCAGTAAAAAAAAACAATACCTTATGTTAAAAGTTTAGAAAATATTATAAATTTGCTTAATGAGAAAATGGGTCATCATTTAAACCTATACTGATCGGTAATATATGCGTGTCATAACAGAGAAAAGCACTATAATGCTTTGCTAATGGGGCTACTTATAGTGACTCAAGCAGTGAGTGCAATGTTACAGAGGCACATGTGAAATATTTTAAAACTTCATCAGCATTTTGGTCTGTAAATGGTAGCTAGGCATACACTGGAAAGAGAGCTGTGTACCAATCCCTGGTGATGACATACAGAAATGGACAGGCCTAGCACCTAATGTCCAACACTGGCTTCTCATGGTGCAAGTTGTTAGTACCTCTCAAAAGAGATATTTTCTTCTGGAAGGGAAAGGAAGGGATTGGCTGCAAGATCAGTTTGGCATACTGATATGGTCATCTGTGGCCACTTCTTTTTTTTCTGCCCTGATGAGGAGTGGTCATTTTCACAGGGTTCACAATGTTTCACAATGCTGACCATTTATACAGACTGGACTGACTGGTTTATAGATCCTGGACTTGCTGCACAGGTTGGCCTTTGGTGAGGGAAAATCTTTCACTGTGTTTTCTGTTTGCGGGTTACCAGCCAAAACTGAGCAGAGGCCATCATGGGTATCTGAACCCTTACTTTAGTTAGTTGGGCATCACATATGCTACCCTGGAGTAATGTATCTCAGGCAATTCAGTATCTCTCTAGATTCTGGTTATTGAAAGGGTCCATTGAATAGGTGGTGCCTGAAGTCCCTACCAGCATGGATGGCTTCAGCCTTTAGCAGTAGGGGAACAGGTCTTTGCCCCATGCCTGTGATTAGGGGGCTGTCTGATACTGTTGACCCTATCTCTCTTGATAAATCAAGTTCCTTTAAAAATGCTACTAATCATGTTCCTTCCATAGGTATGTGGAATGCGAGGATGTTGCATAGAGATTATTCTCTTGAAGTCTTCGCACCAAAATTCCAAATTTAGTTGGTTGGTTGTTTGGGGTTTTATGGTACAAGAGCAGTGAAGGTTATATTGCACCAAACAAAGGTATATAAAGAGATAAAAGACTTTCAAACCCATAACCAAAGTTAAAATTAACACAAAAATGGTAAAGAATGACATGGAATCAAAAGGGTACAAGGAAAATGAGTATAAAAATGAGGAATAAAAAGATTCAACAAGTATAATAATGGGTGTATTAGAACTCAATGATAACAATGGGTGTATTAGAACCCATTTAAAATCAGAAACAAGTGTATAATCTAGGAAACAATGTATATCATAAATGAGTAAAATAACCAGTAAAACGCAAAAAAATCAAAGACAGGAGTTAAAATCTGGTCATCTGATAAAAGATAAGGGCTTGGATACAAAATCATTAAAATAAAATCAGCATTCAAGGTTAAAATGATGTCACAAAACTTGTACTTAGCTTCGTCATCTGCCCAAAGAAGAAAAGAATGTGTGATAAACAAATGACCTAGGCAGAGTCTAGCAAATATAACTTCCTCCTTGCAATTCCAGCAAAAACAAGACTCATGGTTTGACAATAGGCGTAATCTCAAAAAGCTTGTTATCAACTTGTTCAGATCAAGATCTCTGCCATCGTACCCGGAGCTCGGTGGAGAAATACTGCCGGAAGTCCATGCCTGGAACTGGCAGTGGAGAGTCAGACAGGGGCTGATCTGGCAGCAACATCTGTCAAGTCATTGCCCCTGACACTGATGTGACTGGGCATCCAACAGAATATGATGGTAGTTGTGGCTGTCAGACTATGGAGCTGCTGGCAGATCTTGGAGAGAACAGTTGATGAAAGACAGGGTGAGATGGATGCCTCACTGATATCGAAGACTGTAGTGAGTCGGTGTAGAGGATACACCAATGATGACACTTAGCTGCTATGTGGTCCAAGACAATGCTGATAGCATGCAACTGTGCAGTGAAGATGGAACACTGCTGTAGGATTTGGTCTGCAACAATTGCATCACAGCAGACCATGGCAGATCCCACCTACGTGCTGGACTTCGAGCCATCTGTGAAGATAGGCAAGAAGTCTGTGTGCTCAGCATGATGGCTGGCAAAGAGTTGTCGGTACATACAGTTGGGTGTAAATGCCTTTCCCTTCCAGCAAAGAGAAAAGTCACAGGAAGGGGAAACAGCGAGACATGGAGGAAGTGGCTCAGCTCTCGACTAGGCAACACTATTGAGACTGATGTTGTCTCGATAATGTAATGTTGATGTCTCTGAGATAGCCTTGGACACACACAAACTGAAGACTAATGGCAATCGGCCAATTTTGGTATAACATTTTCCACCATGGACTGAAAATGCAGTCCCAAGTGGAGTGGCCTGGAAGGGATCATAATTTTGCTGCTTAGTGTAGGGACAACTGCTGATGGTGAATAGATAAAGATGGTTCGTCAGTCTCAAACATAGACTCTGGACTGGTGAAGTTGGAAAGCCCCCATGCAAACACAGAAGGCCTGATGGTGTACTGAATCCAGAACCTTCACTACCAAATCCTGAATGAAGCCATACACCTGCGATCCAAGTCCAGTTTTGACTGGACAAGTGCAAGGTACAGTACTGTGCAAATTAGTTGGGACAATAGGAAAATGCAGTAACAAAGACACAACTAAAATATTTATTTGTTTAATAGTGTAGTTAATAGTGAATGTGACCCTCCCCCTAGCTTTAATTACTTCTTTCACCCTCTCAACCATTGATGCCACTAGTTTTCCACACATCTCCTTCACTTCAGGGTCGTGGTACCACACTTTCATGACACTTTCTTTCATTTTGGTTTTCGTTGTGCAATCCATCTTAGATATGCGCACTTTAATAATGGCCCACAAATTTTCAATGGGGTTTAGATCGGGTGAATTTCCTGGCCACTCCAATACCTTCAAATGTTGCTGGGTAAAGAAGCTCTTAGCAAGCTTAGAATTGTGACATGGAGACAGATCCTGTTGAAATACCCCATCGCCGTTAGGAAACAATTTCTGCAGTGTTGGGATCATTTTCACCTCCAGAACGCCTATGTACTTTTTGCTATCCATCATTCCTTCAATGGGGTGAAGCGCCTGTGGCCCGGAAGCTGCACGCGCAAGATTAGACTTGCAGCAGAAGGTTACGAACAAGTTTAGACTTGCAGCAGAAGGTTATGAACAAGTTTAGACTTGCAGCAGAAGGTTATGAACAAGTTTAGGCTTGCAGCAGTTTAGACTTAAGTGTTCCTTCGCTTGTCCCAACTAATTTGCACAGTACTGTAGAGGCGGAGCAATGAACATTGGTATGCCCCCCAAGACAGGGAGGAGGAACTTGAGGATGTCCAATGACTGCGTGCATTGGAACCTGAGATGTCGTATGTGTGGTAAAATGGTAAATTTCTGGATGAAGATGATACCGAGAAACTTGGTTTCCGCCAAAACTGGAGTGGGAATGGACCTGAGCCCAGTTCGTGGTCTAGATGAAGATTACGCTTGTGGAAAAAGTGCATGCAGTGGTCTTCTGTGGGGAGAACCAAAATTCATTGGCTGTCGCCAAAACCAATAAATTGTTCAGGGCAGTTTACAGTTGTCATTCAATGACCCTCATGCTTAATGATGAGCAAAAGATGCTAAAGTTGTCAACATAGAAGGCATTGCCTACAGTCGGTGGAAGTTGTTATGCAAAGGAATTTATCTTGACAGTGAAAAGCGTAACACTCAGTACACAGCCATGTGGCACTCCCTGGTCTTGGGGGAAAGGCCGTGAGAAGAGTTGCTGACACGAACTTAAAAAGTACGAGATGATAAAAAGTTTGTGATGAAGTTCAGCATGTGACCTCTCAAATCAAAGCTATATAATGAAGAATACAGAATCTCTATGCCATTCAATATCAAAGAAAATTGACATCAGGTGCTCTCTCAACATAAAAACCAATTCCTGTTTACCAATTCGAGGTGGATCAGGTGGTCTAAAGTAGACTATTGGCTGCAAAAGCCACACTGGGTGTTGGAAAGAAGGCCGTTGTATTCCAAATGCCATGCCAGCCTGGTATTTACTGTTCTTTCGAACACCTTGCAGATGCAGCTTGTCAAAGCAACTGGAATGAATATTGGGATCTCTGCCTAGCTTAGAGAAGGTCAAAATGATAGCCTTCCACCAGGAGTCCAGAAACTGTCCCTCAATGAAACTACCGTGAAGAATCAGAGCAGTCAATCCTTACTCGATGGTGAGAGATGATGGAGCATGGCATAATGGACATTGTCTGGCCCAATGGAGGATGCATGGGAAGAATGCAGAGCAAAGTGAAGCTCCTCTATTGTGAATGGCCTGTTGTAAGGCCCCAGGCCATTCAAGTGGAAAGACAGTGGAGAGTGTTTGGCCTTGCTCTTCAGGGCCAGAAACTGGGGGAGTATGAGGATAAAGAAGAGATGGAGAAGGACTACCCCATAGTATCGGCAATTGCTTGTCCATTGTGCTCCAGGATCAGTAATGAGTGGGATGTACTTCCCACCCATCATCTGGACTTTATCCCACATGACCTGAGAACTGGTTGTGCAGGTGAGAGAAAATGTGTATTTGATCGAAAATTCCTTCTGGTTCTGATGCCGGACGAAACAGGCTTTCACTCTGGTGCATTTGAAAGCTTCAAGGTTGGAGGATTTCAGATATTCCCGAAACACTCCGAAGCCTTGTTCTGAGCCTTAACAGCAGCAGTGCAGTTGGGATTCCACCATGGCTTTGGAAAGTGTGGAAAATGAGTCCAGAGGAAAAGTTGAGGCAGCTTCATGGACAATACAATCTGTCACCTCTACCACTGCATCATTAATCAGCTCCAGGCAGACAGTGTTCATCAAGCTCAGGAGCTCGAAGCCACTCCAGTTAGCCCGATCAAGCCTCCATCGTGAGACACGAGGGGCTGCAAGGCCCCCCACAGAAGATGGTGCACACCATGGGGAGGCGGGGGGGGGGGGGGGGGGTGATCGCATTCATATGGATGAGTCATATGAGTCACATATATCCATATGTGAGTCATAGAATGGAAGTAAGTGCTGACACTAGTGTTCAGCAGGGAGAGTGATGGGTCCAGGAGTCACTGCTCCATGACTACCCCTCCCATAAGTGTTAGCACTGCCCAAAGTGGACTGTGTCCACATTGAAGTCCTTGATGGATGAGATCATCAAGGTCTTCCTGGAAGACTATACTTCTGGGTGGCAGGTCAAGCAGTCAAAAAAAAAATCCCACAAAGAGACAGATTTCTCACAGCTAAATTTAAAACTATGATGAGGACAAGAAAGATAGGTTTTACAGACAATTTCAGGATATTTTTAATTCTGTGAAGTAAGGAGGAGATATTTCTTTTGTGCTAGGTGATTTCAAAGCAAAAGTTGGTATTGACACTTACCTTCGACATTAGTAGTTTCAATGGAAATAGGGAACATCTACAAGTATAACTAAATGGTTTGACAATACCTAAAGGTACTACAAATACCAGGATACAAGAGAATTACCTTTAATACCAAAGGCTTGGTTTGTTTACTACAAAAGTTGAAAAAGAATGGGATCAGCTTAAATAGGATTTTCTTTAAACTAATCTAACACCTAATGTCCGACCCCGCCTTCTTGTGTTGCAGGCCTTTAGTACCTTTCAAAAGAGATATTCTCTTTTGGAAAGGAACAGAAGGGGAGGGCTGCCAGTTCAGAATGGCCTACTGATCTGGTCATCTGTGGCCACTTTTTCTATTTTTTTCAACCCTGCTGAGGAGTGGTCAACTTCACAGGGTCCTGGGTGCTGACCATTTTTACCTCCTAGATTGGACTTGTTTATGGATTTGAGCTTCATTATGGATCTCGAACTTGCTGCACTGGTGGGCCTCTGTTGAGGGAGAATTTGCCACTGTGTTTTCTGTTTGCTTTTTGGGTTGCCAGCCCTAAGTCAACAGATGCATGGGATACCTTATATCAGCTAGTGGATAATCCTAATCAGAGGCATCACAGGTACCTGAACCTCACTTAGGTAGTTGGGCATCGTCAAGCCTAAACTGGAGTAATGTGTCTCAGGCAGGCCATATGGCTCTTGAAAAAGTCCACTTGAAAAGGTGGTTCCTGAAGTTCCTACCAGCATCGGTGACTTCAGCCTATAGCAGAGGAGGAACAGTCTTTGCCCCATGCCTGCGATCAGGAGGCTTTGATATTGTTGGACCTACCTATCTCAATAAACCCAGTTTCTTTAAAAATCCCACTAACCATTTTCTCTCTGCAGGAACGTGGAATGTGAGGACATTATATAGAGATTATTCTCTTGATGTCCTTACGCAGGAATTCCAGTGCTATAACCTAGATATTCTAGGCTTCCAAGAGACCAGATGGACAGATAAAGGTGAGATACTTAAAAATAACTTTAAAATTCTCTTTACAGGGAGGGAGCATGGAAAGCATCACCAAGGCGTGGGTCTGCTTCTCAGCAGACATGCTAGTGATGCTCTTCTAGGTTATGAGTGCATTAATGAAAGGTTTCTTACAGCAAAATTTCAGACAACCATTAAAGTCTTGAATGTTATCTGCTGTTATGCCCCCACTGAGGATGCAGATGAGGATGAGAAGGATAGGTTTTATGGACAACTTCAGGATATTTTGAATTCTGTCAAGAGATATTACCCTTGTTCTAGGTGACTTCAGTGCCACAGTCGGTACTGACTCTGACCTATGGGGAGGAGTAATAGACCCTTTTGGCATTGGCAGCTGCAATGGGAATGGGCAACGTCTCCTACAGGTAAGTAAACTCAATGGATTCAGAATAACTAACACTTATTACAAACACCGCAACATACATAAGTACACATGGGTTTCACCTGATGGGCTGCATAAGAATATGATTGATTACATATTAATTAACAGCAAATGGGCTAGTTCTGTTAGGAATACCAGGACATATAGGGGAGCTGAAATTGGATCTGACCATTACCTTGTTAAAAGTGTGTTGCAACTTAAACTTAAAAAGTGTTGTGCTAGGGTTAAAAAATTTGCTTTTAATACTGAAGCTCTGAAAGATACAGTTATAGCCAAAGCTTACCATGATAGGTTACTTAGTCATTATGACAGTCATGGTTTGCTTACTACTGAAGTTGAGGAAGAATGGGATCATTTTAAACAGGATTTTTTGGACACTAACAGTACTCTTTTAGGAAAAAAGGAGCAGAAGAGACAGAATTATCTGAGTGATAAGGCACTTGAGCTTATTTCGGAAAGAAAGAACTGCAGGAATGTTCTTAATCAATACCATACTAGTCCTAATAGAAAGCATTACAGAGAACTTAATAAACGTGTAAAAGATCAGTTAGCTGCTGATCAGAATCTTTGGCTTGATGGTTTGGCTGACAAAGCTAAGGAAGCAGTTAGATAGCACAACAGCAGAGAGCTGTACCAGATAGTTAATGTTTTGTGTGGTAGAAAACGGACAGGTATACAAGGATTGAAGGATAAACAAGGTAAGGTTATAGAAGTGGAGGATTCTGTCATGGCTAGGTGGGCTGAGCATTTCAGTGATGTTCTAAACAATGTGGTTAGTTCTACTCCCATTGTTTGCAATGATGATAGATGCATTGGTGGTTTTAATGTTGACCCTATAACACAATCTGAAGTTATTTTGGCTGTTTCTAAACTTAAACTACATAAATCCCCAGGGGTGGATGAAATTTCTACTGAAATGCTTAGAGCTGGGAATGTTTCAGTTACCACTTGGATGACTGAAATTCTGAATATCTTTTATGATAAAGACATGGTTCCTAAGGATTTTACCAGAGCTATTGTTATCCCTATTTTCAAAAACGGTGATCGCAGTTCTTGTGATAACTATAGGGGTATCAGCCTACTCTCTGTTCCAGGTAAAGTTCTTTCCATGATTGTGCTTAATAGAATTAAGAATCTGGTTGACAGTCAATTGCATGATGAGCAATGTGGATTCAGAAGTGGTAGGGGATGTGTGGATCAGATATTTTCACTTAGGCAGATTCTTGAGAAATGTTCAGAGTTTCAGAAACTTTTGGTTGCTAGCTTTGTTGATTTCAAAAAGGCTTTCGACTCTGTTAATCTTCATAATTTGTGGTTGATTGTGTGATCATATGGTATACCTGACAAGTTAGTTAACAAAATGAAAGCTCTCTATAATAACACTGAGTTGTGTGTGAGATATAGTAATGCTTGTAGCAATTGGTTTAGCATTACTTCTGGTGTTCGACAAGGGTGCATTTTGTCTCCTTTTCTGTTTAGTTTGGTTATTGATTATGTTATGAGAAATTCATTGCAAGGGAAAGATTTTGACCTTAAATGGTCTGGGGATACTAAAATTTCTGATTTAGATTATGCTGATGACTTAGCCCTTCTGGAAAATGATGTTGATGAGATGAACTCTTTCATTTATGTTGTTGATGAGACTGGTAGTAGATAGGTTTGGTTATAAACAGGGAGACTACTAAAGTGATGAAAATTGGTCAGGCAGGCTGTGATTCAGTTAATCTAAATGGCTGCAGTCTTGAGCAGGTGTCACAGTTTAATTATCTTGGGAGCTATGTAACAGATACTGGTGATGTGCAGCATGAGATTAACAGATGAATAGGGATTTCCGCTGGGACTGTTAAGAATCTAAGGAGATTGTGGAGAAATAGGTGTATACACCAAATCATCATCATCATCCTCAAGCAACCATGGGCTACAGAGGTCCAACCAGACCGTGCAATTTAGTTCTCGAAGCATATCTGTCCTGAGCTACATCTGATGCATCCGGCCACTACACACCAATTCTAACAAGGTCCTGTTTGACATTGTCTGCCCACCGCATCCTAAGTCTCCCCCTTTTCCTGTGGCCTCTAGGCACACTGTTCATAACCTTATTCACCAATCTATAATTATCCATAAGGACAACCTGGCCAAACCAGAGGAGTCTCTCTCTCTGCACAATATGCTGCTGAAAGGAGGTTGAAAACTCCTTTGCCTAACCTCATCATTAGTTACAAAGTTGAACCACCTAATGCCCAAGATACTTTGTAAGCATCTGGAATCAAAAGCATCTAGTTTCCTGTTATCTTGTTTACAAAGTATTCAAGTTTCACTACCATAACTCACCCTAGAAAGAACTAAACTATTATACAGTCTAATTTTAGTCTTAAGGTGTATACGCCTATTTCTCCACAATCTCTATAGATTCTTAAAAGTCCCGGCAGCAATCCCTATTCGTCTGTTAATGTCATGCCGCACATCACCATTATCTGTTACATAGCTCCCAAGATAATTAAACTGTGACACCTCCTCAAGACTGCAACCATTCAGATTAACTGAATCACAGCCTGCCTGACCAATTTTCAGCACTTTAGTTTTCTCTCTGTTTATAACCAAACCTACTCTACTACCAGTCTCATCAACAGCTTGAATGAAAGAGTTCATCTCATCAACATCATTTGCCAAAAGGGCTAAATCATCAGCATAATCTAAATCAGAAATTTTCATATCTCCAGTCCATTTAAGGCCAAAATCTTTCCCTTGAAGTGAATTTTGCATAAAATAATCAATAACCAAACTAAAGAGAAAAGGAGACAAAATTCACCCTTGTCGAACACCAGAAGTAATGCTAAACCAATTGCTACAAGCCTTACCAACTCTCACACATGACTCAGTGTTATTATAGTGAACTTTCATTATGTTAACTAACTTGTCTGGTATACCATATGATTTCACAATCAACCACAAATTATGACAATCAACAGAGTCGAAAGTCTTTTTGAAATCAACAAAGCTAACAACCAAAGGTTTCTGAAACTCTAAATATTTCTCAAGAATCTGCCTAAGTGAAAATATCTGATCCACACATCCCCTACCAATTCTGAATCCACATTGCTCATCATGCAATTGACTGTCAACCAGTTTCTTAATTCTATTAAGCACAATCATGGAAAGAACTTTACCTGGAACAGAGAGTAGGCTGATAACTCTATAGTTATCACAAGAACTGCGATCACTATTTTGAAAATAGGGATAACAATAGCTCTGGTAAAATCCTTAGGAACCATGTCTTTATCATAAAAGATATTCAAAATTTCAGTCATCCAAGTGGTAACCGAAACATTCCCAGCTCTAAGCACTTCCGTAGTAATTTTTTCTACTCCTGGGGATTTATGAAGTTTAAGTTTAGAAATAGCCAAAATAACTTCAGTTTGTGTTAATAGGGCCGACATTAGAACCACCACTGCATCTATCATCATTGCAAACAATGGGAGTAGAACTAACTACATTGTTTAGAACATCACTGAAAGGCTCAGCCCACTTAGCCATGACAGAATCCTCACCTTCTATATAACCTTACATTGTTTATCCTTCAATTCCTTCAATTCCTGTATACCTGTTCGTTTTCTACCACACAAAACATTAATTATCTGGTACAGCTCTCTGCTGTTGTGCTGCCTAACTGCTTCCTCAGCTTTGTCAGCCAAACCATCAAGCCAAAGATTCTTATCAGCAGCTAACTGATCTTCTACACGTTTATTAAGTTCTCTGTAATGCTTTCTATTAGGACTAGTAGGGTACTGTTTAAGGACATTCCTGCAGTTCTTTCTTTCTGAAATAAGCTCAAGTGCCTTATCACTCAGATAATTCTGCCTCTTTTGCTCCTTTTTTCCTAAAAGAGTACTGTTAGTGTCCAAAAAAGCCTGTTTAAAATGATCTCATTCTTCCTCAACTTCAGTAGTAAGCATACCATGACTGTCATAATGACTAAGTAACCTATCATGGTAAGCTTTGACTATAACTGGGTTTTTCAGAGCTTCAGTATTAAAAGTAAATTTTTTAACCCTAGCACAACACTTTTTAAGTTTAATTGCAAGACACTTTTAACAAGGTAATGGTCAGATCCAATTTCAGCTCCCCTATATGACCTGGTATTCCTACAGAACTAGCCCATTTGCTGTTAATTAATATATAATAAATCATATTCTTATGCAGCCCATCGGGTGAAACCCTGTGCACTTATGTATGTTGCGGTGTTTGTAATAAGTATTAGTTATTCTGAATTCATTGAGTTTACTTACCTGTAGAAGACGTTGCCCATTGCCATTGCAGCTACCATTACCAAAATGGCCTATTACTCCTCCCCAAAGGTCAGAGTCAGTACCAACTTTGGCATTTAAGTCACCAAGAACAAGGGTAATATCTCCTTTCTTGACAGAATTGAAAATATCCTGAAGTTGTCCATAAAACCTATCCTTCTCATCCTCATCGGCATCCTCAGTGGGGGCATAACAGCATATAACATTCAAGTCTTTAACGATTGTCTGAAATTTTGCTGTAAGAAACCTTTCATTAATGCACTCATATCCTAGAAGAGCATCACTAGAGTGTCGTCCCTGCTATATCCTAGAAGAGCATCACTTATTGTCGTCCCTACCTGAAAAGAGAAATTTAAGATTATTTTTAAGAATCTGACCTTTATCTGTTCATCTGGTCTCTTGCAAACCGAGAACATCTAAATTATAATGGTGGAATTCTTGTGTGAGGACATCAAGAGAAAAAGCTCTGTGCAGAGTCCTCACATTCCAACTACCTATGGAGAGAAAATGGTTAGTGGGATGTTTAAAGAAACTATGTTTATTGAGAGAGGGAATGCCGACAATATTAAACAGCCCCCTAATCGCAGACATGGGACAAAGACCTGTTCCCCCACCACTAAAGGCTGAAGCCATCTACACTGGAAGACTTCCTCCAATGCAGAATTTGACGATGCCAATAGAAGCAAAGAGTTCAGGTGCCTGCGATGACCTCTACTCAGGATTATCCACCAGCTGATAAACATATCGTGTGAATCTATTCACTTGGGGCTAACAAACAAACAGAAAACAAAGCAGAAGATTTTCCCTTCACACAAGCCCACCAGTGCAGCACAATCAGGATCCATAATCAAGCGCAGAGCCTTAATTCAGTTCATTCCAGTAGGTTTATATGGTTAGCACCAGGACCCTGTGTGGTTGACCACTCCTCAGCAGGGTAGAAAAAAAAATAAAAGTAGCCACAGTTGTCCAGATCAGTAGGCCACACTGATCTGGTAACCCTCCCCTTCTGTTCACTTCCACAAGAGAGTATCTCTTTTGAAAGTTACTAATGGTCTGCACCACGAGAAGGTGGGGTCGGACATTAGGTGGTAGGCCTGGCCGGTTCTATGCATCATCACAGGGGATTGGTGCATAGCTCTCCTTCCAGTGACTACCTAGCTACCATTTACAGACTTAAAGACTAAAATTAGACTGTATAATAGTTTGGTTCTTTCTAGGGTTAGTTATGTTAGTGGAACTTGGATGCTGTGTAAACAAGATAACAGGAAACTAGATGCCTTTGATTCAAGATCCTTACGCAGTATCTTGGGTATTAGGTGGTGTAACTTTGTAACTAATGATGAGGTTAGGCAAAGGAGTCTGCAACCTCCTTTAAGCAGCATATTGTGCAGAGAGAGACTCTGCTGGTTCGGCCATGTTGCCCGTATGGATAATTATAGATTGGCGAATAGGGTTATGAACAGTGTGCCCAAAGGCCTTAGAAAGAGGGGGAGACCTAGGATGCGGTGGGCAGAAATGCCAAACAGGACTTTGTTAAAATTGGTGTGCAGTGGACGGATGCAGCAGATGTAGCTCAGGACAGATATGCTTGGAGAATTAAACTGCACGGTCTGGTTGGACCTCCGTAGCCCATGGCTGCTTGAGGATGATGATGATGTTAGAATGGCAAATGATTAAAATGAGATCAGAAACTTAAATTTTTATGTTCTCTCTCTCTGCTCTCCTTCTGTGAATGTGTATAATCAGTGATGGCTGGATGATGATGATGATGATGATGAAAAGTAACATTTTGGGTAAAAAGGGAACAGAGGAGACAATGTTATTTGAGTGATAGGGCTATGGAACTTATTTCTGAAAGAAGAAAGTGAAAGAATAATATGAATCAACAGTATCCGGAAACTTCTTCAAAATGGAAATTTGTTTGACGAATTGTCAAAACAGAATTTTGTGCGAATCGGAAATTTGTTCGAAATGAAATCTAAGTTATTTAAGGAAAAAGTAGATTTTAGGGATGATTGTCTCTCTCCAATGTGAAAGATTTTAGTGTCGTTTTCAATGGGAGGCTGGGTGACAGTGGGGTAGTTTTATTTTCCTCTAAACTGTTGTTATTTGTTTTCCTGTTCTGTTAAATGGTATGTATTTGATTTCATGTGAAAATGTGTATAGTCAAGGAAGCTAAGTCTCGGCATACAATGAGATATTTTGGAATGGTGTGTACATATATATGGGGGTGATGATGGTGGATTCTCCCCAGCTGTTTTTCTCTTTGAATTTAGAGGGTCATGGTTATATTAATAATTAGAAATGTAGTTTAAAATGTTAATGATACATATAAATATATGCTTGTACAAAAGTTTTGAAAAAGCTCCAAAATAGAAGGAAAAATTATATACTGGAATTGCATTTAAGTTTGTTCTGCTTCAGTCTAACCCTTTGGCCCTCTCCAAAATCCAAAAATATTTATTCATGTATTCACTAGATCTAGGTCATTACATACTCTGAGTAATCATTGAAACCAATGCAACTGTACAAAATTAGCATCACACTGAAATAATATGACAACCCCATTTTATGTCAATGGGATGCTAATTTGGAAGCTCTATAACTTCTGAAATCAATGCATTTTGAGAAAATATGGCAGAGAGTAATTTAAAGGTCTGAATTAAATCTATCTAAATCTTGATTTTTAACAATATGCTCACAGTATTTAAGCAAGTATATATATATAATCCTTTTCAGAGCAGCAATCTGTTCTAAGAAATTTATCAAAAAAAAGAACACGAGAAATTATTTGCACACACTTTTAAAATATGTAATTAGATATGAACTGGTTTGAAATAATATTTCCTATTTCAGTTTCAATTAACTTCCAATGTTTAGCACTGCTATCATATATTCAAGTTTACATAATTCTTTCATTACTGAAGGAATATTGTTGAAAATGGATATTTAGATTAAAATGATTTAGAACTTTAATTTACCTCTATCACATTCTCCCATAAAACATTTATTTTAAAAATCATAGGACTTCGAAATTAGAGTCCCATCGACAAAACATGGGGTGGTCATATTTCAATGATCACTCAGCATATAGTTGTGGCTGAAAAAATATCAACAAAAATGGCAAAAAATGAAAAATAGGAGAAAAAAAATGAGACATCAACATTATTTACTTCTCAACAGCCAAGTTGGTTCAAAGAAGATTAAAATTGTAAGCACTCTTATATTCCATTCAGCCTAAAGCCCCCACAAGATAGCCGTGGCCCCGTGTGCGGGAGAGACATACCCTGTGCATGTTAAAAAACACCTTTAACGTGCCTCCTTGACGGGAGGCTACCATCTGTCTCCCAACAGCTATTCCAGTGGGTCCCCTCCCCCAACCTTCTCTGAGCCTTTGGAGTCCATGTGACCTGGCCATTTAGCCCATTGTGTGCAAAAAAGTGCCACTCAGAGGTAAAACAACCCAACAACCCCACAAGATAGCAGATGCATCATCCCAACAAAGCCCACCAAACCACTCCAAAGATAGCAGCTATCCACTACAGACTAATCTGTATTATCCACAAGACAAAGGATATCAAACTTTGCAGCTGACCTCCCCCTCCTTTTTTTTTAAATCATTTATTTATTCAAACAATTTCAAATAAATCATTTCTATTTACAAATGCCCAACAAAGTTAACAGCCTATCTGCAGGAGAAAATAATACATTTACACAATAGGATTTTACACCTTTGTTCTCTCTTCATCAGCTAATCTTAATACAGTTACATCTTGCTGCATTTGTTATACACACACTGGCTACTGAATTAGAAACCTTTATGCAGATGTACATAAATGTCACTTGCGCAGTGTATATGCAAAATATGTGGTCACGTGCATCACCACCTGATCTAGGCAACTACACTGCTCACAAAAATTAGGGGATATTTCTTCGCTTCATATTCATTTTGAAATATCCCCTAATTTTTGTGAGCAGTATATTTAAGACTGCTGCTTGTTAGTAGTGTTGATCACAATGAGAAAAACAAATGATCTTTTGGGGTTTGATAAAGGGCTTATTGTAGATGCCCATCTGGCTGGAGCAACAATTTGAAAAACAGCAGAGCTGACTGGTTGTTCAAAAGGTGAGATATCTTGGGTTTTTAATCAGTGGAAAAATAACCCACATTGCTTGTCTAAGAGGCGTAAGTCTGGCTTGACGACAATCTGTCAGGAATGAGATCGCTGCTGTCTGAGAAGGCTTGTCTGGAGAAACAGGACTTCCTGTGTGCAGCAATTGACCGAAGCATTCAATGAAGGCTGTTCCTAACCCATATCTCAGCAAACTATGCATATGGAATTGAAGAGGATCAGTATCATCAGTCGCATGCCTATATGGAAACCACTGATTTCTGCGAAGAACTGGAAAGTTCGTCTACAGTGATTCAGGAACACCGTGACTGAGCACTGGAATAAAGTCATGTGGTCTGACGAGTCGCAGCACACCTAGTTATGTATCGAAGGTAGGCAGAGAGTTTGGTAGAAGCCCCAAGAAGCAATGATGGACCCAGCTTGCCTTGTAAACACAACTCAAGTTTCTGGAGGTGGTGTCATGGTATGGGGCATGTTCTGTTGGTACGGAATGGGTCCCCTGATATTGCTGGAAAGTCGGGTGTCTTCCAAGGATTATCTGAACATTGTTGCTGATCAAGTCCATCCTGCAATGTTGACTTTTTATCCAGCAGATGATGGCTGTTTCATGGATGAAGTGCTACTGTCCATCGCGCAAGGTGTGTTCAGCAAGCATGACAGCAATTTCCACCATCTTCCCTGGCCATCAAAAGCCTGGACCTGAACCCCATTGAGAACATATGGGACATGTTAGAAAAACATATCCGGGAGCTGTGATGGTTCACCCATTCACTTTTACTATTCCTTAACCAGTTTTGCTTTATATTTATCATTTTGGGGATTATTTAATTTTTTGGACTGTCTCAATTCTCATTTCGAGCTGTTGATTGTTAACTGCTAAAGAGTGTGTAGAACACGACCCTTCTTGCATCATAGCTAGCGCAATTGTCAGTTTATGCAAATGTCTTGACCGGTGTGCAATAGACATGGGTGGGCTTTGTATGTCGCTTGTTATAGTAGTGACGTTAGATCACAGAGTCAGATTGATAGATAGACCTGAGTAAGAGATGGTTTGTTTGATTTTCTTTTTAGGATTGATACAGGGGGTTATAGGAGAAAGTTCTTCATCGGAAGAGGATGCATTGTCATCCTTGGAATTGGTAGGAGGTTTGGTTCAGACGAAATTTGTAGGTCATCATGGAGAGAATACTCGGTTGTAGGAGATTTGTTGTCTTCTGTATTAGATTTATTCGTTTTTAATTCCTTTTGCATTTTGTGTTAGAGAGTAGCAAAAGTGTGTTGTAAGTAGAGTGGTGGCGTTGGGCCATGGAGAGTGCTGTTAATGGAAGTTGAGATGATGTTACTTTAGATAGATGTGAGTTGCTAATCTATTCTACCATTGAGTTTGGTGAGTTGAATTTTTTGGAAAAAAATTTTGTTTTAGGAACTTTTGAATCTTTGATATTTTTTTTTCTTGAGCAATGTTAGTTGACTTTTTTGGTTGTATTTAAATTTTAAACTTGACAATCCTCTTTTTTTTTAATTCTTACTTGATAAGTAACGCCTGAAAATATACATTAACAAATCCTATTTCAACTCTATTTGGCAAGTTATTATTGCCTGGTGCCCAATACAGCTATCCGGAATTGAATAAATTTGGATCAGACAAAAAGTTCAACTTTAACCCTTCCAGTGTCCAGGATGTCTGTATAGGTTCGCAGAATTTGAAATGTGAGAAGCACGAATATATCTGTTTTTAGTAAAAAAAACACGTTTTTTTAAAATAATAATTATGTTTTAAAATTCTTTTCATACATATAAAAATATATAATTCAGACTTGATAAATAATATTTTCTTTTTCATTTGATGCACATTTTATTAAATTATGACATAATAATTTGTTAAAGCCATCTGATTGTCATTTCTTAGAAGCGATATAAGGTATTGCCAATTTGTTTGTTAACATTACTCTATGCTGAAGCAATTGCCTAATTTAAGCTCAGAAGTTTGATTTGAACTATTATCAACAAATTTTTCCTTAAAGTTTCTAAAATCTCCTAATAATTAACAAAATACTGCATTTTTAAAAATGGAAGATTGTGGAAGTAATTATGAAATATATACCAATTTTTTTTGGTACACCACTGTAAAAAGTTTTATTAAAATTAATCTGTTTCTACAAAGTTCGAATTTTTTACTTTAATAAAATTCAGAATTAAAGTTTCTTAAAATTGTTTTATAATATGACTTATTTCTGTTGATTAGTCATTTATTAAAATATTTGAAAGCTGACATGTTTATTGGACTCTGCAAAGCCTGGATTTTTCTCAAAATATGGTATGGAGAAAAAAATTACAAAATGGAAGAAATGTTTACTTTAAACAAGATTTTTTTTATTATTATTCAGAAATAAATAGCCCTTCTATTCATGTACATTATAATCATTTCTATCAATTAGTGTTTTTTAAATAAATTTTTATTTGTGTTGACAAATGCATTTTTTTACTACATGACTCTAAAAAAGTCCTATTAAAATAAAACTTGTCATCTTTTTTGTTAAATATTTTACATTCAGAAAATCAAGAATTAAATGCTGATTAATTCTTGATATGCCATAATTCCTTTCATTTATTATTTGTCAAAAAAAGTTCTAAATTGAAATTATTTTTGGCTGAGCATAGGGAGAAAATAGTTTGGTCCCTGGATGGAAACCAGTTTTTCAGGCTGGACATTGGAAGGGTTAAAAAATTAATAATATTTGGAGCGTTACAGAGCAAAGTCCTCTTCTGTCAAATCTGAGCCAGTTAAAGGACTGTCTGGTGAATGCCTGGTATGCTGAAGAAGTAAAGGCACTCCAACACCTTGTGGAATCTATGCCAAACCGCATATGTGCTGTAATTCAGGTTCAACTCAATACTGAATCATCATAATCATCATCATCATCAAGCAGCCATGGGCTAAGGAGGTCCAACCAAACTGTGCAGTTTAATACTCCAAGAATATCTGTCCTGGGCTACATCTGCTGCATCCGGCCACTGCACACCAATTCTAACAAGGTCGCGTTTGACATTGTCTGCCCATCGCATCTTAGGTCTCCCCCTCTTTCTGAGGCCTTTAGGCACACTGTTCATAACCCTATTCATCAATCTTTAATTATTCATACAGGCAACATGGCCAAACCAACGGAGTCTCTCTCTGCACAATATGCTGCTTAAAGGAGTTTGCAAACTCCTTTGCCTTATCTCATCCTTAGTTACAAAGTTGAACCACCTAATGCCCAAGATACTGTGTAAGCATCTGGAATCAAAAGCATCTATTTTCCTGTTATCTTGTTTACAAAGTATACAAGTTTCACTACCATAACTAACCCTAGAAATAACAAAATTATTTAACAGTCTAATTTTAGTCTTTAGGTGTATACTCCTATTTTTCCACACTCTCCATAGATTCTTAAAAGTCCCAGCAGCAATCCCTATTTGTCTGTTACTCTCATGCCACATATCACAAGTATCTGTTACATAGTTCCCACGGTAATTAAACTGTGACACCTGCTCAAGACTGCAACCATTCAGATTAATTGAACCACAGCCTGCCTGACCAATTTTCATCACTTTAGTTTTCTCTCTGTTTATAACCAAACCTACTCTACTACCAGTTTCATCAACAGCTCAAATGAAAGAGTTCGTCTCATCAACATCATTTGCCAAAAGGGCTAAATCATCAGCATAATCTAAATCAGAAATTTTAGTGTCTCCAGACCTTTTAAGGCCAAAATCTTTCCCTTGCAATGAATTTCGCATAACATAATGAATAACCAAACTAAAGAGAAAAGGAGACAAAATGCACCCTTGTCAAACACCAGAAGTAATGCTAAACCAATTGCTACAAGCCTTACCAACTCTCACACACGACTCAGTGTTATTATAGAGAGCTTTCATTACATTAACTAACTTGTCAGGTATATCATATGATCTTCCATTCAACCACAAATTATGACGATCAACAGAGTCAAAAGCCTTTTTGAAATCAACAAAGCTAGCAACCAAAGGTTTCTGAAACCCTAAACATTTCTCAAGAATCTGCCTAAGTGAAAATATCTGATCCACACATCCCCTACCACTTCTGAATCCACATTGCTCATCACGCAATTGCCTGTCAACCAGATTCTTAATTCTATTAAGCACAATCATGGAAAAAACTTTACCTGGAACAGAAAGTAGGCTGATACCCCTATAGTTACCAAAAGAACTGCGATCACCTTTTTTGTAAATAGGGATAACAATAGCTTTGTAATATCCTTAGGAACCATGTCTTTATCATAAAAGATATTCAAAATTTCAGTCATCCAAGTGGTAACCGAAACATTCCCAGCTCTAAGCATTTCCTAGTAATTTCTTCTACTCCTGGGGATTTATGAAGTTTAAGTTTAGAAATAGCCAAAATAGCTTCAGATTGTGTTATAGGCCTGACATTAAAGCTACCAATGCATCTATCATCATTACAAACAATGGGAGCAGAACTAACCATATTGTTTAGAACATCACTGAAATGCTCAGCCCACCTAGCCATGACAGAATCCTCGCCTTCTATAACCTTACCTTGATTATCATTCAATCCCCGTATACCTGTTCGTTTTCTACCACACAAAACATTAACTATCTGGTACAGCTCTCTGCTGTTGTGCTGCCTAACTGCTTCCTCAGCTTTGTCAGCCAACCCATCAAGCCAAAGATTCTTATCAGCAGCTAACTGATCCTTTACACGTTTATGAAGCTCTCTGTAATGCTTTCTATTAGGACTAGTAGGGTATTGATTAAGGACATTCCTTCACTTTCTTCTTTCTAAAATGAACTCAAGTGCCTTATCAGACAAATAATTCTGCCACCTTGGTTCCTTTTTTCCTAAAAGAATACTGTTAGTTTCCAAAAAAGCCTGTTTAAAATGATCCCATTCTTCCTCAACTTCAGTAGTAAGCAAACTATGACTGTCATAATGACTAAGTAACCTATCATGGTAAGCTTTAGCTATAACTGGGTCTTCCAGAACTTCAGTATTAAAGGTAAATTTTTTAAACTTAGCACAACACTTTTTAAGTTTAAGTTGCACAATACTTTTAACAAGGTAATGGTCAGATCCAATTTCAGCTCCCCTATATGCCCTGGTATTCCTAACAGAACTAGCCCATTTGCTGTTAATTAATATATAATCAATCATATTCTTATGCAGCCCATCAGGTGAAACCCATGTGTGCTTATGTATGTCACGGTGTTCGTAATAAGTGTTAGTTATTCTGAAACCATTGAGTTTATTTACCTGTAGGAGACGTTGCCCATTGCAATTGCAGCTACCAATACCAAAAGGGCCTATCACCCCTCCCCAAAGGTCAGAGTCAGTACCAACTTTGGCATTGAAGTCACCTTGAACATGGGTAATATCTCCTTTCTTGACAGAATTCAAAATATCCTGAAGTTGTCCATAAAACCTATCCTCACCCTCATTGGCATCCTCAGTGGGGGCATAACAGCAGACAACATTCAAATCTTTATTGCTCGTCTGAAATTTAGCAGTAAGAAACCTTTCATTAATGCACTCATATCCTAGAAGAGCATCACTAGCATGTCTGCTGAGAAGCAGACCCATACCTTGATGATGTTTTCCATCTTCCCTCCCTGTAAAGAGAAATTTGAAGTTACTTTTAAGTATCTCACCTTTACCTGTTAATCTGGTCTCTTGCAAGCCTAGAATATCTAGGTTATAATGCTGGAATTCTTGTGTGAGGACATCAAGAGAATAATCTCTATATAATGTTCTCATGTTCCACGTTCCTGCAGAGAGAAAATGATTAGTAGGATTTTTAAAGAAACTAGGTTTATTGAGATAGGTAGGGCCAACAATATCAAACAGCCTCCTGATCGCAGGCATGGGGCAAAGACTGTTTCTCCTCTGCTAAAGGCTGAAGTCACTGATGCTCTTAGGAACTTTAGGCACCACCTTTTCAAGAGCCATATGGTCTGACTGAGACATGACTCCAATTTAGGCTAGACGATGCCCAACTAGCTAAGTGAGGTTCAGGTACCTGTGATGGCCTCTGATTAGGATTATCCACCAGCTGATATAAGGTATCCCATGCCTCTGTTCACTTAGGGTTGGCAACCCAAAAGCAAACAGAAAACACATTGGCAAATTCTCCCTCAACAGAGGCCCACCAGTGCAGCAAGTCCAGGATCTATAAATAAGCTCAAGTCCATAAACAAGTCCAGTCTAGTAACTATAAATGGTCAGCACTAGGACCCTGTAAAGTTGACCACTCCTCAGCAGGATTGGAAAAAAAAAGAAAAAAGTGGCCATAGATGACCAGATCAGTAGGCCATACTGAACTAGCAGCCCTCCTCTTCTGTTCCCTTCCAAAAGAGAATATTCTTGAAAGGTACTAACGGCCTGCACCACGAGAAGGCAGAGTCGGACATTAGGTGTTAGACCTGGCCGGTTCTATGCATCATCACTGAGGATTGGTACACAACTCTCCTTCCAGTTTATGCCTAGCTACCATTTACAGACCCGGTATTGAATATAGGTTTCTAATTCAGTGACTGGTGTGTGTACTATTTCAGTTGAAAATTTCAACAAAAAATAATTTCCCCTCTTTACAAAAATTTTGCAACACGTTTTTCATTTCGAATATTTCAAAATATCATTGGGATTTTTATATTCACATTCAGCACTATATATATGTTGTTAGTAGGTGTTAATATTAATTATACAATTGTTTTAATAAAAATCTGTTTAATTCATGTTTTAATTCTCTAAAAGAATTTACGGCTAGCAGTTCCTTTGGTAAGAGATTGAAAATGTACAGAATTTTATAGCTGCTTGTGCACTTCCCATAATTATTTGTAAAATTCTGTAGTTGAAAATAATTTTTTTCTTTAAATCTTGTGTTTTTATCATGTTGGACTTCAGTTTTATGTATGTTGTCAAAAACTACGTATAACTATGTTATATTCATATAGGCTCTGGTAAGGTAAAATATCCAAGTAAATTAATGTATCTTGGGCTGTAATTAGATGTGTGCGGTCTTTAATTGGTATAATATTTTTACACACACAAGCCTGTTGTGTTTTTGTTCACAAGCCAAGTTGATTTGAAAAAAGTTTTCTCAAAATATGGTATGAAGAACTTATGATATTGAAATATATTATACTATTAACAGTGGTGTACCAAAAAAATTGGTATATATTTCATAATTACTTACAAAATCTTCCATTTTTAAAAATAGCAGTATTTTGTTAATTATTAGGAGAATTTAGAAACTTTAAGGAAAAACTTGTTGATAATAGTTCAAATCAAGCTTCTGAAAACTGGTTTCCATCCAGGGACCAAACTATTTTCTCCCTATGCTCAGCCAAAAAAAAAAATTTCATTGAGGACTGAATAGTTCTATTTTTCTAATATTTGTTAAATTAGTTGCATCATGTTTTGTTATGGCAGAATTTAAGATGGACTCACAGATTGCTTTATAAAACAATACATATGTAAATATCCATAATATATCATAAGTTATTTAATTTCAAAGGACAAAGCCTTAATGTTCCACAGATTTTCTCAGTATGAACATTCCATCGGGAGGGTACTGTCGAGATGTAATCCTTGATATTTTATTGTATGTACTCTGTCAATTTTTATGCAGCAGCAGTTTTCTAGCTCAGAAACGGCTCCCTTTTTCGTTTAGTTTAATTTGTGTGTTTTAATAATTATGTTATTGTTAATTTTGAAACCAGGTGAATGAAAAGTCATCCATTTGTGGTTTTATCGCTATTTAGATGAAGTTCATTAGAGTTTAACCATTGTTTAATAATATTATAGTCTTTTTGTATATGTTTAACTGCATCTTCTTCCTATTTGTTTTTATTAACTAAACCCATATCATGGGCATATAAGAACATTGTACTATTTAGTTTCGTTTTGTTAAGTCATTTATGTAAATCAGAAATAAAAGAGGGCCTAAAATATATCCTTGAGGAACACCAAATTTTACACTTTTTGCTGTAGGTGTTGTTAATTTTAGTTACTGTAAATCTATTTGATAAGTAGCTTTGAAACCAGTGTAATGCAGTTCCTCTAATTCCATACTTTTCTAATTTCTGTAAAAGAATATCATGGTCCAGCTTTAAGTCTAGAAACACTGAAACTGCCCTGTCACCTTAATTTAGTGCCATGTAGGCTAAATCAGTACATTTCGTTAATAAGTTCATGGTACTTTTCCCCTTTTGGAACACATATTGATTTTCACTGAGAATGTTATGTGTACTAAGAAATTTATATGAGGTATTGTAAACATATTTTTGCAATATTTTATGTACAGAAGATAAAATAGCAATGGGCCTGTAATTAGTTATAACTGACTTTGTTCCTCCTTTGAATATTGGTTTTAGAATTGCCGTTTTAAGCTCAGTTGGTATTGCACCAGTTGAAATACTTTCATCAACTCTTTCTTCTGTGACCTCCACTAAAATTACATATAACCTAATGGAATGTTAAATAAAATATCTGCAATAACTTTTAACCAGCCTCCGATATAGCATAACTCGGAAAGATCGATAAATCAGCTAATCGTAAGATTGCTAACTAACGGAAGTAAATCTACAGAAATGAATTTGCTTTTGTATTCAAAAACTCATTTATTTCAGAAAATGGTACTAGATCAAAGTTCTACTGGAAAAGTAATAAATAATAAAATAAAAATTAACATATAGCCTAACACGATGTTAAAATATCCACAGCAACAAGCTGTAGGCCAGCCATATGGTATAACATAACTATGAAAAAAATCAATACTTATCGATCGATCAAAAGATCGCTAATTTCCGAAAATAAATCTACTGAAATGAAAACTAAGGTTTAAGTATAAAAAAACTTTACAAAGAGTATCCGACTTGGTACTCTGACTTCATACAGTCAGGATGTGTTTTATTTAGCTCCTGGATTATTGTGTTAGATATTATTTTACTTAACTTACCTAGTAACCTTGGGCGAGATCAGGTTAAATTCCTGGTGTAGCCCTTGGTAGGTAGACTTAGTGAGTTTAGACTAACATTTTACCTAAACTTTGAGATTTTCTTAGTTAGTTTTTCAGAGTAAATTTTATTCCAGGAATATTATACTTACTATCTGGATTCTACTGCCAGATATTCACTTCTTATTTACATTAGTACAGGCCAGTAGCCGACCTGAATTGGCCGATATTAGTAACGGAAAAGTACACTGCCAATAGCTGACTTAAAGTCAGCCGTTATTGGTAGTGGAATAGTACTTGCTAATAGCCGATTCTGAGTTGGCCGCTGCTGGTCTGGAATCTTACTTCCAGTCCTTAACGTGAGTTCCTAAAATCCTCCGTTGAGGTATTCTCACTTTGCTATTTTATTTACCAAGATCTAGTGTATATTTTCGCTTCTATTGCTATTGTTAATATTGTGATTTTTGTATTTTATTCGTTTCTCCATTAGATATTGTATCTAGCGCTTTATTCATTTATTATTTTCATTCAGTTTTGAGTTTTTACTGCTTTTAGACAGATTTCTGATAGTTTTCGGGAATCTGTTCTTTTTAACTTGTTCTGTTCGCTTTTGACAGTTGTAGCTCTTGGCAGTTACAACTGTCGTTTTGCATTCGAAAGTTTTAAATTTTTTCACATAAATTTTGTGAAATTGTTCTTTTTGGATATTTTTATTCTTATATTTACTTGCTTTGTCACTTTCATATTTATTTTTTGCTTTTTATTTGCAAAATATTTAATTTTATTTCTGATACATTATGACTGATTCTAATGTAATGATACATTATGACTGATTCTATGACTGATTCTCAATCTGTCCCCGTCCTGGCAGAGAGCTGCTTCAATGACGTCATGTCGAACGACACAGAGACCGCTGTGGATCAAGTCTCACTAGAACCAACTCAAATGAGTTACTGTGCACAAATTTGTGCCTTTTTATCAGAGAAAAACAAGATATTGTTCGATTTGAATAATACAATTGGAAATATGCCTTCTATGAAGGAAATACATGGTCTCCTTCCAGACGATCGAGCCTCATTTAATGATGTCATTTTAAACCGTTTCTACATTGAAAAGGAAATTAATGAGCACGTCTGCACTGAGCACTGCTAAAGTCAACTTATTGTTTTGGAATCAATCCGAAAGCTGAATTCCATTCCAAAACATGGAATGGATATTTATACAGATGAAATTAAATCCTCTATTAAGCCAAATAAGAGGACTGTAGGAAAGAACTCTAATAAAGGGAAAGCTCATAAAAGAGCGTTATCACCCAATGCAGAATCCACTTTTGCCTCCAAGACTCATTTTTCGATCTTGGAGGAGGAATTCCTAGATTCTCCAACTACAGAAATGGAAGCTGCCGATTCAACTGGCATTCCTAAAGTAAATGCCAACAAATCGGGCAAAATTCCCCCAATTATATTAAGATCTCCTAAAAACTGGATAAACAAAGACCTAGTTAAGATAGCTGTTGAATCATTCACAGCCAAATCATCTGGAGACACTGTACGTCTCCAGATGAAATGCACAGACGACTACAGGTCATTTGTGCAATACTGTGAAAAAACTAAACTTCAGTTCCACACATACAAATTGAAGGAAGAAAAGAATCTGTGAATTGTGAAGCCTTGATTGGTCAAGGCTTCACAATTATCAAGATCTCCCAAATGCGAAGAGGCAAAGACAGATCATTTATTCCTGTATTTCTGGCTGAGTTGCCAAAAGCGCAGCAAATAAAAAGATCTTCAACATTACTGATCTGTTCCATCTCAAAGTACACGTGGAAAGCTAAGAAAAGCCCCACTAAATGCCATCAGTGCCAAAGGTACGGCCACGCTCAGAGTGGGTGTTACAACTTACCTAGATGTGTAAAATGCGCAGGAGGGCATTTCACTAAAGATTGTATCCGCAAAAAAGATGATAGCCCCCCAAATGTGCAAACTGCGGAATGGGACACACTGCAAACTACAAAGGGTGTGTCCACTTCCCAAAAAAGGATGCAAATTCCGATACAGTGGTACAACCAGTGGTTGCTGCCACCAAAAATGCTACCAGTCCTATGATAAAACCTGGTGTGTCTTATGCAGCCGTAGCTGCACCCAAAAAGGCTGACACAACAAAACCCAAGAACAAAACTAGACCTGCTACAAGTACAGCTAAAACATCAGATTCAAGTATACCTGCAGGTGATGTATTCGATGCCAATATCCTGAATGATCTGAAAGACATCTTTTTGCTTTTCAAAAGCTTCAATGTATCAAAGATACTTTCAATCATCAAAGGCCTAATGTCAGAATACCAAAAGGCCAATGGAATGATGGCCAAATTAACAGTTGGCCTTAAAGCCTTCGATGTACTGATCTCTACCTTTACATAAATGGCAGTTAGACGTATGAAAGAACACCTGCAGATCTTCTATTGGAACTGTCATGAAATTTTCACTGACCTGTCTGAATTCCGCTCCTTTTTGACGGAATCTCAGGCGGATGTCGTTTTACTAGGAGAAACACATCTGAGAGCTTCAGATGTTCTCAAGATCCCAAATTACGAGGTTTACCGCAGTGATCGTCTTCACAACAGTGGTGGAGGCACAGCGATCTTGATTAAAAGATCCATCAAACATCATTTACTTCCTGCCCTAAACCTCGTCACCATGGAAGCCACTGCTGTGGCTGTACTGGATACTAACCTAGGTACTTTACAACTGGTTGCGGCATATAAGCCACCAAATTCTAGGCTTATGACAACTGATCTTGATTCATTTTTCGATTCCAATTTACCTACTGTTGTTGCAGGTGACCTTAATGCCAAAAATACTGCTTGGCATTCAAGGACCTGCAACGCCAGCGGAAAAATTTTACTTGAATATGCTACGAATAAAGGTTTAATCACTGATGCTCCTAGCGAGCCTACTTTTTATTCTTTTAACACTTTACACATTCCCGATGTGCTGGACATGGCCATTTTTGGCAACTTTTTGCCATCTTATGACCTGAGTGTCATTAACCAGCTAAACTCCGATCATCTGCCGGTCTGTCTGACTCTGCGCCTTTCTACGCCTGTTGTAACTGGTAAGCTCAGCCGGACAGACTGGCAACTCTATAAAATTCTTGTCAGTGATAAGATCCTTGGTACCTGTCAACCATTCAATGACAGGACCATCAATAATGTCATTGAAGACTTCACTAACCTGCTACTGTCCTCCAAGAATGAGGCCAGTGAAGAATTTATTCCTAAATCCAATTTCTGCGTCCTGCCACAGCACATCACTCGCCTCATCAAGGAGAAGAACAGGCAAGGCATCTGTGGCAGAGACTCAGAATCAATTCTGATAAAATGATCTATAATCATTTGAAACTTGAAGTGAGAGCTCGACTTAAAGACTTCCAAAGGGAACAATGGAACAAAAAAGTACAGTCACTATCAACGACTGACTGTTCCATTTGGAAAATGTCTAAAGTTTTGAAGAATCCTATGACTAGTTTCCCACCCATACATGGTGAAAACGGTATTAAATACACTGATGAGGACAAAGCTGAGGCTTTTGTCGACGCTTCTGAACTTCAATTTACAGAAAATCATGAATTGTCTGATTTTTCCATATGCGATACAGTGGAGCAGACTATTCGTAAATTTGATCAAACTGACCTATCCAAGGTGACCTTTACTACACCTTTGGAAATCAAACAAGCTATTAAACACCTTAAACCAAATAAGGCCCCCGGTCAGGATGGAATCACAAACAAGATGCTTAAACATCTACAGGTGAAAGCCATCACACATCTTTGTTCCATCTTTAACTTTTTACTTAGACATCATTTTTTTCCAACAGTTTGGAAAAATGCTATTGTAAAAGTCTTGCATAAACCAGGAAAGGATTCCACCTTCCCTACCAGCTATCGACCCATCAGCCTGCTGTCATCTCTTAGCAAGCTTTTTGAGAGGATTATCATCATCCGGCTTGACGACTTCCTCATCCGCCACCCAGTTCTACCTGAAGCCCAATTTGGCTTCAGACGAAAGAGATCTACTGAACATCACAGATCCTCAGGGTGGTGGAGATAGTCGCTGAATCCCTCAATAAGAAGGAATCAGTTGCGGCCGTCTTTCTGGACGTGGCTAAAGCCTTTGACCATGTCTGGTTGGACGGTCTGATTTACAAACTCATCGATGCGGCCGTTCCATCGAGTCTGATTAGCCTCATTCAGTCCTATCTTTACAATAGGACTTTTCAAATACAGATTAAGTCTGTAATTTCTACCAGAAGAATTGTGTCTGCCGGAGTGCCTCAGGGATCCCTCTTGGGCCCGACACTCTTCTCCCTATATCTGTATGATCTGCCTTCTTTCGAGCGCATTCATCTTGCACTTTACGCAGATGACCTTGCAATCTTGTCCCCTCCCTGAGTCCAGCCATTGCTGTTAGAAGATTGCAAAGCTGCCTGACCCAGATGGGAGACTGGTATGACAACTGGAAGGTTAAGATCAACTCAGAAAAGAGCTCTGCCATCCTTTTTACTGGCAAACGAACTCCAAATCCCACTTGCCTACATCTTCATGACAATCCCATTGACTGGGAAGAATCAGTCAAGTACCTCGGTGTACATCTGCACTGCAGGCTGAAATGGGATACCCATATCAATCACATTATCTCCAAAGTCAACATGCTCAGAGGCCAGCTAGGTCCTCTGCTGTGGAGAAACTCCATCCTCCTTCTGGATCATAAGCTTTTACTTTATGATGCCATTATTAGACCAGTGATTTTATATGCATTGCCAATCTGGGCGAACACTACCACTACCAATATCTGTAAGATCCAGGTCTTACAAAACAAAATCTTAAGAGCTGCGGTCGATGCCCCATGGTCTGTTACTAACAGACGACTTCATTCTGACTTGGGAATCGACCACATTTACACTCATATTAAATGCACCTCGAAAAAGTTTTTCGAGGGTGTGTCTGATAATCTGAATAAGATAATATCTAATCTTATTCTTTACGACCATTCTGTATTGAATAGAATCAAAAGGTCCAAGACGATGGCCTTCTCCCGATAAGAACTTTGTACTTTAGTTCTTTTTTGTTTATATTTTGCTTTTTGCTTTTTAGTCACTTGCCCTTCGGGGCCCACCCATAGGTGATTTATCTTTTGTTTATACTCATGCCATTTGGGCACATTATTAGATGGAGATGGTAATGGGCAATATAATGCCTGGAACATCGAAAATCAATACATGATCTACGATCTACAAAGAGTATCCAATATGCTGGACCAAAACTGTAAACAACATTTATAATAGCACACACAATGGAGATTGCATCAGCCATCTGCATCTTGTTTGCCTCAGTGACGCATAACTAATTAAATGCAGATGCAACCAGAATTTCTAAGAAGGATGTTTACTTTCAGTTTCGATTTGAAGGTGGGGAAAGATGCATAGAATGCTGGGAAAAATGATAAAAATAACTTGGGAATACTGAAATAGGTTTATGACAGAAAAGAGTGTGAAACGGAAAAAAAATGGCTGTATGCATTTTGTAATTACTTGCAAAAATATATGTTTTTTAAAAATAGCAGTTTTTTTTTGTTAATTTTTAGGAGATTTTCGAAAATTTAAGGAAAATTTGTTGATAATAGCTAAAATCAAACTTGTGAGCTTAAATCACAAGGTTGCTTCAGAAAATAGGAACGTTAACAAGCAAATCGGCAATACTGTTTATGCTTCTAAGAAATGGCAATCAGATGGCTTTATAAAATTAATTATATTGCAGTTGAATAAAATATGAATCAAATTAAAAAATAAAATACTATTTTTAAAGCCTGAAATATATATTTTTATAAGATATATATATAAATTTACAACAGCAATTTTTATTTTTAAAAAATCGATTTTTTTTTGTTGTACTAAAAACGTATGTATACATCCTTGGTCCCTCAGTTCAGATTCTCCGAACGTATACAGATGACCTGGACACAGGGAAGGTTAACAAAAGAACCAACATACTATACTACTGTTGCAAATGTGTAATTCAAAGTCTAAAACCTAGTACCTTGTTCAATTAAATTAATTATTCATCTAAGAATAAATGGAGAAATAACCCTGCCTACGGTCAATAGATTAGAATTAATTCTTAGACGAATAATTGCTTTGTAATTGGTTAATTCCTTATCCATAGCACGTTTCAAGAATGTAATTCTAACAAATAAAGAGTTATGACTGTAATTATCTCAAAACTAAATTACAATAATGTGAAAACTTACCAAACTGTTTAAGGTCAATGCATCGGTTGTCAGGATTTGGTTCATATTTGACATTGTTGCACATTCCCCACCATAAGGAAGAAATCATTGTGATAACCACAAGACAAACCATTACAAGCAACCAAATCAACTCCAAAAGGTAGGTAATTATCATAAACTGCAAAGAAATATATATATATATTGCCATGTAGAAGCATGTAACATAAACATTAAAACAAGAATGAACAAATGCACTTGGTAACTAAAAAAAAACATTGTTCCAAGAGTTTTATCCCATTTGATAGATATCTGGGTGCAAAAAAAATGTCACTTCTAAAGTCAGGGAATGAATTTGTAAATCTAAGGTTAAGAGAATATTATTTCTAATAACTAAATCTATGCTATTTATGAAGGTGGATCATTTAATTTGTGGTCACCAACAATTAGCAGCTTTCTGTACAAATTAATACATATGTGGCAGCACATTGGCTCATGAAGGACATGAAATAGTGTGTGCGAGCTGAAACACAGCTCTTGCGATATGGTATACATACATTGCAACATGGTTGCAAGTAACAGCAGAACAGTATTAGTAACTTTTAAATGGTGTTCCCTTTTATGTATGGAATTTTTTGCAGGCTATGGATCTGGAAACTGAGCAGAGGTGTTTGGTGATGCACAGATAGTTGCAGTAATGACTCAAGTGTGTGTGTAGAACGGTGCTTGGTTGCCAGATTTTGGTCATCCTTCATAGAATTGTACCTGTCTAAGTTTTTGTGCCACTTGAAAATCATGCTTCATTTCAAGCACTGTTCTCCACACACTTAAGTCATTTCTGTGACTGTGTGTACTACTTAAGCCTTCCCAAATGCAGTAATATATTGCATAATATTACTTAGTTTCCTATGGGAAAAAAAACAAAACAAAAAAAAAACACATACTCACATTAAAAATGAAACACCTTTCCAAACTTGGAAAATGACAGAGATTGAATGCATACTGTTCTGCTGTTACTAGTGACATAGTATTTCTACAGTTGGATGGATTTTTAATAATAATGCTTAAGTGTGATTGACTTCATCATTAACATCTACACAGTTGTATCAGAATAATATGACCACCTACCATAGTATATGTATGGTAGGTGGTCATATTATTCTGATACAACTGTGTACATCATTAGCAACAATTGGAAAACTTGCCTCTCCTAAAGTGCAGATGGTTTAGATTATAGAAAGATTTATAGGTCTTATTATGGGAGATTATTAGAATCTGATGCATGGTTTAACTGGTAGTGTTCTGGCATGTATCTAGAGAGCTGTGGGTTCGATTCCCACTGATCTAGGTGGGCTGAGCATTTCAGTGATGTTCCATCCAGTGGTTCTCAAACTTTCCTATACCATGGACCAGTAGGTGTAGACTGTCAACCTAACACGGACCACCTACCTCGACACCTCTTCCATTCAAGTACCAAAATGTAGGAATAATGATTTAACAACTTATTAGAATGCATTATCATCATAAAAACTTGATATTAAAGTTATTTCATTGTAGAAAAGTTAAAAGATAAATTAATAAAAAAGTACTGGTTTCAAAACACAAAAGAGCATGGTAAATCACTGAACAGAAAAGAACAAACCACATTATCAAGATTCAGAACTAGGCATCTCAAATCAGTGAAAATACTTGATGGCACAAAAGTCTGTACAAAATGTAATGTAAAAGAATCAACACCAAACCACATCTTTCAATATATAGATATCAATAAGAAAACGATGAAAAATTAATAAGTGAATTAAAAAAAATATAACCTCATGGAACTGTTTAAGAACAAGGGATAAGAAACAATAACAGCATAATTATTTTAAGAATTAAAATAGTATTAGCACATTTCAAGAAAGTAAATAAATGAATAAATTTTTTATTCACCATTTTGATGTGAAGAATGGTGTTGCTTGCAATCTTTGACCAGTTTGTTTGGAAGTTTTGACCAGATAGTTTCAGTCTTAAGTCAGGCTCATCATTAAGCCTGTTCCTTTTCACACTTTTTAGTCCAACCAGGGTAGAAAATTTTATTTCACAATTGTACGTTGTGGGAAACGGTAGCAGGTACTTGATTGCACTGTTGGTGAGTTCAGGGTACTCCGATTTCACATGGATCCAGAAGTTTGTGAGGGATTTCTCACTAAACGTGATTTTTAGTGCTCCATCAGATGCCAATTCAATAAGCTGATCACATATACGAGTTGAAAGGCCTAAGGACTCAATCACAGATGTAGCACTGAAAGGATTCCTAATCCATTCCTTACTTTCATCAGGCTCTGGAAAATATTTATTTTATGCTATCTTGCAGAATTGTTATATGGTTCTGAAATAATTGCACTAATTCATCAGCGATTACTTCTCCTAAAGGCTGCAAAAAATGAATCATACTCCCCATGACCAAGCTGTTTACTCCAAAGTTCACATTTCTGTAGAAATGCTTTTATTTTATCTTGCACTTTAAAAATGGTTACATCGCACCCCTGAAGTGACAGATTTAGGCTGTTCAGGATGCCAAAAATATTGCTGAGATAAGCCACCTGCGCTAGCCACTTGAAATCGTGGAAAAGAGATTTACTTATTTCATCAGTGTTATGAAGGAAGATCTTGATCTCACCCCTCAGCTCAAAAACTCTTGAAAATACTTTCCCCCCTTGACAACCACCATACTTCGGTGTGGAAGAGTAAATTTTTGTGCGCACTTTGTGATGCCCCCTCGTTCACTTTTACTTTACCTTAACCAGTTTTGCTTAATTTACTTAAATTTATCATTTTGGGGATTTTTATTTCCTTTTTGGCCATCACAATGCTCGTTTCCAAGAGTTAGGAGTTGCGCATGCGCAACTCCGAACTTTCGATTGTCACCCACTAAAGCGCGTGCACAAGGACACGCCCCCTCTTGCGCCATAGCTTGCACCACTTTTCAATTTATGCAAATGTCTTTCACGGCGTGCAACATGACACGTGCGGGCTTTGTACCTCTTGTTATAACCTGGTGACATGTTGTCACAGTAGCACAAAAGATAGTAGAGTAGAGAGAGTAGTAGAGCACAGCACAGTTTAGAGATCAGTTTTAGTTTGTTGAAGATGTTGTAGTAAGAAATGATGTAGTATCTTCTTTATTGAAGTTTTGGTGAGTGCTTTTTGGAAATAAATTGTTTGTTATTTAAACCTTTTGAATTTTTACTAATTTTTTCTCTTGGGCAACATTAATTGTTTTGATTAGAAGGTCTGTAAATGGTAGCTAGGTAGTCACTGGAAGGAGAACTATGCACCAATCCCCTGTGATGATGCATAGAACCAGCCAGGACTAGCACCTAATGTCCGACCCCGCCTTCTCGTGGTGCGGACCGTTAGTAACTTTCAAAAGATATACTCTCTTGTGGAAGTGAACGGAAGGGGAGGGCTGCCAGATTAGTGTTTCCTACTGATCTGGACAACTATGGCAACTTTTCTTTTTTTTCTACCCTGCTGAGGAGTGGTCAACCACACAGGGTCCTGGTGCTGACCATATAAACCTACTGGAATGGACAGATATATGGCTCTGAGCTTGATTATGGATCCTGATTTTGCTGCACTGGTGGGCTTCTGTGGAGGGAAAATCTTCCGCTGTGTTTTCTGTTTGTTTGTGGGTTGACAGCCCCAAGTGAATAGATTCACTGGATACGTTTTTCAGCTGGTGGATAATCCTCAACATAGGTCATCGCAGGCACCTGAACTCTTCGCTTCTATTGGCATCGTCAAATTCTACATTGGAGGAAGTCTTCCAGTGTAGATGGCTTCAGCCTTTAGTGGTGGGGGAACAGGTCTTTGCCCCATGTCTGCGATTAGGGGGCAGTTTGATATTGTCGGCATTCCCTCTCTCAATAAACAAAGTTTCTTTAAACGTCCCACTAACCATTTTCTCTCCATAGGTAGTTGGAATGTGAGGACTCTGCACAGAGCTTTTTCTCTTGATGTCCTCACACAAGAATTCCACCGTTATAATTTAGATATTCTCGGCTTGCAAGAGACCAGATGGACTGATAAAGGTCAGATTCTTAAAAATAATCTTAAATTTCTCTTTTCAGGGAGGGACGACAATAAGCGTCACCAAGGCGTGGGTCTGCTTCTCAGCAGACACGCTAGCGACGCTCTTCTAGAATATGAGTGCATTAATGAAAGGTTTCTTACAGCAAAATTTCAGACAAGCGTTAAAGACTTGAATGTTATCTGCTGTTATGCCCCCACTGAGGATGCCGATGAGGATGAGATGGATAGGTTTTATGAACAACTTCAGGATATTTTGAATTCTGTCAAGAAAGGAGATATTACCCTTGTTCTTGGTGACTTCAATGCCAAAGTTGGTACTGACTCTGACCTTTGGGGAGGAGTAATAGGCCCTTTTGGTATTGGTAACTGCAATGGCAATGGGCAACGTCTCCTACAGGTAAGTAAACTCAATGGATTCAGAATAACTAACACTTATTACAAACACCGCAACATACATAAGTACACATGGATTTCACCTGATGGGCTGCATAAGAATATGATTGATTACATATTAATTAACAGCAAATGGGCTAGTTCTGTTAGGAATACCAGGGCATATAGGGGAGCTGAAATTGGATCAGACCATTACCTTGTTAAAAGTGTGTTGCAACTTAAACTTAAAAAGTGTTGTGCTAGGGTTAAAAAATTTACTTTTAATACTGAAGCTCTCAAAGATCCAGTTATAGCCAAAGCTTACCTTGATAGGTTACTTAGTCATTATGACAGTCATGGTTTGCTTACTACTGAAGTTGAGGAAGAATGGGATCATTTTAAACAGGCGTTTTTGGACACTAACAGTACTCTTTTAGGAAAAAAGGAGCAGAAGAGGCAAAATTATCTGAGTGATAAGGCACTTGAGCTTATTTCGGAAAGAAAAACTGCAGGAATGCCCTTAATCAATACCCTACTAGTCCTAATAGAAAGCATTACAGAGACCTTAATAAACTTGCAAAGGATCAGTTAGCTGCTGATAAGCATCTTTGGCTTGATGGTTTGGCTGACAAAGCCGAGGATGCAGTTAGACAGCACAATAGCAGAGAGCTGTACCAGATAGTTAATGTTTTGTGTGGTAGAAAATGGACAGGCATACAAGGATTGAAGGATAAACAAGGTAAGGTTATAGAAGGGGAGGATTCTGTCATGGCTAGGTGGGCTGAGCATTTCAGTGATGTTCTAAACAATGTAGTTAGTTCTACTCCCATTGTTTGCAATGATGATAGATGCATTGGTGGCTTTAATGTTGACCCTATAACACAATCTGAAGTTATTTTGGCTGTTTCTAAACTTAAACTTCATAAATCCCCAGGGGTAGATGAAATTACTACGGAAATGCTTAGAGCTGGGAATGTTTCAGTTACCACTTGGATGACTGAAATTCTGAATATCTTTTATGATAAAGGCATGGTTCCTAAGGATTTTACCAGAGCTATTATTATCCCTATTTTCAAAAAAGGTGATCGCAGTTCTTGTGATAACTATAGGGGTATCAGCCTACTCTCTGTTCCAGGTAAAGTTCTTTCCATGATTGTGCTTAATAGAATTATGAATCTGGTTGACAATCAATTGCGTGATGAGCAATGTGGATTCAGAAGTGGTAGGGGATGTGTGGATCAGATATTTTCACTTAGGCAGATTCTTGAGAAATGTTTAGAGTTTCAGAAAGCTTTGGTTGCTAGCTTTGTTGATTTCAAAAAGGCTTTCGACTCTGTTGATCGTCATAATTTGTGGTTGATTGTGAGATCATATGGTATACCAGACAAGTTAGTTAACATTATGAAAGCTCTCTATAATAATACTGAATCGTGTGTGAGAGTTGGTAAGGCTTGTAGCAATTGGTTTAGCATTACTTCTGGTGTTCAACAAGGGTGCATTTTGTCTCCTTTTCTCTTTAGCTTGGTTATTGATTATGTTATGCGAAATTCACTTCAAGGGAAAGTTTTTGGCCTTAAATGGGCTGCAGATACGAAAATTTCTGATTTAGATTATGCTGATGATTTAGCCCTTTTGGCAAATGATGTTGATGAGATGAACTCTTTCATTCGAGCTGTTGATGAGACTGGTAGTAGAGTAGGTTTGGTTATAAACAGAGAGAAAACTAAAGTGATGAAAATTGGTCAGGCAGGCTGTGATTCAGTTAATCTGAATGGTTGCAGTCTTGAGCAGGTGTCACAGTTTAATTATCTTGGGAGCTATGTAACAGATAATGGTGATGTGCGGCATGAGATTAACAGACGAATAGGTATTGCTGCCGGGACTTTTAAGAACCTATGGAGAGTGTGGAGAAATAGGTGTATACACCTAAAGACTAAAATTAGACTGTATAATAGTTTGGTTCTTTCTAGGGTTAGTTATGGTAGTGAAATTTGGACACTTTGTAAACAAGATAACAGGAAACTAGATGTTTTTGATTCCAGATGCTTACGCAGTATCTTGGGCATTAGGTGGTTCAACTTTGTAACTAATGATGAGATTAGGCAAAGGAGTTTGCAACCTCCTTTAAGCAGCATATTGTGCAGAGAGAGACTCCGTTGGTTTGGCCATGTTTCCCGTGTGAATAATTATAGATTGGCGAATAGGGTTATGAACAGTGTGCCTAAAGGCCTCCGAAAGAAGGGGAGACCTAGGATGCGGTGGACAGACAATGTCAAACAGGACCTTGTTAGAATTGGTGTGCAGTGGCCAGATGCAGTATATGTAGCTCAGGATAGACTTGCTTGGAGAACTAAATTGCACGGTCTGGTTGGACCTCCGTAGCCCATGGCTGCTTGAGGATGAGGATGATGATGATGATGAGTATTTAAATTTTGACAATCATTTAATATTTTTGAATTCTTACTCATTAACGCTCGCTGGTATTTCGAACCCTAATTAAAGTTTATTTTTTGGCAATTTGTTAATTATTGCCTAGCGCCTGACTCAGCTATCCAGAGCATGAAAATAATTGGATCAAAGGGTCCAAACTTTAAAAGTATTTCATTTCTTTGGAGCGTTACACACAGGTCGTTAAAAGAAGTGGCGCCCGAAGAGGGACGTGCCAGTAATAAAAGATAGTGGTCCAAGAATAGGGACTGTATATTTGTGTATAAATTGTGTATGTTATTTAATGTGATTGTCAAAGATAGTAATTTTTGAGCTCATTAGTTGTATGTACTATTTATAGATGTAACGGCAGCTTAAGCCGAAAATTTTTGTTGAGCAAGAAGATTAACTTTTTTGTGTATTAGTCAAAGGTACTGAAGTTTCAGTGCAGTTATTGCTGATAATTAAGATATTTATTGTATGTAAAGATTAGAAATGTCTGGACACACACACGTACATAGGCACGATAGAAAAACGTTTTTTGATAAGCAAATTCATATTTTTGCAAGCTTAGTTGTAAATTTAGTATTGTTGTATAGCAGTACCTTTGAGTGCTGCTCAAGATTAAAAAAGGTTTCAAAATTTCCAAAATTCAAAATTTTGGCAGACCACTAAACATGTCTGCTAGCAATATGGCTGAATCTGCCATAATGACTCCCGACTTAGAAAGAGCAAAGGGTAGGTTGCAGGATGTAATGATGGAAGAAGTGCTAATGAATCTGCTTGATGATCATCAGGAGAGAAGGGGAACGACAACAACCCCTAAATTTGCTGACAATGCTATGTCAGCTCAACAACATAGAAATTTTGAACGTAAGGTTCCATTTTCTGTTCCGTCAGAAGTAAGTGACAGAGCAGAGTATTATCAACCGCCACAACGACAATTTGCCAATCCATCTATTAACTATAGTCCTTATGTTAATTGGCATTTACCTGAGATAAGGTTCGATGGTTCGAAACGTCCGTCATCGTGGACATTTGTCAAGTCCATGGAGGAGCACTTCTGTTTACATGAAGTGCCCGGCAACAAAAAGGTGGTTTTAGCAGTATCTTGTCGAATTGGATGTGCTAAGCAATGGTGGAATAACGTAGGATGTCGTCATGGAATTGAATATTGGGAAGAGTTTAAAAATGAAATCATGGACATATATCCGACATCATCACATAAATAATGAAAATGTTTATAAATGAATCATGGACATATATAATGATTTTACAGAAATAGCTATAGAGTTGTTTTCACGAAGACAAAGGGAAAGAGATGACATAGAAAAATTTATCTGGGGTACAGTAGAGTTATACCAGCTGTATGATGCTGATGCCGCTGAAATTGATATTGTAAATTGCATATTGTCTCAATTGCATTTGCCCATTAGAGAATTCCTAGAAGTACGAAACGTGAACTCAATATCAGATTTAATCAAATTGGCTCAGTAATATACTGCAAGAAGAGAATCTGCAGCAACTGCATTAAACCAACGATGGATGCAATTCCCGCCAAAACAGCGCTATCAGGTTGAGTCTCGTAAAATGACTCCCGCACGACCAGAAGTTACATGGTCCTGACAATTTGCACCGAACGCACCTAGAACTATAGAGAATGAACGAAGCAGAGAATTTGCTCCACATCAAGCTTTAAACAATGATACTAGACCTAAAACTTTTTTAAAAACAATAGAAAAACTTTCAGATGTAATTTTTGTGGCCAACTAGGACACACGGAGCAATATTGTTATCGAAGGAATGGAAATTCGGGAAACTTGAATTAGGATCTTTGAAGCGAGAGGCCAAAGTTCCTCACCAAAAGCCCTCTCATGAGTTATGTCTTGCCACTATGGCTTTACCTTTCGTTAAGGCTTGTCAGGAAGAAACTAAACTAATAGATCGTAACGACACAGAAGCCGATATTCCATTTTCAAAGGAACAAGTTTTAGATGATGTTTATGACAATTGTCAATTGACAGTGCAGCCGCGGTCCCGTGTACTTTTTGAATTACCTTGTAGTCCTAAGCAGAAAATTCAAGAAGCACCTACAAAATGTCCCATTAGTGCAATTAATACAAGTTTAGATAAGGTTGTTCTGCTTCACAAACTTGATTATGAGAAAGATGTTTTAGTCGATGAAAAGGTTTCTGAAGTAGAAGTATTTAATAATGATGAAAATATTTTTGAGTCTGATTTAAGGGAAGACAACAATAATGAAGTAAAAGGCAAACAAGAAATTGTGCCGACTGCAAATAATCCATACGAGTCTGGAAAGTTTGGAAGTCCTCAACTGTTGAAGCGTCATTTGGAGGCGGACACCAATAAGCCTAGAAATCACAAGACCAGGTTCTTCAAAAATCCGCATGCAGCGACGAAACAACCAGATACTGCAGAGCGACAACCGGCAGTGAAGCAGTCAACATAGCCAAGATGACGTCATGAGCGCGATCTTCAGCAACGCTTTTACTTGAAGCAAGCAAACGATAATTAAGTATATTGTTATTCTTCCACTTGGCACTTAATGATTTATAAATGTTCTCTTTTTTCTGGAGTAGATGAAGACAAAGAAGAATGAAGAAGCTTTATTGTGATTTATATAGTTAGCAATGTTTAAATTCTTGTTGAAACTTTGGAGCTTCAATATTTATTTTCGGAAAGTGAATTTACTGTAGTTCGAGTTTATACTGTGTGAATAGAATTTTTTTGTATTCTTGTTCATCGAAGTTCTAATTGTTATACTGTATTAACGTGATTTAAAGTGTATTTTGTAGATTTTTTCGTTTCAGCTGACTGATAGCTAAAAATTGTAAGTCAATATTGGGAAGTTTAGAAATTGTAAAATGTTTATGGATATGAATGAGGAGAGTGAATGAGAATTAGTGATTTAATACTTTTTTTCATTTATAAGAAGAATTTTGTATTGTAAAGTAACGTGCATTCCCAAGTGAATTTATGTATGAAAAAAAATGAGATTCATGTAAAAAGTGATTGGCTGAAATGCTATCGTCATATATTATAAATTATTTACACATTTTTTCTTTATTCTTAGATACGATGTTATGTCATCATCATCCTCAAGCAGCCACGGGCTACAGAGGTCCAACCAGACTGTGCAATTTAGTTCTCCAAGCAAGTCTATCCTGAGCTACATCTACTGCATCTGGCCACTGCACACCAATTCTAACAAGGTCCTGTTTGACATTGTCTGCCCACCGCATCCTAGGTCTCCCCTTCTTTCTGAGGCCTTTAGGCCCACTGTTCATAACCCTATTCGCCAATCTATAATTATTCATACGGGCAACTTGGCCAAACCAACGGAGTCTCTCTCTGCACAATATGCTGCTTAAAGGAGGTTGCAAACTCCTTCGCCTAACCTCATCATTAGTTACAAAGTTGAACCACCTAATGCCCAAGATACTGCGTAAGCATCTGAAATCAAAAGCATCTAGTTTCCTGTTATCTTGTTTACAAACTGTCCACATTTCACTGCCAAACTAACCCTAGAAAGAACCAAACTATTATACAGTCTAATTTAGTTTTCAGGTGTATGCGCCTATTTCTCCACACTCTCCATAGATTCTTAAAAGTCCCGCCAGCAATCCCTATCCGTCTGTTAATGTCATGCCGCACATCACCAGTATCTGTTATTACATAGCTCCCAAGATAATTAAACTGTGACACCTGTTCAAGATTGCAACCCTTCAGATTAACTGAATCACAGCCTGCCTGACCAATTTTCATCACTTTAGTTTTCTCTCCGTTTATAACCAAACCTACTCTACTACCAGTTTCATCAACAGCTCAAATGAAAGAGTTCATCTCATCAACATCATTTGCCAAAAGGGCTAAATCATCAGCATAATCTAAATCAGAAATTTTCGTATCTCCAGCCCATTTCAGGCCAAAATCTTTCCCTTGAAGTGAATTTCTCATAACATAATCAATAACCAAACTAAAGAGAAAAGGAGATAAAATGCACCCTTGTCGAACACCAGAAGTAATGCTAAACCAATTGCTACAAGCCTTACCAACTCTCACACACGACTCAGTGTTATTATAGAGAGCTTTCATTATGTTAACTAACTTGTCTGGTATACCATATGATTTCACAATCAACCACAAATTATGACGATCAACAGAGTCGAAAGTCTTTTTGAAATCAACAAAGCTAGCAACCAAAGGTTTCTGAAACTCTAAACATTTCTCAAGAATCTGCCTAAGTGAAAATATCTGATCCACACATCCCCTACCACTTCCGAATCCACATTGCTCATCACGCAATTGACTGTCAACCAGATTCTTAATTCTATTAAGCACAATCATGGAAAGAACTTTACCTGGAACAGAGAGTAGGCTAATACCCCTATAGTTATCACAAGAACTGCGATCACCTTTTTTGAAAATCGGGATAACAATAGCTCTGGTAAAATCCTTAGGAACCATGCCTTTATCATAAAAGATATTCAGAATTTCAGTCATCCATGTGGTAACCGACACATTTCCAGCTCTAAGCATTTCTGTAGTAATTTCATCTACCCCTGGGGATTTATGAAGTTTAAGTTTAGAAACAGCCAAAATAACTTCAGATTGTGTTATAGGGCCAACATTAAAGCCACCAATGCATCTATCATCATTGCAAACAATGGGAATAGAACTAACCGCATTGTTTAGAATATCACTGAAATGCTCAGCCCACCTAGCCATGACAGAATCCTCACCTTCTATAACCTTACCATGTTTATCCTTCAATCCCTGTATACCTGTGTCCGTTTTCTACCACACAAAACATTAACTATCTGGTACAGCTCTCTGCTGTTGTGCTGTCCAACTGGTTCCTCGGCTTTGTCAGCCAAACCATCAAGCTATGTATATGTGTTTAAATCTATTCAGTGTCATCAGTGATATTTATTGTCAATGATGCGTAATTTTTGGAATGACAGTCACAGCATTTATTTGTATATATATGAGCTGACCATGATGATGACTGCAGAATTTTTTTTTGGGTACATTTTTGGAGCTGTCCCCAAATGGCCAAATCTGGTGACTGAGTTGTTACCAGCATAACTCCTTTGGGAGGGGGATATTTAGGCTCTAAAAGGGGAGGTAATTAATAAATTATTTTATTTCAGCTAGCTCGTGATTGGTGTGTATAGGAGAAGAATTAGTGGATGATTACAATCCCGCTTGTTTGTAAAAATTTGAATTTTCTTAGCTTCGTGTGTTTGATGTAATTAGGAGGAGATAACGGTGTTCGAATACCCGTTTTTTTTATGTAATTTAGGAGAAAAATTAGCTTTCACATATTTTTGATTGTGGTTATGGGATAAGCGGAAGTTATCACCCCGCTAGCAACTAATGTAAAATTTTTTTTCTTTTCATGTCTTTAACCTTTCCAGAAGTTAAGAAAGTTAGGAGTGCATTAACCCTTTTTTCATTGTGAAGTTCAAGTTATGCCAATTTCGAGTTTGTATCAGAATGCGATACTAGGTAGGCTGATAATGCTAGTATACAGTTAACTGTCACTGGTATATAATTACAATAGGATAGCTGTTACACACTTTTGTTAGGAGATTTGGGAGGAGGTAGTACCTTTGGTTGTGCTGGAAAATTGTGTCAAAGTGAGAATAGATCGTTTTATCAAAATTTGCGTAAGCATACTTTTACTTATTTATGTTCAGTCATGTGTAAATGATGTGAGATGTGTCCTTTTTATCAAAATCTGTTAGGTCAAATCTTTTGACTCCCTTTGGAAGGGGTAGTTGTGATGCCCCCTCGTTCACTTTTACTTTACTTTAACCAGTTTTGCTTAATTTACACTATATTTATTATTTTGGGAATTTTTAATTCCTTTTCGGGATCACAGAACTCGTTTCCAAGAGTTAGGAGTTGCGCATGCGCTACTCCAAACTTTCAATTTTCACCGTAACCTTTGAGACTCAAGGCCTTTGCAGTCGAAATTGACGTCACATTTGGTGGACCTACAGTGCTTCCTGCGCACGTAGTACTACCGTCGCAAATTGAGCATTTACTTTTTTATAAGGTCAGTGGACATTTTTGTTTGATACTGTGCTCAAAAACTGATTGACGTAGTATGATTATATTGTATATATGTACATTAATGTAATATTTCTATGGCAAACTTTAAAATAAGAAAGACGTTGAAACTAAAATAAATCTTGATTTGTAATTGTGCTAAATTGATGACTGAAAATGCAGAGTAATCATTTAACGTTCTCTGAACATGTATAATGATATATAAATTACCAGGAGCGTCAAAATCAGTTCTACGTATAATTAAAATGACACAATATGTTTAAAATAAGGTAAAATGCGAATAATTACTCGATTATATATTAACAAAAATAAAATCATTTCCTTCACATATTTTTCCTGATAAATGCTGTCAATACTTGATCTAGTTTTTTTATGCCATTGATAATATAATCATGACATATAAATTGTTATGGAAAACTAGTGTCTTATATTAACAGGAAAAAAAAAACAAGTTCTTCAGAACAATTTTATTGACTAATGTGAACTACAAATTAATGATATACTGTAAGAGCTTTAACTGTAACAATTGCAGTTATGATTTAATTGAAATACATTTTCTTAGTGATTAGATTGATTTCATGGATACAACCTTTCGATGGAATACATATTCAAAAACTAGCAGGAAAAGTGCATCTAAACTTTACAAACTACAATTTACTGCAAGCACATGCACATTTTGGTTTACAAAGCTACCTGTAAATCTATGACTTAAGACTTGATAATATATCGCTCAACTAACCTCCCAAATGTAAAGAAAATAGTCTCTAATCAATCTTTGATTGTTAAAAATATAATTCTATGCAGCCTGGTAAAGAAAGATTAAATCATTTAGGCATATAAGCCAGTGGTGTAAGACCACTAAACTATGACTCTGCCTTTTTTTCTACTAATAGAACTTATTAGTTTAGTGGTCTTAGAACACTGTGGCATATACCTGGAGAGATATGGTTCAAATCCCACATGCCAACAAAACTTTAATTTCAAAGCCAACAGTATCCACAACTCTGTGGATACTATTTATTGAGGGTAGACAACTTTTTTTTTGGCACTAAGACATTTTTTCTTATTTCCCAAATTCTCTAACAAACAATCATTTTTTAAAAATATATTTGTTGAACACCAGATAATCATTTCTAGAGTTTTTCCAATACAGTGGCCAAATTCACAACTTGTATGATAATAAAGTAATTCTGCATCACGTAAAAGACTGGTTGTGATTAAAGTAACATTTCTTTGATTTGCCATTTCCATAAATTCTTGTTCAAATTCAGTACAAATTTTTTCAAATATTCAATTTAGTAATACATTAATTACTATCTCATTTGTGCAAAAAAAAAGACTGCCTCTATCAAATTTTTGTAAATACTTAAATTTTACATCCAATTCTACTTTTTTTTATCAGGTAATAGTAAATGTTTACAATGATCACATTTCAAACTTTTCAAAACTGAAAATACACAATAACCTGCTATATATGCAATTACAGGAAGAGAGTTATCACAATCAGACAAATCTGAAGGAAGCACTGTAATGTTAAATTTTAAGCTAATATACATAAAATTCATTTCCTTAAAATAGTCTTTAAAATCCAAATCAGTTATTTTAATTTTACCACTTGACTTAGTGGGAAGTTTCAACAGTGACTGCACTCTTAATCTTGTTTCACATTCAAATAATTGACATACTTATATTATATTGGCTTCCAGCTAACTGCCTGTAGAGGCCGAAATGACTCACTAAATTATCAGTTTGAAACTCTCTAAATTCTGTTTGATATACCAGGTAAAATATATTTTGAGTTCAGAGGTACAATATGAAGCAATTTCAAGCAATGAATATGTACTAAGTCTTAACGCAGAATGGGTTTCTTTCGTTAGCATACCAGTTGTGCAACTCATCTGTTCCCATTTATCTAGCCAACAATAAAGTAAAATAAATACCCCTTCAAGCAGCTGCTTGCCACAGAGGTCTGACAGGAGCCTGTTAGTTTACATGCCATAGTAGAAGGTCTGTGAGGATGGCAGGACATCAGCAGAAAAATGACGCATACATTTATTCAGGAAAGAATTCAGAAATGAGACATTTTCATCTGACTCTGAACACGTTAATGGCGTTTGGTGTTTGTTATTCAAGCGTTCACCTTTAAAAGGTGATTTTACATTTACAATATGCCACCATGTTAAAATAATCTTAATGAAATCTGATGTATCTTGGGAATGTAACAATTTGTGCTTTTTTCCTATTTCTAAAAGTCCATTAACTACAAAGTCATTAAAAATATTTAAGATTAATTTAACATTTTGTCTCTCAAGGTTACTTGGGTTCAAAGCTTTATACGACAGATTAAATCCATATTTTAACAATGAGTTTGCTTAAATTCTATGCAGTTCTTTAAGGGTTGATAAAGATGCAATTTTGAACGATGAAATACTATATCCATTATTTACAAAGTGTGGATAGTACATGCATTTTTCAACATTTTTTTGATTTAGCCTGTTATTTCTGATACACTTCAACAAATGAACAGGGTCAGTAAGAAAAAATAAAGGTCTTGATTTATCTGATGGATGAGGGAGGATATACAATTTGAACTTTAGGGGGAGAAAGACATAATGACATACTCTTATGATTGATAGAATTATTGTCAGCTACAACACATATCACAAAAGAACAAAAACAATTTCTTCCAAACCAATGATAATTTTTTTTAAATAATACTGTAGAGAATATCAGCATTTATTGTTTTGGCTGGTAATATATGAACTATATCTTTATAGTTGGAAAGCAAACTAGTTATCATAAATACATGGGCACTGGTTACCATGTTTTGTGTGTCAAATGACAGACCAACATGGTTACCACATTTGAAATCCAAATATTCTTTGAGATGAATTACATCAAGCATTAAAATCACTTTTTTATCTGTATCACTCAAAAAAGAATATTTTTGCCTGACATATGATAAAAAAATTGAATCTACTTTCTCTATAGCAGGATTGACATTAAACCAAAGACAAATGCACCAAATTGTACTAGGATGTGGTAATCTAATGTTTCCACTTTCTTCAACAAAATTATATGCATGAGGAGCCATGCTAAAAAAAGTGATGCAAAAATCATCATATCTGATGAATACCTTGAATCACACTTATTTAACCCAAATAGTATCAACTGTTCCTCAATGAATTTTAAATGATTATTACTTTCATCAGATGTGCAAAGTACTTTCAAAATATTACACATTAATCAATACTATGTCTAATATTACTTTCAGGAGTTTTTACCCTTATTAAACAATTTAAAAGATCATTTAAAACATTTATATGACTGATGCTTTAGAAGAAAAGTATATTTTCCAACTTTGGATTGCTCATTATCTTTTTCATATGCTCTCACCATAAGCTCAGAATTAACAACATAAAATTTTACTATACGAACTGGAGTTTTGATGGAATGCTACCAGGAATTAGTCTGGGGACTTTCAATTGCACAGTAACCGTCTTAGCAGTTTTCTCATCGAATGCACTTGGACATCTTTGAAAATCACTCTCTGTGAAGTGTAATTCACAAACCTAGAGAGAAAGATGAACACCATTAAGTGTGTTGTGCTTTATATGTTAAAGCTTTTTTTTGTCTGATTGTTACTGATCAATTAAGCTAATCTACAACACTGTTGTGTTATTCCAGTTATATACGCATTATAAAAATTGTATGGAAAGTAAAAATTATTGTAAATGGTCAAAAGTCCAAATATGTCAACAAGTCAAGTTTCTCTGTGAGAAACAAACTCTTTTCTCTTTTCGAGAGATGCAAACTTGAATTATAATTGTTCAAGTGAGTAGAATAATTGCAAAAAAATATTGGATGCATTAAAATATATTTTGAATTTCGAATATAAGGCAATGATGAATTTGTATTATGCATTAGTTCATTCCTACAGTATTTATGATATCTGTTTAATGAAACACCAATAATAGAAATTTTCTATATCTTGCAGAAACCTAATTTGAGACATACTTTACATTTGACTTATAATGATCCAGCAAAACATTTCGTGAGCAATAATAATTTGCCTTTTTCAACTCTATGATTTCTGTATATAAACAATTCTGTTATGCTATGTATATTTGTAGGTGAAATGATCAATCACTATATAATTTATGTTATACAGGCATTCATTATTTATTCATAATGCACAAATTTTACCTGATGACTATGGCATTCAAACATTAAGTAATGAATGGTATATAACCTGTTCTCTTGAAAATGATTAAAACTAACTAACACATTATAATTTAGATATTTTCGGCTTGCAAGAGACCAGATGGACAGATAAAGGGCAGATTCATAAAAATAATCTTAAATTTCTCTTTTCAGGAGGGACGACAATAAGCATCACCAAGGAGTGGGTCTGCTTCTCAGCAGACATGCTAGTGAGCTCTTCTAGGATATGAGTGCATTAATGAAAGGTTTCTTACAGCAAAATTTCAGACAAGCATTAAGGACTTGAATGTTATCAGCTGTTATGACCCCACTGAGGATGAGGATGAGAAGGATAGGTTTTATGGACTCAGGATATTTTGAATTCTGTCAAGAAAGGAGATATTACCCTTGTTCTTGGTGACTTCAATGCCAAAGTTGGTACTGACTCTGACCTTTGGGGAGGAATGATAGGCCCTTTTGGTATTGGTAGCTGCAATGGCAATGGGCAACATCTTGTTCAGGTAAGTAAACTCAATGGATTCAGAATAACTAACACTTATTAGAAACACCGTGACATACATAAGTACACATGGGTTTCACCCGATGGGCTGCATAAGAATATGATTGATTATATATTAATTAACAGCAAATGGGCTAGTTCTGTTAGGAATACCAGGTCATATAGGGGAGTTGAAATTGGATCTGACCATTACCTTGTTAAAAGTGTCTTGCAAACTTAAAAAGTGTTGTGCTAGGGTTAAAAAATTTACTTTTAATATGGAAGCTCTGAAAGATCCAGTTATAGCCAAAGCTTACCGTGATAGGTTACTTAGTCATTATGACAGTCATGGTATGCTTACTACTGAAGTTGAAGAAGAATGGGATCATTTTAAACAGGCTTTTTTCGACACTAACAATACTATTTTAGGAAAAAAGGAGCAGAAGAGACAGAATTATCTGAGTGATAAGGCACTTGAGCTTATTTTGGAAAGAAAGAACTGCGGGAATGTCCTTAATCAATACCCTACTAGTCCTAATAGAAAGCATTACAGAGAACTTAATAAACGTGTAAAAGATCAGTTAGTTGCTGATAAGAATCTTTGGCTTGATGGTTTGGCTGACAAAGCTGAGGAAGCAGTTAAGACAGCACAACAGCAGAGAGCTGTACCAGATAGTTAATGTTTTGCGTGGTAGAAAACAGACAGGTATACAGGGATTGAAGGATAAACAAGGTAAGGTTATAGAAGGTGAGGATTCTGTCATGGCTAGATGGGCTGAGCATTTCAGTGATATTCTAAACAATGCGGTCAGTTCTATTCCCATTGTTTGTAATGATGATAAATGCATTGGTGGCTTTAATGTTGGCCCTATAACACAATCTGAAGTTATTTTGGCTGTTTCTAAACTTAAACTTCATAAATCCCCAGGGGTAGATGAAATTACTACTGAAATGCTTAGAGCTGGGAATGTTTCGGCTACCACTTGGATGACTGAAATTCTGAATATCTTTTATGATAAATGCATGGTTCCTAAGGATTTTACTAGAGCTATTGTTATCCCTATTTTCAAAAAAGGTGATCGCAGTTCTTGTGATAACTATAGGGGTATCAGCCTACTCTCTGTTCCAGGTAAAGTTCTTTCCATGATTGTGCTTAATAGAATTAAGAATCTGGTTGACAGTCAATTGCGTGATGAGCAATGTCGATTCAGAAGTGGTAGGGGATGTGTGGATCAGATATTTTCACTTAGGCAGATTCTCGAGAAATGTTTAGAGTTTCAGAAACATTTGGTTGCTAGCTTTGTTGATTTCAAAAAGGCTTTCGATTCTGTTGATCATCATAATTTGTGGTTGATTGTAAAATCATATGGTATACCAGACAAGTTAGTTAACATAATGAAAGCTCTCTATAATAACACTGAGTCATGTGTGAGAGTTGGTAAGGCTTGTCGCAATTGGTTTAGAATTACTTCTGGTGTTTGACAAGGGTGCATTTTGTCTCCGTTTCTCTTTAGCTTGGTTATTGATTATGTTATGCGAAATTTACTTCAAGGGAAAGATTTTGGCCTGAAATGGACTGGAGATACGAAAATTTCTGATTTAGATTATGCTGATGATTTAGCCCTTTTGGCAAATAATGTTGATGAGATGAACTCTTTCATTCAAGCTGTTGATGAAACTGGTAGTAGAGTAGGTTTGGTTATAAACAGAGAGAAAACTAAAGTGATGAAAATTGGTCAGGCAGGCTGTGATTCAGTTAATCTGAAGGGTTGCAATCTTGAACAGGTGTCACAGTTTAATTATCTTGGGAGCTATGTAACAGATACTGGTGATGTGCGGCATGAGATTAACAGACGGATAGGGATTGCTGGCGGGACTTTTAAGAATCTATGGAGAGTGTGGAGAAATAGGCGCATACACCTGAAAACTAAATTAGACTGTATAATAGTTTGGTTCTTTCTAGGGTTAGTTATGGCAGTGAAACGTGGACAGTTTTTAAACAAGATAACAGGAAACTAAATGCTTTTGATTCCAGATGCTTATGCAGTATCTTGGGCATTAGGTGGTTCAACTTTGTAACTAATGATGAGGTTAGGCAAAGGAGTTTGCAACCTCCTTTAAGCAGCATATTGTGCAGAGAGAGACTCCGTTGGTTTGGCCAAGTTGCCCGTATGAATAATTATAGATTGGCGAATAGGGTTATGAACAGTGGGCCTAAAGGCCTCAGAAAGAAGGGGAGACCTAGGATGCGGTGGGCAGACAATGTCAAACAGGACCTTGTTAGAATTGGTGTGCAGTGGCCAGATGCAGTAGATGTAGCTCAGGATAGACTTGCTTGGAGAACTAAACTGCACGGTCTGGTTGGACCTCCGTAGCCCATGGCTGCTTGAGGATGATGATGATGATGAACACATTGAAACTCTAAGGAAAATGTGAAAATCAGATTTTCACAAACCTGAGACACTTTCAAGTAAAAGTTAAGAGATATGGGTTTCTAAATTCATTCCTGATATTTCCCAATGTCATCCAAACTTTTAATGAGTGACTAATGCTCTGTACTCTATATATATGTGTGTGTTGTTTTGTGATCACTATTTCTTAAACCTATATTTCATATAACTATAGAAAAATCTCATATTCAATACCCTTCCTCAGCAAAAACAACCACGATACAAATAGAAAAGGATAAACAACTAATTGTGACTAAACGTATAGCAGTTAAGTTATATGAATGTATGACACAATGTACTCTTCACAATTATCATTCAAACCATTTTATATACTCTTGACAAATATTGCAAATTTGCTAGGATTTCAGCAATCTCAAAATTTTATCACAAATATACTTGCTATTATATAAAGGCGAAAAAAAAAAAAAATTGACATACCTTGCTAAATTTTGTTACTGTGAAGTTTTCTCTTCTTATTACTAGAAGCCATTTTCTGCACAACTCTTCATCCTGGGGAAGATTGTAAATGCGCACATTTCTTGAACTTTCATAGTTTCCTCTACAGCCAGGAACAGAACAAGGATGAGGCATTTCTTCAAAAACTATGATTCACAAGTAAAAACTTAATCACAGAAAAATAAAGCGCCACTTCGAAGATAACACAACGTTAGAAAATCCCGCCAACAGAAGCAGCTACGGGGTGTCAAGATGTTAGATGCACGAATGCTGACGTCAGAACATATGATATCATCAGTGAAATGGTCTTGGGTCTCGATGGCTACGTTGTCACCCACTAAAGCGTGTGCACAAGGACACCCCCCCTCTTGCATCATAGCTTGCGCCGCTCGTCAATTTATGCAAATGTCTTTCCCAGCGTGCAACATGACACGTGCGGGCTTTGTACCTCGTTATAACCTGGTGACATGTTGTCACAGTAGCACAGAAGATAGTAGAGAGAGTAGTAGAGCACAGCACAGTTTAGAGATCAGTTTTAGTTTGTTGAAGATGTTTGTAATAAGAAATGATGTAGTATCTTCTTTATTGAAGTTTTGGTGGGTGCTTTTTGGAAATAAATTGTTTGTTATTTAAATCTTTTGAATCTTTACTAATTTTTTTTCTCTTGAGCAACGTTAGTTTGTTTTGATTATCAAAATTTTACGTTAATGCTAATCATTTAATATTTTTGAATTCTTACTCATTAATTAGGGTTCGAAATACCAGCGAGCGTTAAACTTTATTTTTTGGCAATTTGTTAATTATTGCTTGGCACCCGACTCAGCTATCCGGAGCATGAAAATAACTGGATCAGACAAAGGGTCTAAACTTTAAAAGTATTCCATTTCTTTGGAGTGTTACAACTTCCCATTTCTTTGCACAATACACTAAAAAGGTGAGAGTTCATTGACTATGATTTAATTAACCACTTTAACTACTTGTTTCAATACAAGATCCATTTCAGAAGGCATTCCTTTTACCGCTAACTGTTCTCTGTGGATAAAGCAGTGAGTTGAACTACATTCAGGCACTAACTCTTTTACCTTTGCTGTAAAACCCTTTCTTTTCCCACACAAAGCTGGTGCACCATCAGTACTGACTCCGACACATTTTTTCCAATCCAAATTGTGCGTTATGAAATAATCATTAACAATACCATAAATATCATCTCCTGTACTGTGAGTTTTTAACGATAAAAAAAAAAAGTCATGAAGTTCATTTTCGTAAATGTATCTTACACGTTAAAAGTCGACATAAGTTTTCTATGTCCGTGCTTTAGTCCAATTGTAAAGCAAAATAACTAATACCATGCACAAGTGTGATTAATTGCTCATCCACATTAGATGCCAAAGATGTTTTGCGATGCTGAATTATATCATTCGACAAAGGAATCTTGTCTATTGCTCACCCTGCCTTTTCCCCAAGCATAATATTCACCATCAATTTAGCTGCTGGCTTTACAAGTGTTGCAGCGTCAGTATGCCCTTGACCAATTTTTGCCACAAGCCACTTGGAATGATGCCTCTGTAGTTTTACTCTCTTCCTCACCCGTAGCAACAGAAGTCATTGATTTCTGTGATGACAGAATCACTTTACATTTGTTTTGAAAATATTCAACATGTTTATGGGCCAAATCTGCATGTTTTGTTTAAAAATGCCATGAAAGTTTTGAAGGTTTCATTATATCATTAGACAAAGTGTCATAGCACACAACACAAAGAGGGTTAGGTGCAAGTTGGTCACCGGTCCAATAAAATCGCATTTTCAGGTAATCTTTGTCATATTTCCTGTTTACAGATTTCTTTTGTTATTTGGCGTTAACAGAGCAACTGGCTTGAAAACGATTGTCAATGATTTTAGTTTTAGCAGGCCCATGTGGAGTCATATCGATTTCACTTATATTTCGTTTCAATGAACTGTTAAGCCACCAATCCATTCTGAATATAAATTATAAATAACACAATAATAATGTCAATGGTATACAATATTTGGGTAAACCACACACAAAAAAAACCCATCAGAATAACTAACTGCTGAATGCAAAGGGCTACTCACTACTGATGTGATTGCCTTGTAGCTGTAGGATTCTTATTTTATGTGTATATTGTACTTCACATCCTTCAGTGCATTTGATCTTGATGGCCTGAGCCGCATGGCGGTGGAGTAGGTACACTCCCATCTTAGTGCGATAGACCACTGTACACGCAGCTTATCTTAAAGTTGCATTACTTGCATGTTACAAATACAGATTTTCTATTGAAAATTTATAAAATTTCGTGGACCACCTAGGACCTAGCCAGAGACCACCAGTGGTCAGCGGACCACAGTTTGAGAACCACTGTTCTAAACAATGTGGTTAGTTCTACACCCACTGTTTGTAATGATGATAGATGCATTACTGTCTTTAACGTTGAACCTATATCCCAGTCTGAAGTTATTTGGGCTATTTTTACACTTAAACTACGTAAATCTCCAGGAGTAGATGAAATTACTACTGAAATGCTTAGAGCTGCGAATATTTCAGTTACCACGTGGCTGACTGAAATTTTGAATATCTTTTATGCTAAATGCATTGTTCCTAAAAATTTTACCATAGCAATTATTATCCCTATTTTTAAAAAAGGTCATCGCAGTTCTTGTGAAAACTATAGGGGTATCAGCTTACTTTCTGTTCCAGGTAAAGTTCTTTGCATGATTGTGCTTAATGGAATTAAGAATCTGGTTGACAGACAATTGCATGATTCAGAAGTGGTAGAGGATGTATGGATAAGATTTTTTCACTAAAGCAGATTCTTGAGAAATTTAAACAATAATTGATAATCTCAGTTTTACCTGTTGACTTTTAATATCTTTAAATCAATAAATATTTTTATGCAAAAAATTTTGCCGACATATGGGATTCGAACCTGCATTTCTCCAGATACATGCCAGAGTATTCTAACCATCAAACTAATTCCAGGTCATGGCATGTTTCTGGAGAGATTCGGGTTCGAATTCCATATGTCAGAGAAATTTTTTCCACAAAAATATTTCTTCAGAAATATTTGGAGTTTCAGAAACCTTTGGTTATCAGCTTTGTTGATTTCAAAAAGGCTTTTGACTACGTTGATCATTATATCATATGGAATACTTGACAAGTTAGTGTAATGTATGCTCTCAATAATAACACTGAGTTATGTGTGAGAGTTGGTACATCTTTCAGTGAATGGTTTAGGATTGGGTTGTTTTACCTCTGAGCGGCACTTTTTTGCACACCATGGGCTAAATGGCCAGGTCATATGGACCCCAAAGGGTGAGAGAAAGTTGGGGAAGGGGACCCACTGGAACAGCTGTTGGGAGACAGATGGTAGCCTCCTGTCAAGGCGATCCAGTGTGTTCTTTAATGTGCACAGGATATGGCTCTCCCACACATGGGGACACAGAGAGAGAGAGATTGTTCAATATCAAGTGTGTATTTGGTCACTTTCAGCTTCACACAGGCTTCTGAATGCACAGGTGTTAGGCAACTTCTCTGTGGACTTAAAACAGCTTTCACGTGTGAGAAAACTTGTTCACATGTATAAAGCTGACCCAAAAGTGGAAAGCAGAGCAAATGCAACTTTCTTCAAACAGGTTAAAGCTTCAGGCAGGGATGTCCAGCAGTTGAGGATGGCAGCAAACTTTTCCAAGCAGTTTCCTTCAAGAATTTTCCACAATTCTACAAATTTTATCATCCATAACTCTGATGTCTTGAATTCAATGCATTGTATTTCAAAATTGTCAACATCCATCCACTCAAAGAGATAGGTCAAATGAGATGGTAGTAAGATCAATTAAGTCGGGCTTGATGAGGTAAGAAAATATGGGCCTGTGAATTTGGAAGTCTTGATTTCATTTAGCAAACTCTCCTTTGAGAGCTTCAACGTACTTCTGAAACTCATCTCTGTTGACAGTAAATCAATTTGAATGAGCCTTTATGTTTGCAAAGTACTTGTATGTGTTAGTGGTAATATCATGACAAAATATGTCTAATTTTGACGCAAATCCTTTCCAGTGCTCAAAAAGATCAAGTACTGTTTGACCTGCCCTTGTAAATGCAAGTTTAATTCATTCAAATGTGTAGTTATGTCAGCCAGAAACATCAGCTTGCACAGCCAGTCCTCACCATTCAATTCTGGGAAACGTTCTTTTCATCAAGAAACACCTTGATTGCTTCTAGACATGATACAAATCTGCTCAAAACATTATCTTGACTAAGCCAATGAACATTGTTGTACAGTAGGAGGTCTGCATATGCGCTCTCCATTTCTTGCAGAAGAGACTTGAATTGCCTGTGGGTCAATGAAGAGCAAAAAACTATGAATTTAACTATCTTGACAACAGTTTCCATTGCATCAAGCACAGTGACAAAATCTTTGCACACAAACTCTCCTGGTGTATAATGCAATGGAAACTCAAGACGTCCAATATGATCCTCAAGAAATTTAGCAAATCCTTTGTTCTTCCGACCATTGCAGGGGTAGCTTCAATAGTAATACAGAATATTTTATTCATGTTAATGTTCTGATTTTCGAAACAGCTTACAAATGCAGTTATAATGTCCTCTCCCTTAGCTGTACCATCAAGAGGTATCAAGCAGCACAGTTCTTCATAAGTACGGACGTTGTCAAAATATCGCACAACATAGCTAGGCACATCATGTCATTCACATCGACACTAAATATAACAGCTTGTTGTAACCCGCTTGTTTGTTTTACCATTACATTTTCAGCCATATCAGTTATGCAAATCTCGATTGATCTCGCAGAAGCCAGTATTTCTCGAATCCAAGACAGTATTGTTTCTTTATTTGGTAAATCATCATCATCATCATCCTCAAGCAGCCATGGGCTACGGAGGTCCAACCAGACCACGCAGTTTAATTCTCCAAGCATATCTGTCCTGAGCTACATCTGCTGCATCCTGCCACTGCACACCAATTCTAACAAGGTCCTGTTTGACATTGTCTGCCCACCGCATCCTAGGTCTCCCCCTCCTTCTGAAGCCTCTAGGCACACTGTTCATAACCCTATTCGCCAATCTATAATTATCCATACGGGCAACATGGCCAAACCAGCGGATTCTCTCTCTGCACAATATGCTGCTTAAAGGAGGTTGCAGACTGCTTTGCCTAACCTCATCATTAGTTACAAAGTTAAACCACCTAATACCCAAGATACTGCGTAAGCATCTAGAATCAAAAGCATCTAGTTTCCTGTTATCTTGTTTACTCAGCGTCCAAGTTTCACTACCATAACTAACCCTAGAAAGAACCAAACTATTATACAGTCTAATTTTAGTCTTTAGGTGTATACGCCTATTTCTCCATAATCTCCATAGATTCTTAAAAGTCCCGGCAGCAATACCTTTTCGTCTGTTAATCTCATGCCGCACATCACCAGTATCTGTTACATAGCTCCCAAGATAATTAAACTGTGACACCTGCTCAAGACTGCAACCATTCAGATTAACTGAATCACAACCTGCCTGACCAATTTTCATCACTTTAGTTTTCTCTCTGTTTATAACCAAACCTATTCTACTACCAGTTTCATCAACAGCTCGAATGAAAGAGTTCATCTCATCAACATCATTTGCCAAAAGGGCTAAATCATCAGCATAATCTAAATCAGAAATTTTCGTATCTCCAGCCCATTTAAGGCCAAAATCTTTCCCTCGAAGTGAATTTCACATAACATAATCAACAACCAAACTAAAGAGAAAAGGAGACAAAATGCACCCTTGTCGAACACCAGAAGCAATGCTAAACCAATTGCTACAAGACTTACCAACTCTCACACAGGACTGTGTTATTATAGAGAGCTTTCATTATGTTAACTAACTTGTCTGGTATACCATATGATTTCACAATCAACCACAAATTATGATGATCAACAGAGTTGAAAGCCTTTTTGAAATCAACAAAGCTAGCAACCAAAGGTTTCTGAAACTCTAAACATTTCTCAAGAATCTGCCTAAGTGAAAATATCTGATCTACACATCCCCTACCACTTCTGAATCCACATTGCTCATCACGCAATTGCCTGTCAACCAGATTCTTAATTCTATTAAGCACAATCATGGAAAGAACTTTACCTGGAACAGAGAGTAGGCTGATACCCCTATAGTTATCACAAGAACTGCGATCACCTTTTTTGAAAATAGGGATAATAGCTCTGGTAAAATCTTTAGGGACCATGCCTTTATCATAAAAGTTATTCAAAATTTCAGTCATCCACGTGATAACCAAAACATTCCCAGCTCTGAGCATTTCTGTAGTAATTTCATCTACCCCTGGGGATTTATGAAGTTTCAGTTTAGAGATAGCCAAACTAACTTCAGATTGTGTTATAGGGCCAACATTGTTAAAGGCCAATGCATCTATCATCATTACAAACAATGGGAGTAGAACTAACCACATTGTTTAGAACATCACTGAAATGCTCAGCCCACCTAGCCATGAGAGAATCCTCACCTTCTATAACCTTACCTTGTTTATCCTTCAATCCCTGTATGCCTGTCCGTTTTCTACCACATAAAACATTAACTATCTGGTACAGCTCTCTGCTGTTGTGCTGCCTAACTGCTTCCTCAGCTTTGTCAGCCAAGCTATCAAGCCAAAGATTTTTATCAGTAGCTAACTGATCCTTTACACGTCCTTTACACTTATTAAGCTCTCTGTAATCTTTTCTATTAGGACTAGTAGGGTACTGATTAAGGACATTCCTGCAATTCCTTCTTTCTGAAATAAACTCAATTGCCTTGTACTTAAATAATTCTGCCTCCTCTGCTCCTTTTTTCCTAAAAGAGTACTGTTAGTTTCCAAAAAAGCCTGTTTAAAATGTCCCCATTCTTCCTCAACTTCAGTATTAAGCAAACCATGACCGTCATAATGACTAAGTAACCTATCATGGTAAGCTTTAGCTATAACTGGGTCATTCAGAGCTTCAGTATTAAAGGCAAATTTTTTAACTCTAGCACAACACTTTTTAAGTTTAAGTTGCAAGACACTTAACAAGGTAATGGTCAGATCCAATTTCAGCTCCCCTATATGCCCTGGTATTTCTAACAGAACTAGCCCATTTGCTGTTAATTAATATATAATCAATCATATTCCTATGCAGCCCATCAGGTGAAACCCATGTGTATTTATGTATGTCGCGGTGTTTGTAATATGTGTTAGTTATTCTGACAAAATTTCAGTACTGCTCAAAAAAGTTTCCTTGATACACCATCTGTGAAAAGGTTTGCCTTTCGAAGCCACACACTGAGCAATTTTGTAACTACATTCGGTAGCTTTATTTTTGGTTCCAATTACTTGACTAAAAATACTGCTTTGATTATTGTAGTCAGAAGCAGCCCTTTTTATTGCTTCACTTTTCTCCTCAATTTATAAATATGGACTGATGTTTTGGTTTGATAGTGTCTGTGTACACTTGATGTACGGCACATGACACTTTCACAACATAAAGCACAAACTGCACGATCCTTTGTTGTATGAATACATGTTTGCTTGTCCAAAAGTCTTGAAACGAGCGTATATCAAGTTTTTGCCTTTTTTTGAGACATTTTAATTGCACCATATTACTTAATAACACCGCCACCTTTTGTGCTATGGTCAACGGACTGTACTGGCATGAGTATGCAACAGCCGACAGAACTATAGAAGTGGTGGTGGGGGTGGTCAGTGTAACGCTCCAAACAAATGCAAAATACTTGAAGTTTTTATGCTCCGGATAGCTTAGACGGGCGCCAGGCAATACTTAACAAATTGCCAAAAGTAGAATAAGTTGATAATAAGTTGATTTAGGGTTCAAATACCAGCGAGCGTTAATGAGCAAGAATCAAAATGATTGTCAAGTAATTATAATTTAAAAATCCTTAATTCGCGTTGCTCAAGAGAAAAAAAACTGTACAGACTCAAAAGGTTTATAACAAAACAGATTTATTTCCAAAATAATTCAACTCACCAAGACATCAATGAAGAACACATACCTCCAACTCCTGTGCTACACGCACTGTGCTTGGTGCTACGCACCTTGTGCTCGTGCACTCACTTGTGCTACTCCTGCCTCTGCCTAAGTGACTCGCAGGCCACTGGTTTTTGACAATGAGCCGGCGCATGCCGGGAAAGACATTTGCATACTATGACGAATGACGCAAGAGGGGGCGTGTCCTTGGCATGCGCTTTAACGGTACAGTCGGAAGATCGGAGTTGCGGCGCATGCACAACTCCTAGAAACTTGAAAACGAGTGCTGTGATGCCAAAAAGGAAATAAAAATCCCCAAAATGATAAATATAACATTAATTAAACAAAACTGGTTAAGGTAAAGCAAAAGTGAACAGTGGGGCATCACAACTCCCCCTTCCAAAGGGAGTCAAAAGATTTGACCTAACAAATTTTGACGAGCAATTTTGAATAAAGGACACATCTTACGTCATTTACACATGGCTGAACATAAATAAGTAAAAGTATGCTAGCGCAAATTTTGATATAACGAACTATTCTCACTTTGATACAATTTTCCAGCACAACCAAAGGTACCTCCTCCCTTTTCCTCCTGACAAAAATATGTAATTAACAGCTAACCTAGTGTCAATATATACCAGTGGCTGTGACAGTTAACTGTATACTAGCATCATCGGTCTAACTAGTATCACATTCTGATACAAACTCGAAATTGGCATATCTTGAACTGTACAGAAAAAATAGGTTAATAAACTCCTAATCTTACTTATTCTATAATGTTAAATAGATGAAAAGAAAAAAAAAGTTACATTGTTGCTAGCGGGGTGATAACTTCCACTTTTCCCCTAACCACAATAAAAATTTCGTGAAAGCTAATTCTTCTCCTAAATCACATAAAAAAAACGAGTATTCGAACACCGTTATCTCCTCCTAATTACATTCAAATACGCAAAGCTAAAAAAATTCAAAATTTACAAACAAGCGGGAATGTAATCATCCGCTAATTCTTCTTCTATTCACAGAAATCGCGATCTAGCTGAAATAAAAAATCATTAGTTACCTCCCCCTTCAGAGCTAACGTCCCTCTCCCAAAGGAGTTATGCTGGTAACAACTCGGTTATCAGACTAGGCCATTTTGGGGACAGCTCCAAAAAGGTATGCAAAAAAAAACAAAATTCTGCAGTCATCATCATGGTCATCATCTATACATACCAATAAATACTGCCAATGTCATCCCAAAAATTACGTATCATTGACACATAAATATCACTGATGACACTGAACAGATTTAAACACATATACATAAATCGTATCTAAGAATAAAGAAAAAAAAGAGTGTAAATAATGTATAATATACGATGATAACATTTCATCCAATAACTTTTACATGAATCTCCTTTTTTTTTTACATAAATTCACTTTGTATTGTAAAATAACGTGCATTCCAAATTCTTAAACATAAAAAATATTAAATCACCAATTCTCTTTCACTCTTCTCATTCATATCCATAAGCATTTTACAATTTCTAAACTTTCCAATATCGACTTACAAAATTTTCAGCTATCAGTCAGCTGAAACGAAAAAATCTACAAAAATACATTTTAACTCGCGTAAATACAATAACTAGAACCTCGATGAACAAGAATGCAAAAAAAAAAATCTATTCACACAAGTATAAACTCGAACTACAATAATTTCACTTTTCAAAAATAAATATCGAACTCTAAAGTTTCAACAAGAAATTAAACATCGCTAACTATATAATTCACAATAAACTTCTTTTTTTTTCTGGAATAGAAGACGAAGAAGAACATTTTTATAAATCAACAAGTGCCAAGTGAAAGAAAAATATACTTAAATTTCATTGTTGGCACTCCGTGGCGATAAATCATCTAGTCCGTTTCCGATAACATTCTTCCGTCGTCGTTGGGTGGCTTCACGTAAAGTTGTTACTGAAGATCTCGTTCAAGTCAAGTCGTCGCTGTAGATCTCTCTCGTGACGTCATCTTCCCGATGTTCGCTGCCGGTTGTCGCTCTGCAGGCTTTGGTCGTTTCGTCGGCTTTTCGTTGCTCCGTGCGGATTTTTGAAGAACCTTTTCTCGTACTTTCTAGGTCTATTGGTGTCCGCCTCCAAATGACGCTTTAATAGTTGAGGACCTCCAGACTTGTCAGGAATACTTGCGGTCGGCACAACTTCTTGGTTGGTTTTTTCTTCACTTAAATCAGACTCAAAATTATTTTCATTGTTATTACTTTCTTTTAAAACTTCTACTTTAAAAACCTTTTCAAAAACGGCTTTCTCATACGGTTGTTCTACTTCACAAACTTCGTTATTTAAACTTTCATTATTTGCACTAACGGGACATTTTATAGGTGTTTCTGAAATAATCTGTTCTGGACCACAAGGTAAGTCAAAAAGTCCACGGGACCGCGGCTGCACTGTCAATCGACATTCGTCATTATTATCGTCGCAAACTTGTTCCTTAGCAAACTGAAGATCGACTTCTGTATCGTTTTGATCTGTTACTTTAGTTACTTCGTGGCAATCAGTAACAAAAGGTAAAGCCATAGTGGCAAGGCATAACTCCTGAGAGGGCTTTTCTTGAGGAACTCGCTTCAAAGATCCCGATGAAAGTTTCCCGAATTTTCATTCCTTTGATAACAATATTTTTCACTGTGTCCTAGTCGGCCACAAAAATTACACCTGAAAGATTGAGTATGTTTAAACAAAGTTTTAGGTGTAGTGTTATGGTTCGAAGCTTGACGTGGCAAAAAGTCTCTACTTCGTTCATATTCTATAGTTCTAGGCGCGTTCGGCGCAAATTGTCGGGACCGTGTAACTTCCGGTCGTGCGGGAGTCATTCTACGCGACTGATTCTACGCGCTGCTTTGGCGGGAATGGCATCCATTGTTGGTTATGTGTATTTGCTGCAGATTCTCTTCTTGCAGTGTATTGCCGAGCCAATTTGACTAACTCTGCAACTGAATTTATGTTTCGTACTTCTAGGAATTCTCTAATGGGCAAATGCAATTGAGACAAAATGGAATTTACAATATTGTTACGACAGAAGGAATCTGGCAACCGAAAGCAAAAAGTTTCAGCCAACGAATAAGAACGTTGGGAGAATTTGGAGAAGAAGAGTGGAGCGTTAACGGTTTTGTATTGTAACGGTCGGTGTGTTGTAACGGTCGGAGAGTTCGAAAATGGACGGTGAGCTGTTCTGAGACAGTGCGCGTAAGTATCAAGAAGTAACTTGATGTGTTGTGTATACACGGAAGGATAAAAGTGGGATCTTTTATCGTTAAGTATCAAGAAGTAACTTGATGTGTTGTGTATACGCGGAAGTATAAAAGTGGGAACTTTTATGGCTAACTTCGAATGTCTACACGGACTGTCTTTTTGTTCGGCTAGCGTGTGAAAAGTTATTAGCACAGGACGAGAATTGGTTTACGAGTGAAGATCTTCGGGTGACCTGGTAAATCAAGTAAAAGGTAGTATTTAGTAAAATACACAGAGCTGATATTGTGTGCTCTACGCAGGAAGATTGATGACTTGTGCATGTTAATAGTTGATTTGTTAATAAGATACTTCATCCATATTTCCTTTGTAACAATTTACCTTGTATTGAATTTGGTTTTGAAATATAGCTTTTAATACTCACGCTCAGTGGCTATCCATTTTTGTGATCCGCAACATTTGGTGTCAGAAGTGGGATTAATTAATTGAATGCCGTTAACTAGAAGTATGGATGAATTAGTAAAGTTGATATATAGCTTCAAAGCCGATATGACTACGCTGATGACTGATTTGAAAGCCGAAATGACCGCACGAAATAATGAGTTGAGGACTGAGATAGTTTCTCAAAAAGATGATTTGAAAGCCCAAATGGCAGCACAAAATAATGAGTTGAGAAATAAAAGAGGTGACCTGGCCGCACAAAATACTGAGATGAGAGCTGAAGTGGCTTCTCAAGTTGGTAAGATTATTGATCAGTTCAAGGATAATAAAACCGAACTCAATAGACAATGCAATAGTTTAAATGTTGAATTTGTCAGTGAAAAAGATGATCTTGATAGTGTTAAGTTAGATTGTAAACATGGAAAAGAAAAAGAGAAAGGCAACGCATATAAAAATGTGGATCTGCTACTGAAAATCAAGAATCGTAGAGATAGCGCAGATAATGCCTTTGACCACGCAACTACTGGTGATGCATGGCAGAGTGTCTATGTCGCTGGTGACATGTCTAGGAACTGTGAAGAACAATCACACAGATCAGAGAGCTGTGAGACTATACAGTACGCTTTGCACTTCAAAATACCTAGGTATACAAGTCTGGCACGATCTGAAGAGAGATCCACACGAAAGGTATTCTATTCCTCGCTGTCAGCAAAATGCGTCATGGACAATTATCGCAAAGGCAGAGTAGCGAGTGGTAATGAGGGGGAACGAAACAGAGTTTACGTTTCGCAGAGTGGTCCGAGTAAAGAAGAGGCGTCCATTCATCACAGAAACAAAGTGCCATTCGACGTTACCCGGGAAGTCGGAGAGATTTTTCCGAAGCATATAGCCACACTTGAATCGTTTATAGAAAGTGGGGAATTAAGGAAGAGGAATTCCGAAGAATGGCTTAGAAGCATAACAGGTGATGCTAGTAAAAGAGCTTCAGGCAGAGACGGTACTTCAAAGACTAACTTTCTGGATGAAATTAAGCCTCAGAGTTACGATCGGAGAGAAGTAAAGCCCTCAGACAATCTCAACGAAACCATGCTGAATTTCTTTTCTGAACAGTCAATGCGCAGATTTGGACATTATAACCATTTAGATTATAAGGATATAGAAAAGTTTTATCACGATTACAAGAGCTCTAAAGTGGACAATATCATGTTACAGAACTCGTCGCTGATCTCCAGAATGGACAATTTGGCAATCATGACTGATATTACTCTGGACAAACTGGAATCCATCCCTGGCTTCACAGTCGACTGCACTAAAGATAAAATCGAGCAGATGATGGAAGACGTCGGATGCTGCATCGTAGGACAGACAGTGGAGCTGGTGCCAACAGATAAGGAGATTTACCGCTGCAAGGATCTGACGGCTACCGTAGATAGCGTTCCTCTAATGAGATGCTCAATTGTGTCCAAAAAGCTGGCTGAAGGAGTGTGCGCTTTGGTTTATGATGTTGAATTCGGAAAAGGAGCTATTGATCTCATCAGTACAGAAGATGTTGCTGTTGATTTAGTTAAGAAAATGGTTGCAGCATCACAAACTCGTGGAATGAAGAGTTTGAGTTGTTCAGCTGTTATCAGCAACATGGATTCACCTCTTGAAAACTCTGTTGACAACTCTCTGGAAGTGATGGAAGCTGTTCAGTGTTTCCTTGGTAACGGATCCTTGGAACTGCAAGAGCTCGTCGAAGAGTTAGGAGAACTTCTGCGTTTTGTGAACATTGTGGATAATAGGGTAGATGAAGCATCACGTGTCCGTAAGGTTCTGCATAACGGCAATGCTTTGAACAAGTTTCGTAACATGTTAATAGAACAAGGAGTATCTGAAGATGTTGCAAGCTGGCTACGTGAAGGTAAAACAGAAAAAATATTGCTAGCAGCCCGACACATCACTGATTTCACTTATACAGGAGAAACAGGTAAGGTTGTCGGATTAGAAGCTGCAGTTCTAGCAAGAGTATGGAAGGAGGAGATGGACCGAAGAGCTAAAAAGAATTATGGAGCTGATATTATATTTGTGAAGCACCTTGGGGATCAAATGGAATCAGGTGAAATATGGCTGAAGGTTCATCACGACAGTTCTGAATTAAGGGAAAGTCAACTGACAAAAGGGTCAGACTGGAGGATGAAACTTCTCCCTAGATTTTATGTCACTAATGACTTTCATTCCTTGTTACTCTTGATAGAAGTAAAAATCCAAAGAAGAAAACTTTCGACAAAGAAGAAAACTTTTTACAGGTTTTGCACGAAAACTCTTAGTCGATTCTTCTCCCTGCAGAGACATAAACGTGTTCACAAGGGCTATAGGCCTTACACGTATTATGTTTGTGGACGAGGCTTCAGTCAGAAAAGAAATCTACGTCATAATGAGATTCGCTTTCATTTTGACACAAACGTGGTATATCGCATTCGTCGACGTCCAGCTACAAAGTGCAAGGTGGTTCACGTGGATCGTTTGGCTCCGTTTCATCGAAGAACTGAAGAAACTTTGGAATCCAGAATTGTTCGGGACGAACAAGACCTAGGAAGGGGGCAGTGTTACGACAGAAGGAATCTGGCAACCGAAAGCAAAAAGTTTCAGCCAACGAATAAGAACGTTGGGAGAATTTGGAGAAGAAGAGTGAAGCGTTAACGGTTTTGTATTGTAACGGTCGGTGTGTTGTAACGGTCAGAGAGTTCGAAAATGGACGGTGAGCTGTTCTGAGACAGTGCGCGTAAGTATCAAGAAGTAACTTGATGTGTTGTGTATACACGGAAGGATAAAAGTGGGATCTTTTATCGTTAAGTATCAAGAAGTAACTTGATGTGTTGTGTATACGCGGAAGTATAAAAGTGGGAACTTTTATGGCTAACTTCGAATGTCTACACGGACTGTCTTTTTGTTCGGCTAGCGTGTGAAAAGTTATTAGCACAGGACGAGAATTGGTTTACGAGTGAAGATCTTCGGGTGACCTGGTAAATCAAGTAAAAGGTAGTATTTAGTAAAATACACAGAGCTGATATTGTGTGCTCTACGCAGGAAGATTGATGACTTGTGCATGTTAATAGTTGATTTGTTAATAAGATACTTCATCCATATTTCCTTTGTAACAATTTACCTTGTATTGAATTTGGTTTTGAAATATAGCTTTTAATACTCACGCTCAGTGGCTATCCATTTTTGTGATCCGCAACAATATCATTTTCAGCGGCATCAGCATCGTTCAGCTGGTATAACTCTACTATACCCCATATAAATTTTTCTATGTCATCTCTTTCCCTTTGTCTTCGTGAAAACAACTCTGTAGCTAGTTCTGTAAAATCATTATAAGCCGGATGGATATATGTCCATGATTTCGTTTTTAAATTCTTCCCAAAGTTCTCTGCCATGACGACATCCTACGTTATTCCACCATTGCTTAGCACATCCAATTAGGCAAGATACTGCTAAAACAATTTTTTTGTTGCTTGGCACTTCATGTAAACGGAAGTGCTCCTCCATGGACTTGACAAATGTCCACGATGACGGACGTTTCGAACCGTCGAACCTTATCTCAGGTAAAGGCCAATTAACATAAGGACTATAGTTAATGGATGGGTTGGCAAATCGTCGTTGTGGCGGTTGAAAATACTCTGTTCTATCGCTTGCTTCTGGCGGAAAAGAAAATGGAACCTTACGTTCAAAGTTTCTTCGTTGGTGAACTGACGTAGCATTGTCAGCAAATTTAGGGGTTGTTGTCGTTCCCCTTTTCTCCCGATTATCATCAAGCAGATTCATTAGCATTTCTGCTTCCATTATTACATCTTGCAATCTACCCTTTACTCTTTCTATGTCGGGAGTCATGGCAGAATCGGCCATATTGTTAGCAGACATGTTTAGCGGTCTGCCGAAATTTTGAATTTTGGAAATTTTGAAAACCTTTTTTAATCTTGAGCAGCGCTTGTTGTATAGCAAAGGTACTGCTATACAACAATACTAAAGCTATAACTAAGCTTACAAAAATATAAATTTGCTTATCAAAAAAAAGATTTTTCTTATCGTGCCTACGTACGTGTGTGCCCGGACACTTCTAATCATTACATATAACAAATATCTTAAATATTCAGCAATATCTACGCTGAAACTTCAGTACCTTTGAATAATACACAAAAAATGTTAAGCTACTTGCTCAACAAAAAATTTCGGCTTAAGCTGCCGTTAAATCTACAACTAGTACATACAACTACTGAGCTCAAAAAATTACTATCTTTGACAATCATACAAAATTTATCCACAAATATATATACTATCTTTAAATACTGGCGAGTCCCTGTTCGCTGCGCCACTTCTTTTATTGTACTCTGTAACGCTCCAAACAAATGCAAAATACTTGAAGTTTTATGCTCCGGACAGCTTAGACGGGCGCCAGGCAATACTTAACAAATTGCCAAAAGTAGAATAAGTTGATAATAAGTTGATTTAGGGTTCAAATACCAGCGAGCGTTAATGAGTAAGAATCAAAATGATTGTCAAGTAATTATAATTTAAAAATCCTTAATTCGCGTTGCTCAAGAGAAAAAAACTGTACAGACTCAAAAGGTTTATAACAAAACAGATTTATTTCCAAAATAATTCAACTCACCAAGACATCAATGAAGAACACATAACTCCAACTCCTGTGCTACACGCACTGTGCTTGGTGCTACGCACCTTGTGCTCGTGCACTCACTTGTGCTACTCCTGCCTCTGCCTAAGTGACTCGCAGGCCACTAGTTTTTGACAATGAGCCGGCGCATGCCGGGAAAGACATTTGCATACTATGACGAACGACGCAAGCTATGACGCAAGAGGGGGCGTGTCCTTGGCACGCGCTTTAACGGTACAGTCGGAAGATCTGAGTTGCGGCGCATGCGCAACTCCTAGAAACTTGAAAACGAGTGCTGTGATGCCAAAAAGGAAATAAAAATCCCCAAAATGATAAATATAACGTAAATTAAACAAAACTGGTTAAGGTAAAGCAAAAGTGAACGGTGGGGCATCACATCAGGAGAGAAGGGAATGATAGAATGGAAATAGAACTTCATCAAGGTCAGTCATTGTTGCTCCACACTCACTCTGTTAGTTTGCATCAGATCGCACATTCTTACTTCCAAAGTCTAACAACTTTCATTTTGAAAGGATGTAAAAACAGGAATAGCTTTAAAAGAATTATATGCATCTATTTAATTAAAAATTCAGTTTTTTTATGATATCATATATTGTATTTCAATTCACTCAGTGTGCCATTGAAAATCGTTCCACGTTTGGCACGCGTGTCATAGGTTGTTGACGCCTGCTATATGACAATCATTGACGTTCTGCTCAATGGCTGAATGTAAACACATGCCAAGCATAGTCTGAAAACAATGATTTGGAACGAATTATACAACGAATGTAGGTCAGTACCATCCAAAGTTACTTGTTTCAACAGCCTATTATCACTGACAAATGTTCATACCAAAATTTAGAAAGAAAAAAAAACTCATAAAAATCATAATCTCATTGGAAACAGTTATTTTAACCAGTGCATACCGCTAAACAACGAACTGCTGCTCCACAATTTAAGAAAACATCACAACAAAATTATTGGAGACAACTATTTAAGCTGAACATACTGCTAAACAAATGAACAACTGTTTCACCCCTTTTTACCCACCTCCTCAAAAAAAAAATCAATCTTATAACAAGCCTAAAAAACAAAATTGTAAACAATGCACTACTGACCACAGTATAAAAAAAGACCCATCAAAGATAACAAGTCTGAAACACACGAATTATTGTAAACGATGAACTGCCAATCCACAGTATAAAACAGCCCTGGAAATTAAATAATCCCATCAGAGAGAAAAAGTTGAAAAAACACAAATTATCATAAACAACTGGCCACAAATCCTCAGTATGAAAAGCCAACAGAAGTAAATAATCCCATCAAAGAAAACAAGTCTAAAAAACACAAATTATCGTAAATAATTTACCATCAGTATTAAAAAAAAAGCCTCCTGAACTAAATAATGCCATCAGAGATAACAAGTCTAAAAAACATGAATTATTGTAAACAATTCATCCACGATCTACAGTGTAAAAAAGCCCCAGGAACTAAATAATGCGATTTAAATATAATAAGCCTAAAAGACACAAATTACCATAAACCATGCACTGCAATCCACATTATTAAAAAAAAAAAGAACAGAATAATTGGAGACAATTTTAAAAGAAGAAATCGTCCCTTTTACCACTTAACACAATAATAGGGAATATGCATTAACTAAATATCATAAATCATCTGCAACTTTCAGTACTCACTTGATGCAAAATTTATAACTTTATTCCACATATCTGGGAATTAAGTTCAAATTACTTTTATTCACATTAGAATGTTGGACCAGATAAAACAAGAACCAGAGGTCCCATGAAACATACCAACAGATAATTCAATAAATTGTTGAATATGATGAAAAGCTATTATACTGTATGTTATTCACTTATGTTACTTTACACACCTTAAAAATGCTGTTACTACTCATGGCATCACCTAGTGAGATGAGTATTGTAAACTGCAAATGTACCTATATATTATATTAGTGATTATAATACAGTTACATAATACAAAAAAAAATATTGGCACTTTGAGCCTCGATCAATTAGGGTGAAAACAAATTAGCCTTCCCATTCAAACAATCTGAGTTTAGCTTATATATCATTTTATGGTACCCATTAAAAAAATATAAATAAATAAAATAAATACCCCCTCAAGCAGCTGCTTGCCACAGAGGTCTGATAGGAGCCTGTCAGTTCATATGCCACAGTAGAAGATCAGAGAGGATGGCAGGACCTCAGCAGAAAAACGACACATACATCCATACCTTACCCGGGGCTCGAACCCAGGTCCCTTAAGTCAGTAGCCAAGCGTGCTAACCACTCGGCCATGGGACGGCTACCTATTAACTGATTATGAATTAAATTTCCAATTTAATGTTATAAGATAGGATCTTATAAGACAAGAAACGTAAGACCAAAAGCTAAAATCAGTTTAGTTACATTTTTGGCATGTATACTTCTTTGTATTAATGAAATTTAACTTATAATTTAATCACTAACAATCAACAATATGTAGAAGACACCAATTATGTATCAATTAACAACAGATATAATGCAAAAGTGAATATTTAAAATACAGAGAGGAAAATACAAACAATTATTGCATCCCTTTCTCCAGTGGTTATATTTTGCATAGTGCTTGGATTGTCGGCAGTGGCAAGTTTCGTATGATAATGGTACCCGCTGCAGCCAACTCAACTGTATCCATATGTTTTACTCAGATATAATCCCATAGAACCAGCAGAAGAGTTTCTAACGAAAATTAACTTAATTGCTAATAATTAATATTCAATATGTAGCATCATCCTCTGATCAATAATAGATTTTTTTAAATAGCACTGAATTTCAGGCAGTGGCAGCTTGTCAATGAAGCATGGGAAGCAATGGTTCACTGCAACCAAGTCACTGCATTAGTACATTTTTGATATTAAAAAAAAGTTAACTTAATAGGCTAATAATTAATAACTAAGAATCAATAAGTAAATATCATTCAATGATTAATAATTGACTAATAGCCTCTGAGCAGTATTTTCATGCAGCTCAAACATAAAACAATATAAATTCATACCTCTTGTAATCAGCTGCTGGATTATGAAGTTATGGTGAAATAAACCTGATGTTGGCCAACAAATGACAAGCGAAATGCAATAGGAAGATAAATAACATAACAACAGGGAACATAAAGTGCATAATTGATTATAATTAATAGTGCCTCAACTCTAGTGAAAGAAAAGTTTTAATCCCTCATTAACCCAATAGCCCAACCCAGATAACAATATACATGCATGAGACCCATTCAAATTGCAATGTCAATCATGGCCCACAGATCAGGGAAGCTCACGAATCTGTATTAACTTCAGAAAGAAGGAAATCTTTCTGAAGTTTTCAATTCTAAATAACCCAATTAGTGTTTAGTTGGCCAGAGCCGGGAGAGTTGGGTATATGTTCAATAAACACCAATTTAGAAACAATCTATGACATTCTGTGATGGTCCACCCATTCACTTTATTTACGTTATATTTATCATTATAAGGATTAGTTCAGTTGGACCAATCACAATTAATTCTTCTGAGCCATAGAAGGAGTTGCGTATGCGCAACTCCAACTTTTGATTGTCAGCTGCTAATGCACGCATTTAGGACACAACTCCTCTTGGGTCATAGCTAGAGTGATTGTCAGATTTTGAAAAAGTTTTTCCTGGCGTGCAACAGACATGTGCCAGATTGTACGTGGCATGTATCTAAGTGACGTGAAGTCATGGAGTTGAATGAGAGTAGAGATGAGTTAGTATGGAGTTAGTAGGAAGGTGGTGAAGGGGGAAAACATCAGTAGTTGGTTTTTGTGAGTCATATTTAGAGATGGAGTTTTTTAGGTACTCCAACTTTTGTATTCATCAGCTGAATTGGTGAGTCTTTGAATTTTTTGGAAACAAACTTTGTTTGTTCTATGAATATTTGACTTTTGCATTTTTTCATCTTGAGCAATGATTTTGATATAACTTTAATTAAACTTGACAATCTTTTTCGAATTCTTGCCCGATAAGTAATGCTATATACATAACGAACCCTATTTCAACTTTATGTGGCAAGTTAACATTGCCTAGCACCTGATAAGCTATCCAGAATTTGAATCTATTTTGGATCAAACGAAATGTCCAACTTGAGAAATAATAATAATATACACATCCTGCAACTTGAGAAAGTTAATAATCTTTGGAGTGTTATAGAGCCAGTAAAGAAAGTGGCACACTGAACACAGGGGTTGCATATATATGTATAAATTGTATGTTATTTAACGTGATTGTCAAAGTTAACAAAGATTTGAGCTAATTAGTTATATGTACTAATTTAATGGCAACTTAAGCCGAAATTGTTGTTGCGCAAGAATTGTTGTTGCGCAAGAAGCTTGATTTTTGTGTTTGTCAAAGGTACTGAAGTTTCAGTGCAGTTATTGCTGATAGTTAAGATCTTTATTGTATGTATGTAAAAATTAGAAGTGTCCAGACACACAATAAACTTTTTGATAATAGAACTCTTTGATAAGCAAGTTTACTTGCAAGCTTAGTATAGCTTTAGTATCGTATTGTTGTATTTTGTATTGTTTTGTATTGTTATTGTATTATTGTATTTGTATTGTACCTTTGAGTGCTGCTCAAGATAAAAAAGTTCCAAAATTTCCAAAATTTTGGCAGATTGTTAAACATGTCTACTAGTAATATGGCTGATTCGGGCATAATGACTCCTGACTTAGTAAAAGATAGGTTGCAGGATGTGTTGATGAATCTGCTTAAAGATCCTCAGGAGAACAGGGGAATGACAACAACCCCTAAATTTGCCAACAATGCTATGTCAGTTCATAAACATATAAACTTTGAATGTAAAGTTCCATTTTTTGTCCCATCAGAAGCAAGTGATAGAACAGAGTATTATCAATCACCTCAAAGACGAGGTGCTAACCCATTTATTAACTATAGTCCTTATGTTAATTGGTCTTTACCAGAGATAAGGTTCAAAACGTCTGTCACCGTGGACATTTGTCAAGTTCATGGAAGAGCATTTCCGTTTATACGAAATGGCAGACAAAATAACGGTGTTTTTTGTAGTATCTTGTTTAATTGGATGTGCTAAGCAATGGTGGAATAACATAGGATGTCATCATAGAATAGAAACTTGGAAAGACTTTAAAAACGAAATTTTAGAAATTTATCCTCCTTATGATGACTTGACACATCTAGCTACAGAACTTTTTCCATGAAGACAGAGAGGAGATGATATCAAAAAATTATCTGAGGTACAGTAGAGTTATACCAACTGTACAATGTGGATGCTGCCAAAATTTACATTATAAACTGCATTATGTACCAATTACTTTTGCCCATACAAGAATTTTTAGAAGTATGAAATGTAAATTCAATTTTAACCTTACTCAAATTGGTTCGGCAATACACTGCAAGAAGAGAATCTGCAAAAACTGCATTAAATCAACAATGAATGCATCATTGCCAAAGCAGCACTATCAGGTTGAGTCTTGCAAAATGACTCCCATACGATCGAAAGTTACATGGTCTAGACAATTTGCACCAAACGCACCTACAATGATGCAGAACAAACGAAGTAGAGATTATGTTGTGTCAAGCTCCTGCAATGAAACTAGACCAAAAACTTTAGCTATGAATAATAGAGAAACATTCAGATGTAATTTTTGTGGCCAACTAGGGCACACGGAGCAATATTGCTACAGAAAAAAAGACAATTCGGGAAACTTAAATTAGGATCTTGGCAGCGAGAGGCCAAAGTTCCTCAAGAAAAGCCCTCATGAGTTATGTCTTGCCCTGTGGGTACACATAATGTTTTATATTTATCTTTTGTTAAGCCTTGTCAGAAAGAAACAGAATTAATAGATTGCAATGATACAGAAGCCAATCTTTCATATCCAAATGATAAAGTTTTAGATGACAATTGTGAATTAAAATTGCAGCTGTGGTCCAGTGGACTTTCTAATTCATCTTGCAGTCCAAAGCAAAATGTTCAGGAAGAAACTGAAAACTTTTCTATCAGTTTAAATAATTTAGATTTAAACAAGCAAGTTGATAATGAGAAATGTGTTGAAATAGTTTTAAAGGAAAATAGCACAATATTAGTTGATGAGAAAGTTTTTGAAATAGAATTTTTGAAGGAAAATAGTGCTGAAATTGTTGATGAGAAAAATATTGAATTGGAGGTTGTAAAGGAAAATAATGTTAATGAAGAACTATTACCTAATGAGAAAAGCATTCCAGAAATTGTTTTGAGTGTAAATAATCCTAATGAATCTAACAAGCTTAGAAGTTTTGAACTGTTGAAAAGTCATTTAGAAGCAGGCAGCAATAAACCTGGAAAGCACAAAGCCAGGTTCTTCAAAGGCAAGCATGTAGTGACGAGATGTTAATGAGACAATCACAGCCTTCAGAATGACAAGTAGAAACAAAGTAGTTAACATAGAATAGATGACGTTACTGAGAGCTTCAGAAGCACCTACACCTAGCTAATCGCTCAACGCAGGAATGATGTCACTGGGAAACGATAGGATGATGATTTATTGCAACTGAGTGCCAACAATGAAAATTTAAGTATATTATTATTCTTTCACTGTGGCACTAATGATTTATGTTTTATTTCTTTTCTCTGGAATAGATGAAGACAGAGGCGATTAAAGCAATATTTATCGTGATTTATACTTAAAGATTTTTGAAATGCTTAATTTAGTATTGAAACTTTAGAGTTTTGATATATTTATTTTTTTGAAAAGTGAATTTACTATTCAAAATTAATAGTTTGAGTATATAATGTGAAGTGAATAGGATTTTTTAAAATGTATTTTGGTTTATCTGAATTTCTAGTTGAACCATAAGGAGTTATTGTATTTACGTCATTTCAAATGCATTTATATATTTTTGAAGATTTTTTCGTTTCAGCTGACTGAAAGCTGAATGCTGTTGTAAGTTCAGAAGTTTAAAAATTGCAAAAATATTTATGGATGTGAATGATGAGAATGAAAGAGAATTTAGTATACAGTGATTAAATACTTTGCATTTTGAGGTGAATTTTGTTATCTCAAATGCACTTTTGTATTTAAATTGATTCTTATTGTAAAATTTGGATGGAATTGCATTGGATGAAATGTTAGCATCATGTATGATAAATTATTGATACAGTTTTCCTTTACTCTTAAATACGATGTATGTATATGTGTCTAAATCAGTTCGGTGCCATCAGTGATATTGATATGTCAATGATGTGTAATTATGGGGATGACATTGATGGCATTTGTTTGCATACATATGAGCTGACCATGATGCCTTGAAGTTTTTGTACCTTCTTTGTGCTGTCCCCAACAGCAAAGACTAGTTTGACAGCGATGATCACTAGCAAAACTCCTTTAGGAGGGAGATGTAAAGCTCGATGAGGGGAGGTAACTAATACTATTTTTATTTCAGCTAGTTCGCGATTTAGTTTAGGCGATTGTGTTTAGGTGAAGTTTTAGTGGATGATTACACTCCCACTTGTCTGTAAAATTATATTTCTTAGCTTTGCATTTTTTTCTTGTAGCTAGGAGGATTTAACGGTGTTCCAATACCCATTTTTTTATGTGTGGTAGAAGATTTAGATTTCAAATATTTGAATTGTGGTTAGGGGAATAAGTGGAAGTTCTGTACCCCGCTTGATTCTGTAAATTATGAACTCTGTAATTATATTTTGTGAAAGAGAAGAATTTGATGTAATTGAATTTTTTCTTTAACCTTTTTAAAAGCTAATCAAGATACAAGTAATATTAACTAGCTTTTTGTAAAGGTTACTGTATGCAACTTTTGGAATGGTATCAGAATGTGATACTAGTTAGACTGATTAACACTAGTATGCAGTTAATTGCCACAGCCATTGGTATGCATTTACAATACGTAGCTGTACACTTTTGTTAGGAGGAGTGGGAGGAAGTACCTTTGGTTGTGATAGAAGATTGTGTTGATGTGAGAGTAGATCATGTTATCAAAATTTGCGTAAGCATACTTTTACTTTATTTTATGTTCCACGATGTGTAAATGATGTGAGAATTAACCTATAATTCTAAATTTGCTTATCAAAATCTGTTAGGCCAAATTTTGATTCCCTTTGGGAGAGGGATTGTGATGGTCCATCCATTCACTTTTACTTTTTCCTTAACTAGTTTTACTTTATTTATGTTATATTTATCATTTTGGGGATTATTTCAGTTGAATTAATCACAATTCTTTCTTCTGAGTCATAGAAGGTGTTGTGCATGCGCAATTCCAACTTTTGATTGTCAGTCGCTAATGCGTGTGTTTAGGACATGACCCCTCTTGCCATCATTCTAGAGCAATCATCAGATTATGCAAATCTTTTTCCTGGCATGCAACAGACATGTGCCAGATCGTATGCCACGTGTATCTAAGTGACGTGAAGTCACGGAGTTGAATGAGAGTAGAGATGAGTTAGTATGGAGTTAGTAGGAAGGTGGTGAAGGGGGAAAACATTAGTAGTCAGTTTTTGTGTCATATTTAGAGATGGAGTTTTTTTAGGTACTCCAACTTTTGTATTCATCAGCTGAATTGGCAAGTCTTTGAATTTTTTGAAAACAAACTTTGTTTGTTATATGAATATTTGACTTTTGCATTTTTTTCATCTTGAGCAATGATTAATGATTTTGATTTAGATATAACTTTAATTAAACTTGACAATCTTTTTTGAATTCTTGCTCGATAAGTAATGCTATATACATAATGAACCCTATTTCAACTTTATTTGGCAAGTTAACATTGCCTAGCACCTCATAAGCTATCCAGAGTTTGAATCTGTTTTGGATCAGACAAAAGGTCCAACCTGAGAAAGTTAATAATCTTTGGAGCGTTTCAACGCTGTAAAAGAATTAAGGTGTGGACTTTGCCATGTGTTCTGTCTGGAAATGGTTAGCTAGAATCATATAGATTTCCTCTGATTGATATCATGGTGAGTTTCACAAGCAAGCACAGATTAGGGGGTGGGGACACAGTTACACCTTTAGTACAGTAAAACAGTTGAAACTTTAGAGTTTTGATATATTTATTTTTTTGAAAAGTGAATTTACTATTCAAAATTAATAGTTTGAGTATATAATGTGAAGTGAATAGGATTTTTTATTCACCATTTCATAGGGTGGGGACACAATTCTTCCATTTCATAGACACTGTACAGAGCATGAGTGACAATTATTATTTCCATCATATGAGGCAGATTTATTGCCTGTTTCCTGACATAGATGCTGCCAGGAGCAAATGATCAAAGATATATTGAAATGTCTATAAGTCACATTACTAAAGAAAATAGTTTGCCGCTGATTGTATAGTGGTTATTATACCTGGCATATTTCTGGGAGATGTGAGATCGAATCCCACTCAGGGCAAAACCAAATTTTTTCAGCCAATTATTTCAAGAGTCCCTTGTCTACAGGACAATTTCCTGTGACACTTTATAGCTGAATTACAGATTTAGTGCTGTGAGTGTGACAAATATTATTTCCATCATATGAGACAGCTTGGTTGCCTGATTCTCGACATAGATGGGGCTAGGAGCAAATCAACAAAAAACAAGTGGGAATGTTTATAAGTCACATTGATGAAAAAAATGGTTAGTCGCTGATGGTGTAGTAGTCATCATATTTGGCATGTTTCTGGGAGACATGGGTTTGAATCCCATTCAAGGCACAACCAATTTTTTTCCAGCTAATTATTTCAAGAGTCCCTTGTCTATGGAACATTTTTCTGCAATACTTTATCAATGACATATATCTGTTTGTTACTTCAGCATAACTTTCTAAAATGTTTTTTTTTTCTTCTGCTGAAAACACTTCAAAATTAAATTAGTCACATCTGCCATTTTAACCCTTTCACTATCATACTGACCCAAAGTGCAGGTAGGAAGTTGCGAAGAGGAAGGAATAGCGTTGATTGGATGAGTCCATTTAAAATCTTGGCTGGTTATGGTAGTGAAATGGTTAATAATCACTGATTTATATTGTCTAGGCTCATAATGATGAACAAACTGAAATATTTTATTAATTGCACTTGTCAGAATAAAAATATTGATGGAAAAACAATATGGTGTAGCAGTTATCATACTCTTGGAAAGTGATGTGGATTAACCAGTCAAGGATTAAAGATGGAAGATCAAGTATTTACCATATTTTGGCAGATGGAATTCCTGTATTATATTATTTATACATTATACTTCATTTCATGAAGTATTCACACTTGCTTTACCATATACACTATGTATTTTAGGTTGTTTTTAATTATCTATTATATATATTTTTTAAATAAAAATTAATATATCTTTATCATTTGTATTCACAATTTTCTCGTATATAAAGTTTGAAAGGCTTGTACACTGGTGGAAATTGAAAAAAAAAAAAAAAAGAACACCCAAAAGGAATTCCTTTAGGAATGTCATTATATGCTGCCCTTAACTATAAATTAATATGTTAATAGTTAAGAGTAGCAGAAACAGTGATCCAAGATTGAAAGTCATTGGATGAAATAATGACGTCACTGAGGATGACAACATGCAAATGTATGCAGCGCTTATATAAGGACTAGGGCTTGAAGAAAGAAGTTATTTATCTTGTGTTGCATTGTTCAGTGCTCTTTGAAGAAGCTACCATGCCTGGATGACACAGGCACACAACATTTGTTCAGTTAGTGGAGTTTGAAGAGGTCGTATATTCAGGAAGCAGGTCGGTCTTTTTGCCAAATTGCACACCGGATTGGACAAGAGGTATCAGCAGTACTATGATGGTGGCATTGATGGTCAGAAGAACATTCGCACACTCACTCATGTGGTTCCGGGGCAACACAGAGTTATGGACGCACGAGAGAATCGGCGTATCAGGACGGCGGTGGCAGACAGTTACGGCGTCACAAATTCGATCCTCTGTCGTACCAAGGGTGTCTACAAGAATGATACGCAATCGTCTTTTGGAAGCAGGACTATGGGCACACGTGCCGCTGGCACAATTACCATTGTCACCTCGTCACTGTCGAGCACGTTTGCAGTGGTGTCAAGAGTGTCTGATGGTTGTTTACACAACCAAAGGTGACAAGTTGAGTGGCACTTTCCATCGTATATCTGCCAGCAACACACAGGCCCCATGTCGAGCATCATGGTGTGGGGATCTTCACCATAATGCCCTATCACTCTTGTACGTGTCTGGTGTTTGTATAGGGTACACTGAAAAGCGACATCGTACAGCCAGTTGTCCTGCCATATTTCAGTGTAATACCAAATGATATTAATGTCCAGCAGGATAATTCCCACCCACACTCTGTCAGGGCAACTCAACATGCTCTTCAGGCAGTGTACCAACTCCCTTGGCCAAGCATGCTCTCCGGACTTGTCTCCAATCAAGCATGTCTGGGACTGGATCGGACAAAGACTCTTCCATGGAGGACTGCGGCAGGCAATCACCATCAATGAATTACATGTCCAAGTTGAAAGTGTATGGAATGGTATCCCCCAGCATGAATCCAGTATTTTTATGACTGATTGCATGCCAGATTGGAAGCTTGCATTGCTGCTTGAGAAGGTTCAACACCTTATTAAAATGTGCCTTCTGCAAAATGTAATACTCATCAAAAGGTAAAATATACATTGATCACTTCACATGTGTGATCACTGCCTTTCTCAACAAGTTGTTTCTACTAAATAAATCTCATAGATTACACTTCAATTGTTAATGGTATTCTTTTTTCAATTTCTGCCAGTGTATATAAATGGAACTGAAAATGGGAAAAATAATTAAGACGCTTTATCAATAAAATTTCTTGGGTTGTGATCTTGAAATATTGATTTTCTGGTACAGTGTAGTCTATCAGACTGCAAACCTATTATATTTTAACATGGTAACAGAAGTATATCAGTTAAGAGTCAGCTATTCTACTAGTTTTTTTTTTTCCGTTTTTGGTAACAGATAATTAAACAATAAATGCATCAGTTATCACTTATAGTAAAATCGTTTGTAGATGTCAGAAAGGCAAGGTGATGAAAGGTTGGTATTGTATTATGATAATGTGATGTATTGTAATATAGCATGAAGATCATCAAGGAAAACATGACCAAAAAGTGGCATAATGGAAAACAATTACTTTTCAAAAATGACACATTTAGTCTTAAAGCAGTTTTAACTATTTCATAAACAAAGAAAGAAAAATACTCACTAGGGCACAAGAAATACGTCCTCCAACTCTAGATTTAAATCCTCTATAAACTCTTTCTCTTGTTGATCCAGTGGCTAAGAAACCAACTAACAACAGCAATAAACTAATCCCACCCATCACTCCACCAATGATGATGAACACAATATGTAAGTCATTTAACCTTTGTAAGAAACAAACATGACATATAACAAAACTAAAAATTATTTGAAATATTTATCTTAAGTAATCATTAGAAACAATGTTTAAGAAATGTTAAAATATTCTGAACAATAGTTCATTATTATTACATAAATTTGGTATATAACATGTCTTATATCGGTTGGAGTATCAAGTTTTAAATATAAATCGAGTACGATCTAAAGCAGGCCAACCAACCCAAACTTGGTGAAGAGGAGCCACTAGGATAAAAACTATATTCATATAAAGAGCTCCAGTAAAAATTCTGTTTAAAAATAAAAGCATACATTTCTATTGAGTAATGGAAAAAAATTGATTTTTATTGAGTCAAGATGATATCAAATAGAAAATAAAAATATAGATTTTTTTATTGAGCACTATTAATTGGCAAAATAATCCAGTTATGCACATAAAAATGTTTGATCAAAAATTGGAAGAAATGAGACAGTTTCAGTATATCGATTATTTGTTTTATGAGCCACAAGTTCTTTTGCAATGAGCCATGAGTTGGATGGGCCTGATGTAAAGAAATACAGTTATTGCACATAAAGAATGTTTGATCAAAAATTGGAAGAAATGAGACAGTTTTAGTATAACAATTATATGTTTTATGAGCCACAAGTAGGATGGATCTGATGTAAAAAAATACACTGGGTTCATTTCATATCAGTTATGTTGCCACACTATTGCAGAATGCTCAATTTTCTAAAAGGGGGTTGTGTTTTCTATGGGTGAGTAGTGATAATTAGAATTGGGTTTGTAAAATTAAGGAGAGTTGGCCAAATCAAGGGAAAATTCACACTGACTTGTTACAATTCAGATGAGATGTAAATATTGAGATTATTCCTGTGAAATTATGGCTAGTTGGCAAAACTGGAAGAAAAACAATTTAGGAATTTTAGCATTTTTCAACACAGATTTCTAAAAAAGAGAGACTTACATAATTCACCAATGATATAGAGATGATAGTGGGTATTGGTAATAAATGGTAAGCACCTATATCTATAGTCCCATATAGATGCAGCTATCTTAGAAACAACACTTTTATCATAAAAAATATTCAAAATTTTAGTCAGCCAAGTGATAACACAAATATTCCCAGCTCTAAGCATTTCAGGGGTGATTTCATCCACCCCTGGGGATTTATGCAGTTTTAATTTAGAGATAGCCAATGCAACTTCGGAATGTGATATAGGCCATCATAAAAGCCAAGTAATGCATCTATCCTCATTACAGTGAGAGTAGAAATAATCATATTATTTAGAACATCTCTGAAATGCTCAGCCCACCTAGCAATCACAGAATTCTCACTTTCTATAATCTTACCTTGTTTATCCTTCAATCGCTGTATCCCTGTGTTTTCTGCTACACAAAACATTAATTTTTCATAAAAGTCATGCTTCTGAGATAAAAGTAGCCATTTCTTAAAAGATTTCAAGGTGTTGAACATGAATATGACAATGAAAATGCAAAATTGACTACAATTTCTGAGAAATCTGCAATAGTTTCTTATATAATAGAGTAATATATACATATGACATGTATCAGTAAAACTCTGCTTCTACTTCCGACATCGCTTTGACTGTTGCTTGTACAATTGCTCAGGATCATCTCTGGTGAGCGTCCAACAGTAGTCAGCCAACATTAAAGTGGACCAGTTTCCCTGGTATCATTTCCCCATCATTGCAATGTCTTGGTGAAAACGTTTACCATATTCATCACTAACCATGCGACAGTTGTTGAGGAAGAAACCTAAGTGAACTCTAGCGCTTCACCGCTTGAGTTCCGACCATGCATTGTATGATGAAAAGTGCTTGTTTAGGTGTGTTCTATAACCCCTTAAAGTTTGGCCCAAGAGTTTTGAATCACCCTGTTTATATATATTTGTATATAAATAATAACCTTATTCCCTCTCTCAATAAACATAGTTTCTTTAAACATCCCACTAACCATTTTCTCTCCATAGGTAGTTGGAATGTGAGGACTCTGCACAGAGCTTTGTCTCTTGATGTCCTCACACAAGAATTCCACTGTTATAATTTAGATATTCCCTGCCTACAAGAGACCAGATGGACAAAGGTCAGATTCTTAAAAATAATCTTAAATTTCTTTTTTCAGGGAGGGATGACAATAAACATCACCAAGGCATGGGTCTGCTTCTCAGCAGAAATGCTAGTGATGCTCTTCTAGGTAGGGACTTTGGGGGGGAGGCTCCCCCCCAAAGTAACTCGGAGTTGGCAAAATTCAAAGCGACTTTGTAAAATCTAGGTGAGTTGTGAAAATTTGCCATCTTTTTTCAACAAAATTAAGGGGAGTTGTCAAAATCGAGGCAACTTGGCAAATCTAGGGCAGTTTGAAAAATGAAGAGAAGGCAAAATTTAGAGCAGTTGGCAAAATTCAAAGCCATTTAGTAAAATACAGGTGAGTTGGCAAAAACTTGGGGAGTTGGCAAAATTTGGAGTGACTTGGTAAAATCTTGGGGAGTTGACAAATTTTGGAGTGACTTGGTAAAATCTTGGGGAGTTGACAAAATTTGGAGTAGCTTGGCAAAATTGTGGGGAGTTGGCAAAATTCAGCTGAGATGTAAAAATTGGAATTTTTTTTGTAAAATTATGGTGAGTTGGCAAAATCTAGAAGAATTGGCAAAACTTAGGGAGTTGACAAAATCGTGGAGAGTTGACAAAATTCAAGTGAGATGTAAAAATTCCAATCTTTTTTCTGTAAAATTATGGCATGTTGGTAAAATTGAGGCAACTTCACAATATCTAGGAGAGTTGGCAAAATTCAGAGTGACTTTGCAAAAATCAGGCGAGATGTAAAAAATTGGGATTTTTTTTCTGTAAAATTGTGGCAAGATGGCAAAATCAAGGAAACTTGGCAAAATTCGAATCCACTTGGTAAAATACAGGAGAGTTATGAAAATTATACCTTTTTTGTGCAATTACGGAGAGTTCATAAAATTCAAAGTGATTTGACAAATTCAGGGAAGATGTAAAAATTGCGACTTTTTTCTGTAAAATTAAGGCAAGTTGACAAAATCTAGGGTGGTTGGCAAAATATGAATCCACTTGTAAAATATTAATGATTTGTTTTGTGAAATTAAGGCGTTTTGGACAAATCGAGAAAACAACAAAATGTAGGGCAGTTGGCAAAAGCCGAATCCACTTGGAAAATATGGGTGAGTTGTGATAATTAGAATTGGGTTTGTAAATTTAAGGAGAGTTGGCCAAATCAAGGGAAAATTCACACTGACTTGCTACAATCCAGATGAAATGTAAATATTGAGATTATTCCTGTGAAATTATGGCTAGTTGGCAAAACTGGAAGACAAATGGCAAAATGCAGGAGTTGCGTGAAAATCGCCTCAAACCCCCCCCCCCCCCCCCACACACACACAGAGTGAAAATGTAGGTAAAAACGTGATAGACATTATTTGCTCAGTTGGCAAAACTTGAATTTCGAGTTGTAAGATTTTTGAATTCCCCAACCCCCAACCATAGTCCTTTGCTATGCCCCTGCTTCTAGGATGTGAGTGCATTAATGAAAGGTTTCTTACAGCTAAATTTCAGACAAGCGTTAAAGACTTGAATGTTATCTGCTGTTATGCCCCCACTGAGGATGCTGATGAGGATGAGAAGGATAGGTTTTATGGACAACTTCAGGATATTCTGAATTCTGCCAAGGAGATATTACCCTTGTTCTAGGTCACTTCAATGCCATAGTTGGTACTGACTCTGACCTTTAGGGAGGAGTGATAGGCCCTTTTGGTACTGGTAGCTGCAATGGGCAATATCTCCTACAGGTAAGTAAACTCAAAGGTTTCAGAATAACTAACACTTATTACAAACACCGCGACATATATAAGTACACATGGGTTTCACCTGATGGGCTGCATAAGAATATGATTGATTATATATTAGTTAACAGCAAATGGACTAGTTCTGTTAGGAATACCAGGGCATATAGGGGAGCTGAAATTGGATCTGACCATTACCTTGTTAAAAGTATCTTGCAACTAAAACTTAAAAAGTGTTGTGCTAGGGTTAATAATTTTACCTTTAATTCTGAAGCTCTGAAAGACCCAGTTACAGCTAAAGCTTACCATGGTAGGTTATTTAGTCATTATGACAGTCATGGTTTGCTTACTACTGAACTTGAGGAAGAATGGGACCATTTTAAACAAGCTTTTTTGGAAAATAACAGTACTCTTCTAGGGAAAAAGGTGCAGAGGAGGCAGAATTAGTTCAGTGATAAGGTACTTGAGCTTATTTCAGAAAGAAAGAACTGCAGGAATGTCCTTAATGAATACCCTACTAGTCCTAATAGAAAGTATTAGAGAGCTTGATGGCTTAGCTGACAAAGCCAAGGAAGCTGTTAGACAGCACAACAGCAGAGCTGTACCAGATAGTTAATGCTTTGTGTGGTAGAAAACGGACAGGTATACAGGGATTGAAGGATAAACAAGGTAAAGTTATAGAAGGTGAGGATTCTGTCATGGTTAGGTGGTGTAACGCTCCAAACAAATGCAAAATACTTGAAGTTTTATGCTCCGGATAGCTTAGACGGGCACCAGGCAATAATTAACAAATTGCCAAAAGTAGAATAAGTTGATAATAAGTTGATTTAGGGTTCAAATACCAGCGAGCGTTAATGAGTAAGAATCAAAATGATTGTCAAGTAAATATAATTTAAAAATCCTTAATTCGCGTTGCTCAAGAGAAAAAAACTGTACAGACTCAAAAGGTTTATAACAAAACAGATTTATTTCCAAAATAATTCAACTCACCAAGACATCAATGAAATAAACACAACTCCTGTGCTACACGCACTGTGCTTGGTGCTACGCACCTTGTGCACTCACTTGTGCTTAGCTTCTGCTACTCCTTCAGTGACTCGTAGGTCACCGGTTTTTGACAATGAGCTGGCGCATGCCGGGAAAGACATTTGCATACTATGATGAACGACGCAAGCTATGACGCAAGAGGGGGCGTGTCCTTTGCACGCGCTTTAGCGGTTACAGTCAGAAGTTCGGAGTTGCGGCGCATGCGCAACTCCTAGAATCTCTTGGATGTGAGTGCTGTGATGCCAAAAAGGAAATAAAAAATCCCCAAAATGATAAATATAACATAAATTAAACAAAACTGGTTAAGGTAAAGCAAAAGTGAACAGTGGGGCATCACAGTGGGCTGAGCATTTCAGTGATGTTGTTGTTGTTGTTTGGGTTGCTTTACCTCTGAGCGACACTTTTTTGCACACCATGGGCTAAATGGCAAGGTCACATGGACCCCGAAGGCTCAGAGAAGGTTGGGGGAGGGGACCCACTGGAACAGCTGTTGGGAGACAGATGGTAGCCTCCCGTCAAGGCCATCCAGCGTGTTCTTTAACGTGCACAGGGTATGGCTCTCCCGCACACGGGACCATGGCTTAACGTCCCATCCGACGGACGGCGGCCTTTCCAAGCCCATCGGTGTCCCCTACTGACCGTGGGCAGAGCGGGGAATTTTGCGGAGATAAATCTCAACGCTGACCCAGCTGGGACTCGAACCTAGGAACTACAGATTACGAGCCTGGCGCGCTACCGACTGAGCCACCCCCGCCCCATTTCAGTGATGTTCCACACAATGTGGTCAGTTCTACTCCCATTGTTTGCAATGATGATAGATGCATCGGCAGTTTAGTGTTGGCCCTATAACACAATCTGAAGTTATTTTGGCTATTTCTAAACTTAAACTTCATAAATTCCCAGGGGTAGATGAAATTACTACTGAAATGCTTAGAGCTGGGAATGTTTCGGTTACCACTTGGATGACTGAAAATTTGAATATCTTTTATGATAAAGGCATGGTCCCTAAGGATTTTACTGGAGCTATTATTATCCCTATTTTCAAAATAGGTGATCACAGTTCTTGTGATAACTATAGGGGTATCAGCCTAATCTCTGTTCCAGGGAAAGTTCTTTGCATGATTGTGCAGGCAATTGCATGATGAGCAATGTGGATTCAAAAGTGGTAGGGGATGTGTGGATCACATATTTTCACTTCGGCAGATTCTTGAGAAATGTTTAGAGTTTCAGAAATCTTTGGTTGCTAGCTTTGTTGATTTCAAAAAGGCTTTCGATTCTGTTGATCATCATAATTTGTGGTTGATTGTGAGATCATATGGTATACCTGACAAGTTAGTTAACATAATGAAAGCTCTCTAATAATAACACTGAGTCGTGTGTGAGAGTTGGTAAGGCTTGTAGCAATTGGTTTAGTATTACTTCTGGTGTTCAACAAGGGTACATTTTGTCTCCTTTTCTCTTTAGTTTGGTTATTGATTATGTTATGCAAAATTCACTGCAAGGGAAAGATTTTGGCCTTAAATAGTCTGGAGACACGAAAATTTCTGATTTAGATTATACTGATGATTTAGCCCTTTTGGCAAATGATGTTAATGAGATGAACTCTTTCATTCGAGCTGTTGATGAGACTGGTAGTAGAGTAGGTTTGGTTATAAACAGAGAGAAAATTAAAGTGATGAAAATTGGTCAGGCAGACTATGATTCAGTTAATCTGAATGACTGCACTCTTGAAAAAGTTTCAGTTTAATTACCTTGGGAACCATGTAACAGATACTGGTGACGTGCGGCATGAGATTAACAAATGAACAGCGATTGCTGCTGGGACTTTTAAGAATCTATGGAGTGTGGAGAAACAGGCGTATGCATCTAAAAACTAAAAGTAGACTGTATAATAGTTTGGTTCTTTCTAGGGTTAGTTATGGTAGTGAAACTTGGACACTTTGTAAACAAAATAACAGGAAACTAGATGCTTTTGATTCTAGATGCTTACGCAGTATCTTGGGCATTAGGTGATTTAATTTTGTAACTAATGATAAGGTTAGGCAAAGGAGTTGGCAACTTCCTTTAAGCAGAATATTGTGCAGAGAGAGACTCCGTTGGTTTGCCATGTTAGCCATATGGATAATTATAGATTGGCGAATAGGGTTATGAATAGTGTGCCTAAAGGTCTCAGAAAGAGGGGGGCAGATAATGTCAAACAGGACCTTATTAGAATTTTGTGCAGTGACCAGATGCAGCAGATGTAGCTCAGGACAAACTTGCTTGGAGAACTAAATTGCACTGTCAGGTTGGATCTACGTAGCCCATGGCTGCTTGAGGATGACGATACTTTAAGAACAATCCAGGCTTTTTGCCAGCTGTAATGAGTTATATCAACAAGTCAACATTCGAATTTAAAAAAAAGTAATCAAGTGAAACAAATCATGTTATAATGCGAAATTAAACAGATTTAACAAAATTTAATTATAAATTTTATGAAAATAAAAAATTTAAGCAAATTTTAAAGCATATTATTTTTAGTAAGACTTTTTTACAGTGATAAATTGAAAAAATAGATTGGACTATAAAATGAATCCTTTCCAAAGATTAGTCAGTACCAATTTTAGCACTGAAGTCGCCTAGCACAAGAGAAATATCTCCTTTCTTCACAGAATTCATATCCTGAAGCTGGCTGTAAAACATATCCTTCTCATTCTCATCAGAGTCCTCTCTGGGGGCATAACAACAAATGACATTCAGATCTTTAATTTTTGTTTTAAATTTTTCTGTAAGAAATCTTTTATTAATGCAGTCATATCCTAGAAGAGCATCACTGGCATGTCTGCTGAGAAGCAAACCTTCACCTTGGAGATGCCTCCCATCCTCCCTCCCTGTAAAGAGAAATCTAAAGTTATTTTTAAGCATCTCTCCTTTACCTGTCCATCTGGTCTTTTGGAAGACTAGAATATTTAGGTTATAACTCTGGAATTTATGCGCAAGGACATCAGAAGAATATGTCCTGACGTTCCACATTCCTGCAGAGAGAAAATTATTAGTAGGTTTTTTAAAGAAACTAAGTTTATTGAGAGAGGTAGGGGCCAACAATATCAAACAGCCCCCTGATTGCAGGCATGTGGCAAAGACCTGTCCCTCCTCCACTAAAGGCTGAAGTCACTGATTCTGGTAGGAACTTCAAGAGCCATATGGCCTGCCTGAGACACATTACTCCAGTTTAGGATTGACAATGCCCAACTAGCTAAGCAAGGGTTCAGGCACCTGTGATGGCCTCTGATCAGGATTATCCACCTACTGATATAAGGTATCCCGTGCCTCTATTCACTTAGGGCTGGCAACCCACAAACAAACAGAAAACATAGCAGCAGATTCTCCCTTAACATAGGCCCACCAGTGCAGGAAGTTCAGGATCCATAATAAAGTTCAAATCCATAAACCAGTTCAGTCTAGTAGGTATAAATGGTTAGCACCAGGACCCTGTGAATTTCTCAGCAAGGTTGAAAAAAAAAAAGGAAATAGTGGCCATAGTGAACTGGCAGCCCTATCCAGATCAAAAAGAAAGAAGAAAGGTGTCTGGAGGTTTTGTTTCAGACTTTCATCACTAGGCATATGTGTTTATTGTATATGAATAAAGATGAAGGATCTTAAGCAATTACACAGTATCATAGATGAAATCTTGAAATTGCGAGCTACTATGAAGTAGAAAGTATGACACTATTTGGGAGAGATGGTCAGTACCAGAATCCTGTAAAGTTGACCACTCCTCAGCAGGGTTGAAAAAAAAATGGCCATAGATAACCAGATCAGTAGGCCATGCTGAATTGGTAGCCCTCCCCTTCCATTCCCTTCCAAAAGAGAACATCTCTTTTGAAAGGTATTAATGGCCTGCACCATGAGAAGGCAGGGTTGGACATTAGGGACTAGACCTGGTCGGTTTCTGCACATCATCACTGGGGATTGGTGAACAGCTATCCTTCCAGTTTATGCTCAGCTATCATCTAGAGACCAGTGAGTATATATCAGTATATCAGGCCTGGATCTAAAAATAAATAAAGGAATGGAGAAGGGGGAAAATGATTCGATGTAGCTGGAAAAAATGGAGGAGTAAAAGGCTGGAATTCTATTGCAGTATATATTTTCACCTGTTTTGGAGGTTTTAAATTTTTTTTGAAAAATGCATGACATATACATAAGTTTAATAATTTTTGCTTCCATTATCCATACCAGTATTTTCAAAGGGATGGACGACCCCCTTGTTCCCTCCTCCTAGATCTGACACTGGTACATATTATCTTAATTTCAAATTATAGCTTATATCCAACCCCTAAAATAATCCCCCGAAGACCAAGAAATGTATTGTGTGGCCTGTGTAGAATTTGAAAGCTGAAGGAAACAAAAGAAGCATATTTACTTTTGAAAACAAATTATGACAAGTGGTGAAAATGACAATCATGAAATTTTACTATTAATCCATATATGCAATTTCACTATTTTTTTTTGTATTCAACCCAAAATATTTCAGATTTTATATTATTGTTTTCTGCTATAATTTTAACATTAGCCATATAAGATGATTTTTCACGATAGTTCAATGTACAAGTAATTCCCATTTATCACAGAAGATGTGTTCCAGAAAGATCCACCTTAAATGGGGAAATTTCATTTGCCCGTTTTTTTTACCTATCATATTGCTCATTTTGAAATTCTTTTCTTGCATTATACTGGATGTTTTTTTTTATTCAGCAAAAATAATCATAATTCACAATTAAAAAAAAAAACAAATGAATAATTGTATGAAATGTGTAACATATATTATCTATTATTAATTTAACTATTTATTTCTTAATAAGGAAATTAGCTAGTGTGATTTGCTTGTCTTCATTTTGTACATAATATTTGCAACATTCTGTATTTTAAAAAAAATAATTGACACTAGTAACTAGTTTTGCTAATCATGCAAGCAATTAATTTTTTTTGTGATTTTTCTCACTGAGATAAGATATTTACGAATGGAATCATATGAAATGAGAAGCTTTAGTTGATGCTTCTTCTATAAGCTACACAAAATTATGACAGTAACATCTGTGAAAATTGTATATTCTGTGAATGAAATATTTGTTTACATGCCATAACAAATGGGTAGACCTATACACAAAATATTTATGCATATTTGTAAGAAAGATTTATTAGAATATTTAAAAGAAATATTTCTAAAAAAAGGGAAAAGAAACCAAGTTATAGCCAATCTGCTTTAAACAGGTGTTACCTGTATTAATATACTGTATGGGGCTGATTTAAGTAAGATTTAAATTAATAATTTTTCATCAGATCCATTTAATTGTTAAACGGCCATACCCAAAACAACTACAACCAAATAATCTTAAGTGTCTCACTAGGTGGTCACTTTTGATGTCACAGTCTGTGACATCAAAAGTTTGTGTTGTCTGTGATCTGCGAACCAGAAGTCATCAAAATATCGTTAGTACTTCCACTTAGCAGTGAGAGAAAACATCTGTTTCTTTAACATCAAGATTCTTTAACTAGAATTTTATGAAAAAATAAGAATGATAAAATATTTATCAAAATCTGATTTTTAAAAGTAAAATTTTTTTGTGCTTTTTGATAAACTAGCAGAATTGCCTGCGTCATTCCAGTATTGATATTTTGTGGCTGACTTTTGTGGGTGGATCAAATTTTCAGGGGTTGAAACCCATAATGAGCTCTAAGTTACTGAGAGATGAGGCTGTAGATGAAGTTTTGTCGTCCTAGTTCCATCCATCTAGAAGAAGATGGTGAACAAGCAGAGAGACAAACACTGTAAAATATATATTAAACAAATCATTTGTTTGCTCATACATCCATATTTTTTATACTGCTCTATACAAATATGCAACCTTGATTTTCAATTTTCTTCCTTAATGTCCCAGTTTGATTATATAAAAATATGGAAAGCACACACACATATATATACATTACATTATATATACATATTACATATATATTAGATTATTATATATATTACATTTATATAATATTGTTCAAATTTTCCTGATTATTGTATATATATATAAAACAGGGTTATGAATAGTGTGCCTAAAGGCCTCAGAAAGAGGGGGAGACCTAGGATGTGGTGGGTAGACAATGTCAAACAGGACCTTGTTAGAGTTGGTGTGCAGTATCAGATGCAGCAGATGTAGCTCAAGACAGATATGTTTGGAGAACTAAATTGCATGGTCTAGTTGGATCTCCGTAGCCCATGGCTGCTTGAGGACGATGATAATAATTAACAGAAGCTCCAATTTGCCAAGGAGCTAAGAGTGTATGAAGAACTCACTTCATCGCTACAGCATTGCTCATTCATATACACAATGGAAGTCCCATTTTCTATATTCAACCAGAAGAAATATTCCAGAGAGTTACTAAAATTTGAAGAAACTTGGCAAAATCCAGGTGAGTAGTTAAAATTGTTTTTTTTTTGCAAAATTGTGGGAAGTTGGGAAAATTGTGACAACTTGCCAAAATCTAGGGGCATTGGCAAAATTCGAAGCCATTTGGTAAAATACAGGTGAGCTATAAAAATTGGAATTGCTTTTGTGAATTTTTTTTGTTAAAAAAAAAAGAGTTGGTAATATCTAGGGAAGTTGGCAAAATTTGAAGTGACTTGGTAAAATTCAGGTGAGATGTAAATATTGGGATTTTTTTTTTGTAAAATTATGGCGAGTTGAAAAAATCTTAGGGAGTTGACCCCCTCCCCAACCCTCCCAAAATAAATTTTAGGTACATCTCTTATACAGACATAATGAAATTTACATAAAGCAATTATATTCTCAGTTGGAAAGTTTTTATCCCCCTCCCATAGTCCCTTCACAATACCCCTGACTGAGTGAACATATTGTGCATCATGATAGTGATTTAATTAGCATTTTTTTAAACATATAGATATAATGTGGGAATCAGAATTACTCCCTTTTCCTATTTAAACAATGTTTGCTTATAACGATGTTTTTCAAGAAATGCATCACTCAGCATAAGCTGTATAATATTATCTTCAAAGTTTAATACGTTACCTATAATAGAATCCAGGTCAAACTTGAAATTAGTTTAAACTATGATGCAAATTCTAATAAAAATAGGGAAATAAAGGACCGAAATAATAGAGTGGTAGGAAAGCTTAAAACAGTTCACACAAAATTCTGCCGCATTTCAAAAGTGATTGTTTAGACTGAAACTATAAAATATTATTATATTTCTCATTGAATTTTCAACCTGCATTCAACCAGTATGATTCATTCTTTTATCTATCTTTCTATTGCTTTTTGCTTGACATTTGCTGGTTTGTCAGTTTGTAAATTTGCAAAACAGTTGTTCCACCATATCTTTCGAATGTGATGGTGAAATTTAAATGATTTATGTGCCATTAATCAAAATTCAATTGATAAAGCTTGTGATTCAATTTGATAAAGCTTATGACACGGGGAGTGTCATAGGCCATAAAAAATTGACCCTCCATGCTTTTTCCCCCCTATAAAAGAGGGAATAGGAAAACCATTCTTCTGCTATATCTCTAGAACATGAGTGCAGAAAGTAACAAGCTTCATATTGAAGAAGTTATTGAGCTCTGAATGTGATTTTCTATTGAGATAACATGCAACTGCTTCCATTTTTCTATCCAGTACCTGCATATAATACCAAGGCTTTTCTTTTTTCTGAGGATACACAGGTATGCTTGTATTCTCACCTGTTTTCATCTGTATAAAAATTAAATTATTATCTTTTAGTTGAGAGTTTGATAATAAAAGTTTTTTTAATGCACAGTTGATGTTTTTCTTTACTCCATTTTCGATTGGACTACAGTTCCACATTGTCAACATCAAAAGCAAAATTGAGATATTCCTCACGAGGTATGACTCAAATTTGGAGTTTGTTATACAGCTTTCCTGAAGGCGATTGTGTTAATTTTTTGTAACATTAATTTGTACTTTTATTCTAATGTCCCAGTAAAAAAAGTGAAATTATATTAAAGTATGTGTTTAACTTTTTTTTCATGTGTTTGGGCCATTTTCTGAAACCCACATTCTTGTCTACTGCTCAATGGGATCTGGGCTCAAACCCATGTAAGGCATGGATAGTTGTGAGGGTGAATTAAGGTAGGATGGTGCCACTCCATAAGAGAGCATTACTTGACAGTCACTGGCTAGGATTTTCAATATCATAGCATGGTGATGACAGTGAACAAAGCTTATAAGAAGCATACAGTACGATAGATTTCTGTGCACTACAATATGCTTTAGGTTTATTTTTCCACTTTTTAGGGCCCATACTGTGGCCAAGTGGTTAGTGCACTTGGCTACTGATCTAAGGAACCTGTGTTTGAACCTCGAGAAAGGCATGGACGTTTATGTTGTTTTTCTGCTGAGGTCCCACCATCATCTCAGACCTACTGTGGTGTATAAACTGACAAGCTCCTGTTGGACCTCTGTGGCAAGCAGCTGCTTGAAAGGGTATTTTATTTTATTTTTCACAGGAAGATATGTATCTTTAAAACTTTTTAATTTGTTCATATTGAAATTTACAAAGTTAGTAACCACAGGTTTTTGAAGCTCTAAACATTTCTCAGGAATCTGCCTAAGTGAAAAAATCTGATCAATACATCCCCTACCACTAATTGAATCCACAATGCTCATCATGTAATTATCCATCAACCAGATTCTTATTTCTGTTAAGCACAACCATGCAATGAACTTTAGTTGGGACGGACAGAAAGTAGACTGATATTGTAGTTATCACAAGAACTGTGATCACCTTTTTTAACCCTTCCTGTGTCCAGATTGTGTGTATACATTGAGATAATCTGAAATGAGAAGCCAAGGACATCTATATCCATTTTTTCATACAATAAAATTTTATTTAAAAAAATAAAATAAAAACTGCCATTTGAAATTTTCTATATATATTTTATAAAAAATACATTATTTAGGCTTGAAATAAAAACTTTCTTTTATCATTTGATGCACATTTTATTAAACTAGGATACAAATAATTTGTTAAAGCTATCTGATCACTATTTGTTTGCTAACATTATTCTGTGCTGAAGCAACCCCTGATTTAAGCTCACAAGTTTAATTTGAACTATTATCACCAAATTTTTCAAAAATCTGAAAATTAATAAAAACTACTATTTTTATAAAAAGATGATTATGGAAGTAATTACAAAGTAAGTACCTTTCTTTTTTGTGCACCATCAATATGCTTTTTTCCGTTTTTACTCTCATTTCTGCCTTAAACCTATTTTAACATTCCTAGAATTATTTTTATCATTAACCCAGCATTTTATGCAATGATCCTGCTCTTCAAATTGAAAGTATAACTAACACCATAAGTAACAAGAACCTTCTTAGCCAAACAAGACCAGGGCTTGTTATTGTGAAGCTGCCTGAAGCATCATGACAGAGAATCAGGTGCTGTGGCCTAGTTGAATTGCTCACACTTGCTGTCAAGTGGCTACATAGTAGATTATTTATAGCGAGAGTTGCTGTATTACACATTGGATAACATCCATTTTATCCAGTTAGTATTTATACTTTTATATTTAAACCTTTGTTTTCATTTTGGTATATTTATTTCCCCTCATAAATTATCGATCTTTCGGAGTTATGTTACATTGGATGGCCGGTTTACAAGTTTTGCGGTTATTTTATTTAAAACTATATTAGGTTATATGCTGATTTTTATTTTTTTTATTTCACTGTTTTCTAGCAAAAAAACTTTGATCTTGTTGATTTTCTGAAAATGAACAAAGTCCTGGATACAGAAGAAAAAAAAGGACTTCCTTAGCATAGAAATCTGTCCTCATGTGGGAGGGCAATTTTGGCAAGAGTCCCGCCCCCCTCCCCACAGCAAAATTAATTTTTTTTTAAATTACAGGTTTTTATATTTATATTGAATAGTCTTGATAATGTTAACCCTTTTTCCCCCAGTATCTTGGCTGTGCCACTTTTTCAGCACTTGGACAAGATTTCCCCAAAATCCCAAAATAACATAACAACCAAAGTAAAATATTCATAACATTTAGAAAAAAAAAAGCAGCCAATAAAGTGTTCCTCCATTTCATATATAGGACAGAAAATCCCATTAATATGAGCAATTCAAGTCACCTTGTATACTGATGGCCTGTGTTTTAAAACATACAACACTGAAAAGTATCATTAAAAGAAATAAAATTCATGTTTCAGGTAAATATTATATTATTTGGGAAGGAACTTCCTTTCAATTAATATATATAATTTAATTATTTTTATTCATCAGAGTTTCTAAAATTAAGCCTTAATTGCATAGTCAGATCTATTGTTTCACCATATACTGTAAAAACGTCTTATAAAATTAATATGCATGCAAATTGTTTAAATTTTTAATTTAATAAAATTCCAGTTTCATTCTGTTTAATTTGTATATAACATGACCTATTTTCGTTGACTGGTTATTTTTTTTTTAATTCTAAAGTTGACTTATTTATCTGATTGAGGACAATTGAAAAAGCCTGGACTTTTCTCAAACTATGGTACTGATAAAATAATTATAAAAAGAGAGTAATATTCTTGTTTGAGGTGATTTTTTTTCTTGTTATTCAGAAATAAATAGCCTTTCTATTCATATGCATTATAATCATTTCTGTCTATTAGTTTTTTTTAATAATTTTTTATCACCAGATACACTTTTTAAAATTACATGATTCTAAAAAAAGTCCTATTAAAATGAAACTTCCGCTAATAAATCAGCACCTTGATGTTGATTCTAATTTTAGAGGAAAAATTGTCTTGAGCCAGGCAGGATACAAACCCACGACCTCCTGATAACATGTCACGTGCTCTGGACCACTGACATGAGACATAGCACCTGACATGTTATCAGGAGGTCGTGGGTTCATATCCCACCCTGCTCAAGATAATTTTTCCTCTAAAATTAGAATCGATGTCAAAGTGCTTATTTATTAGTGGATGTTGAACAGTTGAGTTTATCTCATTATTTATCAACATCAGCATACTCATAAGACATGCTTTCCATCTATATGGCAAATAGAAAGCCGCTTGTGGCTAAAATTGCCTGAATAGCACTTATATGCGACATAAAAGGAATGTTCATAGCATTAATTAGAGGAGATCTTGATTGGCGGCTGGTAGCTCAGTGGTCCAGAGCATCAGGAGGTCGTGGGTTTGTATCCCACCCGGCTCAAAACAATTTTTCCTCTAAAATTAGAATCGATGTCAAAGTGCCGATTTATTACTGTATGTTGAACAGTTGAGTTTATCTCATTATTTATCAAAATGAAATTTAATCATCTTTTTTGTTAAATATTTAATTTAAAAAAAATCCAAAATTGTATGCTGATTAATTTGGCATATAACATGCTATAATTTCTTTCATTAGTTATTTGGAAAAAAAGTTCTAAAGTTAAATGTTTTTTGGCTGAGCACAGAGAGAAAATAGTTTGGGCTCTGGATGTAAAGCAGTGTTTCAGGCTGGACACTGGAAGGGTTAAAAATAGGAATAATAGGATAATTATCCCTCAGTCCCTATGTGCCAGTCTGTTTCTTCCCACACAAAATATTAACTATCTGGTACAACTCTCTGCTGTTGTATTGTCTAGCTGCTTCCTCTCTGATTTGTCTACCAGGCCAAAGACACTTATTATCTTTGGTCTCGTGGACAGCATTAATAATAATATATAAATAAATACCCCCTCAAGCAGCTGCTTGCCACAGAGGTCTGACAGGAGCCTGTCAGTTTATATGCCATAGTAGAAGGTCTGAGAGGATGGCAGGACCTCAGCAGAAAAATGACACACACATCCATGCCTAATACCAGGGCTCGAACCCAGGTCCCTTAGATCAGTAGCCAAGCGTGGTAACCATTCGGCCATTACCAAGAGCTTAATTATCATTTACATGTTTAAGTTCTTGGTAATGCTGTCTCTCTTAGAACTAGTAGTGTGTTGATTCAGTTTATTCCTGAAATGTTTTTTTAGAAATAAGATCCAGTGCCTTATCATATACCTCCTTATCACAGATGGTATATGGTAGAAGGTCCTTCACATTTCTGAGATGGAGAGGAGCAAGGGGTATATATTTATTGCCCAAAACACTCCCCACATCACAAGCTTCCATTTGGCATATAACTCGTCATATTCAGCCCTTGCATTTCAGAGATATAGAACAATCCTTCACCCCCTCCCCTTTTTTGTGGGGGAAAGAAAGCATGGGGGGAATAGTCCATAACTTTCAGCTCATGCACCCTGAACTGTTTCCATATTTCCCCTTTTTAGGGGGGGGGGGAAGAAAGCATGGGGAGTAATTTTTTTACAGCCTTTGACACTCCTATGTAACAGGCTTTCATTTGAAATATAAATCATTCAGTTTGTCCATAACGTTCAAAAGTTATGGTGGAATCAATGTTTTGATAAATATGCAAACTGACACACCAACAAATGGTGAGTAAAAAGCAATAGAAAGGTAGGTACAAAAAATGAGTCAGCAATATCATTTTTCTTTTTTCAATTTCTAAGAGGAACCGGTTTTGGAGCCTATCTACTTATTGAAGTAATATGAATTCAGTTAAGTGATTTTGTCATTGATAAGAGTAATGTGCTTGGCTGTATTATCTTTTCACTAAGGTCTTAACTTTCTCACAGATCTCCCTTTATGACATATTATAATGACAGGTTTCTATGATTTCTGTGGCAAACAGCTGCTTGATATGAAATTATTTTAATTTTCTTAGTTTTATTTTCAGAGCATATATAGGGATATGTATTTTGTTTTTTTTTTCATAAAGTTATAATCTCTAAGTAACAAACTTATATGCATAATCCTCAAGTAGCCACGGACTATGGAGATCTAAACATTGTGAAAGTTCTCTAGACTCATCTATCCTCAGATATTGCAATGTATTTTGCCACTACAAATTAATTTTAACAAGGTCCTATTTGATATTTTCTAGGTATCCCTTTTTCACTTAAGTTTAAAGCGCACTGTTTGTAACTCTGCTATTTTATAGTTCTGCAAGCAAGCAATGTGGGCAAACCAATAATTTCTCTTTATATAAGATGTTAATACATTAATACAATATGTGAAAAGGAAAAGAAAAACTCAACATACACAAAAATAAACTATTTCACATTTAGAATCAAGGAGCATGTCAGCCCATCCAGATTCTATTAGTAACTTACATATTAAATTTGGCAACACTGGAATTTTTTTTGAATGTACAGCAGTCTTTTTATTACATTATCTGAGAATGTTTTGAAAATCTGACATATTTAGAAAAATATTACACAATGTGTTTTTGAAAGTTGCTGGATTTTTTTTTTTCAGTTCTCATTTCAAAACTTAACATATTAAATAATTTAGGTACAAGGTCTTTTTAGGTGCTTGTCTTTGCAAGATGATTGTTGATGCACATCAAATAGTAAACCCTTTTGTCTTATTTTTACCATGAACTAACCACTGTTGTTGTTGTTGATGCAAGAGCAGTATAATTTTAAATATATAAATTTGCCTTAAATTATGGAAATGATAAAGTGTAAAACCCAGATATGTATACCTATATTGAAACACTAATTTAAAAATTTTTTGTGCATTTTAAATAAGTTATGTAAATTATACAAATGATCTCTTTCACAGCTAGTGATTCCATATTGTAAACTAGAATATACCAAGCATAGTATAAATCTTTTAAAAATCCTTTAGGGACTACCTTTTTAATATAACTTGTATAAAACTAATCTTAGTCTCGATGTTAGTTTTTCTGAATGATTCTTCCATTTCATGTTGGAATTAATATCAACACCAAGGTAATTATATGTATTCACTAGTTCAATTTCAGAACATAAACATCTAATTATAGTAATAAATATTTTGCGGAGAAAATTTCGCTGACATACGGGACTTGAACCCGCATCTCTCCAGAAACATGTCAGAGTATTCTTCCATTGAACTAATGTCAGCTCTGTCTTTTTTCCACTAATTTAAGACTAAAAGAATACTCTGGCATATTTCTGGAGAGATGTGGGTTCAAGTCCTGTCTGTCGACGAAATTTTGTCCGCAAAATATTTAGATTTATCAACATCAAAAAGTAAGGTCGTAATGCCATGATTGTCATCTATGTCTAATCATAGCACAATTTGAACTGTAATATTTAATATTAAAATTTGTTTGAGTATTTTTAGTTCAAAGAACATGTTGTGTGTTTAAAGTTAAATTATTAAAATTTAACCATCCATGTATTTCAAGCAGATCATTCTCCATTAAGGCTTTTAGATCTGACATATTGACACTGCAATTGTGTATTCCAGTGATATCAGCATAGCACAGAATTGAGCCATTTAAATTTATTTCACAAAAATCATTAATAAAAATCAAAGATAAAATTGGACCAAAATTGAGCCCTGAGGGATCCCTTGTTTTACCTCCAAGAAATTACTTTGATGTCCATTAATCTTAAACTGCTTGTTCTCTCTTTCAAAGATATGTTCTAAACCAGTTTAGTGCATGATCTCTGATTCCATAATGAAATAATTTATTTAAATAAAATAAATAATAAAAATCCCTCAAGCAGCTGCTTGCCACAAATGTCTGACAGGAGTCTGTCAGTTTATATGCCATAGTACAGGGGTGGGCAATTGTTTTCGTATCTACACTGTGCATGCGTATTGACGTGGCCGTCCTAGTGGAAAATACGAGACGAATCTTCGGTCGCACACAGGAAGGAAATCTCAGTTCAAGGCAGATTTTTCTGACTGTCTTGGCGGGCCACAAAAAACTCTTAGTGGGCCAAATGTGGCCCGTGGGCGGCTATTTGCCCACCCCTGCCATAGTAGAAGGTCTGAGAGGGTGGCAGGACCTCAGCAGAAAAACGACATATACATCCATGCCTTACCTGGACTTGAACCCAGGTCCTTTAGATCACCAGTCAAGCGCGCTAACCACTTGGCCATGGGACGGCTTAATTTATTTAGCAATGATAAATATTAACATTGTCAAATGCTTTTCTTATATCTAAAACTATTGTTGCAGTTTTTTTACTGGCATCAATACTTTTGTAAATTTTTTTGTGCTAATTGTAATATACACTGTTCAGTGTTTTTATGTTCTAAGAATCCAAATTGTTTATCAGAAAAAAAAATGGATTTATTTTAAAAATGTCTATGCTTCATAATTTTTTCAATAACTTTAGAAAGAGTGGATAAAATAGAAATAGACCTATAGTTACTAATCAAATCAACAGTGGCAAATTTTATCATAAAATATACCATATTCAATAGAAATATTAATGATCCTTGTGAGACTTGGAAGATGGTACTTAGCAATGATCTTTAGCATATTACCTGTGATTCCATCAAAACATGGGACTTTATTATTTTCCAGGGTCTGAATAATTCCACATACTTCAGTCTCATTTGAGCATTCTAAATATATGGAATTTTGGAGGCAGATTAAATCCCTTTGAAAGTATAAACAAATTGTTTCATCAGTATTATATGTTCCAGAGGTTGTTGCAATAAAATTTTCATTGATATCTTCAACTAATTCCATTATGTTCCCACTTTTTGGTATTGTGGAGGCTTCTTGTATTTTCTTATTAGACCATTTACATAATTCCATTGCTTTTTACTATTTTTGCCACAGTTACAAATTTTTTTTATGATAATCACTCTTGCTTCATTGATTTTCAGTTTCAGCATCTTACAGTACTTTCTGAATTCCCTTTCTATAGATATAATACCAGGATATCTTTAACATTCTTAATACAACTTTCTTTTTTGTTTATTGATGCAATGAGTTCATTGGTAATCCATTTTTGTTTTGCCTTTCTGTTCTTGGATCTTAAAGTGGATTCAAAAGAGTTATGTTCAGTTACCATTTGCAAAAATTTGTCATAGACTTTGGATCTCTGTCATTGTAATCAAGTTTGTCAAATGATAAATTCTTTATATATTCCTCAAACAATAAATAATTTATTTCTTCAGTTAGTATCGCACTGTAATTTTTGAACAGTTACTGTATTTTTGTTGGAAATCTGTAGATCCACAACAATAGGGTAGTGGTCAGTAAAATGGGAATGAATGATTGATATGTTAGCAGTGTGAGTGGTATTTACTCTGTCAAAGACATGATCTAAACAGCTGATGGCATTATTACATTTCCTTGTTGGGGAGTTAACACATTGTTTAAAATCAATTTCACTCACGACATTTAAATATTCATTGACTTCATTTGTATATTTCAACAGATCAATCTTAATGTCTTATGAAACTAGACATTAATGTTGATTAAATATTTTATAAGATAAACATTTTTATATGAAATCCCTTTTAAATTTTGTTCTAATTCATCACAGAAAAAATTGATACTATAATCATGAGATCATATAACAGTAAGACTGACAAATCAAATACATGATCCTATATATATATGCAATCCTTCTGAGCTAAGAAAAACAAGTTTCAATTGCATAAATATTTTAGCAATTGAAACTTGTTTTTCTTAGCTCAGTATAAAGTAAAATTTATGATTTAAACAAACATCTATCTAAGTATACAAAAAGATTTTTCTATTCAGTTAAACAATTTAAACTGAATAATGTATATCAATATGCTTGGATAAAAGATGGCAAAATATTTCTCAGGAAATCTTCAGACACAAAAATACACAAAATAACAGGTGAAGATGATCTCTTACTCTTAAAATGAATTTCAAAACTATTCTGTGGTAAGCAACTGCTTGAAGGGAATTTATTTACCTTATATTATTCTGTGATATGAAATGTAACCTAAAAATTATTGTACTGAATGGTTTCCCTGAATCTAAATGCAACTGTAATGTTTTAAAAGTTACTATATACCTTTTTCACCTTAACAATAAGAATTTTGACCAGAGGGTCAATGATATAATTGAAAATGAAACTAATATTGAGGATAAAATTTACAATAATTATTGATATGGTATTGCTTACTGGTACTATATATGACTTACTTACCACCAAATATGCAGTGTAATGCATCAATTATATAATTTTTCTAAAGCAGACCTTGCTAATTTGCCTAATGCAACTTAAAGAACTCTAGGTACAGAAACTTCTCAAACTGTAACAGGCATGTAGTATACAAATTAACCAAATATAAATGTATCAATGGCATATGGGTATATAAATATATATTTCAAATTTTTAACTCTTTCTACTTATGATGGATGACTTTTCCAGTTTTGCTGATGATGAAGCACATGCTTTCAATGTAACCGAGTTTAATGACTTTGTAAACTATAATACTCACCCTACAAAATGTCTTTCTAATCTATCCATAATGCATTTTAATATTGGGTGTTTAAGGCTAAATTATAATGAACTACTTGTAATTTTACATAACACTAAATGTAAATTTGACTTAATACTGCTCTCAGAAATATGGGTAAAGGAGGAAGAAATGGACTTATATGCTATGGATGGATAACAAAATGTTTTATAACCGTAGATACTCAAATCAGATGGTGTTTTGGCATATGCCTTACAGTCGTATGATGATGACAGAATTTTTTAATCATTATTACTCTGATAGTTGTCCCATTACCGAGTGGTTAGCACACTTGGCTACTGATCAAAGGGACCTGAGTTCGAGCAAGTAAGGCATGGATGTTTGTGTTGTCTTTCTGCCGAGGGCTTGCCTTACTCGCTGACCTTCTACTAAGGTGTATAAACTGACAGTCTCCTATCAGACCTCTGTGGCAAGCAGCTGCTTGAGGAAACATTTTTTTTATTATTTATTACTTCGATATTTAAACAATGTTGAATTGTAATTAATGAAAGTGACTATGTACCATTTATATTTTTACTTGTGCTTATTTGCAACTGTGCAAGGAACTTTCCATCTCGTATATAATCTACTAAAATGTGAATGAACAATAAATAATTCAAGTTTCATTTAGGATTACAAACTGAATATGGACTTGATTCATGTTTTTCAGCATGTTGACATCTAATTAATAATACATGATTTATTGACTGATTCTTCAATGACACAACTGCTGATGCTTCTGACTTAATATAAATTCCTGTTTTAAGTTGTTTGTAGTTTCAGAGCTTTAAGGTATTGGTAAAAATAAACAAGCAAATTTTGTTATTACTTTTATAAAATTCTTTACTTACTCATCTCATTGGGTCACAATTAAGTATGAAAAATTCCACCCAGAATTTCAGAGGTGGATACCTCTGAAATTCAAACAGGATCTTCTGGTAATGTTGAAATTATTCTACCATTTGAGTTAAGATACTGGTAATTCACACTTGCTTTTAAGGCTATAATAGATGAAGGAATTCAAGTTGTTGAGACCAATTTGACTCCCTATTTAATCTATGGTGAACTGTATTCTAAATAACCAATGGACTATTCTGATGTAGCCAGAACTGATCACTCAATGTTTTACAATCTTACCAGCCTTGGGCTGCAAATTCTGATATGAAGCACTAGTGAGTCACAAGAGACAGTTTAAACATTTTAGAGAAGTGTGAAAATCTACCAATATACCTCCTGGATTCAAACAAGATATCCTGGTTAATGTTAGTCAAATTATGGTGAATTTGCACTTGTTTAAATAAGATTATAGATGAAGAGAATTCAAGTTGTCAGGATGCACTCGAGTGCAATTTAATGTGACAATGAACTATGTATTTTAAATAACCAATGGGGTATTTTGATGCAGATGGCATCAATAACATGATGATTTCCAACCTTATCAGCTTTGGGCATCACCATTTGATACGAAGAAATGGAACTCATATTAGAGATATTCATAAGAGACAGTTAACTGATGCACAACCAGGAGATCCTGCATTTGAATCTGGGAGGTGGAATTGTTTCTTCACTCAAAGTTGGTAGTTGATCACAGGAATAGGATGTTTAGGCTTACACTGGTACAAAATTCGCAATTGCACTATCATCACTATTTGAACATTTAAACTTTAAAGGAAACACATTAAGAAAATTCACATATTTAGTCGGACGACAAACACCGATAGCCTGAAGATGCCACAGGTAAGAGAGTGGCAAAGCACGTAGCACTAGTAATGAGACTGGTGGTTTTTAAATGTTTTTATTAATTTAACAAAATTTCTTCACACTTGCCTAATTTTTGAAACTAAATGTTTCTTATGACTATCCTTAATGCAAATTTCATTACTTCATTTATCATTTTCCACTGATATTTTGAGAGAACAAACTAATATTGCACACTACAACTTTAGGATAATTTTAATGGAAGTGCACATCTTTATATAACTATAATTCTACTGCAATTTGATCACTTGCTAAATTTCCTTGTAATAATTAGAACATTCAAACCTACCAATGGAACTTGAACTTGAATACTTCTTCAAACATTCTTAAGGTAAGGGATATACCTCTGTAAAAGGAGCCTAAAAATATACCTACTCCAGCACAACATAATACTGTAGCTATGAGTGTTGCATATGGAATTCTTGTCAGACATCTGCAAGCTGCAAAGGTGAACAAAAATTAATAGGATACTTCAACATGATACTAAGGTTAAAAAAAAATTCTTAAAAAACTTTTTTAACTAGAACATAGAAATGTTCTCTCTCTGTACACAACAAACTGCTCAAAGGTGGCTACTGATTCATTTTGTTTGGTCTATGATTGCTTAAAATAAAATGCAGCCCGCATATATTAAGAATAATTTATTTGGCTCCTATATGATACTTAAAATGTATTAAATATATATAAATATATAATAATATAAATATATATTATTTATATAATAATATAAATATCATATAAGAGCCAAATATATAATATTTGGCTCTTATATGATACTTAAAATGTATACCCCCACATATTGAGAAGTAACTGATTTGGCTCTATATGATTTGTTTGTTTGTTTGGGGTTTAATGGTGCAAGAGCAGCTAGGGTAATATTGCACCAAACAAAGGGATATAAACAAATAAAAGACTTTCATCCCACAACCAAAGTTAAAAGAAACACAAAACGAGAAAGAATGACACAGAAACAAAACAGTACTACCAACAAGTGTATAAATCAACAACAACAATGAGTGTATAGGACCCATGTAAAATAAGAAACAAGAATAAAATCTAGAACACAATGTAAAAACATCATAGAAGAGTAAAATAACCAGAAAAAAGTAAAAAGGCAAAGACAGGAGTTAAAAGAGAGGCATCAGATAAAAGATGTCCAAGTGTAAAGGGATTGGATGTAAAATCATGAAAGCCAAAATAAAATCAAAGTTCAAGGTTAAAAGCTGGAGATGTGATTAAAATATGCTTAATGGTTAAAATGGTGTCACAAAACTTGCACTTAAGTTTGTCGACCGCCTGAAGAAGAAAGAAATGAGTGATAAACGAATGACCTAAGCAGAGCTGAGCAAGTACAACTTCCTCTTTGCAATTCCTGTGAAAACAAGACTGCCACAGTTTGATAATGGGCTTGATCTCCAAAAGCTTGTTACCAATCTGTTCAGACCAAGATCTTTGCCACTGTGCTTGGAGCTTGATGGAAAAATGCTGCCGGAAGTCCAAGTATGGAACCCGCAGCAGAGAGGGGCATGGCTGACCTGGCAGAAGCATATGTCAAGTCATTGCCCCTGATCCCAACGTTCCAAGGCACCCAACATAAGAACGGTGGTGGTGGCTGCCAGACAGTGGAGCTGCTGGTGGATCTTGGAGAGAACAGGGTGAGAATTTAATATTTTCACGATAATGCTGTTATACATAAATTATCAAAGATCCTTAAACTAAAATATTTCCAAATTTAGAGGAGTGCTTAGCCTTAATAATTAGCTTACACAAAAAAACCTGTCCTATTGGCATAGCAGTTCAGAACTTTTGATGTTCCATTAACACCCTATGGTACTATTCTACTCTACATAATGCTTTTTACAAAGGCAAATTAGAGTGAAAGAAAACCATATAAGGGTATTTGCCAATATTCTTGAGGCTGGTACCATTGCATTATTTGGCACAACCAGTTGGATTTGTTGGCGATGTTTAGCTGAATGCTACCAGTCCTTAAGATTGAGCACATTATTTTTAGCACACACTGTATACAGTGGCTGTTAGATGGTACATCCTCCTTTCGTATAGTTGTTAAGATTGCAGTCGGCACTTATAGTTGACATCTACATTTGTTTTGAGTGATGGTTCCATTCCAAACAGTTTCTTTTTTGGCTGGTACACATGCATTTATTAGCATAACTCAATGAAGTTAGATGAAGCTGTTATATCTTATGCTACCAGTTTTTATAAAGTTGCATTAGTTGACTATATGCAGTTCTGCTTAAAATTGTTTCTTCACTCAAAGTTGGTAGTTGATCACAGGAATAGGATGTTTAGGCTTACACTGGTACAAAATTCGCAATTGCACTATCCTCACTATTTGAACATTTAAACTTTAAAGGAAACACATTAAGAAAAATTCACATATTTAGTCAGACGACAAACACCGATAGCCTGAAGATGCCACAGGTAAGAGAGTGGTGAAACACGTAGCACTAGTAATGAGACTGGTTGTTTTTAGAATGTTTTTATTGTTGGCTATTGCTATACCATATGAATTTTCTTAATGTGTTTCCTTTAAAGTTTAAATATTCAAATAGTGAGGATAGTCCAATTACGAACTTTGTACCAGTGTAAGCCAGTCTCGGTTTATCAGTCTCAGCCATCCTACGATGGACTAACAACTTTGAGTGAAGAAACAATTTTAAGCAGAACTGCATATAGTCAACTAATGCAACTTCATAAAGATTGGTAGCATAAGATATAACAGCTTCATCTAACTTCATTGAGTTATGCTAATAAATGCACGTGTACCAGCCAAAAAAGAAACTGTTTGGAATGGAACCATCACTCAAAACAAATGTAGATGTCAACTATAAGTGCCAACTGCAATCTTAACAACTACACGAAAGGAGGATGTACCATCTAACAGCCACCATATACAGCGTGTGCTAAAAATAATGAGCTCAATATTAAGAACTGGTAGCATTCAGCTAAACATCGCCAACAAATCCAACTGGTTGTGCCAAATAATGCAACTGTACCAGCCTCAAGAATACTGGTAAATACCCTTATAGGGTTTTCTTTCACTCTAATTTGCCTTTGTAAAAAGCATTATTTAGAGTAGAATAGTACCATAGGGTGTTAATGGAACACCAAAAGTTCTGAACTGCTATGCCAATAGGACAGGTTTTTTGTGTAAGCTAATTATTAAGGCTAAGCACTCCTCTAAATTTGGAAATATTTTAGTTTAAGGATCTTTGATAATTTATGTATAACAGCATTATCGTGAAAATATTAAATTGTTACCAAAGTAGCTGTGTCTAACATCATTTTATGAACAGGGTGAGGCCGATGCCTCACTGAGATCAAAGCTTGTAGCGATCTAAGCGAGTTGGTGTAAAGCACACACTGATGATGATACTTAGCTGCTATGTGGTCCAAGGCAATGTTGATAGCATGCAACTCTGCAATGAAGATGGAACACTGCTGTGGAATCTGGTCTGCAATGTTTACATCACAGCAGACCATGGCTAATCCCACAGATGTACTGGACTTTGAGCCATCTGTGAAGACAGGCAAGAAGTCCGGGTGCACAGCACGATGACTGGCAAAGAGTTGCTGATACACCCAGTCGGGTGTAAAGGCCTTCCCCATCCTACAGAGAGAAATCACAGGAAGGGGAAACAGCGAGCCAAGGTGGAAGTGGCTCTCCATATGATTTGAGTTTGAGACTCTTGATCTATGTGCATGGATGTGTACGCATGAAGTACGGTTGGGTTGTTTTACCTCTGAGCAGCACTTTTTTGTGCACAATGGGTTAAATGGCCAGGTCACAAGACCCTGAAAGCTCAGAAAATGTTGGGGGAGGGGACCAACTGGAACAGCTGTTGGGAGACAGATCTCTCGTCAAGGCCATCCAGGGTGTTCTTTAATATGCACAGGGTATGTGAAAATAAAATTGAAATTTTATTTTCTTTCACCTCCAGTTTTATGGTTTCATCAAGATGGGTTTCCAGGAAATCATTTGCCGAGTCGTTTGATGACACTGAACTATTTTTATTGATGTTTTCATGTAGAAGAGATTTGCTGTGCTTTTGAATGTACTCATGCAAAATAATTAAATGAGTTTTTGCTGAAATAGTTTTGTTCAAATAGCATAAAAATAACCTAATGAATAAAAGTAAAGAAATTGAAAGCATTATCAATTTAACTTTTTTAACTTTATGCAGTCTGTTCTTAAAGAAGCTGCAGAGAATTACAAGACATGCTTTGTCACTGCTTGATTGAAACAAGAGAATTACCTCCTCTATTTCTTTCAACAAATGTAGAAGGTGAGGCTGATTCTTAAGAGATTTGCAAACATACACAATAGGAATGTTTTGGTGGTGGGATAGGGGTAGTGGAGGGTAAAAACCAAAAGTTTCGACTATTATCAAGAAGTTAATGGCCTTTCCCTCCAATTTTCTATCCTATACCCATATTACCCCACCTACATAGTTCCTTTTCTAAGTATTTAAGCTGACCACAGGAAATTGTAATATACCTGGTTTTTTTGCCCTATTGCAATTTCCCTGTTTTACTTCCACGTGAACAGCAAGATTTGTACAGCCATATTTGTATAGACAGATAAGAGCTGCAGTGGGAAAGAAAAGGTGAGCCACCCTTTCTTTTCTACTGTAGCTCTTATCTGGCTATACAAAGCACTTCCTCTGAGTGCAATTATGAGGAAGGTTGCTAAGACAGCTGCTTCCCAAATTCTTTTGGAATGTGGCAATGAAATGCTTTGTTCATTGATCATAAAAGTAAACTGTACATCTCTCTGTTTCATACAAGTTTTTAAGTACATCTTATAAGGGAAAAATCTGAAATATATCAGAACACAAAATATAGAGAAAACATTTTATCATTTAAAATTTCGAAATTCCATTAATGTTATTCAAAAATAATTTCGTTATTCTGTTATATAATGTGTAACGTTTTCCAACATTTGTGGTAACTAAGCTGTTGTCAACAAAGAACTATTGGCAGAAGTGAGACAGCTGCCAACTGTAGATATTCCAAGTTTTCACTGAATACACTTTTTTGACAGTGGCAACATTTGGTAGCATGCCATGGAGTGTTCTGTACAGATATTTGGCTTTTATATAAGTATAATATTAAATACACAATTAAAAGGACCTTCTTGCAAAGAAATCAATTAAAAATAATCTAAAATTCTCTGTCATTGAGTGGAACTGGCTGCTTTGGAACATTCAGCCCATTCCATAAAAAATTGAACAAAACAGAAATCATCATCGAAATTGAAAATATTATTAATAATGCATGCAGACATCTGGAAGAACATAAAATTAATGCTATAAGACAGAATCTCTTCTAATTCATGAACTCCCAACAAAAGTTTGCATCTTACTCGGAAAGAAATTTGTCATAAGAATATATTCAGGCCTTAAAAAAAGTTGGAAACACCTCTCACATTGTTATCACTTTAGCCGACAAAACATGTCAGTTTGTTATAATGGACAAAAATGACTATGATGCTAAAGTTTTGGACTTTATAAACAGCTCCCACTGACCAGTCTAAAAGTCCCCACCACTAGCATCAAAAACAAGGTTTTCAGGCTAAAAAACAACAAGTGGCTCCCCAAGGACCTAAAGAAGAGTGCAGTGCCATCCAACTGTCAAGCACTATGAATGTTCATCCAGTGCAAAGTGCACAAAGAAAATTACCCCATCCGGCCACTAGTGTGAAAAAGATCATCTCCAGCTTTCTTTCTCGAAAAGAATTTGTTGAAATTTTTGTCCAGTTTCATTTGTGATCACCCATTTTCTATAAAGTCAATGGCAGAATTTCTCAATAGACTCGAGGATCTGTCCATTCCTCTCAAAGCAAATTAGTCACAATTGGCGCAGTCTCCTTATTTTTATCCACTCCAATTTTTGATGCTGTCATGTTATTTCGAACAAAAGTTATTGAAGCACAAAAATGTTCCCTTCTAGAAATAAATGCCATTCATGAGGCTCTAAAACTTGTCACTGAAAACAACTATTTCCAGTTCAGCAACCAAATCTACAGGCAGGACTCAGGAGCTCTCATGGGCTATCCCTTTCCGGCATCCTGTTTGAGATTTCCTTTGTGATCTAGAAACAAAATTATTCAACTCAGCAGCAATTTTACCCATCTTTTGGTGTTGTGATGCCAATGATATATTTTTAATTTGGAATGGCAGCAATGAGCAATTAAATTGTCTCATTCATTCTGCCAAAAATATCTATCCTACAATATGTTTTATGAAGGAGGAGAAAAATGGCAATACCATCTTCTATTTAGATGTTTTCATCCAAAAAGATGACATCAGTATACCAAAAGTCCACCTATGTCTCCTCTGTTATATGTGTGGACTCATGCACCCCACAAGCGTACAAATTAGCAGCCTTCTGTTCCCTCACCCATAAGGCTTTCACTGTATCTTCAAATGAGCAGTTGCTTAAAAAAGAAATTCAAACATCCATTCCATTGCTGTGTCCCATGGCTTCCGCCAATAACAATAGAAAAGCTAATAAAAAAATATAAAAATAGAAGAGATTCGGTTCTCCTCCCAAACACTGACTCCGAACGTGCAACCTTTGCCAGATCTTAAGTTCCTGTCATATGCAAATCTGTTCGCAAATTACTCAAAGCCCAAAATATTAAAATTGTTTTCAGCCCAGCTCCAAATCCGAAGAAAATTATTAAAAGGGACAGAGACAGATTTAGCCTACTTCAAAAATTGGGCATATACCAATTTCCCCTACATTTGCTGGTTAGTTCTGTTGTCTACTAATCGGAAAAACCATATGTTCTCTACAAGAGAGGTTTGCAGAATATGAAACAGATGTCGGCCAAAACAAGCTAATGACGGCCACTGTGGAGTACAACACACAGCAACAATAGACTGGGAGCATGCCACATTGCTTGCACATGCACCCACTTTCTATGGAACCATAGTCCACAAGGCTATTGAAATAATGACCTCGTTTGTCCTCACCTGCAACCAAGACACCTGAATCTCCCTTCACAATATGTGGAAAGAAGCTCTAACAGCCCTAACATCACCACACAGTGTCACTTTACTGAAGACGGAGCACTGTCCTTGCTCCAAAAAGCTTCCGAGTTTTCTTCTAAAAATTTTTAACATGCAAAGAGTTTGAAGGCTAAACTTTAAAAGTTTATTGCTCAATGACAGATAATTTTAAATTATTTTTATGTTTCAGTTAGTGCTGAGGAATTGTATTAATTAGGCTTTGTACAGTATTTTGAGTATGGAAATTATTTATTGGCCCTGTATTGCTAAACAATACTAACTAGATACTTATCCTGATAACACTGGTTTACAGTTAATTCTTCACAACTAAAGGTAATGGATACATGGAGATTACTATGCATATGCTATGAAAACATGTGGAGCTTACTTCTGATCATGAACTGAAGACTCTATTCATGTGAAATAACAAAAATTTGATGTTCAAACATAATATTATGCACTCAATGTATACAGGGTTCAAAGGAAAGTCCTAAAATACCCAAATAATTTTTTAACAAAGAGTCCTATAGATGCAAATGTTAAGTCTACCTATAGGTAAGTGACCATATCCAATCATATGACAATGACTGTAGCACCCCTAATGGCAAATATAGGAAGTTAACAAATCTAACACGGCAACAAAGTGAGATGAGAAAAAAAATAAAAATGACAAAGTTGTAAAGCATCTTCTTATTAGTTGGAAACAATATATGGTATGCATGAAATGAGTGGATGGAAGGTTATATATACAGGGTGATTCAAAACTTATCGTTCAGATTTCGTGGGGAGGTGGGGAATACGTCAGGAAACTGATTTCACATAGGAAACGCATGCGTACATTTGCTGACAGTATGTCAGAGAGGGCGCTGTGTGTACCCAACCAGTGTACAGCTCACCCGACCACTCCTGCTGTCATCAGCGATCGCTTGGCCACCCAGGTCACCTGATTTATCGCCCATGGATTTCTTTTTGTGGGGGCCCATGAAATACCATGTGTACGAGACCCTGTCGACAGTGAAATGGACCTTGTTGCACTAGTGGCTGCCGCAGGCATTGTCCGTGATATGCCAGGCATTTCTAAAAATGTTCGGCGGTCAATGCAACGGCGCTGTGAATCCTTATCTGTGTAAATGGTCGCAATTTTGAGCACCTACTGTGAACCTGTACTTTACCTTGTTGGAATAAAAGTCACATTCATTACCACTTAACTGTACTGTTTCCTTGTGTTCACTTTACATGTCCATTTTGTTCATGTAGATGACGTTTGCGGACATACTTTCCTATGTGAAATCGGTTTTCTGACGTATTCCCTACCTCCCCACGAAATTTGAACGATAAGTTTTGAATCACCCTGTATATATCATTTAAAAATATAACTGAAAGACATATTTCAACTTTTGAGGGCTGAATTTTTCTTAAACTATGAAAATAAAAAACCTACAGCTCCATTTGAAGTCTTCAACTGATTTACTCTAAGTACAATAATCTGTCTCTGTCCCTTTTAATATTACAAGCTGATAAAGTTTCATCAGTTAACTTCATATGAATTCAATGGGTTGCAAACACATTCCTTTGAAATCACTATTGATGTTTCTGAAATGCTAACATAATATAACAGAACTAATGCTAAGAATGTTTATTTTAAGAATATAACCAAAGAATTGTTTTGTGGAACAAATGACTTTAGCCAATCTGCAGGACTTGAACCCATGTTCTCCAGATTTATCTCAGAGTATTCTAACCATTAAACTAGAATCAGCTCTGTCATTCTGCTGATTCTAGTTTTAGTAGTTAGAACACTCTGGCACGAATCTGAAGAGATGTGGGTTTGAGTCCCACAGACTGGCAAAAACTCCTTTTTTCCACAAAACTATATATTGATTTATTGACTTCTGTGTCAACAGGTAATTTTGAGCATTTACTATTGATTGATAAACCAAAAGTCACCAACTGCCATGGGTGCTGGCAGAAAATTTTCAAGGGGGGAGGGGCAGAATATTTTCAGCAAGAGGCAAAAAAATAAATCAGTGTTTCAAAATAGAAATATTTATAAGCTGTTCATTAATGAGTGGGGTTGCAAATATGGAATCATGCATACATCATACCATAACTACGAATGCCAGAAAATGAAACAACAAAAAAGAACTTATTATTGAAAATACACATAAAAAATGTTTTTTCACAAATAAATAAAATACTTCTTAAAAAAAAGATTTGTATTAAAGTAAAAAACAACAACATTAATTTCTTTGGTATGGTCATAAGTATTTCATTTATTTTTATTTGTTGTTATATTTGGCACTACTCCTGCCCCCACCCCTGCTGGCACCTATGCCAAATATGGATCCAAAAAATTTTTTTAACAATGTAGTTAATTCTTGAGATAATATGTTTAAAATATTCATAAATACAAATTCAGCAGCAAAGTATCCATATTTCTACTACTGTTTACTTACTGTGATATTTCTTCCTTCCCATATACTGGTATCCATCAAAGGAATATAGAGGTATTGAATAGTTGTAAAAAAGAGGTACATTGAATGCACTCATTGCAGTAAATCTGAACTGCCAGATAATATAAAATGAAACGAGAAAACCATGAAGCATGAAACATGCAACACAAATGACAGGAAGCCTTGTGTTGCTGTCACTATACTTAGTTGGCTGCACACATATATGCAAACTTGGAAACAAAAAAAAAAAACCTCCAAAACCAATTAGATGGTCTAATAAAAGGCTTCTGCTAATCTTTTCAGGTTATTGATTAATCTTTAACTGAATATGAAAAATCTTAAATTCCCATACGTAGAAAAAATTATTTATGGTGGAACAGAAAAAAATAATAACCCCTTCATCGACTTAGTAACTTTCAGGGCTTGTTTTATTGGTGAGTCAGTAGTGTTGTGATTTTTCAAGGTTTTGATTGTATAGTAAATAAAAAATATACATTTTTCCTTACTTATTAAGTTGAGAATACATGATTTATCAACTTACCTTTCACATGCTCATTGATATTAAATGAAAATAAAATACTGTCCTTACCAGTACCATTATCTGAATTGGCAGCCAAATATTCAAGAAAAATATTGTACTCCATCTCTCACATGCTCATCAATTTTCAGATACTAACATATACTATATCATCACAACAATCCATATTGCTGATTTCCTTAGAGAGGAATCAGAAAAATTGGAGGTTTTTAATTCTTCAAAGTAAATAAATTCAAAAATAACAGTTGTTGATAAAAAAAAGACATTAAATTTTCTCCCCATAAAATTTGAGTATCAGCAGTTGCTGAATGGGTAATGTGTTTGCCTATAGATGAAAGGGGACTGGATTTGAGCTCAAGGTATGAATGTTACTTTTCTTGTATTGTCTTTCTGCTGAGGTTCGCCTTCCTCACATACCTTCTCTTTGGCACATTATACTGATGATAGGCTCCTGTTAGATCTCTATGCAAGCAGCTGTTTGAGGGGGGTAATTTACTTTTTTTTTTTAATTTGCTTTTTTTAAATATTTTTCATCAGAAACTTTGAAATAGAGTAGAGGAATATATTTAACTTAAATTTTTAAACAACTGTTAAATGAAGAAAAAAAATAAGTAAAGATAAGTTGAAGAAAAAAAATGAACTTCACAAAATTTGGCAGGAGACATGTGCCACAAAAGATGTAAATTTTCTGTCACAAAACTTACTTCTGAAACCTGCTCCTTGAGGAAAATGCAATTAAAAATGTGGAGCAGCCAATCATTACTCAATGGAGACAGATGCTGGAACATCGAATAATGGACAAATAGAAAGCTCCTTTGTTGTAAATGGCCTGTTGTAGAGTTCCAGGACATCTGAATGGAAAGACAAAGAGAATGTATGAACTTGCTCTTGAGGACCAGAAATTCTGGGGAATACAATGAAGGAAAAAGATTATTCCTGCATATTGGCCATCACTGTGAAATCAACTGCATGTCCATTGTGCTTCAGCATAAAAAATTGGTGGGGTTCACCCATCATCCAGACTTTATCCCACATGATCTCGGAACTGATCATGTGAGCGATGGAAGATGTATACTTCATCCAAGGTTCCTTTCGGCTCAGCTGCTGGACATAATTAGCTTTAGCATTGTTTCAAGGGTAGTGAATGTCAGATATCCACAAACCACCACCAAAACAAAGCTTTGTTCTTAGCCTTATCAGCAGTCGAGATTCCGTTATAGTTTTGGGAAATGAGGAAAATGCGCAGATGTCTGTGGGATTGCAGAAGCAGCTAGGTGATAGATATGATCTGTGATCTCCATTACTGCAAAACTAAGAGACACCTGGCTGAGTGACAGGCCCATAACGAGAGGTGGGGGTGGTGCTAAATCCTTTCCCAGTATGCTCTCTTTAATCTGTTTGGAGTTTTGAAACTTTTCCTACTTTACAATCATCATCCTCAAGCAGCCATGGGCTACGGAGGTCTAGTTTCCTGTTATCATGTTTACAAAGTGTCCAAGTTTCACTACCATAACTGACCCTAGAAAGAACCAAACAATTATATAGTCTAATTTTAGTCTTTAGGTGTATACGCCTATTTCTCTACACTCTCCAAAGATTCTTAAAAGTCCCGGCAGCAATCCCTATTCGTCTGTTAATCTCATGCCGCACATTGTCACTATCTGTTACATCATCATCATCATCATCATCCTCAAGCAGCCATGGGCTATGGAGGTCCAACCAGACTGTGCAATTTAGTTCTCCAAGCAAGTCTATCCTGAGCTACATCTACTGCATCTGGCCACTGCACACCAATTCTAACAAGGTCCTGTTTGACATTGTCTGCCCACCGCATCCTAGGTCTCCCCTTCTTTCTGAGGTCTTTAGGCATACTGTTCATAACCCTATTCGCCAATCTATAATTATTCATATGGGCAACATGGCCAAACCAACAGTCTCTCTCTGCACAATATGCTGCTTAAAGGAGGTTGCAAACTCCTTTGCCTAACCTCATCATTAGTTACAAAGCTGAACCACCTAATGCCCAAGATACTGCATAAACATCTGGAATCAAAAGCATCTAGTTTCCTGTTATCTTGTTTACAAAGTGTCCAAGTTTCACTACCATAACTAACCCCAGAAAGAACCAAACTATTATATAGTCAAATTTGTCTTTAGGTGCATACTGTTTCTCCACACTCCATAGATTCTTAAAAGTCCCAGCATCAATTGCTGTTCATTTGTTAATCTCATGTTGCACATCACCATTATCTGTTACGTAGCTCCCAAGGTAATTAAACTGTGACAGCTGCTCAAGACTGCAACCATTCAGATTAACTGAATCACAGCCTGCCTGACCAATTTTCATCACTTTAGTTTTCTCTCTGTTTATAACCAAACCTACTCTACTACCAGTTTCATCAACAGCTCGAATGAAAGAGTTCATCTCATCAACATCATTTGCCAAAAGGGCTAAATCATCAGCATAATCTAAATCAGAAATTTTCGTATCTCCAGTCCATTTCAGGCCAAAATCTTTCCCTTGAAGTGAATTTCGCATAACATAATCAATAACCAAGCTAAAGAGAAAAGGAGACAAAATGCACCCTTGTCGAACACCAGAAGTAATGCTAAACCAATTGCTACAAGCCTTACCATCTCTCACATACGACTCAGTGTTATTATACAGAGCTTTCATTATGTTAACTAACTTGTCAGGTATACCATATGATCTCACAATTAACCACAAATTATGACGATCAACAGAGTTGAAAGCCTTTTTGAAATCAACAAAGCTAGCAACCAAAGGTTTCTGAAACCCTAAACATTTCTCAAGAATCTGCCTAAGTGAAAATATCTGATCCACACATCCCCTACCACTTCTGAATCGACATTGCTCATCACACAATTGACTGTGAACCAGATTCTTAATTCTATTAAGCACAATCATGGAAAGAACTTTACCTGGAACAGAGAGTAGGCTGATACCCATATAGTTATCACAAGAACTGTGATCACCTTTTTTGAAAATAGGGATAACAATAGCTCTGGTAAAATCCTTAGGAACCATGCCTTTATCATAAAAGATATTCAGAATTTCAGTCATCCAAGTGGTAACCAAAACATTCCCAGCTCTAATCAATTCTGTAGTAATTTCATCTACCCCTGGGGATTTATGTAGTTTAAGTTCAGAAACAGCCAAAATAACTTCAGATTGTGTTATAGAGCCAACATTAAAGCCACCAATGCATCTATCATCATTGCAAACAATGGAAATAGAACTAACCGCATTGTTTAGAATATCACTGAAATGCTCAGTCCACCTAGCCTTGACAGAATCCTCACCTTCTATAACCTTACTTTGTTTATCCTTCAATCCCTGTATACCTGTCCGTTTTCTACCATACAAAACATTAACTATCTGGTACAGCTCTCTGCTGTCTAACAGCTTCCTTGGCTTTGTCAGCCAAGCCATCAAGCCAATAAGCTCTCTAATGCTTTCTATTAGGACTAGTAGGGTATTCATTAAGAACATTCCTGCAGTTCTTTCTTTCCGAAATAAGCTCAAGTGCCTTATCACTCAGATAATTATGTCTCTTCTGCTCCTTTTTTCCTAAAAGAGTACTGTTAGTGTCCAAAAAAGCCTGTTTAAAATGATCGCATCCTTCCTCAACTTCAGTAGTAAGCATATCATGACTGTCATAATGACTAAGTAACCTATCATGGTAAGCTTTGGCTATAACTGGATCTTTCAGAGCTTCAGTATTAAAAGTAAATTTTTTAACCCTAGCACAACACTTTTTAAGTTTAAGTTGCAACACACTTTTAACAAGGTAATGGTCAGATTCAATTTCAGCTCCCCTATATGACCTGGTATTCCTAACAGAACTAGCCCATTTGTTGTTAATTAATATATAATCAATCATATTCTTATGCAGCCCATCGGGTGAAACCCATGTGTACTTATGTATGTCACAGTGTTTGTAATAAGTGTTAGTTATTCTGAATCCATTGAGTTTACTTACCTGAATGAGATGTTGCGCATTGCCATTGCAGCTACCAATACCAAAAGAGCCTATTACTCCTCCCCAAAGGTGAGGGTCAGTACCAACTTTGGCATTGAAGTCACCAAGAACAAGGGTAATATCTTCTTTCTTGACAGAATTCAAAATATCCTGAAGTTGTCCATAAAACCTATCCTTCTCATCTTCAGTGGGGGAATAACAGCAGATAACATTCAAGTCTTTAACGCTTGTCTGAAATTTTGCTGTAAGAAACCTTTCATTAATGCACTCATATCCTAGAAGAACATCACTAGCGTGTCTGCTGAGAAGCAGACCCACACCTTGGGTATGCTTATTGTCATCCCTCCCTGAAAAGAGAAATTTAAGATTATTTTTAAGAATCTGACCTTTATCTGTCCATCTGGTCTCTTGCAAGCCCAGAATACCTAAATTATAATGGTGGAATTCTTGTGTGAGGACATCAAGAGGAAAAGATCTGTGCAGAGTCCTACTGAATCAGGATCCATAATCAGGCTCAGAGCCATATATCTGTCCAGTCCAGTGGGTTTATATGGTCAGCACCAGGACCCTGTGTGGTTGACCACTCCTCAGCAGCGGTAGAAAAAAAAAAAGAAAAGTAGCCATAGTTGTCCAGATCAGTAGGCCACACTAATCTGGCAGCCCTCCCCTTCTGTTCACTTCCACAAGAGAGTATCTCTTTTGAAAGGTACTGTGAAATTCTTGGTTGAAACCCTTACAATGCCAGGCCTGAAATACTGAATTGTACCCTGTGGTTGGGCTTTCTTTTCAACTGTGTTCAGGCAAAAAAAAAATTGAACTTTAGAATTTTTTTTTGCTATCAAATTACTAATGAAAGGAATTATTGCAGGATGCATAGCAAATTAATCAGTATTTAATTCTGGATATTTTGAAAATAAAATATTTAACAAAAAACAGATGACTAGTTTTGTTTTAAAAGTCCCAACATCAATCCCTATTCTTCTATTTATCTCATACCGCATATCACCAGTATCTGTTACATAGCTCCCAAGATAATTAAATTGAGACACTTGCTCATGAGTTCTCAACAGATGCTCACAACAATTTCATTTCAGCAGTGTGGATGATCCTTTGCTCCGCGATGGTTTTGGTATTGAACTTAATTCTTAAAAAATTTGGAATGAGTTGTAGGTTCATACATTTAATAATAAACTTTAAATGCAGCAGTTGGCAAAGTTCAATATCAAAACCATTGCAGAGTGAAGGATCATCCGTGCTGCTGAAATGAAATTACTGCAAGCCTATTCGGACTGCACAACATTTGCATACAAGAAAAACCTATGACTGCACCTAAGGTTTGCTAAAATCATTCCTACTTCCATACTATATGAGCTTTTACTGTGGATTCACAAAAAACTTAGAGTTGAAACTCTTACAATTATAAAGCATGAAAAGAAGCTAAATCAGCTTTAAACAAAATATACCCAAACCAGTAAACCTCCGGCCAAGATTCTGGTGCCTTTTTTACACCTTTCACCTGCAAATCTACATCTGAAGAAACCAACCTTTTAAAGCTAGGATGTAAATTTATTTTTCCCCATGGAAATGCCACACCTAAGAGATCATCACAGAATTGGAAGGTATAGTTAATCGGGTACCCGAGCTCGAGAGAGAGAGAGATAAGCTATGGTTTCAGCTATTTATACCACTCCATCAAATATTATCAGATCTCTTCCAGTTGTTTAGCATAAACCAGGAATCCAAGCTCCTTATTAATATTAAAAAAATCCCTCCATCTGAATATTTTCAGCTGACAAATTCGCACAACTTGCTATCCTCGATAACCCAATCTTTGAGGCAAAACTGGAAACCTAGCTGAATTGAATGTTAAAGTGCTGCAGAGAGATTCCACCTGCAGCCTTTTCCAATCAGAGCATTCAAGAACAATACCTTTATTCCCAACAATCTGCAAAAATTTGCCCACAGCCCCCATCCATTTTTTCTAAAATCAAAACACACAAACCCTCACACTGAAATATTGTGCACCTACATTCAACCTTTAAAAAAGGGTTATTCAAAAATTTTCAATGCTTTTTTCCTCCAGACCACAGAACCACCTCCTTAACCACAGACTTCCTCTCAAAAATTCGAAATTTAAAAGACATCCATGATTATGCCAAATTGCTTTCCTTTGACATTCTCTCTGTACCCTAATACTCCAGTCGACCAATCAAACACAATTTTGATCCAAACACTGATTAACTCTGGAAAACTTAGCCAAGTTCAAACCAATGAAATTTCCAAATTACTAGACCTTGTCATTGATAATAATTATTAAACATAATTCAACCCTGTATAAGCAACTCACTGGATGCCCCATGGGATCTTCTCTTTCAGGCCTGCTCGTCAACGTCCTGCACAACCTTGAAAAGCATGTGATTGATCAGTGAGCATGCAAGCCTCTCTTTTACGCCAGATTTGCAGATGATGTGTTTTTCATTTGGGAACACTCAGAGCAGGAACTCGTCAAATTCTTCCAAGAACACAATTCATTTTACGCTACCAGTTCATTCACATAAGAGAATGAGGTAGACAGAATCTTCCTATTTCTGGACCTAAATATTTGGTGAATCAACCAAGATACTCTAACCACCAGCATTTTCCAAAAACCTGGTTTTCCCCCCACCCTTATTCCCTTGATACCTTTGTTCCCACAGTTTAAAAGTGCCTTTTTCTACTCCACATTTTATTGCACTTTGCATGCATGTGATTCCCCAACCATCCTGCAAAAAGAAATCAATGTTATCTTTGCCTCCAGGCATAATGCTAGATATACTAATGCCTTTATCAAGAGAATTCTTTCCAAATATAAGCATAAATTTCACAATCATCCATCACAACTCCTTCAACCAAAGCATAACTTCACCCCCCTCCATTACCTTCTCCACTATTGCACCTTTTCTTAGCAATCTCTTAAAACCAATTAACCTAAAAGTTCCTTTCAAAACACCACCAAATCTATTTAAAAATTTTAAGTGTGACAGAGATCCTATAAACCTAGCTGACAAAGGCAGAATCTACTTCATTCCTCTAACCTCTATTTCACCTGCAGATACCACCTATTTTTATAGCGGCTGCACTATATGCACTGTAAAACAAAGGATAGACTAACATAAATGGGACAGTAAAATAAAATTCCATGAACCACCCTTGCTAAAATTGTTTCTAAATTTGTAGTACCCCAGTTCGACTCCTCATTCATTGTCTCCTCCCCCACTCCAAAACTCAAGTTACTTTCCGTTAAACCCTCAGAAATTTTTGCCTTCAGAGACAGATGTTGCAACTTTAACATACCCCTTCCTCTTGCAGCATGGCACACCTTGCTACATTTACTACCTTTGCTTTTTTGCAAAGTGAATATTGAATTAACGTCTGAAATTTTATGAAAAACATTGAAACTATTAAAAAATTCTAAAAAAATTAGTTTCTAGTAATTTTTTCTGTACTATATTATAAATTCAAATAAATTATTTGGTTGCTCACATTTTTTTTATACTGCTCAAACCACACTACAATCTTCAACTTTTTCCTAAATGTTCCAGTTTGGCTGCATGAAAATATAAGCTTGTGTATGCATAACTGACACTTTGCAGTAGGTGAGAGAAGCAACAATTCTCTCATTCTTAGATTCATTGTGTAGATTTACAATGTCTCACAGAGGTATGACTTTTCTTGTGGCACGGCTAATTTGAAACTTTTACATTTTTGTGGTAAACTTCGTACCTCACTGATAACACTCAATTATGTTGCCAGCATGCACGACTGTTTGATGCTCAGAGCAAAACATTATTTGACAAAAAAGTCTACAAAAATTTAAAAGAAAAAGGCATAAATACAGTGACAGTTATTTAAAAATGTGTTAATTTAACCTGCCTAACTCAAAATACTATATATCACAAAAACTGAGACATTTGGACATCCTGAAAACATTTTTTCATGATAGTGGGACAGTTTTCTAAAAACTGTGACATATGGACACCCTAGTTACACCCATGAATGCTATACTAGGTGCAATGACTTTAAAAACAAAAGAATTGTTACCAGACCTGAATAATTAATACATTCATGCACATTTCATTTATTTCTTTACCATAAAATAAAAAAAATTACTTGATGGATTTTACATTTTAAAAAGCTTTTATTCTTCAACAAGACAAGTTTCTCACTCCTGCTTGCAATGATCTAGAACACATAGATTGCTCATATCACTGCTTTCAGTGCTAACAATGTGATTTTGGGTAACTCGGCATCCACGACACTTTAGGGCAACTCATTGACAGTTGCTTTGAGGTCTATAGGATGGCCTGTGCTTCTTTCACTTCAATATCTCATTCGATTTTGGTTAATAAAACACTTTAAATTATGAGAAAAATTTCCAATTGTTGCTGTGCAATTTAATGTTCAAATAGATATAAAAAAAGGAAATGGAATTATGCTTAATGAGCAAGTAAAAAGCTATAAAAATTCACTTGTAGAACATATAAGAATCGATAGTTTGTTATTTTATAATAATATTTTTCTTCAATTTTTTTTTTCTGCTATGAAATGAAGAGCTATGTTTAAAATGGATACATGCAATAACAAAGAAATTGGACCCTGAAAAAATAAATAAATATTTGTTATGTGCATTTAAAACCAGAATGCTTTAATGCCATCAATAAACAAACAACATTGACCGATCTTTTGAATCTTTGATCTGGCCCCAAAATTAAATAATTCCACTAGTGACAACTAACCTAGAACATGAAAACTGTAAACGATACACAGCCAATCTCAATTAAAAAATAAACTACCCAGACTAAATAATCCCATCACTAACAACTTACATCATCATCCTCAAGCAGCCATGGGCTAGGGAGGTCCAACCAGACTGTGCAATTTAGTTCTCCAAGCATATCTGTACTGAGCTACATCTGCTGCACACCAATTCTAACAAGGTCCAGTTTGACATTGTCTTCCCACCGCATCCTAGGTCTCCTCCTCTTTCTGAGGCCTTTAGGCACACTGTTCATAACCCTATTTGTTAATCTATAATTATCCATATTGACAACATGGCCAAAACCAACAGTCTCTCTCTGCACAATATACTGCTCAGAGGAAGTTGCTGACTCCTTTGCCTAACCACTTCATTACTTACAAAGTTGAACCCCTAATATCCAAGATACTGCATAAGCATCTAGAAAAAAAAATAGTATCTAGCTTCCTGTTATCTTGTTTACGAAGCAGCCAATTTTCATTACCATAACTAATCCTAGAAAGAACCAAACTATTATACAGTCTAATTTCAGTCTTTAGTTGTATATGGCTATTTCTCCATGCTCTCCATAGGTTCCTAAAAGTCCCAGAGGCAATCTCTATTTGCCTGTTAATCTCATGCTGCACATCACCAGTATCTGTCACATAACTCCCAAGATAATTAAACTGAGACACTTGCTCAAAAGTGCAACCATTCAATGTGACAGGCACCAATTAACTGACGAATTTTCATCACTGTTTATCACCAAACCACCTCTATTACCAGTCTATTCAACAGCTCGAATGAAAGAATTCATCTCATCAACATCATTTGTCAACAAGGCCAAATGATCGACATAATTTAAATCAGAAATTTTGAAATCAATAGACCATTTAAGGCTAAAATCTTTCTCTTGCAAAGAATTTCACATAGCATAATCAATAACCAAACTAAAGAGAAAAGGAGACAAAAATGTACCTTTGTTGAACACCAGATGCAATGTTAAACTAATTGCTACAAGCCATACCAACTCTCACACAAAACGCAGGGTTATTATAGAGCTTTCATTATGTTAACTAACTTGTCAGTATACCATATGATCTTACAATCCAACCACAAATTATGATGATCAACAATGTCAAAAGCCTTTTTGAAATCAACAAAGCTAGCAACCAAAGGTTTCTGAAATTCTAAACATTTCTCAAGAATCTGCCTAAGTGAAAATATCTGATCTACACATCCCATACCACTTCTGAATCCACATTGCTCATCACGCAATTGACTGTCAACCAGATTCTTAATCCTATTAAGCAAAATCATGGAAAGAACTTTCCCTAGAACAGAGAGTAGGCTGATACCCCTAAAGTTATCACAAGAACTGTGATCACCTTTTTTGAAAATAGGGATAATAATAGCTCTGGTAAAATCCTTAAGAACCATGCCTTTATCATAAAAGATATTCAAAATTTCAGACATCCAAGTGGTAACAGAAGCATTCACAGCTCTAGGCATTTCTGTAGTAATTTCATCTATCCCTGGGGGTTTTATGTAGTTTAAGTTTTGAAATAGCCAAAATAACTTCACATTGTGTTATATGGCCAATTTTAAAACCAGTAATGCATCTATCATTACAAACAATGGGAATGATGGCTTGACTGACAAAGAGTCATTGTTAGAACCACATTGTTTAGAAACCACATTGTTTAGAACATCACTGAAATGCTCAACCCACCTAGCCATGACAGAATCCTCACTTTATGTAACCTTACTTTGTTTATCCTTCAATCCACACAAAACATTAACTATCTGGTACAACTCTCTGCTGTTGTGCTGTCTGTTTCCGTGGCTTTGTCAGTCAAGCCATCAAGCCAAAGATTCTTATCAGCAGCTAACTGATCCTTTACACGTTTATTAAGCTCTCTGTAATCCTTTCTATTAGGACTAGTAGGGTATTGATTAAGGACATTCCTGCAGTTCTTTTTTCCGAAATAAGCTCAAGTGCCTTATCACTCAAATAATTCTTCCTCCTCTGCTCCTTTTTTCCTTAAAGAGTACTGTTAGTTTCCAAAAAAGCCTGTTTAAAATAGTCACATTCTCTCTCAACTTCAGTAGTAAGCAAACCATGACTGTCATAATGACTAAGTAACCTATCATGGTAAGTTTTAGCTATAACTGGGTCTTACAGAGCTTCAGAATTAAAGGTAAATTTTTTAACCTTAGCACAACACTTCTTAAGTTTGAGTTGCAAGACACTTTTAACAAGGTAATGGTCAGATCCAATTTCAGCTCTCCTATATGACCTGGTATTCCTAACAGAACTTGGGCGGGGGTGGCTCAGTCGGTAGTGTGACAGGATCGTAATCTGTAGTTCCCAGGTTCGAGTCCCAGTTGGCGTTGAGAAGTTCCAGATAGCGTTGAGATTTATCTCCGCAAAAATTCCCCGCCCTGCCCACGGTCAGTAGGGGACACCAATGGGCTTGGAAAGGCCGCCGTCCGTCGGATGGGACGTTAAGCCGTGGCCCCGTGTGCGGGAGAGCCATACCCTGTGCGCGTTAAAGAACACGCTGGATGGCCTTGACGGGAGGCTACCATCTGTCTCCCAACAGCTGTTCCAGTGGGTCCCCTCCCCCAACCTTCTCTGAGCCTTCAGGGTCCATGTGACCTGGCCATTTAGCCCATGGTGTGCAAAAAAGTGCCGCTCAGAGGTAAAACAACCCAAAACAACAACCCATTGCCATTGCAGCTACCAATACCAAAAGGGCCTATCAGCCCTCTCCAAAAGTCAATCAGTACCAACTTTGGCACTGAAGTCACATTGTTGTCCAAAGGTTAAGCATATTTTACAAACTGTTAAATATCTCAAAAACAATTGAATATACACTGCTGGCCATTAAAAGTGAAACACCAGGAAAGACAAGAGATATCAAAGCCATATTTAGTGAATGCATAGCTTATGTAACAAGGATCAAATGATTACAAATACAACTCGGTTGGACTTGTGGAATACAAAGAAATCAATATCTTGTGTAGCCACTATGAGGGGCAATAACCGATGCTATGCGGTCTGACATTGAGAGGATGAGGGATGTGTTTGGGGAATGTCAGTCCATGCAGTTTTTTGATATGTAGCCAAAGTTAATCTGTTGTAACAGCTGCTGGTGTCTGGTGTGCTAGTCATCATGAGATCATGAACCAGACATATTTAATTGGGGACAGATCCAGTGAATGCTCAGATCAAGGCAGAAGTGTCACATGGTGGCTGTCCAGGAATTGTTGGATGATGCATGCCACATGTGGTTGGACATTGTCCTGTTGGTAAACGTCACCAGAGAGCCCCTGAAGATAAGGTACGACCACATGCTCCAACACCTTAGTGATGTAATGCTGGCTGTTCAAAGTACTGGTAATGCATACAAGGTGAGTGCGTGAGGGGAGTCCAATGGCACCCCATATCATAACACCAGGGGCAGATTCTCTATGGAGCTGCATCATGCATGTCTCACTGAGCCTGTTGCTGTGGTACTGCCAGATACAGATTTGTCCATCATGATGCTGCATACTGAAGAATGATTCATCTAAATAGGCGAAGTGATGCCATTCGCACATCCATGTGCGACGTTCTTGGCACCATTGCAGTTGCATAGGCCTGTGTTGTAGAGTTAATGGTAACCAAAGCAACGGCCTAGGAAAGATGCCCCAATGCTACAGATGATGTCAAACTGTATGTGCGGACACTGATTGATGTGTAACACACCCTCTGTTGAGCTAAGGTGTTTGATGTGGCTGTACAATCATTCAAAGCCATGTACACAAGATGTCTGTCCTCTCGTTCGTTTGTGTGACAGGGCCGTTGAGATCCCTCGCATCAGTGAGTTTATTCTATGTACTGAAGCCATATTCTCATCACTGTGGCAGCATTCCATCCAACCACGAGCAAATGATGGTTCTATAGTAAGTGGATGGATAATCTGCCTTCCTGTGATCCCACAATTCTCCCTCGATTAAAGTCGGAAACCTGGTCGCATGGATCTGTGTTCTTCAAGGGGGAATACTTGATCCTTTTGTGTTCAAGAAATGTGAGCAAACACAATTCCAGTGCTTTACACCAGCTCTTTGTAATCTCCTCTTATACCACTTCCTGTCATATATGATGTTCTCCCATGGGATACCCATCTTGCATGTTTCGGGACAATCTGATGAGTTCTTCCTCGTGTTGCACTTTTAATGGCCAACAATGTATATTATAGTAAAAGTGTGAACGTGAATTATTGCCAAATATTTTGTTGTTAAACTTTTAAGAATTAATATAAAAATATATAAAAGCCCTATTACACTGTATTGTCCATTCTGCAACTGTTGCTGTTTCTGCAACTGAAAGCTTTACTGCTCAATTTTCACTGGTGTCATCAATTGCAAAATACATGTAAACAAATAATCGAAAATCACTTTGCAGTATGATACTTATTGTTAGGCAGCCTACTTGTTTCATGAACACTTCCAGCTGTTGATATAATTGGCATTCACTTGGGCTGGGCTGCTTGCCTATTGCTAATGGAGTTTTTCAACACTTTTTGCACACTTGCAAAAATTTCATGAACAAATCAACTACTGTAATATAGTTCATTATGTAGAGAATATACATAAGTGGAGTAGGTACTTCTGCAGTTTAAATTGTTCTGCTCAGTAGATAGCACCGTGAATGACATACTGGAATGTAAAATTCATAAAAATGTGTAAGTGAAAAGCATTCCACATACAGTACTATAAAATGTTTTCATGGTATGTACAGTTTATTGAATTGTTTTGCATGGCCTGGTTTTTTATTTTTTTTTAGGGTGGACGGTAGCAATTTAGGAGGGGTAGATGGGCAGAAATTTGCATTGCTTCTAATGCAATTTAGATTTCTTTATATGTAACATTAAAGGGTGAATGTTGCTTGTTAGGAAAGTGTAGGAAATTGCAGATGTTATATAGTTAAATACATTTATATGTTAAGAAGGAAAAGTTGAATGATGAGATTTAAAATTTGCACACCTGTACTTCAGTTTTGGCATTATTTAATTGCACTTACTTGTTGGGGGGCAACTTTGATGATACTACCATACTTTTTTTCATGGGGGGGTTGCTTTTTCTGGCTCATGTTTTATTGAAATTAGTTTGTCCCACACAAGATTGCTTTTATTTTCACAATTGAGATCAGTGGTGCACTGATATTTGTGTTTTTTCGTTTTTGGTACTATTTATAATGAGTGTTGGTGGTGAATTCTTTATGATTTTCGTTTTTTACATTTGTTGGCCTTGATGAAATTATTTAGTTTTAGGGGCTTTCTGTTCTGAGGTGGAAGCTTTTTAATAATGTGGATGAGTGGTGAATAGTTTGCAATTTTGTATTTCAGGTTTTCTCCGACAGGAATATTTAGTTCCAGGGGCATTTTTATACTGCAGACTGGTTATGCATCGTTTAGGTTTTTGTTTCTTAAACTTGTTGCTTTGGGTGATATATTTTTGATCTGGGATGTTTTGAAAAGTCATCATCATCATTATCCTCAAGCAGCCATGGGCTACGGAGGTCCAACCAGACCACGCAGTTTAATTCTCCAAGCATATCTGTCCTGAGCTACAGATATGCTTGGAGAATTTAACTCATATCTGTCCTGAGCCCTGTCTCTGAAGAGATTAGTGATTAAAAAAAATTAATTGGCAAAGGAACTTTTATTTGTGATAACACGCCGTCACAAATGAAAACCGCGAAACAAGTAGCCTTGTTTGGCATTGACTGACATTTGTTGTGCAATGATATATGCATTTAAGAAAAATTCCTTTACCATTATTTCTGTTAGTTTTATGTGCAGAATCAAAATTTTATATTTAAAAAAAGTGTTTACAATTATATTTTCATTCGACATGTTCTTGTTTTGCAGTCCCTTCACAGCCAGTAATGCAATTATTTAGGTTACTATTATGATATTTCAATGTATTTTTTTATTAGTTCAAATGACATATTTAGTTTTTTATAGAAGTAACTTGGATTGAGTTTTATAAAATTCTTTCTGAAAAAGAATTTTTTTTTCCCTGCCATAGTCACCGTTATGCATCTGAAAGTCCAGTGTTATTCCATATTGTTTTAAATTTTTGTATTTTTTATGAATTCTTAATTGTATGGCCTTTCTTTACCATCTAACATCTCCTACATTTGAAATTTTGGTTCCCTTTCAATCATAAAAATTTCTTCTGTTAGGATTTGAAAATATAAAAGGGATTTGAAGTTTCATATGCAGGAGATGTTAGATGGTGAAGGGAGACCATATAATGAGGAATTCACAATTTTTTAGAATTGGATGGCGATTTTGAATTAATCCCATACAAATTTTTATTGCTTATTTTCTATGCAGAATCAAAATGTTATATTTAGAAGTAAGGAACCAAACAATACGTCACATGAGTGATGTAAATTGCATGTAATACCTTTTGAGGAAATGGGTGTAAGGAGCAATTTCTAATGGGAGTGTTTCTGATATCTTGAGTGTGCGATTTTCAGAGGCTTCTTTGGAAAATATACATCATTCAAGGTGATGAGGATATCCAAGTCTTGGAGCCTACTGCAGCCCACAGATTAAGTAGCTAATATGGAGAGATGACTTCCATATATTGAAATAACTTAAAGTTCTCTGTAATTGAGCAATAAAATTTTGAAGTTTATCCTTCAAACTATTTGCATATTAAAAGGTTTTTCGCAGCAAGGACAGCACTCCATCTTCAGTGAAGTGAACTGGCAATACAACTTGTAGTTACCATAGACTGGGTTGCTTTTCCACTGAGCAGCACCTTTTTGCACACAATGGGTTAAATGGCCAGGTCACAACGCCCAAAGTTGTTTTCTGTACAGAATCAAAATGTTATATTTAGAAATATGGCACCAAACAATATGTTACCTGAGTGACGTAAATTGCATAAATGCCGAAGGCTCAGAGAAGATTAGGGGAGGGGACCCATTGGAACAGCTGTTGGGAGACTGATGGTAGCCTCCTGTCAAGTCATCTAGCGTGTTCTTTAATGTGCACAGGGATGACTCTCCTACACACAGGACCATGGCTTAACATCCCATCTGATGGAGAGTGTCCTTTCCAAGCCCATCGGTATCCCTTACTGACTGTGGGCAGGGCGGGGAGTTTTGTGGAGATACTAAATAGACTGGGAGCACATCATACTGCTAGCATGTCCATCCACTTACTATAGAACCATCATCTGCAAGGCTATTGAAATAATGACTTTGTCCATCCCCACCTGCAACTGAGACACTGGAATCAATTTCACAACACATGGGAAGAAGTTTGTAACAGCCCTAATGTCACCATATAGTGTAAGTTCACTGAAGCGCTGTCTTTGCTCCAAAAAGCTTCCAGCTTTGCTCCTAAATAATTTTTAACATGCAAATAGTTTGAAAGATAAATTTTAAAATTTTATTGCTCAATGGCTGAAACTTTAAACTATTTTAATTATTTTTGAGCAAGATCTTTTTAATTGTGACTTCCACATATGCACAATATAGCACAAAAGCAATGCTCGCACTGCCAAGCAGTAGCTTAACTAATTTTATTTCAAATAATAATATATAATAATTCAAAAATTATACAGATAGGTATTTTTCTTAAAAAAAATACTAGTTAATTTTAGATTATTTTATAATATTCTTAAACAATCTTAATAAACAAATTTTTCTATTTCATATATTTTGCAAATGCCAATAAAAAAATAGCCAAATACAAAATAGTAAAGCAAGATGTCAACATGGAGGTAAGAAGGATGAGATGCCCTAAGCAGTTAAAATTCATGCTAGAGCAACTGTATGGCAGCCATGTTGTTCTATTCAAAATATTAGCTCTAACAGTAATAACTGAACGATTTCTGCTTTGTAAACTTGGCGATTTGATAATTTTATATTGTAGCTGCTTGTTCAGCATTCAATTGTACAAACTGCCCTTCAAAGCATATGCCGATAATTATATCTCTCTGCTAAATTTATCAAATTAATCAAAATAAAAAAAACTTATATAACATGGAAACATTTTTCTGTTTCATTTATGCAGTTATGAAATCTGAGCTTTAATTCTGTTAAGAAACATTTCTGAATTTAACATTTCCCCATTTTTAAGTTTTAATTTGCATAATTTTACCTCTGATTATCACTATTTTTACACACAATGGGGTAAATGACTATGTCACAAGGACCCAAGGTCTCAAAGATTGGCTAAAGTGACCTACTAAGGCCACAAGGTCATCTGTTATAGGAGACAGATGGAAGTTTCCCATTAAGGTTATCCAGCATTTTGTTTAGTGTGTACAGGGTGTGGCTCTTTTTCCACAGACGGCCATGGTTTAATGTTTCATCTGATGGATGGCAGCCCTTCCAGTACATTGAAAAAATTTTATTGATAAAATGAAACAGGCTCAAATTTCCTACCAAAAAAAAAAACCCTTAAAGGAAAATTAGCTTCAGTTCTTCCAGTTTTTCCCCCCCAGTTATTATTAATACAAACCTAATTGTAGCTTATTTTAAAAAATGCACTAATCAGTTTCATAAATAATGAAATAAACTTGACGTATTCCATATCAACTAAAGAATCAGCACTTTAGCGGCGATTTAAAATTTAGAGGAAAAATTGTCTCGAGCCGGGTGGGATAAAAACTCACAACCTCTTGAATTATTGTATCTAATTAGAGGATTAAAACCTAATTAGAGGAGATCTTGATAGGAAGCCAGTAGCTCAGTGGTCGAGAGCATCTGACATGTTATCAGGAGGTCGTGGGTTCGTATCCCACCCGGCTCAAGACAATTTTTCTTCTAAAATTTAAATCGACTCTAAAGTGCTGATTTATTAGTTAATCAGTTTCATTTCATTTCACAAATAATTTGGATATAGATTTGAGTTTCATTTATTCTTACCACAAGATTAGTGGTATATTTTATCCTACGATAAAGAATATCTCAAAGAAAAATGCTATTTAATTCCTTTGCAAATTTTATTAAAATTTGAAAAAAAAAATGCATAAATTAAAAATTTTGCTTTCTTACATTTATATTGCTGCATAATCCATATATGCTTTATGTGGTTGGCCTTCTCAGGTGAATATAAATTATAAAGAAAAATTCCTTCATTGTAAAAAATACTTCCATGGTATGAGTCCCAAATATCCCAGCACTGAGATTTATATCTGCTAAACCCAAATCTGCCCTCTTCCCGAAAAGTGACACCAATGGGCTTAGAAAAGCTACCATTAATCAGATGGGACATTGAGCCATGGCCCCATGTACAGGAAAGCCATATATTGTGCACATTAAAGAACACACTGAATGGCCTTGACAAGATGCTATCTGTCTTCTAACAGCTGTCCAGTGACTCCACCAACCTCCACTGAGCCATTGGGGTCTTTGTGAAAAGCCATCTGAAGAGAAAGGCTGATGTCACATGACCATGCCCGGCTAATGATGTCAGAAGCAGGGGCCGTGAATTGTATCATAGCTTTAAGTCAGCAGATCTGATTCATTTCTAATTCGATATGCATGCTAGTTAAATAATTTCATTTCCTGTAATGAATCAAATCAAATATCAATTATAAACGAAATTATCATAAATGCAAAGAATTTCATTCTTGCAGGAAATATTTTATTTTCACAGACATTTCACCCCCCCCCCCCCTCATTTCTCGATGTCAAAAATATTCAATGAACACAATTTTTTAAATTATATTTAATCATAAACAGTATTATAAGAACATGGAATAACACTTGAATTTTAAAGTATAATTTCATTGATTTTTTTTTAATTGCTACATTTGCAAACGTATTGGAAGAGATAAAAATCTATTCTCAGTTTAGCAAAATATATTCATACTAACTTCAGATAGGGTTTAACAATATTGGTAAATATCACATATACAGTCTGTCACGAAAAGTATGGTTATATTTCATATAAAACTTTTAAATTTCACATAGTTTATGTTCTAAGAAGAAAGCTACTAAGATCATAATTCATTCAAAACTGACCAAATCATCAGTGCAATCCTGTTATTTTCTTAATAAGATTTAAATCATCAGTATCACATAACTGAAATAAACCCCAATAAAAGCACCAAAACAAATGACTTGTTTAACAAACACAATGACATAAAAAGTTTAATACAAATATTACTTTGAATTAATTATTTAAAACTAAATATATTGACTACACATACATCCAACATAAAAAGTAAATACTTGAAATCCACAACATATATAAAAATGATAACTCAATCATATTTTATACTTCAAAAAACAGTTTGTGACAACTAATCTCTATCATTGATACATACCAGTAGACAAGTGAAAATTATTAAGCACAACATATGGGCACTATATCATTGCCTTACGTAATTTGTAAGAGAATCATAGAATATATATAAAAAAAATTACAGATTTCACTGCAACATTGAAGAATATTCTTTAATAACAAAAAATATAACCCATACAGCTTGTTAAAGAAAATGATAACATTCAATACCACATACTATGATAGTAACTGAAAGACAAAAAAAAATTTGAAATCATACCAAATATGCCAGTGATAACTCAATCACACTGTATGCTTCAAAAAATAGTTTGTGACAACTAATGTCTATCATTGAGACATTCCAGTAAACAAGTGAAAATTAATTAAGAATAAGATGTGAACACAATATTATTGTCTTAACTAGTTTGTAAGAGACATAAAAATGTAAAAAAAAATATAGATTTCAGTGTAACATTCAAGAGTATTCCCTAATAACTAGAAATACAACCCATGTAGCTTGTTAAGGAATACGATAACACTGAATACCATATACTGATAATAGTAACTACAAGACAAATAAATATTTGAAATCCACATCAAATATGCCAATGACAACTCGATCATACTGCATGCTTCAAAAAAAATAATTTTCAAAAACTGTCTATCACTGAGACATTCCAGTATAAAAATAAAAATAAATAAATAAATACCCCCCTCAAGCAGCTGCTTTCCACAGAGGTCTGACAGGAGCCTGTCAGTTTATATGGCACAGTAGAAGATCTGAGAGGATGGCAGGACCTCAGCAGAAAACAACACAAACATCCATGCTTTAACCCAGGGCTCGAACCCAAGTCCCTTAGATCAGTGGGGCAGGGGTGGCTCAGTCAGTAGCATGCCAGGCTCGTAATCTGTAGTTCGCAAGTTCGAGTCCCAGCTGGGTCAGCGTTGAGATTTATCTCCGCAAAAATTCCCCGCCCTGCCCATGGTCAGTAGGGGACACCGATGGGCTTGGAAAGGCAGCCGTCCATCGGATGGGACGTTAAGCTGTGGCCCAGTGTGCGGGAGAGCCATACCCTGTGCACGTTAAAGAACACACTGGATGGCCTTGACGGGAGGCTACCATCTGTCTCCCAACAGCTGTTCCAGTGGGTCCCCTCCCCCAACCTTCTCTGAGCCTTCAGGGTCCATGTGACCTGGCCATTTAGCCCATGGTGTGCAAAAAAGTGCCACTCAGAGGTAAAACAACCCAACCCTTAGATCAGTAGCCAAGCGCGCTAACCACTCGGTCACAGAATTCCAGTATACATGTGAAAATTAATAAGTACAACATGTGGGCATTATTGTCTTACATAGTTTGTAAGAGATACAAGAATGTAAAAAAATTATAGATTTCATTGTAACACTGAAGAGTGTTCCATAATAACTAGAAATATAACCCATGCACCTTGTTCAGGAATATGATATACATTGAATACCATATACTGACAGTAACTAAAAGGCAAATAAATATTTGAAATCCACATCAAATATATCAATGTCTATCAAATTCAACAGATAGACATAGCTGGCATATGATTAATCATTTCACCAAAGTGCTCAATTTCCTTTTGAATGATTTCTTGGGTGCATATTTTGATTGTGTATAATTATGCATATACATATTTCACATGTTAACATAATTTTATGTAGCAAGTATATTATTTTATTCCCACATAAACACTAAAAATCTGTGCTAAACACAGTTTCTTTTTTCAAAATATGCTTTGCAATATTAACATGTCAATAATTGATTTTTGTGGTTTAGAAATTGCTGTTCTACATTACTGGATGTAAGTGTTTGAAAAACAGCATACCCACATTTATAGGAATTTCCACATTTATAGGAATTTCAGTAAGATAAGTTAGCCCTCTATGGTCACACATATTATTTAGCTGCTGAGGTACATGCAATACTAAATCTCTTTTTGTTGTTAAATGATCAACATAGGTAATACAAAATGTTTTATTTTTTGTATTATGGCATGCATACATATGATCTACTATTATTAATATAGTAGCCAGGAACACAACATTTACAGCACATATTAAGAATAATAATTACTATAAATACTAGAATTTAAACAATATACATAAAACAGAATAAATAGAACTTACATTTTGCAAACAAAGGTAAAGTAGCAAACAGCAATGGCAACTAATAGCAAGCGTAAAATCAAGTCTCGTGCTTTGACTGAGCCTCTGCTCCGGTAAGCCTCTGGTGGCACAGCCTAAATCATGTGACATCAGGCTTTCCCTTGTGACCTAACCATTTAACCCATTGTATGCAAAAACGTGGTGCTCAGAGGTAAAATATCACAATAACTCTCCTGCATGATCATGGTTCAATATCACATATGATGGATAGCAGCATATTTCAAGGCTATAAAAGTCCCATTTCTCATCCGGGGGTCAGGTGAGATTTAGCATACATAAATCCCAATGTTGGCACATTTGACACATATAAATTGAAATCTGAGAGAGATCAAAATTGTTTTAAACAATGAGTATCATAGTTGATTAACATGTTTCTTCAGTTTGTTTCTCCTTTAATAGGAAGGATTGGAGGAAAGCAGTTTGTTGCATGAAATTCAGATACGTTTTATATTCTGTCCCCACCAAAGATTAAATTATATAAAATTTCCTAGAAATTATAATTGCTACTGTTGTAATTTCTAGATTATTGGTTTTAATCCCATTAAATGCATTTTTTTTTTGTAGAATAAGAAAAAAATTTTGTTGATTATAAGAAACAGTCAGTATGTTTACATTTGTGATTTCTTATTTCAATTCCACTATTACATATTACCAGATTTGTAACGAAAAAAATAAAATAGGGACAACTGAATAAAAAAAAACACAAAAGGGGGCAAGAGACAGGATTTTATTTTAGTAAAACATTCCCACCTTCTCTGTTTTAAAAAAATTCTTCAAAAATTCATGAAATATGCACAAGTTTTTTAGCTCCATTACCCTTACTAACTCTCAAGGGGGGGGGGGGGGCAATTACCCCTTTCCCCACTTTATATCCGGCTCTGTATAATACATATTTGCATGTATAGTTTATTAAAGTTCAAAGCATAAAATGTTTTAAACTATTTATTGGCGACACATCAATAAAATTTAAAAAATCATGCAAGCATTTCTTTTATTATTGTTCCATTCATTTAAATTTATTTATTTATATGAAATATTTGTGAAAATCAAAGTAATACTTATGTAATGGAAAGGGTATACAGTATTCTGCTACAGCTATTCGAAACAGGAATATTCATTGCCCCAATATATTTATTAAATTGAAATAATGTAAATGCACTTTTCTTAGAGATAAAATTAACAGTAGAAGTAGTAAATATCATACTAGAGGTAGCAAATATCATAGCAGAAGCAAGCAAAACATGCAAAAAAGTAGGCTTGATTGTGGCAGTAGAAAGTTTGTTTCGGAAGCATCAACAGACCAGGATGCCGCCACTACCCTTATGTGGCGGCATCCTGGTCTTGGACAGGGAAAGCGCATTAGGGTATCACCTCTCATTTTTACTTCATTCTTACTTCCATGGATGTCAACATAATATCACAGTAGTGATAAAATGATAATCACGGCCGGCTGCTTAAGCCGCTGCAAGAAGTGGTACCGAGTCGTCCGTCTGTGCACGAATGCATACTTCAATGTTTAATATTCCCTGAACAAAGCTCTATCCCCAACAAAAAACTTAGCAAAAATTATTTTTTGATATTTTTTTTAAAATATTAAATTAACTGTGGTAGCTAGGCGTAAACTGGAAGGAGAGCTGTGCACCAATCCCTAGTGATGATGCACAGAACCAGTCAGGTCTAGCACCTAATGTCCGACCCCGCCTTCTCGTGGTGCAGGCCGTTAGTACCTTTCAAAAGAGATATTCTCTTTTGGAAGGGAATGGAAGGGGAGGGCTGCCAGTTCAGTATGGCCTACTGATCTGGTCATCTATGGCCACTTTTTTCTTTTTTTTCAACCCTGCTGAGGAGTGGTCAACTTCACAGGGTCCTGGTGCTGACCATTTATACCTACTAGACTGGATTTGTTTATGGATTTGAGCTTGATTATGGATCCTGGACTTGCTGCACTGGTGGGCCTCTGTTGAGGGAGAGTCTGCCGCTGTGTTTTCTGTTTGCTTCTGGGTTGCCAGCTATAAGTGAACAGAGGCATGGGATACCTTATATCAGCTGGTGGATAATCCTAATCAGAGGCCATCGCAGGTACCTGAACCTTACTTAGCTAGTTGGGCATCGTCAAGCCTAAACTGGAGTAATGTGTCTCAGGCAGGCCATGTGGCTCTTGAAAAAGTCCACTTGAAAAGGTGGTGCCTGAAGTTCCTACCAGCATCGGTGACTTCAGCCTTTAGCAGAGGAAGAACAGGTCTTTGCCCCATGCCTGCGATCAGGGGGCTGTTTGATATTGTTGGCCCTACCAATCTCAATAAACCTAATTTCTTTAAAAATCCTACTATTCATTTTCTCTCTGCAGGAACGTGGAACGTGAGGACATTACATAGAGATTATTCTCTTGATGTCCTCATGCAGGAATTCCAGCGCTATAACCTAGATATTCTAGGCTTGCAAGAGACCAGATGGACAGGTAAAGGTGAGATACTTAAAAATAACTTTAAATTTCTCTTTACAGGGAGGGAGGATGGAAAGCATCACCAAGGTGTGGGTCTGCTGCTCAGCAGACATGCTAGTGGTGCTCTTCTAGGATATGAGTGCATTAATGAAAGGTTTCTTACAGCAAAATTTCAGACAAGCATTAAAGACTTGAATGTTATCTGCTGTTATGCCCCCACTGAGGATGGCGATGAGGATGAGAAGGATAGGTTTTACGGACAACTTCAGGATATTTTGAATTCTGTCAAGAAAGGAGATATTACCCTTGTTCTTGGTGACTTCAATGCCAAAGTTGGTACTGACTCTGACCTTTGGAGAGGAGTAATAGGCCCTTTGGTATTGGTAGCTGCAATGACAATGGGCAACGTCTCCTACAGGTAAGTAAACTCAATGGATTCAGAATAACCAACACTTATTACAAACACCACGACATACATAAGTACACATGGGTTTCACTGATGGGCTGCATAAGAATATGATTGATTACATATTAATTAACAGCAAATGGGCTAGTTCTGTTAGAAATACCAGGGCATAAAGGGGAGCTTAAATTGGATCTGACCATTACCTTGTTAAAAGTGTCTTGCAATTAAACTTAAAAAGTGTTGTGCTAGAGTTAAAAAATTTACCTTTAATACCGAAGCTCTGAAAGACCCAGTTATAGCTAAAGCTTACCATGATAGGTTACTTAGTCATTATGACAGTCATGCTTTGCTTAGGTTGAGGAAGAATGGGGCCATTTTAAACAGTCTTTTTTGGAAACTAACAGTACTCTTTTAGGAAAAAAGGAGCAGAGGAAAAAGAATTATTTAAGTGATAAGGCACTTGAGCTTATTTCAGAAAGAAGGAACTGCAGGAATGTCCTTAATCAGTACCCTACTAGTCCTAATAGAAAGGATTACAGAGAGCTTAATAAACGTGTAAAGGATCAGTTAGCTACTGATAAGAATCTTTGGCTTGATGGTTTGGCTGACAAAGTCGAGGAAGCAGTTAGACAGCACAACAGCAGAGAGCTGTACCAGATTGTTAATGTTTTGTGTGGTAGAAAACGGACAGGCATACAAGGATTGAAGGATAAAAAAGGTAAGGTTATAGAAGGGGAGGATTCTGTCATGACTAGGTGGGCTGAGCATTTCAGTGATGTTCTAAACAATGTGGTTAGTTCTACTCTCATTGTTTGTAATGATGATAGGTGCATTGGCAGCTTTAATGTTGGCCCTATAACACAATCTGAAGTTACTTTGGCTATCTCTAAACTTAAACTTCATAAATCTCCAGGGGTAGATGAAATTACTACAGAAATGCTCAGAGCTGGGAATGTTTCGGTTACCACTTGGATGACTGAAATTTTGAATAACTTTTATGATAAAGGCATGGTTCCTAAAGATTTTACCAGAGCTATTATTATCCCTATTTTCAAAAAAGGTGATCGCAGTTCTTGTGATAACTATAGGGGTATCAGCCTACTCTTTGTTCCAGGTAAAGTTCTTTCCATGATTGTGCTTAATAGAATTAAGAATCTGGTTGACAGGCAATTGCGTGATGAGCAATGTGGATTCAGAAGTGGTAGGGGATGTGTAGATCAGATATTTTCACTTAGGCAGATTCTTGAGAAATGTTTAGAGTTTCAGAAACCTTTGGTTGCTAGCTTTGTTGATTTCAAAAAGGCTTTCAACTCTGTTGATTGTCATAATTTGTGGTTGATTGCGAGATCATATGGTATACCAGACAAGTTAGTTAACATAATGAAAGCTCTCTATAATAACACTGAGTCATGTGTGAGAGTTGGTAAGTCTTGTAGCAATTGGTTTAGCATTACTTCTGGTGTTCGACAAGGGTGCATCTTGTCTCCTTTTCTCTTTAGTTTGGTTGTTGATTATGTTATGCGAAATTCACTTCAAGGGAAAGATTTTGGCCTTAATTGGGCTGGAGATACGAAAATTTCTGATTTAGATTATGCTGATGATTTAGCCCTTTTGGCAAATGATGTTGATGAGACTGGTAGTAGAGTAGGTTTGGTTATAAACAGAGAGAAAACTAAAGTGATGAAAATTGGTCAGGCAGGTTGTGATTCAGTTAATCTGAATGGTTGCAGTCTTGAGCAGGTGTCACAGTTTAATTACCTTTTGAGCTATGTAACTGATACTGGTGATGTGCGGCATGAGATTAACAGACGAATAGGTATTGCTGCCAGGACTTTTAAGAATCTATGGAGATTGTGGAAAAATAGGCGTATACACCTAAAGACTAAAATTAGACTGTATAATAGTTTGGTTCTTTCTAGGGTTAGTTATGGTAGTGAAACTTGGAAGCTATGTAAACAAGATAACAGGAAACTAGATGCTTACGCAGTATCTTGGGTATTAGGTGGTATAACTTTGTAACTAATGATGAGGTTAGGCAAAGGAGTCTGCAACCTCCTTTAAGCAGCATATTGTGCAGAGAGAGACTCCACTGGTTTGGCCATGTTGCCCGTATGGATAATTATAGATTGGTGAATAAGGTTATGAGCAGTGTGCCTGGAGGCCTCTGAAGGAGGGGGAGACCTAGGATGCGGTAGGCTGACAATGTCAAACTGGACCTTGTTAGAATTGGTGTGCAGTGGCCGGATGCAGCAGACGTAGCTCAGACAGATATGCTTGGAGAATTATAGTGCACGGTCTGGTTGGACCTCCGTAGCCCATGACTGCTTGAGGATGATGATGATGTACACAGCATGAGCAGCACACTAACCACCAAAAGAACAGTAGTAGCAACACTTATAACTCTACTGGCCTGTAATGCAGATAACTGAAAAATTAAGCATTAACTCGCGATGTCAAATTGGGGTGACAGAACACTTCCGTTTCTGCGGATGTCAGGTCAGTCCTTAAAAATGAATTTACAAAAATCCTCAGATTGTTTACTTTAAATCTAGCCATCCTAAGTATGATACCATCAAGTTTAAATACTGGAACAGAGCTTTAAATATACTTACAACCTCTACAACAACCACAAGATTTCTGCTCCGATATACTAGAATATGAATACGTTTTTCGGAACATTTTATTTCCAAAAAATATACCGCAATTAAAACAAAAAAACTAACACTTAGCAACACTTCTATAAGAAACTACTCTGCGAATAACATACACGTACAAGGTTACGGTTATTTTAATAATATTTTCATCTGTGTAGAAGTTTTAAGTTAAATTCTGATATGTATAAGGCTTTACAATTTCTGCTTTAGAAAATAGGCCTCTAAGAAATAAGGTTAAAGAATAATATGTTTTTCGGTTTTTGTTAGAAATAGATTGTTTTGGTGACTAATTAAGACAAATATGAACATGAAACAAATTTTGATATGAATGCTTCGAAATTAGGACGATATTCGAAATTTCTCTTCCATTCACATAATATGCAATAGGATATTGTAATTTAAATACTTGGGAATTGTCATAAGCTATAAACAAATTACTCCCTACGCTTTCTTCCCCCGTAAAAAAGGGAGTTATGCGTCGAATGAAACTTGTGACATAGAGAGCGTCACAGGTTGTAAACAAATTACTCCCTACGCTTTCTTCCCCCGTAAAAAAAGGAGTTATGCGTCAAATGAAACTTGTTACATAGGAGCGTCACAGGTTATAAATCCCCCCCCCCCCTCCAAAAAAAAAAAAAAAAAGAAGACGAAAAGATGTAAAGGATTGTTCTACTCAGGTCCGAATCTAGGCGAAAAAAAATTAAACTTATTTATATTTCATGGATTTTTGAAGCAATATATTTGAAAGATCTGTAAAATGGAGGACGAAACATTATACTGCAATGGAAATCCAGTCTCTTGGCCCCCTGTTTATATTTTTCTGCTTTAATTTTGTTTCTTGCCCACCGCAGACCATCGCAGACCATTTTTACCACCGCTTGCCCACCGCAGACCATTTTTAAATCTAAATACGGTTCTGGTGAAGTGGTGAATGTTGTCGATCATAAAAATATAACTCCACCCCCTGCTTTCTTCCTCCCTAAAAAAAAAGAGGATATTTGATGAAAGTTATTATATTTTTCGAATGCAAAAGCCAAAATTTACTAGTCAAATGTCAAATGAAAGCTCATATTAGGACTGTCATGACCCCCCCCCCCACTATTCTCTCCTCCTCTAAAAAGGAACGGAAATTTCGCGGAGATCTATCATAAATAATTATATATTCAATTAAAGCTTGTGACGTCTTCAATTCTGTGGACTCCTTCAAAGGTGACACCAAATAAAGGGGAAGAAAAATGTGGTCCTTGTTTATAAGTATTATGTTTATGATTTGCTTGCTCAGCAAAATTTATCAAAGGATGGACAATTGCATTTCACATGTGAATAAAGCAATTTTAACCTAGATCGTTATGACAATTATTTATGACTATAGATATATGACTGAAAAATCCATACATTAAATGAACGCTTCTGAAGGGAGGTGTTCTTAGCAAGAAGATAAATACATATAAAAAAGTTATCTTCTTATATGCACCCGGAAAAGCAAAAAATAAACTTAAAACCTATGGATGGTACACAGAGACCTATCTAGGGTGGTACGTCTTTTGCACCATCGACGTACCAGCCCCCTCCCTCCACCCGAAAAATCATTTTTAATCTTTCCTGTCTGGTTTTGATTTGAGAAAACATTCAGTGCTAAAGTGGGTATTTCATTAGAATTGGCTTGTTAGGAGAGTATGCTTCTATTGCTCATATAGGCATAGTTCTATCTGGAATAATAGTAAGCAGAAAATTAAGGTTGAATGGGTGTTTAATAATAATATTGCGACATGGAGTTTGCTCCTCTGACTTATTTTATTTAGTAAATTTATTTTATGAATGCTTTCACTCTGGAATCAAATAATTTTTCGTTAGAATTCAATTTTAAGGGGGATCTTAACTTTATTCCCCGGTGTAATATTTTGGTGATTTATTTTTAGTGTTGTAATTATGTCTGCTGTCCCCTCTTTAAATTTAGTAAGGGAAATTTTATTTATAATAAGTCTGTTAATATGAGGCTCAGGAGTGCTATTTGAATTACCTTTACTTTCATTTCTTTGTGCTATGTTTATTTACACTTACATAAAATTACTTAAAATTATATTTCAGTAATTGCGAAACCCTATTCAAGTTGACCCCTTTACCCCCCGAAACTAAATCCTGAGTAACAACAAGAATGTCTCCAATTTACCTACACAACATGATTGCCAGCGCCCTAATCTTCCTTTGAAGTGAATACGAATTCAACAACTGATTACATCATCGATATGTTTTTGGTTTACTTTGTACGTTTAGGAGACTTATAGGAATTTAGTAATTTTTGAGTTGCCAGCACTAAGTGAACAGAGGCATGGGATACCTTATATCAGCTGGTGGATAATCCTAATCAGAGGCCATCGCAGGTACCTGAACCTTACTCGCTAGTTGGGCATCGTCAAGCCTAAACTGGAGTAATGTGTCTCAGGCAGGCCATGTGGCTCTTGAAAAAGTCCACTTGAAAAGGTGGTGCCTGAAGTTCCTACCAGCATCGTGACTCCAGCCTTTAGCAGAGGAGGAACAGGTCTTTGCCCCATGCCTGCGATCAGGGGGCTGTTTGATATTGTTGGCCCTACCAATCTGAATAAACCTAATTTCTTTAAAAATCCTACTAATCATTTTCTCTCTGCAGGAACGTGGAACGTGAGGACATTACATAGAGATTATTCTCTTGATGTCCTCATGCAGGAATTCCAGCGCTATAACCTAGATATTCCAGGCTTGCAAGAGACCAGATGGACAGGAAAAGGTGAGATACTTAAAATTAACTTTAAATTTCTCTTTACAGGGAGGGAGGATGAAAAGCATCCCCAAGGCGTGGGTCTGCTGCTCAGCAGACATGCTAGTGATACTCTTCTAGGATATGAGTGCATTAATGAAAGGTTTCTTACAGTAAAATTTCAGACAAGCATTAAAGACTTGAATGTTATCTGCTGTTATGCCCCCACTGCGGATGGCGATGAGGATGAGAAGGATAGGTTTTACGGACAACTTCAGGATATTTTGAATTCTGTCAAGAAAGGAGATATTACCCTTGTTCTAGGTGACTTCAATGCCAAAGTTGGTACTGACTCTGACCTTTGGGGAGGAGTAATAGGCCCTTTTGGTATTGGTAGCTGCAATGGCAATGGGCAACGTCTCCTACAGGTAAGTAAACGCAATGGTTTCAGAATAACTAACACATATTACAAATACCGCGACATACATAAATACACATGGGTTTCACCTGATGGGCTGCATAGGAATATGATTGATTATATATTAATTAACAGCAAATGGGCTGGTTCTGTTAGAAATACCAGGGCATATAGGGGAGCTTAAATTGGATCTGACCATTACCTTGTTAAAAGTGTCTTGCAACTTAAACTTAAAAAGTGTTGTGCTAGGTTAAATGACGTTCAACAGAGTTTTACCTGATGGCATGGTTCACCTGATGGGCTGCATAGGAATATGATTGATTATATATTAATTAACAGCAAATGGGCTAGTTCTGTTAGAAATACCAGGGCATATAGAGGAGCTGAAATTGGATCTGACCGTTACCTTGTTAAAAGTGTCTTGCAACTTAAACTTGAAAAGTGTTGTGCTAGGTTAAAATGACGTTCAACAGAGTTCACCTGAAGGCATGGTTCCCAAAGATTTTACCAGAGCTATTATTATCCCTATTTTCAAAAAAGGTGATCGCAGTTCTTTTGATAACTATAGGGGTATCAGCCTACTTAAAGGTTAAAATTTACTTTTAATACAGAAGCTCTGAAAGACCCAGTTATAGCTAAAGCTTACCATGATAGGTTACTTAGTCATTATGACAGTCATGGTTTCCTTAATACTGAAGTTGAGGAAGAATGGGGCCATTTTAAACAGGCTTTTTTGGAAACTAACAGTACTCTTTTAGGAAAAAAGGAGTAGAGGAGACAGAATTATTTAAGTGATAAGGCACTTGAGCTTATTTCAGAAAGAAGGAACTGCAGGAATGTCCTTAATCAGTGCCCTACTAGTCCTAATAGAAAGGATTACAGAGAGCTTAATAAACGTGTAAAGGATCAGTTAGCTACTGATAAGAATCTTTGGCTTGATGGTTTGGCTGACAAAGCCGAGGAAGCAGTTAGACAGCACAACAGCAGAGAGCTGTACCAGATAGTTAATGTTTTGTGTGGTAGAAAACGGACAGGTATACATGGATTGAAGGATAAAAAAGGTAAGGTTATAGAAGGGGAGGATTCTGTCATGGCTAGGTGGGTTGAGCATTTCAGTGATGTTCTAAACAATGTGGTTAGTTCTACTCCCATTGTTTGTAATGATGATAGAAGCATTGGCAGCTTTAATGTTTTCCCTATAACACAATCTGAAGTTATTTTGGCTATCTCTAAACTTAATCTTCATAAATCCCCAGGGGTAGATGAAATTACTACAGAAATGCTCAGAGCTGGGAATGTTTCGGTTACCACTTGGATGACTGAAATTTTGAATAACTTTTATGATAAAGGCATGGACCCAAAGATTTTACCAGAGCTTTTATTATCCCTATTTTCAAAAAAGGTGATCGCAGTTCTTGTGATAACTGTAGGGGTATCAGCCTACTCTCTGCTCCAGGGAAAGTTCTTTCCATGATTGTGCTTAATAGAATTAAGAATCTTGTTGACAGGCAATTGCGTGATGAGCAATGTGGATTCAGAAGTGGTAGGGGATGTGTAGATCAGATATTTTCACTTAGGCAGATTCTTGAGAAATGTTTAGAGTTTCAGAAACCTTTGGTTGCTAACTTTGTTGATTTCAAAAAGGCTTTCGACTCTGTTGATCGTCATAATTTGTGGTTGATTCTGAGATCATATGGTATACCAGACAAGTTAGTTAACATAATGAAAGCTCTCTATAATAACACTGAGTCATGTGTGAGAGTTGGTAAGGCTTGTAGCAATTGGTTCAGCATTACTTCTGGTGTTCGACAAGGGTGAATTTTGTCTCCTTTTCTCTTTAGTTTGGTTATTGATTATTTTATGCAAAATTCACTTCAAGGGAAAGATTTTGGCCTTAAATGGGCTGGAGATATGAAAATTTCTGATTTAGATTATGCTGATGATTTAGCCCTTTTGGCAAATGATGTTGATGAGATGAACTCTTTCATTCAAGCTGTTGATGAGACTGGTAGTAGAGTAGGTTTGGTTATAAACAGAGAGAAATCTAAAGTGATGAAAATTTGTCAGGCAGGCTGTGATTCAGTTAATATGAATGGTTGCAGTCTTGAGCAGCTGTCACAGTTTAATTACCTGGGGAGCTATGTAACAGATAATGGTGATGTGCGGCATGAGATTAACAGACGAATAGGGATTGCTACCGGGGACTTTTAAGAATCTATGGAGAGTGTGGAGAAATAGGCGTATACACCTAAAGACTAAAACTAGACTGTATAATAGTTTGGTTCTTTCTAGGGTGAGTTATGGTAGTGAAACGTGGATACTTTGTAAACAAGATAACAGGAAACTAGATGCTTTTGATTCCAGATGCTTACAAAGTATCTTGGGCATTAGGTGGTTCAACTTTGTAACTAATGATGAGGTTAGGCAAAGGAGTTTGCAACCTCTTTTCAGCAGCATATTGTGCAGAGAGAGAGACTCCTCTGGTTTGGCCATGTTGCCCTTATGGATAATTATAGATTGGTGAATAAGGTTATGAACAGTGTGCCTAGAGGCCACAGGAAAAGGGGGAGACTTAGGATGCGGTGGGCAGACAATGTCAAACAGGACCTTGTTAGAATTGGTGTGCAGTGGCCGGATGCAGCAGATGTAGCTCAGGACAGACATGCTTGGAGAATTAAAGTGCACAGTCTGGTTGGACCTCCGTAGCCCATGGCTGCTTGAGGATGATGATGATGATGATGATGCATACAGCATGAGCAGCACACTAACCACCAAAAGAACAGTAGTAGCAACACTTATAACTCTTCTGGTCTGTAATGCAGATAACTGAAAAATTAAGCATTAACTCGCGATGTCAAATTGGGGTGACAGAACACTTCCGTTTCTGCGGATGTCAGGTCAGTCCTTAAAAATGAATTTACAAAAATCCTCAGATCGTTTACTTTAAATCTGGCCATCCTCAGTATGATACCATCAAGTTTAAATACTGGAACTAAGCTTTAAATATACTTACAACCTCTACAACAACCAACAGGACCTTGTGAGAATTGGTGTGCAGTGGCCGGATGCAGGAGATGCAGCTCAGGAGAGATATGCTTGGAGAATTAAACTGCATGGTCTTGTTGGACCTCCGTAGCCCATGGCTGCTTGAGGATGATGATGATGATGATCATTTATATTAGCATAAAGGAGAAAAATTCGAAGCATATGCTCCAATAAAAATAGTGCACAGTTAATGAAATAACTATAGTGTTATTTGACTTCAATAAGAGGACTCGTGCAATAACATTTACAGGTAATTCCAAACCCTGTTTAAGAGAAATAAAAATTCATCTCCAAAAATAATGCACAATGGTAAATGTCAGATGTTTGTGAAAAGCTGATTAGATTGCTCACAGTATAAATAATATGAGAAAATAATTCAGTAGTCAATATTTTCATGTTTATGAAATCTGCAGTCATGTTAAAAGTAACGTTGAATAGTTAGATGCGAGTAAAGCAAAATGTCTAGATAGTTTTATTTTAGAGATCACCATTTGGATCACATTTGGCTACTGCAGGTAACTTGTTTAAAAATTATTAAATTATGCTGAAAATTTCCTATGCTGCCTTCATTTGGATAAACCTAAAACATAGGTATATCTTTTTTTTTTACTCTTTCAATTGCGTTGTATTTCAACTTTGGCACTGACAGTCAGGATTTGTCAAAACAGCTGTTTCATGTTTCTGGCAAAAGTAAACTTTGAATCATTAACAACAGATTTTCAACTAACAGATTACAACGTTATGTAAGCTGACAGATTACAACGTTACGAAGTTGTTAATTAAATGAAAGCTAGACAAAGAATGCAAGTCATAATGGCTGACCTGCAGTTTTGATCAAGGAGTATAGAGAAGAGGGGAGAGGTCCTAAACGAATTTCGCCGTAACAATAGGTGAAGCATAGGATGGCCATATGTTTGTGCCCATAAACACTGTGCCAAATATGTGCCAGATATCAAGTTATTTTATTTATTTTATATGATAAAAAAAATACACGAGTTAATAATATTTAAATATTATTAATTGATTATAGTCAAATTAAATAATACGTAAAAAATTATATAGATATATAAAATACGTTTAGAAGGTATAAAATGTTTCATTGTAGAGAAAAACTACTTTTGAAAGCTATAATAGATATGATTTAAAAAATTATACCGCGTAATTTGTCGGATAAATAGATTGGTAAGAACTTTGTTAACAAAGATATTTTCTTATTTAATTAACGTTATTTTATAATGATTCTATGCTTATTACTTGGCCAGGTTGACATATCTGGTAGCCTTCATTTATGCTGCCGCAACTCTCGCTGCAAGTGCCGAATACCACCTGCTTCTACTACCGGTGAAGGGAAGTATCGATCACAGAGTTCATAGGAGCCAAAATTGGCCTCCCATGCCCAAAGTGCATATTACACTTCAATGTCTTTAAATGTAAAAATAAAATACATGCATACATACACACAAAATCCTCATGCAGCCATGGGCTATGGAGGTCCAACCAGACTTGTAATTTTCCTCTCCAGATGTGTCTGTTCTGAGCTACTGCTGCTGCATTTGGCCACTCTAGGCCAATACTAACAAGGTCCTGTTTCACATTGTCTCCCCATCGCTTCCTAGGTCTCCCCCTTTTTCTGAAATCCTTAGGCACACTGTTTACAATCCTGTTTGCTAATCTGTAGCTATACAATACAGGCAACATGGCCAAAGCAATCGGTCTCTCTCTCTGCATAATATGCTGCTCGAAATATATTTTTTATGTTTTTTAATTAATACGCTTCAAAATACATTTGATAAATACATCCCCTACCACTTCTGAATCCCTACTGTTCATCACGCAGTCGTCCATCAATAGAATTCTTAATTCTCTTAAATATAATCATACAAAGAATTTTACCTGGAACAGAAATTAAACTAATTCCCCTATAATTATCACAAGAACTGAGATCACCTTTTTTAAAAATTGGAACAATTTTTAGTAAATCTTTAGTAAATCTTTTTCTAGTAAAATCTTTAGGAACAATGTCTTTATCATAAAAAATATTCAAAATTTCATTCAACCATGTGACAACACAGCTCTAAGCATTTTAGTAGTGAGTTCATCCACCCCTGGGGATTTAAGCAGTTTTAATTTAGAGATAGCCAATGCGACTTCGGAATGTTATATAGGACCATCATAAAAGTCAGTAATGTATCTATCCTCCTTATAAGCAATGGGAGTAGAAATAATCACATTATTTAGAACACCTCTGAAATGCTCAGCCTATCTAACCATCACAGAATTCTCACCTTCAACCACCTTACCATGTTTATTGCTCAATCCCTGTGTACCTGTCTGTTTCTTCCCACATAAAACATTAACACTCTGGTACAACCCCCTGTTGTGGTGCTGTCTAATTGCTTCCTCTGCTTTGTCAGCCCAGCTATCAAGCCAAAGATTCTTATCAGCTGTTAACTGATCTTTTACATGCTTTATTAAGCTTATTGTAATGCCATCTGTTAAGACTAGCAGGTTATTAATTCATATTACTCCTACATTTTCTTCGTTTGGAAAAAAATTCCATTGCCTTATCACTCAAATAATTCTGTTTCCTCTGCTGCCTTTACCCCCCTGCCCCGATTCGGAACCACCTTGTCGAGGTGTGTGTGCATGTGTGTGTGTGTGTGTGTGGGGGGGGGGGGGCTTGAGGGCCTAAATGAAGTCGAAGGCTATGCTGACCAGAGTGGGACTGGCCGGACTAAGAGTTCCCGTCACGGGAGCCAAGGCAACTTGGATCTTTATATTCTTGTTTGTGGCAGTCTGGGACGTAGATTAAATTTAGGTTTTTACCAATTGATGAGCTTTACTACTATAGTACTGTTCGCCATTAGGTAGTTGGGGATGAGCTGTATCTATATGGTACTGTCTTGCCCCTGACCGTATATAGTGGTAAACATGGCATTATCCCTATACTGGTAGTGCCTCAGGCGGAACTAGTGGGTTTTGCATCATACATATTTACCTGTTGCCTTTTACCCAAAACAGTACTGTTGTTTTAAAGAAAAGCCTGCTTAAACTGATCCTACTTTTTCTCAAATTCAGCAGTAAGCAAACCACGATTGTCATAATGACTAAGTAGCCTATCATGGTATGCTTTGACTATATCTGAATGTATCAGACCTTCAGTGTTGAAGATAATTTTCTTAAACTTAGCACAACATTTCTTAAGCTTGAACTGCAAGACACTTTTGACCAGGTAATTGTCAGACCCAATTTCTGCTTCCCTGTATGATCTGGTATTCCTGGTTCATTAGATGTTAATTAAAATATAATCTATCATATTCATGTGAACCCATCAGGTGAAACTCATGAATATTTATAAATGTCTCGGTGTTTGTAGTATGTGTTAGTTATTTGTAAAGCATTAAGTTTTCTTACTTGCAGGAGACGTTCTCCATTGCCATTTCAACTACCAATGCCAAAGGGACCTAAAACTCCTGTCCAAACGTCAGAGTCAGTTCCAACTTCAGCATTGAAGTCACCTAGCACAAGAAAAACATCTCCTTTCTTCACTTAATTCAAAATATCCTGAAGCTGGCTGTAAAACGTATCCTTCTAGTTCTCATCAGATTCCTTTGTGGGGGACTCTCATATAAAGATGACATTCAAGTCTTTAATTTTTGTTTTAAATTTTGCTGCAAGAAATCTTTAATTAATGAAGTCATGTCCTAGAAGAGCATCACTGGAGTGTCTGCTGAGAAGCAAACCTACACCTTGGAGATTCTTTCCATCCTCCCTCCCTGTAAAGAAAAAAATTAAAGTTATTTTTAAGTATCTCACCTTTACCTGTACATCTGGTGTCTTGCAAGCCTAATATGTCAAGGTTATAACGCTGGAGTTGCTGTGTGTGGACAACAAGAAAATAATCTCCTTGTAATGTCCTCACGTTCCACATACCTACAGAGAGAAAATGATTTGTAGGATTTTGAAAGAAACTAAATTTATTGAGAGAGGCAGGGCAAATGATATTAAACAGCCCACTGATCGCAGGCATAGGGCAAAGACCTACCCCTCCTCTGCTAAAGGCTGAAGCCATCGATGCTGGTAGGAACTTCAGGCACCACCTTTTCAAGAGCCATATGGTGTGCCTGAGACACATTACTGCAGTTTAGGATTGAGGATGCCCAAATAGCTAAGTGAGGGTTCAAGCACCTGCGATGGACTCTGATCAGGATTATCCACCTACTGATATAAGGTATCCCATGTCTCTATTCACTTAGGACTGGGCAACCCACAAGCAAACAGACACAGTTGCAGATTCACACTCAACAGAAGCCCACCAGGGGAGCAAGTCCAGGATCCATAATGAAGCTCAAATCCATAAACCAGTTGAGTTTAGTAGGTATAAATGGTCAGCACCAGGACCCTGTAAAGTTGACCACTCCTGAACAGAGTTGAAAGAAAAAAGTGGCCATAGATGACCAGATCAGTAAACCAAATTGAACTGGCAGCCTTCCCATTCCATTCCCTTCCAAAAGAGAATAACTCTTTTGAAAAGTACTAAAGGCCTGCACCATGAGAAGGCGGGGTTGGACATTAGGCACTAGACCTGACCGCTTGCGTGCATAATCAATGTGGATTAATACATAGCTATACTTCCACTTTATGCCTAGCTATCATTTACAGACCGAAAATAAAATAGACTATTTTCATTTGAGTAGAATCTAAAGTTCTAACAGTACTCTTACAAATTCTAGTCATAAATGCAAAAAAAAAGTTATTTTATTTAAAAAAAAGAAATATATATACTTTTATCATCATCATCATCATCATCAACCTCAAGCAGCCATGGGCTACGGAGGTCCAACCAGACCATGCAATTTAGTTCTCCAAGCAAGTCTATCCTGAGCTACATCTACTGCATCTGGCCACTGCACACCAATTTTAACAAGGTCCTGTTTGACATTGTCTGCCCACCGCATCCTAGGTCTCCCCTTCTTTCTGAGGCCTTTAGGCACACTGTTCATAACCCTATTCGCCAATCTATAATTATTCATATGGGCAACATGGCCAAACCAACGGAGTCTCTCTCTGCACAATATGCTGCTTAAAGGAGGTTGCAAACTCCTTTGCCTAACCTCATCATTAGTTACAAAGTTGAACCACCTAATGCCCAAGATACTGCGTAAGCATCTGGAATCAAAAGCATCTAGTTTCCTGTTATCTAGTTTACATATACTTTTATAAAGGGCCCTATCTACTTATCAGAATGAATGTCAAGTATGGCAAATACAAGTTTACTCCAATCCAAACTTCTCGTGAATTGCAACAAGAACAAGCTCACTCAGTACTGTTTCACCAAGAACCTGCATGATTAGAACCTTGTGGTTTTGATAATTTATCTGAAGTGCTCCTGGATCTGACTAGTGCACTTGCGCAAATTATTATCTTCATTGTCTGTGATCTCTTGCATACATCGATAGCTCGTGGCACTGTATTTGAAAATATGTCAAAAAGTTTCTTAAATGCATATATTTCCATGCCTTGTCTGTGGAAAATAAAATCTGTAACAATGATTACAGCAATCTAGAAAAGAAGAATATGTAGTTGTAGTATGTAATTTTTAGATATGTGCTGCAAAGTCGAACCCATTTCTTACGTTATATTTTTTCGGTACCACCATGTTGCCCTGTGACTGCACCATGGCCCTTTCAATGTATTATAAGTAGTGTCAAGACAGAATATTCCCCCCCCCCATTGCACAGTGCTTTCCCCTATGATGTCAACGACCACGCCCACTTATTAATAACCAATTTGCTCTCTTATTAATATTTCATAACCTCTTATCAAATATCTCACCCTTCTTATTAAAACTCCGCCTAGACCCTCCATTTTGACCACAAACTCCCGAAATTTTTGCAAGTCCAGAGTCCGCCATTTTGAATTCTGCCATTTTGGTTTCAGCCGTCATCCGAAATTTCTCTACGTCCTGAGCTGGCTACTATTCGAAATAATTCTAATTGTGGCGCCACCTAGTGTTTAATACACGTACCATATTTAAAATAAAAACTTTTCCCACGGTGGGATTCGAGCACATATCCTTCACGTTAGGAGCTTACTAGTTCATTTATCCATTACGCCAAGGGTTGTATATGCTTAAAGGTGGCTGAAGCGGGAATTACCGATCATTACATAATAACATAGAAATATTATATTTCCGCCATTTATTTTTTATTGTAATTTAACACGCGAATTTCTACTTCCTGTATTTCTTTTCATTAAGCAACGAATTTTTTTATAACCTACGTATTTTTCAGACCTTGTAAATTAGCCTAGTATTTTTTATTAATCGTAAATTAAAATTTTTCATTCTTTTTAAATTAACACCCGAATATTTTAATACATACAAATTAACAGATGTATTTTTTAAGCCTTGTAAATTAACTCCCGAATACTTTATTCGCCTATTTCTCCACACTCTCCATAGATTCCTAAAAGTCCAGGCAGCAATCCCTATTCGTCTGTTAATCTCATGCCGCACATCACCAGTATCTGTTACAATAGCTCCCAAGGTAATTAAACTGTGACACCTGCTCAAGACTGCAACCATTCAGATAAATTGAATCAGCCTGTCTCACCAATTTTCATCACTTTAGTTTTCTCTCTGTTTATAACCAAACCTACTCTACTACCAGTCTCATCAACAGTTTGAATGAAAGAGTTCATCTCATCAACATCATTTGCCAAAAGGGCTAAATCATCAGCATAATCAAAATCAGAAATTTTCATATCTCCAGCCCATTTAAGGCCAAAATTTTTCCTTTGCAGTGAATTTCCCATAACATAATCAATATCCAAACTAAAGAGAAAAGGAGACAAAATGCATCTTTGTCGAACACTTGAAGTATAGAGAAGCTAAACCAATTGCTACAAGCCTTACCAACTCTTACACACGACTCAGTATTACTATAGATAGCTTTCATCATGGGCGTCCACAGAGGGGGGAAAACAGGGCACTTTCCCACCCCTGGGATCGAGTAAAACATTCCACAAATTATAATCGTAACAATTTAAACTTAATTAATATATATACATTATGAATGTGTTTTTGTATTGATGCAATACTGTATTCTATAATTTACTTGTGAAAGAAAAAACCGTAAGAAATTAAATAATTAGATAAAAATTTATTGATGTAATTGCTTGTCTCCAAGCTATGCTCTCCCCCCCCCCTGGAAAATTTTCTGCGGACGCCCATGACTTTCATTATGTTGACTAACTTGTCAGGTATACCATATGATCTCACAATCAACCACAAATTATGACGATCAACAGAGTCGAAAGCCTTTTTGAAATCAACAAAGTTAGCAACCAAAGGTGAAATCAACAAAGTTAGCAACCAAAGGTGAAATCAACAAAGTTAGCAACCAAAGCTTTCTGAAACTCTAAACATTTCTCAAGAATCTGCCTAAGTGAAAATATCTGATCCACACATCCCCTACCACTTCTGAATCCACATTGCTCATCACGCAATTGACTGTCAACCAGATTCTTAATTCTATTAAGCACAATCATGGAAAGAACTTTACCTGGAACAGAGAGTAGGCTAATACCCTATAGTTATCACAAGAACTGCGATCACCTATTTTGAAAATAGGGATAACAATAGCTCTGGTAAAATCCTTAGGAACCATGTCTTTATCATAAAAGATATTCAAAATTTCAGTCATCCAAGTGGTAACCGAAACATTCCCAGCTCTAAGCATTTCAGTAGTAATTTCATCTACCCCTGGGGATTTATGAAGTCTAAGTTTAGAAATAGCCGAAATAACTTCAGACTGTGTTATAGGGCCAACATTAAAGCCACCAATGCATTTATCATCATTACAAACAATGGGAATATAACTAACTACATTGTTTAGAACATCACTGAAATGCTCAGTCCAGCTAGCCATGACAGAATCCTCACCTTCTATAACCTTACCTTGTTTATCCTTCAATCCCTGTATACCTGTCTGTTTTCTACCACACAAAACATTAACTTTCTGGTACAGCTCTCTGCTGTTGTGCTGTCTTAACTGCTTCCTCAGCTTTGTCAGCCAAGCCATCAAGCCAAAGATTCTTATCAGTTGCTAACTGATCCTTTACACGTTTATTAAGCTCTCTGTAATCCTTTCTATTAGGACTAGTAGGGTACTGATTAAGGACATTCCTGCAGTTCTTTCTTTCTGAAATAAGCTCAAGTGCCTTATTACGCAGATAATTCTGTCTCTTCTGCTCCTTTTTCCCTACAAGAGTACTGTTAGTTTCCAAAAAAAAGCCCGTTTGAAATGGTCCCATTCTTCCTCAACTTCAGCAGTAAGCAAACCATGACTGTCATAATGACTAAGTAACTTATCATGGTAAGCTTTAGTTACAACTGGGTCTTTCAGAGCTTTAGTACCTTAGCTTTTAGTATTTTTAACCCTAGCATAACACTTCTTAAGTTTCAGTTGGAAGACACTTTTAATAAGGTAATGGTCAGATCCAATTTGAGCTCCCGTATATGCCCTGGTATTCCTAACAGAACTAGCCCATTTGTTGTTAATTAATATATTGTTGTGAATTTTAAAATGGATAGGAATTGAGCGTGAGTATTAATAATTATATTTTCAAACCAATTACAATACAATGCAAATTGTTAGAAAAATATTTATGAAGTATTTTATAAACAAATTAACTACTATCGTACATAAGTCATCAACCATTTTGTACAGAGCATACAATATCAGCTCTGTCTGTTCTACTAAAATACTACCTCTTCACTTTGTTTGCCATGTCACTTGAATACCTTTAGACGTAAACAAACTCTCGTCCTGTACTAGTTCCCTAAACTTTTGTTACTAACAGAAAACAAACATCCGCACACATACTAATAAATATACTTCTTATTTTCACTTATCGCGCACTGATTCAGAACATCTGAATGTCTTTTCTGATATCACAACATTTAACATAATTTTCTATCTTTTTCATTCTTCCGAATCGTTCTAAGTTCTAATTAGTTGGCTAAAATGAATCTCACGCAGAAGCACACAAGAGCGTTCATGTCACGTTATGTCATGAAGTCACTACTGCTCGTTGATCTGTCGTAACACTGTCCCCTCCTTAGGTCTTGTTCGTCCCGAACAATTCTGGATTTCGAAGTTTCTTCAGTTCTTCGATGAAACGGGACCAAACGATCCACGTGAACCACTTGCACTTTGTAGCTTGGCGTCGACGAATGCGATACACCACGTCGTTAATCCTGAACTTTCCCAAGGTTTCTGAAGTTTTGGAGATAGTGTCTTCTTTCTATGTGGATTGTATAGCCAGACAAGATCTCTTTGATTGAAAACGGTTCCATATATTTTACTGTTGTATCTGGTTTTGGTTCTGTCGCATACTAATTGATGTTATTTCTAACGGAGTGATGGATTTCTTCTAGTCGTTGTTGTAATTCTTGTACGTGTTGTGGAGCGGATACAGGCATTGCTTCGGGCCGACCATATAAAAAGTCACAGGGTAGACGTAACTCTCTTCCTAAAAGCATCATCGAAGGTGTCTGTCCAGTTGTCTCATTGCATTGCCGTTCTATATGTCAGCAAAAGGAGAGGTATATGGCGATCCCAGTCACGTTGATGGTCTTTCACGAATAATGCTAGATGCTGTGCAATTGTTCTATTGAATCTTTCAACCATACCATCCGACTTAGAATCTAATGAAGTTGTTAATGATTTTCTGAATGCCCAATAATTGACAGATGCCTTTAAACACATTGGATTCAAAATTCCGTTCTTGGTCAGAGTGGAGTTGTAAAGGTACTCCATACCTACTAATCGAGTCATTAACTATCATCTCTGCCACTGTTGTTGCTTCTTGGTCTTGGATGGGATAGACCTCAGGCCACTTCGTGAATAATCCATTACCACTAATAAATAGCGATTTCCATCATCTGTCCTAGAAAACGGCCCCATTACATTAATGGCTATTCTCTCAAAAGGGACATCAACATTACATATCTGCAGCTTACACCGACTCCTAGTCTTAGGGCCTTTCTTTGCTGCATATGCCTCACATTGCCTACCCTATCTTTCAACGTCTGCCCTACTTTTAAGCCAATGAAATCGTTACTTACAACCCTAATTATGGAACATCTTTTCAGTCCGATTCGGTTCAGTTCAATATCAGACATCTCCCCAATTTTTCCCCCTATATCCGGACATTGGCTGTTGTAGTGAAAGTGCCCATGAAAACTTTTAGTTACGAGTCGCCATTGATTATTGTGCTCATATAAGAAACCAGTATAAATAGCAATACAGAGTTATCTTTTCTAAAAATTTAGCCTTTTAGAACAGACTAAAACATATATTTCTGTTAATTTTTATATTCTTCTTAAAACAATTGCTAATTTTTTAGCCATTTTAGAAACGTATAGAGATGTTTTATTTCTTCATAAAAAATCAGGCCCGGATCTCAAAAAAAAAAAAAAAAAAGTCAAAGGGGGGGGGGGGGCAGGAAGGTAGTTGGTAGGCGGGAAACACAATCGAGCTGGAAAAATGTAAAAGGATGGGGGATTGAGAGACTGGATTTACTAAGCAGGTATAACATTTCTTCCTCCGTGTTGCAGATATTTGAAAAATTTCTTGAAATATACGTGAAATATAAATAACGTTAGAGGGGGAAATGCTCCCCCACTAGATCCGGCTCTGGGTGAAATAGAAAACGCCAACATCATGAATCTAAAAAGCTAAAGAATTAGAGATCGCCAAAGTAAATTCAGCGAATTTCTTGCTTAATACGACAAAGCACTTGTTTGATTTCAATGGTTTTCTGTTGAATTGGTCGATATGATCCTTTCATCTCTGTAAATAATCCACCTGTTTCATGCTAACGATTCCGGAGTTAATTTTTACTTTGCTACTCCCCCCTGCCCACGGTCAGTAGGGCACACCGATGGGCTTGGAAAGGCGCCGTCCGTCTGTCGGATGGGGCGTTAAGCCGTGGCACCGTGTGCGGAAGAGCCATACCCTCTGTACGTTAAAGAACACACTGGATGGCCCTGACGGGAGGCTACCATCTGTCTCCCAACGGCTGTTCCAGTGGGTCCCCTCTCCCAATCTTCTCCGAGACTTTGTGGTCCGTGTGACGTCGCCATTCATGCCATTGTGTGCAAAAAAAGTGCCGGTCAGAGGTGAAACAACCCACAACCCAACCCGCTATCCATCGCAGAATGTGCGATTTCGACATTCGTCTTCAAATAAATGCTCATGATTAAAAACAAATATATATATCGCTTACACGTGTCTTCTTCAGTAGTATTTTCCAGAGGAATTGGATTCGGTGGGGAGGATTTAAATTGAGGGGGGGGGGGTGAGTTTAGCCGATGTATTCCCTTTTACAAGGAGATAGAATATAAGTAAAATGATTGATTTGGTAATGCGTCATGCAACCAGTTGATCGCCAGGCTTGGGTTGGGTTGTTTTACCTCTGAGCGGCACTTTTTTGCACACCACGGGCTAAATGGCCAGGTCACATGGACCCCGAAGGCTCAGAGAAGGTTGGGGTTCAGAGAAGTTTCAAATATTCAAACATTCTCATTTTTTGGAAAAGTAACTGCAAGTTATAATGATGCGTAAGTACCCTCTGGAACAGCTGTTGGGAGACAGATGGTAGCCTCCCGTCAAGGCTATCCAGCGTGTTCTTTAACGTGCACAGGGTATGACTCTCCCGCACACGGGGCCACGGCTTAACGTCCCATCCGACGGCCCATCGGTTCCAAGCCCATCGGTGTCCCCTACTGACCGTGGGCAGGGCGGGAAATTTTGCGGAGATAAATCTCAACGCTGACCCAGCTGGAACTCGAACCTGGGAACTACAGATTACGAACCTGACGCGCTACCGACTGAGCCACCCCCGCCCCTGATCGCCAGGCAATAGTGTGTGTGTGTGCCTATGGAAATGGGCTATCTATGGTTGCACAGAGAATTCGTGGAGAGTGTACTAAGAGCCTTCTACTTAAATACATAGCATAAATATGGCCACTTCTTAATTTTTTAATCTTCTGATTCGTTCATTCAAAGGAGAATCAGAGGTATTTTCTGGACATGAAATTTCCGCAATGGCTTATATGAAATATTTCGAATATTTAAAAGTATGTTGTTACTTACGCATCATTATCACTTGCAGTTATTTTTCCAAAAAATGAGAATGTTTGAATATTTGAAACTTCTCAATTGGCACTATTCGCGTGATAACCAGAGTCTTCCACTTCCTTCGTGTTCCTTAAGACTGACTCAGTGACTGACTAACAGTTGCATTTGCTGATACTGACGGAAAATGGAGAAGTGCGAATCGCAATTATTCTTCCGCCTGTCTTATAAAGAGTGCGCACGCGTGAGTTCATTACACGCTTCACTGTCGAAGGCTTTTCTTTCTTACTATAGAGGAAATTAATTTGGTTGCAAAATTATTCTTAATATTACTGATCAAAGGAACCTGGGTTCGAGTCCCGGGTGAGCCATGGCCGTTTGTGTTGCTTTTCTGCTGAGGTCTCGCTTTCCTCACAAGACCTACTGTGGCGTATAAACTGACAGGTATGTATATATATATAAGACCTCTGTGGTAAGCAGCTGCTCCTAGGAATATTTTATTTATTTTTGAAAAGAAATTGCTATGCATGTATCTCCTTCTAAAAAAGATTAATTTTAGAAGAGAAAAAGATTAATTTTTAAATTGAAATTTTAACAGTTTTAAGCAATGAAAAGTAGGTAATTAAATAAAAAAAAGTTATATATTATTAATTACAAGTATTTGGCAATGCTAAAAAACCAGAATAAATAGTAACTGTTGACTACAACACAGCTGGGAAAAAGCCCCAACGATCTGATAGTTTCTATGCATATTAGTGACCCTTTCCGGGACTTAAATTTTAAAATACCAGGAAGACTAGAAAAACAGCATTACAGTCTCTGTTGAAAATGGAATATTCATTTTCGAAAAGAATGAAGTTCATCATCTTGCGACTTTAGCACCTTCTAACTGTGGAAATTTTAATTAATGGATGATCTGGAAAATGCAAATCATACTATTAGGGTGATTCATAAGTTCGCGTTTTTCACCATTCTAAATGTGGACATATCACCGTGTTGCATCTGCATACCTCTGAACGTAGTACTAAGGGAAAGTATATAGTCCACTGGGCCAATTCATAACTATTACAACTTTTGGAATCTTGGTTTCCATCCTCAGAAAAGTTTTACATTGAATAAGTTAAGTACTGAAATTCGTGCAATTTTATATCATTAGGAGAAAAAGGATTAAATCTACCGATGCAATCCTAGAAATATCGAAGTAGAAAGTGAGGAGGCAGTCTCCATTGGTGCCACTCAAGCTTGGTTCAAGAAGTTCGAAAATGGTGGAACGAGCCTCGGAAGTAAGCCGCAATAGGGACGGCCAATATCGGTAGATCACAGCATTCTATGCCACTCTGTTGAAGTCGACAAGCATTCACAACTTGGTTGCTCACAGGCACCTAGAAGGCAGCAACTGCAAAGCATCGGTATGATAGCTGGGAATTGGCGAATGTTCCACATGAACTGATCACTGAACAAGCTAACCATCATATCAAAGTGTACAGGAAATTCCTCTCTAATCCACGCGACCACCGTTTCGTTAAGCAAATTGTTAAGTGCTTTGACAAATTAATTTTTTTAACAATCCGAACATTCAAAGGCAGTGACTTGACCCAGCCTGCATGCACTTCTTGTCCCGAAGAGAGGACGATTTGAGTGAGGCGAAGGCAATGTTGTGTGTTGGACGAAATTTTGAGGATATAGTGTACTTTCAACTGGTTCACAATGGACGTCACATCAGTGCCGACTTCTACTCAGCAGAACTGGAGCGCGTGTACTCTGTGATGCTTCAACACTATTCAGGATAGGTAAATAGACATTAAGCACTTTTCGAATAAGGTAATGGAAAAGCGCACACTGAACCTCAAACCACAGAAAAAATTTCAGAACTGGCGTCTGAGTTTTTCTCACCCAGCGTTGGTCCGGACCTAGCTCCTTTTAACTACTACTTCCTTCACTCCCTGGTTCATTTTCTTCGAGGCAGGCGGTTGCATACATTTCAAGAAGCCGAAAATGGATATCAGGAGTTTTTCACCTGCAAGGACCAAGCATACTATCGAAGAGGAATCGAATAATTTGCCAACAGATAGCTACGAACTAATGAAAATGATGTTTTTTTTTGTTTCACTGTTCAAAGTTCGTTATTTATATTGTAATAATCATTTCTCAAGTGACGATAAAACGCACAGATTTGGAGTAAGAGGACAATTAATGTTAATGTAAACCCTAGGCTTATGACCTTCTGCTATGAATATTTTAAATCTCTAGCAGGAATAGATCGGTTGTAAGATTCTTTGAAATTGTTCATTTGCTAAATTTAGGGTCTTCTAATGGAAGGAAACTTAAATAATTGGAAGACTCGGAAAACACGAATCCTAATAATTTGTTAGTTACTATTTAACTGAAAATATAATTTTTCATTAATCTCTAAAAACAAAAGGAACGAGAAGGACGCATATCGCCTCTGGCTCACATGAGAACCTCGTTTTCAAAGAGAATGAAGTTTTTCCTTCACCTACTCTTTCACTCCTTAAAAGTTTTAATTTGAGCTAGCGGATGATGGGAAAATGCAAATAGTATTTTGTTAGTGATTATACAACATAACCGAATTCATCTTTTAATTCTTAAATTTAAAAGTTGCATTTCCCACACTACTCTCAGAAAAGTGAGTAGATTATGGCCATAAGTTGAATATCTCTTAAAAACTGCCACTAATTTTTCAAATTTCTGTTCTATACATATTTATAAAACTCGATAACAACTCTGCCGTTTCACATTTAGTGATCGGTTAAGATATATTATATTTTAAAACTATGGAGTATTTGAGAAATGCGAATGATAATATTTCATTAGTATCAATCAAACTAAAAAAGAGTTTTCTGATTATCATTTTGATTGTTTCCTATGGAAACTTCATGACGTTCATATTCCACCGCCAAAATTTCATATTTCCATCATTAATACATCGTTGCAATATTCTTTTGAAATTTTGGAATTTTCAATCTTTTTCACCTTTAGAGGGTGCAATTATAGTGTTCGAAAGATTCTGAAAGTGCGAATCATAATATTTCATCAATCCTATGTAACCCTAAAAAATATTTTTTAATTTATCTCTAAATACAAAAAATTATCTGCTGAAACAAAACATCGTGTTTCCCCTCCCCTGGGTCTAAGAGGTCAATTCATTGTAGCCAGTGAAACCATCATGACGCTCACATTCCACCACCAAAATTTAAAATTACTAACTTAAATACATTTTTTGCAATATTTGCTTGAAATTTTGGATTTTGCAAATGTTTCCACCGTTAGAGGGCGCAATTATGGTTTTCGGAAGATTTAAAAAGTGTGAATCGTAATATTTTATCAATTCCTATCTAACCCAGAAAAAAAATTTCATTTATCTCTAAAAAACAAATATCTGCTAAAATTAAAAATGTGTGTTTTCCCACCACCTCTGGGTCTAAGGGGTCAACTCACTGTTCGCAATGGAAACTTCGTGATCTTCACATTCCACCATTAATATTTCAAATTTCTAGCATAAATACATCGTTTGCAAGAGTGAAATTTTAAAGTTTGAACTGAATAAGAGTTTGAATTTTTGAACTTTTTCCATCGCTAGAGGGCGTAATTATAGCCTTAGAGAGATTTGGAAAATGCATATCGTAATATTTCATCTATACGTATCCAACACAAAAATAATTTTTAATTTATCTCTATAAACAAATGAGTTCGATATCTACAGACGGACAAGACAGACGACAAAGCGAAACAATTATCTTATCCAGCGTGTTCTTCCCTATCTCAAAGAAAACGAGATAAAAAAGCTGAATATCTGTAGACCGACAAACAGGAAAAGAAACGACAAAGCGAAAAACAGTATGTTGTTTTTTGAAAACGGATTAAGAACAGTAAACATTAAATTGCTTAGAAATGTTAATGGGATTCGTAGTAACAATCACGCACTAAGCTCAAAGTGGATGTCAAGAAATCCTCATTTTTTAAGGGGACTTGAATAACCGAAATTTAAGAGCTGAGAAGGTTCCTCCTAAGAGGAAAATCATCTCCTGTCCTCTTGGGGAAGCACACACCTGATAGCAAACGCATATTTTCTTGGGCATACAAAGTATTGATAATAAAAAATAATAATTAGTTGACACTAGAATTTCATAATTTGAGTTGGGTTGTTTTACCTTTGAGCGGCACTTTTTTGCACACCATGGGCTAAATAGCCAGGTCACATGGACCCCGAAGGCTCAGAGAAGGTTGGGGGAGGGGACCCATTGGAACAAGCTGTTGGGAGACAGATGGTAGCCCCCCGTCAAGGCCATCCAGCGTGTTCTTTAACGTGCACAGGGTATGGCTCTCCCACACGGGGACACGGCTTAACGTCCCATCCGACGGACGGCGGCCTTTCCAAGCCCATCGGTGTCCCCTACTGACCGTGGGCAGGACGGGAAATTTTGCGGAGATAAATCTCAATGCTGACCCAGCTGGGACTCGAACCTGGGAACTACAGATTACGAGCCTGGCGCGCTACCGACTGAGCCACCCCCGCCTCCACACACTTTGAAGATGTATAAATATATAACAGTATTATACTGTATTGTCCTTCTTTTAACAATTGCTGCTATCGATGCAATTGAAAGTTTTACTGTTCAGTTTTCACCAAAATCATCAATAACAATTTAATAAAATTAATGTGCAGTGCTGTCAGGGGCGTAGCGAAGTGGTTGGGGGAGAGAAATTTTCCAACTCGAAAATTAAATTTTGCCAACTGAGAAAATAATGTCTCTCTCACGTTCATACCTAGATTTTCGCTCCGTGGGGGTGGGGGGTGGAGTGGGGTGGGGGGGCGTTGAGATAATTTTCACAACTCTCCTGCATTTTGCCATGTAATTTCGCATTTTGCCATGTAATTTCGCATTTTGCCATGTAATTTCGCATTTTGCCAACTAGCCAAAATTTCCCAGAAATAACCCCAATATTTACATCTCGCTTGATATCGCAAGTCAGCGTGAATTCTCGCAAGTCAGCGTGAATTCTCGCAAGTCAGCGTGAATTTTCCCAACTTCCCTTGATTTTGCCAACTCTCTTTAATTTCACAAAACCAATCCCAATCTTTACTCTCTCCTAAATTTGCCAAGTCACTTCCAATTTTTCAAATTCTCAAAATTTGCCAAGTTTTCTCGATTTTGTCAACTCTCCTTAATTTCAGAAAAAAATCCCATTTTTTACAACTCGTCCGTATTTTATCAAGTGGACTCGAATTTTGCCAACTGCCCTAGATTTTCAGGTTCGAGTCCCTGCTGGGTCAGCGTTGAGATTTATCTCCGCAAAACTCCCCGCCCTGCCCACGGTCAGTAGGGGACACTGATGGGCTTGGAAAGGCCGTCGTCCGTAGGATGGGACGTTAAGCCGTGGCCCCGTGTGCGGGAGAGCCATACCCTGTGCACCTTAATGAACACGCTGGATGACCTTGACGGGAGGCTACCATCTGTTTCCCAACAACCGTTCCAGTGGGTCCTCTCCCCCAACCTTCTCTGAGCCTTCGGGGTCCTTGTGACCTGGCCATTTATCCCATTGTGTGCAAAAAAGTGCCGCTCAGAGGTAAAACAACCAAATAAAAGCCCTAGAGATTCCCAAGTTTTTCGATTTTGCTCGCCACAATTTTACAGAAAAAAAATCCCAATTTCTACATCTCACCCGATTTTCCCAAAGTCACTCTAAATTTTAGCAACTCCCCAAGATTTGCCAACTCTCCTAGATTTTGCAAAGTTGGCTCGATTTTGCTAACACGCCATAATTTGACAGAAAAACGATTCCAATTCTTACATCTCACCTGAATTTTGCCAACCCCCCACGATTTTCCCAAGTCACTTCGAATTTTGCCACAACTGCCCCTAGCTTTTGCCAAGTTTTATCAGTTTTGCCAACTCTTTGGGGGTGGGGAGCCGTCTCCCATCTCCTCATAGCTACGTCTGTGAGTGAGATACTTCAGTTTAGGTGGTTCCTTTCACGCTTCCAGCAGTTCTCATTACTGGCGTTCGCATGTGCCCGGTCGCTTGCTCATTGCCAATCGCCGAGGGAGATTTTACACTTCTTTCACTCTGCGCACTAATTTTATGCACCACTGTGTGGAAGACATTAGTGCGCAGACTTTCGGTTAGAATTAATAGAAATCAGAAAAATTTAACCAGAATATGTAGGATAAATATGGTCAAATTAAAAGGATCTTTGAGGGCTAAAGACTAGAAAGAAATTAAAATAGGAAATGTTGCAAATCCATCATTCAAATTATTTTTATTAAGGAAAAGAGGCTGAAACCATGGACAACAAATGCTCTTATAAAGTATATTAAAAAGAGAAACAAGTTATATAAATTAATTCAAAATCAACCTATTAATACAAACCTTAATAATTATATTAGAAAATTATTATATTTAAAAATAAAATAAATATTATAAATTATTATATTATAGTCGGTTGAATTGGGATGAACATGTGAAACATGTGACAAAAAAGATTAATGCAATAATTCCAAAATTATTTTACATTACAAATTTTGTGAATATTAGATTTTTAAAGCTTATATATAATGCTTGGATTAAGTCATATTTAAATTATGGAATGATATCTTGGGGAGGAAGGTATTACTGTAACTTTAAATCTTTGGTTGCTATCCAAAACAGAGAAATTAGAAAAAGAAAAATACGATAGTGTTAAATATTTTTATAATAATTTACAAATTTTACCATTACGAAAAATTTATGCTTATAATATAATCTTATATTTAACAAAGCATTACAGAAAAAGTGACATTAAATTCATCATCATCATCATCATCATCCTCAAGCAGCCATGGGCTACGGAGGTCCAACCAGACCACGCAGTTAGTAATCCAAAATACCCTGGAAATACCAGGAGCACATATTAATTTTATTGTACCACTTCCGAGGACAACCATTAGGCAAAAACATTATATATATAAATATTTGGCGTCAAAATTATTCGACAGTTACCAGAAATCATAAAAGATGAAACAAATTTTCATACCTTTTCACGAAATCTAAAAAATGGATTAATGATTTTGAGGATATAGAAAACAATTCTGTAAAGTTAGAGGGATTGCTCGTATATTTCTAATTTTATATTTTTCTTCTTTCTTTTGATCTCTATTTAAGACTAAATTTTTGAATGAAATAGTTGTTGAAATTAGTTTTTTTCTATTAAATCTGTTGCTTTCTGTGCTATTGATGTGAGCATGATAGAAAGTATTAATTTATTAAAAATGTTGCTTTAATGTTCATTTCTGTGCTTTTCAACCTGCTAACCCACGTGCGAGTGTGAACTCTTCTAGTGTTATATATTTCCAAAAATGTATTATGAATAGTTATATTGTATTATAAATAATAGGAATGGAAATTAAGACTATTTACAACAGCTGGTAGAGTGAAAGGAAGAAACGAATCGACTAAACATAAGTATCGCACGGCAGAGTAATTTTATGACTAATAGTTTGCCTTTATTCTTTTGCTATTGATGGCTCCGGTGAAAACTGAATAGTAAAACTTTCAATTGCACGGAGAGCAACAATTGTTAATAGAAGGACTTGACAGTCTACTAATGTTATTATGCATATAGACGATTGTGACTGATTGACGGCTGACCGACAGACTGACAGGGGATCACGCTAATTCTAACTATGAGGCAGAAATGGTAGAGCTCTGAAAATTTGCACCTGAGGTAATCCGGGTCGTAGATCTCAGAAAAAATCCAAAATTTCACCTCCGACATGTCCTTTAAGGTCAACTCTGCGGCATTGACATCCTCTTTGAAGGAGAACTACATATTGTTAGTATGAGACACATATGGGATTGAAAGGGACGCTTACCGTTAGATGGATGTTAAGCCATGGCGCCGTGTGCAGGAGAGCCATTCCCTGTGCATGATAAAGAACACAATGAATGACCTTGACGGGAGACTACCGGTTGCCTTATAACAGCTGTCCAATAGATCACCATTCCCCATCGATGAGTTGGGTTGGGTTGTTTTACCTCTGAGCGGCACTTTTTTGCACACCATGGGCTAAATGGCCAGGTCACATGGACCCCGAAGGCTCAGAGAAGGTTGGGGGAGGGGACCCACTGGAACAGCTGTTGGGAGACAGATGGTAGCCTCCCGTCAAGGCCATCCAGCGTGTTCTTTAACGTTGGGTTGTTTTACCTCTGAGCGGCACTTTTTTGCACACCATGGGCTAAATGGCCAGGTCACATGGACCCCGAAGTCTCAGAGAAGGTTGGGGGAGGGGACCCACTGGAACAGCTGTTGGGAGACAGATGGTAGCCTCCCGTCAAGGCCATACAGCGTGTTCTTTAACGTGCACAAGGTATGGCTCTCCCGCACACGGGCCACGGCTTAACGTCCTATCCGACGGACGGCGGCCTTCCAAGCCCATCGGTGTCCCCTGGGAATTTTGCGGAGTATTTTGCGGGGAATTTGGCGGGGAATTTTGCGGAGATGAATCTCAACGCTTACCCAGCTGGGACTCGAACCTGGGAACTACAGATTACGAGCATCTCTGCGGCATCGGCATCCTCTTTGAAGGAGAACTCTGCGGCATCGGCATCCTCTTTGAAGGAGAACTCTGCGGCATCGACATCCTCTTTGAAGGAGAACTCTGCGGCATTGACATCCTCTTTGAAGGAGAACTCTGCGGCATTGACATCCTCTTTGAAGGAGAACTCTGCGGCATTGACATCCTCTTTGAAGGAGAACTCTGCGGCATCGCCATCCTCTTTGAAGGAGAACTCTGCGGCATCGGCATCCTCTTTGAAGGAGAACTCTGCGGCATTGACATCCTCTTTGAAGGAGAACTCTGCGTCATTGACATAATCTTTGAAGGAGAACTCTGCTGTAGAATCTATACCATTTGCATTCCTCCTTCCTTTTCCATCAATCGTGACTATGTGAGCAACCTGCTTTCCTCCTTGGACACTCCATCATTGCAGTCAACAATGTTCCCTTGCTCCTAGTTGGTGACTTTAACTTCAGATCTATCGATTGCGAATTATTCACAGCAACGAATAGCACCCATAAATGTGCATTATCTAAATTTCTTTTCATGAGATTTCGCCAACTTGTTAAATTTCCTAAAATAATTTTTAATTTTGCTTCTCAAATTAAGGCTTCTCAACACCTCAAAAAGTACAACTCCCATAAAGAAGATTATGATACATTGTCTTCTCGCATTAATGAAATGTTTGAATTAAATGTTACCTCCACATTCAATTTCGACTCTCCGATGTCTGAATACAATCATCATCATCATCACAATCAAGCAGCCATGGGCTACGGAGGTCTAACTAGATCATGCAATTTAGTTTTCCAAGCATATCTGTCCTGAATTAAATCTGCTGCATCTGGCTACTGTACATCAATTCTAACTAGGTTATGTTTGACATTGTATGCCCGTCGCATCCTAGATCTCCCCCTCTTTCTGAGCCTTTAGGTACACTGTTCATAACCCTATTCGCTAATCTATAATTATCCTTACGGGAGACATGGCGAAACCAACATCTCTGCACAATGTACTGCTCAGAGGATGTTGCCGACTCCTTTGCCTAACCTCTTCATTACTTACAAAGACGAAACACCAAATGCCCAAGATACTGCGTAAGCATCTGAAAGAAAAAAAGTATCAAGTTTCCTGTTTTATCTTGTTTATAAAGCGTCCAAGTTTCACTACCATAACTAACCCTAGAAAGGACCAAACTATTATACAGTCTAATTTTAGTCTTTAGATGCATACGCCTGTTTCTCCATACTCCATAGATTCTTAAAAGTCCCAGCAGCAATCGCTGTTCATTTGTTAATCTCATGCCGCACGTCACCAGTATCTGTTACATGGTTCCCAAGGTAATTAAACTGAAACACTTTTTCAAGAGTGCAGTCATTCAGATTAACTGAATCACAACCTGCCTGACCAATTTTCATCACTTTAGTTTTCTCTCTGTTTATAACCAAACCTACTCTACTACCAGTCTCATCAACAGCTCGAATGAAAGAGTTCATCTCATCAACAAAAGAGCTAAATCATCAGCATAATCTAAATCAGAAATTTTCGTATCTCCAGCCCATTTAAGGCCAAAATCTTTCCCTCGAAGTGAATTTCGCATAACATAATCAACAACCAAACTAAAGAGAAAAGGAGACAAAATGCACCCTTGTCGAACACCAGACGTAATGCTAAACCAATTGCTACAAGACTTACCAACTCTCACACATGACTCAGTGTTATAGAGAGCTTTCATTATGTTAACTAACTTGTCTGGTATACCATATGATCTCACAATCAACCACAAATTATGACGATCAACAGAGTCGAAAGCCTTTTTGAAATCAACAAAGCTAGCAACCAAAGGTTTCTGAAACTCTAAACATTTCTCAAGAATCTGCCTAAGTGAAAATATCTGATCCACATATCCCCTACCACTTATGAATCCACATTGCTCATCACGCAATTGATTGTCAACCAGATTTTTAATTCTGTTAAGCACAATCATGGAAAGAACTTTACCTGGTACAGAAAGTAGACTGATACCCCTATAGGTTTCACAAGAACTGTGATCACCTTTTTTAAAAATAAAGATAATAATAATTCTTGCAAAATCCTTAGCAACAATGCCTTTATCATAATAGATATTTAAAATTTCAGTCAGCCATGTGGTAACTGAAACATTCTCAGTTCTAAAGCATTTCAATAGTAATCTCATCTACCCCTGGAGATTTATGTAGTTTAAGTTTAGAAATAGCCAAAATAGCTTCAGACTGTGATATAGGGCCAACTAACCACTTTGTTTAGAACATCAGCAACGATTAAAAATTGTGTTCTGGAAATTCCTTTGAAAATCAAAAGAAAACCATCGAATCCATCATTGAGAAAACGTATACGTAATAAATTGAAACTTTGGAGATACTGGCAAGTCAAGAAAAAATTCTGAAAATTACCAAAATTAAACAATTGCCTCAAAAAGTTACATTGCAGACGTGGAGCATCATGAATCTTCGATTCTTCAAATCTGATTGATTCCAAAAATCGCAATAGATGTATTATGAATGCCAGGCAAAAACTAAATGGCTGTCGTCATATCCTGCCTTTGAAAAGACAAGATGGCTCTGTAGCGACCACAGATTTGGAGAAAGCAGCCTTGCTCGCTGATACCTTTCAACAAGCTTTATGTACCAGATGATGGAACATTTACCTACCGCAGAGAATCAACTGATAATGAGTTTTTCAACAAGATATTTGCTCCCACTATGGTTTCTGTAGCTATCGCAACTTCTCCTTCTGGATCTTCCCCTAACCCAGATGGGAGCCCTACTATTTTCTGGAAAACATTTATCATGAATATTGCGCCCAAACTTTCAATCCTTTTTAATGGGCCGCTACCAAACAGGAAAAGTTCCTTCCGACTGGAATCAGGCGATTGTCACACCGGTATACAAAAAGAAAGGAGACGCCTCTGACCCTTCCAACTACCGCCCTATTTCTCTCACCAACATAGCTCCTAAACTCATGGAAAGATGCATCTTACTCGAGTTGATGAAATTTCTTCTCCTCCACAACTTCATGCCAATTGAGCAGTTCGGATTCGTTCCTGGGAGATCTTCAACCATTCAGAATATGGTTCGCCAGTGTGGTGCCCTCACATGGTCTGTGATATTGTCTCATTAGAAAGGCCATCAAAAGACTACCTGGTTACCTCAACTTGAGTTACGAACAAAGGCTGTCCAATCTTAATATCAATGCATTGGAATGGATTATAAATTATACGGAAAATAAATTATTATTATTATTATCTGTATACAGGTTCGGACCTAGAAAACAATCTAGGGCAAGTGACTGGATTTCCAATGTAGTATGACATTTTCCCCTGCACTGTACAAGTCTTTAAAAATTTCTTGAAAAATGCATGAAATTTAAATAACTTTAATAATTTTTTGCGTCTTTTATCCTTACTAGCATTCTGAAGTGTTTCCGCCGTTTGAATATATTTTACGGAAGTAATTCCAAATTATAACAGTTAAAAAATATTGCGCAATCCCTCCCTCCGCTATGGAACCTACCAAAATGGAGGATTTCCATGTTATCTGAATGGGAATCTAACATCGAAGCTTTATAACTTTTGAAATATGCAAGTAATGGAAAAATGTGGCTGAAGATACAGATCGTAATCAAATGAATTTAAATCTCGATTTTCAACAATATTCCTTCAGCATTTAAGTGTGTTGCTGTGTACCTAGTGGAAAATGTTAAAGCTGTTAATCAAAGGGGGAAATCAGACAAATACGTATTTTAATCTGTTAATGTATAGGTGAGGGTCACTGGTTGAATAGGCGACTGCGTTCCCCTCTTTGGACGAACAGTAATCATCCACAACAGATCATATAGAACGAGTGCAGCTATAAGAACGCACAACAGAGTAGTTATTTTGTCCGTTTATGATTAGCGTGCGAAGTGTGTTGTTTTGTATATTGTACAAAGTGTGAGAGGTTGTTAATAGGATAGCTGAAATGGATGTATTATTCGAGAGACACTGGTTGAATAGGTGTCTGCATTCAGCCATTTCAGCAAATGGCAATCTCTCTCAGCAAAAGCTATAGATCGCATTCAGTCACTACATCGCAGAGCGAATTGATTACGCTGCTTCTTTTGATTTTACGTCATCTAGTGTGTTTGCTATGTGCAGAGTGTAGAGTGTTAAAAGTTGTGTATTTAGAAAGCTGAAAAGGTCGGTATATATACTTGAATATATTCTCCTTCCACTTCTCTAGGTTGGACCCTCAGCTGTAGGGGTGCAGTGTGATATTTGTTTCAGTGCCCAATTATTGTGTGTTATCCGTTGTATTTGAGTGTGTTTCTTTGTCTCTGTGTGTAGAGTTGCGTCTTGGATCGCCCCTATACGTCTTTTGGAGTTTTCTTAATATTTTACAATAAAATATTGAAATTTTAATCAATCATGTTTTGAAACGTAGGCGTAAAAGGTAAAGGAATAGATTCAAATATAAAATAGAAGTTAGAATTAATTAAAAAATTAGAACCAATAGATCCGCTGGACGTGTTTGTAAATACGTCCTATTACGTAAATGCATAATTAATTACTTAACTCACTATTTCGAACAGATTAAAATACGTATTTGTCTGATTTCACACTTTGATTAACAGCGTTAACCTTCTCCACTAGGTACATAACAACACACTAAAACACCAATTAATAGGGATAATTTAATTATTCCGCTGTGCGCTATAATGGCTGCACGCGTTCTATATCTTCTGTTGAAGGTGATTGCTGTTCGTCCAAAGGGCTGAAAGAAGTCACTTATTCAACCAGTGACCCCCAGATACATGTTAACATTTTAAAACACGTATTAGTCTGAATTCACACTTTGATTTATCAGCTTTAACCTTTTCGATTAGGTAAATACATAATTAATTACTTAACTCACTATTTCGAATAATATTATCAATTATAAGTAGTAAATGTTAACGTGCTATTCTGATTTGTATAGAATCCCACTGACTCTTCATCTATATTCTGGTTTAGAGGATATTTTCTCCCCTTCTGCAATTTGTCCGTTAAATCTAGGATTTACTGTGTGTCATAAAGTTAGAATTTCGTACAGTCTCTCATGAACCCCTACAGATAATTTTGTTTTACACTTCTACTATGATCTAGTATGGAATTCCTGGGTGGAAAATATTTTTTGTACAGGTCATGAATTTGGTACTTTCCTTTTCGTTCGTTTTGTCAAATTTGTCAGGAAGTTGAAATTTTTAATTTTTAGTGTTTTATTTTATTTGCTGTGTTAGTATGTTCCGAAGCTATATATTATTAACACTTAATGTGAATTAGGAAAGCTCTTAGAAATTAAGAATAAAGCAATCCTATTTCATTCGTTTGCTTTTAGATTGGGGAGGGTGGTATTGTACTACGGATTTCGCACGTCGGTTAGGTCTTAGTAGCATGAACGAGATTCGCGTGCAAAAATATTAGGCCTAACGTTACTGTGATTATATACGTTTATTATTATTTTTATTACTGCGATTACGGAAATTATTCAACAAATATTTTAAACTATGGATTAAGAAAACACCGAAATTTTAACATATTGTTTTGGACAGAGTTGATTGTAATAGTGTGTCTAGTGTGTGTCCTCTACTATTTATAATAGGCCATTTTAATAATTACGTGACCTGACGTACCTGGGGAAGTGGTGGGGGAAGTGGTGGGGGAAGTGGTGGGGGAAGGTTCAAGTACATATTAGGCTCGTTTCACTACGTATTGTACATTTTTGTTTCACTAAGAATGGTAAATAAAGATATAACAGCGAATGCTGTTGTGTTTTAAGTCAGTGTCGATAGAACATGGGCATTCTGTCACCCAAGGCAAAAGTTTTGAATTATTCCCTAATTCTTCCACACTCGCATTAGAAAACATATTTACCACGAAAATAATATAAAAAATAATGTAATAATAAGCATATGCTTATTATTACATTATTTTTTATATTTAGCACGAAATTGTATGCACAAATATTTTTGCACAATATATATGCACAAATATTTTTTTATTAGCACGAAAATAACACAAACTCATTCCTTCACACGCATAAATTCACATATTACTCAAAGCAGAAAATGCACAGAAAACTTTGCCTATATAATAAAAAAAATTGGAAAAGTAATTGTAAACAATATTTAGAAGGAAAAAAAACACATTCAAATTTTTATATAAAAATAGCATTTTTTTTCACTACGAATAAGCAGAGATTCATAAGAGTATATGATGCAAATGTAAAAAGATAAAATTGACAACTTGATAAATTTAAAAGAAACTGTTGAAATACACCCATCCTGCGAATTAAACGGTCGATAGATTGCGGAAAATAAGGTATAAATCGAATCTGGTTGCATTTTTTAGCGTGTGAAGTAGAAAATCTGTAAATCAAGTACCATGTAAATCGAGGGACAGGTGTGAATCGATGGCCCCTTAATAATTTTGCTCGAGGAGCTGAGACCCTGCTAGTGTACAGTCATTCAAAAAAGTATCCGAACACTATGGTTGAGTACAGAATTCAGAAAAAATATCTGACAACGAGTTTTTAGAAATTAGTAATCTGGAAACCTTCGTGTACTGTACACGAAAAATATCTGACGAGTTTTTCAGAAATTAGTAATCTGGCAACCGTCGTGTCACGTGACACGACGGTTGCCAGATCACTAATTTCTCAAAATGTCGTTGCCAGATATTTTTCCTGACTGCTGTAATCAACAATAGTGTTTGGATACTTTTTTGAGCGACTGTACATGGTCACTTTTGTTATTGGTGATGTTTTTAGTTTAGAGTAAAAAAATAATGCGCGGACATTTCACTCCTATATTATGCATGGATCAAACCTATCAGTTCATCATACAATGCAAATCAAAAAGTACAATATTTTAATGGTTCAAATATAAGGATACGGAACACGAAGTTTTAGGCTCGCCATTACACAAGTGAAATTTTCATTACACAAGAAAAATCATACATATATCAAAATCACACATGCACAAACTCACATACTACTTTCAACTATTGTGCTCAACGCATCACTGACATTTCGATACCTTTATTACTTTATTAGAATGAAGTGAATTTTTATAAGTGACAGAGTATCTCTCTCAAGCAAAAACAGAAACCTTAACTAAATTTTAAGTTCTACAGAAGTGTTTTAAAGGAAATCAATGAACAGTTGATAGCTTTAATACGTCTATTTTTGATGCAGCTTTTTGAGAAATGTTTGAGAAATGAAACCAGTTATTTGGCGAGATCTCTTAAACATGTGGATGCACTATTGAAATTCGTAATGAATAAGTAACTAATTATAACAACTTGGTCGTCATCTTGCTACTAATGATTCATCTATAAACATGTATTGAATTGCTGTGGTCATTGTTTCTAATTCTCTATACTAGCCGTATTCACTATTTCTCTTCACCTCTCAAGGGAGTGCCAACAAAAATCATCGTGCATGTTACCTTTGGCACGCGTGTCATAAAGCATCACTGCTATGAGGGCACCAACCTGAGTTTTGTTGTTAAAGGTATTGGGTTGGTGGTGGCTCAGTCGGTGAAGTGTCAGGCTCATAATCTGAAGGTCCCAGGTTCGAGTCGTACCTGGGTCAGCGTTGAGATTTTTCTCCGCAAAACTCCCCGCCCTGCCCTCTGTTAACAGGGGGACACCGATCGCCTTGGAAAGGCCGTCGTCCGTCAAATGACATAACAAATGCTATAGACCATGTTGGATGGCCTTGACGGGAGCTACCATCTGTATCCTAACAGCTACCCAGTGGTTTCCCTTCATAAACCTTCTCTGAACCTTTGCTCATCCTTATCATACTAAGTACATTGTATGTAAAAAAGTTGCAGCTCCTAGGTAAAACAGTTTGTACTTATTTACATACCTGTAATAAGCATCGGAAGGAACTTCAGGTCATGGTCCGTGTGAAGCCACGGTCGCACGTCACAGGATACGTCAAGGCACGGTCGCACGTCAGAGGATACGTCAAGGCACGGTCGCACGTCAGAGGATACGTCAAGGCACGGTCGCACGTCAGAGGATACGTCAAGGCACGGTCGCACGTCAGAGGACACGTCAAGGCACGGTCGCATGTCAGAGGACACGTCAAGGCACGGTCGCACGTCAGAGGACACGTCAAGGCACGGTCGCACGTCAGAGGACACGTCAAGGCACGGTCGCACGTCAGAGGACACGTCAAGGCACGGTCGCACGTCAGAGGACACGTTAAGGCACGGTCCCCCCAGATCCAGCCCTGGGTCTCCTGACCTGTTCATTTAGCTCATTACGCGAACTAAAGTGCCGTTGACAGGTAAAACAACCAAAGTAGACCAACGGCTTGGGTCACGTTAGGGTAGAAGTGGGGGGGGGGGCGAAGAGTGCTCAGTTAACGTCTTGAAAATTCTCATAGGTCATATAGGTCGACACGATCGCTTTTCCTATTAGTGAACCAATGATCTACGAGAATTTTCGAAAGCGTCAACTGCGCAGTCTCATCTTAGGCTGAATGATTGCCGCCGCTCTGAAGACGGATATTCTCTGATTGTAATTCTTGCATACGAAAGAGTGTGATCGCATTCTAATAATGGATCTGTTGGCTGTTACGTGACATTGTTCTACACTGATATTGTTGGTCATTGCGTGAATTAGAATATTCGTGTTTTTGAATTATTCGGGCTTCCGTATGATTTGAAGAAATCAATTGAAATATTTAGATTAACTTTAGAATAAAAATAATAAATAAAAAAAACATTTTTTCGAAATTTTTTTCTAAAAACTTTCAAAATGGAAACAAATCGTTAAATTATTATTATTATATCATTCATATCCTATTGATTTCAAAACGAATACCCCTCAAGCAGCTGCTTGCCACAGAGGTCTGACAGGAGCCTATCAGTTTATATGCCATAGTAGAAGGTCTGAGAGGATGGCAGGACCTCATCAGAAAAACGACACATACATCCATGCCTTACCCGGGGCTCGAACCCAGGTCCCTTAGATCAGTAGCCAAGCGCGCTAACCACTTGGCCATGGGACGGCAGGTCTTAATTATTATTTTTCGGTTGGGTTGTTTTAATTGTCAGCATGATTTTTTTTTTTACCTTCACTGGCCAAATGAAGTCACTAGGGACTTAATGGTTCAGATGTAGATACAGGAAAAGGGTTGAATGGTTTTATCTCTGAGCGGCAATGTTTTGCATCCTTTTTATGCCTCATCGGAATTTAAGAGAAAGTCCTTTTCGAAAATACATTTGACATGTTTTAGGCATTACTCATAAGATGGTAATTTAGTTGACGTGCATAACGTCCCTACATATTGAAGATTTGTATTTGAGCCACCAATTGAAATGCAAAACACTCTCTGGACTCCTACAAATTTTCTATCTAGAAACCATGATACATGTTAGCACGGATAAAAAATAACTGTCTTCAACATTCTTCTTCAAAATTATAATGTATATTGGCCGCAAACTCGAGAAACGCAGGGTGCACTTAATGAAAGCACCTTTATTGGGATTTAGCGTGCAGAGGTAAAACATGAGCTGCAGCGCCACCATCGACAGATCGGAGAAGTGATTAACGGCGTGACTTCATTGTGTTGTGGCGTGAGGGGAAAGATTATTTTGGATTGTGGCACGAGTCAGTTGTTTAAAACTTAGAGGTGTCTTGGTTCTCAATGAAAGGAAGAACTGAAAACTTTGAAGAACAAAACAAGGCATGAAAGAGATTGTGCTAAATAAAAAAAAATCTTCTCAGTGGTGTGTTCGGAGAAATTTAGTTCGCTAATGAAAGAAAGAAACCTGAGAGTTTGAACTGAGAAGTCGTTTAGAGTGAACAAAAAATATGGTTTAGATATATTTTATTACTAAAAATCAATCGGTGTCTTTGGTACATCTTGATTTCGAGACCGTCACTCTGACCCCTATTTGACACTGATCGCATCTAGAATTTTACAGTGTTTCTGAGATATACTATCTGAAATATTCCCAGGCACCAATTTGCAGCTTACTTCCACTGGTATATCGAATGGACTCATCGCATCCAAACTTTGGCATAATTTGTCAGATCTACTGCTCATAATACCAGAGGAATCAATTTTTAGCTCTTTAGAACTGGTAGATTTAAGTTTGACCTTTGACCTCAAAGGACCCTCCACATCCGAAATTTCGCAACGTTTCTGACATCTATAACATGAACACCACCTGACACCAATTTTCACTTTTCTAGCACTCCTAGATAAAGATTTTATCTCTACATGACCTCTATTTGACTTTGAAGGACACGTTGAAGATCACGTTTTGGATTTTTTCTGAGATACGATCTAGATTACCTCTAGGTGCAAATTTTGCGATCTCTACCATTTCTGCATCATAGATAGAATTAGCTTGATCCCTGTCAATCATCAGTCAATCACTCGCAATCATCGGCATATCTTAGATGAAATGCGGAAGAGTAAAGCAAAAATTGAGCACCGATTATGGAAAGAAACATCCGATGTTCTTTGGGATTTAATTGATTGGTATTTTAAGAAAAGTTGAATTAGTTTTGCACCAAGTAGACCGAACATATCTCCGTTTGTACTAAAATACATTTACACTAAAATAAAGTACTCACTTCCTATCTAAAACTTTCTATATAATCAATGTGTTTCGATAAAGATTCCTAGGTAAACATTATTTCTTACATGAGGCCTGGAAAATGGAGAAAGGGAGGTTTCTGGACTTAATATGTGACCAAACGTCTCAGAGCAGCGTTAAGCGGGAGCCAGAATGGTCGGATAAAAATGCATTTTTGTGTAATAACTTCGCAACCTCAAAACTGCATTTTAATAATAATAATAAAAATTTTATTTATGTCTTATTATGATTATATACAAAGATTATCCCGCTAAGCCTTGTGGCTTGTCAGCAGGATTCCTTTCAATCACATGACAGGTTAATTAAGGAATAAGATTTGTATAATGGAAAATAAGCACATAATTAAAAACAGAAAATAAAACAATCGCAACAACAAAAAGAAAAACACGAATTAAAACACAAACACGAAAAATTAAACACATTTCGAAAATAAACCTATAAAAATACGGATTATAACACGCATTGCAACAAAAAATATTACCTATTGTACAAGTCATCATTTCACATTAATATTGCTGTTACTTAAAACTGTTCTTGATGCACTATATGACTTTTTAAACATTACTTTTCAAATATTTACATCTAATAACCATTTCAAAATTTTAGTATTAATTTCTGATTAAGTGCTCAGGCATAACAGATCTCTCGGTAGATAATTAAAACGGTTGGGTATTTGGCAAGATATCCGCGCTTTACCATAATTATTGTGAAAAACTGGTTCGACAAAATAATTTTCACACCTTCGTCTGATATTGATCACATGCAAAATTTTCTCCTTGTGTTCATTTTTAAAATAATTTCTAATGATAGTTACATAAATATATAACAAGTCAAATGGTAAAATGTTCAGACAATGAAAACTGTTGCAAGTTGATCTTCATTAATTATGTGTTTATTGAATTAACAATATTATTTAGAGTACTTTTTTATTCTTTTAATTTTATTTCAAACAGATTTATATGTGCATCTATATATACTGATACCATACCTAACGATTGTTTCACAGAGAGCTTTATTTATTATTGTTATGACATCCAATGGAATAAGAGTATTCAACTTCAACACTTTCTAAGGTGCTTACCTTACCACAAGGAAAGGTGCTTACCTTACCTTGTGGGTGCTTACCTTACCACAAGTATATTTTATGGCAATTTCCATTTAAAATTTTGGTCAATATAAATCCCCAAATATTGAATTTTATTAACCTCTTTCACAATTGAGCAGGGACATGCATTTTGGTAAATATATAATTTATATTGATAGTTATAATTATGTGATTTAATGCATAAGTTATATAACTTGTGTCAACTCTGAATTATCATATATTTCGTTTTTTCTTCGTTTAAGAAGAGTTTGTTTTTCTGAAACCAAGAATTTGCTATATCATAATCGTTTTGTGCCCATCTATCTACCTCTTCTACCTGCATACCTGAGTTCAGCAGAACAGTATCGTCAGCGAACATAAACAAATTATCCTAAAAATTTATTTTTGTTAAGTCATTTACGTAAATTGCAAATAGAAGTAGCCCCAAAACAAAACCCTGTGGTACACCTTATTTTAAAATTAGCTTTCTACTCTCACATTTTTCAATTCTTGTGATGATCGTCCTATTAGACAAGTAATTTTTGAACCATTTATTCAGTGAACCTCGAATTCCCACCAATGATAACTTTGTTAACAATATGTCATGGTTAACGGTGTCAAATGCTTTATTCAAATCCATAAATATAGCACAAACTTTTTCCAGAATTGAGTGCTGTATTAATTTATTGTGAGAAATGCTCTAATAAATTTCCGTTGTTCTTCCTAAACCCGTACTGCCTATCTGTAATTATTTTGCATTTATCTAAAATTTATTAACATATTTGTATATATATTTTTCTAAAACTTTTTCAATAACTGATCATGATCGGTCTATAATTACTATATATATTTCTTGATCCCTTTTTAAATATAGGTCGCGCAATTGCAGTTTTGAGTGTGTTAGGAACAATGACAATGTTCAAACTCAAATTAATCAAGCGTTGCAAGATCTCAGAAAAATCATCTGCATTGCTTTTCATATATAAAGTTTTCACCATATCATAGCCACTGTATTACTAGTTTTTAAATTGCTAATGATCTGTAGTACCTCATTTCTATTTGTTTCAGGTATAAAAATTGAATGTGAATTAGAAGGTGTAAAAATCTCGTTGACAGCTTTATTTATATTTTTTTGATATTTCAGGATTAAATTTTCTGTAACACTTGAAAAGTAATTGTTAAAATCTTCCACGATCAACTCCATTGCTCTCTTTTTAACTATAAGGGCGTTTTATTCGCATGTCAACAGATAATTTCTTTTTCTCATTTACCAGTCTTTTACCAGGTCCCAAATTTTCTTATTGTTTTCTTTATTTAAATTGATTTTATTTCTATAATAAAAACATTTTTGCTTTCTTATCAAACTATTTACAGTGTTCCTTACTTTTTTTTATGTTCATCGTATAATCTCGTACTTAGCATATTATTCTTATATTTAACCCACAATAGATCTCTTTCTTCAATAGCTTTAATTATCCCTTCAGTTATTCATTCTTTTGGTGACTGTTGAGTCGCTGTGGCCTGGAATCATTCCTAACTGCTAAGGGGCAGCAGCGAGCAGGAAATGAGATGTAGTTGGCAGCAGATGTGTGCTGGCTGCTCAGAAGCGTTTCGATCAGCGGCAGGAGATGTTAGGCTCTAGTATCAAGTGAAAGATTTCGCCGCTTAGATCACTAATTAGGTAGTTTGCAAACATTCATAAGTGGAATGTGCACAGCCATTGCTCTCTTATTGGATTACAATGATCATGCGGCATTCAGGGACTCAACGCGCGTGGTCACGATCAACATACATTATGCAAAGAATCCGCTGTCAAACAGGCTTTGGAGACGCACTATGAGAAACGAATAAATAAATAAATTGTGTTTACTTATCAGAGTTGAATACAATAAAATATTTTCGTGTCCAAAATAAAATCTTCAACTCAGCCAACATGAAATGGATCGTTTCTTAGTAAGAAATCTAACATGAAAATACTTCAAAGCTTAATTGACTTTCTAAATTCCTCTTACTTTTTTTATCTCTGGAACTAGCCTTTAAAAAAACAGAGGCGATACGAAATGTTCCACCGAGAGGGCTTCAGCGGCCTCTTTTTATAGCCTCGTGGATTAAAATGACCGAAAATGAGAAAGTGCGCAGATAAGTTTCGATCACGAAATGAAAATTTCGTTTGCTCGATCGCTGTGATTGCGTAACGTGATAAATAATTTTTTTTCTTCGTTGCATCATGAGTTATGAAATAAAAAACATTCCCATTCCGTCTCCTTGGATACTTACGAGGCAAAAAGTTTTCCGACGTGCATCCCCAACACGATGTTGTCGCTCTAATCACTTTAAGAACTAATTTCGCTGCGTGAAATTTATTTTGTGCTTCTGGGCCTTTTTTAATCCACTGCATTTCGGTGCCGCGGTCACGTGAGACATTATTTGCGTGCCGACGAATTGGTTTTGTGCAAAGAGCCGCGGGAAGTGGCCGAGACTCGTGCACACTCACAGATTTGGAGGGAAATCCGACACGTTGGTTTCTTTTCTCTGCTGAGTCAGCATTTCTCTTAACTCGCCAAGCTTCGCTCCTAATAAGAGATTCAAATCCTTTGCTCGAGAGGTTTTTCACCAGCGGAAGACGAAGAAGCAATGCCAGGACAAACTAAAAAAAGAGATGACTCGGAAAAGAAGTATTTTTTTTACAGCAGTTATTACGTCGCAATAAAGCTATAATTTTTCGAAACTGCTATTGAGAGGAACACGACACTCGGGTGCGCACTGCTCCCGACGGAATTTCTGTTTCCTATCTAATGATATTCCCCGGTCGTGAGGGGCTCGTGAGCTTTATAGGTGGAGATGCAAAACGAGACCGAAGAAGACAATAGAAGGAACGAAGCGTTGCTCCCAGTGGGAAGTGTTAATTAACTATAAAGTTGCTTTTCATTTGCTGAGTAAGATAAATCTAAGAGAATTCTGAAACGAAAAAAGAGTAAAATGACTTCAGCTATTCCACAGTGAAATCATGTGTACAGTACAAAATAATTCAGGCAGAGTTTGTAACTAAGAGTAATAAATAAGACGTACCTCTGATTTAGAAAGTCTTTTTATTACACAATGAATTAAAAAAGTAGTTCGTAAAAAAATGCTACATCTGAAATTATTTGCCAAAAAATAAAGACAAGGAGGAAAAAGGTCACGGAAAAGGAAAAACGTCTGCCATGGTGATGACGTCAGTTGGTGGATCGGAAACCCAAAATGTTTCAATCATTAGTCTAAAGAGCGGAAGCACTGTGCCAGATTTTTTCTTACGGTGAGTGCATTAAAACAACCTATTAGTATTTTGGCATAGGAGAATTATCAAATACTTTCAGGTGATATTTTCATGTTGATTTCGTTTGATAATATAGTAAGATCGAAATCTTGCGTGTAAAATTAAAAGAATTTAGGTATCGAAACTAATAGTAAATTCTCTTTTAATGCTATTCGGCATCTCAGCAGAATAGAATTTCTTTCTATCCCCAGAAGAAATGAAATTTCAGGCTTACTCTGGATTCCAATCGATTATGCTTTCGAAGTATCGTCATCCACTTAAAAGGCGTTATTAGATAACTGATCCTATTATGAAGTTAGAAACTTGTATCAATTAAATAACCGACTTTTCCCTCCATTTTCAATCGTTTTGAGTCAGAATAGCAGTAAAACATAAACGAGAATTATTATTAGAATCGGGATTTAAAAATGCTTTTAATTTTACATGTAAGAACTCAGTGTTATACTAAATTATCAAACAAATATCAATATAAAAGTATCAGGGGGAAAGTATTGGCTATTTGTTCCGTAATAAAAAAATAATTAGTTATTTCAACGCACTTTCCATTTCTTACATGCCTAGAAAATATCTCTTGTGCGGACCCGTTGATAGGCAAAGGTGGCAACACCACTGGTCGAAAGTTTTCTATTCTATTCTGCAGTCGACACCTGAGAAACTGGGGACGGGGGTGGCTCAGTCGGTAGCGCGCCAGGCTCGTAATCTGTAGTTCCCAGGTTCGAGTCCCAGCTGGGTCAGCGTTGAGATTTATCTCCGCAAAATTCCCCGCCCTGCCCACGGTCAGTAGGGGACACCGATGGGCTTGGAAAGGCCGCCGTCCGTCGGATGGGACGTTAAGCCGTGGCCCGTGTACGGGAGAGCCATACCCTGTGCAGGTTAAAGAACACGCTGGATGGCCTTGACGGGAGGCTACCATCTGTCTCTCAACAGCTGTTCCAGTGGGTCCCCTCCCCCAACCTTCTTTGAGCCTTCGGGGTCCATGGGACTTGGCCATTTAGCCCATGGTGTGCAAAAAAGTGCCACTCAGAGGTAACCCAACCCTGAGGAACTGCATTTGTTTTTTTTTCTTAAACCAACGATGTTGGATATATACGGAAAGGACAGATCGTCAAGCGATAAAATAAAACAAAATAGCGCATTTTTTTGTTTGGAAATAGGGTGAAAAAAAAACAACATTGATCTGTTCACATCTTGTAAAGTTCTGCTTCCTTTTCGACTCCTTTGCTAACGCAGATTTGCGAAGAAAAGTGATGAAATAAATGAGTGAACACAATTTGGAATTATTTTGCAGTTGTAAAAGAATAGTTGTTGTGTTGTTTTAACCTCTGAGCGGCACTTTTTTGCACACCATGGGCTAACTGGCCAGGTCACATGAACCCCGAAGGCTCAGAGAAGGTTGGGGGAGGGGACCCACTGGAACAGCTGTTGGGAGAGAGATGGTAGCCTCCCGTTAAGGCCATCCAGCGTGTTCTTTAACGTGCACAGGGTATGGCTCTCCCGCACACGGGCCCACGGCTTAACGTCCCATCCGACGGACGGCGGCCTTTCCAAGCCCATCGGTGTCCCCTACTGACCGTGGGCAGGGCGGGGAATTTTGCGGAGATAAATCTCAACGCTGACCCAGCTGAGACTCGAACCTGGGAACTACAGATTACGAGCCTGGCGCGCTACCGACTCAGCCACCCCCGCCCCATGAAAAAGAATAGAATTCCTTGTTTTAGTTTTTGGTACAGAATGAATGGGGGAAAGAACAATCCCGGATAATCGAATTCCCATCCATTTGCTTTTCCCTTCATTCGCCTTTAGGGGCGGGGGTGGCTCAGTCGGTAGCGCGCCAGGCTCGTAATCTGTAGTTCCCAGGTTCGAGTCCCAGCTGGGTCAGCGTTGAGATTTATCTCCGCAAAATTCCCCACCCTGCCCACGGTCAGTAGGGGACACCGATGGGCTTGGAAAGGCCGCCGTCCGTCGGATGGGACGTTAAGCTGTGGCCCCGTGTGCGGGAGAGCCATACCCTGTGCACGTTAAAGAACACGCTGGATGGCCTTGACGGGAGGCTACCATCTGTCTCCCAACAGCTGTTCCAGTGGGTCCCCTCCCCCAACCTTCTCTGAGCCTTCGGGGTCCATGTGACTTGGCCATTTAGCCCATGGTGTGCAAAAAAGTGCCGCTCAGAGGTAAAACAACCCAACCCAACTCATTCGCCTTTGGCAGAATCCGTCGCCGCATAATCGACACTCTACTGTTTCCTAAATAAATTTAAATAAAGGAAAAAGAAAATATGTGCCCCATTGTGTTTTTTCTTTGGTCTTGGGGAATATTTCGGATGTTTTATCTGTGGGCAGAGGACACTCTACGTGTAGTGCGATGTGTCGGGTTTAAGTTGGGTTGTTTTACCTCTGAGCGGCACTTTTTTGCACACCATAGGCTAAATGGCCAGGTCACATGGACCCCGAAGGCTCAGAGAAGGTTGGGGGAGGGGACCCACTGGAACAGCTATTGGGAGACAGATGGTAGCCTCCCGTCAAGGCCATCCAGCGTATTCTTTAACGTGCACAGGGTATGGCTCTCCCGCACACGGGGTCACGGCTTAACGTCCCATCCGACGGACGGCGGCCTTTCCAAGCTCATCGGTGTCCCCTACTGACCGTGGGCAGGGCCGGGAATTTTGCGGAGATAAATCTCAAAGCTGACCCAGCTGGGACTCGAACCTGGGAACTACAGATTACGAGCCTGGCGCGCTACCGACTGATCCACCCCCGCCCCATTCGGGTTTAAGAGAATCATCTTTATTCCGCCTGTTCTATAGTTTATGTGTAGATGAGTTTCATCTGGAATTTAGCAGCGATTCTGAAGAAAATAAAAAGAATTTGAATGCACATCGTGGAATTTTCTCAGGTGACTTCGAGGTTTAGCTTTTCTCTTTTTCTGGTGTTCTAATTATGAAATGGAAATTTAAACATCCCAAACTGAAAACCATGGTGACAATGTCTTTCAGCTGACTTTTACAAAAGAGCTTATGCTTTGCCTGTGAAAAGTGTTTTATCAGCTTGCGAATCATCAGGTTATGCAAATAATTTTGAAACTATGGTGAAAGGTACTTCAACTGCGAAGCGGAGATGAAACAATCTAGTATACATTACCTATTATATTGGTAACATTTCTGATCACAGCACTTCATGGCAACAACATTTTGAATGTTATTTTGCTGTAGGTGAACGTGGGCATAGAGGAAAAATTGTGATTAGCCGGATGGGATCTGAACCCACGACACCTCCTGATGACAAGAGGTCAGTGCTCTGACCGCTGAGCTTCCGGCTGCCGAACAATCATCCTCTATTAGTGGATGTCAAATCCCGTAACTGTAGAATCAGCACACAATGGCTGCCATAGGAGTACTCTCATTCAGATCTCCCATGCTCTCACAAGAAGCCCTTGGGACATTTTTAATGAGCTTTCCTCAGTTCTCATGCACAGTTCTTAGGTATCTCTAGTATGTACAGCAAGTATACATTATGTATTACATTAGTAACATTTTCAAATCACAGCACTACGTAGTAATAACTTTTTGAACACTCTTATGCTGCAGGTGAACCGGGCATGGAGGAATATTGTTTTGAATCGGGTGGGATCCGAACCAACGACCTACTGATGATAATTGATGAATAGCCGGTTGCTCAGCGGTCAGAGCATCTGGCATGTCATCAGGAACTCGTAGGTCAGATCTCACCTGCCTAAACCCTCGATACATTTGAAAACAAGGTGGCGCTGGTGTTCCTGACGTAACGATTCGGATTTTCTCTGTCGCAACGTGCACGGGTTGTACGGTGCAGTGTTATTGAAATCTTATTTAATTGGCTTTATTTTCAGCAATAAATTACACAGGTAAAGCGAGATAAGGTTAATATTAAAAGCAGACGATCAAAATGCAACAATGAAAGCGTGATCGTAGGATTTTATGGTGGGATCGTATGGCACAGAGTGGAATTGGGTCATAAATGGATTGGAACAGGAATCATTTCAAAAGAGGAGAATACATAGATAGTTGAAACTGGTGTATAAAGGAAAGGTTTTCTCTTGATGTGTGTGCAGAGTTGTGAAAAAGGATTGTTGATTTATGGCTGTAAAGATTATGTATGGCTGTAAATTTATTTGGTAGTAAAAATAACTGTACGTCTACGTCAGTATAGAGAGTGTCTTTTGTTTTATTTCTGATGTATATCTAGTGATGAGGTATCTTTCTAGGAAGAATCACAGTCACTTCGGTTGTTTAAAGAAATGTTGTCTTTATTGAACACGCTGGGAAATAAATAAGAAATATTTTTGCTAAGAGTCGATGCTATAATTTCTGCAGAAAACGTTGCCATTCAACTTTCGAGTGTTATATTCTTTTAGAATTTGACATTAATAGACGACAATGGTAATTAGCCATTAGTTCAGTTAGTCCATTTGTTTGTAAAGTGAGGAAAAATTAAGGTTTTACTTATTTCTTGTAAATTAATTGTTTTATTTATTAAATAAGTTCATTTATTGTCTGTTGGGTTGTTGCAAATTCACACACTGTGCTATCAAATATTGTAGTTAAAAATCTGTAATAATATATCGACTGCATTGGTATGACTGAAAACGATTTCAAACACACGAAATAAAGAATTAGAAACTCTTGGAAATGTAATTCTTGTAAGGTAGAAAATATTAATGATTGATCTAAACTTAGGAATACTAATAAAAATGCAAAGAAAATAGCTCATAAGTCAATGTTTCTATGCTCAGATCAGAAATTCTAATACAATTTGCAACTACATGAGGAGAAATTATGCATATTGAAGGAATCATAAAGGAAGAAATGCTGTTGTTTAAAAAGGATGTAATGCAAATATGAAACTAAACGCAGAATTAGATTCTTATACTAAAGAATTTACTGAAAATTTGATAAATGAACAATTCACGATTTTAGGGTAGAAGTCCTAAGTATTATTGAAATATTCCAAAAAAAAATATCGAGAAAGAAATGGAAGACTCTAAAGAAATGTCTCTTTTTCTTCAGAGAAGTTGGATGAAAACATGAAAATGATGAAAGAAATCACTAAACACGTGAATGATATTGAAAGTGAAAACAATAAATTGACGGATTAGACATCTATCTTACAGGGTCAGGTTGATGATATCAAATGGAAGATTAAGGAATTAGAGAAATATTCTGAAAATAAGAATAGAGAAGTCGCACGAAACTGTAAATAATATTGTCCTATTTATTAACTGATGCGCCTTTCTAAGTCAATCAGCACGAATTAGCTAAAGTTCTAGATATCGATGCACATAATAGAGATATTGAGACTACACGGAGAATCTGAAGAATAATTGGTCCAATTTATCCTTTATTGATCAGATCCGACATTGATTACAGAATTCAGAAAAAATATCTGCCAAGGATTTTTTTAGAAAGTGATTTAAATTAGTGATCTGGCAAACTTCGTGTACAGTACACGAAGGTTGCCAGATCACTAATTTCTAAAAAAATCGTTGCCAGATATTTTTTCTGAATTCTGTAATCAACCACAGTGTTTGGATATTTTTTTGAGCGACTGTACTTATTGAAATGTAGATTAAAGAAAATGAAATTGAACTCTGAAATTGTTGATTATAATGAGTTTTTTTAAATTCAGAGAATGGAACAGATCGTGCGGCAGGGGAAGAGCTGTTAATTGGATATGCTAAAGGATAAATGGGATGCGAAACAAATTTTTATGAATTTTAAGACAGATCACTGGATGGAAGTAGACATTAAAATGTTTAATTAGTTTAAATTTGGATTGTTTGCAATACACAGATTCCATGAATATTCAAAAAACTGCTTTTATATCAGAACTAGGTATTTGACTGGGAAGTGTGGAAAGTCACTATGATGAGTGATATGACGAGTGATACTCCTGTAACAGATATGTTCCACATTCTAAATTCAAATGTATTCATAAAATATCATAGTCGAGTTATAGAAATTGTTCTAAAACTCGTTTAGCTCATCTACATATTAGAAATTTTAAATTAAACTGTTTAGTTATATATATAATTAAATTAGCTATTAGTGATAATTATTTCATTGGATGTAATATTAATGTTGGTGCTAGTAACAAGTTAAAGGATAACAAGAATCAGAGGATATTTTATCTGTGAGAGATCATTTTAAAACGCTGCAGAAATTATTGTTTGAATACTCCTGTGAACATGTTTATCAACTGACTGAAGTTAATAAGCATTTGATATTTTTTGTAAAGGATTTAATAGCATTACTTGAAAAATCAAAAGCTGTTTATTATATTCCCAAAGTGAGAAAACTCAACCATGGATCACTATTGCTATATTAAAATCGGGTGCATTAAAAAAATAATTTATATCAAAAATTTAAAAGAAATAGTATGAGTTAAAATCAGATTCACTTTTTCAGAAAATATAAATTGCTTTTAAAAATATAATAAATGCAAAAATTCATTATTACAAAGATTTGTTTAAAAAAATGGAACATCCACATTATAGAATAAATAATCCAGCAGATTTTGTCAATGAATTTAACGATAATTTTTACCAGTGTTAGCACATGGATATTATTAAAAGAATCAAATTCAAAACAGTCAATGCAAAGCAAGAAAACAAATGAAAAAGTATACCTATTATACAGGGTGATTCAAAACTCTTGGGCCAAACTTTAAGGGGTGATAGAACACTCCTAAACAAGCACTTTTCTTCACACAATGCATGGTCGGAACTCAAGTGGTGAAGCGCTAGGGGTTAGCAGTTAATGTGTTAGGAAATGAGGAAACACAAGAATGACAGAAGAGGTTTGAACCAATTGCAGAAATTACAGAACAGAAAGTACAGAATTTTATTGAACAAATTACAGAAACTGCTCAAAAGAGCGACCGCCAACATCAATGCAGGCTTCACACCTTAGACGTAGTGATCGGCGTACATGGGCGAAAACACTAAGCATTTCTCGTACAGCGGCAATAGAAATCCTGGCAATAAGGTCCTCATTGGAATCGATGGGGCTATCGTAGATGAGGCTTTTCATATGACCCCATAGGAAAAAGTCCAGACATGAGAGATCGGGCGATCATGGCGACCAAGCGACGGGACCACCCCGACCAATCCACCGTCCTGGAAATGTAGGAGACAGATCAAACATAATTATTTTCATGCCTTTCCCAAAATGTTATATAAAGACATATGAAAAAAGAGGTGGAAATGTTATACTGCGTTGGAAATCCAGTCTCTTGACCCCTCACCCCCCCCACATTCTGTCTCAATTGTGTTTCTTGCTCCCACCTTTTGCTTTTTTTCTAGATCCAGGTCTACTTAGGGTAATACTAAATTTTGATCATTGATGAATAATGTTATCCTACATTATCGCTAATAGAATCTATTAAGATAAAATGAAAAATAAATTGAAAATTTACAAAAAAAATCCTCTTTGACAAAGCATTTTTTTTTAAATTCTCGTATCTTTTTCCTTAAGAGGCAACGCTATGAAACAGAAAATGGCAGATTTCAAATCTAAAACCATTGTCGACTTAATTCTGTACAAGACTTCATTATCATTACACAAATTGGAAATTATGCTGGTTGTGTCATGAGATATGCAAAGTTCTATAATTTAAAACTTCACTGAGTACAAAACAATGATTCTATCAACTTGTTTCTAAATTTAAATCTTATCACTGTTCAACATTATATTTACTTTCGAAAATATTTCACATATATAGTTTACTTCTAAAATAAAGAACAGCAGCACAAAAAAGACCTTCACTGTCCATCAGGCATGTTGTAAAATTATTTCTATCACATACTGGTAAAGAAAATTAGTTTTTCTTTCGAACTGTGGAACTTACGTAAATATATTTTTCAGTTTCTGATAAACTTTTGAGATCATTTGTACTTACCCTGTATAATACTTTAGCGAAAAAATTAGGAAAAACAAACCTGTTTTCTTACATTATCAGTATACATTGGTACACAAAGGAAAATGTCAGCTGCAGTATCAGGAGCTACCATGATCAATTGGAAGACTTTTTTTTTTGGAATAATAAAAATTGTTATTTTACCTACGTTTCATGGAATTGGGAAAAAATATTTCTAAAACTGCCTTCCTTTAGAAGGGCTACAAAATGTTAGAAAACAAAGCCAACATTATTCAATCACTGCAAAATAAACTAATCACAGCAATACACCATATTTACCTACAAATCATTTTCTCTGGATAGAATATTGAGATAATTTGACACTTCAACATAGTTGCAGAAATGTTTTTTCTTACAAGGCATTCTACAGAAAGCTCATCAACTTTAAAATAAATTATGGTAATATCAGATAAATCGTAAACATGGATGAGTACTACTCATTAATCGCATATTTGGAAAACAAATTAAAATTTTCAATGAAAAAAATCCTTTTACCTCATCATCCTCAAGCAGCCATGGGCTACGGAGGTCCAAACAGACCGTGCAATTTAGTTCTCCAAGCAAGTCTATCCTGAGCTACATCTACTGCATCTGGCCACTGCACACCAATTCTAACAAGGTCCTGTTTGACATTGTCTGCCCACCGCATCCTAGGTCTCCCCTTCTTTCTGAGGCCTTTAGGCACATTGTTCATAATCCTATTCGCCAATCTATAATTATCCATACGGGCAACATGGCCAAACCAACGGAGTCTCTCTCTGCACAATATGCTGCTTAAAGGAGGTTGCAAACTCCTTTGCCTACCCCCATCATTAGTTACAAATTTGAACCACCTAATGCCCAAGATACTGCGTAAGCATCTGGAATCAAAAGCATCTAGTTTCCTGTTATCTTGTTTACAAAGTGTCCAAGTTTCACTACCATAACTAACCCTAGAAAGAACCAAACTGTTATACAGTCTAATTTTAATCTTTAGGTGTATACGCCTATTTCTCCACACTCTCCATAGATTCTTAAAAGTCCCAGAGGCAATCCTATTCATTTGTTAATCTCATGCCGCACATCACCAAGCACATTTTATTTTATTTTCAAATTGATACATTATCCACTTCAAAATGCTTGCCATAAAAAAGAAAAAGGAATATTTCAAATATAAAAAACAATGCCTACATCATTTGGTACAGGTTTCATAAACATTATCTGCCATGGATATGTTATATTTTATGCATTTGTTATATTTTTATGCAGATTGCGATTCATTGGTAAACCAGGTGCAATACATTGCTGCAGAATCCATTGCGAAAACATCACTCGTGGAAGAAAAATCAGCTGCTGAGAGGGCCTGCACTCGCTGCACGTGATACGAGTCCAGTTGGTCCTGACAAGAAGTTCTCCGTACAATTAAATGTGAAACACCTACGTCTGCTAGTACGCTTCTCGTTCTAGACACAGGATATCCCGTTACCAGCATTTGTTCCTCTAAAACTGGTGTTCAGACACGTCTGCCCCCCCCCCCCCCCCCTTAAAGCTGTAGTAATAGATGCAAAGAAACTTGTCTCTTGAAGACACCGGTGAATGCCTGCGAAAGTATTCCAGTATATTGCACCTGACTGGGCATCGTCGGTGCGGAACAGCTATCCTGTAGAAATGCAAAGCATCACTGCATTTTCTGTCCTCTCATCCATAAATAAATTTAATGCCTACCATTTCATCAGTGGATAACTGATTATTCATGGCCAAAGACACAAATAACACGTGGATTGACAATAACCATCAGACTACCGATTCCCTTACACGCAGCATCAGAATAACTGCTCACTCAGACTCACTTTATGTAGCATTACCTGACCCAGAAGAGCTGGTATTTTGTCCAACATTTCTAGGTTTTTCAATGTACTTTTACTTTACACTCACACTTTTTTAAAAATGATTGTAAATACCCCATTAATCCCCACACTTTTGGTAACTTTAAAATTTAAAATTATATTTAATATCTCATCTTCAGTTGTAGGAAATAAAACATTATATTATCATTCCGAGTAACGTGATGATGATTTTTATTTAGGCTTTTAGACTGAACTCCCCTGATATTTTCTGTAAGACTAATAAAGTGCAAATTAAAATCATTTGCTAATTCTTTATCTACAAATCATTACCCAAAGAATTCAGAACTGTGCATTTTTTACTATTATCGATTTAATTATTCACAAACTGTTATTGTTCTATGCTGTCCCCATGACAATTAAGAAACTGTCTTCGATAAGGATTATTTTTAGCATTTACATTTGTCACATTAAGCTTATTACTGATGGTTTTAAAATTTATCTCACGCTGAAGATTAAACAGATATTTTTTGTACAATTGATACATTTTATCTCTAAGTTTATATTTCCGACATCATCAGTAAACGTGGCATTTTTGTTATTTACCTTCCATTTGCAAATGTATTGCTTAAAACATTCAATTTGCCCGAGCAGTTAATTCAGAAGTATTTTGCAAGCAGAATTATCATTATGGTCATTTAATATTGCATCCCAGTTGGATTCTTTAAATTATCACATAAAAACGGAATAGTTTGTTTATATGTTCTATGATGGATCATGATTTTGACAATGGCAACTACCTGCATTAGGATATTCAATTGCAATAGCTATTGATGAGACTGGTAGTAGAGTAGGTTTGGTTATAAACAGAGAGAAAACTAAAGTGATGAAAATTGGTCAGGCAGGCTGTGCTTCAGTTAATCTGAATGGTTGCAGTCTTGAGCAGGTGTCACAGTTTAATTATCTTGGGAGCTATGTAACAGATAATGGTGATGTGCGGCATGAGATTAACAGACGAATAGGTATAGCTGCCGGGACTTTTAAGAACCTACGGAGAGTGTGGAGAAATAGGCGTATACACCTAAAGACTAAAATTAGACTGTGTAATAGTTTGGTTCTTTCTAGGGTTAGTTGGAGTGAAACTTGGACCGTTTGTAAACAAGAGAGCAGGAAATTTTGATTCTAGATGCTTACACAGTATGTTGTGTATTAGGTGGTTCAACTTTGTAACTAATGATGAGGTTAGGCAAAGGAGTCAGCAACCTCCTTTAAGCAGCATATTGTGCAGAGAGAGACTCCGTTGGTTTGGCCATGTTGTTCGTATGGATAATTGTAGATTAGCGAATAGGGTTATGTCTAAAGGCCTCATAAAGAGGGGTTGGGTTGTTTTACCTCTGAGCGGCACTTTTTTGCACACAATGGGCTAAATGGCCAGGTCACAAGGTTGGTTGGTTGTTGGTTGTTTTACCTCTGAGCGGCACTTTTTTGCACACCATGGGCTAAATGGCCAGGTCACATGGACCCCGAAGGCTCAGAGAAGGTTGGGGGAGGGGACCCACTGGAACAGCTGTTGGGAGACAGATGGTAGCCTCCCGTCAAGGCCATCCAGCGTGTTCTTTAATGTGCACAGGGTATGGCTCTCCCGCACACGGGGCCACGGCTTAGAAAACGCATATAATATAAATAAAAATGAAAAATAAATAAATATAATATAAATAAAATTAAAATATAAATGCTTTTAGCACACGCTCCCATCCGACGGACGACGACCTTTCCAAGCCCATCGGTGTCCCCTACTGACCGTGGGCAGGGCGGGGAATTTTGCGGAGATAAATCTCAACGCTGACCCAGCTGGGACTCGAACCTGGGAACTGCAGATTACGAGCCTGGCGCGCTACCGACTGAGTCACCCCCGCCACCAAAAGAGGGGGAGACTTAGGATGCGGTGGGCCGACAATGTCAAACAGGACCTAGTTAGAATTGGTGTGCAGTGGCCAAATGCAGCAGATATACAGCTCAGGACAGATGTGCTTCGAGGACTCAATTGCACGGTCTGGTTGGACCTCCGTAGCCCATGGCTGCTCGAGGATGATGATGATGATGATGTCAGGGAAACGATCATATATATCAGTTCTCACTTCTGCAGCACTCATATCAACAGCATTTCTATTCCTACTAAAAACAAGATCGAGACATGAAACAAGATCGAGACATGAAACAAGATCGAGACATGAAACAAGATCGAGACATGAAACAAGATCGAGACATGAAACAAGATCGAGACATGAAACAAGAGTACTTGTTTTTCTATTCTCACTAGTTATGTAGGATTGGAATCCCTGAGATGAGAGTAGATATACATATTCATTTTAAATAGTAAATCAGTATTGAGATCACCGGTTAGAATTACATTTCTGCTTTTAATTCATTTTAATACAGTACCCAGTTACTGAACAAACTGATGATTGGATCTATTTTAAAGCAAGCACATAGAAATCTTATTTACCTATAGACAAACATAGAGATTCAGCTGTTACTGGGCGAGGGTGGCTCAGTCGGTAGCGCGCCAGGCTCGTAATCTGTAGTTCCCAGGTTCGAGTCCCATCTGGGTCACTGTTGAGATTTATCTCCGCAAAATTCCCCTGCCCACGGTCAGTAGGGGACACCGCTGGGCTTGGAAAGGCCGCCGTCCGTCGGATGGGATGTTAAGCCGTGGCCTCCGTGTGCGGGAGAGCCATACCCGGTGCACGTTAAAGAACACGCTGGATGACCTTGACGGGAGGCTACCATCTGTCTCCCAACAGCTGTTCCAGTGGGTCCCCTCCCCCAACCTTCTCTGAGCCTTCGGGGTCCATGTGACCTGGCCATTTAGCCCATGGTGTGCAAAAAACTGCCGCTCAGAGGTAAAACAACCCACATCAACAGCTGTTACTACTTCAATTTCTACCTGGGACACAAATATAGTATTTTTTTTACAAAAATCAATATACCATCAGCTTTGTTATTCTGTCTACAGTGACAAAATTTACTCTAGCCACCTAAATTATACAAACAGATAGAGACGTTTTTAATCCAGATTTCAATCACCTAATTACTTTTAATTGGAAATCACTGTTATCAACAATTTCTTCAAAACTTATGACCGATGCTGAGAATATTAATATTTAATATGCTTAATCCATTGTTGTTAGTAATATAAAAAGAGTTTCATTTATCAAACTCTATGTACTCGAGACAATATATCAAGAAAAATTATCATTCACATTATTAGGCATTATACAAAAAAATTTACAAATTTTCTTTTCTAATTTAATTAGAAAAGAAATTAAAATTAAAATTAAAATCAAAATTAAAATAAAAAATAAAAAGAAATTAAAATTAAAATCAAAAGAGGAGAGCCTCTTTTGATTATTTTAATAATCAAAAGAATAATTTAATTGAATAATTTAATAATTAAATTCGAATAATTTAATTATTTTAATAGGAAAAAAAAGCATCATAATTATTTTAATTTCTTAATTGAAACGTATTTAAAATTAGAACATTTTCCATACTGTTTGGTGTTAAACAAGAGTTGTTTATGAGCAGAAGTCAAGTGTTCATTTAAATAAACTTTTGATTTTTTTAAATTTTACGTTAATATCAGAGCAAGTGAGATTACATTGGCCATTAATATTTGCTTGAAGCTAATTATCTGTAATCTCGTTGGCTCGGAATTTTACAATGACAGGTTTCATTTTTTGATCTATTTGTTGTTGCTACCCTGTGAGCAACAATAAATAATGTTTCATTAACTGTAACATTATTATTCTTTTTTTTTAGAAATTTTGTTCAAGATTAATGTGATACGCTTTCATTGGGCTCCTCAGGCCCACACGCATTGCATTAAGAAAATCATCGCTTCAGTTTGACGAAAAATCAGCAGAGGTCTTTCACTCTTTAATAATCTGTCTGATTTCGCAGAGAGAAGTCTTCAGGAAATGAAGAAGCTTCATACGTGAACCACTTTTATCTAATAAGAGTTAGGAAAAATAAATTTCTCTTCAAGCTGCTGCGTATCGTTATGGTCTGACAGGAAACTGTCGGTATAATACATAACAGAAAAAAAATTGTGAGAATCAGAAGATTCTTGGCTTATTATAATTATACACCAGCGATCAAGTATTCAGTTACTTTAGCTGGGTATATTTCATAAAATTTTGTATTGATACATATCTATGTTAAATAAAAATTGAATTGAATTGAATTATAAAATTGGAAGCAACAAATTATTAACAGCTAGGTTTTGGATTGGATTATTTTACCTCTGAGCGGCACTTTTTTGCACACCATGGGCTAAATGGCCAGGTCACATGGACCCCGAAGGCTCAGAGAAAGTTGGGGGAGGGGACCCACTGGAACAGTTGTTGGGAGACAGATGGTAGCCTCCCGTCAAGGCCATCCAGCGTGTTCTTTAACGTGCACAGGGTATGGCTCTCCCGCACACGGGGCCACGGCTTAACGTCCCATCCGACGGACGGCGGCCTTTCCAAGCCCATCGGTGTCCCCTACTGACTGTGGGCATGGCGGGGAATTTTTGCGGAGATGAATCTCAACGCTGATCCAGCTGGGACTCGAACCTGGGAACAATAGATTACGAGCCTGGCGCGCTACCGACTGAGCCACCCCCGCCCCAACAGCTAGGTGAACTGCACCCAGGTGTTACTTTTAAGATGCAATCTGCATTAGAAGATAGCTTTGTGAGCGCTGCCTCCTCCCCCAACCCCTTACCACACAGATTCCACTCGTATATATGTATGTTGATGTTGTAATAAGGAAAAACGATTAAATGCAATGTTGCCAAATCCTAAAAGGTGAAATCCCGCCAAATGATTCACGGGAAATCGTTACAAATCTCTGAACAGTTCATAATAACCACGGGAAAAAAACAATATTACCTTCCATCTTTTATGTATTACCTTTCGCTGAGAAACTTAATCGATTCACTTCCTCTTATAACGCAGCCGACAGATTCATTTAAAGCGAGAATTCATCACTCTACACTTGATTGATGCCAAGCAAACCGATAGATCTAGTATTTATCTGTGTACACGTTTTTAAGGTTTTTATAGACGTTTAGCTAATAAGAAAGGGAATAGAAACAGTCTTATAGAGAATCCACGTTAAACGGGGTTACGTGTATATTAAGATCCGAGGAACGCAGGGCAATGTTTCAAGCGTTCTATATGTGTTAAAACTTAATAAACAATTTGCATATATAACAATGTTATTCTGTAAGTAACCTGTGTGTTAATTGTGATTTATTTTATACTTAGAAGTACTAAACAAATTTCGTTTGTGAAACAAATAATATGGTATTAAAGTGACATTAAGATATTGTACAAGAAAGAAAGCTGAATTCAAGTTTAAAAACACATATAAATGTTACACCAAATCTCATGCCGTTGTAGGAACTTTCGAAAAGTTATTGTAAAATAATTGCATGCTTAATAATGATATTTTATGTTAAATGATTTACCTCTCCCAACTATAGTCTGATAGACATCTAATTTTTAGAGATGTGAATTTCGTGTCATAGATGGCAGCACCAGTATCAATCGTTGGCTAAATTTCCTAGTCCGTTGAACTTTCGGGATCTTTGTTTTATCCAGGATGGAAAAAGTCCTCAGCGAAAAAAAAAACTTGGTTATTGTTTGGGCATTTTAAAAACCAATTTATAAATGAAGAAAAACTGAATATTCTCGACGATGATAATAGCGCTAACTTCTTAATCTCTCACCATCATCATCCTCAAGCAGCCATGGGCTACGGAGGTCCAACCAGACCGTGCAATTTAGTTCTCCAAGCAAGTCTATCCTGAGCTACATCTACTGCATCTGTCCACTGCACACCAATTCTAACAAGGTCCTGTTTGACATTGTCTGCCCACCGCATCCTAGGTCTCCCCTTCTTTCTGAGGCCTTTAGGCACATTGTTCATAACCCTATTCGCCAATCTATAATTATTCATACGGGCAACATGGCCAAACCAACGGAGTCTCTCTCTGCACAATATGCTGCTTAAAGGAGGTTGCAAACTCCTTTGCCTAACCTCATCATTAGTTACAAAGTTGAACCACCTAATGCCCAAGATACTGCGTAAGCATCTGGAATCAAATGCATCTAGTTTCCTGTTATCTTGTTTACAAAGTGTCCAAGTTTCACTACCATAACTAACCCTAGAAAGAACCAAACTATTATACAGTCTAATTTTAGTCTTAAGGTGTATACGCCTATTTCTCCACACTCTCCATAGATTCTTAAAAGTCCCGGCAGCAATCCCTATTCGTCTGTTAATCTCATGCCGCACATCACCATTATCTGTTACATAGCTCCCAAGATAATTAAACTGTGACACCTGCTCAAGATTGCAACCATTCAGATTAACTGAATCACAGCCTGCCTGACCAATTTTCATCACTTTAGTTTTCTCTCTGTTTATAACCAAACCTACTCTACTACCAGTCTCATAAACAGCTCGAATGAAAGAGTTCATCTCATCAACATCATTTGCCAAAAGGGCTAAATCATCAGCATAATCTAAATCAGAAATTTTCGTATCTCCAGTCCATTTAAGGCCAAAATCTTTCCCTTGAAGTGAATTTCGCATAACATAATCAATAACCAAGCTAAAGAGAAAAGGAGACAAAATGCACCCTTCTCGAACCAATTGCTACAAGCCGTACCAATTCTCACGCACGACTCAGTGTTATTATAGAGAGCTTTCATTATGTTAACCAACTTGTCAGGTATACCATATGATTTCACAATCAACCACAAATTATGACGATCAACAGAGTCGAAAGCCTTTTTGAAATCAACAAAGCTTTCTGAAACTCTAAACATTTCTCAAGATTCTGCCTAAGTGAAAATATCTGATCTACACATCCCCTACCACTTCTGAATCCACATTGCTCATCACGCAATTGACTGTCAACCAGATTCTTAATTCTATTAAGCACAATCATGGAAAGAACTTTACCTCGAACAGATAGTAGGCTGATACCCCATAGTTATCACAATAACTGCGATCACCTTTTTTGAAAATAGGGATAATAATAGCTCTGGTAAAATCTTTAGGAACCATGCCTTTATCATAAAAGTTATTCAAAATTTCAGTCATCCAAGTGGTAACCGAAACATTCCCAGCTCTAAGCATTTCTCTAGTAATTTTATCCACCCCTGGGGATTTATGAAGTTTAAGTTTAGAGATAGCCAAAATAACTTCAGATTGTGTTATAGGGAAAACATTAAAGCCATTAATGCATCTATCATCATTGCAAACAAAGGGAATTGAACTAACCAAATTGTTTAGAACATCACTGAAATGCTCATCCCACCTAGCCATGACAGAATCCTCACCTTCTATAACCTTACCTTGTTTATCCTTCAATCCCTGCATACCTATTCGCTTTCTAACACGCAAAACATTAACTATCTGGTACATCTCTCTGCCGTTGTGCTGTCTAACTGCTTCCTTTGCTGTGTGAGTTAAGCTATCGAACAAAAGATTCTTATCAGCAGCTAACTGATCTTTTACACGTTTGTTAAGTTCTCTGTAATGCTTTCTATTAGGACTAGTAGGGTACTGATTAAGTACATTCCCACAGTTCTTTCTTTTAAAAATAAATTAAATAAGTTCTAAAGCCTTATCACTCAAATAATTATGCCCTCTTCATAATTATTTCCTGTAGAAGGATCAGAAATGAATAAAAATGGAAAAATCCATTTTAACGAAATCTGATTACCCATCACAGATGTTAAATGTGTGGTTGTTGATGAAGTTTCCTCTATGAGTTGTTTTGATTTTCGAGTGTTTCTTTAAAACAAATACATTTGAAAAGTTCGTTTTATCGGATATCGGATTAGTGAGAATACCAATATTCCTGTAATGTTTCGTTTTCTGCTCTGCGTTCTTTCATTTCCGTTTGCGTCGTTTAGAAGGAACAGAAAGGAATTAAAGTGTAAAAAATCATTTTAAACGAAGTCGATTAGCGGGATTAGCGAAAATTATCGGCCGTTTCGGTACCGTGCACGCGTTAGTATGATTCCTGATTGAGACCACGAGGAATCAAATCTTTAGGAATAATATTTTATCGAAAATGGGATTAGGGTGAATACAGATAGCTCCATATAGTTTGGTTTCCCATTATGCGTTCTTTCATTTTCATTCGATTTAGTTAGAACGGATATACTCAAGAATAAAAAAAAATCGTTTTATTGAAATGTCAGTTTATAGAGAGTAGATGTCCTCTATTGAATTTAGTATTAGCGAGATTGATCGAATAGTGACCTCGTTGTCATTGATTTCCTTATAGTATGGTCATTTGATTTTGGACTCTTTCAAAATTCGGAAAAAATAGTTTTGTTTAGAAATTCGTCGTATTAACAGGTCTGATTAAAGAATATTATATAAGTATGACCTATAATAAGAAATATAGTTGATAGACTATGCAGTTTTTTAAAAAAACTTCGCTATGTAGATTGGTGGAATGCATAAACTTCTGAAAAGAAACCCTCGCTTTTTAAAATTTTTTGGTTAAAATTAGTGTTTAATAAACGCAAATTACCTCTACCCATTTCTTTCTTCACTCAATCGTCTCATCCATCCAATTGTCTCATCCATCCAATTGACTCATCCATCCAATTGTCTCATCCATCCAGTTGTCTCATCCATCGAATTGTCTCATCCATCCAATTGTCTCATCCATCCAGTTGTCTCATTCATCCAAATGTCGCATCCAAAAAATTGTAGTACCCTCCAATTGTCTTCCACCCACCGCAATCGTTTGGCGAGAAACGGATCGATAAGTTCATTCACAGGTTTCACACTCACAATCGTACGCGATCGATGACTGCATTCACAAGGCAGGCGACTGCAGCGCCCCAATTATCTCCAACACTCTATGAGGGATCCCTCCCGACCCACAGAAGCTAGGAAGCGAATCCGCGACCCTAGGAGGGTCAGAACTATGCGGGACCATCCCACTAAATTGGCCGCCGATTGACCAAGTAGCGTGGAACCACGGGGAAAGTGTCAATTTCTGCCACCGATGACATCACAAGTATCCGCCCGCCTGTTCTCCCGCCAGGATTTACGGCTATAATATAATACACTGGAGAAAACTGAAAAAAGAACACCATTAACAATTGAAGCTAAGCTATGAGATTTATTTAATAGAAGCAACTTGTTGAGAAAGGAAAGTGATCACACGTGTGAAGTGATTCAATGTTTATTTTACCTTTTAATGAGTATTACATTTAACAGAAGACACATTTTAATAAGGTGTTGAACCTCCTCGAGCAGCAATACAAGCTTCCAATCTGTCATGCAATCGGTCGCTGATTATCACGCTGGGGAATGCCATTCCATGCGCTGTCAACTTGGAAGCGTAATTCAGTGATGGTCGTTGCTTGGCGTGGGATTACACTGAAATATGGCAGGACGACCGGCTGTGAGATGTCGCTAACATACGTATTGCTATTCAGTGTACCTTGTACAAACACCAGACGCGTACGAGAGTGATAGTTAATCGCTCCCTACTTCATGATGCACGGCTTGAGCCCTGCGTGTCACTGGCGTTTGCACGAGGGAAGAAGCCGCTCACCTTGTCGCCTTCGGACATGTAATACCATCAGACGCTCCTAAGCGGATTCGGCTTTCATCACTGAAGATCACAGACTGCCATTCTTCCCTCCAATGAACTCCGGCGTCACAAATTCGATCCTCTGTCGGACCAAGGGGTCTAAATAACGATTTGAATCGCTTTTGGAAGAAGGACTATGGGCACGCATGCCGCTGCCATGGTTACCACTGTCACCTCGTCACTGTCCAGCACGTCTGCAGTGTTGTCACAAGAAGTGTTGTCCACCGCACTTCTTGTGACAACACTGTGAAGTGTTGTCAAGCAGTTCTTGTCAACACTGCAGACGTGCTCGACAGTGACGGGATGACAGTGTAACCATGCCAGCGGCATGCGTGTTAATAGTCTTGCTTCCAAAAGCGATTCGCATTGTTCTTGTAGACACCCTTGGTACGACAGAGGATTGAATTTGTGACGCCATAGCCATCCGCTCTGCCACCGCCGCCCTCCTCATACGCTGATCCTCTCGTGCGTCCGTAACTCTGTGTTGCCCGGAACCACGTCTGCGAGTGTGAAATGCTCTTCTGACAATCGATGCCACCATCGTACCAAAGACCCTCTAGACGACCTCGCTCAAACTCCACTAACTGAACAAATGTATGCGCCTGCGTCGTCGAGGCATGGTAGCGTCTTCAAAGAGCACTGAACAACACGACACAAGACGAATAACTTTTTTCTTCACGCCCTAGTCCTTAAATATGCGCTGCGTACATTTGCATGTTGTCGTCCTCAGTGACGTCATTATTTCATCCAATGACTTTCAATCTTGGATCACGGTTGCTGCTGCCCTTAACTATTAACATATTATAATATGAGGGGCGGGGGTGGCTCAGTCGGTAGCGCGCCAAGCTCGTAATCTGTAGTTCCCAGTTCGAGTCCCAGCTGGGTCAGCGTTGAGATTTATCTCCGCAAAATTCCCCGCCCTGCCCACGGTCAGTAGGGGACACCGATGGGCTTGGAAAGGCCGCCGTCCGTCGGATGGGACGTTAAGCCGTGGCCCCGTGTGCGAGAGAGCCATACCCTGTGCACGTTAAAGAACACGCTGGATGGCCTTGACGGGAGACTACCATCTGTCTCCCAACAGCTGTTCCAGTGGGTCCCCTCTCCCAACCTTCTCTGAGCCTTCGGGGTCCATGTGACCTGGCCATTTAGCCCATAGTGTGCAAAAAAGTGCCACTCAGAGGTAAAACAACCCAACCCAACTTATTATAATATGACGTTCCTAAAAGAATTCCTTCTGGGTTTCTTTTTTCAATTTCCCCCAGTTTATGATGATGATGATAGTATTATTGGACTATGTTATAGTGATAAAATTGTTGAATTTAAAAGACAATTATTACGGAGGTTTCCAATAAGTGTGACGCTGAACACTGATGTTCCGTTATGGAGAGGGATTCAATGCTGACAATAGCAAAGAATGTTTGAATTGCACTGAACAACAAGTATTGACCTTTGGTGTGTTTCGAAGTGCAAAGAGCCGTTTCTTATGTAAATGGAGGTGCTGAACACGAGAATGACAAAAAAATGTTTGATTGGCTAAGGTTTTCGAGGTACAGTTACTTATCTGCATTACGTCATTCGCTGAAGGTTGCATATCGGTCTATAGCAACCTCAGCGAAGTTTAATTTTGAAGTTATTTCTATTACATAGGGAAGTTCAAATAATTTGTTAGTGCGAATAAACATCTGATGGACGTGAAAAGATAGTGAGTAAGTTACTATTATGATTAGTAATTGAGAATTTATGATTTGAAAATTTTGTAGTACCGGAAGAAGGGAAGGGGAAGCACGTGACACCTGTGAATGACGATTTCCCACGTGCGCTATCTCCTGCTAGAGCTGCAGCGTAACTGCTACGAGGTATTAGAAAAGTTGTGGACAATCGTTTAGGTTTTGATTAATTTTGGTCATGATCGTTTATTAGAGAGGATTTGTCTCAGGACTAAACTTTCTATTTTACAAAAACTATTTATAGCTGTGGATATAAGAGTAATTTTGACAGAGGAGTGAATTGCTCTCTTGTGGAAATGAAATCCTCGGAATCTCCGACTGTGTCGAATGCTGTAGTTGCGGAAATAATTTCCGTTTCTATTGTCTCCATCTAAAGGAGTCCGTAATCTTCCGTAAAATGCCACAAGATCGCAAAAAGAAACTGAAATGTAAAACGTGTAGCAAGGAAAGGGACGCGTTGAGACTTCAACCCCCGAAAGAGCTGGAAATGATGAGGCTGGGGACTTCAGAATCAATGCAGATACAAAGAAGTTTTTCGAGGGTGTGACGAAGAACAATTTAGCATTTTAGAGCTGAAATGATGACAACAAATGAAAATTTTCGGAAGAAGATTATGCAGGAAATTGAAGAATTTAAAAAAAGTGCTTCCTTTTGTTCCAATAAGCTGGATGAACACATCGAAATGTTCAAGGAAATTACTAAGCAAATTTCCGAAGTACAGTGTCAGACAAAAAAATTAGGAGAGTCTACTTCAGTACTGGAGAGAGAGATTTTTGAATTGAAATGGAAATTAAATGAAATGCAGCAATGTAGCAGAAACAGGAACATAGAGAGAGTTGGTTTTCCTGATAGAGGGAAAGAAAACATTCTGCAAATTGTTGAATCATTTGTTCAGAAATTGGAAATTGAGACAAAGCATCTAGATCCAGTCTGAAATAAAAGTAAAATAAAACCCATCATCGTATATTTTGGATCAAGGAAGATTAAAGATCTTTGGATTTGGTCCTGGATAGGAAAAAAGGAACTAACACCGAAAGAATTTGATGATCGATATGAAGATGGAAGAGTTTATATTAACGATCATCTGACGCAAGATAAACAGCTATTATTTAAGGCAAAGGAAAAACTGCGCGAATTGGGCTATAAGTACGATTGGGTCAGAGACTCTAAGATGTTGGTGATAAAAGATGAAGGTTACGGTTTGGTTAGAATTAAGAACTCTCAGGATCTAGATAAACTGAGAGAGTTAAGTATTATGAGTGTAATATTTAAAAATGTAAAATGTATATAAAATGGCTAATGTTTTGTCGTATGACGTGCAGAATGATGTTACTGCTTCTGATTTTGGTTCTGATAATGTTCAGAATGTTACAGATGATGATGAAGAATTATATATGATAAATGATAATTATTCCAAAGTAATTGAAATTGATAAAAAAATGTTTATGGTAAAATACATTTTTGTTGGGTGTTGTGGAATAAACATTTTACAGGGAAATATTAGAAGTCTGAGAAAACATTTTGACCATTTTGTGGTAATTAACTGAATTAAAACCAGAAATTATAGTACCTACTGATATTTGGTTAAAAGAAGGAGCCTTATATGAAATAGATGAATTTAAAGAATACTATAAATGTAGGGCGATAAAAAGCGTTCAATTACAAACTTGGCCTTGTTGCAATTTATAGAGCTCATGAATTTAGTAAATCGGAATTTATTGATGAATTGGGAACATGGTTGAACTGCGTTGAATGAAATAATATGATAATGACAGGAGATTTTGATTTTAATTTATTATCTGATGACCATCACAAAATAAATTTTTTACGGATGATAAATTCAAATGGTTTCCATTCCTGTCATGCTTCTGTTACTAGGGAAAGTACTAAAACTTGTCTAGATCATCTTTACATTAGAAATTTTAAATTAGACACTGTAACTACATATATTGTTAAAATTGACATCTCAGATCATTTTTTTTTGTTGGAAGCAATATGAAGTGTGGGTTTTATAGAGACGTTTCTACAGAAAAGCTTTCTACAAATTTTACCAAGATTTAATATAGTAAATTGAAACAGTTATTTTCAGAAAAATTATGGGATCATGTCGCGAGACAGGTAAATGTGAATTTGGCATTTGATGCATTTCTGCGATAATTCACTTTACTAATTAAAGATGCGCAGATTATGTACTCTAAAAGGAAAATTAAAAAACTCAAATCATGGATAATAGAAGCTATTCTTAATTCAATCAATTTTAAAATAAATTTATGTAAAAGATCTAAATAAAAAAATTGGATGAAATGAATATTTTAAAAAATATAAAAATACGCTACTAATGTAATCAGAGAAGCTAAAAATGATTATGATAAAAATATTTTTACAAAAAATGGAAATAATACTAGAAAAAATTGGGAAACTATTAAAAAAATGTCTGATGGAATCCTCCTTGAATTATCACGGGTAAAAATCATCTGCATCTGTTCGATGAAAAGCTGCAGGAATTTGTCAACAGATTTAACAATTATTTTACTGGGGACAACAATGTTACAGATTTAACAATTATTTACTTCATTATTTCAAGAAAACCTTCATAATCAAACCCAAATAAAAAGTTATAAGCAATTTAAAAAAGAAATTTTGTGTATTCGATTACAATGAGATTGATTAAATTGGATAGATTTAAAGACTGTTTTCAGAGTCTTTCTAATTTTCATAATTGTGAAACACGTCATAGACAGAATTCGAGTATGCCCATGTGTCGATTGTCAATTGAACAGAGATCTATCAAATATAAGTCAGTAAAAATTTGGTCTGAACTTCCAGATGATGTTAAAAATGCAAAACCTTTAAAATCAAATGTAGAACGTTTCTTCTTACAAAGCAATGAAATGTCTATATATCAGTGTAATATGTCTCATAACCATTTGATCTTTTATACTATTGAATTATTGTACTATCTGAATTATTGTATACATTACTGTTGTCCTAATTGAACTTTAAAGGAAATGGGGAGCATTAACGAAAAATAAGCGTCAGCTTACTGTGCTCCTCCTTTTTTGTTTCGCCTTTCCCATTAATCACTAATATTTTATATGATTGTTATTTCGTTTTTCTAATGCAATTGGCAATTCTCAGCTATTTCACTTCGCGATATTTCTCATGTATATATCAATTGGTATTAGATAATTATGCTATGTAAATGTATATGTACTGACTGGTGGATTAAAATAAAGATTATTATTATATTATTATAAAATGTAAAATACTTAATTCCATTTTTTCCCTTATATACCAGAACAAGAAATTTTTGATACTATCAAGGAACTGAAGGAGGGAAAATCACCTGATATGGACGAAATTACAGTTACCACTATTAAAAATATTTTCCTGGAAATTGGATCTATATTTTGCTATTTTGCAAACTTGTAAACTTTTCTCTTATAGAAGGTGTTTTTCTGAAAATTTAAAAACTGCTTTTAATTATTACGATGTTTAAAAATGGTGACATTAAGTTAATTGAAAATTACCGACCAATTTCGCTTCTATCAGTTATTTCCAAGATTCTTGAAAAAATTCTTAAAAAAAATTGTTAATTTTTGGGATATGCATAATTTATTTGTTCAAAATCTATTTGGATTTCGAAAAGATTTCAATACTGAAAGCGCGTTTTTAGAAATGACCACACAAATCTACAAGGATTTAAATCATAATGTAAAAGCAGTTTTTATTTTGGATTTGAAAATAGCTTTTGATTCCGTGAATCATGAGATATTATTTGAGAAATTAAAAACTTGTAGTGTTAAGGGAAATTTGTTTTTATGGATTAAGAGTTATTTAATAAATAGGAAGCAAAAAGTGAAAATTTGAAAATACATTAGTGAAGAAACAAATGTACAGGTTGGTGTCCCTAAGGGTTCTATTTTGGGACCTTTAATTTTTTTTGGCTTTTTATATGAATGATTTCTGTACATTGGATTTGAATGGTAGAACAATTTCATTTGCAGATGATGCTGCACTAATATATTCTGGGGAAGAAAATAAAATTTTAGAGAATATAAATAGTGACTGAAAAAAATTTAGAATGTGGCTAAAAGTCAATAAACTCTTTTTAAATACCAAGAAGACGAAATATATTTATATCAGACCAGAGAAAATCAGATTTATTTTTTTCGTGATAAGGTGAGTTTCCATTCTGAATTTTGTTCTGGAGAAATCTGCAATTGTGACAAGATTGAGGGGGTTGAAGGCTATCAATATTTGGGTACTTTTATAGATAAAAAGATGTCCTGGAAAAGAGAAATTTCTGATATTAAAAAAATTAACTGCATTATACCTAAAATTTATTATATCAGGAAATTTATAAATTATCCTTATTAAAAATTATTAATAAAAAATATTTATCGTGGGATGGAGTTTTTTTGACTACAATCAAACAATTACAGTATATACAGAACCACATAATTAGATGCATGATCAAACAGAAAATTTGAAAGTGTTGCAAATGTATACAATACATTAGGTATATTACAAATAAGAAAATTATATGTATTTCAGACACTGAAATATATAAGGATGAATTTTAATGTTCAAACCTTACGGACATTTGAAAAGAATACCCGACTGTCAAAAAATCTTTTCATACTTGATTTAAAAATGTACAAAACTATTGTTGAAGAAAATTACGTTTATTTAGTGCCAAAGTTTTTTAACTGTTTACCAGAGTACCTTAAAGGAATAAGGAATGATAGCTTTGTCTTTAAGGAATTAAGAAAATGGATTTTAAATATGGAAAATATTGAGACTATGTTTCAGAAAAAAAAAGAAGAGAATGAAATGTAATATAAATTCATTAGATGCAAAGTTGCTATTAAAGTGCTCAAAAATGGATCTTAACCATTTATTGACGTAAAAAATCAATAAAATATTTATTTTTTTGTTTTGTTTTCTACTAAGCGTTACTTTTCATTTATTCTTAATTGTAGTTTTTGAGCTTTTAAATTGGTGAATATTTATTTTATGATTTTTATGCTGAAGCAAGAAAATTATGACAAATTGTGAAACGGAAGCATGCTGTCTTTTCATTAAAACGCAACTGTTAATTTTCTTCCACAAACAAGTTATTACTCTCATGAAAGATTCAACATTTTTTCTCAGATTTATATCAAAAAAATGGTACGTAAAATTATAAAACATTAATGAAATATAATAGCTCAGGATAGTAGCTCAGGAAATAGCATCGGATTTCAAACTCCCAACATCCAATTCACCACACAAGATCACGTAGAACGAGTTGAATGATCTTGTTAGAGATCTGGAGCTGTCAAAGAGCAAGGAGGAACTCTTAGGATCCAGACTGCAGCAGTGGAATACTCCTTGATCGAAATGTGAAAGTAAATGAGTATCGTATCAGCCAAAAAGATCTGGTTTTGTTCGTTACCATGGTAGGTAACCTGGTTGCCTTGCAAAGATGTTTTGATAGACTTGCTTGGAGAACTAAATTGCACGGTCTGGTTGGACCTCCGTAGCCCATGGCTGCTTGAGGATGATGATGATGATGATGAATATTAGATATTTATATATATTGGTATGAATGAAAATATGATTTTTAATAAAGAAACGCTATAAAGAAGAACACACATATATATATTAAAAAAAGTAATACCTTAAAATTGTGTATATAGGATATGCAAGATTGTGTATATTTCGCTGTAATTATAATTGTAATGTAAAAACATGTAAACGTAAATGTAATGTTACTACAGATTCTGAGAATAAATTTATCTATCTATCTATCATCTACCTAATTTTATGTGTAAAGGTGGCAACAACAACTTTGTATATCCGAGCTGTAGCCCAAGCAAAAGAGCAATGACTTTTAAGTCCGCACAAATATCCCACTTGTATTTTTCACCATTTATGCATTAAAGAAATTGTTTCATAATGTCATACGTTTCCTTCATATTAACAACATGTCCTATTGGAAAAGAAGGCAACACGTTGCCGTTGTGTAGAAGAATAGCTTTCATACTTAATTTCGAGGAAAATGTAAATAACCTCCATTCCTCTGAGTATATGTCATGTGGAGGGATGTGGATAAACGGTAAAACATCTTTGCAAGGCAACCAGGTTACCTACCATGGTAACGAACAAAACCAGATCTTTTTGGCTGATACGATACTCATTTACTTTCACATTTCGATCAAGGAGTATTCCACTGCTGCAGTCTGGATCCTAAGAGTTCCTCCTTGCTCTTTGACAGCTCCAGATCTCTAACAAGATCATTCAACTCGTTCTACGTGATCTTGTGTGGTGAATTGGATGTTGGGAGTTTGAAATCCGATGCTATTTCCCCTGTTTCTGTTTCTTCCTTCTCCTCCTCCTCTGAGTCCACATCGTAATGTCTGGTGGCTCTGGGACGGGCAGAGTTTCCCCCATGTGGCACTGGGCGGATGGCAGATGGTATGTTGGAGTAGTTTATTGTCTGCTTTTTCTTTTTAGTAATACCACTTCCCAGCGGAGGTGTCATACAAAAGTAACAGTCACTAACGTGGTTGGACGGTTCCCACCACCATAGGAATGGCAAATGACATCGACCGCCTCTTGCCATTTAGTCAGCTGTGAAGACGTTGCTCAACTCTTACAAACTGTGTGCGGAGCCCAGCTCCTCTGTTCAGCTACAATCTTACACCCGAAGTAAAGGTGGTTAGCCTTTATGATGACAGGCGTTATTTCACGCCACAAATGTAACAAAAAGGGTCTGTATTGTTCACACAAGAACGAGACATAATTCATACAGGCAGCACCCGATTGCAATCACGAACGGATTATAACTGAGGAAGGGTAACTCCCGAATGATGTAATAGCTTCTGGGCATTGCGTTGCCTCGAATGATGCAATAGCTCCCGGGTATGTTGTCTCGAATGAATGTAATAGCTCCCTGGTATTGTGTCACCTCGGCGCTTCGTACAGAGCGCAAAATTTTTGATTACACTTTTTTGTAAAAAATTAATATCATAAGTTATCGATCCATTTATCTTAAAAATAAGATGCTAATTTTATGCTCGGCGTGTGTTTGTCTGCGCATGAGTTGGTGTTTCTGGGTGTGTACAACATGTTTTTACAAAAAAAAAACATTAATTTAGGCGTGAAAATTTGGAAAAGTAGAGGTGTTGGACTTAATGGACGGATCGAGACTGATTGTTAGAAGAGAATAATGCTGAGGAGGAGCTGGAGAGATCATTAGGAGGGAGAGTCATCTGCTGCCATGTTCTCATTCCTTACTAGGGATGTCGAGAGAAAACTGTAAGGAAGGAAAAAGGGGAACTGGAAAGATTTTGAAATAATAATAGTACTGCTCCTACTTTCTAGGGTTCAGATTCTTTCTCGATAGATTTACGTTTTACAAAAAACGACTCTAATTTTGTTTTGGGTTGCAGCTTGCATTTTTATTTGTAGAATTGCTTTGCAAGATGACAAAACATTTCGTAGCTCATCTTCAACTTTGGAAGGACGATCAGAGAGAGGATAATGATCCTAAAATAATCCACAGCTTCATCAATTTTGTTTGAAGGCCTCCCTTAAACCTTTAATTGTTTTCTGTTCTTCTGAAATGACGTTGTCATCATCATTTGGAGTCCACGAATGTGATCCTTGAAAGAGCGGGAAATTTTTACGTCCATTTCCTCATTAATTTTTCCCTGTATATGCTGGGAAACGGATAATGAGGACCTCATGTATTACCGAGTGAGGAAACGAGATATACATTTTTGACATCGTCGTTAGCAGTTATTAATAATGGAATAGGTGCTGGCGACAGGCAGTTAATATTGCAGTTCCTAATATGAGCTCAGCTAACTAGAGATTATTCCAAAAAATTTACGTTACTTGGCATGGGGGCGTATCAGGCATGCAATAAAAAAAGTGAAAAGGACGCAGATAAAGTGGAAAAGATTTCGGTGCAATTAACAAAAAATACGCCGATTTTGTAACTGAAATTGACAGCAGATGGATTTGTCTTAACTAGAAATGAACTTTCGCTATCAGTTTTTAATTTTAATGGGGATGTAAAACAACAACGGATTAGGAATGTTGCCTATCCTTCTGACTCTCATACGCTATATAAAAAATTGAATGTTGATAACATAACCTCTGCAATTTGCGTTATTATGTGGGTGAGAAAAACAAAAGCGATGACAAAGTCCAAAACAGCTAGTTCTGTTAATTCCCTCTCTGTTGTGGATGAGAAATAACACCCACAGAGAATTCTTACTTTATCATAACATGTAGTATGGCTGCTAGGGATAAACTGGAAGGAGAACTGTGTACCAATCCCCAGTGATGATGCACAGAACCGGCCAGGTCTAGAATCTAATGTCCGACCCCTCCTTTTCGTAGTGCAGGCCGTTAGTAATTTCAAAAGAGATATTTTCTCTTGGAAGGGGACGGAAGGGTAGGGCTACCAACTCAGTGTGGCCTATTGACCTGGTCATCTATGGCCATATTTTCTTTTTTTCAACCCTGTTCAGGAGTGGTCAACTTCACAGGGTCCTGGTGTTGACCATTTATATCCACTAGACTGGACTGGTTTGTTGATTGAAGCTTGATTATGGATCCTGGACTTGCTGCACTGGTGGGCTTCTGTTGAGAGAGTATCTGCCGCTGTGTGTTCTGTTTGCTTCCGGGTTACCAGCCATAAGTGAACAGAGGCATGGGATACCTTATATCAGCTGGTGAATAATCGTGATCAGAGGCCATCACAGGTACCTGAACCCTCACTTAGCTAGTTGGGCATTGTCGATCCTAAATTAGAGTAATGTGTCTCAGGCAGGCCATATGGCTCTTGAAAAGGTGGTGCCTGAAGTCCCTACCAGCATCGGTGACTTCAGCCATTAGCGGAGGAAGACCCATGCATGCGATCAGGGGGCTGTTTGATATTGCTGACCCTACCTAGTTCTCAATAAGCCTAGTGTTTTTAAAAATCCTACTAATCATTTCTCTCTGCAGGTACGTGGAACTTGAGGATGTTATATAAAGATTATTTTCTTGATGTCCTTACGCAGGAATTACAGCGTTATAATCTAGATATTCTAGGCTTGCAAGAGACCAGATGTACAGGTAAAGGTGAGATGTTTAAAAATAACTTCAAATTTCTCTTTTCAGGCAGGGAGGATAGAAAACATCACCAAGGTGTAGGTTTGCTTCTTAGGAGACACGCCAGTGATGCTCTTCTAGGACATTACTAAATTAATAAAAGATTTCTTACAGCAATATTTAAACAAAAATTAGACTTGAATGCCATCTGTTGTTATGCCCCCATAGAGACTGATGAGAACGAGAAGGATATGATTTACAGCCAGCTGCAGGATATTTTGGATTCTAAGAAAGGAGATATATCTCTTCTGCTGGTGACTTCAGTGCTAAATTTGGTACTGACTCTAATCTTTGGGCAGGAGTTTAGGTCCCTTTAGCAGTGGTAGTTCCAATGGCAATGGGGAACGTCTCCTACAGGTAAGTAAACTTAATGGTTTACGAATAACTAACACAAACTACAAACATCGGGACATTTATAAATATACATGGGTTTCATCTAATGGGTTGCATAAGAATATGATAGATTATATTTTAATTAACAACAAATGGGCCAGTTCAGTTAGGAATACCAGATCATACAGGGGAGCCGAAATTGGGTCTGACCATTACCTGGTCAAAAGTGTCTTGCAGCTGAAGCTTAAGAAATGTTGTGCTAAGGTTAAAAAAAATTGCCTTCAACAATGAAGGTCTGAAAGATCCAGATATAACCAAAGCATACCATAACAGCTACTTAATAATTATGACAATCGCGATTTGTTTACTGCAGAATTTGAGAAAGAATGGGAACAGTTTAAACAGGCTTTTCTTGAAACCAATAGTACTCTTTTGGGTAAAAGGGAACAGAGCAGACAAAATTGAGTGATGAGGCTATGGAACTTATTTCTGAAAGAAGGAAGTGCAGGATTAATATGAATTAACACCCTACTAGTCCTAACAGAAGGTATTACAACGAGCTTAATAAATGTGTAAAGGATCAATTAACAGCTGATAAAAATCTTTGGCTTGATAGCTTGGCTGACAAAGCAGAGGAAGCAGTTAGACAGCACAACAGCAGGAGCTGTACTGTGTGGTTAATGTTTTATGTGGGAAGAAACGCACAGGTACACAGGGATTGAAGGATAAACATGGCAAGGTGGTTGAAGGTGAGGATTCTGTGATGGCTAGGTGGGCTGAGCATTTCAGAGATTTTCTAAATAATGTAATTATTTCTACTAACATTATTTGTAATGAGGATAGATGCATTACTGGCTTTAATGATGGCCCTATATTATATTCAGAAGTTGCTTTGGTTATCTCTAAATTAATACTGCATAAATCCCCAGGGGTGGATAAAATCGCTACTGAAATGCTTAGAGCTGGGAATATTTGTGTTTTCACATGGTTGACTGAAATTTTGAATATTTTTTATGATATAGGTATTGTTTCTAAAGGTTTTTTTACTAGAACTATTATTATTTCTATTTTTAAAAAATGTGATCGTAGTTCCTGTGATAATTATAGGGAATTAATTTACTTTCTGTTCCAGGTACAGCTGTTTGCATGATTATACTTAATAGAATTAAGAATTTGGTTGATGGACAACTGCGTGATGAACAGTGTGGATTTAAATGTGGTAGGAGATGTATTGATCAAATATTTTCATTTAGGCAGATTCTTGAGAAATGTTTAGAGTTTCAGAAACCCGTGGTTGTTAGCTTTATAAATTTCAAAAAGGCTTGTGACTGTTGATCGACATAATTTGGCGTTGATTGTTATATCATATGGAATACCTGATAACTTAGTGCAATGAAAGCTCTCTATAAATAGACTGAGTTGATTGGTTTAGGATTCCTAGTGGAGTTAGACAAGGGTGTATTTTATTTCCTTTTCTGCTTTGTTTGGTTATTGATTATGTTATGCAAAATTCTTTGCAAGGGAAAGTTTTTGGCCTTAAATGGTCTTGAGATACGGAAATTTCTGATTTAGATTATGCTTTTGATTTAACGCTTTTGGCTAATGATGTTGATGAGAGATGAACTCTTTCATTCGAGCTGTTGATCAGACTGATAGTAGAGTAGATTTGCTTATAAAGAGTGAGAAAACTAAAGTGATGAAAATTGGGCAGGCAGGCTGTGGTTCAGTTAATCTGAATGGCTGAAGTCTTGTGAAGGTGTCTCAGTTTAATTTTCTTGGGAGCTATGTAACAGATACTGGTGATGTGCATCATGAGATAAATAGAAGAATAGGGATTGCCGCTGGGACTTTTAAGAATCTATGGAAAGTATGGAAAAATAGACGTATACACCAAAAGACTAAAATTCGACTTTATAATAGTTTGGTTCTTCCTGAGGTTAGTTATGGTAGCGAAAGATGGACTCTTTGTAAGAAGGATAACAAGAAACTTAATGCCTTTGATTCTAGATGCTTACGCAGTATCTTAGGCATTAGATGGTTTCACTTTTTAAGTAATGATGAGGTTAGTAGGAGTCATCAACCTCTTTTGAGCAGCATATTGTGTGGAGAGAGACTGCGTTGGTTTGACCATGTTGTTTCAGAAAAAGGGGGAGATCTAAGAAGCGATGGGCAGACAATGTCAAACAGGACCTTGCTGGAATTGGCCTAGACTGGCTAAACGCAGCAGCAGTAGCTCAGAAGGAGGAGAAAAAATTATACAGTCTGATTGAACCTCCATAGCCCATGGCTGCATGAGGATTTTGTATGAATGTAGCATTAACACTCATGATCAACAATTCATCGAAGTAAAAAGACCTTTGAACCGAAAGTGTGATTCGGTAATTCCAGAAAATATACAATTTAATCCAGGTAATAAGATCTAGAATAAAAATCTATAAAATAAGGGTCTGTAAATGGTAGCTAGGTAATCATTGGAAGAACTATGCACCAATCCCCTGTGATCATGCATAGAACTGGCCAGGCCTAGCACGTAATATCCGACTCTGCCTTCTCGTGGTACACGCAGTTAACACCATTCAAAAGAGATACTCTCTTGAGGAACTGAGCGGAAGTGGTGAGCTGTCAGATTAGTGTGGCCTACTGATCTGGACAAATATGGCTACTTTTCCTTTTTCTACCTTCCCGAGGCGTGGTCAACTACACAGGGTTCTGATGCTGACCATATAAACCCATTGGACTGGAAAGATATATGACTCTGAGCTTGATTATGAATCCTGAATTTGCTGCACTGGTGGGCTTCTGTGGAGGGAAAACCTTCCGCTGCGTTTTCTGTTTGTTTGTAGATTGACAGCCGCAAATCAATAGATTCACAGGATATTTTTTTCAGCTGGTGGATAATCCTGAGCAGAGGTATCACAGGCACCTGAACTCTTGCTTCTACGGACATCGTCAAATTCTACATTGGAGGACGTCTTCCAGTGCAGGTGGCTTCAGCCTTTGGTGGTGGGGGAACGGGTCTTTGCCCCATGCCTGCGATTAGGGGGGTGTTTGATATTGTCGGCATTCCCTCTCTCAATAAACATAGTTTCTTTTAAACATCCCACTGACCATTTTCTTTCCGTAGGGTAGTCTGTACAGAGCTTATTCTTTTGATGTCCTCACACAAGAATTTCACCGTTATAATTTAGATATTCTCGTCTTGCAAGAGACCAGACGGACAGATAAAGATCAAATTCTTAAAAATATTCTTAAATTTCTTTTTTCAGGGAGGGAAGATAATAAGCGTCTCCAAGATATAGGTCTGCTTCTCAGCAGGCACGCTAGTGGTGCTCTACTAGGATACGAGTGCATTAATGAAAGGTTTCTTACAGCAAAATTTCAGACAAGCGTTAAAGACTTGAATGTTATCTGCTGTTATGCCCCACTGAGGATGCCGATGAGGATGAGAAGGATAGGTTTTACGGACAACTTCAGGATATCTTGAATTCTGTCAGTTGTTGTTTGGGTTGTTTTACCTCTGAGCAGCACTTTTTTGCACACCATGGGCTAAATGGCCGGGTCACATAAAAAAAACCAGTCACAAAAAAAGGTCACACTAAATGTGACCCAGTACTAAATGTAACCCAGTCACAAAAAAAGGTCACACTAAATGGCCAGGCCCCGAAGGCTCAGAGATGGTTGGGGGAAGGGACCCACTGGAACAGTTGTTGGGAGACAGATGGTAGCCTCCCTTCAAGGCCATCCAGAGTGTTCTTTATCGTGCACAGGGTATGACTCTCCCGCACACGGGGCTACTGCTTAACGTCCCATCCGATTGACGGCGGCTTTTCCAAGCCCAACGGTGTGCCCTATTGACCGTGGGCAGGACGCGGAATTTTTTAAAGAAAAATCTCAACGCTGACCCAGCTGGGACTCGAACCTCGGAACTACAGATTACGAGCCTGGCGCTCTACCGACTGAGATATCCGCGCCCCGAATTCTGTCAGAAAACAAGATATTACCCTAGATCTAGGTGGTTTCAATGCCAAAGTTGGTACTGACTCTGACCTTTGGGGACGAGTGATAGGCCCTTTCGGTATTGGTAGCTGCAATGGCAATGGGCAACGTCTCCTACAGGTAAGTAAATTTAATAATTTTAGAATAACTAACATTTATTACAAACTCCACCACATACATAAGAACACATTGGTTTCACCAGATGGGCTGCATAAAAATATGATTGATTATATATTAATTAACAGCAAATGCGCTAGTTCTGTTAGAAATACCAGGCATATAGGGGAGCTGAAATTGGATCTGACCATTACCTTGTTAAAAGTGTCTTGCAACTTAAACTTAAAAAGTGTTGTGCTAGGGTTAAAAAATTTACTTTTAATACTGAAGCTCTGAAAGACCCAGTTATAGCCAAAGCCTACCATGATAGGTTACTTAGTCATTATGACAGTCATGGTATACTTACTGCTGAAGTTGAGGAAGAATGGGATCATTTTAAACAGGCTTTTTTGGACACTAACAGTAATCTTTTAGGAAAAAAGGAGCAGAAGAGAGAGAATTATCTGAGTGATAAGGCACTTGAGCTTATTTCGGAAAGAAAGAACTGCAAGAATGTCCTCAATCAATATTCTACTAGCCCTAATAGAAAGCATTACAGAGAACTTAATAAACGTGTAAAAGATCAGTTAGCTGCTGATAAGAATCTTTGGCTTGATGGTTTGGCTGACAAAGCCGAGGAAGCAGTTAGACAGCACAACAGCAGAGAGCTGTACCAGATAGTTAATGTCTTTTGTGGTAGAAAACGGACAGGTATACAGGGATTGAAGGATAAACAAGGTAAGGTTTTAGAGGTGAGGATTCTGTCATGGCTAGGTGGGCTGAGCATTTCAGTGATGTTCTAAACAATGTGGTTAGTTCTACTCCCATTGTTTGCAATGATGATAGATGCATTGGTGGTTTTAATGTTGGCCCTATAACACAATCTGAAGTTATTTTGTCTGATTCTAAAGTTAAACTTCATAAATCCCCAGGTGTAGATGAAACTACTACGGAATTGCTCAGAGCTGCGAATGTATCTGTTACCACTTAGATGACTGAAATTTTGAATATCTTTTATGATAAAGGCACGGTTCCTAAGGATTTTACCAGAGCTATTATTATCCCTATTTTCAAAATAGGTGATCGCAGTTCTTGTGATAACTATAGGGGTATCAGCCTACTCTCTGTTCCAGGTAAAGTTCTTTCCATGATTATGCTTAATAGAACTAAGAATCTGGTTGACAGTCAATTGCGTGATGAGCAATGTGGATTCAGAAGTGATGATGTTATTCAGAAGTGATGATTTCAGAAGAAAGATTTCATTTCTTAGTGATTTCAGAAGAAAGATTTCATTTCTTAGTGATTTCAGAAGAAGATTTCATTCAGAAGTGATGATTTATCGTCAACTGAGAATGACTATTTATTTTCGCTTTCTACGGTATTTAATTCCTGTTCTGATGGGATGAAACCATATTTTTACGGTAACTGTTACAAGGGTTTTATTCTGATGAACATAAACAACATAAGAAAGTTTTTTTAAAATCAGCTGACCGCATTCAGTAGCTTTTGCTGGTTGCGAACAATTGAGATGCTGATTAAGGCGAAAAGATCTCCCAAGGAAGATAAGATCTCAGAATGCGAAGAGTTTAACCTACGCTGTCGTCAGACTCCCTTTATCCCCAACTCAGCTAAGTGATGGATTTTCAGCATTTTCATCATCACTGAAAGCGAATAATTATTTCAATTCAGAATCGCCAGTTAGGACTGAAACGATCCCCGAGGAAGATACAGACCATGTCGCATTTTCCAGGAGTAAGGGGTTTAGGAACGCTGCGGATTTATCTGTTTTGACATCGAAATACACGCGGGCCAGTTAGATTGAACGATTCTTGACTTCTGTGAATGAACTTCTGTGACTTCTGTGATTCTTGACTTCTAAAGAACGATTCTTGACTTCTGTGAATGTCGACATCATTGCTGAGGGAGAATTCACTGCGTTATGTCACTTTGGGTTGGGTTGTTTTACCTCTGAGCGGCCCTTTTTTGCACACCATGGGCTAAATGGCCAGGTCACATGGACCCCGAATGCTCAGAGTAGGTTGGAGGAGGGGACCCACTGGAACAGCTGTTGGGAGACAGATGGTAGCCTCCCGTCAAGGCCATCCAGCGTGTTCTTTAACGTGCACTCCGTACACGCTCTCCCGTACACGGGGCCACGGCTTAACGTCCCATCCGACGGACGGCGGCCTTTTCAAGCCCATCGGTGTACCCTACTGACCGTGGGCAGGGCGGGGAATTTTACGGAGATAAATCTCAACGCTGACCCAGCTGGGACTCGAACCTGGGAACTACAGATTACGAGCCTGGCGCGCTACCGACTGAGCCACCCCCGCCCCACACGTTGTGTCACATCGCACTCTCTGGGTGCGAAGGTCATCGTCCGCGGCTCCCATTTCTTACCGTGTGTCTTAGATTTCTTCAGGTTAAATGCGAAGTTTTGAAGAACCGTGGGTTTTTTCACGTAACATAACAATATCTCAAATATATAATTAATAATCTTCAATATTTCGCTCATGATCAATCCTGCTAAGCCTGTTGGAAAGTGAGGCCTTGGATAAGGTTGTAAAAACGTTATCTTTCAATTTATAAATCAACCTTTATTTTCTGTTTATGCAATATTTGCCTTTTTTGAATGCATATTGTAAGTGTCGATTATAATTGGATCTAAACCTGTTTTGGACACTAAATAAATAATTAAATAAATTTGGTTGATAGCACTTATACCGAATGTTCGCTTTATGTCCCTAAGTGATAACATCGATACAGATCTTTTACGAAGAGAAAATGCGAAAGCAAACGACCCCAGGACTCGAACTCAGCTGTCGGAGCCGCGGAGACGGCGTACAGGCATTGGTTATTGGAATGATGGGAAAATTAAGCGCAAAATTTCCTTCAGTGGTCTGTGACCTAGTTGGCCCCGCTGCACCCCCAGGAAAGTGTATCACTCAATCCTTCGCTGATCAGTCTTTCGCGATAATTGGTTAAAAAGAAAAAAAAATCATCAGTTGCCTTCACGATCTTATTCGGAAAATATTTGATGTTTAAGAATGTTTTTATTGCAACATCGGGTTACTTTAAATGTTGTAGGGACTTGTAGAATATCTGTCAGTAGGAAAAGGTACTAATGTTTTTGCGTCTGCTATCGTCATGTACTAAGAAAAAGAAAAAGTATGATTTTTAACTTACTCATAAGGTGAAAAAAATTGAGAATATTTTTTTCACATCAGCATTCTAAGTTAAAACCTGACATCAGGAACATTATTCTGAATGCGAATAACTGATGGCATACTACCGCTGATGGCGTCCTTGTGATATTCAGTAGACGTAAAATCAGGGAAGTGCCCTCCTCCTCTACGGGGAAGTTTTAATAAATGGACGAAAGATGGGATGACAACTTGGGTTTGTAAGACGGGGGCGTTGTCGACTTAGAGAAATTTCAAAAATTTCTGATTGTTCATTCAAGATGATCGAAGTGACACTTTTGTTTATTTACAAAATGGGCGCAAAATGGGGCATTTTTTGATAAAGGGGTTAAAAAAACTTTTGATAAGGGGGATGAATGGAATTAATAATGGATTTTTAATTAGATGGTGAACTGAAGAGTATCAATCAATATTGCATAATGTCTAATGCAATATTGATGGCGTCATTGTAAAACCAAAGGAGGGTGATGACTTTCATGATGACCGTCGAGGTAACTTTTTAACAGGTTGTTCACTTCCGATGGGTTACGGCGATGACGTCATCGAAGATGACCTTTTCCGGACTTAGAGAAATTTCGTGGAGGCTGTTTACTTCATCTGAGATGACCGCCAAGGAGGGATGAAAATTCTTTAATTTGGGGGAAATTAAGGGGAAAAGTATTTCTTTCGCAACTGATTACCAAAACATTTTGTAGCACGGACAACTGATGCAATACTGATGGTATCAGTCTGAAATAAAGAGCGGTTTAAATTGGAGGGGGTAAATTTTAAAATGAGGGGGAGGGTGGAAGTGGGACGACACCGTTGGCTTTTAAGGTAGATTGTTTGCTACCAAAAACAGGATGGGTTTGTTTCATCACCCAAGATAGCTGAAGGAAAACTTTTCTGGGAAGTTCTTAATTTAAAAAATGGCCCCTCTATCATGAGGGGAACGGCAAGTTTGGAAAGAGAGCTAAGAGACTTTTGATAAGGGGGTGCACTGATACTGACGGCGTGAGCCGGAAACTAGGGGAGCTGTCAATATCGTGGATTCGGGAAGAAGGGTTGTTTACTTCCTAGATGGCGGTCAAGGGAAATTTCGATAAGGTTGTTTACTTCATCCAAGATGACTGTTGAGGGGAGATGGACATTTTTTAATAAGGGGATGCATTAATAAGGGGGTTGGGTTGTTTTACTTCTGAGCGGCACTTTTTTGCACACCATGGGCTAAATGGCTAAGTCACATGGACCCCGAAGGCTCAGAGAAGGTTGGGGGAGGGGACCCACTATAACAGCTGTTGGGAGACAGATGGTAGCCTCCCGTCAAGGCCATCCAGCATGTTCTTTAAGCTGCACCGGGTATGGCTCTCTCGCACACGGGGCCACGGCTTAACGTCCCATCCGACGGACGGCGGCCTTTCCAAGCCCATCGGTGTACCCTACTGACCGTGGGCAGGGCGGGGAATTATTTGCGGAGATAAATCTCAACGCTGACCCAGCTGGGACTCGAACCTGGGAACTACAGATTATGAGCCTGGCGCGCTACCGACTGAGCCACCCCCGCCCCTAATAAGGGGGACTTTTGATAAGAGTTTATGAGGTGAGATTTTAATCATTTAATATTTTTTTCATTAATAAGGGAATTAAGAAGTAATTAATTTTTTTTAATAAGAGGGACATGTTGATGAGATGCTTATGATTGCTAAGATATTAGTTTTTTATTAATCTGTGAACATTTTGCCATTTGTTGATCTAAATACATAATGCTCATTTCGGTTTTGGAGGTTTGGGTACCTATGGAAAAACGAAACAACAGCAAATAGAATGTCAATAAACGTTTTTAAAAATTTTGAAATGGAAACTAGTAATGCTTTGATATATAGTGTGGAAAATGATCCCAGCGTCTTCTGAGAAGTAACTTCAGTAAAATTCCATTTGGTCCTAATAAGAAATTTGAATTCACTGATATACTTGGTTTTCAAATAAAAGAGACTGAAAGAAAAACCTCGTATTGCTATGTTTTGGAATTATAGAATCACCGGATTAAGAAAAAAAGGAAAGTCTTATACCTGATTTCTTTTGCTGAATGAAATTTCGTTACTCGGTTGAATCAGAAATGCAAAAGAGGAATCATTTCGTGTTGCGAGACATTGCGCAGGTCACACTTTTGAATCTTTTGGTTTAGGAAACGGAAGAGTAAACGAAGAAGCCACGTGACCATTGCTCTGGAAACGAGTTACTTAGGGGCTTTGCCCTTAACCAGAAAAAGAATTTTTGTTCATTTAACTAACTTACGGGATTATTTTTTTATTGACTCCAAAAGGGCAGTTCTTTCAGCAGAGATTAATTGCTCATTTCTCCGGATCTGAACAGTTGTTGACATTTTAGCTGAAGCAAAAGAATCACGTCTGCTGATTTTATTCTTCTCTTTAAAATGGGAAGGTTATTTTCGTTTCCGGTTGAAGTGGCCATTCGGATGTGAAGGAGGCGGAAAGAGATCTCCTTCGCGTAGCATCAGCTCCATGCTCAAATCGAATCGAAGCTGCTCGTAAAATGCAGAATAATGCCCCCGGCATCATCGGAGAGAGGGAGAGAGTGTAACTGCTGCAGAGGAGGAGGAGGAGGAGTGTGAGTGGCAGCATCACCCTTTGCTCTCTCTCTGCTGCCCTGGGGGAGGCAAAGGGAGTCACGAGAGCTGCTCTTTTTGCTCCCTGCCATCCTCAGTGAAGGGTAATCGGAAATCGATGGAGACATATAACCTGCTGAGGGGGAGAAGAGGAGGCAGCAGACAGAGACAATAAAAGCATCACCCTCCACCTCGGCCTCAGTGGCTCTGCATCCGGATGCTTGTCTGACACAAATTATGAACCCGTGCGCTGAGTGGCGCGCTCACTTAAGCTCTCCGAAAGAGGAGAGCGAAGATGCAGCAGCACACGAGAAAATTCGAGCCTCTCACTTCTCTGCACATCGCATTTGCCCGATGCTGACGTCGCTATCGGCGCGCGGGCTCGCACCCAATAGCACCTAAGTGAAGCCTCTAAATTTCCAGCAATCTGCCTTGCCATGAAGGCTGATTGTTGGCTGTGGCTCCTAAGGGCAAAATTCGATAAGGAACCGATGCCAGTGCACGTTGCGATCAACTTTGCAGGATTCTTTCGCAGTGCAATGGCAGATCGGCGAAGTCTGAGGATATTTTTATTTTGCGTTGCGAATGCCAACTACACGAAGAAGAATGATTATGTTTTGACGTATTTTTAGTTTAGCAAACACTTATTTCTTCCAATATTTAAAGAAAATAGTAATATAATATGTACTATTTCCGACACTACTTTGAAAGTATTTTCCAATTTTTGATATTCTTTTTCTCCGGTTGTTTTCCGGTTTATGCATCCTGGATCTTACACCGTGAGTTCCGTTGAAAAAAAGTGGGACACCGTTTCAAGGGCACAATTTGTTCTGAACCCTTCCAATACACGCCGTAATTCACTAATTTTCCACTATTTAGTAGTACGCAACACTACTTTTTTTAATTGGCATCAACACATTACCCGGTACATGTGAGCAAATTAAACATTTCAAATATGTTGCTTTAGTGAGAAAGAAAAAACTTTTTAATACAGAAAAGTCTATGAAGAGTAAAACGTCTTAAATTAGAAATTATAGTGACCGGTTTAGGCATAATACGTTGGAGCAGCAGATGGTTTGGCAATCATTGTTCGATTTGCGTTTGACAGGAAATGTTTTTTGCAATGCTCATAGCGTAACAATCTGTGCTTGCATGAGATCGTAAGTGTTTATCTTTAGGTCATATCGATAAATTATGCAGGAGAAAACTTTGTGTTGGGGAAATTAAGGCCTAGTATTATCTAGAAACCCGCAAGTAACTCGCCTATTGCAGAGTTAGCTGAAAAGAATCCCAACAAAATTATTGAGAGGAGAAGAAAAAGGACGGATTGCAAGAGCTCAAAAACCGTTACTAAACAAGATTGTCTCAACAATGCTCATCGGCTGCTTTGATGAGACTTTGATGAGACCCAGATAAAAGTTGTGCTGACAAATCAAATCAAAGGAGAAACGGTCTTTCCTCATACGAAGCAGATAAAAGTTGTGCTCACAAATCAAATGATCAACTTTCAATTCCGTATGCTTTATTTCATTTTTGCATACACATTTGAAATATAATAGATAATGTTTATCAAGCTAACACTTATTTAGCTTAGATGGACGAACAAACAAATATTAGATATATGTATACACCGGCCACTGTATACATATATTAAATATTAGATATATGCACACACCGGCCACTGAATTAGAAACCTTTATTCAATACCGAGTTGGACTTCCTTTAGCCCGAATTACAGCACGCATTCGGTTTGGCATAGATGCCACAAGGTGTTGGAGTGCCTTCACATCTCCAACATACAAAGAGTTCACCAAATAGTCCTTTGGCTGGCTGAGATTTGACGAAAGAGGACTTTGCCCAGGATCTGTTTTTCTAACATGTCTCATATATTCTCAGTGGGATTCAGATCCGGACTTTGTGGTGGCCAGGGAAAACGGTGGAAGTCGCTGTGCTCACTGAACCAGTGCTGAACACATCTCGCGCGATGGAGAGTAGCATTGTCGTCCATGAAGCAGCCGTCACCTGCTGGATTGCAACGTCAACGTTACAGGATGGATTTGATCGACAACAATGTTCAGATAATCCTTGGAGAACATCCAACCTTCCAGCAATATCAGGGGACCCGTTCCATACTAACAGAACGTGCCCCACACCATGACGTAGCCTCCAGAACCTTGAGTTGTGTTTACAAGGCAAGCTGGGTCCATTGCTTCATGGGGCTCCCGCCAAGCTCTCTTCCTACCGTCGGTACAGAACAAAGTGTACCGCGACTCGTCAGAAGGACCACATGACATTTTCCCAGTCTTCCAGTGTCCAGTCACGGTGTTCCTGACACCACTGTAGACGAACTTTCCGGTTCTTCGCAGATATCAGTGGTTTCCGTATACGCATGCGACTGCTAATACCGATCCTCTTCAAATTCCCTGCGCGTAGTTCGCTGAGATATGGGTCGGGAACAGCCTTCATTGAATGCTTCGATCAATTGCTGCACAAAGGAAGTCCTGTTTCTCCGTACAAGCCTTCTCAGACGACGGCGATCTCGTTTCTGACAGATTGTCGTCGTGCCACACTTACGCCTCTTCGATCAGCAATGTGGGTTATTTTTCCACTGATTAAAAACCCGAGATATCTCATCCTTTGAGAAACCAGTCTGCTCTGCTGTTTTTAAAATCGTCGTTCCAGCCAGACGGGAACCCACAATAAGCCCTTTATCGAACCCCGAAAGATCCTTTGTGTTTTCCATTGTGATCACACTACTAACGATTATTGACGAGCAGCAGTCTTAAATAGTTGCCTAGATCACGTGGTGATGCAAGTGACCACGTATTTTGCATATACGCTGCGGAAGTGACCTTTACGTACATCTGTATAAAGGTTTCTAATTCAATTGCCGGTGTGTATATATATATATATCCATTACAAACATTGATTTCCATTATATAAGGCTCAATTTATGATTAACATTAAAAACAATTTAAAATATTTACAGTGAAACATAAAATTCATGCACAGATAAGCATTTAAAAAAATTCCCAATTTTGATTCACATTTATAGATTGCATTATTATAAAACTATTTATGAATTTCAGTGAATGCAATGAAAAATATTCAATTCAAAATATCAACTTACTTTAATACTTTGAAAAGCCTATAATTATATATTGTGAAATGATGGGAAAAAAACTTTCGACCATTTATAAATAAACAAACTAACGCATAAACATTCTAACTAATTTCCTCAAAATTATTTCATTCAACCAAAAATATAATAAATTTATTCAAATTTAAATCATTTTATCACTATTTATTAGTGTATCCCTCGATTTACACGGCATAAAGGCTCCGAAATTACCGCACAAATCGAAACCAAATCCTTAGGGAAATGAAGGAGGAGAGGTTCTGAGAAAAAAACTTGTTATGAACAAAAGGTACATTGAAAGTTTTATTATATTTATATATTTCAAATTGCAGTTCAGCAGTAATAATAAGCATTAATGTAACATTACTTTGTACTTTATTTACTAATTCAAAAATTATTAACTAATTCAAAAAAGCTTAGATTAATTTCTCATGTTTTTTTTGGTCACGAAAAATATCCATCTTCAGTGTAGACGTACATTATGGATTTTGAAGAAGAAATTTAAAACAAATCTTCATCATTATCCTCAAGCAGTTATGGGCTACGGAGGTCCAACCAGACCGTGCAATTTAGTTCTCCAAGCAAGTCTATCCTGAGCTACATCTACTGCATCTGGCCACTGCACACCAATTCTAACAAGGTCCTGTTTGACATTGTCTGCCCACTGCATCCTATGTCTCCCCTTCTTTCTGAGGCCTTTAGGCACACTCTTCATAACCCTATTCGCCAATCTATAATTATCCATACGGACAACATGGATAAAACCAATATAGTCTCTCTCTGCACAATATGCTGCTTAAAGGAGGTTGCAGACTCCTTTGCCTAACCTCATCATTAGTTACAAAGTTGAACCACCTAATGCCAAAGATACTGCATAAGCATCTGGAATCAAAAACATCTAGTTTCCTGTTATCTTGTTTACAAAGTGTCCAAGTTTCACTACCATAACTAATCCTAGAAAGAACCAAACTATTATACAGTCTAATTTTAGTCTTTAGGTGTATACGCCTATTTCTCCACTCTCCATAGATTTTTAAAAGTCCCGGCAGCAATCCCTATTCGTCTGTTAATCTCATGCCGCACATCACCAGTATCTGTTACATAGCTCCCAAGATAATTAAACTGAGACACCTTCTAAAGAATGCAGCCATTAAGATTAACTGAGCCACAGCTACCTGACCAATTTTCATCACTTTAGATTTCTCTCTGTTTATAACCAAATCTACTCTACTACAAGTTTTATCAACAGCTAGAATGAAAGAGTTCATCTCATCAACATCATTTGTCAAAAGGGCTAAATCATCATCATAATCTAAATCAGACATTTTCATATCTCCAGTCCATTTAAGGCCAAAATCTTGCCCTTGAAGTGAATTTCGCATAACATAATCAATAACCAAGCTAAAGAGAAAAGGAAACAAAATGCACCTTGTCGAACACCAGAAGTAATGCTAAACCAATTGCTACAAGCCTTACCAACTCTCACACACGACTCAGTGTTATTATAGAGAGCTTTCATTATGTTAACTAACTTGTCAGGTATACCATATGATTTCACAATCAACCACAAATAATGACGATCAACAGAGTCGAAAGCCTTTTTGAAATCAACAAAGCAAGCAACCAAAGGTTTCTGAAACTCTAAACATTTCTCAAGAATCTGCCTAAGTGAAAAAATCTGATCCACACATCCCCTACCACTTCTGAATCCACATTGCTCATCACGCAATTGACTGTCAACCAGATTCTTCATTCTATTAAGCACAATCATGGAAAGAACTTTACCTGGAACAGAGAGTAGGCTGATACCCCTATAGTTATCACAAGAACTGCGATCACCTTTTTTGAAAATAGGGATAATAATAGCTGTGGTAAAATCGTTAGGAACCATGCCTATGTCATAAAAGATATTCAAAATTTCAGTCATCCAAGTGGTAACCGAAACATTCCCAGCTCTAAGCATTTCCGTAGTAATTTCATCTACCCCTGGGGATTTATGAAGTTTAAGTTTAGAAATAACCAAAATAACTTCAGATTATGTTATAGGGCCAACATTAAAGTCCCCAATACATTTATCATCATTACAAGCAATGGGAGCAGAACTAACCACATTGTTTAGAACATCACTGAAATGCTCAGCCCACCTAGCCAGGACAGAATCCTCACCTTCTAGAGCCTTACCTTGTTTATCCTTCAATTCCTGTATACCTGTCCGTTTTCTACCACACAAAACATCAACTATCTGGTACAGCTCTCTGCTGTTGTGCTGTCTAACTGCTTGCTCGGCTTTGTCAGCCAAGCCATCAAGCAAAAGATTCTTATCAAGGGTACTGATTAAGGACATTCCTGCAGTTCTTTCTTTCTGAAATAAACTCAAGTGCGTTATCACTCAAATAATTCTGTCTCCTCTGCTCCTTTTTTCCTGAAAGAGTACTGTTAGTGTCCAAAAAAGCCTGTTTAAAATGATCCCATTGTTCTTCAACTTCAGTAGTAAGCATACCATGACTTCCATAATGACTAAGTAACCTATCATGGTAAGCTTTCGCAATAATTGGGTCTTTCAGAGCTTCAGAATTAAAGGAAAATTTTTTAACCTTAGTAGAACACTTCTTAAGTTTTAGTTGGAAAACACTTTTAAGAAGGTAATGGTAAGATCCAATTTCAGCTCTCCTATATGACCTGGTATTCCTAACAGAACTAGACGATTTGCTGTTAATGAATATATAATCAATCATTCTTATGCAGTCCATCTGGTGGAATCCATGTGTATTAATGTATGTCGCGGTCTTTATAAAAAGTGTTAGTTATTCTCAAACCATTAAGTTTCTTTAAATGTAGGCGACATTGCCCATTGCCATTGCAGCTACCAAATACCAAAAGGGCCTATCACCCCTCCCCAAAGGTCAGAGTCAGTACGAAATTTGGCATTGAAGTCGTCTAGAACAACGGTAATATCTCCTTTCTTGACAGAATTCAAGATATCCTGAAGTTGTCCGTAAAACCTATCCTTCTCATCCTCATCGGCATCCTCAGTGGGGCATAACAGCAGATAACATTCAGGTCGTTAACGCTTGTGTGAAATTTTGCTGTAAGAAACCTTTCATTAATGCACTCATATCCTAGCAGAGCATCACTAGCATGTGTGCTGAGAAGCAGACCAACGCCTTGGTGATACTTATTGTCGTCCCTCCCTGAAAAGAGAAATTTAAGATTATTTTTAAGAATCTGACCTTTATCTGTCCATCTGGTCTCTTGCAAGCCGAGAATATTTAAATTATAATGGCGGAATTCTTGTGTGAGGACATCAAGAGAAAAAGCTCTGTGCAGAGTCCTCACATTCTAACTACCTATGGAGAGAAAATGGTTAGTGGGATGTTTAAAGAAACTGTTTATTGAGAGAGGGAATGCCGACAATATCAAACAGTCCCCTAATCGCAGGCATGTGGCAAAAACCCGTTCCGCCACCACTAAAGGCTGAAGCCATCTGCACTGGAAGACTTCCTCCAATGTAGAATTTGACGATGCCATAGAAGCAAAGAGTTCAGGTGCCTGCGATGACCTCTGCTCAGGATTATCCACCAGCTGATAAACATATCCTGTGAATCTATTCACTTGGGGCTGTCAACCCACAAACACAGCGGAAGATTTTCCCTCCACAGAAGCCCACCAGTGCAGCAAAATCAGGATCCATAATCAAGCTCAGAGCCTTAGTCCAGTCCAGTAAGCTTTTATGGTCAGCACCAGGACTCTGTGTGGTTGACCACTCCTCAGCAGGGTAGAAAAAAAAATAAAAGTAGCCATAGTTGTCCAGATCAGTAGGCCACACTAATCTGGCAGCTCTCCTCATCCGTTCACTTCCACAAGAGAGTATCGCTCTTGAAAAGTACTACCAGCGCCATGAGAAGGCGAGGTCAGATATTAATTATTAGGCTTTGCCGGTTCTATGTATCATCACAGGGGATTGGTGCATAGCTCTCCTTCTAGTGACTAAAAATCCATTCATTTAGAGGATTCAGAATAAAGATATGAATCGTTGAATCAGTTCAGCTGATTCATCGTTTCGAAATATTCAATAAAATTCAGAAGAATCATTTGAGTCATTCAGTCAACTCAGCTGATTCGTCATTTCGAATCATTTGCGAAGAGAGTCAGAAGTATCAAAAGATTTATTTGGGTGAACGCGAACGATTCTGTCCAAGGGTGGAGAGGACACGTGCCCGTCCGGCGCAATCACCGGCAGCGCTGATTGAGGGATGGTGGAAGCCGATTCCTCAATAATTTTTGAAATTAAATTAAAAATCGTATTGTACATTATGTCTAATAAATTTTAAAATTTTATTTTCCAAAGTTGGCTTTGAACTTTTACGAATGACGTTTTTATTTGAATTTTACGAATATTGATGAATTGCTGGTTGACAAAACTCTTAGCGAAGATGAAATAATAGAAGTTGTCCTTGAGACTCCTGATGAAAAAGAAGAAAGTGATGGTGATGAAGAGGTTCCACTCACTGAAGGTTTAATCTAAAAAAGGGCTTCAAATGGCTAGGAAATTGGAAAGTCATTTTCTTACTCATGATCCCATTGTGAAACGAGCTGAGCAGTTTAAACGTGAACTGAAGTCATGTATGGCGCGTTATCAAGAATTTTACCAAGATCTAGTCAAAGCAGGATCTCAACGATCGATTACAGAGTTCGTTGTCAAAACTAATCAAACCTGAGAATCACTGGAAACAAGTGATAATTTGGATCCCCATGCCACAGAGAGCATTTCACCATTGCAGTATGAACACGATGGCCAAAACATTTCAAGCGATGATAGTGATTTAATTCCAGTCTTATGCAAACGAATGCGTCTATTGTCAGAAAGTGACAACGAATAAAATCTAGTTAAGCATATGTAAATCATATTATTTTGCACTTTTGTATTGTTGAATTAGTGACATATTATTTTCTTTATGAAGGATAATTTACTTTATGTATGTACATATAATTATCGTTATAAATTTATAAAATCAAAAATGTGTTTAAATGAATAAAAATCAAATAAATATTTAATTAAAGATTTTGATATGATTTGTTTGAAAACAAAGAATTTTTTAAATGATGTATTGGAATGTTCGTTATTATTTGTATTGGGTTTTCACGTCTGGAAACAATCTTCTATTTTTTCATATGCACTGTTTTTTTTACACGATATTTTTGCACAGTTTTTTCGGGAACCTAGCAACCGTGTAAAAATATAATTGGGTGTTTTTTTTTTATCTAGCGTGATACTTGCTTGTGGTTTTGAGCATTTCTTTGGAAACACGACATGGGATCGGCAACTATTTTGGCTTGCAAACTTTTTCATTAAGAAGAATAAAATCAGTGACTGTAACAGAGTTTTAGACATCATGTTACATAACACAACAGGAATTTAAGTTGCTAATTTCTCCTGTTTATAATGTTGTTGCAATTTAAAAAGGATGAGCACTGAGCGTGAGTATAAGGTAAAATTGGTCAGTGAAAATTACAATACAATGCAATTTATTACAAAAGCATGGATGAAATTATTTATAAACAAATCAAGTCAACCGGCACGAAACTATAATAATACAAAGATCAACTTTCAGAAGAATCCATTATCTCAATTCTATTCACATCCAATTCACGAAACAAGACTAAAATCATTCAATGAACAATAAAATCATGTTGATAAATGAATATTCAATCTAACTAGAATCATATATGTGAATACTTGCAATATCTCGAGAATAACCTTACCAATTCCTAAATAACAAAATAACTATACACAAAATGATTTCCTTCTTAGGTTTTAGTCCTCAAGTACTCCAAAACTGTGACTAAGAATACTGGTTTCTCAGAACCGATTCTTTTCGGGCGTTGATCACCACACACAAGACGACAAATTTTTCTTTATCTTTACCAGGTTAACAACACGATCCACACCAATAAACTAATCGACCTCCCGCGCTCACACCAAATAAAAATATTTATTCTTTAAACTATCGTGCACAGACTAAGGCTATTTATGCTTCCTTTCAGAGATCCACAATTCCAACAACAACTCTATCTCTTCTATTTTTTTAGATCTGTTCTGTATCTCAATTCGTTGGTTAAAATAAGTCTCTCGCAGAAGCATACACGAGCGTTGTTGTCACGTTTATTATAAACTCAGTGGCGGAGGTTCATCTGTCGTAACAATATAGGCTGCCCTGACAAAAATATTCGAGAATTTTCATGTTCTGTCAGTGAGACTGTAACTTCGAAGTTCTATAACTTCTAAAATATACATTTAATGAAAAAAATGACTGATGATAGATTAAAGATTGAGATTGAAATCTACTTCAATCTCGTTTTTCAACTTAATTTTCAATCTTATTTTTTCGTTTAGTATTCAATCGATTTTCAATCTTAATTTTCGTTTAGTGTTTATAAATACTGAACGAATGTTGTATTTATAAATATTACAGTATTTATAAACACTGAACGAATGTTATATATATAAATATTATCCTGTTCAGCCGTCCCGTGGCCGAGTGGTTAGCACGCTTGGCTACTGATCTAAGGGACCTGGGTTCGAGCCCCGGAATTAGGCATGGATGTGTGTGTCGTTTTTCTGCTGAGGTCCTGCCATCCTCTCAGATCTCCTACTGTGGCACATAAACTGTCAGACCTCTGTGGCAAGCAGCTGCTTGAGGGGGTATTTATTTATTTTATTTTTATCTTGTTCGATAAAAATTATTCATGATTGCCTAATATTTAAATAATCATTACACATTCTGAAATGTAGATTCATTTTATTCAATGATTTGGAACAACACTTATTATTTCAGTTTGAATTTATTTCTGAGGTAAACTTTTATGACGTATTTCTACTGTAAAATATTACATCTTCCATAATTCTTTAAATGCTGAACAAATATTGTTTAAAATCGAGATTCAAACAGATATGAGTGGCCTTTAATTCGTCAATCATATATTTCCATTAAAATGCATGTTTTAGAAGAAGTTATAGCGCTTCGAAGTCAGTTTCCCACTGACATAACAATGGAATTCTGTAATATTTCAGCAGGCAATGTATAAATATAACTAAGATCAGTATTTTCAACTCAAGGTGTAAGTGAACCGGGCAATGGATACACATCCTCGTATAACGCACGATAATTTACGAATAAAATCATTAGCTTTCAGTAGGGACGGATTTCCCATAATGCTCTCGCCTAGGGGCGCCAACATTCAGCTGCTACATTTTAAGTATGAACAAAATTTTGCTCTTTTCAGCTCTTAGAAGGAATAGAAACTGCTTGTAAATATCGATGGATATGGATTGCGAGGATAAACAGCTTATTGTGAAACGTATTGGGGAAACTTCTATGCTATGTGGATGGAAATCATATTTAAAGATCCATAATTTTAAAATTTAGCTATAAAAACATCAAGACAGGAGTAAATTATAGATGTGAATGAATATATCGAAATATCGCTTTTCAACCATATTAATTTAATATTTCAAGTGTTATTGAAATATTTGAGAGCAGATGTTGATGCTACTCTCGTCCTAAACACGATTTCAAAATTCATGAACTGAAAAGCCATTACACAAATTTCTAAAATGACATTTTTTTTGGTGAACAATTTGTTACAACACTTGAGGTAAATTCTCATCACTAGCAACGATACTGTTAAACGTTTCAGTTGCTTCATCTTTTTTAAATATTAAACAAATATTGCTTTAAAACGTAATTTGGGGGAAATTTTGAGATTTGCAATTCTATCATTGCAGAATTTTTCCCCCACAAAACTCGGAAGTATCTCAGTACTTGATGATTTTGAAAAATCTGTTCATTCCCAGAAAAAAATAATCGAGTAAATATAACGTTTAAATTTGAAAGTAAATGTTATTACATACTGGATATCGCAAATTATATGCGATATCTTATATCAATTTATTACCTGAATTTTAACCGTATTTGTTAACAAAGCTGTATTACTTATAATTGAAATTCCGGCATCTAGGTGTCGATAGCGCGCCAGGCTCGTAATCTGCAGTTCCCAGGTTCGACCCTCACCTAGGCCAATGTTGATATTTATCTCGGCAAAACTCCTCGCCTGCCCTCAGTCGGTAAGGAACACTGATGAGAGTAGAAAGGTCGCCGTCCGTCACATGGGACATTAAGCCGTAGTCCCGTGTGCGGGACAGCCATATTCTGTGCACGTTAAAGAACACGGTGGGTGGTCTTGATGGAAAGCTACCATCTGTCTCCTAACAGCTATATAGTGGGTCTCCTCCCCCAACCTTCTCTGAGCCTTCGGGATTCTTGTGACCTGGCCATTTAGCCATTGTGTAGAAAAAAGGGCTGCTCAGAGGTAAAACAACCCAGTCTCGAATCCATTTCAATTACTTTATTTTCTTTCTTAATAATGATTGACTGACTGAATTAGAATCTGAATATTGTTTTAAACAACCAAAGGAACTTAGAAATTTTAAATTTTGGAAGATGATTCTTATTCTTTTACCAAAGAATCGAGTGAAAGAAAAAAAGTTTCAGATTTTCCTTTTTCGTTCAGCAACGAATAATATCTCTTCGATCAAAAATTTCGCGTTGTTTCATGTTAAGAGAAAAAGAAATCGTCTGAAGGTAAATGCGGTGCCACAAAGAGCGTGTCTCGAGAGAGAGTGATTACAGGGGAGGGAAATGCTTCGGAAACTTACTCAAGGGTGTCATTCCGTTTCACACGAAAAAGGATCCGACGCATTTCGAAGTTTTCGTCTAACGATGTTATTTAATAAAGAAAGCGTGCGGCAAAAGAAAGAAGGAATGAGTAGAGAAAGCTCGTGCAGGGCGGTGCTCTCGCGAGGTGTTACCTGCCCGGCGACGTTATCAGCCCCACGGAACGACGAAGGAAAAAAGTTTTATGAAAGTCCCGCGTGAAATGAGTTGATTGGACAAATCCGATCTGCAGGCGTCTCGTGAAGAATGACGTAAGAGCGTTTCGCGGTTCCCCTTCCGGTCTGGCATCAGCTGCACAATGAAAGGAAGAGCCAATAATGCTGAGGTGTCCGGACAGGACGAACGGATAATGAAGATGTACTTTAATATCGTTGATCGCTGTGAAGGGGTGCCAAGGGGACATCCGCTGTCCGTTTCTCCGGGCAGCTCGCTCGTTAGGCTTGGCCCGTCGGGCTATTACGGAACTGCGGAGGATGTAAACTGATTCTCGAGCAAACGCCGCTGCCACGGTGTTCTATCGGTTAAGCAGAGAAATCGAATCACTGTACAGAGGAAGATCTGAGAGCTTCCTTGCACTAAGTAATTCACTTAAAGGAAGAGCAGAGGGAGAAAATGAACGAATGGGAGAGAGGGAGCGAGCGATAGGAAAGGAAGAAGACGTTTTCTGCTCCTTGATCTGGTTTGCTGAAAGCGAAGAAATAAATTCCCTTTGCACCTACTTCTCATCACCGACACAACCCATAGGGACGGGAGTATCGCCCCATCCGCCGCCCGCCCGCCCTTCCCTTTCCTTACCCTTTGCTGCTGCCGACATCCATCTCTTCCTCAACTGGACGTTTCAATTAGTTGTTATTCTCCTTGACGAGGAGGTGAATCAAGAAATTTTCGCATCTTCTCTTCTTCTAAGAAGCAAAGACAAATAAAGGTTGGGTTGGGATGTTTTACCTCTGAGCGGCACTTTTTTGCACACCATGGGCTAAATGGCCAGGTCACATGGACCCCGAAGGCTCAGAGAAGGTTGGGGGAGGGGAAACACTGGAACAGCTGTTGGGAGACAGATGGTAGCCTCCCGTCAAGGCCTCCAGCGTGTTCTTTAACGTACACAGGGTATGTCTCTCCCGCACACGGGGCCACGGCTTAACGTCCCATCCGACGGACGACACACATAAAGGAAAATCACGTGAACTCTCCCTCTTTCGTTTCCGTTCCCTTGAAACAGCAGCTGCTTCATGTTGGCGATGAACAAACCATTTGGATTTCACGAGCGGAGAAGCTGAAGACATTAAAATCAGACGACAATTCCATGTTTCTCGTCTATTGAGAATGGTTCGGAATTCGGTAATGTAATCCATTAAATTCATTTTAATGCAATAAAATTTAGCCCTACTCTGTTTCCTAATTTTGCTTTTCCAGATTATCGTAAAAAAGGTTCATTTTGATTTCTACGTTATTTTAATTTCTTAAAATTCATGGAATTATTCACGAATGCATCAGATTATTTTAGCAAAAATTATATTAAAGGCATCAACTCACTGAAATTAAAAAAGAACAAAAAACTATGTAAGGCAGATATTTAAGAATTCTAGTAGCCTCTGCCATCCACATGTTAGTTTTCATCTATAACTAACAAAAAGAACAGCACACAGCTGAAAGTCACATGTTCAGTAAGTTTGATGTTGCACTTGGAATAAATAAATGCCAAATCGTTTAATACTTTGCGTAAAGTAGATAAACAACAGAAAAGTCATAGAACCAAAAGGTCTATTTCTTCTTTTCCATTTTTAAATATGAAAATTTTTGGATTGTTTATTGCTTTTCGAGTCGACTGTGATGATGCATCATCCGCAACAAATCTGATTATATCAACAAACTAAAACTAATGCAATTTTTGTTCTTCTTAAAAGTTAACGATATTTGAAGTAATTATGTTCTGCACAGGGTTTTTTTTTACTTATGTATGAAATATATCAATCTCAAGTTGATGCTATGAAGAATGTGTTAAGGTTATTTCTTGTCAATTGAAATATAGGAGATAATCCTCGAAAAAGCAACAGCAACACCCATTTACTTGTCTCTTTCGCGCAAACGGAAGAATTATTCTCAGTATTTCTTTGTTCTTTCACCTCAAACATATCACGTGATTCGCAATATTGTTTGGCTTTTTCACCCACCACAAAAGAATGACTGCTCATACCGGTTGGGGGGCGGGGGTGGCTCAGTCGGTAGCGCGCCAGGCTCGTAATCTGTAGTTCCCAGGTTCGAGTCCCAGCTGGGTCAGCGTTGATATTTATCTCCGCAAAATTCCCCGCCCTGCCCACGTCAGTAGGGGACATCGATGGGCTTGGAAAGGCCGCCGTCCGTCGGATGGGACGTTAAGCCGTGGCCCGTGTGCGGGAGAGCCATACCCTGTGCACGTTAAAGAACACGCTGGATGGCCTTGACGGGAGGCTACCATCTGTCTCCCAACAGCTGTTCCAGTGGGTCCCCTCCCCCAACCTTCTCTGAGCCTTCGGGGTCCATGTGACCTGGCCATTTAGCCCATGGTGTGCAAAAAAGTGCCGCTCAGATGTAAAACAACCCAACCTCATACCGGTTGGTTCTTCCAGCTGCAACACATCAATGACTCTTCAAAATACGTAACACTTTCACATCGAGCAAACGAGCTCATCGTTTGATTACACTTTCGCTTGATCGTTTTTGTGCTTGGCTATTCTGTCTGGAACACATGAAATGATCTCCATAATAATTATTTTTCCACTTCTCACGAACTGATCACTGTTTAAGTTAACTGTTTCATCTGAAACACACAAATTGATCGCCATATTGATTGGCTCTTCCACCTGCAAACGACACCGGAATCGATCACCTGTTTTGGCTCTTCCGCCTGCGACAAGAAATGATTGCGTTATTTATCGTTTTTTGCACTTGGAACACACGAATCAACACGCTAATTGAGAGTCATAGTTTATAGCACACCTAGATGGATCGTCGTATTTCATGGTTGTTGCCTTTGAAAACCAAGAACGGATCGTTGTAATGCTTGACTCTTTCATATGGAACACATGATCCAACAGCTATTATGCTTGGCTCTTTCATATGGAACACATGCTCCAACAGCTATTATGCTTGGCTCTTTCATATGGAACACATGATCCAACAGCTATTATGCTTGGCTCTTTCATATGGAACACATGATCCAACAGCTATTATGCTTGGCTCTTTCATATGGAACACATGATCCAACAGCTATTATGCTTGGCTCTTTCATATGGAACACATGATCCAACAGCTATTATGCTTGGCTCTTTCATATGGAACACATGATCCAACAGCTATTATGCTTGGCTCTTTCATATGGAACACATGATCCAACAGCTATTATGCTTGGCTCTTTCATATGGAACACATGATCCAACAGCTATTATGCTTGGCTCTTTCATATGGAACACATGATCCAACAGCTATTATGCTTGGCTCTTTCATATGGAACACATGATCCAACAGCTATTATGCTTGGCTCTTTCATATGGAACACATGATCCAGCAGCTATTATGCTTGGCTCTTTCATATGGAACACATGATCCAACAGCTATTATGCTTGGCTCTTTCATATGGAACACATGATCCAACGGCTATTATGCTTGGCTCTTTCATATGGAACACATCATCCAACAGCTATTATGCTTTGCTCTTTCATATGGAACACATGATCCAACAGCTATTATGCTTGGCTCTTTCACCTGGAGCAAATGAACTGATCGTCCTGCTTATGAGCTTTTCTACCTGAAATATAGGAATTGATTGCACCATTTCCTGGCTTTTCCACCTGGAATGTAGGAATTGATTAGGGCATTTATTTGTTCTTCCTCTTGGAATAGGAATAGATTGAAGCATTTATCGACTCTTTCGCTTGGAAAACAGGATTTGATTGCAGCATCTTTTGGTTCTTTCATTTGGAACATAGAAGTTGATTGCAGCATTTCATGGCTCTTCCACCTGGAATTCAGGAATTGTTTAGGTCAGGGGTGGGCAAATAGCGGCCCGTGGGCCACATTCGGCCCGCTGAGAGTTTTTTGTGGCCCGCCAAGACAGTCAGAAAAATCCGCCTTGAACCGAGATTTCCTTCCCGTGCGCGACCGAAGATTCGTTTCGTATTTTCCACTAGGACGGCCACGTCAATACACGTGCGCAGTGTAGATACGAAAACAATTGCCCACCCCTGGTTTAGGTCATTTATTGGCGCTTTCTGCTGGAAAATAGGAATTGATTGCAGCAATTACTGGATCAATATAGGAAATGATTACAGCATTTGTTCGTTCATTCACTTGGAATATAAAAATTCATTGCAGAAAATCTTGGCTTTTCTACCTAGAATATGCAAAATCGACCTTCGTAATTCTTGCCTCTTACATCTGAAAAACATAAATTGATCATCGTATTTCTCGTTTCTTTTAGTTGGAACACACGGATTGATCATTTTATTACTTGTGAGTTTCACCTGAAAAACAGAATCTGATCGCCATAACTCTCGACTCTTCATTTACAGCACACGAATGGATCGTCGCATTTGCTTGCGGTTCTATCATTGCGAACAGACAGACTGACTTGGTTTGCACTTCCACCTGAAATACACGAATTTAATACCGATACCCCTTCCGAGTTGGAACTGAGCGAGATTGCTCCACATCACCAGAGATTCGTAGAGCAACATACCTCGAAGAGTAATTAATGAATTATCTGGTGTTGACAAGAAAAGTAAAATATTTCCTACGGAAAAAAAATTTCAAAAATTTAAATTACAATTTCCGTGATAATCCTTTGGTTTTTGTTAATATATTTAATAAATATTTTACTGGTGTTATAGAGAATTTAATAAAAATGATCCCAATAAATGATACATATAATTTGACAGAATTAGATTCCACATTACAATAAATTTTTATTGATTATGTAATTGAAACTGATGTGATACAGACAATAAATTCACTAAAAATAGAAAAGGCTTCAGGAAATGATTTTTTATCGCCCTTTATTTTAAAAAATGTATGCCCATATATTTCAAAGACTTCATGTCATTTAATAAATTATTCTATATGAGAGGGTAGTTTTCCATATTATTTAAAACAGGCTACCGTAATTCCGGTTTATAAAGGAGGTGATCGAAAAAATTTAGGGAACTGCAGAACAAATTCAATATTATCAAATTTATCAATTTCTTTGAAAAAATTATGAATATAAAAATGGTAAAGTTTTTACAAACATAAATTTTTTTGCTGAAAATCAATTCGGATTTAGGGAAAAAAGAAATACAGATGGATTTTTTAAAATTAACTTCAATAGTTCATAGAGGAATAAATGATAACCTTAAAGTAGCTATTGTTTTTCTGGATATACATAAAGATTTTGATTCTGTTCCACATGACCTAATGCTATTTGAACTTGAAAAATGTGGATTTAGAGGAAGAATGTATATTTGGTTAAAACGTTATTTAAATGATAGCGTTCAGGTAGTGAAAATAGATGAAATTATTAGTATGGAAGAAACTGTGCAGTTTGGTGTTCCTCAAGGTTCAGTTTTAGGACCACTTTTATTCTTAATTTACATAAATGATTTATGTAAACTTGATACAATAGGAAATTTAATTGCTTTTGCTGATGATACAGCTTTAATTTATACTGCTAAAGATTTCAATTCTTTAATAATTAATATAAATTTAGATATAATTAAAATTAGAAAATGGTTTTTAAAAAATAAATTACTTTTAAATATAAAATATATACATTTCAGATTAAAAGGAAAATGTGATTTTCTAGGTAATAAAATCTTTTATCATGCTTTTGAATGTATTGGAAAAAATTGTTCCTCTTTACCTATTAAAGGAGTTGATTGTTTTAAATATTTAGGTTTATATAGACAGTAAATTAAATTGGAAGGAGCATATAGCAAATATTATTAAAAAGATAAATATTGTAACACCACGGTTATATTTTATTAGACATTTTTTAGATATTTCAACTTTAAAGATGATACATAATTGTTGGGTTAAATCGCATCTGCAATATGGAATTACTTCTTGGGGTGGCACATATTATACTAATGTTAACAAATTAATTGTAGCTCAAATTAGAATTATAAAATGCATATTGAAAAAAAAATATGAAAATATTAAAAACTTTGATAAAGATGTTGATATTTTAACAGTTAGAAAATTATATATGCATTCAATTTTAAAACATTTGTTTAAAAATTGGTCAGAACAAAATATAAAATTTTACAAATTATAACACAAGTTACAGTAATTCTACTAATCTCGTTGAATTCTTACCTAAGAAAACTGTGACTAAAACATTTTATTTACCTTGCGCCTAAATTATTTAATTTTTTGCCAAACAATATGAAAATGAAAAAAATTTACATAGCTTTGCTTCAAATCTTCGTAAATGGCTATTAGATATTGAAAATATTGAGAATTTTTTGTAATAAATTTCATAATTTTTAATCATTTATCAAATTTTTTGTGTCCATTTGTTCAAATTATTTTATTCTTCGCTTATTTTATAATTCTTAAAACGTTTATTGGCTATTATTGCCAAAATTATAAATTATATATATGAAATATGATAAAATTCCACAGGCGAGTTATAAACTCTTGTGGATTGCTGTAAGATTCAATTGTAATATTTGTGCCCACGGGGCTGAACCAATGTAATCGGATGTATCATGTATTAAATAAATGTTATTATTATTAAAAGATTTTGAGAACGCGGTCGATTCCCCTTGGTTTGTCTCTAACAGACAACTCCATAAAGAACTGAGCATCGACCATATATATATATACGTACCTCAAAAAGATTTTTTGAGGCTGTAAGCAATAATCCCAAATGAGATTATTTCTTCTCTGATTCTTTACGATCATACTGTTTTGAACAAATACAAGAGGCCTAAAACGGTAGCGTTCTCTGAGGAGACCTACCCGTTTTAGATTTCTTATACAATTTTACTGCTATTTTTAGCTTTTGTTATGTTTGTTCTTAGGGGCCCACCTAAGGGTGGTTTACTTGTATATTTTGTTCTTACGCATGCCAAATGGACATATCTTTATGATGGAGATGGTCAGGGGTAAAAGTATTACCCGGTACATCCAATATGATTGTACGATCTACATAACAGAAGATTTTTTACCCTGCCTCGAATCATCACTTCGAAAAAAGTAGCAATATGAGATGAATTGTCTTTTTATGGTTTAACTGTTTTGCACATTACAAGCGATAACAAGAATAACGGTTAAAAGAGTAAGGAAGGTTCACTTAATAAGATAATTTTTTACCCTGCATTGAATCATTTTATAATTAGCAAGGAAAGAAAATCATTGTAAGGTGACCAGTTTATTGTGCTTCAGATACGTGGAATGCAATGATAACCGTTAAAAGACCTAAGGAAGGTTCTTTTACTGAGATAATTTTTTTACCCTGCATCAAGCCATAAAAAAAAGCACATTATAAGATGAGCATTGCTTTGTGTTTTAGCTGTTTTACATATGATGAATGCAACAATAGTAGCGATTGAAAGACAACGAAAGGTTTAATATGATAATTTTTTTCTGCTGCATCGAATTAATACTTCGCAAAAAGAATCCTTGCAAGATAGCTTGTGTTTTGCGCTTGAGCACTTTTATACAATGCGAACAATAACAACAGTAGTATACTTATTAGGATAATTTTTTACCCAACATCGAATCATCTTAGAATTTACACTTCGCAAAAATAAACATTGTGTACAATAACCTGTCTTTTGTTCTTCAGCTGTTTTGTGCACAATAACAATCATTGCAGTTAAAAGACTAAGGAACGTTCATTTAAAAGGATATTTTTAATCTCTAGAACGAATCATGTTAGAATTAACACTTCGCTAAAAAAAAAATCATTGTAATAAAACCTGTCTTTTGTAGTTCAGCTGTTGTACGTCACGAGCAAGAGTAATGATAGCGGGCAAAAGACTAAGGAAGGTTCAGTTAATAGGGAACTTTTTTTTTTCTTTCGTCCTACATCGAATCACCTTAGAATTAGGAAAACAAATCATGGTAAGATGACCTTTTTCAGGTGGGGACTTCAGCTGTTTTACAAATCACATTAACAACAATTAGAATTTTAACAGTTTAAAGGTTGGGTTGTTTTACCTCTGAGCGGCACTTTTTTGCACACCATGGACTAAATGGCCAGGTCACATGGACCCCGAAGCCTCAGAGAAGGTTGGGGGAGGGGACCCACTGGAACTGTTGGGAGACAGATGGTAGCCTCCCGTCAAGGCCCACAGGATATGGCTCTCCTGCACACGGGGCCACGGCTTAACGTCCCATCCGACGGACGGCGGCCTTTCCAAGCCCATCGGTGTCCCCTACTGACCGTGGGCAGGGCGGGGAATTTTGCGGAGATAAAACTCAACGCTGACCCAGCTGGGACTCGAACCTGGGAACTACAGATTTCGAGCCTGGCGCGCTTCCGACTGAGCCACCCCCGCCCCAACAGTTTAAAGACTTAGGAAGCTTAACTTAATACGATAATATTTTTTACGCTACAACGAATCATTTGAGAATTAACACTTCGCAAAAAATCATTGTGAGATGATCTGTCTTTTGTTCATCAGCTGTTTAATACATCACGAACAATGCAATAATAACGGTTAAAAGAATAAGGGAAGTTCATTTAATAGGATAATATTTTCCCCTGCATCGAATTATCTTAGAATTGAGATTATCCAAAACATCATTCTAAGATAATTTTTTTTTTGCTTCAGCTGCTTTATTTCACCATATTACGAACAATAACAATAATAACGTTAAAAGATTAAGGAACGTTCCGCCTATTGCTAGGCTTTATAAAAAGAGCAAGGCCACGCCGTGGTCGGCTGCACGCGACTACTGTTGTTGTAGAGCAGCTGAGTAATTCCCTCTTGCAACGAAATTAGAATCATCAATTCATATTTCTCCAGGGCTGCCTTTTTAGCGTGCCTATATCTTATCAGCCGTTCAATGGTGGATTTTGTGGCAGATCCTTTTACGTAGTACAACAAAATAATGAATGTTGTAACTGCTCATTTCCGCGCCAAGGTCAGTGTGTGTCTGGTAGGAAAAGTTGGGAGGGAGGCGAACAGACCCTTGCCTCAGTTTTCTTTTGTTTGCATAGCTCCAGCAAAACCCTGCCCTTTCGTCTTTCTCCATGGAAGAAGAAAAATTTGCCTCTGATCGTTGACCACGCCGCCCCGCGAGGTGACTGCAGTCAGAATCATTCATGTCCACCAATGGCATGCGTTGATGGTTTTTCTACGAGGAAAAGAAAACAGGGAGGCAAATTACACTATCGGATACTCTTTTAAAACCATGTGATTCAAGTGAACATTTCAAGGAACGAAATTTAATTATTTCTTTTCTCACATGCTATTTCGAATTCATTATTTATCCATTGGCTGAGTCTTTTTCTTTTCTTAACCTCTTGGCTAAACCTGATTCCTAATAATATCGATGGAGATAATATTAGAGTTTCAAAAGATGAGTATCCAACTGTCATGGGCGTAACGGAGGATGGCCATGACTGACTTCAGTCGTTTCTTGTGTACTTGTAAGACGATGAAGAGACGAGCTTCATCTTCTCATTCAATAGAAGCATTCACTTGAAAAATTCCAAACAATGAAAGAACACTGCGAACTTTTAAAACACTTCTCCGCGGAAGATAAAGCTACTTGCATAATTTGAATTAAATGTTTTTCGTTACTGTTTTACGGGTGAACTATTCCACTTTACTATTACATTCGTTGTGATTTTCAAATTATAATGTAGTTCTCTACGTAACCACTCATGATAGACTTGGATTATTATACTAATCAAACACCTTTAATCAGGTGATGTTCGCACACACATAAAATATTGTTTTACTTTACCGTCCACCAATCCATATCACATATTAAACTTGTTTGATTTAAGAGAAGTAAAAAATTCCTTTTCAGTTGACTAGGTTCTAATAAAATATTACTATTTGCGTTTTACGAATCTGACTTTAGTTTGAATTTTCGCTGTTAGAGGACGCTAAAGCGGAAAAGTGAGAAAACTCTTTCTTTCGAAAACGAACCTTTCATATCGCGAGTGGCGAGTGGATTTTACATGTAGAGTGTCTAAAAAAAATAATGTGTACATACTTTATTAATCGATTTCAGAGTTTGTAAAACTCACCTTAGAGCAGAGTTTCTGAATTAGATTTTCGAGCTGGCCAGATATTTTGATTTGTTTTGAAACATGGTATCTTTTTGTCGGCTAGAAGAGACGACAGAATCCATGCATCGACCAGAGGTCAAGGATAAAAAAACCACAATCAGCACTTCTGCGTAGTAAGGTTCACATGTTACGAAAGTCGTTTTGTTTCTTGTGTTTAATTTGTGAAAACAAATAAGCTCCTTGTTTCGTTTCAGTTTTTGAAATAATTTGTTGTTTTTCACACATTCTGGAAAGGCCATCACAAAATTTCTCTGAGGAGTTGGCACTTAAGTAGCCCTGACTTGCAGTAGCAAATGTTCAAAATACATCATCAACAGCTATGCATTATGGAGAACGACTCACAGCAGAAAATCGGAGATTTAGGTGTACTGCGATTTCGGTCTTTCTGATGGAATAACAGTAAAAGAAAGTATGATCTCACCTCTCAACCTCTCTAGAATAACGTCCACATGTTCTTTAGAGCAACGGTTCTCGGCCGCTGTGTCGCGTCCAAGGTATAGGCGTGTCGCGCAAATTGCAAAAAAAAATGAATAATGCTACATAATAGTTTAAATTTTAATATTTTTCACAATTTTACAATTCGCTATTATGATTTAGTTTTTGTCAGTTGTTTAGTTTGATGTCTTTTTGTTCAAATGAATTTAATTTTAAGCTGACTTTTTACCACTCATGTGTCGCGGGTAAGTGAACTGATTCAGAAGTTGTCGCTAACAGAAAAGTTGTGAAGCGCGGGAAAGTGCCTCATAAATAGAATTGTAATGATGTTAGGAGAACGGGGTGGATTCTCCACATTTCATCTCCATCCTGTCCACCTCCTGCGTAAATAGTATTGTGAAGCTCATCGCCATTGTTGAAATGATGCAGTGGTGAATCACCTTCATCCATCTTCATCAGCTTAGATATTTCATTCCTCTATATCTATTTTTACGAATATCCAAATCGTGTTCGCATTTTTAGGAACATTTTGTGTAACAGAATGGTTAGGGTGTTTAGCTACAGGCCTAAGAAAGCTGGGTTCGAGACTAGGATAGAGCTTGGAGGTTTCTCTTTTTGTTTTTCGCTTTCTTTGCAGATCACCTCTATATGGTGTACTAAATGATAAGCTCCTGTCAGACCTCGGTATCAAGCAGCTGCTTGAGGAGAAATTTATTAATTTGATTTTTTTTTGAATGAAACAATTATTTGGTTTTCGTTTTTTAATGAATACGAAGATAAATTTTCCATTTTTCTTCAATCTCATAAACACTCACAAGATTTTACAATAGCATAAGAAAACTTTAATTTGATCCTGAAGCTTTGCAAGAGAGAATCGATGAAAATACATTTGCATTAAACATTAAAATACTCTTGTATAGTTTAGAATCGACAAAAATACAATGAGTTGAATTGTTCTTAATAAGCGTTTAGTTTCCTAAGTGGTCTCAAGGTACGTCAATGCCATAGAACACAGAAAAATAGAGTGCAATTACAGGATACAAAATGCTCAGTCGTAATATTGGCCAATTCATTCACAGAACGTCCTAAAATTTACTTCTAAAACTTATCAAATTAAAGTATATATTAATTGGAAAATGAAATGAAATTTTGTTCTCATATTTCTAAGCAGCATTTGCCATGCGAATCACTGTTTTTATATTTTCACTGATTCCCTTTATTTTCAGACATCGATACTGATTAAAAATTCGCACTCACGAGCATCAGGATTCATGAAAATATGATCAATCTTTCTTATTGCTTCTGTTAATAGATAAATGCCTAACATAACTTTATGTATGCCAATTGCATACACTGAAAATTTTACATTATTGGTTGATCTTGAAATGTATAAAATATGTCACGTTAATTAAATATATATTTTAAGACATTGTGTTTCTTGGGCTAATAATATCAATTTAGTCTATCATTTAGACTGGAAATAATAGTTACAAGTTATAATTTCCAAATACATTTTCTTTTTGCGTTTTCTTGAGCAAAATGGACTAAAAGAGCTTTTATGTTTTGGATACAAATAACTCAGTCGGAGATTTCAGAACCTTTCCCAACTTGTATTACTGATATATCCAGGTTTTATGAAAAGGGAAATACATTTTCCTGATTGTAGCAAGATAAAATAGAGTGCAATAATGTGAATAGCTCATATACAGACATGTGCTAACTCTCTTACAAAGGTTTAGGATAGCTTTGATATTTCAAAAGAACTGTAAGAGATATATCAATGAAACTGAATGGAAGTAAAGCCACATATCGAATGAATAAGCTGATTTAAAGTATCTATTAAGATTACCGTATTTCGTTTCCTAATACGCTGCATCTTGAAAGAGAGACTGACGTGGCTGAAAGACTATTAACATCAAGATACACAAAAAATCTCAATAATGTGGCTAATCAAAGATACAATCAGCACCAATGATGATGTTCCAACTGACTAATGACGCCATTTGAAGACATTGAAAAGCTGGTAATTTCTTCTATCCTCAGTAGAAGAAATCATGAAAGTGGTTTATATGCTCAGCGACTCAGTGGTTTGTTGTCAGAAAGGAGACCCTCAATTGATGTAGACGTGTAGAGTTCACATATGAATCCAGGTTAACACTCTAAAGTGATTCCCGACATTGCCTGATCTATAAGCACTAAGGAAGTGCCATTAATTCCACAAACATCATCTAGAGGTAGTATCACCTTTGCCAAAAATAATGCCACGATCCTTTATGTTCTTCCTGCCTGCATGGTCACTGTACTGATGTTTAGGATTGAGGCCCAGACGTACACCGACACCTTATGCCGTACAATGGGAAATAGTTTTATTATTTAGGATGATATAATGCCAAAGCTCAATGTGCCGAATTAGTTGACCAATATCTGGAATTAAATATCATCAGTCTTATGATATAGCCACTCATATTCCTGACCTAAGACATATAGGTTAGGGTGTGTAACATCTAGCCACTGGAAAAGGCATTTAACGTTAGGCAACTACCCACAGGCCACATTGCAAAAAAAAAAATGTAATATGTAAATGCATAGGATAGAAAGATCAAGAAGTATTATGTATGTCGTGACTTTGTAAAATCAGATCTCTATGGTTTCAGTTGTCCCACTTTTTAACTGTGCCGATAATTCTAGGAAATGTGAATATTATCTTCACATATACATTCAATGTAAGGGACACATGCTACCTATAAGCTATCAGTTGGATGTAGTGTTATAGAGCATATTTGGAATACTCTAAGGAAGTGTCTCGCAAACCTTTTTACTCTGCGGCACACTGAATCTAATTTTTTTTCCGCGGCACACCTAAAAAAAAAATAAATGCAAACTCTATATAATCGTCATTATATTTGCGCTTTGTTGAAGTCATCAGCCTGGTTTTACTTGAAGATTTGCTCTCGTTCTTTAATTCATAACTCGGTGTTTGTTTCAAATATTTGTCCATTCTATGGCTTGAAATAATCAAAATTTAATTCCAAAATTTGGAAAAAGCTTGATAAACACTTACAAGATCCCAGTTAATAAAATCTGAAAGATTTTTATATATAAATAACGATATTAAAGCACGTCGATAACACAAGTGAAGTCAAAATGAAATCTTTGGAATATCTAGTGTCAATTAGAAAATCTCTCGCGGCACACTTGGAATCTCTCGCGGCACACTACTGTGCCGCGGCACACAGTTTGCGAGACACTGCTCTAAGGAGACGGGTAAATCCTTCCGGCCCCCTTAAAAGGAGAATAAAAGGTCTTTGATGGAATTATTACCCAAGACACTATTGGGTAATCTCTTGAGAGCTCTAAGCATCGATACTAGATTTATATTTCCATCAGGAGGATCCAATTCGCAATTGATTTCCAACCTTTGACCATACGATATCACCTTTGGATATTGTGATGTATAGGCTTTTACTTTAAAATGCATTAAACATTTCGGATTCAATTGGAAAGTATCAAACTCCATGTTGATACTAAATCTGATGCATGCTCATCATCTATTGGCTTAGATATGGAGATATTTGCGAGACATCATTCCTCTGTCATGGAAGTGTAAATGAAGGAATCAATGGACTTGTTGCTACTTGCAAGTCATGAAAATTTGTGGAATTTGGAAATGGCTTTGCTCCTATTCCGTTGGTTGCTTTTAATATGACAAAGACAGGATGTCCAAACCGCTTGAGAGGTAAAATTCACGCTGGTCTTTATATATTTCGATGAAAGATTTTGCTGGAGTAGCTCACATGAAAGAGTAGCTCACTTTTCCAAGTTGCTAAGGTCGATGTCCTAGTTATTCTAATAATCCATAATTAATATCACCATTCAATGCATTTTGATGAAGAGATTTTACTATGAGAGATTTACTTACCTTCACTTGTGACCTTTACCATGCATCTCTGCTCTACATACAGAGAAGTCCACTTTACGATTGCTTCCTTTCCCGGGTTGCTTGTCTTTTCTGAGACCTCTCTGTGACTACAACGTCATGGATCATTTTTTATTGCTCTTAGCTCTGTACTCTACATCCCAACTTGTTTGGCACATAATTGCATAGAAACACCGAGCACATTAGGCTGTCCAAGGATGATGGGTTGAACAGATATGTGCACTGGTTGATCCTGCTGCAGCACGTTTAAAATTCTATTGCAGAACATTTGGAAGTGTATAATATTGTGAAGATAAGCAAATCTCTCTTAACAGAATCTCTTCATTAAAATGCATTGAATGGTGATATTAATTATGGATTATTAAGATAGCTTTATATTTGAAATTATTAAGAGGATAACAGAAAAGCAGGAAATATTTGCGATGTAAGAATACTAATAGATTGGACAACCACAGGAATTTGGCCACATTGTATTGGCTTTTGGAAAAGAGGACTTTCAGTCTTTTGAAAGTGAAGTAGAAAAGGTTTCAGTTGCATCGGTGCATTTGATTAAGACATTCATGAAACTTTATTTATAACATTTACGCATCGATTTGTTGGGAGAGAAACATTTTTGTCCAGAGAAAAGCGGATTCGAAGCATAACAAATATTCATTAGTTTTATATGTGATAGAGGATGATTAAGCGGATACAACAGAACGCAGATCATTTGAGTTCATTGGGAGATTGTTAATTAGATAAATTTGTTTTGCTTTTTTAAAAAGAAAAACTATTATTTAAATTGACATTGGCATTTTATTATCATTCGTTCTTATGCACTGTTCATGTGCGTAATATATAAAAGAACATTATCCATTTGTTGAGCAAGTAAATCAAATAAAATACTTGGGAATCATTTTAGATGAATGTTTTAGGTGGAATACCCATATATCTCACATATGTGAAAGCTTGAGTTTATCAGCGATAGAAACTCAAAAATTAAAATAGTACTAAATATGGAAACCTATGTATTATTTTATAAAGCAATATGAGAATAGTTTTTAAATTATGGAATAATTGTGCAACTAACTTAACCAACATAAATAAAATAAAAAACTACAGTCTATAATAGCTAAAAATATTATTCCGTTTCATTTGCAAAAAAAATTTAAAACTTCCACGAATAGATTAAAAATTTTAGACCTGTTATTCTACGATAAATTATATAAAATATAATTTAATAATTAAATTTTTTTGACGAAACATACAAAATAAAAATTCAACAAATAAAAATACAAGACTTCAATGCCTATTTTTCGAAATAATTACGGACAACATACCTCCGAATATCAACTGCCACTTTTATTTAATGCTATCCCAAAAGAAATACTAAATATAGATTCTTTTAGAAGACTGAAAATCGAATTGGAAAAATATTTCAGAATTTCTAATTAGCTGATTATTATGTGTTGTGTTTTGCGGATTTATTTGATGCACACTATTTTTGTGGCTGAATGATGACCTACGCTTAATTTAATTTATTCATTTTCCTGCAGATAAGCTATTTAGCTTTGCGGGTCAAATGGTAAATGTATTTGTATTCCTTACTCTTATGGATAGAAATATATACTCTATTCTTCTTAAAACACAGCCCAGTCATAAAAGGAAATAGATTTCTGTGCAACTTTTGTTTGCAGTTAATTAAAAATTAAAGTTTAAAACCAATCCCGAAGGTTTCCTCAGATTTTGTATAGTCGTCATCAATTTTTGATTTATTTGTTTTCAAAATAAATAAATATATTTTGAATCATAAATAGCAAAAGAAACTTTTTTGCATTTCCAGGCTGACCGAATGGATTGCAATGCTAGAGTCTCGTGCAGCGTTTATTGCTTCGTTTCGTCATCTCTACTTTCTCGATGTTGACATTAGTAGTGAGTTTTTGTTTTTGAGTTTCTGTTTCCACCTTCTTCAAAGGAACAGTTGAACTGCATAACAACGAGTTTAAAAGATAAACAAGTGCCAAATGGAAGACCCTTTCAGCTGTAGGCCATTCAGCCGCGTTCCATAAAAGCGAGGAATTTTGTCAAATCTAATCGACATCCAAATATCGATTAATTTACGAATGAAAAAAGAAGTTTTTCAATTATTCTGTTAGGCTTCAATAACATTTTCTTTTCTCTTATTTTCTTCGTTGATAATAAATGTGTGTCACGCACGAGCCCAGTGCATTTTTCAGCCGTGGATAATGCTAATATTTCGGAAGGATTTGCTCGGTAAGGACGATTTTTTAGAGTCATGCGACGCTTTGAATAGTCACTGTGGCTCTCCGCTAATAATGATCGTTTGAGCACAAAAGAAAATCAGCCGGGAATGTGCACGTGAGGAGTCGCAGCAGGGGCCATTCGATTGCTGCAGTTTAATGGAGTGAATGCCGCGTGCGTTTATCGTAAGTAGATTACAGGAACTTGCATTTCCATCTGAATAGCAACCTCTTGGTAAACATTTCCTTCGAGGCAAAGAGAAGCATTTTCATTTGCAGGCGCAACATTTGCTTGCCTGGCATGAGAGGAGCAAGATGGGATTGAAACAAATGGCAGCGTGAGGAAGAGTTGCTCACAAATATGAATATTCATGAGCGAAGACATGAAATCCTGTGAACGGCTTCAGCATCGCACCATTATGCGCTGGCCTTGTGTGGGAGCTTCCTAATGAAACCGGTGTGGACTTAATGCGTCCATTAGCTAATTCTGCTACAGTTCGCCATCACCAGGAAGTGGTCGAAAAGTTTTGCAGCTAGGCTCGATTTTGGACTTAGCAGTCACGACATCAGCTGCTATTTAGGAATAAATGGATTCGAGACGAAAATTTCAAGTTGAACAGATGTAAAAGTATCTGTCGCGTGATCCTGCAGAAGCGCATACAGGAAGCAATTGGTAAATTAACGTTGATGCCACTGGCTAGAATTAAGTGGTCAGACTTAGACTTTGGAACATCGCTTTAAGCTTCTTTTATTTCTCGATGTGGATTATTTTGCGTGGTAGAAATTTTAGGACTTTTTGTGAAGAGCGATCGTCTGCGCAATTCAAAGGAGCAGAATGAGGGAGCCAATCAGCTCAGAGGATTTAATATATCACCTAAACAAAAACATGACTTCAGTTGTTTTGGGATTTATAATGCAGAGACTCGAATTCAGCTGAGATTCGGAGTGATTATGAGGTGGACTGAATTTTAATTCCGGTTAAGTCAGATGTTCCGGAAGTTTGTTACTGACAGTTCCTTTGACGACAGCCAGCATTCAAATCAATGGATGAGATCTCTGAAGGTTGAACGTCGTGCTAGCAACCACCTTGATTGGCAGTTACAAAGAGACGGAAATGATGTTAATTATATCATTGTTTTTTCGCTTTTTAAATGTGAAATATAAAATCTTCAGAAGATAAATATGAATTCGATCAATTTGAGCACGGAATTAGCACACTTGCCAGGAATTGGGGGCTCATATGAATCCGAGTTAGACAATTGGCTTTGTCTGCCATGCCATCAAGCCAAAGATTCTTATCAGCAGCTAAATGATACTTTATATGTTTATTAAGCTCTGTGTAATGCTTTCTATTAGGACTAATAGGGTATTGATTAAGGACATTCCTGCAGTTCTTTCTTTCTGACATAAGAACAAGTGCCTTATCACTAAAATAATTCTGCCTCCTCCTCTTCTTTTTTCCTAAAAGAGCACTGTTACTTTCCAAAAAAGCCTGTTTAAAACGGTTCATTCTTCCTCAACTTCAGTAGTAAGCAAACCATGACTATCATAATGACTAAGTAACCTATCATGGCAAGTTTTAGCTATAACTGGGTCTTTCAGAGCTTCAGGATTAAAGGTAAAATTATTAACCCTAGCACAACACTTTTTAAGTTTAAGTTGCAAGACACTTTTAACAAGATAATGGTCAGATCCAATCTCAGCTCCCCTATATGCCCCGGTATTCCTTATAGAACTAGCCCATTTGCTGTTAATTAATATATAATCAATCATATTCCTATGCAGCCCATCAGGTGAAACCATGTGTACTTCTGTATGTCGCGGTGTTTGTAATAAGTGTTAGTTATTCTGAATCCATTGAGTTTATTTACCGTAGGAGACGTTGCCCATTGCCATTGCAGCTACCAATACCAAAAGGGCCAATCACCCCTCCCCAAAGGTCAGAGTCAGTACCAACTTTGGCATTGAAGTCACCAAGAACAAGGGTAATATCTCCTTTCCTGACAGAATTCAAAATATCCTGAAGTTGTTCATAAAACCTATCCTTCTCATCCTCGTCGGCATCCTCAGTGGGGGCATAACAGCAGATAACATTCAAGTCTTTAACACTTGTCTGAAATTTTGCTGTAAGAAACCTTTCATTAATGCACTCATGTATTCATCACTGGCCTATTTGCTGAGAAGCAAACCTACACCTTGGTGATGATTATTATCTTCCCTCTCTGTAAACAGAAATTTAAGATTATTTTTAAGAATCTGACCTTTATCTGTCCATCTGGCCTCTTGCAAGCCGAGAATATCTAAATTATAATGGCGGAATTCTTGTGTGAGGACATCAAAAGAAAAAGCTCTGTGCAGAGTCCTCACATTCCAACTACCTATGGAGAGAAAATGGTTAGTGGGATGTTTAAAAAAACTATGTTTATTGAGAGAGGGAATGCCGGCAATATCAAACAGCCCCCTAATCGCAGACATGGGGCAAAGACCCGTTCCCCCACCACTAAAGGCTGAAGCCATCTACACTGGAAGACTTCCTCCAATGTAGAATTTGACGATGCCAGTAGAAGCAAAGAGTTAAGGTGCCTGCGATGACCTCTACTCAGGATTATCCACTTTTAATATTCCACTTTTAAAATTTGTTTATGCGCATTTTCCCCCGTTATTAAAACTTTAAAATAGTATCTTGATTTATGTTTGATTGCATTCATTTCAGAATCACCAAATTTTAGAAATTACATATTAGACTTCTCTTTAAGAATAAATAAATCTTTTCCATTCCTCATTGCAATATTCTTAGAGGTTTCGTTTTTCTTCATGAAAAACGAAACCAAGCAAGAAAGGTTAAAAACATCTTGAATCATTAGAAATTGGCAATTTCGAATCACGTTGAAATGTTTTTGTGCATTAGCCTAGTTGCTTGCTTCCTTGTATCAGATGATCATTTGCAAGTTTTATCCTCAGGAATTTCGTTCATGAATTTCGTTTTCATAAGAGTACTTTTTGAATATTCACCCATGTCATAATTCTTCTTTCAGTTCGTATTAATATTTCAATTTACCTTTATTTAAACAAACACATTTCTTCTTTTATTACATTTTCAATATTCCTGCATTTCTCCCGATAGGGTTGATATATCCATTACTGCATCCTGCCTAATCATAGTATCAGTCAGAGAAATTTTTTTTAACCATTTTTCTCAATGTTTCCAGAATTTGGAGATTTATTTATAGTTTGCATTCTGCAGATATCGATTTCCAAGAGTTTCTCTTCTTCTGTTCCATTTTTTAAAATTTTGTTTAAAATCAGCACATACAACTCATATAATATTTTAATGGGCAATCTTTATATTTTAGAATTCTAAACTGGTCAAAATATCTGTTTTCGCATCTACCATAGAAAAAAAAAAAATTGTATCTAAAGAGAGCTGTCAAGTTTACAATGCTACGTAATGAAGGAATAACTGATGTTCCCTTTCGAACCCTGTAAAATTAATTAAAAATTTAAATTGATTTGAAAATTAATATCAGGAGTCAAAAATTCGAGAATTATTATAAATTTAAAAGAGTCTTTTAAAATGAGGTTATAAAAGTTACGAATATTCCTTAAATTTTGTGTCAATAAGCTTATAGTTCAATTTAATAAGTTTGAAGGAATAGTTGAATGGTGTCTGCTAAAACATGCCAGAAAATAAAAATATTATAGTTAAGCTTTGAATGAAAATATTTGGATCAGAAATGTTGTAGTGACTGACATGGGAATGTTGTTTGTCTGCATGCAAATTTAACCGAACTTCGAACATAAACAACATGCATTAAAAGACGAATTCTGTGAACGTATCTAATTTTCGTACTTTTTTTACTTCTGTCAATCACCTTTATGTGAAAGTTTGCAAAGAAACTCCAGTTTAATCATATAACAACTCATTCTAACAATTAGTTTTCTTTTCGGGGCATATAGTAGAACAATTTTAACGGAACTTCGTTCAGGTAGTCCCATTTGTTCATATATTTTCTGGTAAAGGGCAAACCGAACCCTCAGTGGTTCCTCCCTCTTCCTCTATCGTCCTATTTTCATCAAAACAAACGATGGAATCGAGACATTCCATGACTAACTAAAAATAGAAACAGAAAATTACGTAAATGGGACAAGTCGAGGATCAGTTTCATTGCTTCGATTCCTGTTGCCAACTTCCTTGTTCTAAGATTTCCCCCCCCCCCTCACATACCTCGACATTGTTACACAGGGCCACCTTGACGCAATAAAGTGTCTTTGCAAGAAGCGCGTGGCTGGTCTCGATTATCCAAAGGAGTGTGCCGAGCCCGAAACGGGAGGGAGGAGATGCTTGATCCCCTGACATCTCTTCCTCCTGCACCGACGCTAATAAAGCCACACAGTCAATAACAAGTCGATATTGGATTGTTTCTATGGTTACAAGAACATGCACTTTATTTCCTCCCCACGCAAGGAGAAATTACTTTCGAAAGAATGTTTCGGTGAATAGTGTATCGGTTTAGAGCGGACAAAAAGACTTCGCCCCAGAGAGGAGCAAAGCAGAAGTAAGAGAAAAGGTTAGGCATCGAGATTCAGGGATGGTGTGCTGAGGTAAGCGAGTGTTATCGCTGTAACACGGAAAGAAAAAGTTTTTTTCTTCTTTGATGCACGAGAATTTTCCTTGCTGCATCAATTCGAACAAATATATTTCAGTATTACAACTCATATTTATGAAGCAGATATTGGAAGCTCGGTTATTATGAGCATAAGAAAAGCCGCAAGTTTCGTAAAATGGCAGCAGCTCTCATAAGCACGGCCAAAGTTCAAAGCAATGAAAACGAGGCCCCGAAACATTCGGAAATGAGATGTTTTCAAGGCACATGTTTCGAAACAATTAGCAAAATACTAATATATTATCTCATTTATGTTGACATAAAAGAAAATATAACATCAAGGAAATCAAAACATATTTATTAAAAATCTTTGAATAGTTTCTAATAGTAATAATTAAATTAAACTTTTTTGTCAAAATAACTAGCGTTTAAATATTCGCCTCTTTACAAGAGATAGCAAAAAGTTAGTTACCTTCTAATAATCTGTTTCCTAATATAACATTTAAAACCAGAGAAATGTGGAAATAAATGAGCCATAACATGGCCTCCATTAGTAAATGCCTAAAGTAAGATACTGAAGGTCATTCTAAATTTAATTTAATTGCTTGAAACTTCTGAAGCTTTAACAATTATGTTTTGATCACTTATCAGTGTTTTGATAAGGATGAATATGCCAGTGATAGATAGTTCAAAAGGAAACAGAAATTCTCTTTCACTAACTGATAGTAACTAATTTTACTAAATCGACAGTACAATAAAAATATTTCATGTATTCACTTAATGACTTTAACAAATTAATTATCGTTAAACATCTTATTCTTCATTTCTTTTCATTTAAGTAATAATACAGAGTATCCGATGAATAAGGTGGGGATTTCGGAAGGCACTGTACTTTCCCCAACTCAAAAGGTTTCACTGACAGCCAACAGCAAGATGACTGCACCGCTGCATTTCAGGTGAGATATTACCGAAGCTCTTGGCGCAACATTTCGTGACAGATGGATGGGCAGGGGGGGGGGGGGGGGGCAATTCACAAAGGAGCCCTGATTTCATATCGTTTTGAGTTTTTTTTTTTGTGGGGCTTTGTAAAAAATCTAGCACAGAGTGTGTACAAAGAGACATTTTACAAGAATTCAAAAATATCGCAAAATATTGAACATCATTAAAAATAATAAAATGACAACCTTAAAAGCATCACTGCTGAAACACATATTTCCATTGATACAATTATTCCCTAAATGAATGAAATAAAAAACTTTTATGATGTTCATTCTCCCTACTTTCCCGTCGATCTTTCTGCCATCGCCTTCAGGAATTGTTTCAGCTCGCATTAATTGATGCTGATTCTCGGGTGGCAAGGCTGCGTGGGAGGATTCTTCCGAGTTTTTATTTAAAGTGGAACCATTTTTCTCCTGAATAAAGAAAGCTTGGAAGAAGAAGAAGACGAAGCTTGGACGAGAAGCATTTTTAATTTGCTTCAAAAAAAAAGCTGCCTTTTCTAAGAAAAAAATCTCCTTTTTTTGTACACGAGAGGAAATTTTTTTTCTCCCTGTAAGGTTTGTTATTATTTCGTGTGCAGAGATTTTCTGCTTCACTCAGATATGAGCATCTGTTAGTTATCATTACTAGATTTTCGTTTTCTACTAGATTACTAGATTCATTTTCAAAAAACATGAAACTGCAGATAAGTAACCTTTTTTTTTGTTTTTAGAGAAAATTTAAAAATTGTTTTTCGGTTGGGATAAATATCGACGAAATATTACGAGTCGCACTTACGGAATCTCCCAATAGGAAAAACTGCGCCTTCTAGCGGAGAAAAAACTTGAAAATAGCATAATTTTAAACGAATATTGCAAGCGATGTAATTATGCAAGTAATTTTAAATTTTGGTTTTGAAATGTGAATGTCATGAAGTTTGCATTGAAATAATGATTTTCGACTTCGCACCTTGGGGTGAGAAAACGCATTTTCTTGTTTAAAATATAATTGTTCTTTTCTAAAGTTAAATTAAAAGTTCTTTTTGGGTTGGATTGCTATTCATAAACTATTATGATTCCCATTTTTCAAATATCTCAAAAGTTTTAATTGCTCTCTCTGACGGTGGAAAAAGTCGAAAATTTTCACAATTTCAAATGAATATTGCGAACGATCTATTTGGGCTAGAAATCTGATTGAATTTGGTGCAGTGGGATGATTAAGGGGAAGCATTGCATTGTCAGTAACAGTTTTTTTGTTTTGGAAGATTAATGAAAAATTACATTTGAGTTGCAGAATAGCTACTAACGAAATTTGTTGATTTGTAGTTTTAAAATCCTCCAAATAGCCTTAATTTACAGCGTTACATACATGCATACAAAATCCTCATGCAGCCATGGGCTATGGAGGTTCAACCAGACTGTGTAATGTTCCTCTCTAGATATGTCTTTTCTGATCCACAGCTGCTGAATTTCGCCATTGTAGGCCAATTCTATCAAGGTCATGTTTGACATTTTCTGCCCATCGCATTCTAGGTCTCCAAATTTTTCTGCAGCCTTTAGGCACACTGTTCATAATCCTCTTTGCCAATCTGCAGCTGTGCATACGGGCAACTTGGCCAAACCAATTGCAGTCTCCCTTTGCACAAAAGGTGAATGCCGCTCAAACGACGATAGTGACTCCTTCTTCTAACCTCATCATTACTTAAAAAGTCAAACCACCTAATGCCCAAGATACTGTGCCAGCATCTAGAATCAAAGATATCAAGTTTCTTGTTACCCTACTTACAAAGGGTCCATGTTTCGCTACCATAACTAACCTTAGAAAGAACCAATTACACAGCCTAATTTTAGTCTTTAGGTGTACATGCCTATTTTTCCACACTCCCCAGAGATTCTTAAAAGTCCCAGCGGTAATTCTATTTTCTCATGCCACACATCATCAGTATCTGTTGCATAGCTCCCAAGATAATTAAACTGAGACACTTGCTCAACAGTGCAGCCATTCAAAGAAACTGAAGCACAATTTGCCTGAACAATTTTCATCACTTTCGTTTTATCTTTGTTTATCACCAAACCTACTCCATTACCAATCTCACCAAAAGCCCTAATGAAAGAATTCATATCATTTGCCCATAGAGCTTATTCATCTGCATGATCTAAATCAGAAATTTTGAAATCTCTAAACCATTTAAGGCCAAAATCTTTCCCTTGCAAAGACTTTCACATAACATAATCAACAACCAAACTAAAAAGAATAGGAGACAAAATGCACCCTTGTCTAACTTCACTAGCGCCCGTGATCGCAGCGACTTCGTAAAATCTAGGTGAGTTGTGAGAATTTGTAATCTTTTTTTGTACAGTTAAGGGGAGTTAGCAAAGTCTAGACAACCTGACAAATCTAGGACAGTTGGCAAAATGGAGACGACAAAATCTACAGCAGTTGGCTAAATTCGGAGTGACTTGGCAAAATCTTGGGGAGTTGACAAAATTAGGAGTGACTTGGCGAAATCGTGGGGAGTTGGCAAAATTCAAGTGAGATGTAAAAAATGTGATTTTTTTCTGTAAAATTATGGCGAATTGGCAAAATCTATTAGAGTTGGCAAATCTTGGAGAGTTGGCAAAATTCTGAGTTACTTTGCAAAAATCAGGTGAGAGGTAAAAATGGGAGGATTTTTTCTATAAAATTATGGCGAGTTGGCAAAACTGAGGAAACTTGGGAAAATCTAAGGGCAAATGGCAAAATTCGGAGTGACTTGGCAAAATCTTGGGGAGTTGGCAAAGTTCGGAGTGGCTTGGCAAAATCTTGGGGAGTTGGCAAAGTTCGGAGTGACTTGGCAAAATCTTGGGGAGTTGGCAAAGTTCGGAATGACTTGGCAAAATCTTGGGGAGTTGGCAAAGTTCGGAGTGACTTGGCAAAATCTTGGGGAGTTGGCAAAATTCAGCTGAGATGTAAAAATTGCAATCTTTTTTCTGTAAAATTATGGCGTGTTGATAAAATCGAGGCAACTTCGCAAAATCTAGTAGAGTTGGAAAAATTCAGAGTGACTTTGCAAAAATCAGGTGAGATGTAAAATTTAGGATTTTTTTCTATAAAATTGTGGCGAGTTGGCAAAATCGAGTAAACTTGCAAAATCTAGGGCAGTTGAAAATATTCGAGTCCATTTAGTAAAATACGGGCGAGTTGTGACTATTGGGATTATGTTTGTGAAATTAGGGTGAGTAGAAAATCGAGAAAACTTTGCAAAATTTTTGAGAGTTTGAAACATTTAAAGTGACTTGGCAAATTCAGGAGAGATGTAAAAATTGGGATTGTTTTTGCGAAATTAAGGAGAGGGAGTAAAATCGAGGCAACTTGGCAAAATTAGAAAAAACTTAGAAACCACTTGGTAAAGTGCAGATGAGTTGTGAAAATTATGCATTTCTTGTGCTAATAAGGAGAGTTGAGAAAATTCGAAGTGACATGGCAAATTAAGAAAAGACGTAAAAATTGGGATTTTTTTCTGTAAAATTACGGCCAGTTGGGAAAATCGAGGCAACCTGGCAAAATCTTGGGTAATTTGAAGTGACTTGGAAAATTTAACCCCCCTTACCCCAACGGAGCGAAATTCTAGGTATGAACCTGATAGAGACATTTTTTTCTCAGGCCGCCAAATTTGATTTACGAGTTGGAAAATTTTCGATATCTCCCTTTCCCCCAAGCACAGTCCTTCGCTACGCCCCTGACTGCAATCAGCTTTTTTAAAAATTGGGATAATAATTGCTCTGGTATAAACTCTAGGAACAATGCATTTATCATACAAGATATTCAAAATTTTAGTCAGCCATATGACTACACCAATGTTCCCAGCTCTAAGCATTTGAATGGTAATTTCATCCCCCCTGATTATTTATGCAGTTTTATTTTAGAGATAGCCAAAGCGACTTCGGAATGTTATATTGGGCCATCATTAAAGCCAGTAATGCATCTGTCCTCATTAAAATGGGAGTAGAAATATTACATTGTTTGAAACATCTCTGAAATGTTCAGGCCACCTAGGAATCACAAGATCTCACTTCAATCATCATGTATATCTTTCAATCCTTGTATACCTCTCCGTTTTCTGCCACACAAAACAATCTGGTACAGCCCTCTGCTTTTGTGCTGTCTGACTGCTTCCTCTGCTTTGTCAGCCAAGCTACGAAGCCAAAGATTCTTATCAGCTGTTAACTGATCCTTTACACGTTCATTAAGCTTATTGTAATGCCGTCTGTTAGGAGTAGTAGGTGTTGATTGATATTAATCCTGCACTTCCTTCTTTCAGAAATAAGGTCCATAGCATTATCACTCAAATAATTTTGTTTCCTCCGTTCCCTTTTACCCAAAAAGAGTACTGTGGTTCCAAGAAAAGTCTGTTCAAACTGATCTCATCCTTTCCAACTTCAGCAGAAAGCAAACCACGATTGTCAGAATGACTATTTAGTCTATCATGACATGCTTTGACTATACCTGGATCTTTCAGACCTTCACTGTTGAAGGTAATTTTTTTAACTTTAGCACAGCATTTCTTAAGCTTCAGCTGCAAGACACTTTTGACCAGGTAATGGTCAGACCCAATTTCGGCTCCCCTGTATGATCTGGTATTCCTAACTGAACTGGCCCATTTGCTGTTAATTAAAATATAATCTATCATATTCCTGTGCAACCCATTAGATGAAACCTATGTATATTTATAAATGTCCCGATGTTTGTAGTATGTGTTAGTTATTCGTAAACCATTAATTTACTTACCTGTAGGAGACGTTGCCCATTGTTATTGGAACTACCACTGCTAAAGAGACCTAAACTCCTGCCCAAAGATTAGAGTCAGTACCAAATTTAGCACTGAAGTCACCTAGCAGAAGAGCTATATCTCCTTTCGTCACAGAATTCAAAATATCCTGAAGCTGGCTTTAAAACCTATCCTTCTCGTTCTCATCAGCGTCTCTGTGGGGGCATAACAACAGATGACATTCAAGTCTAATTTTTGTTTTAAATATTGCTGAAAGGAATTTTTTATTAATGTAATAATTCTCAGCCAGTGATGTCCTAGAGGAACATCAGAGAAAAACAGAAATTTAAAGTTATTTTTAAGCATCTCACCTTTACCTGTACATCTGGTCTCTTGCAAGCCTAGAATATCTAGGTTATAACGCTGTAATTCCTGCGTGAGGACATCAAAAGAATAATCTATGTAATGTCCTCACATTCCACGTACCTGCAGAAAGTTCCACGTACCCATTAGTACGAATTAGTACAAAATAGCATCATCAACATTTATAAAAAATTTAATACTCGAAGTATAATTGCAAATGAAGTATTTATGCTAGAAATTAGAAATTCTGATGATAGAATGTGTTGATAACGAATAGATATTCAGAAAACTTACTGACAAACTATTATTTATATGTGCTGAAATTAAAACAAAATTGATTAAAATTCGACCTGAAGCTTTTAATCTTTAACAAGTTAGTATTTAATTTTAAAAATTTCAAAAATATTCTAATTCTCTAAAAATATTCTAATAATAAAAACTTTTTTGATATAGACAAACTATTTCAACCTTAATCCAAGGGATGGCGAAACAAAATTGTTTGTTATATTATAAAAATTGTCAACGGAATTAACAATAATCTTTTCAAAACTTTCCTTAAGATTTCGATCCATCAGTTATTCAATTTCTTTTATTTTTCTTTTATGAAAATTTGATCCATCTTAAGAATCATTAAAAGAACTAAAATCTTATCTCAGTTTTCCAAACAATTTGGTTTTTAAACTGCATTTTTTTAACTTTTTTAGAGGGCAATTTTAACCCGTTTTCAGAAAAAAAAAAGCATTTCTTTAATTTTCAGGAGAAAGGAGCTAAGGTTTTCACTTTTCGTCTGTTCGTTCCTCTGAAGACATTCGACGTTCTTCGCTTTTAGAGATAAAAGTCATTTTTGGATTCGATAGATAGTGATGAAATATAATCACACTTTCAGAATTTTACAATAGCTATAATTGCGCTTACTAACGGAAGAAAATTTTGCAAATGGCAAAATTGCAAACGAAAATTACCGGCGATGTAATTATGGTAGTGAATCTGAACAAAAAAGTTTACGTTAGCAGCAATGTTTTTCCCCATTTGTACGAATTTGTATTTGTTAAAGGGCACAAAATTCAGAAAAGGAAAACTTCATTTTCTTTGAAAACGATCATCTCATCTCTTCCAGAGGCGAAATTTCATTCTTCTAATTTTGTCTATTGCGCCATTTTCTCTCTACGTAGTTAATTCGTTTTCTCTTAAATTGGGAATATAATTATAAATTTATTTTTTCAATTAGTCGCAAGGTTTGTAATGTCTTTGCTTCTGAATGTTTTCAGTGTTTTAATTTTTTTCCATAATGTTTTGTTAAGCGTGAAAGAACCACTAATTAAACCTGACCACTTTCAAGTATTTCTCAAGAGAGTTACAGTGACGATGGATTTTGCCCCCTCTAATTTAAATGACATCTAATGATAATAATATGAGTTGTTTTCCATCCTTAAATCCATTGCTTTGTTCACTGCAACAATATATACATTCAAAATCCTGATGCAATCATGGGATTCAAAGAGTTAAAATTTAAAGCAGCAATTAACTATGGCTTTTAAAGCAGTCTTTGGACTTAAAAATATTAGAATTGGTTAATTTACCCTATGAGTGAATTATCTAAGTGAATACCTTTTCATTATTGCCACTGTACCGAAAGAACAGTGCCATATTTTGGAAAATTAAATATAAACATTTCATTCTTAATAAAAGATTCCATTTGTCTGAGAAATATTGAAATTGGTGTGTAGGTTTAAGAGGAATCAGAATGGCGTTTAATATTATGTAGAATTGTACGTTACTTACTAGTATACGATTTTGAAGAAATCTTGTGTAAAAGCAAAATAGCATCAACAACTATCAAATTCCAATATTTTTTATCGAGGAATTACTCTAAGAACTGAAAGGACGAAAGTATGTCGAGACATGCTTTTCACTTCGGTCCATTTCAGTCGATTCCATTTATTTGTTATTCGAGCCTTGTAGAGGACGGAATTCTTGATCGCTTGCTGTAGGAAGAGTTGCCTTCCTCTCCTTCCACTGCAACGAATCCAAAGCGGGATCGTGGCTCTGGCCCTTTCGCAGTAATTAATTCGGTCGAGTGGTGACGTCGCGTTTGGCCGCTCGAACCTCAACCCTAGGGATGGATGGCCACAGCTCGTGGCGCAGGTGGCGAGATTAATGAGGTCCCCCGTGCACGAACCCTGATGCCATTCTGGGATTCCCTGCAGATAAGATCGAAAATAACTTCTTGGACATTTTTCAAAGGCAATATAGAGAAAGAAGACTTTTGCGCGCTGTAATGGACTCCTTTACAACTGAGTGGAGAAGCACTCGGCAAAAACATTGGAGCGAAAAGAAGATCCATTATGGATCAGCCTGTCATTAATTATCAGGAAATGAGTTAGTAGAAAAATGGCAATTTAACGAAAATGAAGTTGTATTTTGAAGAATTAATTTTTTTTATATGCCTGAACTGCCGGATCACAGATGAATGCTTGATTTGGTTTCACGTTCCAAACAATGCTTTTAAACTTTTAACTCGAAAGAAGAACGGCGAAAAAAATGTTGCAACTCGCAAAGAGTTTATGAAATATACAAAAATGAAACAAGGGAAATTATTTTCGGAAAGAAATGAGAAAATAAACAAATAAAATGTGCGAAAAATGTGAAGTATTCTGTAAAAATCTGGATACCTCATGTTCAGTTTAGATACCTGAAGCAACCATCTGTTGGGTTGGGTTGTTTTACCTCTGAGCGGCACTTTTTTGCACACCATGGGCTAAATGGCCAGGTCACATGGACCCCGAAGGCTCAGAGAAGGTTGGGGGAGGGGACCCACTGGAACAGCTGTTGGGAGACAGATGGTAGCCTCCCGTCAAGGCCATCCAGCGTGTTCTTTAACGTTCACAGGGTATGTCTCTCCCGCACACGGGGCCACGGCTTAAGGTCCCATCCGACGGACAGCGGCCTTTCCAAACCCATCGGTGTCCCCTACTGACCGTGGGCAGGGCGGGGAATTTTTGCGGAGATAAATCTCAATGCTGACCCAGCTGGGACTCGAACCTGGGAACTACAGATTACGAGCCTGGCGCGCTACCGACTGAGCAACCCCCGCCCCCGCAACCATGGGTTATGCAGTTCTAACCAGACTGTGGAATGTAACTCTCATAGATGTCTGTCCTGAGCTACTGCTGCTACGCGTGCCCACTACACAGTAATTATAATAGGCCCCATTTGACGTTCTTCCCCCACCGCATCCTAGGTCTTATTTTTTACTGAGACTTTTAAGCACACTGTTCATAATTACGGAGGGATTTCAAAAGGTTCTTGACACGTGTCTGTTGATTTACGCTCGTTCATCCGAAGTTAACGAGCTACGACTTGTTCGAAAGCTTGTTTAGACTTGTGGCTACGTGTTAAAACCAAAGGTTGCATCATAATTTTTCTCTCAGCCTGTGCAATCTGCACGTTGCTTTTATGGAGCCTGCTAAAGTCGGGGAACGATTTTACATTTTCAAAAGGATTCAGCTTGAGGACAACGCAAAACAAATTCATGTCGATTTATCACAAGTATATAGGATTCATTCATGTTCATGTGAGAATGTTACCGGATGGATGCGCAAATTAAGAGAAGGACGGCAGAGTTTCGAAGACTTCCCTCGTGCAGGAAGGCAGAAGAAAGCAGTGGACGAAATAGCCGTCGCTGCTATTCGTGAATTCATTAAGGAAAGCCCACGCATCGCCGTTCAGTAATGAGTTTAGATATCAGCGTATCGATTGGCAGTGTGGAAATAATTATTTATCAACATTTAAAGTTCCGAAAGATGTGTGCCAAATGGATATTCCAAAAACTGACAGAACATCAAAAAATTTATAGAATCGACTTGTGCAAGTGGCCCCAAACGATTGGCAGATATTGTCACAGATGATGAGACATGGGTTTATGACTTTTATGACTTTTATGACTCTACAATTCCCAGAAAGATCGACAACTGGGTTGGGTTGCGGAAGGTAAACCGCGTCTCTGAAGTCCTCCTCCCAAGTCCTCCGGCAAGATTTTCGCTCAAGGATATTCACAATTTTTTTCCAATTTCCACAGAATGGTAGCCGTGGACACCCTTACCTGAAAAAAGGGGCAATAAATGGCCAGTACTACATCAATATTGTTTTGTTCAAAATGGTTGAGATGAAGTAGCAGCATCCAACAACAGGCATGTCAAGGGTTCTCCTTCCTCATGAATATGCCAGTTTTCACAAATTCCGCAAGTTACGTTTTATCTGGAGCAAAAAAAAAAAATCAAATAGCTACCCTATCCTGCATATTCACTCGATCTTGCACCATGCGAACTTTGGTTGTTTCCAAAAATTAAAAACGAATTTTAAGCCTTTTTCAAGAATGAAAGACCTTAAAAAGTGAGTTCATTCAGAGTTGCAGAGTACACCTTTCCCTCGACTTACACGGTACTCAGTTCACACAATTTTGGCTTTGACGGTCAAAAAATGCAACCAGTTTCGATTTACACGGTACTGACTGAGATTTCCTTTCTATGTACGTCTCAGTCAGTACCGTGTAAATCGAAACTGGTTGCATTTTTTGACCGTTCAAAGCCAAAATTGTGTGAACTGAGTACCGTGTAAATCGAGGGAAAGATGTATTTCCCAATAGGAGTACCACCAAGCGTTCCAGAATTGGCCTAGACGTCTGCAAATTTGCATAAATGCTGGAGGAGAGTATTTGGAAGGACAGTAAAAGTTTTGTTGAGGTATATAAAGTGATTTTTATTTGTAGATGCATGCCAAGGACCTTTTGAACGCCCATCGTATAGTCATTAATCTGAAGTTCTGCATGCGAGTACAATGGCCAAGCCAACCACGTATTTAATGGTGTTTGATGATTCCGTCCTCTAACCTCATCTTTACTTGCAAAGTTAAAACATTCAATGCCCAACATACTGAGAGAGCATCTAGAATCCGAGACAACTTTTATTATCTTACTTACAAACGGCCCAACTTTTAATATCGAACAAAATTTAGAAAAGGCTACATTATTAAAAAGCTTAAATTTAGTTTTTGGATGTAAACGCCTATTTCTCAACACTCTCTACATATTCTTAAAGATCCCAGCAGCAATTTCCTATTCTCCTGTTTATCTGCTGTTGCACATTACTAGTATCTGTCATACAACTCCCGAGATTATTAAGCTGAGAACTGAAGCACCACTTTCTTGGCCAATTTTCATCACATCAGTTTCTTGTCTCTTTATCACCAAACCAAACCTATTACCAGCTTCATCAATTACTTTAAGAAAACGTTCCTCTCATTATCATTAACGGAACTGTCAGATGATCTAAACCAGATATTTCCTTTTTCTAGACCAGGGGTTCTCAACATAGGGTACGCGGGAAAATTTTTTGTGGTGCGCCGTGAGAGCTCAAAGGTCGCTAGATCTAGTAAACAAAGTAGCTAAGTTGGCATTATTATACTCTATAGTATTAAGATAGCATAAGTATTAAGTCTAAGAGAGGTTTGATGGAAGTAGAGATTTATCTAAGGGGTACGCCAGTTACATACACATTTCTTATGGCATATTTATACTATATGGCATTATTATATTATAACTATAGTTTGGCATTAATTATACAATAACTATAGTTTAATTAAATTATCCTATGGCATAAGTAGTAGCATAAATGAGAGTTCTGGCACAGTTAAAGGGGCTCGAGAATTCAATGAAAATCCATGGGAAATGAAATTTCATAGAATTCTCGAGCCCCTTTTACTGTGCTAGAACTCTCATTTATGCTACTACTGACATATTTATAATATATGGCATTATGATACTATAACTATAGTTTGGCATTATTATACTCTAACTATAGTTTTATCTAAGAGAGAGCTGACAGAGGCTTGATGGAAGTACTGATTTATCTTAAGGAGTTGGCCGAGTGGTTAGCACGCTTGGCTACTGATTTAAGGGATTCGAGCCCCGGATGTTCCAGGAATACGAAAATTCCGGCAAAAAAAAAAGCATTCGGACAAAGGACAACCAGACTTAAACGATCATGGGCCTCGCCGTCTGACTCTCATCGTACAGACTGATACATCGTACAGACTGATCGTACATTATCTGAAATCACTTCCCACATGAACTCGGGTTCCAGCGGAAAGTCAGTGCGCGGACCGTGCAATACTCACTTCATTGTCTGGGCTTTGGGAGTTGCAGTCTATGAGAGTCCCACTTCTAATGGCACGACACCGGGCTCAACGCCTTCCCTGGGCTAAAGAACATCGAAACTGGACCATCGAAAATTGCCAACGGATAGCCTGGAGTGATGAATCCCGACTTAAACTTCATCACGCCGATAGGAGACTGAGGGTATAGCGCCAACCCTGTGAAGCCATGGATCCTGCATGTCAGGTCGGAACAGTACAAGCTGGTGGTGGCTCAGTCATGGCCTGGGGTATCTGCAGTTGGACGTCTGTGGGATCTTTGGTACGTGTACCGACCACTCTCAATGCATCCCAGTCGTAGAACTCATGGCTGACCATTTACACCCATTTATGGCCATCATGCATCCCAATGGAGATGGCGTCTACCAGCAAGACAGTTGTTCAGCTCACAGGTCCAGGCTACTGCATGGTTGCAGGAGGATTCTGCTGATTTTGAAATAATGAATTGGCCACCTAGAAGCCTAGTTTTAAATCCCATCGAAAATCTTTGGGATACCATTGAGAAAAGTGTTCGGGCCCATGTCCCATTAGCGACGACCTTGAGAGAATTGTGGATTATTCTGGAGGATACATGGCTCGCCATACCTGTGGAACATTTACGCAAGCTTGTGGAGTCCTTGCCTCGTATTTTGGCGGCCGTTATCAAGGCTAGAGGGGGTCCAACACGTTATTACATTACTATCCCTAATTCAATGACACTTCAGTGTATCAGCTGGTGGATAATCGTGATCATAGGTCATTGCAGGTACCTGAACTCTCACTTAGCGAGTTGACATCGCCAATCCTAAATTGGTGTAATATGTCTCAGGTAGGTCGAATGGCTATTAAAAAACTCCACTTAAAATGGTGGTGCCTGAAGTTTCTACCAGTATGGGTGACTTCAGCCTTCATCATCATCATCATCATCATCATCATCATCATCATCATCATCATCATCATCATCATCATCATCATCATCATCATCATCATCATCATCATCATCATCATCATCATCATCATCATCATCATCAAGCAGCCATGGGCTACGGAGGTCCAACCAGACCGTGCAATTCAGTTCTCCAAGCAAGTCTATCCTGAGCTACATCTACTGCATCTGGCCACTGCACACCAATTCTAACAAGGTCCTGTTTGACACTGTCTGCCCACCGCATCCTAGGTCTCCTCTTCTTTCTGAGGCCTTTAGGCACACTGTTCATAACCCTATTCGCCAATCTATAATTATTCATACGGGCAACATGGCCAAACCAACGGAGTCTCTCTCTGCACAATATGCTGCTTAAAGGAGGTTGCAAACTCCTTTGCCTAACCTCATCATTAGTTACAAAGTTGAACCACCTAATGCCCAAGATACTGCGTAAGCATATGGAATCAAAAGCATCTAGTTTCCTGCTATTTTGTTTACAAAGTGTCCAGGTTTCACAACCATAACTAATCCTAGAAAGAACCAAATTATTACACAGTCTAATTTTAGTCTTTAGGTGTATACGCCTATTTCTCCACACTAACCACAGATTCTTAAAAGTCCCAGCAGCAATCCCTATTCGTCTGTTAATCTCATGCCGCACATCACCATTATCTGTTACATAGCTCCCAAGATAATTAAACTGTGACACCTGCTCAATTCAGATTAAACTGAATCACAGCCTGCCTGACCATTTTTCATCACTTTAGTTTTCTCTCTGTTTATAACCAAATATACTCTACTACCAGATTCATCAACAGCTCGAATGAAAGAGTTCATCTCATCAACATCATTTGCCAAAAGGGCTAAACCATCAGCATAATCTAAATCAGAAATGTTCGTATCTCCAGACCATTTAAGGCCAAAATCTTTCCCTTGAAGTGAATTTCGCATAACGTAATCAATAACCAAGCTAAAGAGAAAAGGAGACAAAATGCACCCTTGTCGAACACCAGAAGTAATGTTAAACTAATTGCTATAAGCCTTACCAACTCTCACACACGACTCAGTGTTATTATAGAGAGCTTTAATTATGTTAACTAACTTGTCTGGTATACCATATGATTTCACAATCAACCACAAATTATGAAAACTGTTTCTGAAACTCTAAACATTTCTCAAGAATCTGCCTAAGTGAAAATATCTGATCTACACATCCCCTACCACTTCTGAATCCACATTGCTCATCACGCAATTGCCTGTCAACCAGATTCTTAATTCTATTAAGCACAATCATGGAAAGAACTTTACCTGGAACAGAGAGTAGGCTGATACCCCTATAGTTATCACAAGAACTGCGATCACCTTTTTTGAAAATAGGGATAACAATAGCTCTGGAAAATCCTTAGGAACCATGCCTTTATCATAAAAGATATTCAAAATTTCACTCGTCCAAGTGGTAACCAAAACATTCCCAGCTCTAACCATTTCCGTAGTAATTTCATCTACCCCTGGGGATTTACGAAGTTTAAGTTCAGAAATAGCCAAAATAACTTCAGATTGTGTTACAGGGCCAACATTAAAGTCACCAATGCCATCATTGCAAACAGTAGGAGTAGAACTAACCACATTGTTTAGAACATCACTGAAATGCTCAGCCCATCTAGCCATGACAGAATCCTCACCTTCTGTAACCTTACTTGTAACTAAACCTGTTCGTTTTCCACCACACACAAATTAACTTTCTGGTACAGCTCTCTTTTGTTGTGCTGTCTAACTGCTTCCTCTGCTTTGTCAAACAAGCCATCAAGCCAAAGATTCTTATCAGCAGCTATCTGATCTTTTACAGTTATTAAGTTCTCTGTAATATTTTTTTACAGATTTTAATATTATTTTTATTAAGTTCTCTGTAATGCTTTCTATTAGGACTAGTAAGGTAGTGATTAAGGACATTCCTGCAGTTCTATCTTTCTGAAATAAGCTCAAGTGCCTTATCATTCAGATAATTATGTCTCCTCTGCTCCTTTTTTCCTAAAAGAGTACTGTTAGTGTCCAAAAAAAGCATGTTTAAAATGATCCCATTCTTCCTCAACTTCAGTAGCAGGCCTACCATGACTGTTATAATGACTAAGTAACCTATCATGGTAAGCTTTGGCTATAACTGGGTCTTTCCGAGTTTCAGTATTAAAAGAAAATTTGTTTACCTTAACACAACACTTTTTAAATTTCAGTTGCAAGACACTTTCAACAAGGTAATGGTCAGATCCAATTTCAGCTCCCGTATATGCCCTGGTATTCCTAACAGAACTAGCCCATTTGCTGTTAATTAATGTATAATCAATCATATTCTTATGCAGCCCATCAGGTGAAACCCATGTGTATTTATGTATGTCGCGGTGTTTGTAATAAGTGTTAGTTATTCTGAATCCATTGAGTTTACTTACCTGAATGAGACGTTGCCCATTGCCATTGCAGCTACCAATACCAAAAGGGCCTATTACTCCGGCCCAAAGGGCAGAGTCAGTACCAACTTTGGCATTGAAGTCACCCAAGAACAAGGGTAATATCTCCTTTCTTGACAGAATTCAAAATATCCTGAAGTTGTTCATAAAACCTATCCTTCTCATCCTCATCGGCATCCTCAGTGGGGGCATAACAGCAGATAACATTCAAGTCTTTAACGCTTGTCTGAAATTTTACTGTAAGAAACCTTTCATTAATGCACTCATATCCTAGAAGAGCATCACTAGCGTGTCTGCTGAGAAGCAGACCCACGCCTTGGTGATGCTTATTGTCGTCCCTCCCAGAAAAGAGAAATTTAAGATTAGTTTTAAGAATCTGACCTTTATCTGTCCATCTGGTCTCTTGCAAGCCGATAATATCTAAATTATAGTGGTGGAATTCTTGTGTGAGGATATCAAGAGAAAAAGCTCTGTTCAGAGTCCTCACATTCCAACTACCTATGGAGAGAAAATGGTTATTGGGATGTTTAAATAAACTATGTTGATTGAGAGGGGGAATGCCGACAATATCAAACAGCCCCCTAATCACAGACATGGGGCAAAGACGTGCCCCCACTACTAAAGGCTGAAGCCATCTACACTGGAAGATTTCCTCCAATGTAGAATTTGACGATGCCAATAGAAGCAAAGAGTTGAGATTCCTGCGATGACCTCTGCTCAGGATTACCCACCAGCTGATTAACATATCCTGTGAATCTATTCACTTGGGGTTGTCAACCCACAAACAAACAGAAAACACAGCGGATGAATTTCACTCCACAGAAGCCCACCAGTGCAGCAAATTCAGGATCCATAATCAAGCTCAGAGCCATAATTCTGTTCAGGTTGGTATATATGGTCAGCAACAGGACCCTGTGTGGTTAACCACTCCTCAGCAGGGTAGAAAAAAAAAGAAAAGTAGCCATAGTTGTCCAGATCAGTAGGCCACACTAATCTGGCAGACCTCCCCTTCCGTTCACTTCCACAAGAGAGTATCTCTTTTGAAAGGTACTAACGGTCTGTACCACGAGAAGTCGTTATCGGACATTAGGTGCTAGGCCTGGTCGGTTCTATGCATCATCACAGGGGATTGGTGTATAGCTCTCCTTCCAGCGACTACCTAGCGGTAAAAAAAAGGTCGTTGCCTCATGCCTGCGATCAGGGGGCTGTTTGATATTGTTGGTGCTACCTCTCTCAATAAATCTAGTTTCTTTAAAAATCCTACTAATCATTTTTTCTCTGCAGGAACGTGGAACGTGAGTTCTGCTTACGAGATATTCTGGCTTGCAAGAGACCAGATGAACAGTTAAAGGTGAGATACTTAAAAATAACTTTAAAATTCTCTTTTCAGGGAGGGAGGATGGAAAACATCTCCAAGGTGTAAGTTTGCTTCTCAGCAGATACGCCAGTAATGCTCTTTTAGGATATGACTGCATTAATGAAAGATTTCTTAGAGCAAAATTTAAAACAAAAATTAAAGACTTGAATGTCATCTGTTGTTATGGATTTTATGTTTGTCCACAGAGGACTCTGATGAGAATGAGAAGGATACGTTTTACAGCCAGCATCAGGATATTTTGAATTCTGTGAAGAAAGGAGATATTTCTTTTGTGCTATGTAACTTCAGTGCTAAAGTTGGTATTGACTCTGACCTTTGGGCAGGAGTTTTAGGTCCCTTTGGCATTGGTAGTTCCAACGGCAATGCGAACGTCTTCTATATGTAAGTAAACTGAATGGTTTACGAAAAAATTACACATACTACAAACATCGGGACAATTATAAATTTACATGGGTTTCACCTGAGTATGATAGATTATATTTTAATTAATAGCAAATGGACTAGTTCAGTTAGGAATACCAGATCATATAAGTGAGCCGATATTGGATCTAAATATTATCTGGTCAAATGTGTCTTACTACTGAATCTTAAAAAATGTTATGCTAACGTTAACAGAAATTTCTCTTAATACTTAAGTGCTGAAAGATTAAGGTATAGACAAAGTATCCCATGATAGGCAACCCCGTGTCAGTAGGACTGGGTTGCCTATTAAAATAATCGTGGTTTGCTTACTATAATGCAATACTTACTAATTAAATTGGTAATCGCTGATTTGCTTACTACCGAAATAGGGAAAAAATAGAATCAGTTTAAACAGACTTTTCTCAAAACTAATAAAACTCTTTTGGCAAAAAGGAACAGAGGAAGCATAATTTTTTGAGTGTAAGTCTATGAAATTTATTTCAGATTGAAGGAAGTGAAGGATTAAAATGAATGAGCTATTTTTAATTAAAATTGCATTAAACCCTAGGAGTAGATTAAATTACTACTGCAATGCTTAGAGCTGGGAATGTTTATGTCATCATATGGTTGACGGAAATTTTCAACATATTTTATGATAAACATACTATTCCTAAGGATTTTACCAGAACTATTACTAAACTGATGTTTGAAAAAACTGATCGCAGTTCTTGTGATAACTATAGGGGTATCAGCTTACGTTCTATTCCAGATAAAGTTCTTTGCATTATTCTGCTTAATAAAATTTAGAATTATATTGATAACAACTGCATGAAGAACAGTGTGGATTCAGAAGTGGTAGGAGATGTATTGATCAAATATTTTCATTTAGGCACATTTTTGAGACATGTTTAGACTTTCAGAAACCTGAGGTTACCAGCTTTATGGATTTCAAAAAAGCTTTTGACTCTGTTGATCCACATAATTTGGGGTTGATTATTAGATAATATGGATTACCTAACAAGTTAATTATCATAATAAAAGCTCTCTATAATAACACTGAATCATGTATGAGAGTTGGCAAGACTTGTAGCGATTGATTTAGGATTGCTAGTGGAGTTAGACAAGGGTGAATTTTATCTATTTTTCTCTTTTGTTTGGTTATTATGTTATGCGGAATTCTTTTCAAGCGCTTTGTTGGCTTCAAATTGTCTAGATAATTGAAAATTTCTGTTTTAGATTATGCGGATGATTTGGCCCTGTTGGCGGATGATGTTTGATGTCACTGGTAATCGAGTAGGTTTCGTTGTAAACAGGTAGAAAGTTAAAGTGATAAAAATTCGTCAGGCAGATTGTGACTCAGTTAATCTGAATGATTTCGCCCTTGAGCATGTCAATTTGTCAAATTAATTATCTTGTCATCTACGTAACAGATACTGGTGATGTGCGACATGAGATAAACATAAGAATAAGGATTGCTTCTGGGACTTTTAAGAATCTATAGGGAGTGGGGAGAAATAGTCGTACCTAAAGATTAAAATTAGGCTATATAATAGTTTGGTTCTTTCTAAGGTTAGTCATGGTAGTGAAACATGGACTCTTTGTAAACAGGGTAGCAAGAAACTTGATGCCTTTGATTCTAGATGCTTACGCAGTATCTTGGGCATCAGAGGATTGCTTTGTAAGTAATGATGAGGTTAGAAGGAGTTAGAAACATCCATTGAGTAGCACACTGGGCAGAGAGAGGCTACGTTGGTTTGGCCATGTTGCCCTTATGCATAGCTGCAGATTGGAAAATAGGATTAGAGAGTGTCTAATGGCTTCAGGAGAAGACCTCGGAAGCGAAAGAGTGACAATGTGGAAAGGACCTTGGTAGAAATGAACTTTAGTGGCAAATGCAGCAGTTGTAGCTCAGGACCTACATGTCTGAGAAACAAAATTACGCAGGTTAGTAGGACCTCCGTAGCTAATGGAAACAAGATGATTTTGTATGTATGTGTATGCAACGGTGTGAAAAAAAGCAACAACCAAAGTTCAAACAATGTTTATTGCATGAATTTTTCAAATGACGTATTTAAGCTATAAATGTGATTTTTAGCGGTTGGATGTGAATGTCACGTAGTGTGCACTGGTAGCAATGAGTTGAACCCTTACGCCCACGGTGGGTGGGAAATATCTCTTTCGTTTTAAGAGATAATTAGAAACCTCTTTTTTTAGTTGGATTGGTAGTAATCAAAACTGATTCGAATTTTTTATATACTTAGATAGTTTTAATTTATATCGTTATGGAACATTAAATATGGAAAAGGATAAAATTTTAACGAATATCGCAAGTGACCTGCTAATAGTAGAAATGAAGAACCTATGGTTAAAATGTGAAATTTACACCATAAATCAATCTAATCGAATAAGATTTAGTAGAGTTTCAAGAGATATTCAACTGACAGCAAATAATATGACCACTTTTCTCAGAGAGGTGTGAGAAAATCAAGTTTTTAAATTTAGGAAATTAAAGAAAAATACTTTTTATTTTATTATAAATACTAATAAAAGAGTAGTATTTGAATTTTCCCATCATCCATTAGGTCAAATTGAAACTTTTAAGGAGTGAAAAAGTTGGCGAACGAAAAACTTCATTGTCTTTGAAAACGAGATTTCCAAATGCTCCAGAGGCGATATGCGTTCTTGTACTTTTAAATTGTCTCAGTATATATTTAATTTATCAGATACTAAAAACAATACATATCTCAATTTCCACTCTGTTGTATTTGGATATTTAATGGCTGTTTCGTTTCAAAAAATAAATTTTGTAGTGCAAAATATCCGTCTGTAGAAGAGTATAAAGGTTCCATAGATAACAGTTGATATTTCATGTATTTTAAAATCTATTATATTATTAATATGATATATATATAATAAAAGCGTACTTGGAATTAAAACCTAAAAATATATTTTTGAAGCAATTATCGCTATTAAAATGTGTAGTAATTTTCCGTTATGCCCTCTTCAAATAATTTGTCGAAGATTAAGATGACTTTGGCTGCCAAAAAATTTTGGATGAGTAGGAGGACTTTCTGCGCCGCTGCTGCATTTAGCGCCATCTGTGATGAGTGAACTGTAAAGAGTCATTTGAATTTTGGTTTTGTGTCTCTTAGAGAACTAAAGGTTGTTCGCCCTTTCTCGACTGTCTGGTTGGTATAATTAACTTCTATGAAAACAATTAGAACATCAATTTACGTTAAAATTAAAGTACTCCAAAAAAGTTGGGAGAATGGTATATGTTTACCATAATCTGGGTGAGTGTGATGCTGTTTTGATTTATTCTGTTAACATCCTCCAGGCTACGTCTGTTTCTCAACACTGCCATCGTCATTAATCTTGCTAACAGCTGTTGTTTTGGACTCGAGTGTCTGCTCTTAACACCAGCGGCGAACTTTACCAAGTTAAAGGAATAATATTCAATTCGCGGTTTTGCCCTCTCGAGGTTGTTAAGTGTCCAAATTATTAACGTCGATCTTTCCAACGGAGGAAAGAAAATTATTTCATGACACTAAAGGGGAAAAGAAAGTGACATAACCAAAGAGGAAAGAGAAAACGATGCTCGGAGTTTGATGGTGAAACGTGACCGGAAATCTGTTTAGGAAATCGGCAGTAGAGTGACAGAAAATGGCGAAGCAGTTCTGATAGCAGTTTCTGTGAAGCCATTAGTCACATTGAGATTGTTTCCTGTCGAATCTCGAATTTAACAAAGTGAAGAAGATGTCTCACTGAAATCGAAACCCATTGCCTAGTGATGACGGACAGAAACGATCAGACCAAGCATCTGAAATCCTACTTCGCCTTTTCATGCTGCAGGATACTTCAAAGAAGATAATCCCTGCCAGTGGAGAACTCAGGAACTTCCATTGGGGGGGGGGAATGATATATTTCAATGTAATGGGAGGAAATTGACATTCTTTAGAAAAACTCCCTTGAAAAAAACTTTGACTCCCTTGAAAAAAATATTATTCATGCTAATCTATGATATAAAGGGTGCAGAGAAATTGTCTTCCAGATCATTTTGTCCTATTAATGTGGACTTCTGCGAACTTCCTTTTTTCAAACTTCCTGAAGAGTGTCAACTTCACGAGTATCGATGCTGATCGTTTTTATCCATGCACTTCGATTTTCGGCACTTCGATCTGCACTTCGATTTTCGGGATTGTAGGATTCTGTTGAAGGAGAACGATAACTGCAGTGTTTTTTTGTTTTTCTGTGGTTTTAATCCTAGCTGAAAAGATATCCAGGACACTTTATATCAGCTGCCATTATCATAAGCCATCACGGGCACCTGAATGCTTGAAACTAGCTTTTTAGCATTGCCAAATCTAACCTGGAGTAATGTGACTGAGACACGAACTTTGCTGACGCTCACTACCAGTTGGTCCTAATGTTAAAGGTCCCATTGTTTCTCTGATGATCCAATCAGCGTGGTTGCTTAAGCTTTCAGATGCTGGGAAATGGGTCCTTGCCCCACTGCTGTGTATCAAACAGCTTAAGAAGCTTTTGATAATGTTGACTTTACTTCTTTCAATATCCGGGTTTCTTTAAAATTACTACTAGCCATTTTCTTTCCACAGCTAACTGGAATGTGAGAACTCTACATCTAAATTATTCTATTGATGCCTTCATGAAGCAGGAATTATTACATTACAAAAAAAAATTCTGGGTAGTTATTCGTAGTTAGTAAAAATAATCTTAAATTTATGTTAGCAGGAATGCCAATGATGTGCTCTTAGGACATAACTGCATTACTGAAAGATTTATTACAGCGAAATTTAAAATAAACTGGAAGGGATCAAACTTTTTGTGCCCGATTCTCTTTAATATGAATGAAATATGCAAAACAATTACATCCCAAAATTTTCAAACGCTGAACCGTTTCACTTTATTAATAGTGGACTATGTATAATATTATTACAAAATAAGAATAATATGAAAGCATAATTTTAAAGGGTATTTATTACATAATAATTGGAAGTAATATATCTAAACTGTAAAATTAATAACGCTTTCTGAAACTAACGTACTCTTCTGGGGGAGAAAGGAACAGGGGAGGCAGAAGTAATTGGAGTGGGGAGAGCGGCAACAAAAGAGAAGAGAATTAGTGGACAATGGGATGGACACAACAACAAAAAAGAGAAGAGAATTAGTGGACAATGGGATGGACACAACAACAAAAAAGAGAAGAGAATTAGTGGACAATGGGATGGACACAACAACAAAATCCATTTAAAAACCATTGCTCTTAGAGTCGAAGGCAAATGATCTTCTGTCATTTATGGTCGAAATTTGCCTTCGACAAAATTTGTTCGAGAAAATGTTTGTTCCCAAATAAAGGTGCTGGGGAACACAATTCCAGCCGAGAATCGTCTGAGAAGAGGTCATATAGAATTCGAAAGTCCTGAATATAATTTCACTAGCTCCACAGATTTAAATCTCTTAACGGCAAATGGGCGGGCGACAACTGGATGGGTTCGACAGTCAGGTGGAAAAAAGAAATCGAGAGATAATTTGGGATTATTAATCCTAATTCTGAAATATTTACTGCTGAGCGAATCAATTCAACACTTCGAGAAAGTCTGTGCATTCCGGAAATCTATAAAACAAAGTTGTCTAAAACACAGCATATTCCATATTAATAAAAAATCTGTTTAATCCGGCCTAAAATAAGGCGAATTTCAAAACAAATCTGTTTCTTACAAATGAAAGAATCCGAAATCAACGGACCGCACTACAGGAAAACAATGGGGTAGCTGCTGAGATCATTATCTGTGATTCTGAATTCAATAAAGGGTTCACGTCTATTCTCTGTAATCCGACATTTCAGTATAATGGATTTTTTTCTTCTTTTATTTGGAGTCCACCCGTTCTAACTAAATCAAATTGAAATGAAAGAAAGCACTACAGGAAATAAAACTGTTTCTGGATATTTGTATTCTCACTAATCCGACTTTCGATAAATCGTATTTTCTAAAGGTCATGTTCTTAAATATGAAATAATGAGAAATCAAACGAACGCATTACACGATACCGAAATAGTCGATATTTTTGTGGGCGGGGGTGACTCAGTCGGTAGCGCGCCAGGCTCGTAATCTGCAGTTCCCAGGTTCGAGTCCCAGCTGGGTCAGCGTTGAGATTTATCTCCGCAAAATTTCCCCGCCCTGCCCACGGTCAGTAGGGGACACCGATGGGCTTGAAAAGGCCGCCGTCCGTCGGATGGGACGTTAAGCCGTTGCCCCGTGTGCGGGAAAGCCATACCCAGTGCACGTTAAAGAACACGCTGGATGGCCTTGACGGGAGGCTACCATCTGTCTCCCAACAGCAGTTCCAATGGGTCCCCTCCCCCAACCTTCTCTGAGCCTTCGGGGTCCTTGTGGCCTGGCCATTTAGCCCATGGTGTGCAAAAAAGTGCCGCTCACAGATAAAACAATCCAATCCAATCCGATATTTTTGCCTGTTTTCCCTATTCCGACTTGGTTAAAACGGATTTCAATATTTCAATTCATTTTTGTTCCTCCTAAATGTAGCAAACGGCAATCAAAGAATGCAGTGAAGTAGCAGCATAAATGAGAGTTCTGGCACAGCAAAAGGGGCTCGATAATTCTATGAAAATCCATGGGAAAAGTTATGGGGGGGGGTGAGGTAAAAAGTATGTTTCTTGTAGTTTTTTGTGAAAATATGTGTGAAAATTAGAAAAAACGGGGGTGTTTTTAGCATGCGAAAAACTAATTTAAATTTTTTTGGGGAGATGAGGTTTAACCTAATTTGTGAATTAGTTTAATGAATTAGGTTGAAATGAGGTGTGTGTATATGAGATAAAAAATGATGTGTTTTGTTGAGTTATCATACACTTCACTGGATACAGCAGAATCAAAACTTTTATCTAAGCAAAGTCCAAAGTATTAATTCTGTTATCAAACAAGAATATTAAAAGTTTTATCCAAAAGTGAATAAATTTCTTATCATAGAAAAAAAAATTAAAACTTTTAATCAAAGTCCAAAGTAATTATTTTGCTACAAGAATATTAAAAACTTTTATCTAAGCAACGTTTAAGTAATAATTTTGCTACAATAATATTAAAACTTTTATCTAATAAAAGTCGAAATTAATAATTCTGTTATCAAACTGAAACTTTGTGAAGTGTATGGTAATTAAACATAGAAGAATATTAAAATTTTAATCTAATCAAAGTTTAAGTAATAATTTTGCTACAAGAATATTAAAACTTTATCTAACTAAAGTCCACGCAATAATTCCCGTTTTCCAGCTTTACAATTAAAGCTTTAAAATTAAATGTATTTAAATCGTACTTACCTTAGATTGGGACTCTATACCGAAGGGGGAACTCAAACTGACATCGAATCGCTTGAGTTCTTTCTTAAATTCACTACCGAAATTTAAAACCAAAACTGAACAAATTTCTTATCATAGAAGAATATTAAAATTTTCATCTAATCAAAGTTCTAGTAATAATTTTGCTACAACAATATTAAAACTTTTATCCAACTAAAGTCCACGTAATAATTCTCGTCCCAGCTTTACAATTAAATCTATTTAAATCGTACTTACCTTAGATTGGGACTCTATACTGGAGGGGAAAGTCAAAGTGACTTGGAATCGCTTGAGACCTTCTTAAATACTCCAGAGAACCAAAACTGAATCATGAACTTTGATTATGGACAAAAAACATTTTCGGTTTGATAGCAAAGTCCAAGTAATAATTTTTGCTATCAAACCGAAATGTTTATCCAAAACCACAGTTCAAGATTCAGTAGCAAAGTCCACGTAATAATTTTGCTATGAAACCGAAATTTTTATCCAAAACCAAAGTTCAAGATTCAGTAGCAAAATCAAAGTAATAATTTTGCTATCAAACCGAAATGTTTATCCAAAGCCAAAGTTCAAGTTTCTGTAGCAAAGTCCAAGTAATAATTTTGCTATCAAACCGAAATTTTTATCCAAAACCAAAGTTCAAGATTCAGTAGCAAAATCAAAGTGATAATTTTGCTATCAAACCGAAATGTTTATCCAAAACCAAAGTTCAAGATTCAGTAGCAAAGTCCAAGTAATAATGTTGCTATGAAACCGAAATTTTTATCCAAAACCAAAGTTCAAGATTCAGTAGCAAAATCAAAGTAATAATTTTGCTATCAAACCGAAATGTTTATCCAAAACCAAAGTTCAAGTTTCAGTAGCAAAGTCAAAGTAATAATTTTGCTATCAAACCGAAATTTTTTATCCAAAACCAAAGTTCAAGATTCAGTAGCAAAATCAAAGTAATAATTTTGCTATCAAACCGAAATGTTTATCCAAAGCCAAAGTTCAAGTTTCTGTAGCAAAGTCCAAGTAATAATTTTGCTATCAAACCGAAATTTTTATCCAAAACCAAAGTTCAAGATTCAGTAGCAAAATCAAAGTGATAATTTTGCTATCAAACCGAAATGTTTATCCAAAACCAAAGTTCAAGATTCAGTAGCAAAGTCCAAGTAATAATGTTGCTATGAAACCGAAATTTTTATCCAAAACCAAAGTTCAAGATTCAGTAGCAAAATCAAAGTAATAATTTTGCTATCAAACCGAAATGTTTATCCAAAACCAAAGTTCAAGTTTCAGTAGCAAAGTCAAAGTAATAATTTTGCTATCAAACCGAAATTTTTTATCCAAAACCAAAGTTCAAGATTCAGTAGCAAAATCAAAGTAATAATTTTGCTATCAAACCGAAATGTTTATCCAAAACCAAAGTTCAAGATTCAGTAGCAAAGTCCAAGTAATAATTTTGCTATGAAACCGAAATTTTTATCCAAAACCAAAGTTCAAGATTCAGTAGCAAAATCAAAGTAATAATTTTGCTATCAAACCGAAATTTTCATCCAAAACCACAGTTCAAGATTCAGTAGCAAAGTCCAAGTAATAATTTTGCTATGAAACCGAAATTTTTATCCAAAACCAAAGTTCAAGATTCAGTAGCAAAATCAAAGTAATAATTTTGCTATCAAACCGAAATGTTTATCCAAAACCAAAGTTTAAGTTTCTGTAGCAAAGTCCAAGTAATAATTTTGCTATGAAACCGAAATTTTTATCCAAAACCAAAGTTCAAGATTCAGTAGCAAAATCAAAGTAATAATTTTGCTATCAAACCGAAATGTTTATCCAAAACCAAAGTTCAAGATTCAGTAGCAAAATCAAAGTAATAATTTTGCTATCAAACCGAAATCTTTATCCAAAACCAAAGTTCAAGATTCAGTAGCAAAATCAAAGTAATAAATTTGCTATCAAACCGAAATGTTTATCCAAAACCAAAGTTCAAGTTTCAGTAGCAAAGTCCAAGTAATAATTTTTATCCAAAACCAAAGTTCAAGATTCAGTAGCAAAATCAAAGTAATAATTTTGCTATCAAACCGAAATGTTTATCCAAAACCAAAGTTCAAGATTCAGTAGCAAAATCAAAGTAATAATTTTGCTATCAAACCGAAATTTTTATCCAAAACCAAAGTTCAAGATTCAGTAGCAAAATCAAAGTAATAAGTTTGCTATCAAACCGAAATTTTTATCCAAAACCAAAGTTCAAGATTCAGTAGCAAAATCAAAGTAATAATTTTGCTATCAAACCGAAATGTTTATCCAAAACCAAAGTTAAAGTTTCAGTAGCAAAGTCCAAGTAATAATTTTTATCCAAAACCAAAGTTCAAGATTCAGTAGCAAAGTCCAAGTAATAATTTTGCTATCAAACCGAAATGTTTATCCAAAACCAAAGTTCAAGTTTCAGTAGCAAAGTCCAAGTAATAATCTTTATCCAAAACCAAAGTTTAAGATTCAGTCGCAAAGTCCAGGTAATAATTTTTATCCAAAACCAAAGTTCAAGATTCAGTAGCAAAGTCCAAGTAGTAATTTTGCTATCAAACCGAAATTTTTATCCAAAACCAAAGTTCAAGATTTAGTAACAAAGTACAAGTAATAATTTTGCTATCAAACCGAAATGTTTATCCAAAACCAATGTTCAAGATTCAGTAGCGAAGTCCAAATAATAATTTTTATCCAAAACCAAAGTTCAAGATTCAGTTTTGGTTTTGTGGAGTATTTAAGAAGGTCTCAAGCGATTCCAAGTCACTTTGACTTTCCCCTCCTGAAGGGTAAGTAGTTATTTTTGTATGTTTTTAGGAAGTTGCTTAGTTGAATCGCTTGAAATCTTTCTTAAATAGTCAACCAAAATTTAAAACCAAAACTGAATAAATTTTTTATCATAGAAGAATATTAAAATTTTCATCTAATCAATGTTCAAGTAATAATTTTAAATCGTACTTAATAATCAGAATTTTTAGGATCTTCAACAATATTTGAAAGGATTAACTGAAATTTTCTCTTAAAAACATTTCATCAGATTCAATTAGAAGTGGGGAACATACATATTTTTTTTAAACTTGCAAATAGATGTAAATTTTGATTGTATTTAAAATAATTTTTTTAGCCAACAACTGAAAGTTTTCCCTCTAGTGGTTGTAAAAGTTTTCCCTCTAGTGGTCTATTTAATTTGAGTCGTATTTCGATATCAGCAGTTGCTGATAATTCATATAGATGTGATTCGTATTTGCTGAAATCGAAGTAGAATATCGGATACAGTTTCATAAAATCTTGGCAACTGACTTGTGTACCGAAGTCGATATCCATATTTTTTGCAGCTAAAAAGCTGTTGTAAACTCGCGCATAGTCTAAAGTGTTTGGTTCAAAGTTGCACTCGAATTCTTGTTCGGGAAACTGTTTGCTATTCACTCTGATCTGAATCCGTCCTAATAACATGTGATCAAACACCATATTGTTTCTGGTTTGATTATTTAATCGGTTAGATTTTTGTAAGACGACATAAAGATAGACAGTTTTGTTTTGAGTTGTAGTAATCCGCCAACTGACCTGAGAGTCAATTCGAGTATCTGATTTGTGCAGTTTGCACTATTCCCAAAAGATTTCATGTGGATTGCCGCCTGCTAACTGAGATTCTAGTTTTGCAAGTACTTGTAGTGATGGTTTCACTTTTGGAATAAACCAAGATACGTGAGATATTTCAAATTTATACAACGTAGCCCCAACTCTCTGAATAATGTCTTTGTCGTCACTTTTTTTATAGTTTTATGGTATGTTTTACACCGCGAAACACTTTATCCACTTCTCGGCAGAATCCAAACAGCCGATTCAGTGGTAAGAATAAACTTACATTTTGACTATTTTTTGTAATTTCATATCTGTCCAAGAATCCTTGATAGAATTCAGGATTTTACTTCAATGCTTGTGCAAAATCCTTTATTTTATTATTCGTGTCCAGTTTATCTTCGCCTCCATCGTACAAATACTTATTCATTTTCGAACTGTCTGCCGTATCTTTGAACCACATCATACTTGTGGCTGCATTGTGTGAAAAGTCTTCGGTAAAATCAATTAAATGTGAATCGTATTCGTCACTCCTGGCAATTCAATATCTTCCAATTCTCTGTTTTCGATATAAAATTGAGCTCTCTTAAAAATGTACTCGTTATTGACCATCGTAACTACGTCATTGCCGCCGATATCAGACCCATCTAATTTCAGTATTTTGCCTCTGACGTGTATATAACTATTGTGTGGATGTAGAAAAACGTCCATATCTTTGGTACATATTTCGTATTTTTCGAGATTTTTAACATTCACATTGGTTTCTCGATATTCCAATTACTCATAATTTGTCGTTGAATTATCGTCTATTGGATCTTCGAACAAATTCCAGTAAGTAGCTTCAACGTTCATCGTATACTTACTTTATGATTTTATGATTTTTAGGCCATTTCCGTAAATTAACCGATTAAGAATATTTCTGCTTTTAGGGGATATTTTCTCGTTTTTTCGAACGATAGGCGACGGATTTGTATAAAATATTTTAATTCGCTTTCTCAGTATCTTCATCTTTATTTGGATCTGATGTGTAACATATAAGTCACGTTTTCTTTGTTCAAGTCAATTACTTTATTGTTCTGATCGGTTACTTTCATTCTAACGTTGTTAATGTAATCAGTTTTATTCAGCGGTAAATATATGGGGAAGAAAGGATGTGTGTCGATTAAACTGCCAGGCGGTGTTCTGGTTATTGAGGCAACACGTCGCTCTTCGGGTTATTGAGATAGGAAGATTCGACAATAGAACAGTGAATCAGAATGCGATCGACCCCTCTCAGAATGCGATCGACTCCTTCGTTTTCTGCTGCATCGATAATTTCCGATTCGAACCCTAGTATTTCTCGTAACTTTCCTTCAGAAAAATCTATTTTATATCCTCTTGCAAAACGAAAAACAAATCTTAATGTGGGGAGGTTGCTTTCTGGTATTATAGGACTAGGATCCCCAAAGACAGTTTTTAAAACGTCATTAAATCCGTCTGTATCGTACATTCCATTTGGGAAGATTATTTTATACCATTGCCTGCCTTTGAAGTATTTCAGAGTGTTACTGTTATATTTATCACTGATGTTGTACCAGGAATACCACATATTGCTACCGATCAGTGCTATCTCATATTCGCCATTGAGTGTGATCAGCGTTTCATAATTAATTTCCAAATCTTCGGGGTTGTATGCCGTAACAGTGGAGGAATTGATAGTTATGAGTACCATCTTTATTAATATAGTGTAGTACTATGTAGTACTTATATGTTAGTTGTTACCAACAATTCATTCCGATCATTAGGAGTTTGTTCAAACTGATACAATACATCATATGGGCTTATGTTATTATGCCTACATTTAATGTAATAGATGCAATAGTACCGCATTTTTCAAAGTAATTTGCTTGAATTTGCGAAGAGTTGTACACCATCGGCTTTGAAGATGTAAGTAAATAGTGTTTTATTTCTTCTGGTGGCGATAAACCGAATGGATCAAAGTACTCGACGTAAGGTAACTTCGCATCACTGAAATAAGCTACCCAATGAGTTCCTGAACCATGGGAAACGTCAAAGTTCACTATACCACTTTCGTTCTTGAATATGTTTGTTGGTAAAGAATCGATAGAGTACACACCACGGAATCGTTTTTCGTTTTTCATTATATTTTTGATATCTAATATTCTAATTCTAAATTCTAATTCTTATTCTAATTCTAAATTCCAGTTAATAGCTCTTTGTTTTTTAAATCCCTGAGCTATTTGTTTCCCTGGAATGTACAAACCTTTTCCCTTTCTTTTATTTTTAGATCAGCCAGCTGCTCTTTGCTTTCCAGGAATGTATAACCCTTTTCCTAAAACTTTTTGTGCAAGCTTAGTACCAGCATATCCCGCAGCTCCAACTGCAGCTGCTTTTCCCAATGCTACGAGTGCAGGTATTAAGAAGGCAGAAATCCACCTAGCTGTGTTTTACTGAAACGAAATCGAACTGGCGTGTTAGATTTTTTCAGTTTAATGATTTGTCTCTTTGTCAGTTTCAAAGTATCGTTACCTTTCTTCTGTGGATCAATAATTAAAGTTATAGGATTCTTATTTACAAAAGCACTCTTCAATTTCTGATTTTGTACAGGCGTTAAACTAGTCAGATAACTGTGATACATTATACTTTATTTTTATAAGTATCACGCACTTATATTTTATATATAAAAATTAAGCATGTATTGTGTAAAGTGGAAAACGAAAACTTTAACGGATAACGTCGAATATGTCACATCAAAGAATAAAAGAATAATAATGAGAGGTAGATGTCGAACTTGTGGAAAAATGAAGTATAAATTTTTGAAACAGAATGGAAAATTTGTAAAAGGTGGTGATATAGTAAGTTGGATTCAAGAAAAGTTTAATCCACCCGAAATGCACATTCCAGGTTATCAGTATTGTGGACCTTTTACGAAACTGGAGAAAAGGTTAATGCGATGAGATCCTGGTATTAACCGTGTGGACAAAGCCTGCAAAAAGCACGATACTTCTTACAGCAAATCTGCGGAAACTGAAAAGAGACACGATGCCGACAAAGAATTATTAAATGATTTGTATGAAATTCAGAATCCAACTTTAAGAGAAAGAATTTCAAGAACGATAATCAAACCTATTTTTAAAACGAAGAAACGGTTCGGTTTAGGACAGAAGAAATGAGATGCTTTCTTCAGTTTACTATGACCCATTAAAGGGATTTTCCGGTATAAAATATTTAATGCGCAAAACTGGATTGACGGAAAAAGAAGTAAAAAGATTTCTCGAACAACAAGATGTGTACATGTTACACAAACCCATTTATAAAAAATTCCAAACCAGACGGGTTTATGTTTCGAATGTAGACGACCAGTGGCAGAGTGATTTAATCGACATGCAAAAATTTAAATTTCACAATAACCACAAGAATTACATTTTAACCGTGATTGATATTTTCAGCAAATTCGCCTGGGCAATACCTATTAAAAAGAAAACGGGTAATGAGATTACCAAAGCATTTGTGGAAATTTTTAAACAACGTAAGCCATCGAAGTTACAAACAGGTAAGGGAACTGAGTTTATCAATAAAGAAACTCAAGCATTGTTTAACCAACGAGGTGTCCATTGGTTTGCCACTGAAAATGAGACTAAAGCTCAAATTGTGGAACGATTTAATAGGACTCTAAAGACAAAAATGTGGAAATATTTCACTGCCAATAACACTAGAAAATGGATCGATGTCCTACCAAAACTCGTTAAGAATTACAATACTTCTTATCACAGATCAATAAGAATGACCCCAAAAGAGGTAAGCTTGCAGAAAAACAAAGATATTGTGTATTTTAATCTGTTTGGTAAAAGAATTAAAGCTATTACAGCACCAAAATTTAAAATTGGCGACAGAGTGAGAATCGTCAAGTACAAGACACCGTTTAAAAAAGGTTATCTACCGAATTTTACAGAAGAAATGTTTGAAATTGCTCAAATTCTTAATACAGATCCCATAACATATAAGATCAAGGATCTGAAAGGAGAACCAATCGTTGATAGTTTTTACACCCAAGAAATGGTGAAATACGAAAAGCAAGATGACATTTATAAAGTTGAAACCATTCTGAAAACTAGAGTGAAGAATAATAAAAAAGAGTATTATGTTAAATGGTTTGGTTATGATAATATTCCTGGGTCAAAGAACATGATATTTTTAAATAAACTAAATGGAGATTCATAAGTTTGACTTTGAAGAAGATGAGAAATTCTTTAACAGAAACGTATTATCACCTCTCTGGCCTTTTAGACTTTTAATCTGTGGTCCATCGGGCTCAGGGAAGACGAACCTTTTGTTGAACTTAATATTTAAACATCTCTACTATAATAAAATCTTTTCATATGCCAAAGATTTAACAGAGCCGAAATATCAGTTTATGTAAAAAATATTCGACGATTTGCACGAAAGTTTGGAGAAAATATTTGGCGAAAAAATCTCAATTGCAACTTTCTCTGCCAGTAAAGAAGATATCGTCAAGGTCAACGAACTGGATCCCGACATGCAAAATTTAATTGTTTTCGACGATTTCGTAACGGAAAAAGATCAAAAACATATCGAAGAATTATTCGTCAGAGGAAGGAAAAAGAACATATCATTGAGTTACCTGACACAGAGTTATTTTTCGACTCCAAAAGACATTCGACTACAGTGTAATTATTTTATATTCTTTAATATTCAGAACAAGAGAGAAATGTTGCAGATACAAATGGATCATGCAACAGAAATCAGGAAAGATATATTTATGCAGTTTCAAAACCACACGATTTCTTATTAATCGATAAAAAAACCAAGCACATGCCGCTCAAGTACAGAAAAAACTTTGGTAAATAAAGATGAATTACTTGACAAAGTTTGGCGTCATCAGCTCTGAGACCGGTTCCGAAAGAAGGCCAGCGGGAATTCCAGGTGTCGGTTTTATATTGACACACGATGGGAACTACGACATGAGTAATAAAAAATTGAGAAATGTCGTCAATTCCGAAGAGGGTTTGGACTCTGACAAAACAATATCTGCAACAAGAGTCTATAACATTGAATCACATGGGAAATTATGACGCAAATACTAAAAGAATATCGAACATAGGCAGACCTATAGAGAATGGAGATGCCGCTACCATTCAATACGTTAATAATACTTCTTTAATTTTTCGGAACAATCGCTACGATGAGCGAAACAAAAAGTAATCAATGTTACTGAACCGGATGCAGATTCTGGAGTAGTTACAAAACGATATTTGGAAAAAAGAACACTTTGCAATGACGATGATAATTATGATGGCAGCAATAAAAGCACTAAAAATATTGCAGAACCGACCGATTCATTCAATGCCACTACGAAACACTTAGTCGACAACTTGACCACTGTTCGAAATAATCCAATGAAAACATTGGTGAGAAATAAAAATGGTCTTTACGTTCCACGAAGCATTACATTCGACGGGCATAGTTTCAATGCAGAAAAAAAAAACAAATCCTTGATATTGCCGATCCCGAGTCGGATTCTGCTGCTGTAACTAAGGGATATTTAGAAAAAGTCGCATTAACTGACGAGGATGTCTTTAATGCGAACAATAAGAGGATAGGAAATATCGGGGAACCGAGGCACAACAGAAATGCGACAAGAAAAAGTTACGTTGATGGCTTGACAAAGTTAAATCCTAACCGATCCAATTCTCTATTGAGAAATGAAAATGGACTTTTTGCATCAAGTGGGAACAGTTTCAATAGCGATGCAAATGGAAAACGAATTACGAATGTTGGCACCCCAATTCTAAACAATGATGCTGTTAGAAAACTATACGTTGATAAAAATACTATAATTTGCCTTACCTACTGTAATAAAGAAGTGAAAGAAGACATATTTGCAGTCTCATCCAATTAGACAGATAAACAAAAAATTTGACCTTCTAACACCAACTATTTTCAAAGATATTTAACATCTACGCATTTCTAATAGATATATAAGCAAGTTAATCTGCTGCACAACAAATCCCTTTTTTAATATAAATCACAATGTCTGCAGTTTTTTTCTGTTATTCCAGTGAACAAACAATTTGACAGGGGTAGAAAGATTAGTGTTTCACTTGCTAGACACTATCCAGATCCAAAAGAAAGAAGAAAGGTACCTGGATGTCTTGTTTCAGACTTTCATCACTGGGTATATGTCTTTATTGTATATGAATAAAGATGAAGGATCTTAAGCAATTACACAGTATTATAGATGAAATCTTGAAATCGCGAGCTATTACAAAATTGAAAATTGAAGGCACTATTTTGGGAGAGGAACGAGTTAAGGAAACGCTCGAAGAATTTCACAAGCCAGTGGTGGAACAGTTAAAAGGTCTGGAAACTGCGTGAAGAAACCAAGAAAAACATACAGGATGTAGTGCAAACTTTAGAGCAGAAGAGCCCACTGAGATGCCAGAAAAAAGTTCGTTTATAATCCAGATTCCAACTTGCAAGATGAAATATTAAACCAATATAAACTAAAACTTCCGAGTGATATCTTACAGGCGAGAAACCCCATTCCTGAGCTGATGGTAAAACTACTGAGAAATATCGAATTATCGATAGTCACATTGAGGCACTTAGAAAATATTTAAAGTCGATTAAAATGATGCTCACTGTAATAGAAAGTCAACAGTTTGGTTCTGGACTATACAAGAGTTTCGACGACATATGCGAAAAATTATCAATCTTGGTTGCCAGTAAACGAGCTTAAAACACCAGTACAGAAGTAGTAAATGAAATTGTCGAAATTTTGGATATTTTGCTAAAAAACGATATTATTGAAAAAAAGGAACATTAGATTATGTTCAATAACATCGGTATTGTTTAGAAAATTACTCTTGGACACACACTACATTTATGTCTATTTCAATTTCCGATTATGCAAAAAAAATTCCAAATTTTTGCAAATGCGAATTTTGCAATTCCAGCTTTAACAGGAAAGACAATTACAATCACCATCTGAATCAATATCATATAAATAAAAACAGTGCTTTTCGGAAAACGTTTCGCACATATAAAATTGAAAACATAAATGTCACGGAAGACATAAAAAGTTTCCTGGAGAAAAAAAAACAATAAATGGAAACGTATAATTCACAAGAAACTCAGTCAGCCTCTAAAAGTTAGATTCATATTACAAATAAAATTGAAAAAGCAAACGGATTCTGAAAGACAGAAAGTAATATATGCACATTTTTCGACATGTAACGAAATAATCAGTTTGCCTACTTATCTCAATGAATTATTAAAAAATGCTTATGAGAAAATTGATAACGACTTTGAAAATTTGATACAAAAGGGAAGTGGATGGATGTTTTGACAAAATAATTTCTATGGAAATTCAAATGTCTCAGTATAATGCAGTTGGAGCATCTGCTTTCGTAAATTTACCAGAACATTTGAAATCTACAAAAGGAATCATTATTCCAGCTCTACATCCTGCTAAAGACCACCCACAACGTGTGAAAAAATATAAAATATTTGAAAACGTCTTAGACACATCTTCATTGACTTATCCAGTAACCTTCGATCAAATCCCGAAGCTCGAGGTTTTAAATAATATTTCTATAAATGTTTTCAATTCTGAGAAAAATGGTTTGCATACGTTATATATTTCATAGAATCCTGTTAAAGAACCCATACAACTTTTACTTTTAAAAGACAGCAATAATTCTCACTATTGTTGGATTAAAAATATTAGTAGGGTTACAGCATCCTTTTCAAGATGTTAATGGTAAATCCTATCTCTGCCCATACTGTCTCCATAATTTCACTCGCGACGATTTATTAAAGAATCACGTAGATATTTGTAAATCAAATACTTTTCAAACTATCAAGTTTCCCGAAGCGAATAGTACGAAATTCCATATGATTAAAAACGGTTTGAAGCACCCATATGTGATTTATGCAGACTTCGAATGCTTTTCGAAATGTAGAAGAATTGAGAATAATCCGTGTAGGGTGCGAACTAAGTATTTAGTACCGTCAGGATTTGCATATATTATAGTTGGACCGGAAGGTAAACTGATCAAAACCAGAACGTACAGAGGTAAAAATGTAACAGAACAATTTTTGAATGAAATGATCGAAGCCGAAACTTTGATCAATGATTTGAAGAAAAGAAATATTAAGATGACTGATTTTGATTCGCAAATTGTTACTGGAGCAAAATATTGTAATATTTGTGGGAAAATTCTAGGAACTGATAGAGTAAGGGATCACGATCACTTAACTGGAAAATACAGAGGTGCTGTTCACAACAAATGTAATCTTCAATACAAATTCTCACTTGAAATACTAGTGTTGTTTCATAATCTCAAAGGATTTGATGATCACTTTATAGTAAAATATTTGTGGAAATTTAAAGGTAAGAAGAAAATTTCTTGTATTCCACAAACTTACAAAACTTACAAGATGATCAACAAAGGATAGTATTAGTTGTTTGGGTCATTATTCTGTAGAGATTTTACAAAAAAATGTAATAAAAGTAGCAGTATATACTGCTATAACTGATCACTTTCCTGTTATAATTAAGGTTGCTCTGGAGGAAGATTTAAACATTTTAAGCAATAAAGCACAAAGTACAGTGATAAGAAAAGAGATAGACTTTACAAATATGAAAACAATATTAAAATTCTGTCATTAAGTAATGATTTAAATATCAGAACTTTTGATATTTGCTTTCAGAAATGCTTTACAGACTTAAGTGAAGCAGAGAAATTTACAAAAGTGAAAAATCATAAAAATTTAAATAAAAAAAAATAAAGTGCATGGGTAACAAATGATTTACTTAATGCTACAAATATTAAGGAAAATTATATAATAAATCCAAAAATAATTCAGGACTATTAGAACATGAGACAGATTACTGATCTTATTGTAAGTTATTTAAAAAGAATGTTCAAGAAAGTAAAGATACATATTATAAAAATGAACTACAATGATGTGGAAAAGACCTAAGAAAAGAGTGGGAACCAATGAATAGAATTACAGGAAAAAAAAAGAATCTTTTATACCACACTCTAAAAACATATAACCTGGCCAATGATATGAATCCATATTTTATTACTGTATGTGCAAATACTCACGAAGAAACAGGAAACTATACTGAATAGCAATGGCTGTGATACAAATACCTGCTTAAATTCCATTTGCACTAAAAATACAAACGAAATGCAGCTAAATAATATTATAAACAGATTAGAAAGTAATAAAAAATCTGGATTTGATAATCTATCTGTAAAAATGTTAAAAATTATAAACAAATAACCATTTGGATTATTTAGCAAAGTTGATAAATTTTTCACTCCAAAATGGAGTATTTTATGATTATTTAAAAACTGCTATAGTATTCCTCCTCCTCCTCCTCCTCCTCCTCCTCAAGCAGCCATGGGCTACAGATCCAAACAGACAGTGCAATTTAGTTCTCCAATCAAGTCTGTTCTGAGCTACATCTGTTGCATCTCGCCACTGCACACCAATTCTAACAAGGTCCTGTTTGATATTGTCTGCCCACCCCATCCTTGGTCTGCCCCTCTTTCTGAAGCCTTTAGGCACACTGTTCATAACCCTATTCTCCAATCTATAATTATCCATAGGGGCAACATGACCAAACCAACGGAGTCTCTCTCTGCAGAATATGATGCTTAAAGGAGGTTGCAAACTCCTTTGCCTAACCTCATCATTAGTTAAAAATTGAAACCACCTAATGCCCAAATACTGCGTAAGCATCTGGAATCAAAAGCATCTAGTTTCCTGTTATCTTGTTTAAAAAGAGTCAAAGTTTCACTGACATAACTAACCCTGGAATGAACCAAACTATTTTACAGTCTAATTTTAGTCTTTTGGTGTATACGCCTATTTCTCCACACTCTCCATAGATTCTTAAAAGTCCCGGCAGCAATCCCTATTCGTCTGTTAATCTCATGCCGCACATCACCATTATCTGTTACATAGCTCCCAAGATAATTAAACTGTGACACCTGCTCAAAACTGCAACCATTCAGATTAACTGAATCACAGCCTGCCTGCAAAATTTTCATCACTTTAGTTTTCTCTCTATAACCAAACCTACTCTACTACCAGTTTCATCAACAGCTCGAATGAAAGAGTTCATCTCATCAACATCATTTGTCCAAAGGGCTAAATCATCAGCATAATCTAAATCATAAATTTTCGCATCTCCAGCCCATTTCAGGTCAAAATCTTTCCCTTGAAGTGAATTTTGCATAACATAATCAATAACCAAGGTAAAGAGAAAAGGAGACAAAATGCACCCTTGTCGAACACCAGAAGTAATGCTAAACCAATTGCTACAAGCCTTACCAACTCTCACACACGACGTAGTGTTATTATTGAGAGCTTTCATTATGTTAACAAACTTGTCTGGTATACCATATGATTTCACAATCAACCACAAATTATGACGATCAACAGAGTCGAAAGCCTTTTTGAAATCAACAAAGCTAGAAACCAAAGGTTTCTGAAACTCTAAATATTTCTCAAGATTCTGCCTAAGTGAAAATATCTGATCCACACATCCCCTACCACTTGTGAATCCACATTGCTCATAACGCAATTGCCTGTCAACCAGATTCTTAATTCTATTAAGCACAATCCTGCAAAAAACTTTCCCTGGAACAGAGAGTAGGCTGATACCCCTATAGTTATCACAAGAACTGCGATCACCTTTTTTGAAAATAGGGATAACAATAGCTCTGGTAAAATCCTTAGGAACCATGCCTTTATCATAAAAGAGATTCAGAATTTCAGTCATCCAAGTGGTAACCGAAACATTCCCAGCTCTAAGCATTTCCGTAGTAATTTCATCTACCCCTGGAGATTTATGAAGTGTAAGTTTGGAAATAGCCAAAACAACTTTAGATTGTGTTATAGGGCCAACATTAAAGCCACCAATGCATCTATCATGATTGCAAACAATGGGAATAGAACTAACCGCATTGTTTAGAATATCACTGAAATGCTCAGTCCACCTAGCCATGACAGAATCCTCACCTTCTATAACCTTACTTTGTTTATCCTTCAATCCCTGTATACCTGTTTGTTTTCTACCTCCTAAAACATTAACTATCTGGTATAGCTCTCTGCTGTTGTGCTGTCTAACTGCTTCCTCGGCTTTGTCAGCCAAGTCATCAAGCCGAAGATTCTTATCAGCAGCTAACTGATCCTTTACACGTTTATTATGTTCTCTGTAACGATTTCTATTAGGAGTAGTAGGGTATTGATTAAGGACATTCCTGCAGTTCTATGTTTCTGAAATAAGCTCAAGTGCCTTATCACTCAGATAATTCTGTCTCCTCTGCTTCTTTTTTCCTAAAAGAGTACTGTTAGTGTCTAAAAAAGCCTGTTTAAAATTATCCCATTCTTCCTCAACTTCAGTAGTAAGCATACCATGACTGTCATAATGACTAAGTAACCTATCATGGTAAGCTTTGGCTATAACTGGGTCTTTCAGAGCTTCGATATTAAAAGTAAATTTTTTCACCCTAGCACAGCACTTTTTAAGTTTAAGTTGCAAGACACTTTTAACAAGGTAATGGTCAGATCCAATTTCAGCTCCCCTATATGACCTGGTATTCCTAACAGAACTAGCCCATTTGCTGCTAATTAATATATAATCAATCATATTCTTATGCAGCCCATCGGGTGAAACCCATGTGTACTTATGTATGTGGCGGTGTTTGTAATAAGTGTTAGTTATTCTGAATCCTTTAAGTTTATTTACCTGTAGGAGATGTTGTCCATTGCCATTACAGCTACCAATATCAAAAAGGCCTATTACCCCTCCCCAAAGGTCAGAGTCAGTACCAACTTTGGCATTGCAGTCACCTAGAACAAGGGGAATATCTCCTTTCTTGACAGAATTCAAAATATCCTGAAGTTGTCCGTAAAACCTATCCTTCTCATCCTCATCGGTATCCTTAGTGGGGGCATAACAGCAGATAACAATCAATTCTCTAACGCTTGTCGGAAATTTTGCTGTAAGGAACCTTTCATTAATGCACTCATATCCTAAAAGAGCATCACTAGCGTGTCTGCTGAGAAGCAGACCCACGCCTTAGTGATACTTATTGTCGTCCCTCCCTTAAAAGAGAAATTTAAGATTATTTTTAAGAATGTGATTTTTAATATCTGTCCATCTGGTCTCTTGCAAGCCGATAATATCTAAAATATAATAGTGGAATTCTTGCGTGAGGACATCAAGAGAAAAAGCTCTGTGCAGAGTCATCACACATTCCAACTCTCTATGGAGAGAAAATGGTTAGTGGGATGTTTAAAGAAACTATGTTTATTGAGAGGGGGAATGCCGACAATATCAAACAGCCCCCTAATCGCAGACATGTGGCAAAGACCCTTTCCCCCCCACTAAAGGCTGAAGCCATCTACACTGGAAGACTTCCTCCAATGTAGGATTTGACGATGCCAATAGAAGCAAAGAGTTGAGACTCCTGCGATGACCTCTGCTCAGGATTATCCACCAGCTGAATAACATATCCTGTGAATCTATTCACTTGGGGTTGTCAATCCACAAACAAACAGAAAACACATCGGATGATTTTCACTCCACAGAAGCCCACCAGTGCAGCAAAATCAAGATCCATAATCAATCTCAGAGCCACATATCTGTCCAGTCCATTATGTTTATGTGGTCAGCAGTAGGACCCTGTGTGGTTGACCACTCCTCAGCAGGGTAGAAAAAAAGGAAAAGTAGCCATAGTTGTCCAGATCAGTAGGCCACACTGATCTGGCAACCCTCCCCTTCCGTTCACTTCCACAAGAGAGTATCTCTTTTGAAAGGTACTAACGGTCTGCACCACGAGAAGGCGGGGTCGGACATTAGGTGCTAGGCCTTTCTGTAGAGTCTAGGCCGGTTCTGTGCATCATCACAGGGGATTGGTGCATAGCTCTCCTTCCAGTGACTCCCTAGCTACCAAAATTATGAAAGTCAGATTGATTAATTGTTATATTAAATTCAACTTTTTTTGTAATGCTCAATTTGGTTTCAGAGAAAATAAAAATACTGAAATAGCAATACTTAATGTCACAAATAAAATATATAGAAGTTATAAATGAAAATAAAAAGACAGTTGCAGTGTTTTTAGATATTGGCAAAGCATTAGATTTTGTTACAATAAGTTATATAATAGTGGAATAAGAGGTATTGTATATCAATGGTTTAAGAGCACTCTATCAAACAGAAAACAAACAGTTTGTATTGGCACTCAATTCAGTAATATCTAAATATTAAGAAGGGAGTTCCTCACGGTTCTGTACTAGGACCAATTTTATTCTAAATATTTATAAATTATTTCTGCTCTCTTTCTCTATGTGGATCACTAACATGCTTTGCAGATGATGCTCCAGTTGTATATACTGCAGACAACTTAAATGAAATAATTAAAATCGACTTTGATTTTAATAAAATAAGCAATTGGTTTAATAATTAACTTATGTTTAAATGCTCAAAAAAATAAATATATATTTTTTGAGTTGCATGAATGTAACTCTGACTTTGAAATCAAGTATCATAAATTGAATTGTAACCTAACACAAGTTTGTAACTCTACTGTAATAGAATAATAATCGACTAGTAAATATATAGGTGTAATCATAGAAAGTACCTTAAAATGGAAGGTGCATGCTCAGACACTTACAAATAGATTGAGATACGCGTTATAGAAGTTTTATCATTTAAGAAATATTGTTATAAGTTCTTTTCTTCGCTCTTTATACTTTTCTTGGGTTTATTCAAGTATTGGAGGGGGGGGGGGAGACTATGAGATCAAACCTAATTAATCTAAACAACATCCGTAGGAAAAATATATAAACTTATATTCACTGTGAAAAGTTACAAAGATATTAAATTGGTGAAATTAATTCACTTTTATAATATACGACAAATTTATGTTTTTAAAGTTGTCCTGTTTGTGCATGTGAACCATGATTGGCTAGATAGTGTAAAGCGTCCCTTCAACACGAGAAGAAATAATCGATATATACAGTCCCATTACCTCAAAAATATTTTGAAAAAAACATTTCGTTTTCCTTGCACCAAGGATTTATAATTTTTTAGAAAATAGCATAAAAAATTAATTTGGGAAGTTTTAAGCAGAAAATTAGAGATTTTTGTTGAACATTTAAAATATAGAAATTTTTCTGAGATTCAATTAGCTTGGAACACTATAATGTATATTCTAGTATATTAGCATATTCTATTTTGATTTTAAAATAGTGCTAGCCAATTATCTGTTGCTACTGCTGTTCAATTATGCAAATCTTTTGAACCTGGACGGATTGTAAAACTTCTTGACTCAAAATAGTTATGACCAAAATTCTGGTTTCTTTCTTTTATAAGTTGTTTTTAATTGTATTTATACTGTACATCTATTTTGCATTGTGTTTGTATTGCATTGTGATGCATTGATGTATTATGCATTAAAGTACTTAATTACTATTCACCCGCTATTCTAGGTGAAACCACAGATTCGTGGATTTTTACACCCATGCTTAGGTGTGCTTCAGATATATGTTTAGGTATGCTGAAACGAATGCACCGTAGTAGAGGACGACACTGTTTATTTACATTCATACATCTCTATGTACATATGGGAAGGTACCCGATTCTGTCGTCCTTAGATGCGCTGAAGAATTTTCAGAATGAAATGGATTTACAGATTATCTCATAGACTTTCTACAATCAGCTTAATTTAACCTGAATGATGCTTTACTTCTACAGGCATTCATTTGATGAGGTAGAAATCTGTGGTTTACAGAAATCTCCTTAACGACCTCAAAATTCGGGAGAGGATATTTTATTCCCTTCCTACACTACCTGAACCGGTTCACACTGTAATCAAACTCTGCTCCTTCAGCGTTTCCAAGAAACAGTTACGTCACTTCGACGCGCTGAAACAAACGACCTCCCTGTTTGTCAGCAACGCTCAGTTTGATGCTTATTTCCTCGTCGCTGCTCTCCGTTACTCGTACCCAGCTCCTGCGGCTAGTCAGGAGACTTACAAGGGAATAAAAACAAACACAAATTCACTTACAAGTGAAATAAAATCATTTAGTGCACTTGTCTCCATAAGCATATGGAGAATAGCCCAGTTTGACCCTGAATGACAACTAATGAAGCACGTTTCCATTTCAGATACTTCATAAAATGCACTTGACACGATAAATACAATAATAAAATCAATTAAAGGACAAGAAACACCATCAAGCTGGGTTGGGTTGGGTTGTTTTACCTCTGAGCGGCACATTTTTGCACACCATGGGCTAAATGGCCAGGTCACATGGACCCCGAAGGCTCAGAGAAGGTTGGGGGAGGGGACCCACTGGAACAGCTGTTGGGAGACAGATGGTAGCCTCCCGTCAAGGCCATCCAGCGTGTTCTTTAACGTGTACAGGGTATGGCTCTCCCGCACACGGGACCACGGCTTAACGTCCCATCCGACGGACGGCGGCCTTTCCAAGCCCATCGGTGTCCCCTACTGACCGTGGGCAGGGCGGGGAATTTTTGCGGAGATAAATCTCAACGCTGACTCAGCTGGGACTCGAACCTGGGAACTACAGATTACGAGCCTGGCGCGCTACCGACTGAGACCCCCCCGCCCCCCATCAAGCTGGAAAAATGTAAAAGGTTGGGAGACAAAAAACTGGATTTCTAGCGCAGTATGACATTTTCCTCTCTTCCTTTTGCAAGTCTTTATAAACTTTCTTGAAAAATGCATGGAATATTAATAAGTTTAATAATCTTTTGTCTTTATTATCCTTATTAGAATTCCGAAAGGGATGGCGGTATGGCCTCTTGATCCAGCCTTGTATGTATGTCTGTAAGTAAGATATAATAATGGGATTAACTTCTTTAACCAATATTATAACATTTTTTAATATTACTATTAACACAGTCACGCGCTTTAGTCAAATAAGGAAATCTTACAAAACAATAACTCGTTTCTTCTACAGCTTCAATAGAATTTGTTTGAAATTCAATTAGTGATATTTGAGTAGAACATGTAGGACGAAATTAGTTTAGTTCATGAATTAATACTTTGAAGTCGAGAAAGGTTTTAATTCTCTTATTTGCCCAGATTTCTTACTTTATTCTGTGCAAATAAGGGTATGCATTGGCAGATATATTTAAAGGAGTTGCCATTCAATTCCAGATAAGGGGAGCATATGCAGTGGATAGAAAATATTTTCGCCGTTTCTTTGCGAATTTATAGGAGGGGATAGGGAATAAGCATCCCCCCGCTTTTAACTACAGAAAAGTTATCTGCATATCGTCTTTTTTTTCTTATCTGACACCTGCAAAACTCCAAAGAACGAATCAAGCAAAAACTGGAGAAAAATAAAGGAATGAACCTACAAGACATTCAAAGAAACGAGAGACTTCCGCGAAAAGGAGAAATCCCAACTAACCGCTTAGAGGAGAAAGGGATCAGATACGATGATGGGGATCAGAGGGAAATCTACATCATTGGATAAGACAGAGAGAGAACGCGTGTCACATGGAGGAGGACAATTCTTTTCTCTTTTAGCATGAGTTCATTTAAGAAGAAACGAAGTCACATGTCAAAAGGATGGTGATGCGGATGCATTTCTTTCATCGTCCTTGTCACCTCAGAGCATTTCATTGCCTGTCTTCTCTGATCACCTAGTCGTGCAGATGAAACGTTTGCTCTGCCCTTTCAGGGTTTTGAGAGAAAGAAAGAGGAAAGAAATCCCTTCTAAACGAGCGAGCAATTGTATCCGATACAAATGATGCTTGAATTGAAATCTGAAACTCTGAATTGCTGGATAAAAATTACGCTTCCATTAAGTATTTGATAGACATACTGTAACTGAATCACTTCATTTGAGCATTGATTTTGGTTACAAAAGGCAACCAAGTTCTGTCTTTTGCTGTATGAACATATTACTCAGAAGGCTTCATGAAATCTGTCTTTATATGCTACGATCTATAGTTTGGGCTCTCCATCACCTCACGACACCGACAATCAAACAAAGACTAGGAAAAAAAAGGAATGAACCTACAAGACATTGAAAGGAACGAGTGAGTTACGCGAAGAGAAGGAATCTCAACTGATTAAATCAGAAGGGGATCAGATACGATGTCAGAAGGATTTCAGGCAATGCTCTCAGGTGATAAGGACAAGTGCACTTTTTCTCGTGGATTCCATCTGAATGGCGTCACGTGTTATTCACCGAAGAATCCAGATTCTCTCTACAAAAGGTTCATTGCGTTTGGATCTAGATCAGGCGTGTCCAATCTTTTGAATTCCCTGAGCCACATTGAGTGAAGATTTGACTTCCCTGGACCACATTGAGTGAAGATTTGACTTCCTTGGGTCACATTGAGTGAAGATGAATTGTTTTGGGGCCGCACATAAAATATATAATGTAGTTAATATATATGAATAATAAAACTTCATTTATTTTCTTATGTTTTCTATTATGAAATGAAAAAAGGGCAACATGAAACTAGTGGGCTATCAAAAATCGCTGAAAATCACATAATCATGTTGAAAGCTTATATCGTAAACACATAAACTTTACGATTTTGTGGACCGCATTTACTAGCCGTCCAGGGCCGCGGGTTGGACACGCCTGAGACAGAAGTTGTCAAAGGAGTGGTAAACAGAATTATATCCGTTAATTGTGGAGTGAAGGGAAAGTAAAAAAGTTCTTCGGATGTTTCTGGTGGGAACTGTGACTGATGCTGAGTACAGATTTTGGATCATTTATCGAGTTTCTCCCCTAATGCAATTGATGATATTTGCTTGGTCTTTTTTTTTTGATTTGCGACATATAGGACAGAGAAGAATCCTAGAAGCTACTCCTAGCTTTTACAGGCCTTCTCATACAAGGACATGCCCTACTAAGACCTATGTCACTGCTGACCACTGCCTTAGTTAGAGCTAACACAACACACAAAGTTTGCCTTGCTGGAACAGCCGCTAACTGCCTAACCACTATGCCAGTTAAGGCATAGTGGTTAGGCAGTTAACGCATAGTGGTTAGTCTTCCTCATTAACACTTCTCTGCACGAGGTGTGAGGTCATGGTCGAAGGAATATTTATGCACCAGGTGAAATGATTATTTTTCATATAAAATATTTTGATATCAGTTCTAGTTATACTTTGGGTCTAACCGAAGCAGATAGAAATGTCGCCAAAGAGTGTTTTCCAATAGTACATATTTACATCGTATTATATTCTGCAGCTGGCAGATTGGTTGACAAATCACTAACTTTGTAGTATGAATGAGATGGTTTTCGTCAAAAGTTCATCCGATGAATAAGCTTGATAAGGCAAACCAAGTAACAAAGCAGGTGTTTGATAAATGTAAAGGAATTTTAATAAAAAAATCAAAATATGCTTCCTTTTAAAACTTTTCACAGAAGATACTTTCACGTTTTGTCTTAATTTTTTAAATAATTTAAATAATTTATGTAATCTTTACTAAACTAAGATAATAATTACATCATCTGAAAACTCAGACTGCTTTGAATACAGATGATTTCGTGCCCGAATTTTTAAAATAACGCAGATATGATTATATTTCACATGGGCTCGCGCACAATCATAATTTCAATATTTGGAAATAAATGCGCCAAATGAATTAGAATGATTTCTTTTCCTTATAATTTCAAACCTTTTAATCAGTCTTTAAAAAGTGAAGAATAAGCGAAATTCAGCCTTTAATTTTTACATCACTATTCATTTTCTTTTCTTAAGAAAGCGCTCTTAGCGTACATAATAAGATATAGTACTCAAATATTTTCAATTTTTGCGAACTATTTTACCTATCTTTCCAAAAACAATGATTTTAATTTTTTCATCAAATAATTATAATTTTGGTTAAATTTGTAAATTTCAGGAATACGAAAATTAAAAATAGGTTAGCGATATTCATATCTAATTACGATCTGTTGGGAATATTTTTTTTCCCTGTAAGAAAATTCGAAATCAGCAATTATTAAAATGATTCGAACCCAAGACTCAATAATTTTGTCTCGGGACTGAAAATTGGAAATTGTAGTGATCTCTAGTTTCAGACATTCAATATACACTGTCTGGACTAATTATTATGAATACCTTACCTAAGGATTTATTGTAATCACGATGCAGTTCCCAAATTTCAAAGATTTCAATTATCTGCACACAGGGGGTAAATTTTAACCTATGGGGGGTATAAGGGGTAGACTCCCCCCAATGTAACTCGGAGTTGGAAAAATTCGAAGCGACTTCGTAAAATCTAGGTGATTGTGAAAATTTGTAATTTTTTTTGTAATATTAAGGGGAGTTAACAAAATGTGAACAACTTGGAAAAATCTAGGGTAGTTGTGAAAATCAAGGCAACTTGGCAAATCTAGGGCTATTGGGAAAATCGAGACGGCAAAATCTAGAGCAGTTGGTAAAATTCGAAGCCACTTAGTAAAATACAGGTGAGTTGACAAAATCGGGACAACTTGGCAAAATCTTGGGGAGTTGGCAAAATTCGGAGTGACTTGGCAATATCGTGGGGAGTTGACAAAATTCAGGTGAGATGTAAAAATTGGGATTTTTTGTGTAAAATTATGGCGAGTTGGCAAAATTTAGGAAACTTGGCAAAATCTAGGTTCAGTTGGCAAAATTCGGGTGACTTGGTAAAATCTTGGGGAGTTGGCAAAGTTCGGAATGACTTGGTAAAATCTTGGGGAGTTGACAAATTTCAGGTGAGATGTAAAAATTGGATCTTTTTTCTGTAAAATTATGGCGTGTTTGGCAAAATCGAGGCAACTTCGCAAAATCTAGGAGAGTTGGCATAATTCAGAGTGACTTTGCAAAAATCAGGTGAGATGTAAAAATTGGATTTTTTTTCTCTAAAATTGTGGCGAGTTGGGAAAATCGAGAAAACTTGGCAAATCTAGGGCAGATGGCAAAATTAGAACCCACTTGGTAAAATACGGGCGAGTTATGATAATTGGGATTGGGTTTGTAAAATTAAGGACAGTTGACAAAATTGAGAAAACTTGGCAAAATATTTGAGAATCTGAAAACTTTGCAATGATTTTACTGTTCAGGATAAATGCAAAAATTGAGATTGGTTTTGTAAAATTAAGGAGAACTGGAAAAATTGAGGCAACTTGGAAAAACCTAGGGGAGTTGGCAAAATTGGAAACCAGTTGGCAAAATGCAGGTGAGTTGTGAAAATTGGGATTGGTTTTATGAAAATAAAGAGAGTTGGCAAAATCGAGAACTCTTGGCAAAATCTTGGGGAGTTGACAAATCCCAGGGTAGTTGGCAAGATTCGAATCCACTTGGAAAAATACAGGCGAGTTGTGAAAATTTGGAGTAGTTTTGTGAAATTAAAGATACTAGGCCAAATCTAGACAACTTGGCGAAATCTTGGGGAATTTGAAAAATTTGAAGTTACCTGCCCCAACTTTAGGAGAGATGTCAAGATTGGGATTGGTTATGCGCAATTAAGCAAAGTTGGCAAAATCAAGGGGAATTGGAAAAACTCGGACTGACTTGCTACAATTCAGGCGAGATGTTAATATTGGGATTAATTCTGTAAAAATATGCTAGTTGGCAAAATTTGTAATTACATCGCGAAATTCAGGAGAGTTGTGAAAATCCCCCCCCCTCCCCAGGGTGGGGGTGGCTCAGTCGGTAGCGCGCCAGGCTCGTAATCTGTAGTTCCCAGGTTCGAGTCCCAGCTGGATCAGTGTTGAGATTTATCTCCGCAAAATTCCCCGCCCTGCCCACGGCCAGTAGGGGACACCGATGGGCTTGGAAAGGCCGCCGTCCGTCGGACGGGACGTTAAGCCGTGGCCCCGTGTGCGGGAGAGCCATACCCTGTGCACGTTAAAGAACACGCTGGATAGCCTTGACGGGAGGTTACCATCTGTCTCCCAACAGCTGTTCCAGTGGGTCCCCTCACCCAACCTCCTCTGAGCCTTCGGGGTCCATATGACCTGGCCATTTAGCCCATGGTGTGCAAAAAAGTGCCGCTCAGAGGTAAAACAACCCAACCCAACAACCCCCTCCCCATGGAGCAAAAATCTAGGTACGAACCTGACAAAGACATTGTTTTCTCAGTTGCCAAAATTTGATTTCAGAGTTGGAAAATTTTCGATTTTCCCCCTCCCCCAACCATCGTTCTTCGCTACGCCCCTGTCTGCACATATCTATTCTGTTGTGGAAATGAGTTTTGAAGTATCGTTAGCTGCCATCTCTCTGCGCTCAAGAACTGTAGCAGCTCTCTTTCGCCGTGCAGTTCGTTCAAACCCCTGTCCTATCTCTCAAAGCCTTTCTCCTCTCATATTTGATACACCTGGAGGACAGGTTTTGAGATCGTTGCCATTCTCCATACACTTGGGATATTCTGCTTTGCGATTTTCCTCCGGTTCCATCACCTCCTTTACGGATGCTCCTGTCCATTGTACTCCAACGATCCTGTAGAAAACAGCCTTTTTACCGCCTTTTGTCGAAAACAGCCTTTTTATCAGCCTTTTTACCCATGTCGTAGTTGACATTGCGTTCCATCATGCCTTTACTGCTTTTATAAGATTTCGTAGTGATGTCGAATATTTAAATCAGCAAGACATGTTTCATACATGGCAAGTTTTATTTCACTTAGCGTAGGTTTATCAGAATTTCGAGATTGTGTTACACTGAATAAGTCATTACCTGAATTTCTAATCTTTCGGTAGTCAGATTGCAGCAAACACCAGGTTTTCAGCATTTCTTGCTCAGTAAGGCGGAAATTGGTTCAATTAGCAGTCCTGCCAGAAGATCGTAATCTGATGTACCCAGCTGCGAGTTTCCACTGCCCCTGCATTAAAATTTCTCTCTTTTGTTGTCTGTGATAAAGGAGACAGCATGAACCTGGAAAGACCTCACTCTGTCGGATGAACCGATAAGCTGTCGCCATGAAGAAGAGTCATATTCTGTACACCTTATATTCGCGTTGACGGGAAAACTTACATCTGTCTCCTAACAGCTGTCCGATGTATCCTTTGTGAGTTTGAAGTGCTCGGAAGGACTCGGAAATTTAATGGATTCTGTGCTAAGAAGTGCCATCCAAAGAAAAGCAACCCAATTCAACTTTCTAAGTGTTGCTGTCAAAATCGGTTTAAAAACCATAGTGATTAACAATCCTCTAAAAACGATGAATGAGTTCTTATACAGTCAGAAATTAATCTCTTTCTCTTCGTGTTGACACTTGAGACGTCTCTTTCGCAGCGCTACGGTTAAAAAAAAACTTTCAAACTATAGTCGATATTGCGGGTGATTCAGTCAGGTTGTTTCGACAGTCTCCAAAGAGATAGCCATGAGGCAAATTTCAGCATCCTCTACACGACAGAGTGGACGACACTAAAGGAAAAAGTTTCGGACAACAGAAACAAAACAGATTCTATGGATTAAGATATGTGGAAAACATGATGCACTTGCATGTGATCTGGTCTGCTACGATACAATGTTAAATTATACGGGGAATCGCATATTAAACTAAAGTAGAGGTGACTAAATTTATGCGAAAATGGCGGTGTGTGTGAAAGATGTGAAATGGTGGGTTTTGCTCACAAAGTGTTGCTGATATCGTACATGTCACTGAAACATTGCGCTGTTGGGGTGCAGAAAGTAGTAAATCGGAGTAAATGAGAAAATAAGACCGTTTTTAAACATTAGTTTAAAAAATGACAATTCAAAATCAGGTAGAAATGATGATTTGGGAGCTGAAATAGAAAACACGAAGGAAAGTAAAATTTCGAAGCGATATTTGAGAATGTATATATTTGCTTTGGTCCATTGAGGATGAGTGGGTTGAAGATGAGAGAGTGAAACCAATTTTGGGGGAAAAAAACCCATTAAAATGTATAGCAAAAACATTTTAGGTAAAACCATACGAAAAAAAGAGAAACATTTTTGATAAAAACTTGCTGAGATTATTTCAACGTTTACTGAATATCTTCCCAGCTAATAACAAAATAAAGGGAACGTATAAAGTTATATTTTTCTACATAATATTTGGAATTTAGCTTCCTACTTTTGATGTAATTACGCTCAAGAATTCATTTTTGAAACAGCAATAGCATTTTCCACGCACTATACGTTGATGTGCTTAGAATCTGGTTCGGACCTCTTGTCTAGTGGTGAAAGTGGGTCAGACCCTCTTACTTTAACATTTTCATAACTTATGTTTTGATTGAGCTAGGACATGAAACTAATGTTACCTCGATCCATTAGTTTTGGTGTTACGGTTGCGAAACCGAATTCATATTGAACTCGGTGGGTTAATATCGAATGGTTTCGAAAAAAAATTTTTTTTTTCTGGCAACATAACGTTACACCAACGAATTTAATTCCTTTAATTTAATCACAGAAGGTATCGAACCGGTTACGCAGCCGAGAAAGTGGGTCGAACCCTCTTAAATTTGAAGCTTTGTAACTTGTTTCCTAATTGGGCCACATATATCAAACTAACGTCTTTAGATTACATTCGGTGCGAACTATGTGTTAAATGTATTGGAACTGGTGTCGAAATGTTATTTTCGATTTTTTGTGTTCGATCCTTTATATGTATATATTCATGAAAAGGAAGAAGGTGAATTCCTACGCAAAAGAAGCAGAAAGTGTAGAAGCTATATTTGGCTCGTCCTGTTTTCTCATACAACATTCAAACATATACCCGCGTGTCTTTGGGGCGGGGATGGCTCAGTCGGTAGCGCGCCAGGCTCGTAATCTGTAGTTCCCAGGTTCGAGTCCCAGCTGGGTCAGCGTTGAGATTTATCTCCGCAAAATTCCCCGCCCTGCCCACGGTCAGTAGGGGACACCAATGGGCTTGGAAAGGCCGCCATCCGTCGGATGGGACGTTAAGCCGTGGCCCCGTGTGCGGGAGAGCCATACCCTGTGCACGTTAAAGAACACGCCGGATGGCCTCGACGGGAGGCTACCATCTGTCTCCCAACAGCTGTTCCAGTGGGTCCCCTCCCCCAACCTTCTCTGAGCCTTCGAGGTCCATGTGACCTGGCCATTTAGCCCATGGTGTGCAAAAAAGTGCCGCTCAGATGTAAAACAACACAACCCGCGTGTCTTAGTATGAGTGGTATGCTAACCACTAGACCAGGTTTGGTTTCAACACTTATAGTTCAAGCTAATTGAGCTCGACAAACTGATGGAAAAAAAATCGGGTGTGAGACCCGTTACCTATCAGATAAAATGCATTATATACCTTAGAACTCTTCTATTCGAGCTACAGAACTCAGACGAATTTCGTAGTATTCTATCCGGCCTATACTATACGGTAAATGTATTGAAAGCGGTCTCGACTTGCTAGTTTCGGTTTTGCGGATTCAACCCTTTTAAACATTAAAACCAAGTAACTTTCTTTCCTCAAATGAGATAGAGCCTTAATTTCAATGAAACATGGTCTTTTTTTTCACAATGCTGTACTAGATCAATTATTGCTATTCATCTTGGCACAGAGAGTCTCTATTAGGGAAATCACGTAGCAACTAATTTAATTTTATGTTCCCTAATTTTCGTTTCAATTGAGTTGGGTTGTTTTACCTCTGAGCGGCACTTTTTTGCACACCATGGGCTAAATGGCCAGGTCACATGGACCCCGAAGGCTCAGAGAAAGTTGGGGGAGGGGACCCACCGGAACAGCTGTTGGGAGACAGATGGTAGCCCACCGTCAAAGCCATCCAGCGTGTTCTTTAACGTGCACAGGGTATGGCTCTCCCGCACACGGGGCCACGGCTTCACATCCCATCCGACGGACGGCGGCCTTTCCAAGCCCATTCGGTGTCCCCCTACTGACCGTGGGCAGGGCGGGGAATTTTGCGGAGATAAATCTCAACGCTGACCCAGCTGGGACTCGAACCTGGGAACTACAGATTACGAGCCTGACGCGCTACCGACTGAGCCACCCCCTATACGTTTCAATTGAATAGTGCTATCTCGCATTCACCAAGGAGAGTATAATCGGTGTTTCACAATTAATTTGAAAATCTCATAGGTTGTACAATCATAAAAGTAGCAGAAGTGATAGTTATGAATGCCAGATTTACTAATGTGGCGAAGTACTATTTACTACCTATTTACTAGTTTTAGTTCATCTCAAATGAAAGCGAACAAACATTTGAAATCTACCGACGCGAGTATTCGTCATCTTAATATATGGTTAATAATTGTTTTTTAAAATAAACGAGTTGAATGAAACAAAATTCTGTTGTTCTCAAAGTCTTGAGCTTTATGATAACTTCATGGGTTTAATACATCTTTTATGCATTAAGAATTTAATGTCATCGGCTGGCATGTACACTGAGAGGCCAAAAGTCATGGTATACGTGCCTAATAACGGGTTGGTCCTCCTCGAGCCCTCGGCAGTGCAGCCACACGTCGAGGCATGGAGTCAACGAGTTGCCGGTACCGTTCTGCAGGGATGGCAGCCCACACATCCTGCAGTGTAGACCATAATTGTGTTGCATTGGATGGTGCTGGATTCATGGATCGTAAGCTTGTTTTCATTGTGTTCCACAGATGCTCCAACATCTGTGGATGTGTATCGAGGGACCGTGGGGGCCAATACATGGTGGTATAGTTCATGGAGTGTTTCTCGATTCACCTCCTAGATACCAAAGACTGGTGACAAGGTGTATTATCTTGTTGGAATACCCCTTCACCATCAGGGTGCTCGAAAGTCATGAAGAGGTGCAGACGATCTGCGAGAATGTCCACTTATCTCATACTTATCTGCGATTGCTCCAAACGGAAGAGAGGACCCAATGTAGACCACGTGAACACGCCCCACATCATCACAGAGCCGTCTCCATCCTGAACAGTACCTTGCAGACAGGAAGGGTTCATGGCTTCAGGGGGCCAATGCCACTCTCTAACACGCTCGTGAAACAACTGGAACCTTGATTCATTGGCCCATGCTACCCGATGCCACTGTTCTACTGTTCAATTTCAATGTCTTTGGGCCCATTCCAGTCATTGAGTTCTGTGACGATGTGTAAGCAATGGGACACCAGTTTGTCTTTGGCTACCAAATCCGATGGAGTGCAGGTGGCGATGGACAGCCCTTTCAGAAACGTTTTGTGTTGGGACTGCATTCAAATTGGCAGTGATTTTATCCACTGTAGCTGTCTGTTGCACGTTGCCATTCGTGTCAGCGGACGCGAGTTCCGTTCGTCAATTGCATGTTGCTACCCCGTTCACGTGTGTGGAAATGCCATCAATAGAATACTGACGATAAACTCTTGACACCATAGACCTGGGAAAACCGAATTCCTGCACGATCTTTGATATTGCATGATCCATTCTTCTGGCACCGACGATAAGCCACGTTCAAAGTCAGACAACTCACGATGTGCAGCCATACTGAATTAACAACTACTCCGAAATGAATGTTGGTTTTGTAGGCTACTGCAGCGCCATTCTGCGGTTGATGTCCAACACATCGGTTAAGAGTCCAGCGCGCTAGTTTTACTTTAACTGCTATTCCCCTGATCTTTGGCCTCTCAGTGTATAATCACTGCTCGAACTGTAGTATTGTTATGAATTTAATGGCTGGAAACTGATCGTGAATTCAAAAATAATATTTAGCAACAATAATTCCGAAATAAAGTAATTGATTAGAAAAGCATGAATGAAAACATTTATATAAACTAAATTCAACCAACACAAATCTTCATCAGTATGAAAATAAACCTTTAGAAGAACATTGCACCTTATTCCTATTCCTACAAAGAGTTGTTTCCTCTATAATTCTTACTATCTCCACTCAAAGCATAAAATAAGGCTTTTTATAACACTCAAAAAGTGGCACAATCATATTTGTGAACAAACCTTCAATCTATCAAGAATAACCTTATCAGTTCCTAAACAAACTAAATAACTATACAACAAATGATTTCCTTCTAAGATTTTAATCATCAAACACTCCAAATCTGCGTCTCAGTATATTGGTTTCTCAGAACCAATTCTTTTCAGACGTTGATCACCACGCACAAGACGATGACTTTCTTCCTCTTCCTTACTCGTTCACTAACAAGATTCGCACTAACAAACTTATTTAAATTCCCACACACACACACCAAACAAAAACATTTTTTCTTTATACTATAGTGCACAGACTACGATAAAATACGTTTTCTTTCACACAAATTCTTTCTAATTACAACTCTATTATACAGTACACTTCATAATGTTTTCGGTCCTTTGCATTGTGATCTGCTCTGCTACGATACAGCAGACTTCACAGCGTTTCATGCCATTTGCATGTGATCTGTTCTGCTACGATACAGTAGACTTCATAGTGTTTCAGGCCCTTTACATGTGATCTGATCTACTACGATACAGTAGACTTCATAGCGTTTCATCTGTGTCTCTCTGCAAGAGAATTGGATACAATCCATAAAGTCTGGCGTAGCATCACTTCCGGAATTCAGTATGGTTTCTGTAGTTTCGTCAGAGTCTTAGCCTTGGAAGCAAGAATCTGTTGGCATGCTAAATTGAGTGGAAATGTTCTAAGAGAGGGAAAAATCGCATGAAGTGAAAAGGTTGGGTTGTTTTACCTCTGAGCGGCACTTTTTTGCACACCATGGGCTAAATGGCCAGGTCACATGGACCCCGAAGGCTCGGAGAAGGTTGGGGGAGGGGAACCACTGGAACAGCTGTTGGGAGACAGATGGTAGCCCCCCGTCAAGGCCATCCAGCGTGTTCTTTAACGTTAACAGGATATGTCTCTCCCGCACACGGGGGCCACGGCTTAACGTACCATCCGACGAACGGCGGCCTTTCCAAGCCCATCGGTGTCCCCTACTGACGTGGGCGGGGAGGGGAATTTTGCGGAGATAAATCTCAACGCTGACCCAGCTGGGACTCGAACCTGGGAACTACAGATTACGAGCCTGGTGCGCTACCGACTGAACCACCCCGCCCCTATTTCGTACAGAAGCAAATAACAGCATGAAAGAGTAGATTTAATTTCTTGAAATGTGACAACCGATGAGGGTCAGAAATGCATCATGAGAAAAACCTCGTAATCTCTTTTTAGAAAAACTCAATCAGAGAGAGAATTAATCATCAATTAGGAGATCGTAATGAAGAAGAAATTAACACTTCTGAAGAGAAGTCCGGGAGAAGAGGGAAGCAAGAGCTGAACTCACGGAGGAGAGGTAAAAGGTGAAAGGCAAAGACTCATAGTTTTTACGGAAAGGAAGCTGGGGATGCAGAAACACACAAACCTTGTGGAAATGGAACCAAGATATGAAAGAGGATTTTCGGAATAGCCCACCACAGACGGTAGTGTAGATACATTGGTAGATGTCGCACCTGTAGTAATGCAGCCCTATAGAGAGGCATGTGACTTCCATGTTCTCTGTAGTGTCGCAGTCCGAGTGGATCCTGCTATGAATCATCGGCAAAAGACAACGTGATTTAGTGGTAAAAAGGTGTTATTGCATTTGCTAAAAGGCATGTTGTAAAGAAAGTAGGAGAATGTTCTGGTGTTTCGAAACGAACAGTCCAACGGGTGTATAAACATTGACTGCTAATAATTGAAGTTATTGCGACCATAAGTCACTGCTCACAGATAGGACCGCGGACGATCGTAATTTCCAGTCAAGTATCACGACTTGACTGCAAACCAATATCAAACCAGATAGGAGTTGCTACAGACAGTAAATGAAGGACATTATTTCAGAAAGACCATTGTGAAGGGAACTGCTCTCATGGGTATTTGGAGTAGAGTACTTCACAAGAGACCCATGCTAACAGTTGCACTTAAAGTAGCCGGGTTGTAGTGGGTTAGATGCTATAGATGTTGGACTGCACAAGGCTCTAAAACCTTTATCTGGTCAGATGAGTCGCATTTATATCTGTATTCCAATGATCAAGGCCGAGAGTGTAGATGTTCTGGTGATGCTTTATCTGCCGTCAAGTAGGCCCATTAGTTGATGCATTGATTTGTTTAAATCAGGATGGCTACATAAATATTTTGAACGACCAGGTGTTGTCTCTTGTGCTTCATGTGAAAGATGAACACAACACAGACATTCCGGTGTCCCAGGATGACAACTGCAGGGTGCACAGGGCCAAAACTGTTTGTGACTGGCACGAGGAGCACGAGGAAACATTGGACACCTCGACTGGCCCGCGACGTCACCCGATGTAAATCTCATTGAAAATCTTTTGGATTAACTGGAACAGCGGATGAAACTCCGAAACATACATCTATGCAATCTAGCCTACTGGAGGAGTGGACTAGAGTTGATGTAAACTATATCAAATGACAGGTGTTACATCGAAAAATTGATATTAATTGAGAATTACAGAGATGACTATTTTTTTTTGTCCGGTGAGCTTATAATCAGTGCTGTAATTTTGAACAAAGATTTTAGTTTTGTTGAAGATAATATTCTTGGTACGTTTCTAAAAACATGGGGTTTTTGTTGATTGCCTTAGAATTTTATAATTAATTTTCATTGGTAAGATATTCGTAAGAAAAAATAAACTGGTGCTCTATTTCCTCAGACGGAAATAAGAGTTTTGCACAATTCACTTAACGCATGCATAAAAAAATCACCGATTTTCTCACTTACTGATGTATATCACGTTTAACTTTAAAATTCATGTATGACTCTTCTCCCTTTCAAAGCTTTCGGTTTTATTGCCTTCAAATGTTACATGGAATTTCCCACATAGCATTTACGAAGATTTCCCTCTTCAATTTCTTATCTATCATTTGTAACTTTCCCTTACATTTGCACATAGCGTTTTACTTACAACCTGTTTTATGCTATACATTTTAGTACTTTATCATTTCCGACATCGACACACCCATTCGTTCAACTGAGAGGCATCGTATCTCGTCTACTCTGCCATCTTTTGTGATTGGTGTGCGTCACTTTTCTTTCATTTCCACACATTAAGGTTGAAATTAAGAAGCGATCTTTCGTTCCCAGTAGAAAAAAAAGAATATAGTTTTTTTGGAAATCCCCCTCCGCTCTGCAAAAACATTATCTTTCAGACAGGACTTTTCTGATGGGATCTTTTTGATCACGGATCAAACATTTCTCTCCATTCCATTTAGCCTCACATTTCAACTTACACTTTTAATAAAACTTCTCAGTCTGTTGTAGAAGCGGCGCTCAAAGCAGCTCACCTGACAGCATGGTCAGCCGAAGTTTCAAGAACCTGATCTCGATGGTTTGAGCATTTAGACGAGCTTTTCCTCGTCATGATGGAAATATCAACGTCTGCTGAAGAGATATCGAGTAAGGCGGTAAAAAAATATCCTTTTTCATTTCGGTTTTCTGATATACAGAAAAATTGTGTATTGAACATCTCAAGAAGCACAAATTTTTCTAAAGAAAAAGTATCTGGTGTTTTAGCTCAAGCCCTTGAGAGTTTCGCGTTTCATGTTTTAGAAACGTGATGAGAAGAGACCCAGTACGCGATGCCTTTTCTTTCTATGCGGCAATTATCTCTGCCATTGCAGTAAACATCAGGGTCATAGGACTTCCTCTTCTAATCTTTCGTAGCCAATAAGTAATGCTTCGTGACATCATCATACGTTGACAAAGCGATCCGAGATTATTCCTTACATAACAAAGGACTAACCACGCGGAGAGAGATAATGATCATTATCACAAAATTTAATTTAAAACTGTTGTGATTCGCATAAAAATTTTGGAATATAAGATATACAGCTGAAACGTGAAAACGACTAAAAGTGAAAACGACTAAACAAGCGAGTATGTTTTGATTCCGTGAATTCCTCGATTCCTGCTCTTCTCCGCCTGTTGGGCCACCTGTAGCAACTCCTACTAAAAAAAAAACAGTCTTCTGAAACTGATACCGGTGCTAAAGCGAAGAAACGAAAACCGGTTTCCAACTTGTTTCAGTTGCTTTAGCTGCATCCGGAACACAAGAAACGCGCATTTTTCTAGTAGTGTATTAATGATGGAAAATTCAAGGGCTGTGGTATCTTAAGTTCCCATCCCTCGATTTAAACGGTTTCGATTTTACACGGTCAAGAAAATGAAACCAGTTTCTTTTACACGATTATAGAATCGGTTTTCAATGCACGGATTAACATTTTTTGATGCATGTAGACATAATACATATTTTGAAGTAGCACTGATGTAGATTCAAGGGAGAAAAGTCAATTAGACTCTTCCCAATGTAAAACCAAATAAGTGATTTTAGTTCATATGATATATGTTAAAGAATAAATTATTATTTGGAAATTCCTATATTAAAAATTCGACATCTTTAAGAAGCTGTATTTATTGTTTTCTGCTAAAATTGTATTTTTGCCATTAAATGCAATCTGTGTTGATGCATCTTAATAAAATATATTTAATATCGGCGGCGAGACCTGACTCCTCCAGATTGAATTCTTTCAGTCTAATGAGTTGGGTTGTTTGGGTTGTTTTACTTCTGAGCGGCACTTTTTTGCACACCATGGGCTAAATGGCCAGGTCACATGGACCCCGAAGGCTCAGAGAAGGTTGTGGGAGGGGACCCACTGGAACAGCTGTTGGGAGACAGATGGTAGCCTCCCGTCAAGGCCATCCAGCATGTTCTTTAAAGTGCAGAGGGTATGGCTCTCCCGCACACGGAGCCACGGCTTAACGTCCCATCCGACGGACGGCGGCCTTTCCAAGCCCATCGGTGTCCCCTACTGACCGTGGGCAGGGCGGGGAATTTTGCGGAGATCCAGTCTAATGAAAACCGTGTTTTATCTCATTTGAATCAGTAGGTTTAACTTTGTCAACTATTGCGTAGTCTAAATATAGCTCATTCCTTGACTCTGTTTCATAAAATATCCCGTAATGCTTTATTTTGTACAGTGAATTTTTAAGTATTCTTACAAGTGTTTAATTTCTAATTTATACTCATTCATAAATATCCTTCTTACAAATTTCGTCTTGAAATTCGCTAACGATGAACGATGAACATTTTTCGTGAATAAAAGGAAGAGAAATGTGTGAGAAATTAATCTCATCTAGATTTGTACAAATAAAATACAAAATAATGTTACATTAATGTTCATTATTACTGTTGAACTGAAATTTGATAAATGCGTACAAATAAAACTTTCAATATACGTTAATTAATAATAAGGTTTTTTTTGGGAACCTATCCCTCATTTTTCCATAAGTTGTCCGAAACCTATCTACAGTTTAAATTGAGGGATGAGTGCATTTTGATCAAATTAAATTATTTGCTTGTTCAGGAGCATGATAACGAATGTTGTCAGAAAACAGAAGGAGAGAAATACGTTTTAAATTGTCCCTAATGTTGGGTCATGGCACTACGTGAATTAGATCCTCTCTCTGAATGGCAATGGCCCTGGCTACTGATCAGAGGGACTTGGGTTCGAGCTCCGGAGAAGCATAATTTTTTTTACTGTCTTGTCTTTTTACTGTTTTTCTGTTGACATTCTGTGGCAGCTGCTTTAGAAGTAATTTGTTGATTTGTTTACGATTTAAAAGTTCCTGCATTGATTTACGGAATACTCCTGTCCAATCCTCACAGTTGAAACCGAGTTCTGTTCCTTAATATTGTCCTGGGATTTGGAGTTATTTGTATTTAAGCTAACCATTTAGCCTAATCAGCATAAAAAAATTGTATAGCTGAGGGGTAAAAGTCCAAAAAATAGTAGACTTTCAGTTTTGTGTTGAATAATAGTAGCTAGAGCTGATGGGGTAAGGAATTTCAACTGTATGTTAACAAAATGCAAAAATCTCTTAATGCAAAAAATCTTCCAATTTTCAGCCTTTAAGGTTTGAAAATAATTCAGTTCAGATTTTATGCGCATCCAAAAAACAAATCGAGTGATTAGCGAAATATCCTGAAATTTTGTCTAGCATGAGCACCACTGGGTTTTTTCTTTTCTAAAATTCCTAAAGACCCTTGAAGCCTTTTCATTCTTAACCCCATACAATTTCTCTGATACCACTCATTAATGTCGTAATAACGAATAGGCTGACAATCCCTCCATACTCTCATTCATCCTAAACAAGTCTTTATCCATCTCATCAGTTATTTCTAAATTTAGAAAAACTTTATTATTCCCAAATGCTTATTTATGTAAATTACATTCTCCATATTAAGACGAAAAGCAAATATCAGCTTCTTAAAAACTTTCTCTACATTCTTGCCAGCTGCTCTATTCATATTCATAAGCGTATGTTCCAGAATTAATCGAAATTTTACCTAAGCCCATTCATGCTTTACCGATTTTAAGAAAATTTCGCATCGACTATTTCGTCTTTCTTTTTTAGCGATGTAACAATCCTAGCAGCTGCGCATTCATCTTTTTCCAAGCATTTGCTTTTGCAGCTAAGAAATGCCTACAATTCTTCTGCAGCGCCTTAGCACTCGTGCCTTCCACATCAAGCGACAAACCATTTTTCTTCAAACTGCTGATGGCATCACTGATCTCTTTGCATTTGAGTTCCTTATATTCGCTTGCACTAATGCATTCGTCAGTTTTGTAAGTGGGTCAATTTCTGCCAAAGGAACTGGCCACTCGCAGCGTCCGTTTCACTTTGTCTTCCTTATATTTCGCACATTTCATGTCATTAGAATTATTCTTATACATCTTCCACACTTCTGAAGGAACTGCAAATTACTTAAATTAAATGGTTTCCAAACACATTTAGTTCAACCTTCATTGCTTTGTTTCCTAATTCACTCTAACGGGGATAGAAAATCAAGTGTGCACTGGTGTACAAGCGTGTACTGGTGTACCCAGTTTCTGAGGTGCAATACTTTTACATGATTATGTTAAATGCTACGTAGAAAGCGATTTAACTGTATTAACATATATTGTGTGGAACACATATATAATGATTTCATTCCTAATTACAAAAAGAACATTGTACATATTTCTGGATTTTTTTTCACTTCGTTTTCAAAGGAAAAAAAAGATAATGTTTTCACTTTGTCGTTTGTCTGTCCGTTTGTCTCTAGGCATCCTACCTTTTTTGTTTTTAATAAAAAATATTAAAAAAAATGTAAATTAAATTCTACATGATATTTATATAAGTAAAATTGTTTTTGGGTTGAAAAAGTATCGAATAAATATTACGATTCTCACTTTCTGAATCTTTCAAAAGCTATAATTGCGCCCTCTAACGGTGGAAAAATTAAAAAAATTGCAAAAGTTAAAAAGAATATTACGAACGATGCATTTACGACAGAAATTCGAAACTTTAGTGATGGAATGTGAAAATCGTTTGGTTTCCATCAGCAACAATGAGTTGACCCCTTAACCCCAGTCGACGTGGGAAAACGAAAGTTTTTTTGTTTTCATAAATAACAATTTGTTTTTAGAACTAAATTAAATTTTTTTGAGTTAGATAGCTATTGATACAATATTACAATTTGCACTTGCAGAATCTGCAGAAAGCTAAAATTGTCACCTCAAATGGGGCGGGGGTGGCTCAGTCGGTAGCGCGCCAGGCTCGTAATCTGTAGTTCCCAGGTTCGAGTCCCACCTGGGTCAGCGTTGAGATTTATCTCCGCAAAATTCCCCGCCCTGCCCACTGACAGTAGGGGACACCGTTGGGCTTGGAAAGGCCGCCGTCCGTTGGATGGGACGTTAAGCCGTGGCCCCGTGTGCGGGAGAGCCATACCCTGTGCACGTTAAAGAACACGCTGGATGGCCTTGACGGGAGGTTACCATCTGTCTCCCAACAGCTGTTCCAGTGGGTCCCCTTCCCCAACCTTTTCTGAGCCTTCGGGGTCCTTGTGACCTGGCCATTTAGCCCACGGTGTGCAAAAAAGTGCCGCTCAGAGGTAAAACAACCCAACCCAAAACCCCTCTAACGGTTAAAAAATTCGAAATTTGCAAAATTTCGAAGAATGTTACAAGCGATGTTTTATGCTAGAAATTTGATATTTTAGTGACGGAATGGAAAAGTTATGAAGTTTCCACTGGCAACAATGAGTTGACCTCTAACCCCGAGGAGGTGTGAAAAAGCAAAGTTCTTCATTTAATTTCTCTTTTTTTTAAAGATTTAATAACCTTTGAAAACGAGATTCCCATATAGGTTCTTCTAGTTTCATCTGTTTACACTCTCGTCTGTAAAACGTGCACCATGTTATTAAAATTCATTTCGATCATAAACCTCATGATTAATTAATCTATACTGTAACAGGAAACTAGATGCTTTTGATTCCAGATGCTTATGTAGTATCTTGGGCATTAGGTGGTTCAACTTTGTAACTAATGATGAGGTTAGGCAAAGGAGTTTGCAACCTCCTTTAAGCAGCATATTGTGCAGAGAGAGACTCCGTTGGTTTGGCCATGTTGCCCGTATGAATAATTATAGATTGGCGAATAGGGTTATGAACAGTGTGCCTAAAGGCCTCAGAAGGAGGGGGAGACCTAGGATGCGGTGGGCAGACAATGTCAAACAGGACCTTGTTAGAATTGGTGTGCAGTGGCCAGATGCAGTAGATGTAGTTCAGGATAGACTTGCTTGGAGAACTAAATTGCACGGTCTGGTTGCACCGGCGTAGCCCATGGCTGCTTGAGCATAATGATGATGATGATGATATTGTATACTGTATATACGAGAGTAAGACGAGGTTAAATCAGAAAATAAGGTTCTCAATGTGTTCCTCGCCAAACTAACAAACTTCTATGTCTGTGCTACTATCTCATGTTAGTATCAAATAGTGTCACTAGTGACATCAGTGTTCACTGTTACACATCCGTTCTGTGATGCGCAGAGTCAGAGCTAACATGGTCAAGTTACTGCACGTGCATACGAAGATGGGGATCGAAGAGTGATTTATGCGCGCACAGAAGACTCAAGTGGTGAGAATCCATTGACAGTTTCATGCTACATACGGCTCGGATGTCCTGACAATAGTAGCAGTGGGAGGAACAGGTCTTTGACCCGTGTCTGTGATTAGGGCTTGGTTGATATTGTCGGAATTTCCTCTCTCAATGAACATAGTTATTTCAAAGATTCCACTAACAATTTCTCTCCGCAAGTAAGTGGAATATGAGGATGTTGCATTGAAAGTGTTCTCTTGAAGTCCTCGCAGAGGAATTATGGGTTTGCAAGAGACCAGATTGACAGTGAAAAATCAGACACTTAAAAAAAATTTCGAATATCTCTTTGTCCAAGGATTAGTTTTGCTTCTCATCAGACACAATAGTAATGCTCTTCTAGGACTTGACTGCATTAATGAAATATTTCTTACAGCTAAATTTAAAGCAAGCATTAAAGACTTTAATGTCTTTGGCTTAATAGATTGGCGGAGAAGGCAGAGGGTTGGGTTGTTTTACCTCTGAGCGGCACTTTTTTGCACACCATGGGCTAAATTGCCAGGTCACATGGACCCCGAAGGCTCAGAGAAGGTTGGAGGAGGGGACCCACTGGAACAGCTGTTGGGAGACAGATGGTAACCTCCCGTCAAGGTCATCCAGCGTGTTCTTTAACGTGCACAGGATATGGCTCTCCCGCACACGGAGCCACGGCTTAACGTCCCATCCGACGGACGGCGGCCTTTTCAAGCCCATCGGTGTCCCCTACTGACCGTGGGCAGGGCGGGGAAATTGTGCGGAGATAAATTTCAACGCTGACCCAGCTGTGACTCGAACCTCGGAACTACAGATTACGAGCCTGGCGCGCTACCGACTGAGCCACCCCCGCCCCGAAGGCAGAGTGAGCGTAAGGAGTTGTGTCAGAGAGTACCAGAGAGCTGTACCAAGAGTTTTGTGTGGGAAGAAGAGGCAAGTGCACAGATATTGAGGATTGGGTTATTTTTGCTCTGAGTGGCACTTTTTTGTACACAATGGGCGAAATGGCCAGGTCACATGGACCCCGGGTCTCAGAGAAGGTTGGAAGAAGGGCACCGACCGGACAGCTGTTAGGAGGCAGATGGCAGCCTCCCGTCAAGGCTATCCAGGCCACGGTGCAGAGGTTGCAGAGAAGAATTTCAACGCGCTAGCCCAAATGGGACTCGAACCTGGAAACTGCAGTTTACGAGTTTGGGACGCTACTGACTGAGTCACCCCTGCTCAGAGATTAAGAAGTAACATGGTAAGGTTACTGAAGGTTATTGAAAGAGTGAGAGAGAATTATGTCATCACAAGGTGGGTTGAGCATTTCAGTTAGGTTTAAACAATGGGGTTAGTCTACTCCCATTGTTTGTAGTAGTCCAGTAGCAATTTAGCACTGATACTGGAGTTCGACAAGGGTGCATTTTGTCCCCTTTTCTCTTCAGTTTGGTTATTGATTATGCTGTGCGGAATTCACTGCAAGGGGAGGATTTTGGGCTGAAATGGTCTAGAGATCTGAAAATTTCTGATTTAGAATATGCTGATGATTTGGCCCTTTTGGCAAATGATGTTGATGAGATGAATTCCTTCATTATATCTGTTCATGAGAACTGTTCAGAGAGAGAAAAATAGAGTAGGTTCGGTGATGAACAACAAGAAAATTGAAGTGATAAAAATTGGCCAAGCAGATGATGTTTCAGTTGCTATGAACGGATACACTCTTGAGCAAGTGTTTCAGATTATCTCGGGAGATATGTAACAGATACCAGTGATGTGCGGCATGAGATTAATAGAAGAATGGAATTGCAGCTGGGAATTTAGAGAATCTATGGCGAGTGTGAAAAAGATAGGTGTATACTCCTTAAGAATGATAGGCGTATACCACAAAAGACTAAAGTTAGTTAAAGTAGTGAAACAAGTACCCTTAACAAGATAATAGAAAAGTTGAAGCCTTTGATAATAATTGCTTGCGCATTAGGTCGTTTGACCTTGTAAGTAATGATGAGGTTAGGCAAAGGAGTCGGCAACCTCCTTTGAGTTGCATATTGTGCAGAGAGAGATGTGTTGATTCTCCATGCATAACTTTAGATTAGAGAATATGGTTATGAATCCTAAATGCCTAAAGGCCACAGAAAGATGGGTAGACCTAGGATACGGAGGGCAGACAATGTCAAATAGGACCTCGTTAGAATTGATCTACAGTGGTCAGGTGCAGCAACTGTAACTCAGATCATACATGATGGGAACTAAATTGTACAGTCAGGTTGGACCTCCGTAGCCCATGGCTGCTTGAAGGTTCTGTATGCAACGAAATTAATCAAAATCGCAAATAAGAATATAATTTCGTGTCTACTATTTCGCTGATCAACACCTGTGCTAACAATCATTGCTATAAAAAAACTTATATGCTGTGTATTTCTATGTTATCTCTGTAAATCTAATATGTAATATAAACAACCTAGAAAAGCTTAGCTTGTGCGTTGTTTACAGGAAAAACATACGTATATTTATTTATAAAATAAATTTAAAGTTAATAAAGCGATGGATACGACCATTCTCGAATCTCGCACTATCTGCGGATCACGAGCAGTTAGCACGGACGACAATCTCTGACGAAGCTTGATGGTACAAGGAGGGCGTAGGGGGTGTCCGATTCTGAAAGAAAATCTGAAAGAAAATCATCGACTGATGGATGCTTCATTTTATACTCGAAGTCCCTCAGAACTGCTTTGTATATAAGGCAACAATATAGGCTTCCCTTCCTCTTAAACCTCAAACTCTTTTCCATAAACGGATCGGCAGTCAATGTCATTTCTCACAATTTACATGATATTTTTTATCTCCCTTCCATTCATCCTGGAGGATGCGTGGAAGATGATGGAGAGTAGCTTCGTCTACTCCCCACCTTCTTCTTCTCATCTTTCTCAACCTCAATGGAAGTTTACTTTAAAAAATCTATTTTTTAGAGGAGACCCATAGACGCTCTAGATTAAATATCGTGATCGTATGATTTATTAACCATAGAAACTAAAATTCACTCTTAAGTAGGGATTAGTGTACCCTGAATTTTTGAAATTCTAGCAGGCTTGGGTTGGGTTGTTTTACCTCTGAGCGGCACTTTTTTTGCACACCATGGGCTAAATGGCCAGGTAACATGGACCCCGAAGGCTCAGAGAAGGTTGGGGGAGGGGACCTACTGGAACAGCTGTTGGGAGACAGATGGTAGCCTCCCGTCAAGGCCATCCAGCGTGTTCTTTAACGTGTACAGGGTATGACTCTCCCGTACACGGGGCCACGGCTTAACGCCCATCCGACGGACGGCGGCCTTTCCAAGCCCAACGGTGTCCCCTACTGACCGTGGGCAGGACGGGGAATTTTGCGGAGATAAATCTCAACGCTGACCCAGCTGGGACTCGAACCTGGGAACTACAGATTACGAGCCTGGCGCTAACGACTGAGCCAACCCCGCCCTTCTGGCAGGCTCTTAATATTTTGAAATTCGAAGTGTTTTCTTTTTATGTCATTTACAAAACAACCCCCCTCCCTTAAAATCGAGATAATGTGTTCACTTTATCGTCTGTCTATAGACATTCAATTTTTTTTATCCACCTCACACAAAAGCTGCAATTGCGTTCTCTAAGAGTGATGAAATTTGAAAATCGCACAATTCAAACGATTATTGGAAACGATTACTTATACTAGAAATTTTGATGGTGGAATATTTCCCAAATGTTACATGTGCACTAATGAATTGACTCCTAAACCCCAGGGAGGAGAAACGAAAGTTTCTTTTTTCTTTTAAGAGATTATTTTAGAGACAAATTAAAAATTCTTTTTTGGGATGGATAAGTATTAATGAAATATTACGATTTACACTTTCTGAATCTCTCAAAAGTTTAAACTGCGCCTTTCAACGGTGAAAAAATTTGAAAGCTGCAAAGTTTTAAACTAATATTCTAAACGAAATATCTGTATATGGTAGAAATTCGTTATTCCGCTGATGGAATGGGGAGGTCGCGAGTTTCGTATTTGGCAGCAATGAATGTTCGCATTAATCAGGCTGAGGGGAGAAATGCGGTTTTTTTTGTTCTAAAAGATAATTAGAAAATTTCTTTTTTTACTTCGATTGGATATAATAAAATATTATAATTCGAATTTTTAAAATTTTTAGGTAGTTTCAATTTATTTGTTAGAGGCACTAAATATGGCAAAGACGAAACTTTTTACGAATATTGCAAGTGATTTATTTTTGGTAGAAATGAGAAATTCCGCTTGTAGAGTGGTAAGAGATATTCCGCTTGTAGAGTGGTAAGAGATATTCCGCTTGTAGAGTGGTAAGAGATATTCCGCTTGTAGAGTGGTAAGAGATATTCCGCTTGTAGAGTGGTAAGAGATATTCCGCTTGTAGAGTGGTAAGAGATATTCCGCTTGTAGAGTGGTAAGAGATATTCCGCTGACAGCAACAATCTGTTCCCTTTTCCCAGAGAGTGTGAGAATATCAGCTTTTTAAATTTGAGGAATCAAATCTAATACTTTTTATGTTGTATAAGTTCTAATAATTTTTCCCTCCTTTACCCTTATTAGTTTTCTGAAGGGGGAGGAGCACGGCCACCTTGTCCCCCTCTAGATCAAATCCTGGTTTGAATTTAAATTTTTAAGAGTGAAAAAATAGGTAAACCAAAAATTTCATCCTCTTTGAAAACGAGATTCTTATATGCACCAGAGGCTTTGTTGTTGGGTTGTTTTACCTCTGAGCGGCACTTTTTTGCACATCATGGGCTAAATGGCCAGGTCACATGGACCCCGAAGGCTCAGAGAAGGTTGGGGGAGGTGACCCACTGGAACAGCTGTTGGGAGACAGATGGTAGCCTCCCGTCTAGGCCATCCAGCGTGGTCATTAACGTGCACAGGGTATGGCTCTCCCGCACTCGGGGCCACGGCTTAACGTCCCATCCGACGGACGGCGGCATTTCCAAGCCCATCGGTGTCCCCTACTGACCGTGGGCAGGGCGGGGAATTTTGCGGAGATAAATCTCAACGCTGACCCAGGTGGGACTCGAACCTGGGAACTACAGATTACGAGCCTGGCGCGCTACCGACTGAGCCACCCCCGCCCCACACCAGAGGCAATATATGTTCTTCTTATTTTTTAGATAACATGGCCTATATTTACAGGAGCAAGGTGCTAGTTAAAAAGTTCAAAAGCAAACAGTTTTACGCAGTTTATTCTTTTTCCGTTTATGATCCATTCGAAATGAGTCAGCTGTCGATTCGCTGTGCTCGATGATCCTTATTCAATCTGTGGCACATTCAACTTTAGATTTTTTATTATTCAAAACAGTGGGAAAGTGCCGCCAAAACAATAATCTGATGGAGAAATTATGAAATATTTCCCAGAATTTTAATTAAAAAAATGCAACGCGCAATTTGATCACGGAGGTCGGGGTCCCAAATTCTACTCTGTAACAGACAGCATAGAAAAACATCATTTACAAAACTGTAAAGACATCATCGACTTAGATAATAGCAAAACTCTCTAGCTATGAAGCAGGTTGTTGGGTTGGGTTGTTTTACCTCTGAGCGGCACTTTTTTGCACACCATGGGCTAAATGGCCAGGTCACATGGACCCCGAAGGCTCAGAGAAGGTTGGGGGAGGGGACCCACTGGAACAGCTGTTGGGAGACAGATGGTAGCCTCCCGTCAAGGCCATCCAGCGTGTTCTTTAATGTGCACAGGGTATGGCTTTCCCGCACACGGGGCCACTGCTTAGAAAACGCATATAATATAAATAAAAATGAAAAATAAATAAATATAATAAAAATAAAAATAAAATATAAATGCTTTTAGCACACGCTCCCATCCGACGGACGACGACCTTTCCAAGCCCATCGGTGTCCCCTACTGACCGTGGGCAGGGCGGGGAATTTTGCGGAGATAAATCTCAACGCTGACCCAGTGGGACTCGAACCTGGGAACTGCAGATTACGAGCCTGGCGCGCTACCGACTGAGTCACCCCCGCCACCAAAAGAGGGGGAGACTTAGGATGCGGTGGGCCGACAATGTCAAACAGGACCTAGTTAGAATTGGTGTGCAGTGGCCAAATGCAGCAGATATACAGCTCAGGACAGATGTGCTTCGAGGACTCAATTGCACGGTCTGGTTGGACCTCCGTAGCCCATGGCTGCTCGAGGATGATGACGATGTCAGGGAAACGATCATATATATCAGTTCTCACTTCTGCAGCACTCATATCAACAGCATTTCTATTCCTACTAAAAACAAGATCGAGACATGAAACAAGAGCACTTGTTTTTCTACTCTCACTAGTTATGTAGGATTGGAATCCCTGAGATGAGAGTAGATATACATATTCATTTTAAATAGTAAATCAGTATTGAGATCACCGGTTAGAATTACATTTCTGCTTTTAATTCATTTTAATACAGTACCCAGTTACTGAACAAACTGATGATTGGATCTATTTTAAAGCAAGCACATAGAAATCTTATTTACCTATAGACAAACATAGAGATTCAGCTGTTACTGGGCGAGGGTGGCTCAGTCGGTAGCGCGCCAGGCTCGTAATCTGTAGTTCCCAGGTTCGAGTCCCAGCTGGGACACTGTTGAGCTTTATCTCCGCAAAATTCCCCGCCCTGCTCGCGGTCAGTAGGGGACACCGCTGGGCTTGGAAAGTCCGCCGTCCGTCGGATGGGACGTTAAGCCGTGGTCCGTGTGCGGGAGAGCCATACCCTGTGCACGTTAAGGAACACGCTGGATGGCCTTGACGGGAGGCTACTATCTGTCTCCCAACAGCTGTTCCAGTGGGTCCCCTCCCCCAACCTTCTCTGAGCCTTCGGGGTACCTGTGACCTGGCTATTTAGCCCATGGTGTGCAAAAAAGTGCCGTTCATAGGTAAAACAACCCAACGCATTGAGAAAAAAATTCCCAGAGGTGCTCCTAAATCAGAAATATTTGCCTGTCCACCCATTGAATTGGGTTTCTTAGATGATCAATAACGTATACTACGCAGGATGTTCTCTTAAAATTAAAACTATTTCAGATTTAAGTCACCGCTGACTTTCATCTTCAATCAATCCATTTGGGAAAAACTAACGAAATTGCTGATGCGTTGCTGCAGTAGCTTATGAGGCATAAGTCTTCCAAATGCAACTTAAAATAATGGATTTTTATGCAGAATGACGTAAATGGCAACTTAACAAGTTAAAACTAAAAACTTCTTTCGCGAAACTTGTTATCAAAAAATTTAAAAAAAGTGTTTCTCTGAAGTCACGTCGCCACTAAGCTATTTTCCTTGAGTGAAGATTTCAATGAACTTTGTCAGTTCAGCGCTTCACTGAAGCGAAATCTCATTGAGAGGAAATTCGGAAAAAGAAGCAGAAAATTAATGAATAATCAAGTGAGTCAGGCGCACAGTGTACGATGAATCTGAAAGACTCCTGACAGAAATTTTTGTGGAGAACCTCAGCACGAGAGAGTCAATAGATCAGCTGCATTATTCCAGAAGTTCAGTAAAATCCCTTGGACGTATTATGAAACTCTCATTTCAGTTTTTCTCTTTGGAAGAGTAAACGTCTGATTTTGCAGAATTGCATGCAATTTGCGAAGGCCATTTTCATCTTGAAAATTTATTTTATCAATTCTACAGCAAACATTTTGCAAAAATATATGAATAATACCGTTGAATAAAACTTCGTAAGTCTAGCATTTTCTTGTATTATTAATTATATTATTTTTAACATTTCTGTTTTTATCTTTGTAGTTGCTGTTGTTAGTTTATTTTAGCTTATTGCAGTTTGTTCTTTTCACTAATTAAAGCTAATTAACCACTTCCCTTCCTCTCCAATATTCTGAGGCTTTATCTCCCTCTACATAGGGGGCGGGGGTGGCTGAGTTGGTAGCGCGCCAGGCTCGTAATCTGTAGTTCCCAGGTTCGAGTCCCAGCTGGGTCAGCGTTGAGATTTATCTCCGCAAAATTCCCCGCCCTGCCCACGGTCAGTAGGGGACACCGATGGGCTTGGAAAGACCGCCGTCCGTCGGATGGGACGTTAAGCCGTGACCACGTGGGCGGGAGAGCCATACCCTGTGCACGTTAAAGAACACGCTGGATGGCCTCGACGGGAGGCTACCATCTGTCTCCCAACAGCTCTTCCAGTGGGTCCCCTCCCCCAACCTTCTCTGAGCCTTCGGGTCCATGTGACCTGGCCATTTAGCCCATGGTGTGCAAAAAAGTGCCGCTCAGAGGTAAAACAACCCAACCCTCTACATAACACCTTTCATCACAAAAAAAATCTCCTTTGATCAACAAAAACTAAAGTTTTTTTAAAGGTATCATAAAGCATATTATAATATACTCTCCTTTAAATACTAGTAATGTGCATAAGGTTTCCTAATATATGAAACAAAGAACAATTTATTATTATTTAATAACAATAAATTACTCCTCAAGCAGCTGCTTGCCCAGAGGTCTGACAGGAGCCTGTCAGTTTAATACCCCATAGATGAGATCAGTGAGAAATGAAATCAACAAAAAGACAGCACAAATATTAGTGCCTAAACCATGGGCTCGATTACAAATCCATATGACCAGTAACCAATCGCATTAACCACTCGGCCACAGGGACAGGCTACCGATTTTATAATATCCAGTGGTTAGCGCGCTTGGCTACTGATCTATGGGACCTGGCTTCGAGCCCCGGGTAAGGCATGGCTGTTTGTGTTGTTTTCTGCTGAGGTCCTGCCATCCTCTCAGATCTTCTACTATGGCATATAAACTGACAGGCTCCTGTCACGAAAATAACCACATATTTCTTCCTAACACCTGTAAATACAACTGATGTTGAGGATTTGTCAGGATTTGATGGCTTTTTAATCTATTAGGAAACGATTTTATTCAAATACCTGTTATATGTCGTCATTTTTTTCCTACAATAAAGAATTTTTCCTTGATATTTTAAAACAGATTATTATTTTCCCCATTTTCAAAGAGGGTAATGTAAAAAGTTAAGAAATTATAGGCCTATTGCTTTGTTTGATGGCAATTTCTAAAAATTTCATAAAAGTAGTTTGCTTAAATTGTAATAATATTCAGAAAGTAAATTTCCTTTAATTCCAATCAATTTGGCTTTGGAAAAATTTCGGAAAGGATGATCATTGTTGAGTTAAAGAAATAAAATGTGATAGTCATCATGCATTAACGATATTTTACACATAGAGAAAGTACACTGGTGGAAATTGGAAAAAGGACACCCAGAAGAAATTCCTTTAGGAACGTCATATTCTAATATGTTAATAGTTAAGGACAACAGAAACCGTGATCCAAGATTGAAAATAATGGGATGAAATAATGACGTCACTGAGGACGACAACATGCAAATGTATGCAGTGCGTATTTAAGGACTAGAGCGTGAAGAAAGAAGTTATTAATCTTGTGTCATGTTGTTCCGTGCTCTTTAAAGAAGCTACCATGCCTGGACGACTCAGGCGCGCAACATTTGTTCAGTTAACGGAGTTTGAGCGAGGTCGTCTTCGGGAAGCAGGTGGACGAGAGGTATCGGCAGTGGTTCGATTGTGGCGTCGATGGTCAGAAGAGCATTCGTACACTTGCGACGTGGTTCCGAGCAACACAGAATTACTGACGTACGAGAGGATCGGCGTATCAGTAAGGCGGTGGTGGCAGAGGGACGCTACGGCGTTGTGAATTGGATCCTCTGTCGTACCAAGGGAGTCTACAAAAATGATACACAATCATCTTTTGGAAGCAGGACTACCGGCAGATGTGCCGCTGGCACGGTTACCAGTGTCACCTCGTCACTGTCGAGCACGTTTACAGTGCTGTCAAGAACGAGTTCATTGGAGGGACGAATGACAGTCTGTGATTGAAGTGATTGAAGGCGATTTTGCTTAGGAGAATCTGATGGTCGTTTACGCTTCTGAAGGCGACAAGTAGAGCGGCTTCTTCCATCGTGCATCCGCCAGCGACACACAGGGCCCACGCTGGGCATCATGGTGTGGGGAGCGATTAGCTATCACTCTTGTACGTGTCTGGTGTTTGTAGAGGGTACACCGAATAGCAATACGTACGTCAGCGACATCGTACAGCTGGTCGTCCTGCCATATTTGAGTGTAATCTCAAATGCGATATTCCAGCAGGATAACGCCCTTCCACACTCCAGCCGGGCAACTCAACATGCTCTTCGGCAGCGCACCAACTCCTTTGGCCAACATGCTCGTCAGACTTCTCTCCAATGGAGGAGGTTAAACACTTTATTAAAATGTGCCTTCTGTAAAATGGTACACTCGTTAAAAGACACAAAAAACATTGAATCACTTCACACGTTTGATAACTGTTCTTTCTCAACAAATTGTTTCTACTAAATATATCTCATAGATTATGCTTAAATTGTTAATGGTGTTCTTTTTTCAATTTCGATAGTGTATTTGATAATGGAAAATTATTTCAGAAGCTGCAGAGTGCTGGAGTTAAAGCTTTTATTTTAAAATTGTTTAAACTTTGCTTTATTAATAGAATACAAATGGTTCATTCTTAGGGTAATTGGAACAAAAGTGATGTTATTGCTACAAAGCAATCAGCAATCAAAAGAACTGAAGCATCGTGCACCTGATCAGTTTTACCATTTCAGCCTACTCTAGGTATACTCGAAGGCCTTCCTATGAGTAGCCTATTCATAGGCTTTCCTATGATCTTCCTCAGCTGCTCTAAGTGAGAGTTAGTCTCATAAACATTATTTGCGATGAGGCCAAATATTTTCAGATCATCTAAAGCAGGGGTGTTTCACTTTTGTCATTGCCGTCGCAGTATGTGAACCAGAACACGGATACATTATAAGTGATTAAGTGGTATGAAAATATTTGAAGCAACAATGCTGTTTTTTAACACAATTATCTTAAAGTAATCAAAGCATCGTGCAACAAGAACGTGCTTATTGAATTCAGGAGATTCCCTATAGTTTCTGTGTAGAATTAACATAAACTGTTTTAAATCGAATTCTAATTGTCACCCACAGTAAACTAGTAAGACCCTCTACATTTACCACGCAAGCCGAAGAAACTTGCTTGGAGGGGTAATCCATCCTGCTGACAGTGGATTCTACGTTCCTTCTTTAAACAAGAAAGGTGACAAAAAGCTGAATAATTATCGATTTAGTCAGGTATGTTCAGATGTGATCCTTTCTCTCTTATAATTTCATTTTGAGAATGATCAAGTCAGATTTTATATTCTGCATGTTTCTAACTTTGATTCTGCCTACCTCTGTTTCACGATGACTCCACGTTCTTTGATCGATATTTCGTCACAATCTTCAAAGGAAGATAACTTTAGATTTATTTGTTGCTCTGTCTTTCCTTCATCTGCGATGGTCAAAAAAATTAATATTAGAAAAGAAATGGGGGAACCAAAAGCAAAACAATTCTATATTTAATTCTCCACCCCCATTTAGAAAAAAGCAAACTCTGGAGATATTTTTGAGACCCGATTTTTACAGTTATCACTCTTTCCTTTCGCTTCCTTCCAGAAGAGCTGGAAAGCGCATTAAATTTATTTTATTCCATTTGCCGCTTCCTAAACTTTCTCTCCTGTTCACCGGTTCATTTCTGGCTTATTTAAGTATGTGATTATCATAATGGGAATAGCGGAAATGCTTAAGCCTCAATCGAAAAGGGTTTCCAAATAATTAATTCATTTGCTCTTGCCTCACGTTTTACAAGCCATTTATAGCAAGTACCGACTTTTAATGTACGTAGTAAGGCAACGAGAGAATGCCATCGATACTCCGGCCAAAAGATACCTTCAATGGTCTTTACCTCTATTAGTTTCTCCTTGGAACCCCCAAGAGCATCTTCTTCGGCTTCAGATGATGTTTTGATTACGACTTTTCCACCTCAGTGATGCATGGAAGGAGGCGCTGTCATGACGACCATCTGAACCTCTTCGAAGAACGACTTTCCTCTGACTCAGCTGAGAGGAAGAAGTGTGTGTGTGGGGGGGGGGGGGGGGGCGGGGAGTATAGATCCAGAAGGTAATCAATTGTTCGTATTTTCAAGAATTACTTCTCTTTAAACTGCATTTAATACACGTAGCAGAAGACAAAAGTCTCACAGTGAGCGGAGAAAATTAGCTATTGGTGAAGAACTTTTCGGACGTGGTAAAGCGATCGATTAATTTGCCATTAACATCTCGAGATTAAAGTGGTGCTTATTTATCGAGAGAGAAAGGCCCGTCTGGGACGCCTCGTGCTAAGAGGAGGGGGTCGACGATGGAGATAACAGAGCACACTTCAGGCACACACTCGCGGCAAATATCGGAAAATCGATTTCCTGGGCAATGTTTAGTTCAATTAGAGCAGAGGTCGCTTGATTCAGATCATTCGTCTGATGAAAGCGAACGGAGAACGGAGTCACGAGAGATGCGAAGCAAGACACGTGCTCTGCCGACGATTCATTCTGGATTTTATTGCTGTTGACGAGGAGTGAAATGGGTTTACCTTGTTTCATGTAAACAAAGATCCAGTTCTCCCGTTGTTAAGAGGAACTTGTGGCTAATCAGGCACTTACTCATGGCATGGAAAAACACCTCCGAATTAACCACATCAGAAACAAATAGAAACAAATGCAACAATCGATTTTGTACAACACTTTCTTATTTTAAAATCTGGTTAGTTTTTCTGGAACATTTTTGAGAGCTGTAATGTGAACTAATTAACTCGTTTTCTGTATAGTCTTGATACACATGGAGAGTCTTTAATGCATAGTAGTAACATGAGTGATAATAATTTACAATAACGTATAAAATATATCAATTGTAATATATATTAGTAGCACACTACTACCTACCAAAACATTAGAGAATTTCCATCTTGTATCAATGTGAATCTAACTTCGAAGCTCTATAACAGTGTCTCGCAAACTTTTTTACTCTGCGGCACACGGAATCTAATTTTTTTCCGCGGCACACTGAATCTATTTTTTTTTCCGCGGCACACCTAAAAAAGAATTTTTGATGTTACGTAAAAAGAGGAAAATTGAAGTTTCGTTAAATGCAATTTATTTAAAATTTAGATATGAACATATTTCAATGGGATGTATGAGCTTGCTTCTGCGAACAAATTTGCATTATTCTTGGCTCAAAAGCTTGATAAATACTTACAAGATCCCAGTTGATAAAATCTGAAAGATTTTTATTAAAGCACGTCGATAGCACGTCGATATTAAAGCACGTCGATAATACAAGTCAAGTCAAAATGAAATCTTTCGAATATCTAGTGTCAATTTGAAAATCTCTCGCGGCACACTACTGTGCCGCGGCACACAGTTTGCGAGACAACTGCTCTATAACTTCTAAAATATGCATTTAATGAAAACACGTAACTGATAATAAATTAAAATTCATAATTAAATCTCTATTTTGAACATTATTTTCACAGCATTTAAAGAGATATGGAAGTTGGAATATTTAAAAACAAATTAACTTGTTTTATAAAAATCATTTACAATTGTTCAATATTTAAAAAATAATTGCGCAAACTTCTAAAAGGTTTATGGTTTTTTAAAGGTGTGAAATATTAAATTTTAATTAAATTCTGAGGTAACATCTTGTGACTCATTACTGTTGTGAAAGTAGGCCCTAGTAGGTACAACTCTTCAAATATCGTTGAAAATTCAGATTTAAATTGATTTGATTGTAATCTCTTTTAAAACCATTTATTTATTCAATTTCGAAATTAAAATAACGTTTTTACAGATGTCTCACAAAGCAAACAGCTTATTAGAGAAGAGAAAACTACTTTGGCAAAATGTTTTACACCCTGTTTGTGTCTTCAGAATTTCTAATCTTAATACAGTTTCATCTTGTTGCATTTATTATACTATTTTACTATTTCACTTGAAAACTTCAACACTGAATAATTTGCTCTCTTTACTAAAATGTTCACACTTTATTTTTCATTTCTAATATTTCTTATCACATTGCGATTTTTCCATTTAGCTACTCAGGCCCCGATTTTCCATTAGGTGCGTTTGGCACCAGCCTAGGGACGTCATCATTTCAGTGGCACAATTTGTTTATTTAAGTAACAATAAAATTATGTCTTTCTTCACTTAACTAGTTGCAAGTATCCACAGAGAACGATTAATCTCTTTTCAAAGGACTGTCTCTGCTGATAATCGAAAAAGAGTTCTTAAAAAATATGGTATAGTGCGATTAGACAGTTTATTACCAAACGTATAGTATGATACTTCCATGATTTCTGAAAGGAAAGCAACATTCAAAGCTCCCTAACTGAAAATAAGCTGCTTTTACACAAAACGTGTTGCAAAGATGATTTGAAAATCTCAAATTTATCCAAATTTCGATTTTAGAAAATATTAATTTATTATTTAAAGTGTTATTGAAACTGAAATATTTGACAGCAGATGCTGCTGTTCTATTCATCCTAAATTCTGTTTCAAAATTTATGCAAAACGGAAGACGTTGTCCATGCTTCTAAAATTATATTTCTTTTAGTAAACAAGTTGTTATAATTTTAAGGTAAATTTGTAGGTGTCCCGTGACCGAGTGGTTAGTGTTCTTGGCTAGTGATCAGAAGGACATGGGTTCGAGCCCCGGGTTAAGGCATTAATGGTTGTGTTGTTTTTCTGCTGAGGACCCGCCATCCTCACAGATATTCTACTATGGCGTATACTCAGACCTCTGTCGCAAGCAGCTGCTTGCGACAGAGGTCTGAGTATACGCCATAGTAGAATATCTGTGAGGTCTGAGTATACGATTTCATTCATTGAGGGGGGAGGATTGATTTCATTCATTTATTTAAAAATTTGTAGAGTAGTAAACTGAAGTTAACTGTTTCAATCTCCAAAACTCTTTAAATAACAAATATTGCTCAAATTAAGAAGTTGTTTTGTATCTGAGTGATTTACTTGAATATTAGTGGAATTTCTTTTTTAGGTTTTTCCGTTTTCATGTAACACTTTATTAGAAAACGCTGAATTCAAAATTAGCTAGTTTTGAAAAGTATTCCATTCGTACTACATCAAAATCTCCTAATATATTTGATAATTTAGTGTAATTTGTTTATCCCAGAGCAAAAGAAACTAGAAAGAAAAAGGTTAAAATTTCAAATGATTATTTTGACTTTTAAATATGTAATTTTCAAAGTTGTGTGGTATACAAAATGTTATTTTAGTAAATTAATTTTACTATTTATTAATAAAACCATATTAAAAATTCCACATCCATTTCTATTACATTGTTTCCATTTTTCATGCATTTTTGGCACGACATTGAAAATATACTGTACCTATGGGCCCACTATCACTTCATGTGCCTAGGGATGCGTGTGGTGTAATCCCAGTCCCCACCTTCAGCACTAAACAATTTGTTAGTATCTGTTAATTTTCTAATTCATTTTTAAAGATCTATTTAATTCATGTTTTAATTCTTTAAAAGAACTTACGGCTAGCAGTTCCCTTGGCAAGAGATTTAAAATATATGGAATTTTGTAGCAACTTCTGTAATTATTTGTAAAGTTCGATAGTTGAAAATATATTTTTTTCTTAAACCTTGTGTTACACCCACTAATACATTATCATGCTGGACTTTCATTTGGGGTATGTTGTCCAAAAAATTGCATATAACTTTGTTATATTTATGTATGCTCTGGTAAGGTGAAATATCTAATTAAATAACTCTGTCTTGGGCTGTAGTTAGATGTATAGGTCTTTAATTGATATAAAATTTTAAGCTACTGAGGACTGAATACGTTCTATTTATCAAATATTTAAGTTGGTTGTACCATGTATATTTATGGCCTAATTTAACACGAACTCATAAATTGATTTTTAAAGCATAATGCATGTTTATTATGTTTAATAAATATATACACATATATTTATAAATTATATCGTAGTTTATTTAACTTCAAAGCACAAAGGTTTAAGGTGTCCCAGACTTTCTTAGTATGAGAGATCGACCGGAAGGTACTGTCGAGTTGTCATCCGAGATATATTGTATTATATGGACTCTGTCAATTTTGATGAAGCTAAAGTTTTCTAGCTCAGAAATGGTTTCCGTTTTTTGTGTTTCCACTTTAATTTATGTTTTAATTTTTATGTTATTGTTAATTTTGAAATCAGATGAATGAAAAGTCATTCATTTCATTTTATTGCTCTTTAGAAAAAGTTTGTTACAGTTTAAACATCGTTTAATAATATTATTGTCTTTTCATATATGTTTTATCGTATCTTCTTCCTATTTATTGAATTAACTAAAATAAATCATCGGCATAAAGAAACATGTTTTTTATGATAGTTTCAGTATTGTTAATCATTTATGTAAATCAAAACTAAAAGCGGGCCTAAAATATATCCTAGAGGAACATCATATTTAACATCACACTTTCCACTGCAGGTGTTGTTAAGTTTAGTTACTGTAAATCTATAAAACCAGTGAAGTGCAATGCATCTAATTCCATAGCTTTCCAATTTCTGTAAAAGAATGTCATGATCCAAAGTGTAAAATGTTTTCTGAAGTCTAGATATACTGGAACTGGTCTGTCACTTCGATTTAGTGCCATGCAGACTAAATAAAAAAAAAACAATACTTTTCCCCTTTAATTGATTGTGTTCGTTTTTTGAATATTGATCGTAGAATTGCAATTTTAAACTCAGCAGGGAACTGTACCAGTGGAAATACTCTCTTTAACCGTATCTTTTATGACATCATCTAATACCTCGATACTATTTTTAATGTGTTTAATGTGTATATTGTCATGTCTAGGGGATTTGTAATCACTTAAAAGTTTTGAATATATTCAAATATCTGACCTATTTGAAGGATTTATATAAATAGAGATTTTATTTGTAATGTTATTGTTTATTTCAAATTCAGCATCAGTTTCTCTTACATGCAAATCAGCGAGCAATATTCATTATTAAATTTATTTGCAATGTGTAAAGGTGTTAATCATTTAGACATATTCTTAATGATAGTTACGCCAATAGATCTTGTATTTTTTTTCTCTAGTGCTTGATGGATAAATCCCCATGCTTGCCTCATATTAAAAAACGAATATATGTATAACACAGTGCTGCACAAATCGAAGATATATAAATATATATATAACGCTATTACATCTTAAAGTCATTTTAGCAATTGTTGCTTCAGTGCAATATCAAAGTTTTACTCCTCAAATGTGTGACACAGTGGTGCATGGAATTACTGAGCAGAATCTGAAAAGTGTAAAAAAGCACCATTGGCGATAGGCAATCAGCGAGCGACTCGACACACGTGAACGCCAATAATAACTTTTGGAAGCGTGAACAGAAAAAGCGAACCACCTAAACATATGTATCGCAATGCAGAGTAATTTTATGACAATTTGTTTACTTTTATCCAATTGCTATTGATCATTCCGGTGAAAATTAAAGGGAAAAACTTTCAATTGTAAGCATAGCAACAATTGATAGAGGAAGGGTTAGGTTGGGTTGTTTTACCTCTGAGCGGCACTTTTTTGCACACAATGGGCTAAATGGTCAGGTCACATGGACCCCGAAGGCTCAGAGAAGGTTGGGGGAGGGAACCCACTGGAACAGCTGTTGGGAGACAGATGGTAGCCCCCGTCAAGGCCATCCAGCGTGTTCTTTAACGTGCACAGGGGCCACGGCTTAACGTCGCATCCGACGGACGGCAGTCTTTCCAAGCCCATCGGTGCCCTCTACTGACCGTGGGCAGGGCGGGGAATTTTGCGGAGATAAATCTCAACGCTGACCCAGCTGGGACTCGAACCTGGGAACTACAGATTACGAGCCTGACGTGCTACCGACTGAGCCACCCCCGCCCCTGATAGAGGAAGGGCATTACATTATAATAGTGTTATGTATTTATATATCTTCGAATTGTCTCACATCATTTCTTTTTAACATGGCTTGTTCTGTGTGATTTTTTTTGTGATTTTTGATTTTCGCTGTAATTGTGTAATTTTCTACACACATTTTCATACAGTGGCGAGGGTGACTCAGTCGGTAACGCTTCTGCTCATAATCTGCAGTTCCCAGGTTCGAGTCCCATCTGGGCCAGGGTTGATATTTATCTCCGCAGCACTCCCCGCTCCGCCCAAGGTCAGTAGGGGGACACCGATGGGCTTGCAAAGGCCGTCGTCCGTTGAATGGGACGTTAAGCCGTGGCGCCGTGTGTGGGAGAGTCATACCTCTGTATGTTAAGGAACACACTGGATGGACTTCACGAGAGGCTACCATCTATCTCCCAACAGCTGTTCCAGTGGGTCTCCTCACCCAACCTTCTTGAGCCGTCGGGGTCTTTGTGACCTGGCCATTTAGACCATGGCTTGCAAAAAAAGTGCCGATCAGAGGTAAACAAAAAACCCAAAACCATTTTCATACCTAGCACCATTTGTGCTATATTTGTATTTAATCCAAACCTTATCTCTATGCTCCATTAAATTGATAATGCCCATTGTGATCCACTTTTTAGTAACATTACGGGTATTTATTTACATGTTCTATTTTCTTTTTATGTGGTTTTCAATTTTTCTCCAAAATTTTAGTGTATTTCTTTTTTTTTTAAATTTCGCAGTTGGTATTTTCGTTTGCATTCTGTGAATTTTTAATATACGAATATACAGTATAGATCAATCCGTTAAGCTTATTCTCCCTTTCGATATTTTTATGCTCATAATACCAGTCAATTCCCGTTGTTTTTACATCGGTTGAGACTTTTTCATACATTTTCTTATCTGTTGATCGCAATATAGCTGAATGATATAATGATCGACGATTTTACTCAGTGAAATCACTTACTTAAACAAAATTTTTCCATCTAATTTTACATTTATGTGGTCGATGCTTGAGCGGCATAAATTATTACTGACTACTTCTTCTCTAGTTACTTCTGTAATTAACATATCATATCCCATTTCAACTAAAAGATTTACATACATTTTTAAACAAGTTTTTCAACTTTCAGTACATCAAAATTAAAAAATCTCTAACTAATATTTGATTATGTGTTTTAACATTATGATCTAACCATTAATGGAAATGAATTATAATAAACGGTTTATATCTGTGCTTGATGACAGACCAGTAACATCTCAGTGCTTTTTTTAAGTTCCGTATGTTAATATTCATTAAACCTATTTGGATGCTGTTTTTAATTTTTTTTTTAATGAAAGCCATTTTTCTGTTTCGAGGATATTGTTTATGTAAACATTTCTTTTAGTATCTAACTCTAAATAAGTAGGTACTTCACTAATTATAACTTCTCAAAACAAATGATAAATATAAGCTATAGTTTAATTTATCGTAACTCATATTTTAAAAATTATCGAGCTGCGAAGTTAAATTATCAGTTACATTAACATGAAATTCTCTAATGTTTTCGTAGGGCGGTATATAAACAATATATTAATAACAATAGTATAAGAGTAATTTCATTTTCACAGTAAAATATTTTACAATGCAAACTGAAAGCAGCCAAGAATTATCAAGTATGGAATCGTAATTCATCGAAGAGATGAAAGAGAATAATGACACACTTATTAAATGATGCTCCTTAGTTCTACATGTACTGAAAAGTCTCAAAATATTTCTGACATCGATTCTTTCTGCATCACGTGCTTCTGTTTCCTGACATTATTTATGTCATTTCGGCATGAATTTCGGTTCTGCCATTCCATTCTTCTATTTGAATTTCTTTTATTTCAAATTATCTCCATTTGATTCGTTTTTATGTCTTGAAAATTGTCGAAATGTCGTTTCTCAATTTTATCGTTAAAGAAAATCTCAATTGTCATGTCTCAGAAGCACTAAAGATAAGATCAACAAGGACAGTCCTTCTCAGAAGAGGCTTTGATGTCTTTTTTTAATAAACTACTGTGGCTGATGCCCTCTTTTTAATCCTACGTCTACTGCACTAATAATCCAACGTAATTCCAAAATATTTCGCTGAAATATTCAGCGAAATATTCCCAAAAATATTTCGCTGAATGGACATCGAAACGTTAAAAAAATCAGCCAACGGTCCATATTTTGCATTACAGTTGTGGAAAAACACATAGATTGTTTCATGAATAACTAATGCAGGTTTTATATAAAAAAAGTGGAGAGATAAGTGCTTTTTAGTGACTAAAAGTTTAGAATTTTTCAGTAAAATATTGTTTTTAGCATTTAAGACTTACGAGGCAAAAAACATCTGCGAAAACTTTGCGATATTTTCTTTCGAATTGAAAGGACGAAGTTTGGCATTGAAACAATAAACAAAAAGAAGTGATCCTCGTAGGAGAAATAAATATCGAAATACTTGAAAACAGGATTCGAAATCGTCACAAGTTAGAGCAGCAGGTTTTCCGCTTTTTGCTTCTTCGAGTGGGAATTTCAGTTTTTGGCAATGGCTTTATGCCAAGAACATCCGATAGAGATCTAAAAAATGTTTTAAATGTTTCGCTTTTTTTGTGTAACATTTCTGAGAAGTATTTCATGTTTTCATCTAATGTGGGATTACGGTCAAAAAAGCCTCTGCTTTAAAGGGTAAGGAGAGTGAATATTGCTGTAAATAAACATTTGCCGAGCATATTGAGAACCAAAAGAAAAATGCAGAAATATAAAAATAGGACACAATGAAAGATTTTAAAATCTCGAAACGTATTCTCTACCCAGATGTCAGAATAAAATGTATTCTTTGCTCTATCCACTTAAATTGAGCATCCGCTCCACGAGCAAAAGTTTCTTAGCTCTGGAAGGAAATGATGAGAGCAGGGAAGAAAAAGCTTTTCTTGTGATGCCAATTTCGAGGCAAGAGATGAAAGGAGGCAGTTGACGAGAATGATGGGGGTGAATGAAATTCTGCGTAGGAATGAAAAAGCAAAGGACAAGGGACGAACTTCGGAGCAATGAGAAGAAGTAATGAAAGCAAATGCAGCTGGGGATCGACTCGTTTTCGCTCAAAGGGAAGGTGAAGAAGAGGTTCAGTATAAATAGTATTGGATAAGTACAATGGAGTCTGGTGTAGAGATTAGCGTGTTTGTCTGCATATGAAGTTTTTCGGGTTCGAACAGCAACAGACTGCCTCGATTCTTCTTTTTCCCTTCTGCCGAGGAAAAGGATTTTCCTTCTCACTTCTCTGTGGCTTATTTTATTGAGAAGTATTGTAATCGAGAATGGCATCGAAAATCTTGTCATTTTTCCAACATGAAACTTGACGCATGCAGTCAACTGTGTTCAATTAATTGTCTTTCAGAAGAGCAGTAACCTGTCGCTCAATCAGCAATAAAAGGCAACTAATACTGAAAGGTCATTTTTTGCATATTAATGTTTTACATACAAAATCCACATGCAGCCATGGGCTACGGAGGTTCTGACAGACTGTATAATTTTGCTCCCCACAGCTGTCTGTCCTGAGCTACACCTACTGCTTTTGGCCACTCTAGGCCAATTCTAGCAAGGTCCTGTTTGACGTTGTCTGCCCATCGCATCCTCGGTCTCCCCATTTTCCTGAAGCCTTTGGGCACACTGCTCATAATCCCATTTGCCAATCTGGAGCATAGCTACAGTTCGGCAACATGGCCAAACCAATTACCATACTTTAATAAGAGTTTTTAGATCTATTCGGTTTTTATCTCAAGGCAGTGTTGCTGCATAATAGAAATTGACTTCCATCCATTCCGGTCGGACATGCTGTCTACATGAAAGAATCGTATCACAACCTTAAACAGCTGTTGAACTGTCTTCAATACAGCAAGAATGGCTGGCATCTCTGCTGTGACTTGAAGGTAGTGGCTCTGTTGATTGGTCTGCAGCTGGGATATACAAAATACTGCTATTTCTTATGTGAATGGGATAGCCGAGCAAAGACTTTGCACTACGTGAATAGAAACTGACCTCAGAGGAAATCTCTGAAAGTCGGAGAGAAGAATGTGGAACAACCAGCACTGGCAGAAACGCACAAAATCCTGCTAACATCCCTACACATCAAACTCGGTGTGATGGAAAACTTCGTAAAAGCCATGGACCGGACTGCATCAGCTTTCAAGTACTTGACTGACAAATTCCCTCGACTGGGCGAAGCGAAAATTAAAGAGGGAATTTTTGTGGGTCCTCAGATCCACGAGCTGTTCAGAGACCAGATGTTCGACAACCTGCTTCAGGGTGACGAGATATTTTGCAAAAGTCGTAGGCAAGTTTTGCTGTTTCTACATTTAGTAATCTGTAACGATATGAGTTATTAAAATTTCCTAAGTATTTAAAAAATGAGAATTATAATAATTCATTGGTACCAATCAAAGTAAATGAATTTTCCAATTCCATTGGAAAGTGGCAGTGTTGCAAATTCCAATCACTTTATTCTTCTCAATAAAAATTTGGTAACTTTCACATTCAACTACCAAAATTTCAAATTTCTAGCATAAATACATTGATTGTAATATTTGTTTAAAATTTTGGAATTTTTAAAATATTTCACCATTACAGACCGCAATTATAGCATTTGGGATATTTGAAAAGTACAAATCTTAATATTTCATCAATACCTATGCAATCTATAAATAATTTTTAATTTATCTTTATAAACAAACAATTATCTTTTAAAACAAAAAAAACTCACCTTTTCCCACATACACTGGGTTTGAGAGCTCAATTCATTGTTGCCAATGGAAACTTCATGACGTTCACATTCCACCATCAAAATTTAAAATTTCTAGCTTAAATACGTCGTTTGCAATATTCGTTTGAAATTTTGGAATTTGCCAATTTTTCTACCGTTCGAGAGCGCAGTTATAGTTTTCGAAGGATTTAAAAAGTGTGAATCATAATACTTCATCAATTGGTATCTAACTCAAAAATAATTTTCATTTATCTCCAAAAATCAACAATTATCAGTCAAAACTGAAAAGGCGTGTTTTTTTGCCACCCCCTCTGGGTGTTTAAGGGGTCAGCTCATTGTTGGCAATTAAAATTCGTGACCTTCACATTCCACCAGCAAAATCTCAAATTTCTAGCATAAATACGTCGTTTACAACATTCGTTTAGAAATTTTGGAATTTTCAAAATTTTCCACCGTTAGTGGGCGCAATTATAGCTTTAGGGAGATTGGGAAAGTGTACAATGTAATATTTCATCACTACCTATCGAATTCAAAAACATTTTTTAATCAATCTTTCTAAACAAAAAGCTCGATGTCTACAGACGACAAAAGAAAAACGAATAGCTCGTTTTCTTTTAAGACGAGATAAAAAGACAATTGTTCAAGTGATAATTTTGGATGAGTAATTTGATTTAAAATAATTAATTTACAATCGGAAAGAGGTTGACAAAAAAAGTTAACCTATATTTGTGATATTTTTCAGGAATAGTTTTTTTTTAAAAATAGCACTAGAACGAGAAGCTAAAAATAATATATTCAGGTGGTTATTACAGAGGAGGAGCAAAGTAGAATTAAACTAGAAAGAAGCCACTAGAAAAGGCGAACTAGAAAGAAGCCACTAGAAAAGGCGAACTAGAAAGAAGCCACTAGAAAAGGCGAACTAGAAAGAAGCCACTAGAAAAGGCGAACTAGAAAGAAGCCACTAGAAAATTAAAACTAGAAAGAAGCCACTAGAAAAGGAGAACTAGAAAGAAGCCACTAGAAAAGGAGAACTAGAAAGAAGCCACTAGAAAAGGAGAACTAGAAAGAAGCCACTAGAAAAGGAGAACTAGAAAGAAGCCGCTAGAAAAGGCGAACTAGAAAGAAGCCACTAGAAAAGGCGAACTATAAAGAAGCCACTAGAAAAGGCGAACTAGAAAGAAGCCACTAGAAAAGGCGAAGTAGAAAGAAGCCACTAGAAAAGGCGAACTAGAAAGAAGCCACTAGAAAAGACGAACTAGAAAGAAGCCACTAGAAAATGAGAACTAGAAAGAAGCCACTAGAAAAGGAGAACTAGAAAGAAGCCATTAGAAAAGGCGAACTAGAAAGAAGCCACTAGAAAAGGCGAACTAGAAAGAAGCCACTAGAAAAGGCGAACTAGAAAGAAGCCACTAGAAAAGGCGAACTAGAAAGAAGCCACTAGAAAAGGCGAACTAGAAAGAAGCCACTAGAAAAGGCGAACTAGAAAGAAGCCACTAGAAAAGGCGAACTAGAAAGAAGACACTAGAAAAGGCGAACTAGAAAGAAGCCACTAGAAAAGGCGAACTAGAAAGAAGCCACTAGAAAAGGAGAACTAGAAAGAACCGGAACACTGCTTTGAGTTTTCTCCTGAAATATGTCGCTAAATAATGCGTTTTAAAAATAGATGAAAAAATAAATAAATGAATAAAATGAAACAGAATATCATCCGATTTAGTTCACTTCAACTTCAGGCATCTCCAGAAAATGTTTTCGTACATCAGGGCCTGCCTAATCTAGTGAAAGGATCCACAAAAAAACTTAAATCACAATCTGCCATTGATCTTCACGCGTTCCTTTTTTTTACGTCTTCTCCACTTACAACTGCTGATCTCTGAGACTTCATTCTGTTGCGACCATTCACTCTGGCTCCAAAGTTTGTTCATTTGCATTGGAGTGCTGACCTTTTTCACACTATTCATATGGGAGAAATTGAACACATTAAGCTCTTACATCGAAGCAAAGTTACGGGGAGTCTGTTATTTGTTCTTTTTAATAATAATTATCTGGAAAAATAAAAAAAAAAGGTTTGCTTTTCCACCCTCTCTGGGTCTAAGGGGTCAACTCATTGTTGGAATGGAAACTATGTGACCTACACATTCCACCACTAAAATTTCAAATCTCTAGCATAAATACATCGTTCGCAATATTTGTTTGAAAATTTGGAATTTGCAACTTTTCCTCTCCGCTAGTGGGCGTAATTGTAGCTTTCTAGTTCGAAAAATGCGTCTGTGAAGTATTATAGATTAGAAGATGCGGAAGTGCGGAAAGTATCGTAATATTTCATCAATACCTATCCAATGCGAAAAGAATTTTTAATTTATCTCTGTAAACAAAAAAGTTCGATGTTTTCTGAGGTCAAAACCCTTACAGTGCACTAAGTTACTGTGAAATAAAGCTGTCGACGAAGTATGGTGGTCCTAGTCGATTTCTTTGAAAACATGGTAAAAAAACGACTCTAGTTTAGTTTTAATTTTTTTTAAAATTTCGCCTCAGAGTTTTCGTTACTCAGATTTAGATATAAAGAATTATATAATCTAAGAGCCACATTAAAGAAAAAACGTCTCCACATTACACCTTTGTGTAGCACTGCCACCTTAAATCATGAGGCACATCTTAAATTTTGATTACTATTTAACGTTCGGAATTCATTGTAAGTTTTTAAATAAAAAGAGCAATATTTTAAACACGTATATTAGTTTGACATTCATAATATAATTAATATTTAATAAATTTGGACGCTGGGCAACTCTATGAGAGAACAGAAATTTTACTATTCTACTAGGATTGGGGTTCTCAACGTGAGGTATGCGGTAAAATATTTTGGGGGTACGCCATCAGAGCTCAAATCTAGCTAGATCTAGTAACAAAGTCAAAATAACCATTGCTATACTATAACTATAGTTTTCTCTCTATACAAGGGGTACGCCACTGTCTTAGGAGATTACTCAATTTTTCAAAATAAGATATATGGACTCTACTCCAATTACATATAGCATACTAAAATCTGGAATAGTTTAAAGAAAATATAAGATTGGTAAAAAGTTTAGAGATCTGATTTTATTTCATTTTTTTTTTGTTTTATATAATCTGTATAAAAAAATCTTGATTTGTTCAATTGATAGTTAGCATGAGTTGTCTAGTTCCATCATTGTTTAGTGCACAAGATGCATTATGGAGTTTAACCATTTAATTCAAAGATTTAACTTAATTAGAATGAAATAATTTAGTTTTTCTAATGCTCAGTTTAATACTATTATTATCAAACCACCTGTCAGAGTAAATGCTTTCATCTCTTTTAACTTTAGAATATCATCAGAAGATTAAATTACACCGGTGTCGTCTGCAAAACTAATAAGCTTACCATTTAGCATCAATGAACACAACTCATTAACATGAATGAGAAACACAATGTCCTTAACATTGCACCACTATTGTCTGAAAATTATTTGCAACATTGCCCAAAGTAACTGCTTTCTGTCTCACGCATACATAAGATGCCAACCATCGATGCTCTTACGGCTATTATATGCCTTTTTTCAATAGCATTTAATGATTAATCGAATTAAAAACCTTTGAATATCCGTTATATATTTTATAAAGTATGTCTCTCCCTCTCTGTCTCTTTGTTCGACCAATTCTCCTCAACGGCCAGAGCTAGGACCACCAAACTTCGTGGGGCGGGGGTGGCTCAGTCGGTAGCGCGCCAGGCTCGTAATCTGTAGTTCCCAGGTTCGAGTCCCACCTGGGTCAGCGTTGAGATTTATCTCCGCAAAATTCCCCGCCCTGCCCACGGTCAGTAGGGGACACCGATGGGCTTGAAAAGGCCGCCGTCCGTCGGATGGGACGTTAAGCCGTGGGCCCGTGTGCGGGAGAGCCATACCCTGTGCACGTTAAAGAACACGCTGGATGGCCTTGACGGGAGGCTACCATCTGTCTCCCAACAGCTGTTCCAGTGGGTCCCCTCCCAAAACCTTCTCTGAGCCTTCGGGGTCCATGTGACCTGGCCATTTAGCCCATGGTGTGCAAAAAAAGTGCCGCTCAGAGGTAAAACAATCCAATCTCTTTCTTTAACTGTTTTCTGTTTAATACATGCATAATTACACATGATTAATAATACACATGATTAGTGCACTGTAAGAGTTTCGACCCCAGAATATTAGACCCTGCCCAAAAGTTGCCGCGAAGCATCTGTCCATTGATAGCTTTGTGTATCAATAACATTTTACTCCCTTCATAACTTTCAACTTTCATAAGGTAGGCGGCAGCAACACCCCCACAGATACGGTGAATTTAAACCCAACCACCACAGCTAGACCCTAAGCAGCAAGACGCAAGTGGTCAACTTGTTTTAATATTTGACACAACAGATTTACTTCGGGTGTATCATTTTTGGAACATATTTCATTTCTGAATAATCCTACGTTCTTGTTTTCGTTTGTGGTCTAAGTGAGAAACCATTTCCGTTCTTGGAGGAAAGAGATAGGCATTGCTTCGGTTAAATGGTCGACTCTTAAGTTAAAACTGACTTACGTATTGTAAGCAGTCAATAAGCTGGGAAAATGTTATCGAGGATTTTTGGATAATGGAGGAAGAGGCAAAATCTTTCCCAACTGACGACGACGAAATAAAAAAGTTCTAATTCAAAGAGATGGTTTTGAATGAAGAAAGCAGGATGGGATCTGCCGAGAAACTGGGTTAGGTTCTTTTATTAGCTCTGAGCGGCACTTTTTTGCACACATTTGGGCTAAATGGCCAGGTCACAAGAATCCCGAGGACTCAGAGAACGTTGGGGGGGGGGGGGGATCCACTATACAGCTGTTAGGAGACAGATGGTAACCTCCCGTCAAGTCTATACAGACTGTTCTTTAACGTTCACAAGGGCATGGCTTCCCCGCCCATTGGGGACGGCGGCTTTCCAAGCTCATCGGTATCCCCTACTGACCGTGGGCAGGGCGGGGAGTTTTGCGGGGGAAGTTTTGCGGAGATAAATCTCGACGCTGGCGCAGCTGGGTCTCCAACCTAGGAACTGCAGATTACGAGCCTGACGCGCTACCCGACCGAGCAACCCTGCTCCCGAGGGAGCTGGTTCGATTGGGAGAAGATTTCCATTAACAATACCCAATTGACATAATATCGCATTTATGCATTTTTCCAGAGATAATGATAGCCTGATAGCTAATGAACTCAATAGCTTCGGCGAGGCATGCAAATATCTCGATTTCATCCAGACTATCGGCAAAGTTACTGAGCGAGCAGAATCGCCTATCACGTGCTTTTCTAGCAGACTCTTTTTGTCTCAAGCGAATGGCAATATCTTTAGCACAGTTCGATGTTAAATTTGAAGTCCCTAACGCTCAGTTTGCGAATTTCTCTTTAATATCTAGTGAATAGCAGAATGCAATATTTGACATAGCAGAGCGATTGGAAAAAATGTAGGAGAGATTCTCAAACATTATATATACTCATTATGTGTTACTATTTGCCTATGAATTACTCTAAGTTTTACACCAGTGTCTCGCAAACTGTGTGCAGCGGCACAGTAGTGTCCCGCGAGAGATTTTCAAATTGACACTATATATCCTGAATTCAATATCCTGATAACCTCAATATCCTGAATTGAGCACAAAAGCTATTCGAGCCTTGTTACCTTTCGACTCGTCTTTGTGAACTTGGATTCTCATCATTGACTTCAGATGATTGATGAAGAGATGCGAGATCTAACTTTGAGCCAAGAATAATGCAAATTTGTTCGCAGAAGCAAGCTCAATACATCCCATTGAAATAAGTTCATATCTAAATTTTAAATAAAATGCATTTAACAAAACTTCAATTTTCCCCTTTTTACGTAACCATCAAAAATTCTTTTTTAGGTGTGCCGCGGAAAAAAAATTAGATTCAGTGTGCCGCAGAGTAAAAACGTTTGCGAGACACTATTTTACACAAAAGCTTATCTGGGTAGCGGGAAATTGAGAGGGGAGGATTCATTTCATGCCCCAATATGCTCATCTCAAGATTCATTCACTGGCACCTCATTCATTTGGGAAAATAAGGACAAAAGCGAGCCATGCATACATGACAGTTCGATCCAGTGGGCACGAGGAATTTAATTTTTCTATGGATATTACTTGTTCCATAAATAGTCACGTTTTCGAGCAATTTCTATCGCCCCTTCTGTATCAGGGATCCGCCGACCACTTCGTTTCCTCTTTCGCCATCCAGTGAGAAATCTGTTTGGTTGGTTGTGTCTCGTTTCTTATCGGAAACGTCTCTTCCTTTCTTCCATGCTCCCATCCATCTTTCGCTCGAGATTCTTTTAAATCTGTTAAGTAAACGAGAGGGAAGCCGCGTGCAAACAAACGAAAGAAGGAACTATTTCATCTGTAGCTAGAAAGACATCAACATCAGCAAAATGTTCGTTTTTCGACATATTAGAGAATGTCTTTCGGCTCTGTTCTCTCGGTAATGCGATTGCGAGAAGAGTGTTTGCTTGTGGCAGCTGCAAATCATCGGCTCGGCAGCTGCATTAGCTGTCGCCTCCGCTGAAGGATGAAAGCGACGAGGAACACCGAGTCACGTGGGTGGTGCCGGCATTAGGAGTTGTGTCGGCATTGCGAGTCGCGTGAGAACAAATAGTCGAGGACAAAGAAACGAGGTGGCGACTTAATGGCCGATCCTCTCAGATCTTCTACTATGGCATATAAACTGACAGGCTCCTGTCAGACCTCTGTGGCAAGCAGCTGCTTGAGGAGGTATTATTTTTTTATAAGAGTGACGTAGTAATGATATCATCAGTAGGACGAAATCAAAGGCATGGGCAAGATGATTTGCTCTTAAGAGGCAGAGAGGGTGGAAGAGGGGTGGGTTCGAAGTTATCATTTTATTTTGATGCTCAAGACAGGTGCAAAAACTGTGGACTGAAATGAATTCCAGAATAGATTTAGAATTCTTTAAAAAAACAATTTTTAATTAGGTTTGAAACGAATTTTAATAATCATGTGTTTTCCAACTTTTTTCTATCATTTTTCACATTACGTTTTTCCTAAAATGTATGAGAGGGAAAATATAACGATTTTTTTATGTATTTTTTCTTGAAAGAAAACTGTAATTTATAAATGATGCATTTCAAAAATTATTTATATTATTATATCCCGTAGTTTTGTAAAAGCACTGGAATTAATCAGACGATGGCAATCCGTTAACGAACGCTTGTTTAGCGATCCCTTTATTTCAATTGCATTGAAATCTGACGACTTTCGGAAACTGAATTGAGCGAATTTATATTGTAACATCTTTTAGGATAAAGAGATTTGTGTAGAATTATCTTCAAATGAGAGGTTGTCATTGAATTTTTTGTCATGACGTTTCTCACTGAAAGTTCTTCCAATAATTGAACCCCCTAAGGTTGTTCCTTCTGTGAGTCGTGAGTTCATGGCGCTCGAGAGAATCCCGGCATATAATTGAAGCGCAGGAATTAATCCGATAGCTCCGACGATCATTAATATTTGCCTCAGGCAGATGTTTCGAGCAATATCAATTCTGTTCAATACAACTATCCCTAATGTGTTGAGAACCATGTTCGAACTGTCACTTAGTTTACAGTTCTCTCTCGTATTCCTTGAATTTAAGCTTCCCTTTAATAATCGCTTGCCTGAAATCAACATTTTCAAGGTAAGAATTTCCTGCCTGACGCTGAAGGCCAATTTCGTTCCACTTTTCGCACGCCCTTCACATCTCTCATCTTCATGTCTTTTTTCCTTTTTGCAGTGAGCATAAATGTGCCACAAGTAATATTGGGATAATCTAAGGGGAGTCACCCTACGGCATCATTTCTTTTATTTTAATGTTCATCATGTCTAAGTATAAATAACATTTTCTTTAAGAGCGTTTATGCTGCATGATTACCATGATGATAGCCCTTCCTTAATGTAATAACAAGATTGAGGAAAAATAAAGAATTTTCGTTTTACATTCTCGCCACAGTTGCTCCTATCAAATTGTTTGTTCATTGTCAGTTTTTCTCTCGTTTCAACGTGAAAGGAACTTGTCCTGGTGAATATTAAAACTAGTTAACTCTTCAATGGTAAAGTCACTGGAGATGTCCTGTAGACATGGAACACATGAAATAATAAGCTGCAAAAAATGGTTTTTGCCGCCCACTCATGGCAAAAACCCGCACTATCAATGGTGCGAGATTAGCATACCTTTCCCTTAAAGCAAAAGCCAATGTTTTTCTTCAGCTTTCTGTTTCATAGTTAACTGTCCACCCTCTCAGATCTTCTACTGTGGCATATAAACTGACAGGCTCCTGTCAGACCTCTGTGGCAAGCAGCTGCTTGAGGGGGTATTTATTTTATTTATTTTATTTACATCTTTAACTTATGCAGGCAAAACTGAGGAATTGATAGTGCAAATAAACAATGATCTAAAAAAAATTAAAAATTGGTTTATTCAAAATAAATTAGTTTTCAATGTTGCAAAATCGAAGTACATAAATTTTAGATTATAAGAAAATCAAACAGATGACTTTTTCAATAAACTCTTCTGTCATGATCTTAACTGCAATGAGATGTATTGTAAATGTTCAGCTATTCAGGGTGTTGATTGCTTCAGATATTTGGGTGTCTACCTTGACAAAAACTTTCTTGGAAAACGCATATAAATAATATAATTAAGAATTTAAATATTATGGTTTCAACATTTTATTACATAAGAAATTTTATAGATTTGTCAATGCTAAAAATTATTTATAATTCGTGGATAAAATACTATTTGAAATATGGCATTATGTCTTGGGGAGGTTTATATGAGACAAATCTGAAACCATTACAAGGTTCTCAAAATTATATAATAAAATGTATGCTAAAGAAAAAGAAATTTGATAGCATAAAAAAAATTACAAATAATTAAATACCTTACCAGTTAGAAAATTATATATTTATCACCTATTAGTATACAATATTCAAAATTGGGATGAGTCTAATGTTAAGATCTTTCCCAAATATACACGTTTATCATCTACTATGCATTTATCCATACCGTTTCCTAAAAAAACTGATCATCCAAAAACACAACGTTTATCTGGCATCAAAACTTTTTAATGCTCTGCCGTCTAACATTAGAAATGAAAGAAACATTTATGCTTTCGAAAGATTAATAAGGGATTGGTTAGTGGATTGTGATGATGCAGAGAAATATCTATAGAGATAAAACTTTAGCTTCAATATTTAATTTTTATAACACTGTTGCAACTAATTCTGTAAACGTTATACTCGTGAACTTCTCCACATACGAGGTCGGACTCAAGTGGAGTTCTCTTATTTATTAACTTCTTTCATACTGTTCAGTTTTTTTTTTAAACTACCTGTAATAGATTATAATTTATACTTTACAATATAATTTGTGTTAATCAATTCACGTGTATGAATTTTTGAACTTGAAAAATTTATGTAAATGTAAGTTTTTTGTTGCAGATTTTGTATTGAACTGTATTGGTGTTGAGAGTAGTGAATAAAAAAAGTCTATCTATCTATCTATCTATCTTCTCTGTAAAACGTTCAATCATCGCATTAAATATGTCGTAAGTTAACATTATTTTCAATCATATTATACTGAAAAATCTATTTTCGATGTGTTTTCATTTACCCTATTAAAAAGCCTATTTTTAATGTATCGGGGTCGCGGATCACTTTGCCTCTATAAAATGGGGTCGCGGGACACTTTGCCTCTATAAAATGAGGTCGCGACTCGAAAAAGGTTGTGAACCGCTGGTCTAAGGGATGGGTTGTTAAAGGCTCAGTAATGGCTGTTCTGCCTGTTAACGATTCTGACTATAAGAATTCCACCCAAAGGAACTCAGACAAAAAGGATGAATTATAAAGATTTAGTACCAAATTTCGGAAAGTTAAGCATCAGAGTTTTAGATTCAAATCTCGCTGTAAGAAAGATTTCGTTAATGCAGTCACATCTACACTTAGACATCGCAAAATGCTGTGACAACACACAGACGAATGAAAACATGATACATAAAACACAAAGAGAGAGAGAGACAGAATAGTACGAAACCATTTCTTACACAGATTAATGATTCCAGGATGATTACATTCCAGTTCACGAATGGTGTAAACAAAACTCATACGCTTGCGAGTCTAATGTAGAGCTTGTTCAATGTATCCACCATCAGCTACACTGCGCATCTGAATGCCTAGAGGAAGGCCAATCCTGGCATCAAATCTTGTGTTTGCACGGGATAGTGCTGGTGTGTACCATGCGTGTGCAGGATTTGCCTGACATGAGCTGCTTAGTCGCAGGCCAGTAGTATGGTCCCATTATAGGATCCCCTACAGTGCTTTCCCCCTATGACGTCACCGGCCCCAAGCGCGAGGCCACTTTGGACTTTGACCCCTACGTCGCAATCTCCCCGAAATCCCGGAAATTGACTCCTATGTCGCAACAACGCACGTTGCCTTCTCAGATTGAACTTTGAACTCTATGTCGCAACCAACCACGCTCCCTTCTCGAATAGTCTCGATTTCCCTGGTTGACCGACCTATATTTTAAGCCCCGTCTCTATTTTTCTTGATTTCCCCTGGTTGATCCACCTATATTTTAAGCTCCCCTTCTCGAATAGTGTCGATTTTTCTTGATTTCCACTGGTTGACCTATATTTTAAGCCCTCTCTCTAAAGACCCCCTGGTTGACCTATATTTTAAGCCCTCTCTCTAAAGTACCCCTAGTTGACCTATATTTTAAGCCCTCTCTCTAAAGACCCCCTGGTTGACCTATATTTTAATCCCCTCTTTAAAGATCCCCTGGTTGACCCATCACAAATCAGTTTTTGCACATTTAACCGGTGTCATCCAACGTCCATACTATTTTTAGTACGTCTCCTGTATTTAAAAAAAATTCCTTCTGACAGCGTGATTTGATCTCGCTACCGATAGCTGGGAGCGTTATCGCATTCGACTATGCCTTGTACTTGATGATGTGGCTTAGATGTGTCTCAAATGGGGTATAGCCCATCGTTATAAATTACGTATCTCTTTATTAAGAGCTATTTCAGATATTTTTATTAACGTAAGTTTTTTTATTATCCTACGTTTTTTACAACTTTCGTATTTATTTCTTTATAACTAGCTTTTTTTCTGTGTAACCTTCGTTTATAACCTACGTATTTCTTTTAATTAACTCCGTTACTGCTGGTTGTCGCGTTTTTACTAGAAGAAGGACTATTCTACAGTGACTGTTTTAAAAGACTGTCCCACAGAAAATACCATTGGGTAAAAATTTTATAAAAGGAAACCGACGAAAAAAAAATCTGATTTAAAAACTTATTCGTCATTAGGTAAAAAGGGGTAATATGGTGACCTGTATGGATGACCTGAAAGTCCCGCTTTAGAACAAGTGTTCAGCACCGGACTACTTTTTATTGACGGATGGTTAAGTCCTGCGTTATTAAAAAATATTAAATGGTGAATCACAAGGGGACCACGATTTACTGATGGATTACCTTTGATGATCATCTTCGATAAACTCGTTAATCATCAAAAAGCCCTCCTTTCTTAAAAACCCTACATTAATTAAAACTCTTATCAAAAGTTCTGCCCCCTCAATAGCAGTTCCACCCCCTTTCAAGTACTATCCCGCAGTAACTGTTTTAATAGACTGTCCCGCAGAAAATGCCATTGGGTAAAAAAATTTAATAAAAGGAAAACAACGGAAAAAAATTTGATTTAAAAACTTATTCTTCATTATGTGTGATATGGTCTGGTGACCTTAAATTGACCCCCACCACTGATCACGTTTTACTGACGGATAGTTAACTCCTGCGAAATTAAAAAATTTTTAACTTCTACCCTCATCTGAAATTTTTCCAAGTCCACTAAACTTTTTTTTTGAATGGCCACCAGGGTGTTGCAATTCTTTTACCCATATTTTGCGAGTTCGACCTTTCATTGTGCATTTCACAACAAGCAGGATGTGTACGTGACAAGGTCACTTTAATTTCCTTCATTAAAAATAGAAACTAATAATTCTGGTGTTTACATTGTATCTCACGAGGGTGTTATCAATTATTAGTAAAGGTGACCTTGATCATATCGAAAGATGTATCAAAGGTCATTTATCGGATAGCGATTGACCCTATATAAGCGATAGCCATCACAGTCTCCGTCATTCAGTGCAATTGGTTATCCATCTGCTGTCAGAAAGTTTTCTCTCTGTTCGCAGTCTACCGTTGAGAGAAATGTCAATTATTAGAGAATTTGCGTATGCTACCGAGATGGCTGCTGAAAGGAATGATGTAGCCCATTCGTTTGAAGATCTTCTTGCCTCAGTACGTGTATTGGACGGTGTGGTCAAGCGGCCTTCGTAACCTGAGGTTCCTGCATCGAAACGTGTTTGTCTATCCGCCATCCAACTCGGTGGAAAAGCGTTTCAAAAGCGAAAAAATTCTCATTAACTGCACGCCGCCATGCTGCATCCGTCACTGGGCAAGCTGGTGCACGTCCCTACGTTACTGCGACCCCATTAGTTGGATCACTTCCAGGATCTTCCAGCTCATGACGTCACATCTGCATTCTCGGTTCCTGCTGCGATTCTCCAGCTGTCACACCTCACTACACCATCAATAACGTGAGGAGTTTTAATTCGAAGAAGTTTAAGACAGTTCCTATCCACAAGCGTGCGGCTCGGAGGGATGGAAAATATTGACGCTCACATTTCCTTCCGGTGCTACACAGCGTGTACGCGAAAATGCTTGAAAATATAGTCCCCGCTGGTGATTACAGCCACGTTCGACTGTGTTTTCGTTAATCTGACTTGAAGAACCCTGTGAACTTAAGTTTGATCCGCTGAAATGAACTAACAGTGGAACGATTCATGTCTGCGCTGGAATGTTTGATCCAATCCAATGAATCACTTGGTACCCACAGCGAGCTAGAATTCGATTTCGTCTGTGCCAACATTGAGCGCCAAGTGCTCGTGTTGTGGTCCCACCGACTGTGGTCCCACCGACCCTGAGAAGCGTAAACTCGCCAATGTTCAATCTTTTGTGAATAGCAAGAAAACTCTAACAAAAATCGTCAACAACGACACGATCTGTCTGGCAAGAGCTCTCGTCGTCGCACGAGAGCTCTGCTTAAAAAACCGAGGTCTACCCAACCACTATGTGTCAATCAGAGATCATCATTATCCTGTACAGCAGACGGAAGCACTTAAACTCCATCTGGATGCAGGGATCCCTGTCGCTCCCTGTGCTCTTCCTGAAGTTCAACTGTTTGAACAACATCTTGCCGGCCAGTTCCGGATCATTGTTTATTCTGCTGACGACGCCTTTTTACCTATTTTCATCGGTCCTTAAGGTAAGAATAATCTTTACTTATTATTTAAAAAGGGACATTACGATGTCATAACTAAACCGGCCGGGTTTTTTGGCAGTAAAATGTTCTACCCGAAGTGCTTAAAAGCTTATAATCATGGTCACATTTGCAAGGGTACCTGCAACTGGTGCCTGTCAACCGATGTGCTTCATACTGGGGAGCTGCTGCTCTGCACGTTGTGTCACATGTATTTGTGAGGCGCTGAATGTTTTCAGGCTCACCTTTTGAAAGCGTGTCAGACACGACATCGCTGCGTTAAATGCGTCAGCATTCATGATCCTCAGAAAAAGCATATTTGCAAGGTTTTTAAAATTCGTCGAGCCCTGCAAAATTGACCCTGTCGGTCAATCCTACCTTTACTTTGACGTAGAGACAGTGCAGTGTGCCGCCGGATCTTTGAAACCTATACTGTGTGTGGTCACGTACCAGGTGAATGACGAGTGGGTTTATGCCTCATTCCCGGAAACGGACACCTTCATGGACTGGTTTCTGGCCAAAGAACGTCCCGGGGTTCAATGATTCAAGGACGTCACAGTCCTCGCCCACAATCTGAAAGGCTTTGATGGCATGTTTATCATTAGTTACCTGTACAGAAAAATTTTAAAACCGGATCTTGTGTTCGATGGATCTAATATTTTAGGTATCTTTTTACCTGGCCTTAAAATAAGGTTTATCGACACATTATCCTTCATTCAGGCTCCTCTTTGCTCCTTTACAAAGACCTTCAACTTGGAGATGGTGAAAGGTTTTTTCCCCCTTTAAATTTGTGAAGGAGGAAAATTTACAGTATGTAGGATCCATTCCAGATTGGCTTATTTTCCAGCCCAAAGACATGGAGACTGGGACTCTGTCAGCATTCGACCAGAGCAAGCCTTGAACCCTTGGGTCTTTCAACAACAGCTTCTGTATTACTGCAAGGCAGATACAGAGCTGTTGCGGCGAGGTGCCCAAGTTTTCCGTCAGGATTTTTTAAATCACACAGGCGTAGACCCCTTCGCACGTGACCTCACCATTGCCGGTGCTTGCTTACGCATTTTCTGTGGGAAGTTTTTGCAGAATACCCTTGGTGTGTGCCCCACCCAGGGGTATTCTGCAAGTAATGACCGGCAGTCCTTGAAAGCTCTCATGTGGTTGAAGTATGAGGCTTCCAAGGGCAATATTGAAATTCAGACTGCGCGATCGCCTGGAGGTGAATATAAAATTGGCCAATACAAACTGGATGGCGTGTGCCACAGTACCCATTGTTTTTACGAATTTTTAGGGTGTTACTTTCATCATTATTTGAAACGTTTCAACCCTGAAAAAATATATCAGCGTACTAGAAAGCCATTTGGTTTGTTAAACACACGAACCATGGATCGCCTTGAGGCCTTGAAACTGCTGATGAATGGGTACACCTGCAAAATCATGTGGGAGCACGAATTCGATGAGTTAATGCGCGAAAACCAACCCCTCGCATTAATTTATAAATCCATCGAGGCTATCAGGTTCATAGAGGCCCATGATTACCTCTACGGAGGGCGTGTGGAGGTGTTTTCCATCTTTGCATCGGCTGACCGAGGATGTAGCCTTAATTACGTTGATTACAACAGCTTGTACCCTTATGTTTGCAAGAAGGCTCCTTTCGGTAAAGGTCACCCAGTTCGAATCACCTCCGATTTCGCCACGGACCTCGACCACTATTTTGGCATTGCACACGTCACATTACTAGCACCAGACGACCTGTTCATACCTGTACTACCTTACAGGTGTAATGGGAAGCTGCTTTTCCCCCTTTGCAGGACCTGTGCAGATGATCAACTGGCACCCCCTTGCCAGCACAGTGTGAACCAGCGTGCATTGACCGGTTCGTGGCCAAAGTTTGAGATTTACACGGCTATACGCGCTGGATACAAGCTTCTCAAATTCCACACTGTGTGGCATTTTAAGACCATTCTGCAGTACGACCCTGCAACAAAAAATGGAGGTATCTATGCGGGGTACATAGAAACTTTTCTGGGGTTGAAGCAGCGTTACTCCAGGTTTCCCCCTGACGTGCAGACCGAGGAGGAAAAGGAAGCCTTTTGTGAGGCCTTTTTGCAGGCGGATGGAGTTCGAATCCTCCCCTTGGAAGTTGAAAAAAATAGCCTTAAGCATACTCTTTCCAAGGTGTCGCTTAATTCGTCATGGGGAAGACATGCGCAGAACATGAGTCGAACCCAGATGACCATCGTGAGCTGTCCTGTCAAGTACATGGAGCTCTTGACGGACGCCTCACTGGTTGTGACTGACATCGCTGTCATCAATGATCAGGCAGTGTTAGTCACACACATGCATGCGGAGTCTGCCACTCCTCCAAACACCCGTGGAAGCTTGATTCTCACTGCAATGGTGAGAGTCATGCCTGGCTTAAACTGTACGAGCTTCTGTCAAAATTAGGAGCTCGTGCACTGTATTCGGACACGGATTCGGTGATTTATTCTACGTCTCCTACCGACACCTACACCCCTGCACAAAACCCACTTCTCGGAGGTCTCGTCGACAAAACCACAACAAATTATGGCAACAATGTTGACATCACAGATTATGTGAGTGCCGGAGCTAAAAGCTATGCCATCTGTCTGAGTAACGGCGACGAAATTTTGCGTCCCAAAGGCATATCTCTCACAAAGAAAAACCGTGAAAAGTATCATTTTGAACTTCTAAAATCAACAGTATTAGACCAGTCCCCCTCCAATGAGACCTTCGATATCCCTTTCAACCTGGTTTGTAATAAAGTGGATGGGTCACTTACGAATAAGCCCATGATAAAAAGGTTTAAGGCCAACCTTAATAAGTGTTATCACAGCTTAGGGTTCGACTGTTACTGTACCCTATGGGTATAATGACCTGGGATTGGATAACCTTATTCAACTAATGGATAAGTAATTTTATTTCATTGTACATAGTGGAGCTTTATTTATTATTATTTCAATGTTCATAGTAATTCTAAATTTATTATTTCGATGTACATAGTGGATCACACATATTTCAATGTTCATAGTGATTCTTAATTTATTATTTCAGTATCCGTAGTGGATCTTATAATTTTTATACTGCTAAATATTTTCTACACATATATCAATGTCCTTAGTGGACCTTAATTTATTTTAAAATGATTTATAATTCTCTGTCATTGAGCAATAAAATTTTAGAGTTTATCCTTCAAACTATTTGCATGTTGAAAGTTCTTTGGAGAAAACTCTCAGAAGCTTTTCGGAGCAAAGACAGCGCTCCGTCTTCAGTGAAGTGATGCTACATACTGATGCTGGGTCTGTTTAGACAAAGAGATTTCGACCAACTCTTTTCAAGAAACTCTATCCAACTTCATTTCTGATCACCCATTTTCTGTAAAGTCGACAGCGGAATTTCTCAACAGACTCAAGGATCTGTCCATTCCTCCTCACAGCAAATTTGTCGCACTTGACATAGTCTCTTTATTCCCATCCACTCCAGTTGTTGATGCAGTCATGTTGTTTCGGACAAAAATTATTGAAACGCAAAAATTTTCCCTTCACGAAATCAACGCCATTCATGAGGCTCTAAAACTCCTCACCGAAAACAACTATTTCCAGTTCGGCAACCAAATCTACAGGCAGGACTCAGGGGCCCCCATGGGCTCACCCCTTTCCGGTATCCTATCCGAAATTGTCCTTCAAAATCTTGAAACAAAATTATTCAACTCATCAGCAATTTTACCCTTCTTCTGGTGTCGCTACGTCGACGATATATTTTTAAATTGGAACGGCAGCAATGAGCAATTAAACAGCCTCATTGACTCTGCCAACAATATATATCCCACGATACGCTTTACGAAGGAGGAGGAAAATAGAAGTGCTGTCCCCTATTTAGATGTTTTCATCCAAAAAGATGACACAGGAGCCTTGATGACGTCGGTATACTGGAAGCCTACCATCGTCCCTTCTGTCATACGTGCAGACTCATGCGCCCCATGGGCGGACAAAATTACAGCCTTCTGTTCCCTCACACATAGGGCTTTCACCGTGTCTTCAAATGAGCAACTGCTTGAAGAAGAAATTTTAACATTCCATTCCATCGCTGCTTCCCATGGCTACAACTCAACAGCAATAGACAAAGTTATCAGCAAATATAGAAACAAAAACAGAAGAGATTCGGCTCTCCTCCCAATCACCGACCCCGAACGTACTACTTTTGCCGGACCCATTTCTTACGTTCCTGTCCTATTCGAATCGGTCCACAAATTACTCAGAGCCCATAATATCAAAACTGTTTTCATGCCCAGCTCCAGATTTGAAGAAATTAGTCAAAAGGAACAGGGACAAATATAGCCTACTTCAAAAATCGGGCGTATACTGATTTCCCCTACAATTGACGGATAATTCCGTTGTGTACTACATCAGCAAAACCATTCGCTCTTTACAAGAAAGGTTCGTGGAGCACCAAACTGATGTCAGCCAAAAGAAGCTAACGATGGCTGCCTCTGAGCTAGCAGTGCAACACACGGCAACCATAGACTGGGAGCACACCACACTTCTTGCGCACGCATCCACTTTCTACGGAACCATAGTCCGCGAGGCTATTGAAATAATGACCTCGTCTGTCCCCACCTGCAACCGAGGCACTGGAATCACCCTACACGACATGTGGAAAGAAGCTCTTTGTCTAAACGGACCCAGCGTCAGTACATAGCATTACTTCATTGAAGACGGAGCGCTGTCTTTGCTCCGAAAAGCTTCTGAGAGTTTTCTCCTAAGAACTTTCAACATGCAAATAGTTTGGAGGATAAACTCTAAAATTTTATTGCTCAATAACAGAGAATTTTAAATAATTTTAAATTAATTTTTGAGCAAGAAGGTCTTTTTAATTGGACCTTAATTTATTATTTCAATGTCGTTAGTGGACCTTAATTTATTATTTCAATGTCCGTAGTGGACCTTAATTTATTATTTCAGTATCCGTAGTGGATCTTATAATTTTTTTTATACTGCCAAATATTTCCGTAATGTCCCTTATAACACAGGGCGTCGTCATCAACTTTTGAAATCTGTATTTTTTATACTAATGTTATATGTGTATTTTTATCCTGCTAAACATTTTTGAATTAGCAACTTCATTGTCTTTGAAACCTGTTAAATATTACCGTAGTGGTTTTATACTGCTTTTCAGCAATGGGTCATATTTGAAATTGACGTATGAACTATCACTATTGTTTTATAATTGTAACTGTTGATATGAATTATCACCACTGTTGTATAATTGTAACTGTTGATATGTTTAATAAAAAAGGTTTAAAAAAAATTAGTCTCTTTATTTTCCAACACTAAACGATATCTATGTGGGAGGGGTGAAAGAAAGAGATACCTTTGTTTTTAGAGGTGATCTGGAGTATTGTCAGCAGCGCAGCGTGACATAGGGACCGTTTACCCATCAATCGCAGTGCGACGGCTTATCTCCATCATCATTGCTACAGAAACTCAATGAGGCGACGCTCCCTAAGTCGCTCTGTAGCACCGTTTTCATTGGTTCCCTCTGCGCTCTCTCTGCATCCACTAGTGCCCTCTATTGCACTTCCGAGTTTGAATGCCAACGCGCTCTCTCTCTCTGTATGGTATGCACTAGCAGTGGTGTAAAAACTAATTCATTGAAAGTACAAGATGCATATATCAGTTTTAATTTCTTTTATTGGATATCACAAATTTTTAATACATTGTTTTTGTCACACATTTTTAATATCTAGTTTTTTAATACAGAATTTTAATACACAGTTTTTTTATCACATTTTTTTAACACAAGTCTTAAAGTACACAAGTCTTGGAAATACATTTTTTTTACAGAAGTCTTCAAACAGATATCTTCAATAAGAAGCCCATTCAAATAATTTCCCTTTCTTACATCGGACGGGAACAAAGTTGCTAATGTCTTTTGGAGGGTGACCAAAAGTCTCTGATATTTGTGGTCTGGGAATGTTGACCTTTACTTCGTGGGGAGTTTCCAATTGTCGGTTAAATAACAGGTAATTTTTCAATACAGCCAAGTACTTTTCAGTTTTATCATCAACGTCAGATTCAAGTATTTTCTTCATCTCTGTGTCTAAATCACGCCCTTTTTTTCGTATGTTTCGCCTTTGAACAACCTTCACTGAAATCATTTTCGAAATAGAGACCCCAACAGTGGTAAAGCCACCGTAAGAAGGGGAAGCAGAAATCTCGATCCCTTTTGCAGGAGACGTTTCTTGTGACGGACAGATGCACGTTTGGAAGCTATACTTCTTATGACAGTCTTGTGACTTCGTAAATTCTTTAATACCCGATGGGAGACAGGCATATTCCCTTTTAAGAAATTAGTACACACTTCACATAGAGCATACATCTGAGGGTCAGAGAGGTGCTTCAGCAGAGCTGCACGTTGTTTTCCCCCAAGTTTTGGTAAACACTGAAGGAAAGGGCCTTGAAATCTAACTTTCATTTGGGACGTAGAGTATCTCGTGTTCTTCAGAAGGGAGGATCTTGGCACAGAGCCTTTCAGTATCTAAAGTTTGTTTTGAGTTCTGGGATGAGTTCTTTCAGTTCTGGGATGAGTTCTTTCAGTTCTGGGATGAGTTCTTTCAGTTCTGGGATGAAGGTCCACACACAAACAGCCATAGGGGGGTTGTGTAGCTAGTCTGTAAGCGTCAGTCAGGAGTTTGGATTGATGTGGAAATACTTGTCTTGCCAGATGCGTTATTTGTGAAGCGTCCTGACAGTTGCGAAATAAAAACATATCGTGAGCATTGAGTGATATAGTCCTCGAATGTCTTCCCATTAAAAACAGATTTTGCAAGATCAGGACAATCGTGATTTTTTATGATGACCTCCACGAATAAACAATTGAGATATGCGTTCGCTGGCTACAGACTGTTCCATCAAGTCGTCCAGCACCAGAAGCGTAGGTCTGAGGGGGTCAAATTCCAGATCTACAGGTAGTCCTTCATAAAATTCCACAGTTTTCTTAAAGGGTTCAAAGGCAGGTTGCCACTCCCTGTAGCAGAAAACGATACATTGGGGCTGGGGTTCGAACACCTGAGCGGCTTCTTTGAAGAGTTTCAGAGTGAAAGTCGTCTTTCCACACTGCAAAGGAGTGGCAATTAAAATATTGAAGGAGTTCGGAGAGCCATTGTACCACCATGCAGTTGTTAAAGTCTACCCGACACGTGTAATCGCGATGCAGTACTGTGGGAAGAGTCGAACCGCTCACTCTTTAAACAGGAAATACACACAGTGAGCACCGCAAGTGTCATCCATGGGGTCCTGCAGAGGTATCGAGGGATGTAACACGTGATGTATGCCTAGCCAACTGTAGTATTCTTGCATGGAGACATCGGGACTCGACCCCAGGGGGTCAAAATGATCCACGTGCATTCCTTTCTTATAAACTGCTATCCAGTGGGTTCCGTGCATGGAGGACGGATCAGTATTGTAGATAAGCAAGGCTTCTGACAGGTCGATTCTGCGTGGTAGTCTGTCACGTGGGAACACACCTAGACTTGTAGGTAACATCGAGAGTATGGATTCTAACTGATAGGTATTCATGAGCTGTAGTCAAACAGGATTTTACGATCCAGTGGGATTTCCAGCAGATTCTGGTATTCTGCATACAGGATCACAGTGACTGATGTGGGTAGTGGCTTGACAAACTTTAATTCGAATCTCACACTACCGCTCTTTATTAAAGAAAACACTTGATTACATTCACGTTGCTCGGGGGTCAATTGGAATCCAAACAGTGTAAAACCCTCATCATAGGCTTTTTGCGATAAGTTAATACCACTATTGGATTTCCATGCATCCACAGCTTCCAATAATCCTTGGTAACATCTGAGATAACGTCCATTCGTAAAGTCTGGGATGTAGGACTGCTGATCACTGTCATGTGAAGGCTGATGTAGTTTAAGTCGAAATGTTGGAAGTTGAAGGGGTTTTTTTCATAAGATCCATTCAGACTGGTACTTTCCACCATGCCCAGTAACAGACATACCAGAAGTTGGCTCAGAAAAAAATTGTCACGGTTCACACTCATCAGGCCTGCAGCGATGGAGAACATACGTAAATCTGTTCTATGCAGGGGGTACTTGGCACTCTCTGAGTCCAGTATGCACGCATGTGCAAGGATGACACCAGAAGTGGGTTCGACATTGTGCACAATAAATTCAGCTTCGTGAATCTGTACTTTGTAAGAGGGGTCTGCTTCGCCTGTCACAAGACAGAATTCGGGTTTGGATCTTAACAAACAGTGTCTCAGATCGACCTGATTGAGTAGGTGACGTTCTTGATTGAACAGGTCGGCATGGATCCACGAGATGAGTTCGATACCTGTTGACTTCACGTACCCCTTGCACTGATGCCAGCCCTCGTTTTCCCGACTGGTCAGGTCCATTTTACCTGGAATGTCGAGGTACCAGAGTGACGTACCGAGCTGACTTCGCGTGGCATTAGTACCGTAATTCAATAGTCTCCAGATATGCCCTATAGGGGTACAGGGTGTGAGAAGCACTCACTAGGTGATCGTTGAGGAAGACTACTTGATTGAAGAGGGCGTGGAAGAAATTATTGCAGGGGGTGATCGCTTCCGACGGGATTGCACCATCGGATTTCATAATTTTCAAGATGAGGCGCAGGTGACAACGGGATAGATCAATGTAATCGTCTGTCCCCTTCATGATGAATTCAAGTGGAGCATTACCTTCCAGCGAAGCCACAGGTAAATAATTGACATAGCAGCCTCTTTCCAGTTGAGAGACAGTGGGGGGAAACCGAAACAGGTCCAGTTCGGAATTGGTACAGTCGCCAGAATCAGCGTGAATTTTCTGAATGCTCATGATGAAAACACGTCCTTCACAGTACAGAGTCTCTTCACTTTATGAACACTAGGCTGATGACGGCGATGTTTTATCACTTTTCCACCCTGCAACTTGGAACTGGCACGTTGCAATGGGTCTAAACCGGCTTCACGCATCCCTGCTTTAGAGGCTGTTTGGAAGTTTTGTCCCTGAGCTATCTCTGAAACGAACTGTAGCCCATCCTTACGTAGGGTGGACAGCGCCGGGCGTACGAGAGGGCTGATGAAACGTCCAATAGTGGCAAAGATGCTACCAAGCCCATCACCTCTCTGATAACAAGGACCCCTGAACACACCCTGTCCCGTTTGGCTCTTGTAGTAGCTAACATAGGTGTCTGCAGAAGGGGGGACGAATTTAACCCTTATGGCAGAAATGTAACTTGACTAAAACTTTACCGTATTTAAAAAGCAGAGGTTCTCCTGTATCGGTACGAAGGAAGATTCTCACACTCTCTAAACTGTTTCTTGCCAGGGGGTAGTAATCAGGTTGTTGATACACTGCAACGATGGTTTCGTTATTACTGGTTCTGACGGCGGGATTCACAACATGCAACAGTTCACCATTAGTATCACCTAACAACTGAGGTGCAATCAGGTCTGAATACAAATAAATACCTTACATTCCTCTGCTCATATCGATGGGGTAGTCACCCTTCGAAATTAGATATTCAGTGGAATATCTAATTTAGTAATTCCTAACATGTCTCCTAATCCTGGGTTCGATGGAGGAAATTTAATGAAATGTAGTTTATCTGTACCCATCAACACGGTGTGATAGGTCTGTTGCTTGAAACGGAAAGCTTTACTCAACTTGAAGGACACGACCTGGTTCATTGCATTGAATGATTCAAGAGTTTTGCATCGTCTGTGGGGTACCTTTCGTTCGTGGAAACTACCCGGTGGAATCACGTGGAAATAACAGTCGTCATCTATATCGTATGTTGGAGTATTACACAGTTTGGTAGCAAATCGCTGGTAGAAGGGTTTGTCAACTTCTCCCTCGCCGACACACAGAAGTCTGGTGAAATTCGTTTTAGGGAACATCAAACCGTGTCCCTCACTTGGTTTGAAAACCCAGTAACTGCTGTTATAGGACACCATAATTTCTTTTGGTAGCTGAGTGGAGAAGTGAGACAACAGTTCCATTCGAGTTATTTTGCCTGGTTTAAGCTTGATTTTCCAGTATTCTTCAGAGGGGGCCGGAGCATAATATTGAAACGTGTCATTAGAACGATCCACATTGTACCAGCTCACGGGTAAGTGAACTTCTGCTAGTCCCACTTTCCATTTTCCACTTAGCCTAAAGGGTTGTGCTAGACGAACCGTGAAATCACTCTGCGAATTGTTTGAGTAAATATTCTGACTAGCCGTGGAGGGTAGGGTCAGGTAGAAACTATTCATTTTTTAGGAATCCACGAAGGTTTGGGATAAACGCGAAATATGACTAGTGCCTTATGACCTTTTCGCTCGATTATTTTCTCAACAGTGTAAAGTTCGGGTTCTGTCACTTTTTGAAGTTCTGATTTATAGAATGTGCCCTTCAACACTTCTCCCTCGGAATCCCGTATGACGTATACAGGGGGCTGATGTTGTAATACCTTGTCGACTATAAAAATTTCTTCAGTCCACAAATGCGTACCTGCCTTCTTGAAGGGTACTTTTAGACTGGCTAGTCGAATTGTGTCCCCCACTTTAAATGCTGTTTTTTTTTTACATTGGTTGGATTACTGTAGAGTCAAACTCAGACAATGTCCTCATTGTGTAAGGTCACGTCCTTGGGAGCCTATGCACTGCGGTATTGTATCCTCGTACAACACGTTGCAGCACATCCAAGTACCGGTAGGTGTTATTGTGTGTATAATATCTCCCCAGTCTCTCGCGTAGAGTGCCATTCCATCTCTCCACCAAAGCTGCTTTTTTGTCAGAGTAGGTGGCGAAGAACCGAATACCTTTCTTTTTCAGGAATTTCTGGAATACTCTGTTGGTGAATTCAGTACCTTGATCCGTATTTAAATTCATGGGGGATCACCCCTTGGAAAGGATTTTTTTGAAAGCCGACACCATCTCTTTCCCTGTTTTTGCCTTCATAGGCACCACCCACCCATACCTTGAGAACACATCGATGATCGTTAATATGTAGCGATAACCGTCATTTGAAGCGAGTTAGATTTTTTACAACCACGAGATCGGCTTGCCATTGTTCGTCTAAGCCTGTGACGTAAACTTTGTTACAGGGGAACTTTCTGCAAACAGGTTTATGTAACGTGTAGGCGGGTTGTTTTTCTAACCACTCTGGGGCGAGTTTGAGCGGCAGCCCCGTATTCAGAGCTAACTTTTTTACACTACCGAATCCTCTTTCAGGGTCGAAATAATGGGATTCCAAAGTTTTGTTTTCTGCTTCACCCAGACATCGTACCCCACCAGGTTTTGCCATTGATGTAGTGAAAGTGTTACACCTGTAACTGTAGGGATGTCTCCTATAAACTGTCTGATGTCCATTGTTAAGTAACACAAGCGAATTTTGTATTCACTGTCTAAGGCTTTTGTTTCTCCACACTGAAAATTTTTACTAGGGACCACAAGTTCTAATACAAGCACCACTATCGTTAACACTGTTATGATTATGCTTCCGACACTAGCTAACACCTTCTTTCTCCTATCCATACCAAGACTAAAATGAAACAGGATGAAAAGACAGACACATTATATAGGTTACAATTATTTATTTCATTTATACATTTCATTTTTTGCGTTATCGACAATAACGTTATATTTTAGAGTACACACAAATCCAGAATCTACAAAATGCAACAGACCTCGTTTCCAGGCTGTATCCACAAACACTTGTGCTAAGGTATTAATGTCCAAGTCACCAGACCATTCAATGATGGCCGGTATTTTTTCTTTGGGTTGTAGTCCATCTAACGGGATCAGACGTATTAGTTCTTGCTGAAAAATATTCAAAAGCAGCTGATGTACACACTCGGGTCCGCCGAAAACAGTTCCCAGCGGGAAAGGTCGAACTGATTCGCAATGTTCTATAATGGCCCTGCGAAAATGGTGATCTTTGGGAGTTCCACACATGTTTCGCACGACCCGCGTCACTTCATCTATGTGGATAGCCAGTGTAAACCACTGCGACTCACAATGCAGAATTGTAGAGTTCTTTGTTCATCTGATTCTTTGATGAACTCGACACAGAGTTCACCACCTTCATTGCGGAACATGAACATGCGTACACCGAACATCAGGTGCCAAGTCTGCTGATCCGGACCGATTTTCACTTTGTCCTCGATGTGGGGCACCGTAGCACACAAAATCTCCCATTCAGGTATGGAGTGGGTAACCCCCACAGGTGTAGGGTAGATGAGTTCACCATTTTCATATTTCTTGTAGTGACGTATGTGCACAGAAAACTTATTTTTGAACAGGGAAGGCACGACATAAGCATCTTCACCGAGACACCATGCATCTGGATTGCTAACCTGCATTGTGAACAATGACGCACTCGACGGTCGCCACCAATTAACGTGCGAAAGCAGCGCCCTCTGGAAGCAGGAACGATAATTATGCCGATAACGTAATTGTCCAATAACACCTGGTGATGCAACACTTGTTGTAACATGTTCTCAATACTTGTGACGTTGATCAATCCATCCAAAAAAGCAGCTGTTTCGGCTAAAGAGCAGTGGACTCCCTCTCCTGTGTGATATCCACACTCGAAATCAGAAACTTTTGGGAGCTCGCAATATTTGGGACATTCGAAAAGTTCAAGATTAACGCTGGGAAGATTTTAATTGCTCCAAGAGAATTCTTTCCACATCTCCTTTGTAACCCACCACAGTAGCTTCTTCAGTACGTGCAAGTTTGTAAGCATATTTCACGATGTTAGGAACGTGATCTAACGTCCACACCTTTTCGCTAGATAGAGGATGAAAGGGTAGGCCTAACACATATTTAGACACGTAGTTGACTGTCTTCCTGTCTTTTACCGACAAACTTGGTAATGTCGAAAATTGAACCGATAGACACTGCATTTCCCGTTCTGAGTTGCATATCCAAGTTCACGCACTAGGAATTGTTGGTCTTTTACACGAAACCCGTCGAGATCTAGAACCATACAGATATTATGCATGTTTCACAACCACTCTAAAACGTACCCTAATTCGAAAACTGATGGTGGAAGGCAAACACTTGGCGACTTCACACAGGCACGACTAGAGACGTCACTGACGTTCACGTCTCAAGGCCTGAACGATGTTCGGCAGTAGACCAGGGGGCCAAGTTTCAGGCAGTTTCATAACCAAAGGGCGTCGTAGTCTTGTAGGTGGTGGTGGTGTGTCATCGTCAATAAGAACGGCTTGAAGCATAGGACCACTAGGTCCAGGGTGTAGCTCCATTCTAAGAGTTGGTGGCGGTGGTGGTGGTGGTGGTGGAGGTACAACCACAGGTTGACGTGACAACTGTCGGATACGCATCCTGAAGTGTTGAGGGTCGCTCTCATAGCCGGAATCCTCGTCACTCGTCCAAAAACCAAAATCCATGGTGACAACTATAACACGTAGCTCAGAATAAATGCTAGACCTTTTCCGTCCATTATATACAGCCAGAACCGTGACCTTCACACATCCGCTAACTGATAAACACTTGTGAAAGACATGTCAACACCGCTTGTGCGCATGACCATGACCTTGGGTTTTTTTTCGAGGTCTTTGGAAAATTACGACTAAAATCGAGGGTTTTTTCTAAAAAATAGTACTCAACAGAGACACCAGATGGCGCCACGTTTTTTTTTAATTAAGAGTGAGGAATTTTTAATAAAGGGGGAATCAAATGTGAAATATGAGTATTAATAAGGAGTGCGACCGGGTGACATATTCCATGACAGTTGTGACATAGGAGTCAAAGTTCAATCTGAGAAGGCAAAGTGGACAGTTGTGACATAGGAGTCAATTTCCGGGGCAGTGATGTCATATAGGTCAATTTCCGGGCGATTGCGACATAGGGGTCAAAGTCCAAAGTGGCCTCGCGCTTGGGGCCGGTGATGTCATATAGGGGAAAGTACTGTGGGGGATCCGTATAATTGGACCATGCTACTCAGGCCTCACTGACTGGTGTGGTACTGATGTGTGGGTGGACGAGGACATATCTTGCAACGTCGGTTGGTTGCCCTTGAATACCCAATCCTGTCAGTATGCCCGATCATGGACAAGTCATTATGCTGCCTGTATTATACAGCAAAACCAACTTTTAGTGTAGTGCGTGGAATACCTGAACGATCTTATGGAACCCGTAAAAGATATTGCCAAGTTCTACGGACGCCCAACATATTCAAAGGACTTTTTCCCAACCTCCCCAAAAAAAAAAATATATAAAAAGTAAAAAGAGAGAAAGAAAATTTCCCTGTTCATTTTTATTATAATTAATCATTACACCATAGAAATGTTAGGAAGCCGTTTGAATTATTGATTATTTAGTGTGAGACCTGAACTTTCCCAAATTTGCACACGTCATGAATTAATTCTTGAGCGAATTTTGCATAAAGATACCCTCTGCTCTCCTTCCACTGCAACGTTAGATTCCTTTGTTTATGTCTTATATTCTTCAGAGATCGAAAGTCTCTTTCACCTAAATATGTGGCTGAAAACTAAAGTAAAAGATGGATGGCTTTTTGAAATTAAAAGATTTTTTTACCTGAGGAATCCAAACTTTTCATGGTATCCCCCAAGACTGCTAGCTGAACCTCTGTTGGGGAATACTTTCATCAATATTAGGAAAAAAGCATTCCGTGATATCATGCCTGTTTTCAACAAAGATTTCATTGTAGTTATGGCGCTTTATATTCACAAATACAAAACGCCATAGAGAAGATCTGTAGGAAGGAGAGATCTCAGCAGAAAGACAACATAGAAAAGGAACATCCATACCTCATCCGGGCTCAAACTAAGATCTCTTTGATCAGTAACCAAGTATGCAAACCTCTCGACCATTCTCCTTCGATCTCACAATAAAAGAGGGTCAACAAATAATTATGTAGCAGGTCTCTGGCATAACGTTGATTTTCTTGGGCTTGTGTATACCCTTGATGTTTAGGATAGCGATGAACATAAAAGGAAATAAAAGTAACTTAGAGTAACAACATATCTCTAATGGCGAATATAGAAAGCTCGTTTTGAAAAGAGAATGAAGTTCGTCATTTTAGAATTTAGCATACTATAATAGTGTAAATTCGCAATAATGGATGATTTGAAAATGCAATTCAAAATATTACATTAATCAATCCAAAGAGAACTTTTCATTAATCCCTTAAAATTAAGTATTTGCTATTCCCCTGGTGGTAAGAGTGCGAATCACTGCTGTCAGTGTAAACCCCTTGACTATTATATTCGACTACCAAAATTAAAATATTTAACATCAGTTTGAAGTGCTTTTTAAAACTTTTCATTTTGAAATTAATGCTTTCTAACAACGGAAATCAAAACTATCTGAATATTGCAAAAATGCTAATCCTATGACTTCCTTAAATGTCTATCCAACCCAAAAATGATTTTTAATTTATCTCTTTAAACAAAAGCAAAAAATCAAAAGGTGCTTTTGCTATTCTTTGAGTTCAAAAGAACCAATCGCTGTTGCCAATGCAAATCCCTTGACTGTGACACTGTGCCAACCATATTTGAAATCTTTTGTCTTAATATAAAATAAATAACCCCCCCCCCCTCAAGCAGCTACTTGTCACAGAGGTCTGACAGGAGCCTGTCAGTTCATATGCCATAGTAGAAGGTCTGAGAGGATGGCAGGACTTCAGCAGAAAAATGACACAGACAGCCATGCCTTAACCGGAGCTCGAACCCAGGTCCCTTAGATCAGTAGCCAAGCGCGCTAAGCACTCGGCCATGATGGTTGTAATATTCGTTTAAAGTTTGCATTTTCCAAAAAAAAAGCATTCCTGAATTTCTTTGGGGTTATCGAAATGATGAAATTTAAAACTATTGGAAGATTCAGGAAAGACAAATTTTAATATTTCATTAGTACCTTCTCTAACCCAAAATAGGTTTTAATGAAAACAAATAATGAAATATAATTAAATAAACTTTTTCCATTAAAGCTCGTGAAGTTAATTGTCCTGAAAAACTTAAATTTCGTACTGTAGTAACATCTAAGTTTTATAAACTTGAATATGTAAATCACATAAGATATATTTTGATATCTATTCTGATAAACATTTTAGATGAAATATCGATATCTTTAAACTGTGTGAAAGTCTCAGATGATATACTTTAGAAATTCAAAGACATTTCGGGGAATGAGGGTACGACAGTACGTGCCCCTCCCCCAGCCGCCTCACCAACATTACATATCGTAGATCAATTGTAAACGAATCAGTGCATAGTATAAAGCATGCATAATTTAAGATAATACTGTCTTCTGAACCAAATATAATTGTGGCAGGGCGCGAAGAACCTTTTCGTTTACCAATCGAACACGCACATTCCAGGTTAAGCGAGCATCGAATCAGATTCAAAGATATTTAACCGAAGAAACTATGGGAATTTCTGGACATTTGCGCTAATTTTGAAAATTGCATTTAAAATCATGCTAAATTAATAAGTTATTATGAAAATGGTCAAAGCTAAAGTATTCTGTTTAAAAAAATAGCAGCATTGGTCTTTATGTTTGTTTTTAGTAAATTAGTTTTAAACCAATTTCGAATTATTAAAAAGTCAGCACGATAGTTTGAAGATTTAGATCAGTATACATTGAACACGTATCATCTGCAAATATACGTAGTTAACATTTTAATTTAAAACCATTTTTGTCTAATTTTCAAGTTTATTTAAGCCAATTGTGTCTAAGCGATTAATATGAATGACACATGATGCATAATAAAGATCCAAGGATTGATCCTTGCAGTACATCATAAATAACTCTATTTCAATTAATATAAGCACTGTATATTTTAATTTGCTGTATTATTCTGTAATTAAGTAACTCGGATGCCTTCTCTACGCCTAAAATATTTTAAGCGCGTGTTGGCTATCATTCATCGCCACGTAAATTTCATTTGTCAAGTTCTACAATGCAGCATCCGTTCACAAGTTTTTTCTAAAGCCAAATTGATTCTGGCTAAAACATATTTTCTTTCCCAAGTTTTCGTACAGTTTAAGCTTACCATCCTTTTCAAAGAATTTAGACATTACCTGCAGCAGAGAAATAGGTCTATACTTACCTAACTCTTTTGCATCTCCATCTTTAAAAATGGAGAAAAAAAATGGCGTGCTTCAAAACACCAGAAAATTCCTTGTTCGATGGAGAAATTGAAACGTTTTACAAGTAATCGAATAAAATTCTCCCTAAATAAATAAATGAGCTCTGCTATTAAGCCATGAAGTTCTGGAGGTGACCCTCCCTCCAACTTTCTCTGAGCCCTTGGGGTCCTTGTGATCTGGCCATTTAGCTCATTGCATGCGAAAAGTACCGCTCAGAGATAAAACAACCCAACCTGAAGTTGATATATGATACTAAATTCTGAGCCCATTCACAGTTGTCTCTTGAGACCACTAAAAGGGCGAAACACAGCAGTTTAAAATGCTTCACTAAATATATTTTGAACGGGATTAAAATGGAAAAACTTTTCGGAGCGTATATATAAAATGAATGTTTCTAGACCATTTTGTCCATTGTTTTCCCTTTAATATGTAAAATATACGTGGTTAAATTTTTATTGAATAATAATTTTTCTTAATAAATTTAATTCGGGTTGAAATATTTTAGTGCATATTACAGAAATGTTGGTGAGACCCCTAATGAAGAACTCTTTTAGAATTTATTGTTAATATTTCTACGAACGATATTCATTCGCTAAATGCATTGTTACAAGATATGAGATGTTCATTCGTTATCGTTTTACATAAGTAACATTTCTCATAAATATGAACAAATAAAAGTTAATGTTATCGGCAAATAATTACTGTTACCTTATAAACTAATATCGTAACTAGTAACTTGGTTAGGTTAACTCATAACATAGCGATTAAACTCGTACATAAAATCAAAATCTAAATTCTGCTTGGGAAAAGCGGAAATTCTAGTTGTAAGCATAATCGGTGTGAAAAATGAACTCTGCATGTCTTGATGAAGGTGAAAGCTTTAATTCGTCCAGTGTCAAGCACAGAATACACTGGACACTGGCTCCGTATTAGTCCGCTAACAGAACCAAACGACACTGTCCTTAATTATTGAATACGTGGTCTCATTACGTGGTTAGCATGCCCGTTTCGCGCCATTGCTTTACACATTATTAACAACCGTCCCGTCAACCTCGTCTGTACACTTTCTACGACACGAAGTCATCGGAGCGTCAGTGTCGGTCCACAGCGCCCAGTCGGTGTCGACCCAGCCAATGTGTGAAGCTCCGCGAAGCAGGATGAGAAGAGTGCCAGAATCTCTGAATTTGCTTGAAGGTAGGGCGCGTTCCGCTACTAATTATCGCAGTGTCTCGGCCCCGCAGACAACGACTCAATTAATGCACGGGGCTGCACTGGCTTGACGCCGCGCTGCTGCTGCATGATTTGTTACCTGCATAAACACGAAACGTGGGGAGTCTGCTCCTGCGGGCAGCGGCGACTAAATTGGGCGTCTGCGGACACGGGGAGTGGCGAGGAGCACGCGCCATTCTTTCTCACAGAAGCATCTTTCTCGTGGCCGCGAATGTTTAATTAAAGGCGAGAAGCACTTTCGCCGCCGCTGCAACAAGTCCATTTCTGGGTCGCGTGAATCACCGAGAAAGCGATCGAACACAAAAGCAATGGAAAACAAATGGAAAGGAGATGAAAAGGGACAGACGATAATTAAAGCGAACCGAGATCTGCAAAGCAACATTCAATCTTCAGAAAATCTTCAGATTTCAACAGACAATTCGAAGCTTTCTGAGGAGGTGGAAAATAAAGATGCTTTACAGTTAAATGAACTCATTGGCAATAGAGACGGTGAAGGAAGGTACTTGAATACTCCTAGAATAAAAGACTCGATTCAATGGCACAATTAAAGCAATCGTCTATGGAAATAAAATTAGAAAATTGTATCCTTGCGTCCGGAATTGCAACAAGCGTAAAGACTCGATAATTGATATTTGATCTTCTCACTGAAGAGACTTGAATTCTGTTAGAAGTGAAACACGTCACTTCACTTTCTAAATGAATCCAGCCTGCTCGCCAGAGGTCATCTTTCGTATCATCAATTTGATGTTCGATTTATGCCATCTCAATTGCACGTGGAATTGACATTAGCGCAAATTGGGTAAATGAAACAGTAAAAAAGTGAGATAATTTTCTGCATCATGTTATCGATAGACTAAATTTCAGACTTATGATCTCAGTTAACCTTGCCTACACCTGAAAACTTCTCACCTTTACAGACTAGGGGCATCTCTTTTAGTTAAATTCAAATGTTAAACTAGACTCCCGAACAAGAATTGCGTACTTTGTAAACGGACTACTTTGCTGTTTTTTAATCTTTTTTATAACCCGCTCATTTCATTTTCATTTTACCATTTTTTTCTCTATCTTTCGGAAATTTTCAATCATCAGCGATATTATTCAGTCCCTAATTTTTAAATTTTTAAAGTTTGTTTTCCTTCTTTTTACCTGGCATTGCATAGTTGGCTTTAATGAAATCTATAAAATAAATCAAAAGGAAAATAAATCTGAAGTTCCAACTCAATACTTTAGATTTTTAGTGGCTAGTAACATCTCTTTAGAACAGGGGTGGGCAAATAGCGGCCGGCGGGCCACATTCGGCCCGCTAAGAGTTTTTTGTGGCCCGCCAAGACAGTCAGAAAAATCCGCCTTAAACCGAGATTTCCTTCCCTTGTCGTGGTGGGGGGGCCTAGGGCCCAGCAACCCGGCTGAAGGCTGTGCCGACCGGGTTGGGCGCCGGTTGGACATGGCCAAGGCCTACCGAGGTTGAAGACGCTGCTGGCCGGCTTGATTGCCGGTAGGGTGGTGACGGCGTCGGAGACCTCACCTTTCAGGGACCTTGGGTGGTCAGTTCGACGGCTCTGCCGAAAGGTTTCCCTCGGCCTAGTAGGCACGAGCTGTCCAAAAAGTCTGGGTCTTACTAAGAGTCTCCACCCCGGGTGCCGATCGAGCTTGGATCTTTATATCCTTGCACATTTGCAAACCGGGGAATAGATTAAAGTTAGGTTTCTTCCGGTGGTCAGCTTTCCTTCTATAGGACTGCTGCCATGTGAGGACGGGGTTGAGGTGCGCCTATAGGGCGTATTTCTTGCCCCCGGCTCTAGATAGTCATGGTTTTTCTTAAACCAGGTAGTGCTGTCAGGCGGAACCGGGAATTGCCGTGGTTGCACAAGATCGCAACATAGAGATCAATTCCCGTGCGCGACCGAAGATTCGTCTTGTATTTTCCACTAGGACGGCCACGTCAATACGCATGCGCAGTATAGATAAGAAAACAATTGCTCACCCCTGCTTTAGAATATTTAAAATATAAGTTGAAGGTCTTCTAGATTTAAAATGCTAGATGGGATATATGCATGCTAATACACGTTTACAAGGACGACCCTGAAGGTGGAAAGAAGGTCAAGAGGACCTCTCGATGAAATCCCTCCCAAAAGATTTATTATATTTTAATGAACAGAAAACGTACTCTACGAACTGTTTGTAGCAACGAATTCTTTGTTTCTATTTTTTGTCTCCTATTCCTACACAAATGTTTGCGAATGTTCCCGAAGATTATTTTATTGATGAATGATTTCATTAACCCAATTTTATTGATGAATGATTTCTAAGATGAATATTACAAGAAAGAGAATGCAGAAAAAACTGTTTTGTTAAAAAATGAAGATCTGAATAAGAAAAGGGAGACAAACATTGTTGAACTCACAAAAGTCCAAATATAATACAATAAAACATTATTTAATATTCAATTCTGCTGAAGTATAACTGAACAATTGTAAAAGTGTGTAATGAAATCCGATATCGCCGAGACATTGTCCTACTGTTATTTGTTCTCGCTCTCTGTAATGACTGTGAGGAGAAGGTGCTACCATCTATTGTCGTAAAAATTAACGAAAAATGTCATCGAAATACGCAGCAACATTCGGCGTTGATGAAAGAAAGTCATGTTTAAGAAACATATTTCTGACATGTAGTTTCGTATGTAATCAATACATCATCATTGTAATTAATATCCTGGATGCGTAATTTGCACATATATAAAACACTTGATTTTTTTAACTTACGACTAGGCTTATTAAAATTAGGTAAAATTAATAATACTGAATAAGATGACGACGGCTTTAAGAGCCTACAGATGCGTAAGTGTCTACCACTTATCACTTGAGGCTGGTTTGAAACCTCTTCAAAGGCCAGCAGCAGAGCACGCGCTACATACCTTGCTACTTAAATACGGTTTTTCCATTCCAAGTGACATTGTTTTTTTTACTTCCTAGCGATTTCACCATTTTGTCGTCTAAGCAGTGGCGTACCGGAGAATTTCTGTCCCGCCCTAGAAAAGAAAGGTCTCGGAGGCCCTTTTGCGAAAATCCATATCTTTCAATTACTGAAATTTTACAATTAGATTTCATAAGGATACCATAATTTTAAGATTTTCTGTAGGTTCTTAAAAATTTAAAGGAAAACAAAATTATTACACTCTGCTGCATAAATTACATATTCATATATGTGAATCACATATGTGCATCACAAATGTGCAACTTCTTGGGGCCCTTGTGACCTGGCCAATTAGCCATGGTGTGGAAAAAAGTGCAGCTCAGAGGTAAAACACCCAAGATTGTCTCATATCTTGTGTTGACCCACATGAAGCAAGGAGAGGAATTTCTTGTAAACGGAACTCATTGTTCACGTTCCGTCTTTATTCGCTGAGGCTCTTTATTTCGTGTTTGTTCTCACCGACAAAGGTTGAAGCCGCTGGTGGAAGACGTTCTCCTCTCAGATCTAGCTCAGATCCAGCCTGGTGGAAGACGTTCTCCTCTCAGATCTAGCCTCAGATCCAGCCTGGTGGAAGACGTTCTCCTCTCAGATCTTGCTCAGATCCAGCCTGGTGGAAGACGTTCTCCTCTCAGATCTAGCCTCAGATCCAGCCTGGTGGAAGACGTTCTCCTCTCAGATCTAGCCTTAGATCCAGCCTGGTGGAAGACGTTCTCCTCTCAGATCTACCCTTAGATCCAGCCTGGTGGAAGACGTTCTCCTCTCAGATCTTGCTCAGATCCAGCCTGGTGGAAGACGTTCTCCTCTCAGATCTTGCTCAGATCCAGCCTGGTGGAAGACGTTCTCCTCTCAGATATAGCCTCAGATCCAGCCTGGTGGAAGACGTTCTCCTCTCAGATCTTGCTCAGATCCAGCCTGGTGGAAGATGTTCTCCTCTCAGATCTAGACTCAGATCCAGCCTGGTGGAAGACGTTCTCCTCTCAGATCTAGCCTTAGATCCAGCCTGGTGGAAGACGTTCTCCTCTCAGATCTAGCTCAGATCCAGCCTGGTGGAAGACGTTCTCCTCTCAGATCTTGCTCAGATCCAGCCTGGTGGAAGACGTTCTCCTCTCAGATCTTGCTCAGATCCAGCCTGGTGGAAGACGTTCTCCTCTCAGATCTAGCCTCAGATCCAGCCTGGTGGAAGACGTTCTCCTCTCAGATCTTGCTCAGATCCAGCCTGGTGGAAGACGTTCTCCTCTCAGATCTAGCCTCAGATCCAGCCTGGTGGAAGACGTTCTCCTCTCAGATCTAGCCTTAGATCCAGCCTGGTGGAAGACGTTCTCCTCTCAGATCTAGCTCAGATCCAGCCTGGTGGAAGACGTTCTCCTCTCAGATCTTGCTCAGATCCAGCCTGGTGGAAGACGTTCTCCTCTCAGATCTAGCTCAGATCCAGCCTGGTGGAAGACGTTCTCCTCTCAGATCTTGCTCAGATCCAGCCTGGTGGAAGACGTTCTCCTCTCAGATCTAGCCTCAGATCCAGCCTGGTGGAAGACGTACTCCTCTCAGATCTAGCCTTAGATCCAGCCTGGTGGAAGACGTTCTCCTCTCAGATCTAGCCTCAGATCCAGCCTGGTGGAAGACGTTCTCCTCTCAGATTTAGCTCAGATCTAGCCTGGTGTAAGACGTTCTCCTCTCAGATCTAGCCTCAGATCCAGCCTGGTGGAAGACGTTCTCCTCTCAGATCTAGCTCAGATCCAGCCTGGTGGAAGACGTTCTCCTCTCAGATCTAGCTCAGATCCAGCCTGGTGGAAGACGTTCTCCTCTCAGGTCTAGCCTCAGATCCAGCCTGGTGGAAGACGTTCTCCTCTCAGATCTAGCTCAGATCCAGCCTGGTGGAAGACGTTCTCCTCTCAGATCTAGCTCAGATCCAGCCTGGTGGAAGACGTTCTCCTCTCAGATCTAGCTCAGATCCAGCCAGGTGGAAGACGTTCTCCTCTCAGATCTAGCTCAGATCCAGCCTGGTGGAAGACGTTCTCCTCTCAGATCTAGCTCAGATCCAGCCTGGTGGAAGACGTTCTCCTCTCAGGTCTAGCCTCAGATCCAGCCTGGTGGAAGACGTTCTCCTCTCAGATCTAGCCTTAGATCCAGCCTGGTGGAAGACGTTCTCCTCTCAGATCTAGCTCAGATCCAGCCTGGTGTAAGACGTTCTCCTCTCAGATCTAGCCTCAGATCCAGCCTGATGGAAGACGTTCTCCTCTCAGATCTACCCTTAGATCCAGCCTGGTGGAAGACGTTCTCCTCTCAGATCTAGCTCAGATCCAGCCTGGTGGAAGACGTTCTCCTCTCAGGTCTAGCCTCAGATCCAGCCTGGTGGGAGACGTTCTCCTCTCAGATCTAGCCTTAGATCCAGCCTGGTGGAAGACGTTCTCCTCTCAGATCTAGCTCAGATCCAGCCTGGTGTAAGACGTTCTCCTCTCAGATCTAACCTTAGATCCAGCCTGGTGGAAGACGTTCTCCTCTCAGATCTAGCCTCAGATCCAGCCTGGTGGAAGACGTTCTCCTCTCAGATCTAGCCTTAGATCCAGCCTGGTGGAAGACGTTCTCCTCTCAGATCTAGCCTCAGATCCAGCCTGGTGGAAGACGTTCTCCTCTCAGATTTAGCTCAGATCCAGCCTGGTGTAAGACGTTCTCCTCTCAGATCTAGCCTCAGATCCAGCCTGGTGGAAGACGTTCTCCTCTCAGATCTAGCTCAGATCCAGCCTGGTGGAAGACGTTCTCCTCTCAGATCTAGCTCAGATCCAGCCTGGTGGAAGACGTTCTCCTCTCAGATCTAGCTCAGATCCAGCCTGGTGGAAGACGTTATCCTCTCAGGTCTAGCCTCAGATCCAGCCTGGTGGAAGACGTTCTCCTCTCAGATCTAGCCTTAGATCCAGCCTGGTGGAAGACGTTCTCCTCTCAGATCTAGCTCAGATCCAGCCTGGTGTAAGACGTTCTCCTCTCAGATCTAGCCTCAGATCCAGCCTGATGGAAGACGTTCTCCTCTCAGATCTACCCTTAGATCCAGCCTGGTGGAAGACGTTCTCCTCTCAGATCTAGCTCAGATCCAGCCTGGTGGAAGACGTTGTCCTCTCAGGTCTAGCCTCAGATCCAGCCTGGTGGGAGACGTTCTCCTCTCAGATCTAGCCTTAGATCCAGCCTGGTGGAAGACGTTCTCCTCTCAGATCTAGCTCAGATCCAGCCTGGTGTAAGACGTTCTCCTCTCAGATCTAGCCTTAGATCCAGCCTGGTGGAAGACGTTCTCCTCTCAGATCTAGCCTCAGATCCAGCCTGGTGGAAGACGTTCTCCTCTCAGATCTAGCCTTAGATCCAGCCTGGTGGAAGACGTTCTCCTCTCAGATCTAGCCTCAGATCCAGCCTGGTGGAAGACGTTCTCCTCTCAGATTTAGCTCAGATCCAGCCTGGTGTAAGACGTTCTCCTCTCAGATCTAGGCTCAGATCCAGCCTGGTGGAAGACGTTCTCCTCTCAGATCTAGCTCAGATCCCGCCTGGTGGAAGACGTTCTCCTCTCAGATCTAGCTCAGATCCAGCCTTGTGGAAGACGTTCTCCTCTCAGATCTAGCTCAGATCCAGCCTGGTGGAAGACGTTCTCCTCTCAGATCTAGCTCAGATCCAGCCTGGTGGAAGACGTTCTCCTCTCAGATCTAGCTCAGATCCAGCCTGGTGGAAGACGTTCTCCTCTCAGGTCTAGCCTCAGATCCAGCCTGGTGGAAGACGTTCTCCTCTCAGATCTAGCTCAGATCCAGCCTGGTGGAAGACGTTCTCCTCTCAGATCTAGCTCAGATCCAGCCTGGTGGAAGACGTTCTCCTCTCAGATCTAGCTCAGATCCAGCCTGGTGGAAGACGTTCTCCTCTCATATCTAGCTCAGATCCAGCCTGGTGGAAGACGTTCTCCTCTCAGATCTAGCTCAGATCCAGCCTGGTGGAAGACGTTCTCCTCTCAGATCTAGCTCAGATCCAGCCTGGTGGAAGACGTTCTCCTCTCAGATCGAGCCTCAGATCCAGCCTGGTGGAAGACGTTCTCCTCTCAGATCTAGCCTTAGATCCAGCCTGGTGGAAGACGTTCTCCTCTCAGATCTAGCTCAGATCCAGCCTGGTGGAAGACGTTCTCCTCTCAGATCTTGCTCAGATCCAGCCTGGTGGAAGACGTTCTCCTCTCAGATCTAGCTCAGATCCAGCCTGGTGGAAGACGTTCTCCTCTCAGATCTTGTTCAGATCCAGCCTGGTGGAAGACGTTCTCCTCTCAGATCTAGCCTCAGATCCAGCCTGGTGGAAGACGTTTTCCTCTCAGATCTAGCCTTAGATCCAGCCTGGTGGAAGACGTTCTCCTCTCAGATCTAGCCTCAGATCCAGCCTGGTGGAAGACGTTCTCCTCTCAGATTTAGCTCAGATCCAGCCTGGTGTAATACGTTCTAATCTCAGATCTAGCCTCAGATCCAGCCTGGTGGAAGACGTTCTCCTCTCAGATCTAGCTCAGATCCAGCCTGGTGGAAGACGTTCTCCTCTCAGATCTAGCTCAGATCCAGCCTGGTGGAAGACGTTCTCCTCTCAGATCTAGCCTCAGATCCAGCCTGGTGGAAGACGTTCTCCTCTCAGATCTAGCCTTAGATCCAGCCTGGTGGAAGACGTTCTCCTCTCAGATCTAGCTCAGATCCAGCCTGGTGTAAGACGTTCTCCTCTCAGATCTAGCCTCAGATCCAGCCTGATGGAAGACGTTCTCCTCTCAGATCTACCCTTAGATCCAGCCTGGTGGAAGACGTTCTCCTCTCAGATCTAGCTCAGATCCAGCCTGGTGGAAGACGTTCTCCTCTCAGATCTAGCTCAGATCCAGCCTGGTGGAAGACGTTCTCCTCTCAGATCTAGCTCAGATCCAGCCTGGTGGAAGACGTTCTCCTCTCAGATCTAGTTCAGATCCAGCCTGATGGAAGACGTTCTCCTCTCAGATCTAGCCTTAGATCCAGCCTGGTGGAAGACGTTCTCCTCTCAGATCTAGCTCAGATCCAGCCTGGTGGAAGACGTTCTTCTCTCAGATCTAGCTCAGATCCAGCCTGGTGGAAGACGTTCTCCTCTCAGATCTTGCTCAGATCCAGCCTGGTGGAAGACGTTCTCCTCTCAGATCTAGCCTCAGATCCAGCCTGGTGGAAGACGTTCTCCTCTCAGATCTAGCCTTAGATCCAGACTGGTGGAAGACGTTCTCCTCTCAGATCTAGCTCAGATCCAGCCTGGTGGAAGACGTTCTCCTCTCAGATCTAGCTCAGATCCAGCCTGGTAGAAGACGTTCTCCTCTCAGGTCTAGCCTCAGATCCAGCCTGGTGCAAGACGTTCTCCTCTCAGATCTAGCTCAGATCCAGCCTGGTGGAAGACGTTCTCCTCTCAGATCTAGCTCAGATCCAGCCTGGTGGAAGACGTTCTACTCTCAGATCTAGCTCAGATCCAGCCTGGTGGAAGACGTTCTCCTCTCAGATCTAGCTCAGATCCAGCCTGGTGGAAGACGTTCTCCTCTCAGATCTAGCTCAGATCCAGCCTGGTGGAAGACGTTCTTCTCTCAGATCTAGCTCAGATCCAGCCTGGTTGAAGACGTTCTCCTCTCAGATCTTGCTCAGATCCAGCCTGGTGGAAGACGTTCTCCTCTCAGATCTAGCCTCAGATCCCGCCTGGTGGAAGACGTTCTCCTCTCAGATCTAGCTCAGATCCAGCCTGGTGGAAGACGTTCTCCTCTCAGATCTAGCTCAGATCCAGCCTGGTGGAGACGTTCTCCTCTCAGGTCTAGCCTCAGATCCAGCCTGATGGAAGACGTTCTCCTCTCAGATCTAGCCTTAGATCCAGCCTGATGGAAGACGTTCTCCTCTCAGATCTAGCCTCAGATCCAGCCTGGTGGAAGACGTTCTCCTCTCAGATCTAGCTCAGATCCAGCCTGGTGGAAGACGTTCTCCTCTCAGATCTAGCTCAGATCCAGCCTGGTGGAAGACGTTCTCCTCTCAGGTCTAGCCTCAGATCCAGCCTGATGGAAGACGTTCTCCTCTCAGGTCTAGCCTCAGATCCAGCCTGATGGAAGACGTTCTCCTCTCAGATGTAGCCTCAGATCCAGCCTGGTGGAAGACGTTCTCCTCTCAGATCTAGCTCAGATCCAGCCTGGTGGAAGACGTTCTCCTCTCAGATCTAGCTCAGATCCAGCCTGGTGGAAGACGTTCTCCTCTCAGGTCTAGCCTCAGATCCAGCCTGGTGGAAGACGTTCTCCTCTCAGATCTAGCCTTAGATCCAGCCTGGTGGAAGACGTTCTCCTCTCAGATCTAGCTCAGATCCAGCCTGGTGTAAGACGTTCTCCTCTCAGATCTAGCCTCAGATCCAGCCTGGTGGAAGACGTTCTCCTCTCAGATCTAGCCTTAGATCCAGCCTGGTGGAAGACGTTCTCCTCTCAGATCTAGCCTCAGATCCAGCCTGGTGGAAGACGTTCTCCTCTCAGATTTAGCTCAGATCCAGCCTGGTGTAAGACGTTCTCCTCTCAGATCTAGCCTCAGATCCAGCCTGGTGGAAGACGTTCTCCTCTCAGATCTAGCTCAGATCCCGCCTGGTGGAAGACGTTCTCCTCTCAGATCTAGCTCAGATCCAGCCTGGTGGAAGACGTTCTCCTCTCAGATCTAGCTCAGATCCAGCCTGGTGGAAGACGTTCTCCTCTAAGGTCTAGCCTCAGATCCAGCCTGGTGGAAGACGTTCTCCTCTCAGGTCTAGCTCAGATCCAGCCTGGTGGAAGACGTTCTCCTCTCAGATCTTGCTCAGATCCAGCCTGGTGGAAGACGTTCTCCTCTCAGATCTAGCTCAGATCCAGCCTGGTGGAAGACGTTCTCCTCTCAGATCTTGCTCAGATCCAGCCTTGTGGAAGACGTTCTCCTCTCAGATCTAGCCTCAGATTCAGCCTGGTGGAAGACGTTCTCCTCTCAGATCTAGCTCAGATCCAGCCTGGTGGAAGACGTTCTCCTCTCAGATCTAGCTCAGATCCAGCCTGGTGGAAGACGTTCTCCTCTCAGATCTAGCTCAGATCCAGCCTGGTGGAAGACGTTCTCCTCTCAGGTCTAGCCTCAGATCCAGCCTGGTGGAAGACGTTCTCCTCTCAGATCTAGCTCAGATCCAGCCTGGTGGAAGACGTTCTCCTCTCAGATCTAGCTCAGATCAAGCTTGGTGGAAGACGTTCTCCTCTCAGATCTAGCTCAGATCCAGCCTGGTGGAAGACGTTCTGCTCTCAGATCTAGCTCAGATCCAGCCTGGTGGAAGACGTTCTCCTCTCAGATCTAGCTCAGATCCAGCCTGGTGGAAGACGTTCTCCTCTCAGATCTAGCTCAGATCCAGCCTGGTGGAAGACGTTCTCCTCTCAGATCGAGCCTCAGATCCAGCCTGGTGGAAGACGTTCTCCTCTCAGATCTAGCCTTAGATCCAGCCTGGTGGAAGACGTTCTCCTCTCAGATCTAGCTCAGATCCAGCCTGGTGGAAGACGTTCTCCTCTCAGATCTTGCTCAGATCCAGCCTGGTGGAAGACGTTCTCCTCTCAGATCTAGCTCAGATCCAGCCTGGTGGAAGACGTTCTCCTCTCAGATCTAGCCTCAGATCCAGCCTGGTGGAAGACGTTCTCCTCTCAGATCTAGCCTTAGATCCAGCCTGGTGGAAGACGTTCTCCTCTCAGATCTAGCTCAGATCCAGCCTGGTGTAAGACGTTCTCCTCTCAGATCTAGCCTCAGATCCAGCCTGATGGAAGATGTTCTCCTCTCAGATCTACCCTTAGATCCAGCCTGGTGGAAGACGTTCTCCTCTCAGATCTAGCTCAGATCCATCCTGGTGGAAGACGTTCTCCTCTCAGATCTAGCTCAGATCCAGCCTGGTGGAAGACGTTCTCCTCTCAGATCTAGCTCAGATCCAGCCTGGTGGAAGACGTTCTCCTCTCAGATCTAGCTCAGATCCAGCCTGATGGAAGACGTTCTCCTCTCAGATCTAGCCTTAGATCCAGCCTGGTGGAAGACGTTCTCCTCTCAGATCTAGCTCAGATCCAGCCTGGTGGAAGACGTTCTTCTCTCAGATCTAGCTCAGATCCAGCCTGGTGGAAGACGTTCTCCTCTCAGATCTTGCTCAGATCCAGCCTGGTGGAAGACGTTCTCCTCTCAGATCTAGCCTCAGATCCAGCCTGGTGGAAGACGTTCTCCTCTCAGATCTAGCCTTAGATCCAGACTGGTGGAAGACGTTCTCCTCTCAGATCTAGCTCAGATCGAGCCTGGTGGAAGACGTTCTCCTCTCAGATCTAGCTCAGATCCAGCCTGGTAGAAGACGTTCTTCTCTCAGATCTAGCTCAGATCCAGCCTGGTTGAAGACGTTCTCCTCTCAGATCTTGCTCAGATCCAGCCTGGTGGAAGACGTTCTCCTCTCAGATCTAGCCTCAGATCCCGCCTGGTGGAAGACGTTCTCCTCTCAGATCTAGCTCAGATCCAGCCTGGTGGAAGACGTTCTCCTCTCAGGTCTAGCCTCAGATCCAGCCTGATGGAAGATGTTCTCCTCTCAGATCTAGCCTTAGATCCAGCCTGATGGAAGACGTTCTCCTCTCAGATCTAGCCTCAGATCCAGCCTGGTGGAAGACGTTCTCCTCTCAGATCTAGCTCAGATCCAGCCTGGTGGAAGACGTTCTCCTCTCAGATCTAGCTCAGATCCAGCCTGGTGGAAGACGTTCTCCTCTCAGGTCTAGCCTCAGATCCAGCCTGATGGAAGACGTTCTCCTCTCAGGTCTAGCCTCAGATCCAGCCTGATGGAAGACGTTCTCCTCTCAGATCTAGCCTCAGATCCAGCCTGGTGGAAGACGTTCTCCTCTCAGATCTAGCTCAGATCCAGCCTGGTGGAAGACGTTCTCCTCTCAGATCTAGCTCAGATCCAGCCTGGTGGAAGACGTTCTGCTCTCAGGTCTAGCCTCAGATCCAGCCTGGTGGAAGAGGTTCTCCTCTCAGATCTAGCCTTAGATCCAGCCTGGTGGAAGACGTTCTCCTCTCAGATCTAGCTCAGATCCAGCCTGGTGTAAGACGTTCTCCTCTCAGATCTAGCCTCAGATCCAGCCTGATGGAAGACGTTCTCCTCTCAGATCTACCCTTAGATCCAGCCTGGTGGAAGACGTTCTCCTCTCAGATCTAGCTCAGATCCAGCCTGGTGGAAGACGTTCTCCTCTCAGATCTAGCTCAGATCCAGCCTGGTGGAAGACGTTCTCCTCTCAGAGATTAAAAAAAAATATAACATTTTATTCAATATAGAATATTATTTTAAACTTTCCTGTTTGGTGTAATAATTAGTATTTGGGAAACCTTATTCAAGTCTTACTCTCAGACTCCCTCACCCACTGATACTAAATTCTCGGAAGCTCCGAAACCAATCCGCGACAGCTTATGGGGAGCTCAAATATATGAACGATGTTTGACGTGATTTGTCACTGCCATTATTGTTAAAATAAAGTATCTGTCCCAAACGAAATAAAATTGAATTTAAGGGGAAAGTATGGGTGATTCAAATCACTCTCTTACAAATGCATACTTTGCGTTTTTATTATTTTGAGGCATTTTTAGTAACTCTAAGAATAGATGTGAAACACATCACTGATTTTTATTTATCTGTTGGTTGCCTATTTTAAATATTTACTTATTTTTCACCTAATTTTCATATTGATAAAAAAAATCCTTCCCCTCCCATACATATTTTGAAACTGTACCACTGGGCGAAACCCAATTATTTAAATTTCTAAGAATCTTTTTATTTCATGTTAATATTCGTGCTTTCATCTCTTCAGGTGTTGAATGAATATTGTTGACAATCGAGATTTAATATATTTGATAGAGATTTTAATTTTAGGGATGAACCTCTAGTCAGATTACTTTTAAAATATTAGAAATTGATTTTATATACTCTTTAATAGTCAATGAAAGTTATCATGAAAAATCAAATTTAATTTATGACTAAGTCTGTGTTTGATTTTAAGCAAAAAACTGAGTGATCTTAAAAACTCTCCTGGGAAAGATTTTTCCTGGAATCTTCTTAGTGTTGTGTACCCGTAGCTGAATACTACATCTTCAAAACAGAAGAATGCTCATCATCCTCAAGCAGCCATGGGCTACGGAGATACAACAGATTGGACAATTTCGTTCTCCAAACACATCTGGCCACTGAGGATCACAAAAGGTGAAAAATATAATGCGCAGAACGAAACGAACGTGATGTAATACACTCATATAATACCGAGAGAAATTTCTGGTAATCAATATCCCATCATACATCTCGCAATTTGGCTTCGCTTTAAGAGCGACATGTTCGGAATATCCTTATTAATACATGGGAGCTTGATACTTTGAGTCATTTATTATAAATTAATAACCGACCAACGCCTGGAAATTCTTCTAGTAAGACTATAAGTCTGAAGATTAAAGCAATCCATTTCTAAAATTTGATGAAGTATATATCTTTGTGAAGCTTCATGAGTGAGACCTGTTGGACCAATAATAATCCGTCATAGTTAATGATTGATTGCAGCCGTCGCCTATCCTCCACGAATGCAAAGCCAGAACCTATGTCTATTAGGGCTATTAAATTATCATTTATTTATTAATCACTGCAATAAATATTCATTTGAAATCAATAAATAACATTTACCATGTTGGCTTTTATAAACTGAAATCATACGAAAATAATGTTTTACTTCTATGTACGTAAATCTTCCAAATGTGTTTAACACGTTTGCTTGTTACAAGAAACTTGAATGAATTTTATGTGCTGACAAAATTGCCAAATCCTCAGCCTGCACGCAGTTCGCATGTTATTTAGCTATTTTGGCAAATATTAGAATTTAACTAAATTTTAAAATGAGGCGCTAGTAAGCTTTAGAACACAACACTGACTATTTTACCACTCGGCATTAATTTAAAGGCGCAAAGGCTTTATAAAGCCATAAAAGTTTTGCTTTAAAATATGCGGTGGGCACATTAAAATCTTCGTTTTGTACATATCCAGTGACTCAAATGCTGAAACAACTTCATGAGAACGCATCCGAGAGTCGTAATCTGCAGAATGTTTAATGATGAAACAAATTTCAGCAAGTTATAATAACGACCTCGTTCTAATGTCTTGAGGAATATACTGCAGTGCTTTAATTCAAATAAATATCTTGACATATTCTTCGCTGTATCGAGAAAATCGTTAATCACCAGTCTTAGTACAGTACAATTCAGAAACCAGTTAATATATATGGAGAACATGTTTACCCTGTTTGTTCTATTTTTTCTCCCTTTTTTTATTTTAACCTGGCGTCACTTTCGCCAAGAGAGCATTTGAAACCTCTTGAACCTTGGTCCTGCCGCAAATTATGTTTCAAAAGTTTTCGGTGTCCCCAAGAGGAGATTTTGTCTGACATTTTCAACAAAACAGAATTTTGTCAGAATATTTTTATTGGGATGTATAAAATATATTTTCAAACGTATGTTATAAACAAATATTCAGTAAATTCTATTTATGATATTTCTTGGCAAAAAGGAAAAAAAAATACAGAGAGTTATTACTTTACAAATTAAATTCGAATACATACCTTGTTGCATTTTTTAGGATGCGCCACTGATGTGAAAAGGAAGAAAAACTTAGATTTAGCGTAATAGTCCTCCGTAAAATACATTTATTTCTTTATGGAGAAATCAGGAAACACTGTCTCTTCTCTATTCAAAAATAATACATTCATTTCTTTATGAAGGAAACAGGAAACCCTGACTCTCTCTATTGAAAAATTATACATTTTTCTCTTTATGAAGGAAACGGGAAACCCTGCCTCTCTCTGTTCAAAAATAATACATTTATTTCTTTATGGAGGAAACAGGAAAATCTGCCTCTCTCTATTCAAAAATAATGCATTTATTTCTTTATGAATGAAACAGGAAACCCTGACTCTATCTATTCAAAAGTAATACATTTATTTATTTATGGAGGAAACATGAAATCCTGACTCTCTCTATTCAAAAATATCACATTTATTTATTAATGAAGGAAACAGGAAACCCTGCCTATCTCTATTCCCAAATAATACATTTATTTCTTTATGGAGGAAACAGGAAACCCTGCCGTTCTCTATTCAAAAATAATGCATGCTTTTCTTTCTGAAGGAAAGAGGAAACCCTGCCTCTCTCTATTCAAAAATAATACATTTATTTCTTTATGGAGGAAACAGGAAACCCTGCCGTTCTCTATTCAAAAATAATGCATATTTTTCTTTATGAAGGAAAGAGGAAACCCTGCTTCTCTCTATTCAAAAATAATACATTTATTTCTTTATGGAGGAAACAGGAAACCCTACCTCTCTCTATTCAAAAATAATACATTTTTTTTATGGAGGAAACAGGATGCCCTGCCTCTCTCAATTCAAAAATAATACATTTATTTCTTTATGAATGAAACAGGAAACCCTGACTCTATCTACTCAAAAGTAATACATTTATTTCTTTATGGAGGAAACAGGAAACCCTGACTCTCTCTATTCAAAAATATCACATTTATTTATTAATGAAGGAAACAGGAACCCTGCCTATCTATATTCACAAATAATACATTTATTTCTTTATGGAGGAAACCCTGCCGTTCTCTATTCAAAAATAATGCATATTTTCCTTTATGAAGGAAAGAAAAAACCCTGCCTCTCTCTATTCAAAAGTAATACATTTATTTCTTTATGCAGGAAACAGGAAACCCTACCTCTCTCTATTCAAAAATAATACATTTTTTTTTATGGAGGAAACAGGATGCCCTGCCTCTCTATATTCAAAAATAATACATTTATTTCTTTATGAAGAAAACGGGAAACCCTGCCTCTCTCTGTTCAAAAATAATACATTAATTTCTTTATGGAGAGATCTGGAAATCGTGCCCCTCTCTACTCGCACCCAACTTCCGTTATGTTTGGTTCACGGTCACGTGATCGCATCTTTTCGATTCATCATAAACCTGAGGTCCTTAGTTTTGCAGATTTCAAGAAATATTTGGACTCTGCTGATCGTCATAATTTGTGATTGATCGCTAACTGTCCCTGTCTTAAATTAATTTTAAAGCCTGAACTCATTAGATTTATTAAATACACCCAATTCTGTTTTTACACGGATTTTTTTTTACACGATTTTGATTTAACACGGTTTAGAAAAATATTCCTATTCTCTTTTTACACGATTTATTTTGATCTAACACGGATTTCAGAATTAATCTCCATTTGAATTTAATTCTGAAAAAATATTCATATTCGATAAAAAATTCCTACAATTTACATTTATAACAAAGATGATGATTTTATGGTCACATTTTTCAACGTAGTTTTAACTTTAAAAATGTACAACAGATACACATTTTGTGCACTAAAATCCCCAAAATGAAAACTACACTAACATAACTACACAACAAGTTTTCATTATTTTATTCTCTATTTTATGGAAAAATTGTACAAAGCCTACTTCATTGGAAAAATTGTACAAAGCCTACTTCATTCGGAATAAAGTGGCAACATTGATTTCCGGGAATTCCCCTCGATTTTATCTTCAATACATACGTTAGTCTTGGTCTCTCATTTCGTGTTTAAAGTTAGAAGTGTTAGTTTAATCAGCTTTATAAGTTTATAAAATCAAAATTTTGTTTTAATGAATAAAAATCCAATAACGATTTGATATTTGTTTGGGTTGTTGGGCTGTTTTACCTCTGAGCGGCACTTTTCTGCACACCATGGGCTAAATGGCCAGGTCACAAGGACCCCGAAGGCTCAGAGAAGGTTGGGGGAGGGGACAGATGGTAGCCTCCCGTCAAGGCCATCCAGCGTGTTCTTTAACGTGCACAGGGTATGTCTCTCCCGCACACGGAGCCACGGCTTAACGTCCCATCCGACGGACGGCGGCCTTTCCAAGCCCATCGGTGTCACCTACTGACCGTGGGCAGGGAAGGGAATTTTGCAGAGATAAATCTCAACGCTGACCCAGCTGGGACTCGAACCTGGGAACTACAGATTACGAGCCTGGCGACCCCATGTTTTGTTTGAATTTGTACTGGGTTTTCACGTCTGGAACCAATCTTCTAGTTTTTCGTATGCAGTGTATTTTTTTTACCTGGTTTTTTCTCAAACGTTTCTACCGTGTATAAACAAAATTGGGTGTATACCTAATAGGTAGAATATCAAGCACAGAGTAACGACTGAAATTACTTACGATATCCATGTTTATTTTGTGATTAATTTAATAACACTGTTTTCAAAGAAACCATAAATTTGAAAACAGAGACTTAAATTCCACCCCAACAAATCATACCGTATTGAAATGTTGTTTGTATCCATGAAAAATACAAGGTTCGCAACGTAGTAAGATTAACTTGCAACTTATTTCAAGTGGTGTAATTTAAAGAGTTTACAACGTGCTTTACCGGTGATGTGGTCAATATGTTTCTTTCATTTAAGATTAGTACCTAGCTAAATATTTAATGTTCTGAATCTGTTCTATATTATTATAATTAATATGCTTATATCATTGAGGTCTATGCAGTTTAATTGCAAAGCTACTTACAACATTTGGATTATTTTTCAACTTGTAAAAGATAAACTTAATTTTAGTCTCATTAATCGAAAGTTTATTATTTTCGATCAACATAATAACTTTCTCAGGAACATTATTGACATTAGACGGTTGTAATGCAATAATTTAGGTACTAAAAGTCAATGCAGTGTCATCTGCAAAAGTAGTAATATTACAAATAATGTTCATTTCACAGATGTCATTAAAATGAATATTAAACAATAAGGGATCATAAAGAGAGTTCTGTGAATTTCCATATTAGTTTGTTCCAGATTGCTGAGGCAGTAATTTAATTTAACTAACTGAGTTCCATTTGTTAAAGAACTAAGAAACCATTTCGGATCAATCCCTCTTATGTCCACATGTTACAGTTTTTCCAAAATGTAATGAATGAATTACTGCGTCAAAAGCTTCTTCAAGATCTAAAACATTTATAGAGTTAGAATCCCTTGGTCCATTGAATCATAAATGAAATTGGTAAATGCTAATAACGCATGATAGTACTCTTAACTTCAATGAAGCTAAACTGATTGAGGAAAAACAATTCATTTTATTTAAATAATTCAATACTCTGAACTTTTGAAAAAACAGGCAAAATCGAGTTCGTCTGTTCTATTATCTAAAAATTTATTGCTAATAAAATTTTGTTTATGTTTTTATTTATCCTTAGATTTATTTTATTGCAAAATATGAAATCTGAATGATGGCTATAAATGCAATATAAAAAATATCGTTTTAATCTATAAAAATACGCGAACGTGTTTCGAACATAAAATATCTTACAATGGTTTCCATAAATTAAAGAACAGCAAAAACACGTCCAACGGGTCTTGAAAACCCGTTGCATCTGCTGCATGGGAATTGGAATAGAGGCGTATGTAAACTTTGTGCATTGGAATAACAGTTAAAAAGCGGAATAGCAGTTAAAAAGCGGAATAACACTTTTAATTCCAAAAAATATATACGAATGCAGAATTGTAAAAAGGTGAAGGGCAACTGAAATAGCCCAAAGTGGTCCAATATTTAGCATGATCACCTATAACCACTATGATGGGTTTCCAGCGATATTCTCATGTTGTTAAAAAGACAAATGATCTCCATTGCTCCCCCAAGGCACATCGAAGCTCCAGGAGGTTTGCAGAAATCAGATTCAGGGGAGCAACCCTAACATGCACTACAGGATTTAGGTTTTTGAGACTGGGGTGGCTATTCCATGTGATTTACAGTGCTATTCACCAGATGGCGATTGACAAGGTGACAACAGTGCGGGTTATCGCACTACAAGGAAGAAAGTATCACCATTCGTGGCATTTGCATATGATCGCATGAAAAGGTTCAGATTTCATTACTGTACTTGCGACTAGTGACGTCATTAGTCGCAAGTATACATCTGTATGTCGCCGCACAGATCTGCAAGTGCTGTTATAAGCACTTACAGATCTGCGCGGTAGCCCTCCATAAGTTATCCCTCCATAAACAATGACACTATTACAGCCGTAGGTGTCACATTTACGGATATTTGTGGCATGACAGAGTGTTTCTGATTCCCTCCATATGTACTAATGCCAAGAATTTCTTGATTCATCTGTGAAGGGTGTGGACCACCATTTCTCATGGGTCCAGTTGATATGATGTATGCACTGGTTTAGACGGCCCCTCCTGTGGTATTGGGTCAGAGGCACACACACCACTGACTGCCTTGCATAAGGTGGGGCGGGGGAGGCTCAATCGGTAGCGCGCCAGGCTCGTAATCTGTAGTTCCCAGGTTCGAGTCCCAGCTGGGTCAGCGTTGAGATTTATCTCCGCAAAATTCCCCGCCCTGCCCACGGTCAGTAGGGGACACCGATGGGCTTGGAAAGGCCGCCGTCAGTCGGATGGGACGTTAAGCCGTGGCCCGTGTGCGGGAGAGCCATACCCTGTGCACGTTAAAGAACACGCTGGATGGCCTTGACGGGAGGCTACCATCTGTCTCCCAACATCTGTTCCAGTGGGTTCCCTCCCCCAACCTTCTCTGAGCCTTCGGGGTCCATGTGACCTGGCCATTTAGCCCATGGTGTGCAAAAAAGTGCCGCTCAGAGGTAAAACAACCCAACCCAAATCCATAGGAATATGCTCGATTCTTTGTTAATTAACAGCAAGTTCGGTTAGGTATTCAGATCATGCAGGGGAACAGAAATAGGGTCTTGCCATTTCCTCGTAGCGATAGTTATGAATAAATATAAAATTAAGTTATGCATATTGATCGTTTGAGTAATCCTTCAGTTCTTTTGAATTACCCCACTCTTGAGCACTTTTCATAATTTAATTTATACAGGGATTTGTGTGGCAGATGATGGTAATATGCGATAGGAGATTAATAGGAAAAATGATCTCGTTGCCTGGGACTTTGAAGAATTTGTGGAGATTTCAAAAAAAAATAGGTGTATACATTTAAAGACTAAAATTAGGCGATGTAATAGTTTGGTTCTTTGTAAACGTTTTCTATGGTAGTGAAACATGAATTCGTTGTACGGAAATTCGAAGGAAACGTGATTATAGCTTCTTATGCAGCATCTTGGACATCAGGCGGTTTCACTTTATAAGTAATGATGAGTTTAGGCGAGGAAGTCATTAACCACTTTTGAGTAGCATGTTGTGCAGACAGAGACTGCATTGGTTTGCCCACATTTCCAGAATGCAGAACTGCATTTTGGGAAATCGAATTCGGAGTAGTGTCCAAGAGATTTCAGAGAAAAGTGACGACCCGAGTTCTGCATGCGGGGCATGTTGTTCGAATTCAGAAGTGAAGAGTGATAACAGAGTTATGAACAGTGTGATTTTAAGGCCTAAGAAATAGAGGGTGAACTAGAATGAAGGGGTGGGGGTGGAGAATGTCAAACAGGACGTCGTTAGATTTTGCCTCCAGTGGCCAAAGGTAAGATTAACAGCTGAGGCAGAAGTGTTTGGAGAATTGAATTGCACAATCTGGTTGGACCTCTGTAATCGATGTCTGATTTAGGAGTATGTGTAGGAGAAGTCCCGTGGCCGAGTGGTTAGCGCGTTTGGCTACTGATCTACGGGACCTGGGTTCGAGCCCCGGGTAAGGCATGGATGTTCGTGTTGTTTTCTGCTGAGGTCCTGCCATCCTCTCAGATCTTCTACTGTGGCATATAAACTGACAGGCTCCTATCAGACCTCTGTGGCAAGCAGCTGCTTGAGGGGGTATTTATTTATTTTATAGGAGAAGGCTTTCATATTCATGAATTCATTTTTCAGCATTTACTGATCGTTTTCAAACAGTAAACTTGAACATCTAGTGTAAGGTAAGTAAATGCCATTAATAAGTCAGGTCTATTGTTTGTTGTTCATGAAGTGTATGTTTTAAGAAGATGCTACTTGGATACTATTTGGCTACATAGATATGTTGAGCTGAGAGATAATACACATCTCGCACAGGCTAATGAGGAAGGATACTGTTCTTCAGAAAGTTTACTACTTTATTAACTCTCCCAGGTTTTCCCTCCTTTAGATTTTGTCTGCTTTTCGCAAAATCTCTCTCTGCTTTCTTTTTCGCAACCAATATTCCTCTCGAAGTCTTCCTCGTTTTCTAATTGTTGAAATGAAAATGGCGAAACAGAATTAACAGAAAATTCTTGAAGACCTTATTGATTGATGTGATATAAATTCCACACCTTTAATTCGTTTCCATTAAAAAAAGTCTAGATAGCTTCAAAGGTATTTGTTTTAAATTCCGTAGTATGTTACCTTGTATACTGGTAGAGTGCGAGATGAAACGAATAAGAGAATAGGCATTACTGAAAAAGGAGAAATAATCTAATAAAATTAAAATATAATTTGTAATGGTCTTAATGAAAGTAAAAAAAAATAGTATTATTCATCGATATTTCTAAAACCATTTGATTCTTTATCTGTGAATATATTATTAAAGAGAATGGAAAACATTGGAATATGAGGTACCCAATTCGATTGGTTTAAGTCATATTTAACAAATAGAAATCAACAAGTAAAAATTAAAAACGTATTGAGTAAAGAACGAGAAATTAAATTCGGACTACTACAAGGTTCTCTACTAGTAAAACAATTATTTTTACTTTATGTTAACGATCTTTTAAATTTTAATTTTAAAGGAAAATAGTTTCATTTGATCATGATATAGCAATTATATATATATTAATGAGAGTGACAATGGATTGAAAACAAAAATAAACGAAGATTTGAAATTTTAAGGATGTGATTTGATAAGAATAAATTATCTGTTATCGATAAGAATAAAAAAAAATTAAAGGCATAATCGATAAGAATAAATTATCTGTTCTTAAAAAAGGCAATATATATATATATTGATATGAAAAGAGATATGAATAGTGATATTGGACACCTCTATTATCACACTTTAAAGTGTTTGTTTTCTTCTAGTAATAACAATACAAGTTTTAGGTGTGACTGTCAAAATTAAACTGTTCAGATGTAATGAGATATCTTGATGTAATTTGTGATACCTCTTGACTTGAAACAAACACATACAAAATTAGTAAAAATTATTAAAAAAGAATTATGGCTCAAATGTATACATTGAGAGAATTGTTAGATATATGTACATTGAAAAAGATTTATTTTGAGTTCATTTATTCTAGAATGCAACATGGAATAATTATCTGGAGAGAGATATGCGAAAGTTAAAGTTAATAAAACAAATACACAAACATGTGTTAAAAGTAATGATATTTAAAAGAAATATAAGACTGTTTTTGGAATTTAAATTTATTAAATATTGAACAAATATATAAATTAAGACTTTTAATATTTAGGCATAAAAATATCACATGCTTAATAGGGTTGAAAACCCTTTTAATATTACATCTATGGAAAATGAAAAACTAATTGTTCCTGAACCAAATAATGAATTATTTGAAAGATATTTTGGTTTTTCTGGTGTTAAAATATTTAATGATCTACCAAAAATGTAAGAAATATAACTATTATTATAACAATAAATATTGTATTATAACAATATATATTAAAAGATAAATTATGGCTATTTATTAAACTAATAATATTATATATATCAAACTAATGTAATACTTTGTACATACCAAATATTATTCTGTTAGAACCTTTGTACCAATGTATTTCCTATACAGTGGACCTTCGTTATAGCGCTGCTCGCTATACCGCGCACTTGGTTATAGCGCGGGCGATGTTCGCGATAAGTTCAAACATGTTTATACAGGTCCGTGCGGCGTTAGTGAGTATCGCATTTTATTGCTACTGCGTATTGAGTAATTGTGTATGTATTGAGTTCCTGCATGTATTTTGAATAGTGTTTAATTATTGTATGCATGATGAGTAAAAGAAAAGCTTACAGTGTGAAATTTATTGTGTCGCCACCGCGTCGCTAGGTATAACGCGGTTCACCTTATAACGCGGGTGTTGTTTCCCGCCCGACATGCACGTTATATCGGGGTCCACTGTACTAAATGTAATGAGCAAAGATTTATAATATTATTAATCCACTGGCGAGTTAAGTAAACTGTTGTGGCCAGCTCACTTAAACATGTAATGCTAAATGTTGAATTTGAATAATTTTGAAGTGAGTGCAAAAAATGCATGGAAAATGCAGCAAATGCTCGGGAATGAAATGGACACTTTTGTTGCCTGTGGCTATGGGAGGCTTCCAGATCCACAGGCAACGGGAATTGAGGAATGCACAAGAAAATAATTTTTTTTTCTCCATTTCTACGATTTTCTGATGACCAAATATACAATTTATTTTCAGGTTGCGCTATTTCTCTCCTGTTTGGAGCTTTTCACAAAATCATCATTCCAATTTCTGGACAGTAAACACGTCAACCACACATTATTATGACATCAACGCCGTGCTGCTTCTTCTTCGGGCTCTCGCTGCTGCCACCAGACGTCGTGCATCACTGCCAGTGCCATACGCTGTCGACGTCACTTCCCGTCACGCATGGCGCTTAGCGACGCATGAAACAAGCACCGCGTGACAAGTCACGTGCTCGGACGCCCGCGGCTGACCAAGCGTGAACACGTGACTGGTCAGAGAGGAAGGGTGGAAGGAAGCCGACCATTCGGGAGATGGAAGAGAACGTCATGAAAATATCTCACATGGAATGGAATGACACCATCGCTCCTCGCTCCGGATGGGAACAGTTTTTATGGCAATCTGAGATCTCACTCCCGCGCAGAAGCTCAGCTGAATGCTCGCGCTTGACAGCGATAAGAAAGAGGAAACAATGCCCGTCTAGCAACATTGTTCCGTCTGTTTCTTGCGATCACATGCGACGAAGGAAGGTAACGACGCATTTTGATTCAATTCTATCAGCTCCAATGAATATGGACGATCATGGATGTGACACTCAACTTTATTACGATATCGCTCATTGCCGGAGATTAAATTAAGCTTTTTGTTTTCGATCGGTAATAAATACACAGATTACCTGTCGACATAAAATTCTAGAGAATATTTTGCTGAACAATGAGTTTTGCCGTGTGGCACTCGAACCCACTTTTCTCACTTTAAATGGCAGATATTCTCACCATTAAGCTATCAGCAGTTAGTTCATTCTATCAGCTAATTGTGACTTTAAATCTTTTAGATCTTGTCGCTTGTGGCGCCATCTATAATCTGAAGTAGTAATCTTTCTATTTTGTTTAGAATTTGATGTAAGGTAAAACTCATTTTTTTTAGCAAAAAGTTATTTTCTGAATTCTGTGACAACAGGTAATAAGTGTATTTACAATTTATTCAACATTTCATTAATAACACTTTAGCGTGAGTGACTCCCAGTTTACATCTATATCTGAGTAATATTGAAAGGTTGCCTTTACTGATCATAGATGGCGCCATGATCATAGATAGCGAGAAGATTTGAAAGATTTAAAGGTATAATTAGCTGAAAGAATGACTAACCGATGATAGCTTAGTGGTGAGAATATCTGCCATTTAAATGAGAGACTTGGGGTCACAGTTCCACTCACGACGAAATTCATCTTTTTCAAGAAAGTTATTTTTAATTTTTTTTCGAGAGAAGATCGTTTTTTAGCATTCCGTAGACCATGATGCGTAGGGAGTCAAATAATTGCACACAAACAAGTAGTAGAAACTCAGCATGGAACTCTCTTTTTTTCGAAATTCGTAAATGCGGCAAGCAGCTGCTTCAGGGGGTATCTTCTTATTTTAAAATAATGTAAATTACATAAATGAATCCCCCTACGTCTCCTAAAAAACAGGGAGCGAAAGTTATTGGGAGTCGATCGTAAGCAGCTGCTTGTCAAACAAACGCTTGTGACGTGGGAAATGCCATCTGCTATATATATATTTTAGAGAGCTTATTATAATTAAGATAACGAATCGAGCAATAACGGATAAATCTTCTGGTCTTCAATAAAAGTTTTAGATTTTACAAGTGAACGTTAGAATTGAGTCTGCCGATTCTCGCCGCAACAGAACTGCATTCTAACGTACATAAATTGCCTTAGTAAATATAAAATGTTTGATACCGCTGCTAAGAACTGACGTAATATTTGTGTGTAAGTTTTTAAGACAGTTTGTTACTTGATGTGTTGGCTACTGACCCTATTTTTTTCTTGGAAAATTTTACCATATTTCTGTTGCTGAATAGAAAAGGTATCTGTAACTTTAATAAGTATTAGTGCAGTCGGTTAAGGCATCGTTCAGTATATTTCTGTGCTCATACATCCATGTTTCTTTGCACCATCTAAGCAGAAGTCGAAACAACGCTCCGTTACACACCAGAATTTTTCTTTCAATTTAGTCGTTCTTTAATCTTTTTAAAAAATATAGATACGTTTCTGATTCCTTTACGCTCCCATTCTGGTGGTGGTGCATGACTCCTTTGGCATACCTCCTAGATGTCTACAAATAAAAAATTGGAAAAAATGGTCCAAAGCATTAATTTATGTTATTTGCAATATGAAATATTAATTTGTTTTCTTTACGTATGCCACACGTAGAGCACCGAAATCAGATGCCATTGTGTAGCAATAGCTCTGCAATTTAACCTGTGTGTATTTTGTAAGTGAGTCGACTAACTCTATAAGAAAAAAAAAGAGAAATTTTCTTCACACATTGTATGGAAGGAAATTCGCTGTCACCAGTTTAACCATTCTAGATCTGTTGTATATGATTGAAATTAGGAGTTCAAACTGGACACTCTGTAAAGCTGATTGTATTTAACTCCAGATATTGGTCAATTAGTCTGATTAGATAAATTCAGGTATTTTTATGCTATGAGATGAAATTGTACCCAAACTTTGTAGATCTTCAGCCCCAATAACTGCTGTCTACATACTGATATGCTACAACCTCGAAGAGTTTTCAAGTCCGCAGATTTCATAAAAATGATAGATATATCTATGGGAATTGAATTTGATCAGAAGCTTGGATATGAATAAAATAAGAAAATCTCTAAAGAATAAATAGAAACCACAAAGGAGAAAAAGATTTATCAGTGCGAGAGTAAGCTAGGTGAAGCTTTTGGCTCAGTAATGTGTCGCCGAGGTAGAGGGTTCAGATGTACATCGAAGGATGCTTCCCACCACATACCAAGAAGAAAATTCTTCTGTTTAATTTGCAATATTCTTTATTTCTCATTCGTGTATTTAAAAATCAGCAAGATAACAGCTTATTATTAACGATCTATCTCTATTGCAAAATTTTCCTTTCTTAATGACTTGTCAGAAATCATTCATTTTTTCCTACCAATGCCTTGTTATCAAATGTTGAATTAAGCGATGTTAAATTTTCAAACATTCGAAACTTTCATTTCTTTTAAATGCGCATTTCTTGAACTTAAACCAGTATTCGGAGATGTTGTATGCAACATCGTAATAAATAATAGCAGTAGACGGGCATCACTCCAGATTGCACTTGTGCTGACGTCAGCTGGTGCACTGATTGTTGGCGATAAATAATTACTACGAAAACTTTTGAAACCGTTTTATCACTCTTCCAACAGATTTCGCTCCCCTGTAATACCCTAGATACTTGACCGACAGATTCTTAATTTCGTACACGGGTATGAGATCACGGTGTTTAGTACATGGGAACCCCTCTATAATTCGGTGTTGGGTAAAAATTTCAGGTAATGGGAAGGGACTCAGAAACTCGAATCGCCTTGCGAATGTGGGATCTGGCATCACTCTGTCGCGGCTTCCTCGGAATAAACTGTGTTGGGTTGTTTTACCTCTGAGTGGCACTTTTTTGCACACCATGGGCTAAATGGCCAGGTCACATGGACCCCGAAGGCTCAGAGAAGGTCGGTGTCCCCTACTGACCGTGCGGGGAATCTTGCGGAGATAAATCTCAACGCTGACCCAGTTGGGACGCGAACCTGGGAACTACAGATTACGAGCCTGGCGCGCTACCGACTGAGCCACCCACGCCCCGGAATAAACTGTGAAGAAAGAAGTTTTCAAAGGAGAAATCTGCGGAGGAAAAATTCGTTTCCTTTCAGTCGAACGTTGGTAGGAGGTATGCGAGCAACGAAATAATTTTTGAATAACATGATGAAAAATATCAGAGGAAATTCTAAATAAGTCTAACGAAAAAAATTAAAGAAAAATTTCGTTCCTTTGATATTTTACTAATGTGTTTCATGGCCCATTCAGCATTTTTTCACAAAGCGGAAGAAGCGACACCAGTGCATAAGTTGTGTGCACTTAAAATCTGGATTAAAAATAATTTATCTCTTTAATATCGCAGTGGTATCGCGTGGATTCACAGTAAAACTGCAACTGCCAGAATCCGGGTTCGAGTCCTGGGATCGCATGGTTGTTTGTGTGCTGGTAGCTCTAACTGAGCCAGTGGTCAGCAGGGACTTAATCTGACTGTGACATGTCCTTGTTTTAGAAAACCTCTACGAACTAAGAGTATTTACTAGGATGCTTCTCCTTTTTATATATTGCAAATGTAAAAAAATAAGAGCACGAAATGGTACTCTGACCTTTCTTTCTTTAGATGACTGGTTAGCTGCTGACACCGGATAAAGTTTGAATGTTTCTTCTCTTGTGTTTTTTCTTTTTAAGTTTCGTCCTCTTCACATACATTCGCTTTGGCGTTACATATTGTTACGACAGATAAACGTGCTGTAATGAATCCATGACAGATGTGGCATTGACGCTCGCGTATGCTTCAGCGTGAGAATTGCTTCATCAACTTATTAGAACAGGGAGAGACTTTGAAGAATAAGAATTTAGGAGAAGAATGGAAAAGTTTTTGTTAGTAGTAAAAAGGATGTATTGTGTTGATATTATTGGGTAGTGTTTTATTAATTTAAACGATAAGATTGCTTCTTTATAGTTAAAATGAATGCTATTTCAGAGACATGGCAATCAGGCTGAAGGTTGGGTTGTTTTACCTCTGAGCGGCACTTTTTTGCACACCATGGGCTAAATGGCCAGGTCACATGGACCCCGAAGGCTCAGAGAAGGTTGGGGGAGGGGACCCACTGGAACAGCTGTTGGGAGACAGATGGTAGCCTCCCGTCAAGGCCATCCAGCGTGTTCTTTAACGTGCACAGGGTATGGCTCTCCCGCACACGGAGCCACGGCTTAACGTTCCATCCGACGGACGGCGGCCTTTCCAAGCCCATCGGTGTCCCCTACTGACCGTGGGCAGGGCGGGGAATTTTGCGGAGATAAATCTCAACGCTGACCCATCTGGGACTCGAACCTGGGAACTACAGATTATGAGCCTGGCGCGCTACCGACTGAGCCACCCCCGCCCCAGACTGAAGGAGTTCATTGAGCAAGAACAGTTGGTCTTAGTTCTTCTTTAAGTGGTCATCGTCTGATACGTCGCATTATTGATGTGTGAAGAATTGTTACGGTAACACAGAGGAATTTCAACATAAATTCGCATTGTTCTTTAGATATTATGAAATAAAGGGTTGTATTTTGCACTTAGAGTAAATATTGAGAACATTGTATTGTAAACATTAGAAAATTAGCTAAGCATAATAAATCATTCTTTTTATGGTTTAACTTCATACTGATAAAGACATAAACTTGTGTTTAGATAAGATTATTTTACTTGTATGGTTTTTAAATACCTTTGAAATAAATTACTTCACTTATATTTATGTTTGGCAAGCATACTTTTTAACTCACGCTCAATTTTTACTCTTAAAATTCACAAAAATAGTGACAATCTGTCATGCCTTTCACTAGAAGTATGGGGGGCGGGGGTGGCTCAGTCGGTAGCGCGCCAGGCTCGTATTCTGTAGTTCCCAGGTTCCAGTCCCAGCTGGGTCAGCATTGAGATTTATCTCCGCAAAATTCCCCCCCTGCCCACGGTCAGTAGGGGACACCGATGGGCTTGGAAAGGCCGCCGTCCGTCGGATGGGACGTTAAGCCATGGCCCCGTGTGCGGGAGAGCCATACCCTGTGCACGTTAAAGAACACGCTGGATGGTCTTGACGGGAGGCTACCATCTGTCTCCCAACAGCTGTTCCAGTGGGTCCCCTCCCCCAACCTTCTCTGAGCCTTCGGGGTCCTTGTGGCCTGGCCATTTAGCCCATGGTGTGCAAAAAAGTGCAGCTCAGAGGTAAAACAACCCAACAACTAGAAGTATGGATGAGTTAGTAAAACTTATAACTGATATAAAAAGTGAAATAGCTGCTCAAAACAGTAAACTTGGTGATAGAGTTACACAAAATAATGACTTGAAAGTTGAAAGAGCTACACAAAATAACGCGTTGAAAGCTGAAATAACTGCACAAAATAATGGTCTGAACCAAAATATCAGTGACATTACTGATATTTTGGTTCAGACCATTATTTTGTTAAATTGTTGAAGGTTGGAATAGATGGTGTAAAAATGATATTGATGGTGTAATGTGTAATATAAACGAAATCACTTGTCACCTTAAGCAACAAACAAGAAAAGTGGGTTCCTCTTTAAGGAGAGATCATCGTCTGATACGTGGCGTTATTAATGTGTGAAGAATTGTTAAGGTAACCAAGGTAACACAAAGGAATTTCAGCAGATATTTGCTTTTCAGGCAGATATTTGTTCTTTAGATGTTATGAAATAAAAGGTTCTATTTTGTACTAGGAGTAAATATTGAAAACACTGTAGTGTAAACATTAGAAAATTAGCTAAGCAAAATAAATCATTCTTTCTATGGTTAACTTCAAACTGATGAAGGCATAAACTTGTGTTTAGATAGCATTGTTTTATTTGTATGGTTTTATACCTTTGAAATAAATTACTTCACTTATATTTATGTTTGGCAAGCATACTTTTGAATTTACGCTGCTTTTACTATTAAAATTCACAAAGCTATTCACAATCTATTACATCTGTATGAAAAGCAGATGTTTGAAAGGATTTTATTTTCGTTCAAACGCTAATATTTGAAAAGGAAATCAATAATATGATGACAATAAATACATGTAAATTGTAATAATTAAGTGGCAAACGTCATAACCAAGTTGTGATAATTGAATGAGTCAATTTAATCCCTTTGCAAGTAGTGGAAAATATTGCAAAATATTTGCATGCACCTATGTATGATCGTCAATAATTTGGAAAAAAAAATATAAATAAGTTAAAAAATCGTTTATCTTCTGATAGGGCCTTAAAAAGTAGAAAATAAACCTAAAAGCAATCAATCACTGAGTTCGTATTCGCTTTAAAGGGAAAATAGGGTGCCTGAAATCTTATTCAGTAGGCAAATCGACGCGCTATCTCCCTTTGAAGTGAATACGAACTCAGTGATTGATTGCACCATCTATAAGCTTTAGGTTTATTTTCTACTTTTTAGGGCCCTATAAGAAGATAAGTGATTTTTAAATTTTTTAATTTATATATTTTTGTCACTAAAAACACTTACCTTCAAAAACTTTCATTTGATGTATGACACATAAATATCAACACATTCCCCCCAATTTTTTTGACATGTTTGAGGTAGCCCATGACATTGGAGACGTCACAACCTTTAATTTGAGATACGACCCGTTAAAGTTGAACCCCGCTAAAATCCTCTCCCCCCCTCTCTTTTATCAGGGGAGAGGATTTTAGTGGAATTTTTGTGGGGGGGGGGATTCGAAATTGTCTACGAAGGTCATTATATGAGCTTTCATTTGACACCTAACTCGTAACTGTAGTCCCTAGCGACGAATTTCACATTTCCCGTTTTTTTACGGGGGAAAAAGCATGGGGAGTCAATGTTTTACAGCCTATGACACTGCCTGCATCACAAGATTTCATTTGACACATAACTTACTGCTACTTTCCGCACTCGCGTTCACGAGATATAGGGGAACAATCATTTTCAGATTCGTCCCCCCTTTTTTTAGGGGGGGAAGAAAGCATGGGGGTCAATGTTTGATAGCCTATGACACTCCCCGCGTCATAAGTTTTCATTTGACACATAAATCATTAAATTTCTCCATCGCGTTCGAACGATATGCTGCAACAACATTTTGTCACATAACTTGCTACTTTCCGCAACCGACAAATTTACAAACCGAACAACGGAGAAACGGACAAACCAATCAACCGACAAATGTCAAAGCTAAAAAAGCAATAGGAAGATTAGTAAAAAAATGACCAGAAACACAAATATTTTGTTACCCGATTTCAATCTGAACAACTGAAGGTAAAATGAATCCTCAATTGTGATATACATACACATAAAACTGTCAAAAACTGATACTAAAATTTCAACAGGGTTTCTAAATTAACTAAAACAACAGAATAATCCTCCTTTTCCATGTGCAAGTCAGGAGCAATCATAAGAAGAGAAAGAAGGCAACCTTGGAGGGAACTTTGGTCAGCATATTTAGATCCCGAATACAGAAATGCACTGAGTTGGGAACAGAAATCAATTTAATTAATTTCTATGAATATATTAAAAATGACAGCAAAATACTTTTAAAGGAAAACAACGATGACATTTTTGAAAAAAATGATTCAACAATAGATTTATTAGCAATTTATCTTGAAGAGATCGAGACGTGAAAGGCAAAAGGAAATTTCAGTTTCATTAAATAATTTTGAAAAAGGATAAATAATTTCTACTAACGGAAACATTTTAAGCTATTATAAGAATCAAAACAAAACGTTTCAAAGACTTGCAGAAGTTGTTTAGTAGTAGTTCCGGCTCTTTAGCGCTTTTTGACCTTTGAGCCGCAGAAAGTCCCTTCGATATCGCGCTTTCGACCACACTCCCTTCTCGAAAAGTCCCGATTTTTCTTGATTACAGCCCCCCCCCTTGTTGACCCACCTATATTTTTAAGCCCCCCTGGTTGACCCACCTGTATTTTTAAGCCCCCCTGGTTGACCCACCTGTATTTTTAAGCCCCGCAGGAGAAAAGCCCCGAATTTTCCTAACTCACGAATTTATTTTTGATGGTGCCATCTAGTGTTTAAAACACATGTTTTAACTTGAGAATAATTATTTAATGATATTTTTCCCCTAGAAAACCACATTTAAAAATAGGAATAATTATAATTTTATTCCGTGTAAATCACATTTAACTTGGAAATGAATTTTTATTCCTGAAAAATTACGTTTAACTTGGGAATATATTTTTTTTATAAATTTTTTATTTCACGTTGACTTCTCACCCCCTCCCGTGGACCACGTTTTATTGACGAATGAATCTGAAAAGTCCTGCGAAATAAACATTTTATCCCACGGGAATTACACTCAACGCTCCTTGTCATCATTAGTGGTGCGATTCTGAGAAATATTTTTAGAAATAAAGTTACCCATTCTGCGAACTAAACGAAACGGACCAAAAATTTATATCTTTCTCTCACATTTTTATTCTGAACCACGTTTCATAGCCAGATATCGCAATAACAGAAATCAATGATTGAATCCATCTAGCGTCAGATATGGACCAATGGAAGACAGTTGCAGGGCAACGTCACAAATGTTTTAGATACAGACAGCATCCCGATGTGATAAGACACAGTTTGGAGCCATGGCCTGTGTTACGCGTTCTCTGTCTGATAACAATCTCCCTGTGAAACGACTTGCTACTAGAAATGATGATGATCAACATATGTTTGAACTGGGTTCCAATGTGTACGTGAAGACTTGTGAATACAAGAATTATCCAAAAGTGCATATACGTCTGTTTAAGAGGTATAATAATTCATTAAAACTGTAACCCACAAAGAACGGTATGATGCTATCTGAAGAACAGTGATATGAACTGGTCTTCTATATATCTGCAATCCTCGATGCTTTTAATGAAATGGAATATGCTGAGTATGAACTGGACTCTACGATTTGTCTTGTAGTGCTCAAACGTAAAGCATGGGGTGTTGATTAAAAAAAGTTGTTCCTCAAATAGGCGATGAACCAGTTTTATCGTCAATAGAGCTCAGTGTGGAGCAATGGGAAACATTGACTGATATGAGCAAGTCGGTTACGTGCAGTTTTGCTAGCTTTGAAATTCAAATCAGGCCGATTTTCCAACGCACTGTGGAATGCCGAATAAGCTGCAAACCCTTTCCCAAATTTTATTGCATATGATATTAAGAAACAAGGAAAAGAGGTAATCGATGAGTTGAAAGAAACGCTGAGATCAGCAATAAAAAAGAAAATGTTTTGCATTTTACAGCAACAGTGTTGAGTGTAAAGATCTATGCCATTCATGTGTAAAAATCGCAGACAAACCAATGGATACTGATTTCGCAGATGCCGTTAAAAATTTGAGTGTCAATGATGTTGCTGAAATGTTTAGGAAACAAGTAGGACCTGAATTAATTGCAATTCGTAAATCATCTTTTCTGATAAAATTAAACTTTAGAACTTTGCTAAACGACCTCTATGATGAACTGGTATATTCTCCTGAAACATTTATTGAGCTTAAATCGAATTCAAATCTTGAAAACACTTAATTTCGAGATGTTTGGTCATGATACAATCCATTCAAGTTCTGACAGGGGTTTGTGACACAACAACAAGTGGGACCGTTAGATTTCAACAGTCAGATAACGGCTGTTGATATTCTAACCAATGGGGAGACAGTTGGTGAGGTGGCCCTCCTTGGTGATAGCTGACGGATCAGTTTGTCGTTGGTCACCATGGTGAAAACTACGCTATCCTTCGGTGAAGTTGTTCGATCTGTGCTCGAGAGTGTCGGTATCCCGTCGTACCAAAAGCCCATATCGTATGAAGAGTGTCTACAAATTTTAATGCAAATATTAACAGAAAACATTTTGCAAGCCTTAAACATCATGTGTGATGGAGAGACCATCACCATTGAACTGGATGAAGTGACATGTGAAGTGAATCTATGCAGAGTCTGTTTTGCAGAAGAAATGGCAGTAAAACATGCATAAAGCATGGACTATCGGGCCGTGGTGGAGGACGCTATGACCTCCATCGAAATAACGAACATTGTTGAAGTGGTGGCATAAGACAAGGAAAAAGGTTCTTTTTAGAACCACTTCATTTGTGTAGAAAGGATTACCAATCGTACAATTTCTTCTTTCTCTTCGCCACTCTTACTTCACTATCTAGACGAAGTGATTCTTCTCTATCAACACAGTCAACCCATTGCCTCCCTGAATAACAGAGTGAATTTTATACATCATATGGTGCTTAACCTTCAGTTGAAATGATAATTTTGCACACTATGATGGATTAACAACTCTTATTGTGTATAAATAGTTTTTGTTGCTAGGATCCCTGTCCACTTTTAAAATTTAGATGTTACACATTCTTATAGAATTAATTTACTCCCTCTCGTAATTTCGCACACATCTATTAAAAGTATCAGTTTAATCAACAGTAATGGGTATATTTGGAGAAAATCAAAAGGACAAGTTTCTCGCTTCCTCACGAAGAAATATGAGCTTAAAGGTCGGACCTCCCTTCCCGTCGTGTAGCATGCACATTCCACACAGTCTTAATAATTTTCTTTCGATTTTTTATTTCAGACATGTAAAAACAAATTTTCTGCCTAAATTAAAGGTAAAACCATTGTTAGAGCACGTTCAGAGCACATTTTGGATTGAGAGAATGATTATTCCTTTTTCAAGTTTTTTCCGAGATTCTCTTTCAGCTAAATGCTCAAAAATCACAGCAAAATAATTACGGAAACTAGTTTAATTCGTCCCTTATCTGTGCGTCAAAATGTAGGATTAATGATCTGGCGTTCATTTTACGGCGAGACAGCTTTTCTTAGCCTGATTACCGAAAATGCATCTACTTGAACGGAAAAACGTGATAAACCGATACTAACATGTAGGAAAACTTGTGTCGTAGTACGAAAAATACCGTACAAATTTTCGCAAGTACGATAAGAGGTTAGGACAAACATTACGAAAATGCGCAGGCGACGGTCGCACACCTCTAAAGCTTTCATGCTAACCATGGAAATATATCTGGGCTGATTCACGAATACATCAGAACTTTTTTTTTCCATTTCTTACATTCCTGTTATAGGAAGAGAAATTTCAGATTTAAATTTCCAAACAGGGAGATTAAATAACAGAAACTATTTTTGTTAGTGTCCTATTTTTCCCTACTGATAAAGAACAAATTTTTGCGCTTATTCTATCGTCTTTTCCACTGTGATTGTCCGCTATAATTTACTCTTTTTAAGCAACTCTCTCACGCGATGCGATATATTTTGGAGTTATTCTGTCATCGAAGTTCCTGTAGGAAACTCATCAGGCAAGCGAGGTGATTCACTGTTCTAAGTGTTTCATCTGTCTTAAAATTTCTCAGCACTTCTTTCGACACGACTCCATAAAAGAATTATTATAAAGTTAGCTTTCTTGAATTGATTTAAAGGATCTTGCATTTCACTAGTATTTGCTAAATTAGCTTTCTTTGCTGAGAGTATGATGATAGCTAACATTTCCCTTGTGTCTGCATATAAGTTTGAATGTATATTCTGTTCCTCTATTGCATTTTCTCCCCTTTGTGAGAATTTTTTCATTATAAACTATTTGAGTTTGATTAGGAAAAGAGTACGATCCAAAAGAGAATTTTATCGTAGTGAAGAAACCAGCGTAAATAATTTTGATATATCGTGTTAAAAGTATTTTCTGTGGATTAAAAAACGTTTGTATTAGAGCCTTTGAAAGTTAGCGATTTTTTAAAAAATTTGTTTCGATACAAAATATTCAAATCATGATTAGACTGAGAGTTGAAGATCAGTAAGCTGAGAATATTTGGCTTTCACAAGAGGAACGATTTCTGCTCTCCATCCAAAAGGCCATGAAGCAGATACTCAAATATTCCAAAAATATATCATTTTAGTCCCTGAGTATTTGATATCCTTTTTCCGTAATTGTCATATCATTTATTTGGTCACATAGCCTACTCTATTTCGTAAGCTATTGTATTTTATCCCTTCTCTAAGTAAGTGAATATGTAAGTCAGTAAGTAATTTAGCGAGTGATCATTCCGCTTTAGAAGTCAGTATGTGTTTTACTGATCGAGTAAGAAAGTAAGTCAGTAAGTGTGTGAATAAATAAGTAAGTACTGTATGTCAGTAGGTGTATTAGTAAGTCGGTAAGTGTGTAAGGCAGTAAGAATGTGAGTAAATAATTCAGTAAGTGTTTAGTAAGTAAGAAAGTGTGTAAGTAAGTCGGCAGTAGTATGTGAGTTAGTAAGTCAGTAAGTAATTTAGTGAGTGATAATTCCGTTTCAGAGTCAGTAAGTGAGAATTACGAAAAAGCGCGAGAGAGGAAAAAAAAAAATCTCGCGCGAAAAATTAAAAAAAAATTCGAAAAAGCGCGAGAGAGAAAAAAATTAATCTCGCGCGAAAAAGCGCGCGAGATTAAAAAAAAGCGCGTAAGAGCGAGTGAGGAAAGGAAGAAAGAAAGTAAGTGTGTTAGTAGGTAATTCAGTAAATATTGTATAAGTCAATATATGAGACAGTAAATAATTCAATAAGTGTGTGAATAAGTAAGTCAGTAAGGGTGAGTAAATAATTCAATAAGTGTGTGTGTAAAAAATTCAATAAGTGTGGTTTAGTGACTGAGTAAGCAGGTACGTAAGTAAGAATGTGAATCAGTTAGTCAGGGTGTAAGTAAATAGGTAAGAATGTAAGGTGGTAAGTGAGTTGTGAGTAAGAAAATGTGTAATGAATAAGTTGGTGTGGAAGTCAGTAAGCAAGTGTGTAAAGCAGGAAGTAAGTGAATAAGGCAGTAAATGATTTAGTGAGTGATAATTATATCTTGTAGGTCGATTAGAGAGTGCCGGGATCAGGATCGTTGGTGCAGACGGTTTTCGATAAACTTTGAAGTCAAGGGAATGATCTGCTCGATAAATTTTAAAATCCAGAAATGGGAGGGTTTTGTCGATTTCTTGTTCAAGAGTGAAATTTATAGTTGGGAAGACTGCATTTAGTTTTCTTTGGAGGTTTTCCAGATTTATTTTTGTGGGTTTGTAAAAAAAAATAGGATATCGTCGATGTATCATCCCCAAAATTTAAATTCCGGTCATAAAGGTTGAATAATTTTGTCTTCAATTGATCTTATAGCGTTGTCTGCTAGCAAACAAGAAAGAGGGGATCCCATTGGCACACCAAATGTTTGTTTATATATCTATGAGTTGATTTGAAAGTGATTGTTTTGGATGACAAGTTCAGTGTCGAAGGATTGCGTTGATTTGCGGGTCGTTGGCTATATCATTATTGGTGATGGTCCTCTCGATGATTTTTAGTACCTTTGGGACTGGAGTATTCGGAAATAATGGAACGACATCAAATGAAGCCATCTTTAATGCGGGAGTGATAAGAAGCTCTTTTAATTTATTGATTACAATTGAGAGGTGAAGTGAGCTTGTAGATTGTTGGGGGAAAATTTTTTTCAGGTCGTGCTGCAATGCCTTCTAAAGTCGGTGTGTTGGTACTCTACATTTTCAGACCAATGGTCGAAATGAATTTTGATTTTGACAAAGAGCTGCGGTACACATGGGTATAGCGGTGGTAGGCAAACTTTCTGGATGTTGGGCGGCAGAGTTTCATGATTTTTAATATTTGCCAATTTAGCAAGGATACTCTCTTGTGGAAGTGAACGGAAGGGGAGGGCTGCCAGATTAGTGTGGCCTACTGATCTGGACAACTATGGCTACTTTTCTTTTTTTTCTACCCTACTGAGGAGTGGTCAACCACACAGGGTCCTGGTGCTGACCATATAAACCTACTGGACTGGACTGATATAAAGCTCTGAGCTTGATTATGGATCCTGATTTTGCTTCACTGGTGGGCTTCTGTGGAGGGAAAATCTTCCGCTGTGCTTTCTATTTGTTTGTGGGTTGACAGCCCAAGTAAATAGATTCACACGATATGTTTATCAGCTGGTGGATTATGCTGAGCAGAGGTCATCGCAGGCACCTGAACTCTTTGCTTCTATCGGCATCGTCAAATTCTACATTGGAGGAAGTCTTCCAGTGTAGATGGCTTCAGCCTTTAGTAGTGGAGGAACGGGTCTTTGCCCCATGTCTGCGATTAGGGGGCTGTTTGATATTATCGGCATTCCCTCTTTCAATAAACATAGTTTCTTTAAACATCCCACTAATCATTTTCTCTCCATAGGTAGTTGGAATGTGAGGACTCTGCACAGAGCATATTTTCTTGATGTCCTCACACAAGAATTCCACCATTATAATTTAGATATTCTTGGCTTGCAAGAGACCAGATGGACAGATAAAGGTCAGATTCTTAAAAATAATCTTAAATTTCTCTTTTCAGGGAGGGATGACAATAAGCATCACCAAGGCGTGGGTCTGCTTCTCAGCAGACACGCTAGTGATGCTCTTCTAGGATATGAGTGCATTAATGAAAGGTTTCTTACAGCAAAATTTCAGACAAGCGTTAAAGACTTGAATGTTATCTGCTGTTATGCCACCACTGATAATGCCGATGAGGATGAGAAGGATAGGTTTTATGCACAACTTCAGGATATTTTGAATTCTGTCAAGAAAGGAGATATTACCCTTGTTCTTGGTGACTTCAATGCCAAAAGTTGGTACTGACTCTGCCCTTTGGGGAGGAGTAATAGGCCCTTTTGGTATTGGTAGCTGCAATGGCAATGGGCAACGTCTCCTACAGGTAAGTAAACTCAATGGATTCAGAATGACTAACACTTATTACAAACACCGCGACATACATAAGTACACATGGGTTTCACCTGATGGGCTGCATAAGAATATGATTGATTACATATTAATTAAGAGCAAATGGGCTAGTTCTGTTCAGAATACCAGGTCATATAGGGGAGCTGAAATTGGATCTGACCATTACCTTGTTAAAAGTTTCTTGCAACTTAAACTTAAAAACTGCTGTGCTAGAGTTAAAAAATTTACTTTTAATACTGAAGCTCTGAAGGACCCAGTTATAGCCAAAGCTTACCATGATAGGTTACTAAGTCATTATAGCAGTCATGGTATGCTTACTACTGAAGTTGAGGAAGAATGGGATCATTTTAAACAGGCTTTTTTGGACACTAACAGTACTCTTTTAGGAAAAAAAGGAGCATAAGAGGCAGAATTATCTGAGTGATAAGGTACTTGAGCTTATTTCGGAAAGAAAGAACTGCAGGAATGTCCTTAATCAATACCCTACTAGTCCTAATAGAAAGCATTACAGAGAACTTAATAAACGTGTAAAAGATCAGTTAGCTACTGATAAGAATCTTTGGCTTGATGGTTTGGCTGACAAAGCCGAGGAAGCAGTTAGACAGCACAACAGCAGAGAGCTGTACCAGATAGTTAATGTTTTGTGTGGAAGAAAACGGACAGGTATACAGGGATTGAAGGATAAACAAAGTAAGGTTATAGAAGGTGAGGATTCTGTCATGGCTAGGTGGTCTGAGCATTTCAGTGATATTCTAAACAATGTGGTTAGTTCTATTCCCATTGTTTGCAATGATGATAGATGCATTGATGACTTTAATGTTGACCCTATAACACAATCTGAAGTTATTTTGACTATTTCTAAACTTAAACTTCATAATTCCCAAGGGGTAGTGAAATTACTACGGAAACGCTTAGAGCTGAGAATGTTTCGGTTACCACTTGGATGACTGAAATTCTGAATATCTTTTATGATAAAGGTATGGTTCCTAAGGATTTTACCAGAGCTATTGTTATCCCTATTTTCAAAAAAGGTGATAGCAGTTCTTGTGATAACTATAGGGGTATCAGCCTATTCTCTGCTCCAGGTAAAGTTCTTTCCATGATTGTACTTAATAGAATTAAGAATCTGGTTGACAGTCAATTGCGTGATGAGCAATGTGGATTCAGAAGTGGTAGGGGATGTGTGGATCAGATATTTTCACTTAGGCAGATTCTTGAGAAATGTTTAGAGTTTCAGAAACTTTTGGTTGCTAGCTTTGTTGATTTCAAAAAGGCTTTCGACTCTGTTGATCGTCATAATTTGTAGTTGATTGTGAAATCATATGGTATACCTGACAAGTTAGTTAACATAATGAAAGCTCTCTCTAATAACACTGAGTCGTGTGTGAGAGTTGGTAAGGCTTGTAGCAATTTGTTTAGCATTACTTCTGGTGTTCGACAAGGGTGCATTTTGTCTCCTTTTCTCTTTAGCTTGGTTATTAATTATGATATGCGAAATTCACTTCGAGGGAAAAATTTGGCCTTAAATGGACTGGAGATATGAAAATTTCTGATTTAGATTATTCTGATGATTTAGCCCTTTTGGCAAATGATGTTATGAGATGAACTCTTTTATTCTAGCTGTTGATGAGACTGGTAGTAGAGTAGGTTTTGTTGTAAACAGAGAGAAAACTAAAGTGATGAAAATTGGACAGGCAGGCTGTGATTGAGTTCATCTGAATGGTTGCAGTCTTGAGTAGGTGTCACAGTTCAATTATCTTGGGAGCTACGTAACAGATGCTAGTGATGTGCGGCATGAGATTAACAGACGAATAGGGATTGCTGCTGGGACTTTTAAAAATCTAGGGAGAGTGTGGAGAAATAGGCGTATACACCTAAAGACTAAAATTAGACTGTATAAAGGTTTGGTTCTTTCTAGAGTTAATTATGGTAGTGAAACTTGGATACTTTGTAAACAAGATAACAGGAAATTAGATGCTTTTGATTCCAGATGCTTACGCAGTATCTTGGGCATTAGGTGGTTCAACTTTGTAACTAATGATGAGGTTAGGCAAAGGAGTTTGCAACCTCCTTTAAGCAGCATATTGCGCAGAGAGAGACTCCGTTGGTTTGGCCATGTTGCCCGTATGAATAATTATAGATTGGCGAATAGGGTTATGAACAGTGCGCCTAAAGGCCTCAGAAAGAAGGGGAGACATAGGATGTGGTGGGCAGACAATGTCAAACAGGACCTTGTTAGAATTGGTGTGCAGTGGCCAGATGCAGTAGATGTAGCTCAGGATAGACTTGCTTGGAGAACTAAATTGCACGGTCTGGTTAGACCTCCGTAGTCCATGGTTGCTTGATGATGATGAGCATTAGTGGGGTGTTTTTTGATCATAACAGAATTTGACGTCTTGAATCACAGTTTCGAGTTTATTTTTAAAGTTCGTATCGTTGATGGCGACTATTTGATTTGATTTATCTGCTGGGATAAATTTGATTGACTCTATATTTTTCAAAGTTTTTAAGATATATAAGTTCTTATGGTTATCGTTTTTATCTTTATTGTCTTGCTCTTGATTATTTTTGAAAGCTCGCAATATTTTGAAACGTGATTTATCTTTGAATTTATCGGGAATAGGTACTATGATTTCTTCAGTACAAAGCAAAAGCGTATCCGATTGGTAGTTGTTTTCTTAATAGGCAAATTTGGGTCCTCGTTCGAGCATTTGGAGTTCCTGAGCACTGAACTGATGGGAAGAAAGATCTTAGTTGGATTAATTTGGGTTTGGAGAGTCAATTTAATCAAGTTATTAAGTTTCTTAGTATGGACTTTTTTTATTTTGTACGTATCCTGCTGGATCTTTTTGTGAATTCTTCCGAGAATTTTAATAAATTAATATAACATTTCTTTTCGAGTTTAAAATATGCATTATATACTGCTTTTTCAGCTTGAAAATGTCTTTTCGGGGAATTCTAATGGTAGTTCGAAGCATTTTTTGTTCAGAAGATTCTAGAATTTTCTTCATAGAGAGAAAATTTTTTTACGATTAATTTTCAAAAAACTTTGGGATTACGTCGGCATGTTTGCAATTGAGGAGGAATTTCAAATGTAGGAGTTTCTTGTTGAGTTTGCGCCTTAAAGATGTAAGGACCTTAACTTCCATGATAATGAGTAATCAATTACTAGTAACTTTAGATCGCAAATAAAGTTAGAAACACAGCATGAGGTTCAAGAGTTTGTAAACGTTCACTACATTGTTGTGTGTAAAAGTACGTATATACGGCAGCCGCTGGTGTTGTTAGAGTGTCCAAAGGATGTCGTAGAGGGATGAAAACATCACTTACTCAGAGTTGACTTCAGTGCGTTGGCGTTGCGGTCAAGTTAGCTTCCGGTTTTCCTCTTCCTTTTGTGGCTACCGTATGCACAGGAGGCACACGACCAGTTTCGCTGATTCTTCGGTAGCAGCTTTTTCAAGTGTAAGGCTGTCCCGTGGCGGAGTGGTTAGCGCGCTTGGCTACTGATCTGCGGGACCTGGGTTCGAGCCCCGGATAAGGCATGGATGTTCGTGTTGTTTTTCTGCTGAGGTCCTGCCATCCTCTCAGACCTTCTACTCTTGCATATAAACTGACAGGCTCCTGTCAGACCTCTGTGGCAAGCAGCTGCTTGAGGGGGTATTTATTTTTTTTATTTAAGGTTTCAAGTTTAAAGTGTAAGGTTTGAGAGTATGTGGACGTGGTTAACGGTCCGAAGGCGGTGCATGCACACTGGCATTTTCCTGACCCAGAATCAATTGTAATGATACTTATACGTGTATAAATTATTATTATTTGTGATGAAATAATCTATCAAGAAACCCGCGGTTGGAAAGGGATTTCTGTTCATGCTAATATTTCAATGTAACAATCCTTATATACAACCGCCCTAAATTTAGTGCGACCACAATCTTTTTATGTGGATTTAAAATCAACCCGTAAGTGTCATTTATCTGGAAGATTATTAAACCATTTCTACAGTTGTTTGTATCAGCTGTACAGTTGTTTGTTTAGTAATTGCCGTTCAGATATTTAGAGGTAGTAGTTATGAAATTGCCTCTTTGAATTATTAAAATCAGCATCTAAATTCTACTCATCACAATTTTTTTCAAGAATATCGGAAGTAAAATGGTTTAAGCTACCAGAAGAACCCACTTAGAGGTTTGATCCACTTAGAGGATCGGGCACATGGCGCATAGGATATCGCTCACGGTAGAGCCTTTGTGCCTCTCTACCATTGCCCTCGGCTACGTCGTATATCAGGTGCATATCAGCTTTCTCTGCGTTCGTAAACTGCTCCATCTCGTGTCCGGTCAACGCTGAGAATGCTGGGGTTTGGCCGATACAGCGTTTTTAAGCTGTGCCACCTCGTCTGCGCCTGCTACCGGCACCAGGCTGCGTTTGCGGCCGCATATTCTATGACGAATATTGGTGAGTTCGGTGTGTACTACCATCCCCTCACGTTTGGGCCATGAATTCAGGGACACCCTGTATAGAGAGAGTTATTATTGAAAAAAAAACATAATTCAAAAACCTTATCCTATAGAATTAGTTTCTGTATACCTATATTCCTTGTAATAGTTAATTCTGAAAAACAGTTAATAAAATCATTAAATACTTCCCTTGTATTTTTATGTCTTATAATATATTTTTAGTTATGGTATCATCAATGGAAGCCGTCTTTTTCACGTCAATTATTTCATAAACCACAGCTTACTTTTGTTGCTACTACTGCTATCCGAAAGTTTTTGTAGCACAGTATTCTTTTTTCGTTTCCGAATTAATATTGTTACGACAGAAGGAATCTGGCATCCGAAAGCAAAAAGTATAAGAACTTTGGGAGAATTCGAAGAAGAACAGTGGAGCGTGTAACGGTCGTGTGTGTAACGGTCGAGAGTTCGAAAATGGACGGTTAGCTGTTCTGAGACATTTCGCGTTAAGTATAAAGAATTATCTATGTGATGTGTACGCGGGAAGTATAAAAATGGTATCTTTTATGTGAGGTGTACGCGGATGGTCGTATGGTTCTGCTAGAGTGAGTTAGCGAACTGGAACAGGACGATTTTGTTTCTGTATGAAGATGTTCAAGCGACATGGTAATCAAGTAAAAAGGTAATATTTAGTGGAATAGACAGAGCTAATGTTGTGTGCTCTTCGCAGGAAGGTTGATAACTTGTGTATGGATAATAGTTGATTTGTTTACAAGATACTTCATCCATATTTTCTTTGTAGCAATTTACCTTGTATTGAATTTGGTTTTAAAATACAGTTTTTAATACTCACGCTCAGTGGCTATCCATTTTTGTAATCCGCAACAATATATTCACCTATATCTTTCTTTCTTATATAAATCATAATTTATTTGATTCTGAGTATTTTCTTGATATTTTTTCCAGATTTTATCCCGGTAAACTATGGCGTGGATTATTTCAACCGTTATCCATTCTTTTTCTTATTCTATTAATTTTCGTTTTTTCTACTCTTTTATTTTATGCTGACCTATTTATAACTTCAACTGTTTCCAAAATTTTATCATAAATCCTGTCAAACTACTTCTCATAAAAATTTTTCTCCCACGAAACCGCTCTCAAACTATTTATTATATACAGATCATTAAGAACTTTCTTTGTATCAGGAATGCCCAGATATCCATCATATTTTTCGCAATTCACGTCAGAGTCGGATTTATATAATTTATTAAATTTGATCATAATGATATGCTATCTTATTCTTTTACTCTGTTTGTTATGTTAAATGATCTCATTTTAATCAAGGCATGATCGATTAGTGTTTTTGAGTCTCTTGTTATTCTTTCTTCCTTTCTTGTAAACCTTTTTGCAATTTGTTCATATCCATTTCCCATTAACATATTCAAATATTCATCACATCCGAATTTCTGCACATTTGCAGCATCAATATTTATATTCCTAATATAATGAATCTAAAACGTAAAGACTTTAAAAGTAAAAACATAAGTCTTAGAAATTCAAGTTCACTAAAGAAATTACGCAAGGTTTTGACTTTGGTATAAAAAGACGTATTTTAAATAAATCACATGGCAGAACATGTGCAGCATCTCTTACACGAGAGTATCAAATGAATGACGTACGTAAGATTCCTGCACATATGGGGTGCAAAATCGTGTAGATGTACTGGAGTCTCCATTTATAAACTCAAACGTCGGCAATAAAAGACGATTGCATTCTAAAATAATAGGAAATCACAGGTATGCACTTTTTTGTGATATGTTGAATAAATATAAAAATTATCATTTTTATATTTATTGGAATCCGTACCCAAGACTTCCTGATAAGGTTGCTGGCTTAAAATAAAAATTCTATGCCTGTTTATGGGGGCTTCCATCTAGTCCCCCCCCCAAAAAAAAAGTTCTTCAATTACAGTCAGATACATTTCCAGTGACTGACTCCATGGTGCAATGCGTAAAAGCCACCGATAGAGGATGCTCTTCGACGGCTGGTAGCTCAGTGATCAGAGCAATTGACATATTATCAGGAGTTAAAAAAATAAGAATGTTAACGTCATTAGCCGGATTCCACACGGCTAATGGCGATTACATTCTTATATTTAACTATTTGCAAGGGATTAACGTGCTTGACTGTGGATCAAAGGACAGTCAAAAGCCATAGATATTTATTTTCTTGCTGTTTTGGCCTCGCCTATTTTACAGTTTGTTTGGGCTGTTTCCCCCTCTAAACGGTCTTTTTTTGTACACAATGTACAAATGTCTTGTTCATTAAGACCTCGAGGTTGGAGCCAGGGCCCACTGGACAGCTATTAGCCCTCTGTCGAGGCCATTTAGTGCGTTCTTTAATGTGCACAGGATATGGCTTTCTCAGACACCGAACCATGAGTATACGACTCTTTTCTACAGACCTCTGTGGCAAGCAGCTTTTCCAGGGGTATATAAATTTTATTATCCTTTTATTTTCAATTAAATAAAATAAATTATATCAAAAAAATTCATTTAAATGATTCAAGTGTTTCTTACCTATAGGATGTTTCCCTGTTGTACTCTATCACTAAATGATATCATTTGAATGGGAAAAAAAGAAAAACTGAAAACACCACACACATATAGAACCCAAAACATTACTGATGACCAATTCAAATTTCAAACCGTCCTTTCCATATTTGCTTTTGATGGCACATCAATTGATTTATTGCTGTAAATAACTGTGCAGACTACGCATTGATCGATTTCATGATTCTCAAGCGCGGGCTGTAACACGAATAGTGGCAAATAGTCATTTTTTAACTAAATGGTCTACGGAATGAATTACGTTATATCGATTATGTGTAGAATGAACACGCACGAGATCAAGTAGACCAATTCACTTGGCAGAAAATAATTTTCTGTCATTTTGAAAACAAAACGCCATATAAAATTAATGACTTTTTAAACAACAAAGACGATTACATTCGTAAAATAATAGGAAGAAAAAAATTCTGAGATGTATATATGACATTTGTATGATACTGGTTTTGGTAAATCATTGATTCACTTGAGGATATAAATTTTTCTAGTACTGTGGAATTTAAATAAATCGTTCGGTTTTAAACACAAATTCTTCAGAAGTTCACTTAATAACAAAACAAATCAAATTTTGAATGATTTTGTATATAACTTATCGATTCGCTTCAGAAAAAAAAAAGTTGTTGGGGCGGGGGTGGCTCAGTCGGTAGCGCGCCAGACTCGTAATCTGCAGTTCCCAGGTTCGAGTCCCAGCTGGGTCAGCGTTAAGATTTATCTCCGCAAAATTCCCCGCCTTGCCCACGGTCAGTAGGGGACACCGATGGGCTTGGAAAGGCCGCCGTCCGTCGGATGGGACGTTAAGCCGTGGCCCCGTGTGCGGGAGAGCCATAAGCTGTGCATGTTAAAGAACACGCTGGATGGCCTTGACGGGAGGCTACCATCTGTCTCCCAACAGCTGTTCCAGTGGGTCCCCTCCCCCAACCTTCTCTGAGCCTTCGGGGTCCATGTGACCTGGCCATTTAGCCCATGGTGTGCAAAAAAGTGCCGCTCAGAGGTAAAACAACCCAACCAGAAAATTGTTGACATTTATAATCGTTTGGTGAACTATTGAAGAACTTAAAACAGATCCAATTTACATACTGGTAAAAGTACACAAACAAATTATATGCACTAAAGGCAGAGTGAGTGTGCAATTATAATTCCTAAATACCGTTCACACCAGGTTTTTTTTACACGAAATAAAATATAAGAAATTAGTATTTTGTTTGTTATTGTTACCACTGGATTTATAAAAAAAAATAAAGTTTATCACCATTGTGTTCGACTTCCATATTCCTTTTGTTTTACCTCCATTCCTTCCGAAATTTCTCGAATTTTTGCTCGGAAAAGTCTTCGTACTAAACGCAATTCCTTTCGACGAAAAGGCGCTGTGAAAGTAGCCCAAACCAATTCGCTTCACTCCACCGGGGCAAATATTAACGATATTTGAAAAGCAGACTTGGAAAATCTCCAAGACTCTTGGGTTGACAGAAGCGGAAGAGGATGATATAAGTGAAAAACAAACTCAGCCACGAAGAAAGTTGGTTTTTCTAGTTTTCCGAAAAAGGATTCTTATCACCAGAGATGTTATAAAATTTATTGTTCAATTTATTCTTGTTAGAATTTACTGAGGTGTTTTACCACTGGAATTTTTTATACTTTGGGCAAACACTTCATTTTCCTCTAGGTTCCATTTTCGTAAATTTTATTAAAGGAACGTGACTCATGTAGAGCAAAGTTGAATAAGCTCGAAAGCGAGGACGGTTTAAGTGATCTCGTTTGAAGAGAAATGGCACTTGAAGAAACGGAATATTGTGTTCTTGTTATCCTATACATATAACGAAATAAATCATAATTGATGGAAACAAAGTTTCCTGTAGCAAATTGATTAGCAATTGTTTTCTTCGCCGAGTCAACAATTTCTGGGAAAGGGCTTCGCATTGGTGCTATGTAACAAGAAATTTTCTCAATAGTTCCAGATGCAAGAAAAAAAAAGAAGTATTTTGCAATGATTGATGCTGTTGTTTTAAAAAAAGAGAACTGTGTAAATCTGCATTTGTAAAATTTAAAGCCGTAAAGAGTATCTTTTAATATGCAAATAAGAAATGAAGTGAATAAGTTTTAAAATTAAATGATTCTTATTTAGCCAACGATTGAGCCAAAAGCATAACAAGGCTTTTGGTGATAAAACGAATAATAATTAAACAATGAGGAATTAAAAAAAAATTACTTTGGTATTGGAAAGCATAATTAATTCATGATGTCTGATAGATGATGAAGGGTTGCAAATCTTACGTTAGTAGTATCAAGTATGTTTGGCGTACCCCACGCACTGTGCTTTCCCCCTACGACGTCAATGGCCACGCCCACGCCCCTAATTAATAACCAGTTAATAACTCTACCTGGAGGAATCACGTAGAAATAACAGTCGTCATCTATATCGAATGTTGCAGTATTGCACAGTTTGCTAGCAAATCGCTGGTGGAAGGGTTTGTCAACTTCTCCCTCGCCGATGCACAGAAGCCTGCCGAAATTCGTTTTAGGGAACATCAAACCGTACCCCTCACTCGGTTTGAATACCCAGTAACCACTGTTATAGGACACCATTATTTCTTTGGGGAGCTGAGTGGAGAGGAGGGACAACAGTTCCATTCTAGTTATTTTGTCTGGTTTAAGTTTGATTTTCCAGTATTCTTCAGAGGGAGCAGGCGCATAATATTGAAACGTGTCATTAGAACCATCCACATTGTTCCAGCTCACGGGTAGTGAACTTCTGCTAGTCCCACTTTCCATTTCCCACTTAGTCTTAGGGGTTGTGTTATCACTCTGCGAATAGTTTGGGCAAATATTCTGACTAGCCGTGGAGGGTAGGGTCAGGTAGAAACTATCCATTTTTTAGGAATCCACGAAGCTTTGGGATAACCGCGAAATTTGACCAGTGCCTTGTGACCTTTTCTTTCGATTATTTTCTCAACAGTGTAAAGTTCGGGTTCGGTTACTTTTTGAAGTTCCGATTTATAGAATGTCCCTTTCAACACTTCTCCCTCGGAATCCCGTACAACGTATACAGGGGGCTGACATTGTAACACCTTGTCGACTATAAAAATTTCTTCGGTCCACAAATGCGTACCTGCCTTCTTGAAGGGTACTTTTAGACTGGCTAGTCGAACCGTGTCCCCCACTTTAAATGCTGGTTTTTCTTTTACTATGGCAGGATTGCGATAGAGTCGAACCCACATGGCGTCTTCATTGTGTAAGGTCACGTCCTTGGGAGCCATATCGTGTGCACTGTGAACTGTGGCATTGTAACCTCTTACAACACGTTGTAGCACATCCAAGTACCGGTAGGTGTTATTGCGTGTATAATATCTCCCCAGTCTCTCGCGTAGGGTACGATTCCATCTCTCCACCACAGCTGCTTTTTTTTGTCAGAGTAGGTGACGAAGAACCGAATACCTTTCTTTTTCAGGAATTTCTGGAACACTCTGTTGGTAAATTCGGTACCTTGATCAGTATTTAAATTCATGGGAGATCGCCCCTAGGAAAGGATTTTTTTGAAAGCCAACACGATTTCTTTCCCTGTTTTTGCCTTCATAGGCACCACCCACCCATACCTCGAGAACACATCGATGACCGTTAATATGTAGCGATAACCGTCATTGAAGCGAGTAAGATTTTTCACAACTACAAGATCCGCTTGCCATTGTTCGTCTAACCCTGTGACGTAAACTTTCTTACGGGGAAACTTTCTGCGAACAGGTTTATGTAGCGTGTAGGCGGGTTGCTTTTCTAACTATTCTCGGACGAGTTTGAGCGGCAGCCCCGTATTCTGAGCTAACTTTTTTACACTACCGAATCCTCTTTCAGGGTCGAAATAATGGAACTCCAAAGTTTTGTTTTCTGCTTCACCCAGACGTTGTATCCCACCAGGTTTTGCCATTGTTGTAGGGAAAGTGTAACCCTGTTACTGTAGGAATGTCTCCTATAAACTGTCTGATGTCCACTGTTAAGTTGCACACGTGAATTTTGTATTCACTGCCTAAGGCTTTTGACTCACCACACTGAATATTTTTACTAGGGGCCACAAGTTCTAATACAAGCACCACTATCGTTAACACTGTTATGATTACACGTCCGACACTAGCTAACACCTTCTTTCTCCTATCCATACCAAGACAAAATGACACAGGATGAAAAGACAGACACATTATATGGGTTACAATTATTTATTTAATTTATACATTTCATTTTTTGCATCGTCGACAATAGTATTATATTTCAGAGTTCACACAAATCCTGAATCTACAAAATTGAACAGACCTCGTTTCCAGGCTGTGTCCACAAACACTTGTGCCAAGGCGTTAATGTCCAAGTCACCAGAACACCATACAATGGTCACTATTTTTTCTTCAGGTTGAAGTCCATCTAACGGAATCAGACGTGTTAGTTCTTGTCGGAAAATGTCCACCAACAGTGGGTAAACACACTCTGGGCCGTCGAAAACAGGACCCAACAGGAAGGGTAGAACGAATTCTGAATGTTCTATAATAGCCGTACGGAGATGGTGATCTTTGAAAGTTCCACACACGTTATGCACAACGCGCATCACTTCATCTAAGTGGATAGCCAGCGTGAACCACTGCGAAGCATTCAGCGTTATACAGCGTCTCACAACACGGAACTGTAGAGTTCTTTGGTCAGCTGATTCTTTGATGAAGTCGACACAGCGTTCGCCACCTACATTGCGATACATGCAGGCACGTAGACCAGGCATCACGTGCCATGTCTGTTGATCGGGACCGATTTTCACTTGGTCCTCTATGTGGGGCACCGTGGCACACAAAGCCTCTCATTCAGGTATGGAGAGGGTAACCCCCACAGGTGTAGGGTAGATGAGTTAGCCATTTTCATATTTCTTGTAGTGACGTACGTGCACAGAAAACTTATTTTTGAACAGCAAAGGCACGACGTAAACATTTTCACTGAGACACCACGCATCTGGATTGCTAGCCTGTATCATGAACAATGACGCACTCGAGGGTTGCCACCTATTTAACGTGGGAAAGCAGCGCCACCTAGGACAACAAGTCAGGACCCGTAGTTTTATCAAGAAATATAATAAGCCAATAGGAGACTTTGCAATTATTTATGAGGATTGCATCATCCGATCGTTGCCATTCCAAAGTTTAGTTGGACTTGGAAAACGAACGTGGATACCGTGGGAGTTTGTGAAGTTTAATAAAGGGGACTTTTGATAAAGAGAGGGAATTTTAATAAAGGGGTTTTTTAATGAGGTGGGAGTCTGGGAATAATTATGACTAAAATAGAGGGTTTTTCTAAGAATAGTACTCCCCATAGGCGCCAGATGGCGCCACAGGTTAAGGGGGGTTAATAAAGGGGGAGTGAAAATCGGGAAATTAGAGCTAAAATAGGCGTTTTTCTAAGAATAGTACTCTTCATAGTCACTAGATGGAGCCAGGGGTTTAAAAAAGGGGGGAGGAAGGGGTTTTTAGTAGAGGGGAGGAATTTTTAACAAAGGGGGTTTAATTATTTTTAATTAATTTTTAATTAGTTATTATTTGGTTATTAATTATGAATATTAATAAGGGGGCGTGGTCGGTGTCGTCATAAGGGGAAAGCACTGTGCAAAGGGAGATCGCTGGAGTGCGACCCTACTACTTAAGTTTATGAGAATTTGAAAAATAAGCAAATGAAATATTTGAAAAATAAGAAATGCAAAATGAGATGGAATGAGAAAGATGTTAAAGGAAATTATGTAATATTTCGCGAACTTCAGACGTTTTGTAGAACAGCTAAGTTCTTTGATGGTGTGTTGGTAAAATTACCTCTAGGAAAATCTGTTTAAGATATATAAATGTAAATAGTAGATTTTCGCTGATTCTTTGGATATTGCGATACCGAAGTTAGATGCTAAATTTTAACCTATATTGCACTTATGAATTGCTGAAGACATGCAAACAATATTCCGATATTGATGAAAATTAAAAGAAGTTGATAAGATGGTCAAACTGCAAAAGAAATGCAAAGATATTGTACATTTCGTCATTTCTACAACATTCCCTACAGTAATTCCATTCTTCTGTGGTAATTCACGAAAAAGTATCCGACGATTGTCTAGGATAAGTTGCTCACCTCTGACAACATTAGCGGGAGTGACAGAGGTTCTTGGTCTCCGAGCGTGAGGTTCAGTTTTGACACGGTCTCGTCCGCTTTCTCTAAATGATTTGGCCCAATTGTATACCTTACCTGTGACAAAGAATCTTCCCCAAACTGGACTCGAAACCTGTAAAGATTTCAGAAGGAATGATACCTTCCTTCCTGAGAAATTTTATAATTATGCGCTGGCCAACACTGCTGAGTACATTTTGGTCCGAAGACCTTGATTAGAATTCACTGGTGATTGGAGGGGGACACAAGTGCTGTTCACAAGTTTGAACATGTCTTTACTTGCCAATGAATATCTGTTCACATAAGTTGATTTGTGCTCGAAAGGTAAATTATCTTTCATATTTCAAAGCCCTACGAATATCTTTATAATTGTATACATATGTATTTGATTATAATTGTTAAAATCCCTATAAAATGGCTATCAAAATTGAAACCTTTTTAAGTGATGCTATCAAAATAATCTTTTATTAGAATATAAATGTGGAAGTTCAGGATTCTCCATATGAATATCAGATCACAGAGGAAGAATTTAGAATATTATCTTCTGGTTGAAACACTAATACTAATTTGTTCAGATATCATCGTTTTATTTAAAATATGGGTAAAACATGATGAAATTGAAATGTGTAATAGGTATAATAAATTTTACAAATGTGATACTCTGAACAGAGCTGGCAGAGTATTAATTTTTACAAAATGCAATATTAGCGTTAAACGACTTGATAGAGAATTCATTAATGCGGATGTTGAATCTCTAATATTTAAAATAGGTAAGGGAGATTTATTTCTTTTTTTATATTTTAATAGGCGACATGAAGATAGCTATTCAACAGAATAAATCTCAGACTGAACAGAATTTTCATCAGTTAGATTCTATAGTTTTCAGCATTGTACTTCTAATCCTACTTTCTTATGTCCTACTATTCTGTTGATTATATAATAGTCAGAATATTAGAGAAAAAGAAATTAATTGTTTTAATTATAAAATCTACCATAACTGATAATTACATAAAATAAAAAAAAATAAATAAATACCCCCTCAAGCAGCTGCTTGCCACAGAGGCCTGACAGGAGCCTGTCAGTTTATATGCCACAGTAGGAGATCTGAGAGGATGGCAGGACCTCAGCAGAAAAACGACACACACATTCATGCCTAATCCGGGGCTCGAACCCAGGTCCCTTAGATCAGTACCCAAGCGTGCTAACCACTCGGCCACGAACGATTTAATTAGGCTAAAAACAACCAAACCCTGAAATTCATCACAAAACAACATACAAATTGCAAACAACTGGATTATATGTTGAAAAAAAGTGTGGAACTCCAATCGATATAGAGAATAATGCTGAAATCAATGTTGAAATATTTTATAATGAATTTAAGAACACCGAAAATTCTTATCAATAATCAAAAAAGTATATCCCAAAAAACGTAAACGTAAACCTTATGTCTAAGACGAAAAACTGATTGACCAAAAGAAAAACTGCATAAAAAGCTTTAAAAATCGCCCCTTAATAAGGAATTAGTTGATGAATTTAGGTCATTAAGAAATATATTGACTAATAAACTGATAATGATTAAAGGAGATTATTATAAAGGGAATATTCTATTGGCAGGGTCTAATATTAAAGAAACAGTCGGATGCAATAAATGAGATTATGGGAAAATAGTTACCAATTCAAAAATAAAGCATATTTAAAAAGGCAGGATATTAAGCATAATTTTCCCTACCTCCCGTTATCCTTTTTAATCCTGTTTATTGATAATGACGAAAAAGAAATCGTGGACTACTTTATTGATTACTTTATAAACGTTGTGTCTAAAAAATATCCCAAATTTCAGATCCTCAAACAAAAGGCAACGATGTACTTAAAAATACATGGAAGGTCAATTCAGAAAATAAAATAGCAAAAATTGGCAATAGATTAAAAAGCCAACAAAGCCTTGGTAAAGATAACACAACAATTTATCTGTTGCAAAAAGTAATTCATTTCGTATCTGATAAGAATCAGATTCCTCTATAGCAGGTGGACTTTCCCCACCATCCTTTCAAAATTCATTTAATAATCCCGTTTAAAAATTGGAAAAAAAAACTATATTCGCTGCAGGTAAAGAATTAGGCGCTAAATCTGAAGATCAAAGAAAGCAATCTGACAAACTGAAATTATGAAATAAATTTTGCGAAAAAGATGAAAGAAAGCAATCTGAACGCATTGAAAAGATGCCACATCCACATGAGGTCTTGCAAGAACAACTCTCAGATGCAATTCCGACACAGAAAATAGTTCCACACCTTATGCGAAAAATAAGTACATTTTGTTATGCACATTTTTATTATTATGCATAGTTTAGGAAGTGAGCCATTTAAAATGCTGTTTATAATTTCAGAATATTGCAAAATAGAAAATGAAGCATAATTTCTTTTACACGAGTATATTAACGATTAGAAGAATTGTCCCGTGTCCCACAGGTCGTTGCTGATGTTAGCGCGCACTTTCATAGCCCGTGGTTTTCTCTCTACTTTCTTTTTTCGCAAAAACTCTCCGCTAGAGAATTTGCGAAAATAATTTGCAATAATTTTCGCAAATTATCCAAAGACATCGAAAGATATTTTGACAGATTTTAGTGCCTTTGTAATTCCCGAGATACTTGATCGAAGGGTCCCAAATTTGATACGCGTATTCCCCCTTGGTGACCCCATATTGAGTGAAAAATCAGGTTCCTGCATGCATTGGGATACCTTAATATAATAAAATCTTTGGGAAAGTGAGGGAGGTTCAAAGGTTGGTGTCTTCCTCGATTAAAATTTGGAAATGAGCAGAAGCTAGGAATGGAGAGCAGAGTAGAAATACTTTTAATCCAAAATAGCGTTTTCTAATTCAACCTATCGAGTTCACATTTCGCATTGTGCATTCTCATACTACTCTTAATCATCTGCGAAAATTCAAGTCCTTTTACGTGAAAAGTTTTGGCGACCATAGTCACCTTTTTTCATTATAGATGTAAGCGGTCTAACGAGTTGATGCATTTTCAGGCGTAAAATCTTGCTTTTCATTGGCTTTCATGGCTAAGCGTAAAAAGCCACGATTGGGGATACTTTAAGAAAAGCAATTTAGATTTCGGGAGAATATTGGCACAAAAGATGGAATAGCACTACTTACACAATTAATCTATAATGATATTAATCATCGAAAAAAAGTAGCTCTGCTTTTTTTAGACATCTCAAAAAATTTTGATTCTTTACCTACGGATATAAATATTGCAAAATTAGTGAAAATTCGTATGAAAGGTGCTGTGTTAAAATGGTTTAGTTCCTATTTTTTAAGTAACAGGACTCAACTGGTAAAAGTAGGTGACATTCTAATTGCAGAAGAAAACATATTATGTTTGGTGTTCCACAGGGATCTTTTCTAGAAGAAAAAGAAACATATTATGTTTCTTTTTCTTCAATTGCAGAAGAAAATTTTTCTAATTGCAGAAGAAAACATATTATGTTTGGTGATAAAATGTGATGGGAAGGTTAGAAACCCTTCAACAATGGGCTTCCTGCTATCCCAAATTATGTTTGGTGTTCCACAGGGATCTTTTCTAGTACCCAAGCTATTTTGCATTTATATTAATGGCATTTTGAAACTTAAACAAAACGGTAATATCGTGCTTTTGTGGATGATACATAATTAATATGCAATGTACATGATGATTTTTAGTTCAGAAATAAGCTCTCCGCTGACTTAAAAGTTCTTATGATGTAGCGCCAACAAACTATGTTTGAACTTGTTCAACACCAAAGGATCATAATCCAGTCAAATATTTGTTATTTCATAAGAGTGGTCTCCCACTGCCTTGAAAAAGGTCTGCGAGAGTTTCATGATATATGTATATACACAGTCGTATCAGAATAATATGACCACCTACCTAATAATGGTAATAACCACCCTTGGCCTAGATGACAGCGGCGAGACGGCGTGGCATGGACGCAATGAGGCCCTGATAGGCTGCCAGAGGCACATTTGGACTCCAGCAGAGCACGGAGGTTCCGGAGATGACGTGGTTGTGGGTCTGCACGCCGAACCTATCGATCCAAATGGTCCCACAAGTGCTCTATGGGATTGAGGTCGAGCGATTTGGCCCGCCAATGGAGAACAGAAACATCGCTGTTGTATTCCTGGAACCAGTCACGCACCACCTTAGCGACATGGCAGGGCACATTGTCCTGTTGGTACACACCATCACCACCAGGATAAACGTCCAACATGAAGGAATGCATGTGGTCAACGAGGATGGACAGGTAGCCATTGGCGTTCAGGGACCCATCCAGTGGTACCAGCGGTCCCCCTGGTAATACCAGGAAAACATCACCCAGACTTGCACATTGCCACAGCGGTCTGTACTTGATCGACAAGCGTGTCCGGGTTTTGGTTCTTGTGTGTCTGATGCCGTATCTGTCACTGCCCGTCACTTCTGTGGAGTAGAAACCTCGATTCGTCGGAGAAGGCAGCCTTTTTTCACTCTTCCACTGTCCAATGAGGGTAGTCCCGTGTGAACTGCAGGCTGATGGACCTTAGTTAACATGGTCATCTTTATGCAGCGTCGACTCCAGAGACCCATGCATAACAGGGTTCACTCTACTGTTATCGGGGACACGTACCTGGGGTCCCCAGCTTTCATTTGAGTGGTCAATTATTGCACTGTTTCGCGTCGATTGCCCTTTACTAGGCGACAGAGGCCACGTTCTACTCTGGGGTCGATTGTCTTTGGGGATGTTCTTGGTACACCCTTACTGCAGTACCTCGCTAAGAGCCCACGATGTCTGCTGTTTCCGAGATGCTGCCACTCTTGGCGCAGTAGCTGATGATCATTCCTTTTTGAAAGTGTGTCAAATCAATACCTCTGCCCATTGGGCTTACGTTACACATTACGGCTCATCTGTCCTGGTCAAAAGCTTATATCTTCGAGTGGTCGACCTTGTCATGTGCACTCTGTGACGTGCCTGGGATGGTACACTGTGATTCCATGGGTGGTCATATTATTCTGAAGCGACTGTGTATATGCTCAATGCTCAGGTCATTGTGAATGGTTTTATTCTTCACAAACCATGGCGTACTGACAACAGATCTTAAAACTTTTTCTGTAAATTCTGTGGTCTCCTGACCAGTGGCGCACCCAGAGGGGGGGGGGGGGGGGCAAGGGGCCCTGGCACCCCCAAAGAAAAGAAAAAAAAAACACTAGAAAATTTTCCAAAAATCTTTTTCTAATTAAATTTCATTTTTTATATTTATGTTGTGTTGTGTCTTCCATTTCTATACTACTTATGAATTAGCGGTCACATAAGGTGGGATACCCTGTAGCTCTCGGGAATCACGGCCACCGTGAACACAAGGCGAACGAGGCTCGGGCGGACCGAGCGCTACTTCGTTTGCCCGAGTCGGGCCAACGCGCTCCTCGGCTCCCCCCAAGATTAAATCCTGAGTGCGCCACTGCTCCTGACGTTCATGTTGGTAGTGATGCCCTACACTGGTGATGCATACGTCAGGATAGGCCTGCATAATGGTCTTATACAAGAATAGTTTCTTTTCCGGAGGCAGCGTAGAGTTCCATCCTATAAAAAGTCCAAGTTTAGATCTAACGATATTGGCTTTGGAAAGCACATTAGTTACATGTGAATCCCATTTAAGCCTCCTATGTAGAGTGACACCAAGGTATTTTACCATTGGTGTCTGATAAGCATTCGTAGATTGTAGATTGTACTTTGACTTTCGATGTACTAGGCACAATGTTCCCGTAACTATCTCCATCTGATCAATAGGCCTTGAAGGCATAAGTAAATAAAACATAATACATGAACCACAAAGAGTGAGCCCCGAGGGGCTAGATAAAAATAAGCATAAACAGTAAAATAGAGCTAAAGCGCAAAGCATTCCTGAGAGAAAGTAATGGTATTATGTTTCTTATATCTGTTTAAAACCTTATGATTATAATCCATATGGGATGAAATAATCTCATTTGGATTATTTGAAATTGCCTTGAAAAACCTTTTCGAGTAAAGTTTAATATGAGTGTATTATGATCAATGCCAAGATTCCTATGCGTTTGACGGTTTGACCAAGTGATTGATGACAAATCTGATGATTTTATTCTGTAAAATTTTAACCTTATGTATATTCTTACTGGTGGTGTTAGCCCAAATAGGAGAAACAACAAAATAATAGGTCTGATTACAGACTGGTAAAGTAAAAGCTTGTGATCAATTGTAAGAGCTGAGTTTCTGCCTGTAAGAGGGCCAAGTTGGCCTCTTATAACGTTTAACTTTAGATATGATCTTGTCGATATGAGGATCCCACTTCATCTTATGATGTAGGGTAATCCCAAGGTATTTAACGGGCTTCTGCCACTTAATTGGCTTATCCAAAAAGTGAACAGCATTTGGAGTTTTAATAGACTTGGAGCTGAAAAGCATAGCTTCACTCTTTTCAGCGTTGATTTTGATTTTCCGCTTATCACACCATAACTCAACCTCATCCAGGTTCCTTTGCAATCTATCTACCAAAAAAGAGGGACCCAGAGAGGGAGAAATAAGGGCATAGTCATCAGCATATAAGGGCAGATACCACACGGTCAGTGGTTGGCATATCACAAAGGTAAATAGAAAATAGAGTAGGGCCAAGAAGTGAGCCTTGTGGCACCCTGCAGCCATTTCTCTTTCAGATCAAAGTAATCCTGTTACTGGAGTCTGAGAAGTTCTATTTGTCAGATATGACTGGGTTAGTCTGATGAGAACACTAGGTGCCTCAATCTTGATGAGCTTGTAGTTAAGGCAATCTACACAAACGCGGTTAAAGGTCTTAACTACAACCAAAAATGCTGTGACAACCGTCTCCTTCTTGTTTAATGCTTCAGTTATTTTCTCGACAACCTTGAGAATCTGATGTTCAGTGGATCTATGTCTCAGTCAAGATAGAGTTTTGGGTAAGAAAATTATCTAACCGATTTAAAATCAATCGTTCAAACAACTTGCCCAAGTGGGAGAGCAAGCCGATTGGGCGATAGCTATCAGGAAAGACAGGATCTTTACCTGGCTTATGGATTAGCCGGACAAAGGCATTTTTCCAAGTGTTAGGAAGAGAATGGTTAGGTAAAAGGATATTGACAATCGAACACAGGTGCGAAATGGCCTTCCTGGGGAGATGCATCAGCAGGTTTGATATCCGATACGGCCCTGAAGCTTTATGCTTTTTAAGCTTCTTAATTGCTTTAGTGATTTCTTCTGGAGATGTAAAATTTAGCTTTGGTGCAGATAGCTGATGGAAACGGAAGAGTTCCTCGTCAATTTCCTCGCATGTTTTATTATCTGATAATTCAAAGTTTTCCTGAAATTATAACTCAAGAGAGTCAGCGATTGTCACTATCACTGAAGTTTAATCCATTTTCACCATGGATAGGTGAAAAATGTGAATGAGGATTTTTGAATGACTTCATCATTTTCCAAATAGAATTATTAGTGACAGAGAGTATCAGTACAAGAGAGTAAGCGAAAGCCTTTTCTTCTCACTATCACTGAAGTTTAATCCATTTTCACCACAAGATAGGAGGAAAATGTGAATGAGGATTTTTGGTCTGATAAGTATTTGGAATGAAATGAACATATAAATAATAGAGTTTAAAAAATAAAGAAGTTATTCCCAAATTTCACGCTTTAGGAGAAATACTAGATGCAGAAATTTTAAAATATATGTATATTACAATGTAGTGTATTCTAGATTACAATATCAGTTATCATATGGAGAAGAACACCTGAAGTGCATTTAAACAACTGACTCAAATGCCAAACTATTTTAAATTAAAAAAATGGAAGAAGATACTTCCTTATAGATGCAAGGACGGAGATAACCAAGAATCTCTATTGCGCTTATCACATGGTTTCTCATGCAACATACAAACACATACACATGCCAGCTATTTAAATAGTCAGGTACGGTAGCCGAAGACCAGGCACGGGTATCGTAAATATGATTCTTCAAAGAGCACTTTTTTGGAATTATAATTACAAATACATATCAAATATTTAATTAAAAGTATTTTTATTTGATTATAAAATTGGAAAGAAACTAACTTTATCTGCTAATGTATATAACACTAGAGTAGTAAATAGTAAACAACCACAAATTCATCCTTTCAAAATCTAGGATAGAAATATTTAAAAACCATTGTAGATATTGCTGGCTAAAATTGTTTAATTCATTGCCATGTACCAAATTGCAAAGAATTACAGGGTGTGCACAAAATTATTCACACATTATAAACCTTAATAAATTTATTGTTATAGGAGTTATCTTAAAACGATTTGCGGTGGTTAATAATAACACAACTCTGAGCCATTATTTACCTTATTTCGCAGACCATTCACTAATGGCACAATGACAACAGTAATGGAGAAAGCAATGTGTGTTCTGTAGCTGTGGGAAACCAAATCTCTAATTACTGTACAGAGAAGTTTTCGGGAAAAATATCAGGAAACTCCACCAAAAAAGCAATTACTTAAGGATGGCTGAAACAGTTTCCAGAAACTGGCAACGTGCTTCATCAGAAAGGAGCTGGTAGGCCTAGTGTGACTGAAGATAGGATAGCAGAAATTCTGGATGCGTTTATTCAAAGTCCTAAAACATCCATCCCGCGAGAATGCCGAGAACTGCAAATATCACGTTCAACAGTGCTACTTTACACCTACAAATTGCAAAAATTTTCTACTAAATGACAAACCCAACGTACAGTTTGCTGTCGACATTCTTGACCGTATTGATGAAGATAAGTATTTTTTGAAAAATGTCGTTTTCAGTGATGAAGCGACATTCATCTGTCTGGTAAAGTCAACAGATACAAGTGCCGTATAACGGGATCAGAAAATCCCCATGAAATTATTGAATACGAAGAGTCCAGAGTCCCAAGATAAACGTTTGGTGTGCTCTCTCCCACACCCGTGTGATTGGACCATTTAATTTCCACGAGAACACTGTGAAGAGTACAAATTACCTACTAGACATACTTGAATCGTATGCTGCACCTCAGCTTGAGAATATGCAGATGCAACATTGCAAGCTGGGACAACGCCACACTGGGGATTACAAGTTCGTAGTTCTCTTCTCGTTGAATTGGTCGAGTTGGCCCTCCATGGCTTCCTCGTTCCCTGGATATCTGGCCTCTGGATTTCATTTTATGCGGCTACATAAAGGACAGGATGTATGCAAAGAAGGTTAGTAACATTACAGAATAAAAACCCCGGTTGAATATTGAAATCATTAGTTTCCTTCATGCAAAACAAGCTTCTAAATGTTTGTAACGAAATCATCTATCGCCTTGATGTTCTGCGTGCTAGTAATAGAGCTGACGTGGAAGCTTATTGAATTCTTCGTCCAATGCGATCTATCCTGACGTATGCCGGCTAATCCATAAGCCAATTTTGTGAAATATTGACTGAACTGTGGTAGTCCACTTAATTAAAATAAAAATGCATTGGGCTGTGTGATTAATTTTTGCAAACTGTTTTAAAATAAGTCTCAAATTAACGAATTTTTTAAGGTTGATAATGGAGTGAATAATTTATGGACACGCTGTATATTGTTTAAAAAAGAGGTGATTAAAAGGATTGTCAGAGTTTTATAGGAACTTTGAAGTTCCTAGAAAACGTTTGATGCGGGTTGTTGTGGGTTGTTTTACCTCTGAGCGGCACTTTTTTGCACACCATGGGCTAAATGGCCAGGTCACATGGACCCCGAAGGCTCAGAGAGGTTGGGGGAGGGGACCCACTGGAACAGCTGTTGGGAGACAGAAGGTAGCCTCCCGTCAAGGCCATCCAGCGTGTTCTTTAACGTGCACAGGGTATGGCTCTCCTGCACACGGGGCCACGGCTTAACGTCCCATCCGACGGACGGCGGCCTTTCCAAGCCCATCGGTGTCCCCTACTGACCGTGGGCAAAGCGGGGAATTTTGCGGAGATAAATCTCAACGCTGACCCAGCTGGGACTCGAACCTGGGAACTACAGACTACGAGCCTGACACGCTACCGACTGAGCCACCCCCGCCCCAACCTCTGATGCGTTTTGATAAATCTTTTTTTAGTTGCATTCACTGAGTGTGCTTCCTATAAAAATGTCGAAATGCAGACAATTTTAGTTGTGATTATATATATGTTATCCACTAAGAAGTTCTTCAACTCTTATGGGATTTGAAGCAAATCTATGTATTTTAATCACTTTTCTGAATAAAATGTTTTGTTCAAAAAATGCTTTGTTATTTTGAAACTATGCGTTTACCATTAATGTGCATACGTCATTTATTTGATTTTAGTTTGGCGTGATTTGTTCTATAATGATTTTCACTATGATTAGTTTCCATGTTATTGAAATTATTAAATTGTCCATATTGCAACAGAATTCAGGATAAACAAATATTTAAATGTTTTCAGAAAAAATATGTTATTATTTGTTGCAGAATGAATGACGAGGCAATGCGATATTGCTGGTCAGTTTAATTGACCAAGCTTTGTTTTGTTGAAGTTGTAGCACCTTTTCTATGTTCCGTTATTCACTTTTTTTTTTAGAAAAAAACTACTTTTTTAAAACATTTTTCCTTTTAATTTAAAATGTCATATTCAAATTTTAGAATAAAAATAATAGAAATCTAACTTATCGAATAAAACGACTTCAAACTACAGAGGTGAGAAATTTCATTTTCAGCAGCAGAATTCCTTCTGGGAAAAATTCTCATGAATTTTTTAGTTTTCATGAATAAACATTTATCCCACTGGAGCAATGCATTTTCATATTTGTATAACTGATATTTATTAGTAATAGCTATAAAATTGGAAAAGCCTTAACGATATAGTGGTTAGGAAGTTAATTATAGTTTCAGTAAGGCAAACTCTGCGTGTTGTGTTAGCTCTTAGACAGTGGTCAACAATGACTTCTGTCTTAGTAAAGCATTTCCTTGTATGAGAGGGCCGTAAAAGCTAGGCATAGATTCCAGAATTCTTCTCTATCCTATAAGCCCAAATGGAAATGACTGTGTGACTTTGGTCGCAATAACTCTACACATAAAGGGGCTAAGAACCTGGAATTTCTGCAGAAGATTAAGAGTAGTATGCGCAGTGCAAAATGTTAACTGTACACAGTTCCAAGATATCGTTAGAAATTGGTATTTTGGATAAACGTCTTTTTCCTCCATTCGTAGCTTTTTCATTCGTAATTTCTAATCGATTCTCCAGATATCTTATGTTCCCAAAGGCATTGTTATATTAAGGCATCCTATTGCACGTAAGGACCTGATATTTTAACCCAACAAGGATAGATCACAGAGGGAACCTGCGTATGAAATTTGGAATCATACGAGCAAGTATTCTTGGGAATTGCAGCGGACCAAATCTCTTGAAACGGAAATAAAACTCTCGGCAGTTTGCATAGAAACGAAGCCATGGGCTATGAGAGCTCACCCTGACGTCAGCAGCAACGATTTGAGCAACGCCGGAAATTATTATAGTCCGTCCCGTCGCCTAGTGGTTTCAATTCCGACGTTATCTGCTCCAGGAGCTGTGAGATACGGGACAGTCTGCGCACAGTCGAGAGTCGCTTACCCATGATTACATTACCGCGACTGGTTTCCAATGCGTAGAGAACTGCTCTATTTTCAGGTCTTGCCGGTTGCATAGCATCCCACTTGACTGGACGCGATACTTCTGCTTTGCACATTGTTATCGGTATGTATATAGAAAATTGCGAGTGATTGACGGCTAACTGACTGACAGCTGATAGGTAATCATGCTAGTTGCAATTATGATGCAGAAATAGTAGAGTTCTGAAAAGTTGAACCTAGAGGTAATTCGAGTCGTAGATCGCGGAACAAATCGGGTTGGGTTGTTTTACCTCTGAGCGGCACTTTTCTGCACACAATGGGTTAAATGGCCAGGTCATGAGGACCCCGAAGGCTCAGGGAAGGTTGGGGGAGGGGATCCACTGGAACAGCTGTTGGGAGACAGATGGTAGCCTCCCGTCAAGGCCATCTAGCGTGTTCTTTAACATGCAAAGAGCATGACTCTCCCGCACACGGGGCCACGGCTTAACTTCCCATACGACGGACGGCGGCCTTCCCAAACCCATCGGTGTAACAGGGAACAAATCGGAAATTTGACCTCCGTTGTATCTTACAAGGTCAATTAATAGTCACGTAGAGATCAAACCTTGATCTACAAGTGCTAGACACGTGAAAAGTGGAGTCCGGAGGTGTTTCAAGTTTCAGATGTTGGAAACGTTACGAAATTTCCGATTCGGAGAGTCCTTTGAAGTCAAAGGTCTAATTTAAACATATGGCAGTTAGAGAGCCAAAAGGTGGTTCCTGGGGCATTCTCGGAAATATTTTAAATCTTTGGATGCGATGATTCCTTCGAGGTGAAAGATCAGATATCTATATAACGTTGCTAGAGAGCTAAATTTGGTGATTATGTTTTTTCGAGCAATAGAACTCATAAGTATTAAGGATGTTAAAATCCGGTGTTCCGTTCAAGGTCAAATGGAGTCATTGGGTTTGGGTTGTTTTACCTCTGAGCGGCACTTTTTTGCACACCATGGGCTAAATGGCCAGGTCACATGGACCCCGAAGGCTCAGAGAAGGTTGGGGGAGGGGACCCACTGGAACAGCTGTTGGGAGACAGATGATAGCCCCCCCCGTCAAGGCCATCCAGCGTGTTCTTTAACGTGCACAGGGTATGGCTCTCCCACACACGGGGCCACGGCTTAACGTTCCATCCGACGGACGGCGGTCTTTCCAAGCCCATCGGTGTCCCCTACTGACCGTGGGCAGGGCGGGGAATTTTGCGGAGATAAATCTCAACGCTGACCCAGCTGGGACTCGAACCTGGGAACTACAGATTACGAGCCTGGTGCGCTACCGACTGAGCCACCCCGCCCCTGAGTCATAGTGACCCTCTAGGAATGAAGAAGGAGCAGAAGGCACAGAATAATTTGTAGTATAAAAGTATGCATCATGTTCGATAACGAAATAGATCTGTCAGTTAGAAGAGAAATGGCAGCGGCCATCGTCTGAATGGAATTCAGAATTCATCAATTAACTCTTAATACTAAACCAATAGAAATATTTTTATACTAGTTTAGTATTTAGTTTTCAACTATTTTCAACGATTTTCGGTATCGTATATTTCGATCTTCTGATATCATTTCATCACATTACAGTATGGTGCTATCTTATCAAATACGTCACTTACCGAGAGATCGAGAATTTCCTTTTCGAACTGTTCATACCTTTCGATTTTCAATACCACTATCCTGTCGCGCCATCAATTTTACAGGCTATTTTAAGCCACCAGTTCCCATAGAATATTCGTACAAATGCTAATCACAAGAACAGTTTATGGTTTTATCTGTGATCTCTTGGCAATGAAAAATAAGTGCAATTTGATGCCTCAAAAGGGTTTTCGTTTGGCGTGATTTCTTATATAATCCTCTATAATGTTACTGTTTTTATGCTTAATTACACATGGCAATGAATTAAACAACTGTACTCCATAATATGCAAAATCGGTGTTAAATATTTCTCTTAAGTTTTGGAATCATATAAATGAATATGAAAATCGAAACAAATGGGGGTTGGGTTGGGTTGTTTTACCTCTGAGCAGCACTTTTTTTGCACACAATGGACTAAATGGCCAGGTCACATGGACCTCGAAGGCTCAGAGAAGGTTTTGGGAGGGGACCCACTGGAACAGCTGTTGGGAGACAGATGGTAGCCTCCCGTCAAGGCCATCCAGCGTGTTCTTTAACGTGCACAGGGTATGGCTCTCCCGCACACGGGGCCACGGCTTAACGTCCCATCCGACGGACGGCGGCCTTTCCAAGCCCATCGGTGTCCCCTACTGACCGTGGGCAGGGCGGGGAATTTTGTGGAGATAAATCTCAACGCTGACCCAGCTGGGACTCGAACCTGGGAACTACAGATTACGAGCCTGGCGCGCTAAAACAAATGTGCAGTTGGAAGGCGAAGTTTTCGATCTGTTGCTAACTCGCCATTTCATAAGATAGCCCAACTGGAAACGGATGAAGTGATTACAAAAAGAGCGGAATTTACTATAGAGAAAATCGTTTTCTAATATTTGTAGTGGTTTAGTATTTAGTGTTGAACTATTTATAATATTGTTACGACAGATGAACGTGCTGCAGTGACTTCATAAAAAAAAAGTGACATGAACGCTCGCATATACTAGTGCGTGAGATTTAAACCAACAAACGAATTTGGACGTAGATCCGCCCTAAAAAGGAATGATAGAATTACAATGTTGGAGTTGTTGATATGTGAAAGGAAACATGTTAGTCTCAGTCTGCACACGATAAAGTGGTTAAAAGAAGTAGTTTATGTGGCGGGTGGTTTAGTTTTATTAGTGTGAAGTTTAGTGACATAAAAGGAAAGTTTGTGCCTGAAGTAGGGACATTCAAGAGACGTAGCAATCAAAGTGAAGAGGTGGTAATTTAGTCGAACAGACAGAGCTGGTCTTGACTGTTCTGTAAAAAAAACGTTATTTTCTTATGTATGATAGTAGTTATTTTATTTATAAATTATTTCATCCATATTTTTGTAATAATTTGAATTGTATTGTAATTTGTATTGTAAAAATATACTTATTTACACTCATGTTCAGTGCCCATCCATTTAAATTTATAATAATATGATTTTTGCATTCTGCTCAGACGATTGCAGATGTGATATTTATTGTAATCATCAGATCTGTTTCATCTTTGAATATGACGTGTATTTCTATTATGAAGAATCAGTATATAAAATATCAAGATGATCAAGGCATAAGTTGGAGAGTTTTTGCGAAACAAATGCACCCCAAATACCTTGTAATAGCAACAGTGGATTTGGCAGAGATTATCGCTTCCCGTATTTTTGCTTCCAGCAATCCCCTCTTTCGGAATTTCGATTTGAAATTTGCCATTGCAACTTCGAAGATGTCAAAAACACTCTGTCGAATTTTGAATCCTCTTCCACGATTTCCCGATGAGTTATGGCTGCCATAGACAGGCACATAGACAAACAACTTTTATTATTGTGAAAAATATAATTTAAAACAAATAGCATACTAAGAAAAATACATTTTAAACAACAACATTTATAAGCATGGTATTCGTCCAGAGATTCTTTTTTTATTTCTGTATCACTGGCTAATACAGTGTCACAAAATCAATGTATAGAGTTGTGGAGTTTAACGTCGAGCACATAGACAGGCGTTGTGTGGACAGGTATTGCTTCCCTTCAGTATAATTGCATCCTACTAGTCGACTCAGAGATGTAGCTTGAACTAGTTTATCGTCGAATTATTGAGAGTAACATTTAACACAAAGTTCCGAGCAAAAACGTCTTTAACATCATTCAGATAGTGAGGGAAATAAACGAAACACAGCTGTCGAGGAAAGAAATGTTAAAATTGCTTCTAGTCTCGCTTTAGAAGGATTTAGCAAAAGTCCATAATTTTGCTAAGTCATTCTAAAGCAAGACTAGAAGCAACTTTAATATTCCTCCAAATATCTTTACTGTAATGTCAGTAGATTTTATAATGCATCCCACTACTGATATATATATATAAAGTAATACCACTACAAATTTATACCATATATAGCACTACTAAAAAGAATAGAACTACTAACATCAGCAGCACTACTACCATGAATAGAACTCAGTAGTTCTATTCTCAGTAGAATAGAACTCAGTAATTCTATTCATGACAGACTAGTAGCAATATAGACTATCTATTTTTCATTTTGCTGTAAAACTGTAAGAGAAATGACTCTCTTCCATATTTATAATGTTTGTTACAAGTTATGAATTATAGTGTTGTGGTATTTTTAATTGTGTTATGAGAGTTGGCCAGTATTATGAACAGTTTTTTTCCCGAAAAAATAAATATTTGATTAAACTATTCTGTATAACGTAACAATAAATATGCGGCATTTTAAAACAATGTAATGATAATAGCAGTAATAAATATAAGATAATTAATGATTACAACAATAAATGTATTTCTGTTTTATATTTTCTTGGCTCATATTGTATTATGTGAGCGAGAATTAATCGAGAAATATCTGACGGCTTTCATCATATTGATATCTTTTGTTATAAAGGGTTGGGTTGTTTTACCTCTGAGCGGCACTTTTTTGCACACCATGGGCTAAATGGCCAGGTCACATGGACCCCGAAGGCTCAGAGAAGGTTGGGGGAGGGGACCCATTGGAACAGCTGTTGGGAGACAGATGGTAGCCCCCCGTCAAGGCCATCCAGCGTGTTCTTTAACGTGCACAGGGTATGGCTCTCCCGCACACGGGGCCACGGCTTAACGTCCCATCCGACGTACGGCGGCCTTTCCAAGCCCATAGGTGTCCCCTACTGACCGTGGGCAGGGAGGGGGTTTTTTGCGGAGATAAACCTCAACGCTGACCCAGCTGGGACTCGAACCTGGGAACTACAGATTACGAGCCTGGCGTGCTACCGACTGAGCCACCCCCGCCCCTGTTATAAAGGGAAGAAGGGACTCCTGTGGACAAAAAACTATAAGGTAGAAACTTTTATCTAGCTTCTCTTGGTTTCTCATACAAAACATACAAAACACATACGGAAAGGAGGAAACATGAATATGAAAATGAAATTGTTAAGGAATTATGATTTTAAGGAGTAATATTTATATCAAGAAAAAGGAAAGGTTTTCATTCCAATTCCAGGAGAATCATTAATTGATCTGTATTGCTAATTCAAGTCAAGCATTAGATTTTTTCAATACATCATCATTGTATTACCAAATTTAAAAGGTATCGTCAACCAATTCTCAATGATAAGTAGGAAATAAAAAAATTTGTTTACACCTTTAAATTGTTACTTTTATCGTTATTGAAAAGCATTTTTCTTCGAAAAAGTTGCAAAGATGCAGAGTGGGTAGATGCTTCTGACTGCCTGTATGCAAAATGAAACATGCCGCTCTTTACATGATGGAATTGGAGAACAATGCAATAATGACGCTTGGAAGTGGGTTATGGCTGCCTCTAATACTGGCAGCAACCGATGTACCGTTCATTCCTCACACACTCCCTAGTTGAGGTGTGGGGCGGGGGTGGCTCAGTCGGTAGCGCGCTAGGCTCGTAATCTGTAGTTCCCAGGTTCGAGTCCCAGCTGGGTCAGCGTTGAGATTTATCTCAACGCTGACCCAGTTGGGACTCGAACCTGGCCGCAAAATTCCCCGCCTTGCCCACGGTCAGTAGGGGACACCGATGGGCTTGGAAAGGCCGCCGTTAAGCCGTGACTCCGTGTGCGAGAGAGCCATACCCTGTGCACGTTAAAGAACACGCTGGATGGCCTTGACGGGAGGCTATACCACCTGTCTCCCAACAGCTGTTCCAGTGGATCCCCTCCCCCAACATTCTCTGAGCCTTCGGGGTCCATGTGACCTGGCCATTTAGCCCACGGTGTGCAAAAAAGTGCCGCTCAGAGGTAAAACAACCCAACCCTACAAAGTTGTATGTGAATTCAAGTACATTGCAATTTCACAAATAGTGTAACCCTAATATTATTTGACAAAAATTTGCATTCCGTTATATGGTAGGTACAAAACTATCATTGACGCCTATGAGATTGAAACCCCCATTTTATACTATGAGATAGAGGCCGATACCATATGATGATGACGATCTAGTTTAGCTACTGATGTAAAAATGTATATACAGTAAAGATTCAAGTATTATCCCGAGAAAATATTTGCAATTTCAGTGCGATACCTTTTTTATTTTATTTTTTTTTTGATTTGCGACATATAGGACAGAGAAGAATCCTAGAAGCTACTCCTAGCTTAATACAATGCTACAATTGTATTAATTGATATCTTGCTACAATGAAAGCATTTAATCTAACATTTCCTGCTATTTGCAAATTTTGCAATGAGACATGAGTCATCACCCACAGAACTTTTATGACAATAACTTGTCAGATAATACTTGAATATGGAAATGATTTCTAATTTGTAAAAAAACTTTCTGGTTTTTATTAGATTATGAATAGATTGAAATCTACCCGTTTAAATATCATTATACTGTTGTTTCAGATATTGGTGTCAGTGAAATGCATCCTTAGTATGCATCTTTGCTCTCGGCTACTAGTAATGCTCTGTCTCTTTTAATCACCTTGTAGTTTCACCATTGCTAGCAGAGATGCATTCACGGAATGCACCTGTTTCATCGCCACAAGATGTTTTGTGCTTAATTTCATAGTTTTGAACTTCTTTTCACTTTGATAAGTTTACAATTTAAGGTGAAGTTTTTCGTACCATTGGACTGAGTGATATTTTGTTTCCAAATTAATTTTAATCACAAGTATATAAATTTATTTCAAGGCCAAACTTTGCACTTAATTTGTGCAAATTCATATGAACATATTATTCACTAAAGTGAAACGTGGTTCATTAAGCAGTGGTGAAACTACAAGGTGATTAAAAGAGACAGAGTACCGAGGCATTACCTCCTTTTATAAATGCAACTTTTGCAGAAGAGTGAACTTTCCTCCCGGATGAGGAAATTGTTCGTCTGGCTATAGACTTTGGAATTAGAAATTTCACCGTTTGTTGAAAGCGAACAGTCATCCCATTCCAGCCATTAACCTTCCAGCATAAAGGGTTCTTTATGTAAATGCCTGAAAGTTCCCAATGATATTACTTCTCTTCACCTCACAAGAAAAAACATTCATATATACATACTGCTACAGCTTCTTGTGAGTGTGAGATTCTTCGCATTGCAAATTTAATCTCAACAGAAATAACAGCTACTTCACTTACTAATACTTTATCTACGCGTTTTTTGATACATGACGTAGACATTAATATCCTAATGGGAGAATTACGTAATGAACTTGAATCAGATAAACTTATTATTTTGGAGTTGCGTCGTGAAGGTTCTACCTCAAATCTTACATCCACTGTTCTTGTGACTATTCTAGTCATTCTCCAGAAGGGAGTTCTTGTATGGTAGTAACTTCAGTAAACTACTATCATTGTTGATATAGCTCGAAAATTTACTCACTGCCAATTCTTTGGACATACCACCAAAATTAGTTGCAGCAAACAAAGCTGCATTAGATGCATAGCTTAGCAGGCAGCTTCTGTGTGTATAAATACTATTCCTATCTGCTTCCTTTGCTTAGGGGACCATACTCAAATGACAAGATTTACACTCATCGGATTAAAGAAAATGATATATTAAGATATATACCTATAAATCACGTTTCTTATCAAAAGTCACGTGCTAAACTACCTTCTACAGAGTCTATCTAAGCATCAGTTCTAAAACTTGAAATACGACTCCAGGATTTTCAAAGAGATTTCTGGATAATTACTAAATAATATCTGGATAATTTACTAACAATTTTCCAGAGAACCTTTACTGATTATGTCACAACAGCATTGGATAAACTAGAACTTCCTATCACGGAACTGCTATCTACAGCAATCTCATGTTTTCTAAAAGAAGGAGGAATAGCTACGACTTCCTGGAAATCTCTAAAACAGCCACCTTATCAGAAATTCAAAAAACTCCTTCAACCACAAGAGCTGTTGCTCAGCGGTGTTCTGACACATCGTCCACCTTTCTTCAATCAGCACGACTCATAAACAATTCTCAGTTTAAGACTAGTTCTAAGTACTCCGCAATACACCAAACCTTCGAAGACAAGTGTCGAAACAATGACTGTCTCACTTACACCTGATATCCATTCCATACAGGAAGACTCTCATAACTATTTAAGAATAAAAAAACGAGATCTCGCTCTAATAGAAAAACTAAATTTCAGTAGCTTATTCCTTTTCTAGAAAGCTTTATATTATTTTTTTTTCTTTCGTGTTTTTGCGAATTGTACAATAGAATCTCAGCAGCATTCATGCCAATTATAAACTGTTACGTACGCCTGCTACTAGTTATTTATACCCCAACTGTAACCTGTTTGCAAGAGACTTGACCATAGTGTGAAAGTAGATTTTATTTCTTACCAGTACGCTTCAAAGAATAGCTATGTGCGGAAAATCACGCCTATGCGGTCTCTCCGCTGAAGCCATTATAGAGGGTAATGAAGTAACTTGTATAGTGGCGAATGTATACTGCCAGAATGTTTTCTATTTCTCCCTGTTTTCCGCTAATAGCGAGTTATTTAGGGACTTTTAATGGAAAATAAAACTACTATACGTAAATACTCACTGATTTAATTTCAATCTCGGATTTCGACTTTATTGAAAAAATAATAATGAGATGTGCTTTTTATATCTTAAAGTTTTTAATTTGTTTTCAAATATTTTTATTTTAATATTTTTAAATTTAATGTTTTAAATAAATTTTATTTTTAATTAAAAAAATTAAAAAATAAGCTTTTAACAATATTTTAATCGCTCAACTTGCATATTCTAAACTCAGATGCCAAATTTAATATTTTCTTCAGATCCACGATGTGATCAGGTGCTCTGATCACTACGCTATAGGCCGTCGATCCAGATTTCTTGTAATTGATGTTATAAACGTTCCTACTTGTAGTACACAACCGTGTCTCTTGAAGGTAGGCCTTGATCGTGGCCACTAGCTCAATGATCAGAGCACCTGACATGTTATCAAGAGGTGGTGGTGAGTTCGTATTCCACCCCACTGAACACAATTTTTCTCTTATATTTGATATTGACGTTAAACTTAGAGTGAATACTTCTTTGATAGTAACTTTTAAAATTCATCAAGTGTAATCAATGATTACGCGAGGTGCAAAAATTTCACCTCTGTGATATCCGCGACAATAGATGCGAAATTGCAAGGTCGCAGATCTAAACTAGAGTAGAAAAAGAATGACTTTTGCCAAAGTCACAAAGTAAGGATTTCTGCTTCTGCAACCATCACTTTCCCCCTTTTTTCGGCCCTCTGTCGATCATTAGAGTTGTGGTGCGGTCAGAGAAGCAGCGCACTCTTTCACCTTGTGTCAATAAAAAATAAAAACCCCCTCAAGCAGCTGCTTGCCACAGAAGTCTGACAGGAGCCTGTCAGTTTATATGCCACAGTAGAAGATCTGAGAGGATGGCAGGACCTCAGCAGAAAACAACACGAACATTCATGCCTTACCCGGGGCTCGAACCCAGGTCCCGTATATCAGTAGCCAAGCGCGCTAACCACTCGGCCACAGGACGGCTCACAAAAAAAAAATTGTCAACTTATCATGTAGATATAAAGCATGCTGTAAAATGCTTCCACTTGAATATAAAGGATATATTTAAACGTTGTTTTGGTTATTCAATTTAGGCAATTTTTCGAGTAATTGATGCTCAAATAATTTAGTATGAAGGTATAGTTACCTGTTCTTTCTATTGCCTACATAACACAACCACAAAATCTATTCAAAAGTATCAGTTTTCTGCAGCATTATAACAATTTACAAGCCTAAATTGGTATCGCGTTCCGTGTTTGAATCCTGAGTGGTTGTATGGCTGATTGTACTGACTGTCTTTGTATGAGAAGGCCTATACAAACTAGGAGTCTCATTTAATAATTACGTTGTCACAAAAAATCCTAATTGTGAATATTTTTGCATCTATAGTAACATTAAACCTAAGGTAACAATTTGTACTTTTAAAATAAGGAATAATTAAAATATTGAAACAAGGGATGTTTAATGCCTAAGTGGGATCAATTCACATACACTATATTAAAAATTTAGTAAAAAAAAAACAACAACAACATTTTGTTTTATGTACGTATACCTTAACTAAAATTCAAGTTTAGAATAAACTACTATAATAATAATATAAATTTAATAATTTTACCTAAGATCAAACATATCTGGGGTTCATATTGATTCTATTGCGCAATGTACAAAAAATCCGAAGTTTTTGTATTAGATATATATTATTATTTGAGATAAAATAAAACTAAAGCGATTTCATTATTATTGGTATGGTTGTCACTGCTTGATAATAACAGGGGCTAAATATAAGTACTCTATCTCTCTCCTATAAAAATAATTATCTCTCAAGCAGCTGCTTGCCGTAGAGGTGGAATGGGACCCTGCTATTATAATATAGCATTGAGAAAGTCTGTAAGGAAGGCGAGACCTCAACAGAAGGAAATTACAAGAAAGAAAACATCCATCTGGGGTTCAAACCCGGATACCTCTGATAAGTGACTAAGCACAACACTTCGCCATCGGTTTCACCTCTCTCCTAATAATGCAAAAGAAAAAAAAAGGTCCGAAATTCATCCCTTATAAAATAAAAATAAATAAATACCTCCTCAAGCAGCAGCTTGTCACAGAGGTCTGACAGGAGCCTGTTAGTTTATTTGTCATAGTAGAAGGTCTAGTGAGGATGGCAGGACCTCAGCAGAAGAACGAGATGAGTAGATCAGTAGCCAAGCGCGCTAACCACTCGGCCACGGAACGGGAAACATTTTAATTGAAGTTTAGAGTTTTGTTGGAAAAGCATCTCATGTGTTTAGTAAACAGACACTAGCCGTCCGTTAAGGCCGTCTACTGTGTTGTTTAGTTTGCACAGCGTATTGCTCTCTGAATACGGGCCACGGCTTTAACTCTCATCCGATGGACGGCGGCCATTCCAAGCCCGTCAGCGTCCCTTTTCTGAAAGAGCGATTGTTGCAAGAATAAATACAGAACATAGTGGTTTCAGTGTAATACGTTAATACATTCTAATAATTCAGTTATCATCTGCCCAAACTGCGAATATTTATCATTACATGTATATAACTTTTAAAGTTTTTTTGAACAAATAAAATAAAAAGTTAAGTAATGAAATGGTCAAATAAAAATAACTTTAAAAAGAATGAAACAGAGGGTTTTTGTTTTACCTATTTCTTTCCCTTTCAATACATTTGGGTTTATTGAACAGAAGTTACCACTTATGTTCCTATTTTCTTTTATTGAATACAAGATACCATTTATATTCTCTTTCTCATCCACCACAGTAAGGTTAATAACGACGGCTTTTACAAACCAATATCAAAAAATTTGTCTCTCTTTTAAAGCCCGAATTTCATCAACACTTATAATTCATTTTCGTTCTTCGTTTCGGAGAGCAATTATTAAAGCAACAGGTTTTGTTTCATTAAATAAAAACATGGCACCTAAAGAATGCACTAAAAAACACGAAGGTAAAACTGAGGTGAATACACATGTAAATCAGTGTTACTGAAAGCCGACAGTGGACTGACATCTGAAAGGCGAAAGTGTGTGGACAAGCGCAGGACGCGCCTCGAGCGATCTGAACTTGATGTTTGGAGCCTGGAGTGGCTCCAAACACAATCGTTTATGGCCAGAAAATACCCAATATCCTTGTGAATCGTTCAAAGAGAGAACGCACAACTTACTCTCCCTTGGCACACCATGTCGGCAGAAATGGACCCTCAAGTATGCGGTTTTCAAACAACTTGGTATCTAAAGGATTAAAAGAGATCCGGTAACATTCCCACTTATTATATTATAATCATTATACTATTTAACAACCGGTATGGAGGAATTTCAATATTTTATAAACCAGTACTGCAGTACCAGTGCGTACTGGTTTAATGTTACCCCTGCTAATAGGAGTAATGGAGTTCAAAATTTATTAAAGGTGTGCATATTTCATGCGTTTTTGAAATATATATTTTAAAAAGACTAAAACGAAGGGGGAAATGTTACACTATAATGGATATATATATATATATAAATGATCCATTACTTTTTCCGGCTCGATTAGATCGCTTGCCCCCCCCCCCCCCACACACACATTAATTTTTTTTCTTAATTAAATGCTCAGTTCAAAGAGCACTGATGTGTGACAGAAATCGTTAGCTCCACAAATACTGAAAAATGTTTGACCGGCGCGTACGGCCTACTTTCACCACTGCTTGACCACAACCACATTTTCAGTTCTATCTACAAAACTATGTGATATTTCGAAATGATTGCCCAGGAGGAAGAGGGGGGGGAATTCTTGATATCCCATTCACACATCGAACATCGACACAGGATCAAGTGAAATCCAAATAATTTCTATTTCTCTACCAGATAAAGACATCTTAATAGCAAATTGCTATAATTCTAATGGACAAGATGCTGCCATAGCTCTTGACCTTTTATTATATCAACTGCTTAGAATATAGACCTTATCATTGGTGTTTTTAAATCTCATCGACATCACCAACAACATCAGGTGAAAACATTAGTGAATGATTATTCAATAATAACTGGTTCTTATTAAATAACGGATCTCCTGTATGTTTTGCCACCTACAATGGGGGGCGGGGATGGCTCAGTCGGTAGCGCGCCAGGCTCGTAATATGTAGTTCCCAGGTTCGAGTCCCAGCTGGGTCAGCGTTGAGATTTATCTCCGCAAAATTCCCCGCCCTACCCACGGTCAGTAGGGGACACCGATGGGCTTGGAAAGGCCACCGTCCGTCGGATGGGACGTTAAGCTGTGGCCCCGTGTGTGGGAGAGTCATACCCTGTGCACGTTAAAGAACACACTGGATGGCCTTGACGGGAGGCTCCATCTGTCTCCCAACAGCTATTCCTGTGGGTCCCCTCCCCCAACCTTCTCTGAGCCTTCGGGGTTCCTGTGACCTGGCCATTTAGCCCATGGTGTGCAAAAAAGTGCCGCTTAGAGGTAAAACAACCCAACCCACCTACAATGGCTCAGTTATTGACGTATAATTCTGTACTCCATAGTATTATGACACAGTTCCTGGCAAACCCTTTCACCAATTTGGGGAAGCGATCACACCTAAATTTTGCTAGAGCTACAAACGGGAAATAATCGCCTTTCTTCAACTGCAAGCTCCTTCGCCGTACGCAAATACATCAAGTGGCACCAATTCTCTGAACTCCTTCAACGCAATCAGTTTAATTCGCAGAATCTTCCATACGAAGATTTATTCACAACTCTACAGACAGCTATAAATAAATCGGTTTCAACATATCAGCGTCCAGCCAAATGTTCACTTCCATGGTGGACATCTCCACGCAGATGAGCACTTCAACTTAAACGCCGTGCATTTAACACTGCCAGAAGATCATTACCCACACAGCACATGTTACACTAAAAGGATATCCACAAGAATATCCTGTAAATGTCCCTGAATAGCCTAGAAATATCCCACTTTGTGTCGGATTTCTATTATTTTTCATCCGGAAGACATCTATAGCATGACTACACAGGATATTGCAGACGTGTTAAAGACTCTTAAAGATATCAAATACGTCTTACGAATATTTTATGGACATATAATGGACGATACTGATTATTTTTGTGCATCTTTTAGACTTTGCTGACAAGAGTGAGCAACAAATTGTCATAAAACAACAAACCTCTGAGATAAGAAGTAGCCATTTCTAAAAGATTTCAAGGTGCTGAACACGAATATGAAAATAAAAATATAAAATTGGCTCCGATTTTTGAGAAATCCGCAATAGTTCCGTATATAATAGAGTAATACATACACATGACATGTATCGGTAAAACTCCACTTCTACTTCCGACGTCGTTTTGCCCGTCGCTTGTACAGCTGCTCAGGATCATCTCTGGCGAGCGTTCAACAGTAGTCAGCCAACATTGAAGTGGAGCAGTTTCCCTGGTATCGTTTCTCCATCGTTGCAATGTCCTGGTGAAAATGTTCCCCGTGTTCATCACTAACCATGCCGCAGTTGTCGGGGAAGAAATCTAAATGTGAATCGAGGAAGTGGATATTTAAGGACATTGCAGCCACGTTTGTGATATTGTCTGCCTTGATATTCCCAAGGAATTTAGTTAACATCAGACAAAACGCGTCCCAAGCCTTTTTCTCGTCACCCTGAAGTAGGTTGTCGAACACCTGGTCTCTGAACAGCTCGCGGATCTGAGGACCCACAAAAATTCTCTCTTTAATTTTCTCTTCGATGAGTCGAGGGAATTTGTCAGCCAAGTACTTGAAAGCTGATGCAGTCCAGTCCATGAAGTTTTTCATCACACTGAGTTTGATGTGTAGGGATGGTAGCAGGATTTTGTGCGTTTCTGCCAGTGCTGGGTGTTCCGCATTCTTCCCTCCGACCTTCAGAGATTTCCTCTGAGCCCAGTTTCTCTTCACGTAGTGCAACGTCATTGCTCGGCTGTCCCATTCACACAAGAAACAGCAGTACTTCGTATTATCCCAGCTGCAAACCCATCAACAGAGCCACTACCTTCAAGTCACAACAGGGATGCCAGCCATACTTAATGTATTGAAGACAGTTCAACAGCTGTTTTAGGTTGTCGTAGAATACTTTCGTGTAGACAGCGTGTCCGACCGGAACAGATGGAAGTCGTTTTCCATTATGCAGCAACAGCACCTAGAGCCTCAATTTCGAGCAGTCTATGAATAGTCGCCATTCTTGAAGGTCATGCTTGATTCTGAGGGCATTCATCAGGCCATCTACATCGGAGCAGAATACAAGGTCATCTTCCTTTCTTAAGTAAAGCTCAAACAGCTCATGACGAGTTCGAAACGAAGTCACTCGGACATTTTCCTTGAGAAGATTCCATTGTTTAAGCCTTGATTCAAGTAACTCTGCTTTGGCCTTGGACAGCTCCAGATCGTGAATAAGATCGTTCATTTCTTCTTTGATGAGAATGTGTGGCGCGGATGACACACCGAGGCAGACATATAGATCATCATTAGACACTGAAGGCTGTGGAGAACCCGACGCCGGTTCGCCTCCCTCCTCATCATCTGAATCGATGGAAAATTCTTTTGGACGTTCGGGAACAGGAAGGTGTGGAACTGGTCGGAGAGCAGATTGTATATTCGGGTACGCTATTTTCCACTTCGTTTTCCTTGTAATGTCTTCAGAAACAGGTGGAACAATGCATAAGTCGCAGTTTGTGTGATTGCTTGGCTCTGTCCAAACCATGCGAACAGCAAACGGCATCGCCACTTTTTCGCCTTTCAGCCTCTTCGAAAGACTTCTTCCACATGTACTGCAGCATATGTGTGGGACCCAGGCCTTGTCCTGGTCCTCGATCTTGCATTCAAAAATTAACTCATACGACACTTTTAGTATAGGAGTGATGGGCCTTTTCTGGTTTGCAAATGTCACTTCCCCACAAATGTAACAAAATGCATCTGCACTATTAACACAGTTACAAGGCATCACTACTGCTGAATTAAAACTGCAAGGATCACATGTGTTGTACTTATGACTCAGGGGTAAATGGGAGTCGCTCAAAAGACTTGCTCACCCTACGAGACGTCGCTTACAACTAACGATTGCATCATCTTTTGTCTGCGATCGTAAAGTTGCGATGTCAGAACTCAACTATATTGCATCAGACAATGATGCAACACCTCTGGGAGTTGTGTGTATGGCGGGATGATGCAATACAAAGCAATACGTTGCAATCTGGAGTTTAAAATACAGCGTTGCGAAATGGTTACCTATGTACTCAATGCGGACTGAATCGTTTATACGTGACCATCTCTGTCTCTCCTAAACACGAGCCAATCGACAAATTTTATTGTCATTTTCGTGTTCAGCACCTCGAAATTAGTAAAGATTGGCTATTTTCATTTCAAAGCCTTTTTGTGTGTTGCCCAGTGAAATTCATAGCTGTTTTATGGATATTTTTTGGCACGTATTAGGCGTCTTAAAGCTATTTCAGATATATTATTCATATCTTATAACTGTTGATAGCCTAAAGAAATGCCCTTTATAGGTTTCATAGATTTTTAGCTATATCCACTTCTATCCAGTTGACATCCATAGGTGATCTTTACTAGAGACTAATCTTTTATAGCTATCCTACACCATTGGGAAGTACACTCAGTGTTCACTAAATTATGACAATCATTACATAACTTCTAAAACATTTTGTCACAGAATGCGACTGATGAAAAATTAAAGATCTCATCAAATCTATCTAAATCTCGATTTTCAACAATATTCTCTTTATTTGAAGAGTTATGAAAGTTCGAACATTTAACAGGATCAATAAACATGAATTATAAATTGAATAAAATTATTTCACAGCATTTAATACAACAGAAGTATATTTGAAGAGTTAATATAAATACTTTTTTTATTTTTTCTCTAAGACTTGCATTGTTACTCTTAAAATATTCAAACTTCCAACTCTATAAGTACAAGGCGAACATTATTGAAAATCGAGATTTAGATAGATTTGCTAAATAATTACATGCTGTTACGGCAAGTTTGATTAAAAAATTTAATTCACAATTAACTTAAAATTTAATGCTATTAATTACATTAAGTTTAATATTAAATTAAAATAAATTAATTTCTCATAAATCGCTTAGTTTAGGAGTTATAGTTCGAAGTTGGCTTCCACTTCCATAACATGGAGGGAGGTGGTCATGATTTATTGGGAACCAAGTGTACATCTTTTAATTATAATGATTGTCTAAGTTGTGTGTTATATATGGAATGTATTGGGAAACATTGTTACATAAATATCCAAAAATCACAACTTTTAACAGGAAGATGAAACATAAGTTCAGGTTATAAGCTAAGTCTCTGTTGAAGAAAACTTATGAATACATCTTGTTTTTTAGTTTTGAAATATCAACGATGTTGCCAAAATATGATTTAATGAACTTTATCAGATGTGTTTCCTCACTAAGGGTTCATGGTCAGAACATTGAGTTTGGCATTGCAACCACATTACACAGAAGTTTCAATAATTTTGATGCTTATATGCAACACTGGATATAATGAAGAAACATTTTCCATGATCGGTAAGCACAGAAGTAATATAAATATAGGTAATAACTGAAGCTTAAATTTTATAACCAGTTTCATTTTATGGTTCCTGACACTGATGTGGGAGGCAAACAATCACAATTTTTGCTTTTATGTTCTCATGGAATTCACTGTAAATTTCCCAATTATCACCTCACTCTATTCTATCACAGGAAGTGAGAAAACTGTTTGGCCAAAACTAATGCAATCCCCCAACCTTCCCTCCCACCTGAAGGGTATAGAGGTTATTGAGGAACTCTTCACGTCTATATTGATTATTGTATCAAATTAAATACAATCCTCTTATTTTCAAAAGTTTCATTAAGTATCAAAAATATTAATGCTGTTATTTACAATGTTTCAAGGATTTTCAGAAATACACATCACAATATAAATATCAACTTATTAGCATACTCTAGATATTTTTCAAATTGGGAGCTGTAGATGTGTAGTTGGAATACTTTGTCCCTTCCTTTGCATGTCTAAGCCAATTTTTATAACTCCTTCAATCTCACTGTCTGACCTATTATTACATCGCAGATCGTCTTGTAGCATCTAAAAATAATTTAAAAAACAACTTTTAGAAGTTTAATAACACAATAAAATTTACAACAAAAATGTGGACCCAGTTAAGACAACTCGTTCATGTTAAACCACACTTCATTTAATATGCATGCAATTCACAATTACATAAAAATTGTCTAAGCAATATGGCAATTGAGAGTGAATATCTTATACTCACTTTTTAATTAAAAAAAGTGCAGCTATATTATACACCATGTATACATTTCATACATGGAAGTTAAATTTTTAAACACTGCTTAATTCTCACAACATCCTTAAATTCTTTAGCTGTGACAAGGACACATCATTGTTTGTAAGATATTGTATTCTTATCTCCTTCCTGAATAATTGAAATATTTTCTTTCACTATGTGTTCATATGTGAATAACATATTCACTTAGCTCACTTACCAATAAGCAATTTAGTTTGAAAATTAATAAACCACTTGCCAAAAATAGCTTCCACCAAATATAAAAACCTGCAAATGACTGCTTCCCCTTACTCCCTATCTAGCTGAATTCAGAAACAAATTTGTCAGTCAAGATCTTTTTTAAAATTCAGCCAATTACATTTCAAAAATTCACACCCCCTTTCACTCAATACAATGATCTACAAAGGGATTAAAATAGGACAAACTTAATTCTGCAGATTAAAACATATATATAAAGTGAAAATGGAAGATTGCAACAAATCAATTTACGTAAGCATTTTTTCAAATTGCAAAATATCTATATTTATCCCAGAAAACTCGTCAAAATCACTAGTTTGAGATAAAAAGAATATGCATAATACCTGAATTATATAAAGAAAAAATTTAGACATGACTATTTACATTTAGCGGCAAATATCAAAACTGCAACAAATTATCATTTACTTAAAACCTGAATAATTCAAGAAATATTTCGACGTATTTGTTCAACTACCAAGAAAGATATCACTCTGAATTTAACTTCGATCAATTTTAGAAGAAATATTGTCTTGAACCGGGTGGGATATAAACCTACAACCTCCTGATCACTTGTCAGGTGCTCTGATCTATGCTACAGGCCACCGATCAAGATCTCCTCTAATTGATGTTATAAACTTTCTATCAACAGTACACACTTCTCTGTGTCTCATGAAGGTATTGTCGCAGATGCTCTCAAACTCAAGAAACAATGATAAATATATCATGAAGATGGTAATATGCTCTAAGTATACAATTGAATTGAAATTAAAAACATTTTTCGACCCCTCAAAATTCAAGAATTTTTTTTACATCTTTAGCAAAGGCAAAATATACCAATTATGTAGCACAGTAAAACATCACTAAATCAAACTATTATGATGGAAAGGATAATGAAAAATCTTAATTATTATATCTTTTCTATTTTTAAGTGGTAGTCCCCATATATATTTAATATAACTACAAATGTCAACTTGATAATTTTAGGAAAAAAACTGATATATAGGAAATCTCATTGAAATTTGTATTTGCACATTGAACATAAAAGAAAAAAAAATTGGCTCAAGCAAAACAAGGGGAAGGGGGTCCATACCTTATGGAAAAAAAAACAGGGGGAAGGGGTCAATACCTTATGAAAAACAGGGGGAAGAAGGTCTATACCTTATAAAAATCAGGGGGAAGAGCGTCTATACCTTATAAAAAACAGGGGAAGGGGTCCATACCTTATGGAAAAACAGGGGGAAAAGAGGGTCCATACCTTATGGGAAAAAAAAGAGGGAAGGGTTCATACCTTATGAAAAAAAAACAGAGGGAAGGTTCCATACCTTATGAAAAAAAAACAGAGGGAAGGGGGTCCATACCTTATGGGTTTGCCCTTGACTCAGTGGTCAGAGCACCTGGTATATTGTTTTGTCCTTAGGTTTGTATCTCATTCAAGGGAAAATTCAGTTTTTTCATCAAACTACTAATGAGTTCCATGTTTACGAAATATTTCGTGAAATTTCCATTTCTCTACTATGGCAATTATATTAATTGCTTTTTAGTCATAACTGACAATCTCAGAGTTAAATGTAGACTTTTTAATGTGAAATTTTATGCCATGTTTGCTGGTGTGCTAAACCTCGAAACATCAGTTTGTGGGTTTCACATTATCAATTTAGCTCCTAATATTTAGTACAAGAAATGGAACCTTGTAGTGAAATGAACAATTACTGACAAATCCCATTACTATTCATTGTTATCCATATATATTAATAAAATGTTGTCTCTAACATACCAAGTATTTGACTATGCTTTCAGTTGATTTTTCACTTTTTTCAGTTTCTTCCATAATTTTTGAAAGGTAAATGACACTCACTTTCATTATTATTTGAAAATAATTCACTTGACTGCTCCCAAGTCGATATTACTTGTGTGCAAAATTTCAGCATTAGTAAATTTGAATAAAACATTTTACTCATTAATATGAAATTTCAGAACAAATATTTAATGAATATACAAAATTTTCAGTCCAGTAACTCTTATGTTACCCCTTTGTTAAACTTTAGTTTTAAGGGATTTTCTCCTTACTAATCTTTATTAATTTTCTGCATATAACTTTAATGAAATTATATTCTTAAGCATCTAGATAAAATTTTAACAGTGATGATGTAAACAAACAAATTCAATGCATGTCTTTTTGGTATTCATCTTTTTTTTTCATCTTTTCAGTAATTTAATACTTAATACCAGAGTTAGGATTGATATTAAAGCCTTTCCTATAAAAAATTCATGGAACATTGGTCGAAAAACACTGACCGATATCAATCATCATGTTGTACAAGTCGTGCAATGTGTCGTCAAACCCAGAATTTAAAGAATTTACACTTCAACTGTTTCAACAATGTGTTAATAACATTAAGATAAACCTATATATTTAACAATTTTGTTATTAACCTTTTAATATCAAGGAATTTTGCATATTAAATTTGTGAAAGATTCATACAATTTAGACTAATATGATATGCGTCTACTGTTATTAATTTACTGGTTTTACTATTTCATTTGTATAAAAGAACGTTAGAAAGGTCCAAACTATTATATAGCTAATTTTAGTTTTTAGGGGTGTAAGGTTAATTTTTCTCAATTTTTATAGATTCTTCGAAATCCCAGTAGCAATGACTATTCTTTTGTTTATATCATGTCAACATTTCCCGGATCAGCTACCACTCTACAGAAAAATTAAACTGAGAAACTTGGTCAAGAGTTCAATCATTCAAAAGAAGTGAAAAAACCATCCAACTGAAAAATTTTCATCATTTAATTTTCTCTCTGCTTATCATCAAAACTAACCTGTTACCAGTGTCTTCAACAGCCCCAATAAAATAGTTCAATTCGTCAATATCATTTGTCAAAAGGACCAAATCATCAGCATTACCCATATCAGAAATTTTAAAATTCTCGATCACCTAAAATCAAAATTTCCACTTGCAGTAAATTTCTCATTACATACTCGATAACCAAACTATAGAGGAAAGGAATTAATATACAGCTTTGTCAAACGAGTAGTAATATTATAAAAATCGCTGCAATCTTTACCAAACCTTACACACGACTCATTAATATTATGGAGAGTCATCACTGAATTAACTTTTTTTTTTTATCATGGAGTCATATTTTTATTAGAAGAATAACACATCGCCTCCGGCGAATGTCGGATACTCGTTTTCGAAGAGAATGAGATTTTCAATTCTCTTTTGTACCTTTTATCAATGATAACTCGAACTAAAGAATAATGGGGAAAATGGAAATCGCACGTTTTGATGGTATTTATATAACATAAAAATAATTTTTGATTCAGGTCATAAAATGAACAGGTTGATTCTCCCGTGATGAAATGGGGCAAAGAGTTGCTTTCAGTGCAATTTTCTTTGCTAATCTACCAGCGGAAATTGAAATTTCTATCATAAATACATCATTTGTAATTTTTTTTAAGTTTTGCATTATCCATATTCAGCGCTCTCTAATGATAGAAATTAAAAGATCTTAAGTATTTGAATCACAGTTTTTCATTAACCCCTATATTGCTCAAAAGGAATTATTCAATTATCTCTTCAAACAAAACTATTGCCACAATAATAGAATTTCTCAGACATACACCTGGTAGTAGTTTGTTAGAATAATACAGAGGGAAAATTGTCATTAGGCGGGTGGGATCTGAACCCACGACCTCCTGATAACATGTCAGGTGTCACTGCTGCCATTTCCCATTCCCTGAGAGTAATGAGCCAAGCTATTGTTTGTCAATGCAAACCCCATGGCTTCCAGATTACAATACAGAAATTTAAAATTCTAGCATAAATACATCGTTTGCAGTATTCGTTTAAAATTGTGTGTGTGTGCTTTTAAATTCCACCTTTAGGGGGCGTAATTTAAACTTTTCGGATATTTGGAAAATTGTAATCGTAATATTTCGCCAATGCCTATCCAACTGAAAAACATTTATTAAATTTTTCTTGAAAAACTGAAAAAAAATTGAATGAAATCAGATAAGCAGAGAAAATGGAAACTTTAGCTCATTTCTTAAAAACGAGCTAAAAACAAGAAACTAGAGGAATTTAAAAATAAAAACCATCAAACATTTTTGCTTCTGAAAAACAAAGAAAAGCTACTGCAGCATTTTGTCGCTGGTTAAAGCGCAGTGAGTGTTGGAAGTAAAAGGATACTTCAGGAATTAAAGAGTTGATCGAATGAAGGGAACGTTGCAGAGTCGTATGTTGAAGGTAAACAACGTGAAAATAACGTCGACATCGAAGTCGTGCTCTTATTTAAACGTATCGCCAACAAAGCCAATTCTCCTTTGAATGAGAGCCATTAATCGAAACAGATCTATTTTGAGCATGCGGAGGAATCGTTCTCGTTCCCTGAAGACACGGATGAAACGATAAAGCGGTTTGCCGCAGAATATTGTGAAACAACCACAGCAACCGCTATTAACTCTTACTTGGTTATTTCTCGCCTCGTATGGATTGCTTGAAAAGTTAATGTGTTGGCCCTTCGATGATTGTGGTAAGTTAGAATGTAACGTGGCCTAGGCTCAATATTCATGGCAACGCACGACTGGTACCCACCGCGTATTTAGTATTTTATTTTCAATTTTTTTAGTCATTTAAACAAATGATAATATTTCGCCAATGCCTATCCAACTGAAAAACATTTATTAAAATTTTCTTGAAAAACTGAAAAAAAATTGAATTATCATTGGTTATCATTTGTTAAAATAATGTTATTTTAACAAATGATATATTGCTATGTGATTAAATAAAGGGTTTGAATTTATTATTCTCTTTTCTCTTTTTATATTCTTTTATATTTTTGAGGAGCAAACAAGAATGAAAAAAGAAAGTTATAAAAAGTTAGGGAAACCCTGATCTATGGGTTCAGGAATGCTTTAATCAATATTAGGACTTCAATGTCCTCTGAATATCTGGATCATCTTATCGAAGGCATGAATCAACATTGTGAGGTCCGTATTACTATTAAAAGATATCAAAGATATCACTTGAGTACTGACGATCCATTTAAGAAATTTCCATCCTCATTTCAGGCATTCTTAATTTTTGACTTTCTCTCCTAAGAAACTGCATTCTTTGTACCATAAGATCCGAATTCACATTAGGGTTCTTATGGGATCTTAGAACTGCATTTCCTTCCACATTTCCTTATCCAATTGCCATTAGTGATCCTTTGGTGCTTCAGGGGTTTCATGCTTTAAATTTGTATACATGGTAAATTCAAGCAGGACAATAATTTGAGTAAGAAGTGTTAGGTAAGCCAATAACTTGAGAAAGAGGTGTCAGGCAAGTCAATAAATGGAATACCGCGATGTAAAGCAAGTCAATAACTTGAGTAACGTGATATCAGGCATATCGATAACTTGAGTAACATGATGTGAAGTAACATGATGGAAGTCAATAACGAGTAATGCGATGTCGGGAAGTCAGAACTTGAGTAACGCTATGTAGGCAAGTCACTAACTGGAACACCACGATATCACGCAAGTGTCAATACCACGATGTCAGGTAATGTCAAGAAGTGATGTCGGGCTTATCAGTATCTTGAGTAATGGGATGTGAGGCAAATTAATAATTTGAGTAACATGATGTCAGGCAAGTCAATGACATGTAGAATGCAATGTCAGGTAAGTCAGTATCTTGAGTAATGAGAAATTAAGCAAGTCAATAACCTGAGGAACGTGATATCGGGCAATTCAATAACCTGAGTAACGTGGTGTGAAGCAAACCAATAACATATGGTCGTGAGGTCCTGATAGCCGTGGGTTCGCATTCCACCATATTCAAGACAATTTTTCCTCTAAAATTGATATCTATGTTTAACTGAGGTGATAACTTCCTTGACAATGTATGATAGTTATGCAGATCAAATTGATTCACCTATTCGAAAAAATGCTACCAAAACTGTTATCTAAAGGCTTCCAGTTCAAAATGTTACTAAATCATTAATAAACTGGGAAATATTGTCAACGATGAAGAAAAGAGAAAAAGCATATAAAATACACAGGAAATATCCGTTAATATCAATTTTTACAAAAGAATATAAAAAAGTGAGAAACTTCATTTGTGGAAACTACAAAAAGAACAAAAACTTAATTTTATGTAATGAATTTAATGAATGTAATGGCAAAAGCAGAAAATAGTCGCAAGTTATTGATAGTATTTCAAATAATAAAATTAATAATAAAATTATTTTGTCCAATATTAGTAATTGTGAGTAACTGGCAGAAAAATTGAGTGATCATTTTATAAATGCAAATAGTCCAAATTTACGGTCTAGTAACTTAAACTATATATATATATATCTCCTACTGAATTAATTTAACATAATTCAAGGTTTATGATAGAGATAATAGAAGAAATTGTTCGAATTATTGATAGGTTTAAAAATAATAAAGCTGCAGGATATGATAATATAAATTCAAAAATAATTGAAACAATTGTTAAATATCATTATAAATATTTGGTTGATTTAATAAATAACAGCTTCAGAAAAGTCATTTTCTTCTCAGATTTAAAAGCAGCAATTGAACAACAGATTTACAAAACGCGACAAAATGTTTTAATAATTATAGACCAATTTTCATTTTTCCCAACTTTTCTAAATTTATTAAAACTATGGTGAAAATATGACTTAATAATTATTTAGAGAGAATATATTTTTTTATACAAGTTTCAATTTGGTTTTAGAAAAGTATTAGGAACCGAACATAATATTTTACAGTTGACTACTACTATTACTTACCAAGGGTAAAAATATTCTGAATAAACACTATCCCTAGCTCTTGACATATCTAAGCATTTGATACAGTTAGACATGATATTTTGTTAAAGAAATTATATTTTTTAGGGAATTAGAAAAAATTTATGGGGATGGTTTAAATCTTATTTAACTAAACGCTACCAAATTATTACTTTTAATAATGTTGAAAGTGCTAAAATATTGATTAGTAAAGGAATACTGGAAGACTTTAGCACCTGTTTTTAATAAATATAAATATTTTTCATCAAAATTTCAAACGAAAATCAATTTCATATCCTAATGATAATGTACTTGTTTAACGAAAACTGGTTTAACAATGGAAACTGGTTTAATATAAACAGATTAGAAATTGGCTCCGATAAAAGTAGTAGCATAAATGAGAGTTCTGGCACAGTAAAAGGGGCTCGAGAATTTTACGAAAATCCATGAGAAAAGTTATGGGGGATGAGGTAAAAAGTATATTTCTTGTGGTTTTTGTGAAAAATATGTGTGAAAATTAGAAAAAAAAAAAACCGGTGTGATTTTTAGCATGTGAAAAACTAATTAAATTTGTTTTAAAGATGAGGTTCTAATTTGTGAATTAGTTTAAATGAATTAGATGGAAATGAGGTGTGTGTATATGCGATAAAAATTATTTGTTTTGTTAGCAAAGTCCAAAATGTTAATTCTGTTATCAAAGAAGAATATTAAACGTTTTATACAAAAGTGAATAAATTTCTTATCATAGAAGAATATTAAAACTTTTAATCTAAGTCCAAGTAATTGGTTGGCTACAAAAATATTAAAACTTCTATCAAAGCAACGTTCAAGTAATAATTCTGCTACAATAATATTAAAACTTTTATCTAATAATAGTCCAAAGTAATAATTCTGTTACCAAACCGAAACTTTGTGAAGTGTATGATAATTTAACATAGAAGAATATTAAAATTTTAATCTAATCAATGTTCAAGTAATAATTTTGCTACAAGAATATTAAAACTTTTTTCTAAATAAAGTCCACGTAATAATTCCCGTTCCAGCTTTACAATTAAAGTTTTACAATTAAATATATTTAAATCGTACTTAGCTTAGATTGGGGCTTTATACAGGAGGGGGAACTAAAACTGACTTCCAATCGCTTGAGACCTTTCTTAAATACTCAACCGAAATTTAAAACCAAACTGAATAAATTTCTTACCATAGAAGAATATTAAAATTTTTATGTAATCAATGTTCAAGTAATAATTTTGCTACAAGAATATTAAAACTTTTATCTAACTAAAGTCCACGTAATAATTCTCGTCCCAGCTTTACAATTAAATCTATTTAAATCGTACTTACTCTTCAGGAGGGGAAAGCCAAAGTGACTTGGAATCGCTTCAGACTTTTTTTAAATACTCAACAGAACCAAAACTGAATCTTGAACTTTGATTTTGAATAAAAATTTCGGTTTGATAGCAAAGTCCAAGTAATAATTTCTGCTATCAAACCGAAATTTTTATTCAAAATCAAAGTTCAAGATTCAGTTTTGGTTCTGTTGAGTATTTAAGAAGCGTCTGAAGCGATTCCGAATCACTTTGACTTTTCCCTCCTGAAGAGTAAGTAGTTTTTTTTTTCTGCATTGAAACTGTGCCCATCGAATGCAATGCTTCGTGGAACGTAAAGCCCATTTATTTTTCTCACCAATGTATTCATTGGACTGTTTTGAACAGTGGTCAAGTTGTCGACGTAGTGTTTTGTAGTGGCATTGGATGAATCGATCGGTTCTGCAAGTTTTTTAATGCGTTTATTGCTTGCATCGTAATTATCATTGTCATTGCAAAGTGCTCTTTTTCCCAAATATCGTTTTGTAACTACTCCAGAATCTGTATCCGGTTCAGTAACATTGATTATTTGTTTATTTCGCGCATCGTAGCGATTGATCGTAGAGATTAAAGAAGTATTATTAACGTATTGAATGGTAGCGGCATCTTCATTTTCTATAGGTCTGCCTATGTTCGATTTTATTATAGTAGATATGTTTAAATATTAAATTCAACAAAAGGTTCGTCTTCCCTGAGCCCGATGGACCACAGATTAAAAGTCTAAAAGGCCAGAGAGGTGATAATACGTTTCTGTTAAAGAATTTCTCATCTTCTTCAAAGTCAAACTTATGAATCTCCATTTAGTTTATTTAAAAATATCATGTTCTTTGACCCAGGAATTAAATGTATTATCATAACCAAACCATTTAACATAATACTCTTTTGTATTATTCTTCACTCTAGTTTTCAGAATGGTTTCAACTTTATAAATGTCATCTTGCCTTTCGTATTTCAAAATTTCTTGGGTGTAAAAACTACCAATGATTGGTTCTCCTTTCAGATCCTTGATCTTATAGGTTATGGGATCTGTATTAAGAACTAGAGCAATTTCAAAAATCTCTTCTGTAAAATTCGGCAGATAACCTTTTCTAAACGGTGTCTTGTACTTGGCGATTCTCACTCTGTCGCCAATTTTGAATTTGGGGGATGTAATAGATTTAATTCTTTTACCAAACAGATTAAAATACACAATATTTTTGTTTTTCTGCAAGCTTGCCTCTTTTGGGGCCATTCTTATTGATCTGTGATAAGAAGTATTGTAATTCTTAACGAGTTTTGGTAGAACATCGATCCACTTTCTAGTGTTATTAGCAGTGAAATATTTCCACATTTTTGTCTTTAGAGTCCTAAGTCTCATTTTCAGTGGCAAACCAATGGACACCTCGTTGATTAAACAATGGTTGAGTTTCTTTATTGATAAACTGAGTTCCCTTATCCGTTTGTAACTTGGATGGCTTACGTTGTTTAAAAATTCCGACAAATGCTTTGGTAATCTCATTACCCGTTTTCTTTTTAAGAGGTATTGCCCAGCCGAATTTGCTGAAAATGTCAATCACGGTTAAAATGTAATTCGTGCCGTTATTGCGAAATTTAAATTTTTGCATTTTGATTAAATCACTCTGCCACTGGTCGTCTACATTCGAAACATAAACCCGTCTGGTTTGGAATTTTTTATAAATGGGTTTGTGTAACGTGTACACAACTTGTTGTTGGAGAAATCTTTTTACTTCTTTTTCCGTCAATCCAGTTTTGCGCATTAAATATTTTATACAGGAAAATCCCTTTAATGGGTCATAGTAAAGGGAAGAAAGCATCTCATTTCTTCTGTCCTAAACCGAACCGTTTCTTTGTTTTAATGATTGGTTTGATTATCGTTCTTGAAATTCTTTCTCTTAAAGTTGGATTCTGAATTTCATCCAAATCATTTAATAATTCTTGGTCGGCTTCGTGTCTCTTTTTATTTTCTGCAGATTTGCTGTAAGAAATGTCGTGCTTTTTGCAGGCTTTGTCCACACGGTTAATACCAGGATCTCTTCGCATTAACGTTTTCTCCAGTTTCGTAAAAGGCCCACAATACTGATAACCTGGAATGTGCATTTCGGGTGGATTAAACCTTTCTTGAATCCAGCTTACTATATCTCCACCTTTTACAAATTTTCCTTTCTGTTTCACAAATTTCTACTTCATTTTTCCACACGTTCGGCATCTACCTCTCATCATTACTCTTTTATTCTTTCATGTGACATATTCAACGTTATCCGTTAAAGTTTTCGTTTTACACTTTACAAAATACATGTTTAATTTTTATATATAAAACATAAGTGCGTGATACTCATAAAAATAAAGTATAATGTATCACAGTTATCTAACTAGTTTAACGCCTGTACAAAATCAGAAATTGAAGAGGGCACTTGTAAATAAATAATAATAATAAATACCCCCTCAAGCATCTGCTTGCCACGGAGGTCTGACAGGAGCCTGTCAGTTTATATGCCACAGTTGGAGATCTGAGAGGATGGCAGGACCTCAGCAGAAAAACGACACACACATCCATGCCTAATCCGGGGCTCGAACCCAGGTCCCGTAGATCAGTAGCCAAGCGTGCTAACCACTCGGCCACGGGCTATAACTTTAAGTATTGATCCACAAAAGAAAGGTAACGATACTTTGAAACTGACAAAGAGACAAATCATTAAACTGTAAAAATCTAAAATGCCAGTTCGACTTCCTTTCAATAAAACACAGCTAGGTGGATTTCTGCCTTCTTAATACCTGCACTCGTAGCATTGGGAAAAGCAGCTGCAGTTGGAGCTGCGGGATATGCTGGTATTAAGCTTGCACAAAAAGTTCTAGGAAAAGGGTTATATACATACATTCCTGGAAAAAGGATACACATACATTCTTGGAAAGCAAAGAGCAGCTGGCTTATCTAAAAATAAAAGAAAGAGAAAAGGTTTGTACATTTCAGGAAAACGAATAGCTCAGGGATTTAAAAAAAAAGAGCCATTAAGTAACTTAGATATCGAAAATATAATGAAAAACGAAAAAGGATTCCGTGGTTATACTCTATTGATTCTTTACCAACAAAAATATTCAAGAACGAAAATGGTATAGTGAACTTTGACGTTTCCCGTTGTTCAGGAACTCATTGGGTAGCTTATTTCAGTGATGCGAAGTTACTTTACGTCGAGCACTTTGATCCATTCAGTTTATCGCCACGGGAAGAAATAAAACACTATTTACTTTCATCTTCAAAGCCGATCGTGTATAACTTTTCGCAAATTCAAGCAAATTACTCTGAAAAATGCGGTTACTATTGCATCTATTACATTAAACGAAGGAATAATAACAGAAGTCCATATGATGTATTGTATCAGTTTGAACAAACTCCTAACGATCGGAATGAATTGTTGGTAACAACTAGCATATAAGTACTACATAGTACTACACTATATTAATAAAGATGGTACTCATAACTATCAATTCCTCTACTGTTACGGCATACAACCCCGAAGATTTGGAAATTAATTATGAAACGCCGATCACACTCAATGTTGAATACGAGATAACACTGATTATAGAGCTAGCCCTATAATACTAGAAAGCAACCTTCCCACATTAATATTTGTTATTCGTTTGGCAAGAGGATATAAAATAGATTTTTCTGAAGGAAAGTTACGAGAAATACTAGTGTTCGAATCGAAAATTATCGATGCAGCAAAAAACGAAGGAAAGTTCCCACCCAACATAACGAGAGGGGTCGATCGCATTCTAATTCACTGTTCTATTGTCGAATCTTCCTATCTCAATAACCCGAAGAGCGACGTGTTGTACAGTTTCGTGCCTCAAACATCGCCTGGCAGTTTAATCGATACACATCCATTCTTCCCATATATTTACTGCTGAATAAAACTGATTACATTTACAACGTTAGAATGAAAGTAACCGATCAGAACAATAAAGTAATTGACTTGAACAAGGAAAACGTGACTTATATGTTACACTTCATACTCAAATAAAGATGAAGGTGCAGAGAAAGCGAATTAAAATATTTTATACAAATCCGTCGCCTATCGTTCGAAAAAACGAGAAAATATCCCCTAAAAGCAGAAATATTCTTAATCGGTTAATTTGCGGAAATGGCCTAAAAATCATAAAATCATAAAGTAAGTATAGGATGAACGTTGAAGCTACTTACTGGAATTTGTTCGAAGCTCCAATAGACGATAATTCAACGACAAAACATGAGTACTTAGAATATCGGGAAACCAATGTGAATGTTAAAAATCTCGAAAAATACGAAATATTTACCAAAGGACGTTTTCTTACATCCACACAATAGTTATATACACATCAGAGGCAAAATACTGAAATTAGATGGGTCTGATATCGGCGGCAATGATGTAGTTACGATGGACAATAACGGGTACAACATTTTTAAGAGAGCTCAATATTATATAGAAAACAGAGAATTGGAAGATATTGAATTGCCGGGAGTGACGACCACGATTCACAATTTAATTGATTTTACCGAAGACTTTTCACACAGTGCTGCCATAAGTATGATGTGGTTCAAAGATACCGCAGACAGTTCGGAAATGAATAAGTATTTGTACGATGGAGACAAAGATAAACTGGACACAAATAATAAAATAAAGGATTTTGCAAAATCGTTGAAGAAAAATCCTGAATTCAATCAAGGATTCTCGGACAGATATGAAATTAAAAAAAATATGCAAAATGTAAGTTTATTCTTACCACTGAATCGGCTGTTTGGATTCTGCCGAGACGTGGATAAAGTGTTTCGCGGTGTAAAACATACCATAAAGCTAGAAAAAATAGATGACAAAGACATTATTAAGAGAGCTGGGGCTACATTGTATAAATTTGAAATATCTCACGTATTTTGGTTTATTCCAAAAGTGGAACCATCACTACAAGTACTTGCAAAACTAGAATCTCAGTTAGCAAGCGGCAATCCACATGAAATCTTTTGGGAATCATGCAAACTGTACAAATCAGATACTCGAATTGACTCTCAGGTCAGTTGGCGGGTTACTACAACTCAAAGTAAACCCGTCCATCTTTATGTCGTCTTACAAAAGTCTAACCGATTAAATAATCAAAGCAGAAACAATATGGTGTTTGATCACATGTTACTAGAAGGGATTCAGATCAGAGTGAATAGCAAACTGTTTCCTGAACAAGAATTCGAGTGCAACTTTGAACCCAACAGTTTAGATTACTCGAATTTACAACAGCTTTTTAGCTGCAAAAAATATGGATATCGTCTTGGGTACACAAGTTAGTTACCAAGATTTTATGAAACTGTATCCGATATTCCACTTCGACGTCAGCAAATACGAAACACATCTACATGAATTATCAGCAACTACTGATATCGAAATACGACTCAATTTAAATAGACCGCCAAACGAATTATATCACGTATATTGCGTAATTGTCTCAGAACGGAAAGCAACTTTACAACCACTATAGAGATAACTTTTGGTTGTTGGCTAAAAAAACTATTTTAAATTCAATCAAAATTTACATCTATTTGCATGTTAAAAAAACACACGTATGTTCCCCACTTCTAATTGAATCTGATGAAATGTGTTTAAGAGAAAATTTCAATTAATCCGTTCAAATGTTATTGAAGATCCTAAAAATTCTGATCCGTTCAAATGTTGTTTAAGGTTTTTTTTTTTCATTCAGGAGACATTCTTTTCAGACTTCTCTAGTGAATGCTGGACTTTGAAAGTTGACGGCCGCCCGCGCCAACAGGTGACCAGCAAATCAACTAAGCAACTTTGAAAAAAACATACAAAAAACATACAAAAATAACTATTTACTCTTCAAGAGGGGAAAGTCAAAGTGACTTGGAATCGCTTGAGACCCTTCTTAAATACTATACAGAACCAAAACTGAATCTTGAACTTTGGTTTTGGATAAAAATTTCGGTTTCATAGTAAAATTATTACTTGGACTTTGCTACTGAATCTTGAACTTTGGTTTTGGATAACAAATTTCGATTTGATAGCAGAATTAATACTTAGACTTTGCTACTGAATCTTGAACTTTGGTTTTGGGTAAAAATTTCGGTTTGATAGCAAAATTATTACTTGGACTTTGTTACTGAATCTTGAACTTTGGTTTTGAATAAAAATTTCGGTTTGATAGCAAAATTATTACTTGGACTTTGCTACTGAATCTTGAACTTTGGTTTTGCATAAAAATTATTACTTGGACTTTGCTACTAGATCTTGAACTTTGGTTTTGGATAAAAATTTCGGTTTGGTAGCAAAATTATTACTTGGACTTTGCTACTGAATCTTGAAATTTGTTTTTGGATAAAAATTTCGGTTTGATAGCAAAATTATTACTTGGACTTTGCTATTGAATCTTGAACTTTGGTTTTGGATAAACATTTCGATTTGATAGCAAAATTATTACTTGGACTTTGCTATCAAACCGAATTTTTTTTCATCCAAAACCAAACTTCAAGATTCAGTTTTGGTTCTGTTGAGTATTTAAGAAGGGTCTCAAGCGATTCGAAGTCACTTTGGCTTTCCCCTCCACTACAGAGTCCCAATCTAAGGTAAGTACGATTTAAATAGATTTAATTGTAAAGCTAGGACGAGAATTATTACGTGGACTTTAGTTAGATAAAAGTTTTAATATTCTTGTGGCAAAATTATTACTTGAACATTGATTAGATAAAAATTTTAATATTCTTCTATGATAAGAAATTTATTCAATTTTGGTTTTCAAATTTCGGTCGAGTATTCAAGAAAGGTCTCAAGCGATTCGAAGTCAGTTTGAGTTCCCCCTCCTGTATAGAGTACCAATCTAGGTAAGTGCGATTTAAAATTATTTAATTGTAAAGCTGGAACGGGAATTATTACGTGGACTTTAGTTAGAAAAAAGTTTTAATATTCTTGTAGCAAAATTATTACTTGAACATTGATTAGATTAAAATTTTAATATTCTTCTATGTTAAATTATCATACACTTCACAAAGTTTCGGTTTGATAACAGAATTATTACTTTGGACTTTTATCAGATAAAAGTTTTAATATTATTGTAGCAAAATAATTACTTGGACTTAGATTAAAAGTTTTAATATTCTCCTATGATAAGAAATTTATTCACTTTTGGATAAAACTTTTAATATTCTTCTTTGATAACAGAATTAATACTTTGGACTTTGCTAAGAAAGTTTTGATTCTGCTGTATCCAGCGAAGTGTATGATAACTCAACAAAACACATCATTTTTTATCTCATATACACACACCTCATTTCAACCTAATTCATTTAAACTAATTCACAAATTAGTTTAAACCTCATCTTTAAAAAAAAATTTAATTAGTTTTTCACATGCTAAAAATCACACCGGTTTTTTCTAATTTTCACACATATTTTTCACAAAAACCACAAGAAACATACTTTATCCTCACCCCCCCAACTTTTCCCACGGATTTTCATAGAATTCTCGAACCCCTTTTACTGTGCCAGAACTCTCATTTATGCTACTACTGATAAAAAAATATTTTATGCATTTTTCACTCATCCCAGGAAAAGTTTTTTAATAAATTACAATTTCGCAATAAGTATTGTGTCAACGTAATTCCTTGTGACTGCCAAGAAATTAAACAAATTTGCAATTACAAAATATTTGGGAGTTTTAATAGACAGCAGTATCAAATTGAAACCTCATATCATGATAGTAGGAAAAAATGTAAGAATTAATTATTTCGATTGTACCATTTAAGAAAAATACTTACTCTGGCCATTGCATTTGTAGAGGTAGGCAAACTGCATGGCCTGCAAGCTCTCTCAATTTGAATCTATTGAATTTTTTCTTATGGGAACATGTTACTCTGGTGTTTACACATCTCGGTTCCTGATGCACATTCTCTCTGCGAAACGGATCTTGGATAGTTATCAAAGAATTCAGAACACTCCGGAACTTTTCGAACATGTTTGCCAGTCGATGAGAAGAAGCTGCATATTTTGGGAGGATACTTATAGATATATACACCGAAGAGCCAAAACATTATGACTAGCGTGTCTTTATGCAAATCGAAGCAACTGCAGGTAAACGACAGCGCGAGTGAATGTCATGAAATGGTATAAATAGCACCTGATACTGAGCTCTGTTAATCAGTGTTATTCTTGTTCTTCAGATGGGAAAGACAGTGGATTTAAGTGAGTTTGACAAAGACAAAATTTTAATAGCCAGACGACTGGGTCAGAGCATTTCCGAGACGGCAAGGCTTGTGGGTTGCTCATGGTCAACTGTGGTTAGTACCTTCGAAAAGTGGTCCGAGGAGGGAAAAAACACGAACCGCTGGCAAGGTATGCGCTGACCACGACTCATCGATTCTAGAGTTGAGCAAAGGTTATTCCGTATGTACGAGCCAAGAGAAGGGATACTGTGACACAATTCGCCCGTAATTTGAATGGTGGTAACAGGAGTAATGTGTCACAACACACAGTACATCGAACCCTGCTGAAAATGGCTGCTGCCGGCTCCTAGTGTCCATGCTAACCTCGGTTCACCGTTGAAAGCGTCTGCAATGGACATACAATGGGCGCCTACAAAAGCATCAAAACAAATGATTGGAAGAAGGTAGTCTGGTCCAATGAATCTCGTTTCCTGTTGTACCGTGTGGACAGCCGGGTTCATGTGCGTCGTTTACCTGGAGAATTGTTGGCATCAGGATGCACTGTGGGATGAAAACAAGTCAGTGGAGGAATTGTAATGCATTGGGCAATGTTCTGCTGGGGAACCCTGCAACCAGTCATTCATGTGCAGGAAAATATGACGTCTACCACCTAACTAAACATCATTGCAGACCAGGTACATCCTTTCATGGCAACGGTACATCCCTCTAGTAGTGCCTTCTTTCAGCAGGATAATGCGTCATGCCACACTGCCCGGATTGTTCAAGAATGGTTAGTGGAACATCAGGAAGACTTCCAGGTATTGCTCTGGCTACCAAATTCCACAGACATCAATCCAATCGATTACTTATCCAGTAGTGTGTTGGAACAGCATATCCGATCTGCGGCTGCTCAACTACGTAACTTACAAGAGTTAAAGGATCTCCTGGTAACGCATTGGTACCAGATACCACAAGACACTTTTAGAAATCTTGTAACGTACGTGCCTTGCTGGATAAGAGCGGTTTTGGCGGCATATGGAGGACCAACATCATATTAGGCAGCTGGTCATAATGTGTTATGTCTTCGGCGTATATATATGAGGCTATATACTGTATATCAGGAGGTGCTCAACCTTTTGGAATCGCGGGCCAATTTGGAAATTTGGTACATATCGTGGGCCATACAATAGACAAGTGTTATATACCGCTCTTTGGCTCGAATTCAGAAGCAATACCAGGGAGAAAATTTGCTTAATAAAAACGCTTAAAATCAATTGCAGTGTTGTTCCATGCACTTTATTATAATGTGATTCTTTTAAATCCTAGACATCAAAATATTTCCCTTGAGAGCTGTTTCTTAATTCGACTCCATGCAATAACTTTGCTTTGTAAACCTAGGGGTCGTTTAAGAGAACGAAACCAACTGCATTTATAAGCAAATGTTATTACAGTACAATAGCAATGAAAGGAATGAAAAATCTGTTAATGCGAAAACTGACTCTGTCTATTTTTTACTAATAATTCAATGTCCGGAACTATTTCTTTGGTAGCTAATCGGAGGCAGTGCTCCAGATCACAATCAGTAATCTTTTTCCTAAATTTTGACTTGGTGTGCTTCATTCAGCAAAACATCTGTTCCCATAAGTCCGTGCTTCCGAAGAGGAAGAAGGTTCTTGCCGCATACATTCTGAAATTGACAAATTTTCCCTTTTCTACATATGTTTGGTAAAATTCTAGGAGATACACATCATCAAATTTGATGTTCATGTCTGATTCACAACGAAGATCAATGATTTCAATTTGGAGGTCCCCTGGAGTCTCTATCACATTCGCAGAGAAGGGATTAGTTACCACGTTCAGGGTCCTTTCTTGAGAGCGGAAATCTTGGAATCTCTCTTCGAACTCTGTCTGAAGCTGAGGTATTGCAGCCACATATTGAGGAGTATATTCTGCAGACTGCAATTTCAACATTCTCTGGAAATGAATTAAATTCTGGTTTTGAAGTTGGCACTTAAAGCGTTCTAATTTCATCTGAAAAGTTTTGATGTGATTAAACACCATTGACCATTGACATTGATGTGATTATGCACCAGTTGATCTTTTGATTTAACCCATTCAAATGGGAAGAAATGTCCATAAAGAAGCCAAAGTCGGTCAACCACTTCGGATCAGCGAACTCCGATACTAGCTTCCCTTTTGCTGTCATGAACTCTTGGATGGCATCTTTCAAATCAAAACCCTAGTGGGCACTTTTGAACGGCTTAACCATCGCACGTCGGAGGAGTAGACACATCACCATAATCAGCATCCCATTCCGTCTGTAGAAAATTTTGAAACTGTCGATGATTCAAACCCTTCGCTCAGATGAAATTCACAACGTCTGTGACAACTTTCATTAAATTTTCGAAACCGAGAGATTTGGCACACAAATGTTCCTGGTGAATGATGCAATGATAGTTGGTAAATCTGCTGGTATCTATTCCTTGTTCCTTTTTTTAAAAATGCTACCAATCCCGCCTTTGTTCCAACCATAGCTGGGGCTCCATCCCCAATCCTGCGAGGGTTTTCTAACTGAGGTGATATCTAACAAGAGTCGTTTTCGTAGCTTCCAGAATGTCTGTTACCTTCGTGGTTTCTTTCAAGTAACATAAAGCCAACAGTTCTTCAAAGACTCGTTCATCGTCGTTCACACGAATAAAAATAGCCAACTGAGCTGTATCGGTTAAATTAGTGCTTTCATCAATATCCATGCTAACAAATTTATTTTTCAATGTCTTCTCTAGATTCAATGCCAGTTCTTCTACTCTCCTACTAACAGTCATTCGAGACAAGCTTACCTTTTTGAAGGCATCAGCTTTGTTTGGGCATACAACTTCAGCTACTGCTACAAGGCACTCATTCACAAATTCTCCATCAGAAAATGGTTCCGACCCGTTGATAATTTTTTGAGCAATTAGATAACTAGCTTTGACATAACTCTCAGCATCCTCCGATACTTTCTTAAAAACTGATAGTTGCGATTTTAATGATTTTTTTTTTAGAAGCTTCAGTTTGTCTGTGCGTGCCTGACCCTGGAGATTGGCGAACTTGGTAGCATGTTTTGTCATAATGTCTTTTCAAATTGTATTCTTTGACAGCGGATATTGATTCCTGACATATTAAACACACTTTCCATCAGTTTCCACAAACACGTATAAATCAGTCCATTTTTCATTAAAATTGCGAACAACTTCAGTGTAAATACGTTTTTTGCTGGTACTAGACATTTTTAATTTACTAGTTCCTCTTATTACCTTTGTTACGTTTTTATATAAGAAAGGTAATTAAAACTTTACTTAACGATTAAATTCACTTAGATTTATTTTTACAACAATTGATCAACGTAATAAAAACTAAAGAATTATTAATATTAGTCGTTAATAATCGAAAGTTCGGAAAGAGCGCGTCGCGAGATGGAATTCTAACTGATTGATTGACTAAAATCCTCGCGCGCAAGTATATATGTTACCGCTAAAGCTCGAAAGCCGTTAATGTGCACATTACCTAGCTAATCTGCAGATTAACTGATTTGCTCCGTTAAAGTGCGGAATCAAGAGTTTTCCGCATTTTACCTAGGTAATGTGCACATTAACGGCTTCCGTATCGTTAAAGTTCAAAAGTAAAAAAAAACAAAGACTCTTCTAGTGTCCGAGCGTAGAGTTGAAACCAGGTCATCCCTCTGTCAACATGAATCAGTCGTCCGAATTATAAAAAACGCCCCCAAAATGAGCAGGCCAAGTGAGAACGAATCACTTTAGTGATTCATTCTCAAGAATTAATCACTTTACTGATTCGTTCTCACTTGGCCTCCGCTCATCCGGGGCGTTTTTTATAATGCGGACGACTTAATCACGTGACACGAAGATTCGTATTCAAGAGATTCACCACTTTACGGATTCGTTCTTACTTGGCCTTCGCACATTAGGGCAATTCCAAATGCCATTTTAGTAATCCCTGTTGCAACAAATGATTTTATTGCGTCTATATAAATAACATTTTGTATGCTGTATAATTCAGTCAGATTGTTTATTTTACACTTTAATTGTCTATCATTAGTTATTTCATAGAATACCTAGTTATTTCATTGAATAACTAGTCAAAGTGTGGAATTATTAATTTATTACACGCTTTAACTGATTTGATCAGTTATTTCATGAAATAACTAGGTATTCTATGAAATAACTGAATTATACATTTTAACAGTAACATATCAACTAATTTGTTGTTTGTTTGATTGTATAAACTTGATTCTTTAGATATCGAAAAATAAATAAATAACATTATGTTAATTTAAGCGTACAGAAACGTTGCTGTTGTTCCAGCAAAGATCTTATTTTCACTTTAACGAGTGCCTAGTAGGTAATGTGCAGATTATCTAGGTAATTTGAGAAATGAAACAATTTTCCGCACTTTAACGGATCACCCTAGTTAATCTGCAGATTAGCTAGGTAATGTGCACAGTAACTGATTTCTGTACTTTAGCGGTAACATATATACCTCGACAGTTTCTAGAAAGGTCCAGAGACTCGAGAATACTTTTCTGGTAAACACTAGAAAAAAAAAGCACGCGAAAACGAGCAGCGCCACCTGTGGGCGCTCTTTTAGAAGCTGAGTTTTCCTGCTTAACCGATAGGTGGTGCAGGAGTTGCTACATTCCATTATAAGCTATAATATGTTTTTTTTATGATAATTTTTGGAAGCTTCGTCTTGTTCGTGGGCCACAATTAAGGGTTCGGTGGATCACAAGTGGCCCGCAGGACATGATTTGAACATCCCTGCTGTATATGATGATATACAGGGTGAATCTGAAAAAGTGGGCAAAACTTTACGGGGTGGTAGAACGCAGCTATACGAGCAATATTCGTCATGGAATGTATGGTCGGAATGCAAGCGGTGAGAAGTTAAAAGGTAGTTTTCCACTGTCACATTTAAAGAATGAACACAAGAAGGAGAGGAGATACTTCAGAAAACATTTTATTAACAGGAATGTAATTGAGGTACATGCTCAAAGAAATTGCTCAAAAGAGCTGCCGCCAGCTGTAATGCAGGCTTCACACCTGCGGGATAGGGACCGACGCACATTTGCGAAGACACCAGGCATTTCCCGAATATCGCCGGCAACAACGGCGATCCTGGCGACTAGATCCATATCGGTTTCAATGGGGCACTCGTAGATTAGGCTTTTCAAGTGCATATCCGCCATTTCGTGGTTAGTATAACCAGCCATCCTCTCAGCAATCCACGGTAGAAATGCCGTTGGGTGCGAGGACCGACCATTCTATATCATTTCCAACGCCACCTAGCGGCTCGCCGTTTGCGTTCCGCCCATATTTTCTATGACGAATATTGCTCATATAGCTGCGTTCTACCACCCCGTAAAGTTTTGCCCACTTTTTCAGATTCACCCTGTATATGATGCTTGTATGCTCAGGTAGGCCATTTCGAGCACTTGCTCTGATGTACACTTAATAATTAATGTAACTTATATAATTGCTCTCATCGATCACTTACAGTGTGCTATAATAACTGGAATAAAAGCCAATTAGCTTCACAGGCTTTCTTACTTGCATTCTCCAAATGTGCTATAACTCGTAAGGGAAGCGTTTCTGGCCCAATGTCCATAACAACTTTTTTCATCACTCTGCGCAAAAAAAGTTACCTTTTGAAAACACCCTGTGTATCGGTGGTAGAGATCTACACAGTAGTGAATGCAGCCATCTTGGCCCCATAGATCTCAAAAATGAATTAATCTTGCATAGACTGTATTGGCTGTTTTGCATTAAAAACGATTATTGATTTAAAGTTAGTGAATTTTTCTGTGAGCGTCATTAAGTTTAATTATATGAGTATTTTAAAAGAACATTGTTGACAATTCCACTCATGCCCTTAACAGTGTATAAATGTTCTCGTTCTCAAATTGTTAAATCGTCATCAAGTGACAATGCACCTTTTATGATAGCAAAAAATCTGCTGAACATTTAATTCATCCAACGAAAGGCAGTTTAATTGTAGACATTGAAGGACAATTTGTTAATTTTCCAAATTGATAACAACAAAAATGTTTATACGAAAAGTGCAAAACATTGAGACAGCAGAACTACCAGCTCCATTAGTAAGAGAAAAGGAAACCGGAAGGGTGATTTTTGAAAACGGGATAACTCCTCTGAAGTGGTAACGGTAGAATGCTGAACTAAGAAAATACGCGACGAGGATTGGACAAATAAGCAGCTTCAGGGAAATAATCTATGCCAATAAGTGATAACATGTTACAACTGGATGAAACTAGGGTGCTTTTATCATTCATTTATGGAGAGCTGAACTCTCTTGATGATTTCAAAAAGGAAATTTTCATCTCTTTCCTTAATAATACGATATTATATTACTGAAATTAACAATATGTGCGAAGGGTCACATATTGACTAAATAAAACTGTTGATAATTTAAAAAATTTGGTGTGAGGAATGTCGGAAGAAAATGCTCCTCTTAAATCTCAAATTCACAAGGTAGATCAATATACATTGACATACATGGATATAATATTGAAGATTCTAGGAGTGAAAAAGTTTTAAAGGACTATGAAATGATATTAGGAATAAAAATTAGACACAATAAATTTAATCGCTAGGAAATTGTTCACTTTCTACCGGCAAAAAAAAAAGATTCTCAAACATGCGAATTTAAAACTGGAACAATTTGAAATGAATGGATAAGAAAGACATGATTTAAAAATGCTGGAGAAATATATAATGATTTCTTGAACGTTTATTTTACTGAAACTCTCTCACCTGCTAATAAACAGTTTTTTGCTGAAGCAAGGAAATTTGTAAGGCAGTTTGGTTTAAATAATGTTACAGAATTTGTTGTAAAACTGATAAATATATGACAACCGAACGTGTTGTCGCATATTTATCAATTGTTGAGCAAATATTTGACAACCGAGCTTGAATTCATAATAAATAAACAGACTGTAAATCAACTGATTTGATACATGAATTATATCGAAAGTTGACTACCAGTAAAATCTAATTACCAATATGCTATTCATCTACATTAAATGATCCTGGCAATCATAAATACTAAACTACCTAATAAAGTAATAAGAACATTTGGAAACCGATTCACAAATCAAAGGTAGAACGTTTACAGTCATTTTACCACTAGTAATACACCAAATAGGTAAAAAAACCAAGCTCTCTTTCCTGATATAGATGCACAGTTATTTTGCTACCAATCAGAATTATTTTACCACCATAAATCGACAGTTTTCTTAATCGTCTCCGAGCACTCACCGAAGAAAATCTTTCCTTTACACCAGCGTTTTCTTACTGCATTCTCCTGCTTTGAAATCAGTCGTGTACCAATAGATTTATGACGTAATTCCACTATGTGCGATATTTCGTGTATCTCGTAGTAAGCGTTCACGCTTTCATTGTTGCATTTTATTGTCCGCTCCAATATGTATGGTATAGAGATGGAAAATATAACTGAAAAAAAAAACTCCTATAAAAACTTTTAGAATATTATCATCAAAAGATATAAAACTTGGAAGAACTTCAATTAATTGTTGAAATTAGTCTAATGCAGTATAAAAAGTGTTTATATTTTGAATGATTTGCCAAGATCGTGTTTTAGTTTGTTCAGTAAACTAACAATTTTAGATATAAACATGACATTTAAGAGAGAAATTTGTTTTTGGTTCATGTTCAGCAACTGTCTTCTAAACCAATGATTGTGATACTCACAGAAACTATGGACTAAATTTGAAAGAACTGATAATTTTTCGCTTGAAAAGGGACTGTAGATTTTTGGGATTGTAGATTGATTGCATAATAAATCAGGTGAAGTTGTGGTGTATGTATTCAATGACTGCAATTATGGTATCCATTTTTAAACTGCTTAATATGTAATTTAATCCAATTAGAGGGCAAATCTAGATGGTCTGTTGCTACTTTATACAGGGCTACTGTTTCCCAGGTAAATGAATTTATTGAGGAACTAATTGAAAATATTTTCATGGTGGAGCTCAGAATATACGATAATTGGTGATTTGAATATTTATGTTTTGAAAAGAATCAATGACACCGACTTACGCATAGAGATACATTGGACACTTTTAGTTTCATGTCATGCATTAATGGTAATACTAGGTCTTTATCTAATTCTTGTTTAGATCACATATTAATCAAATATGTGCATTGAAGGTGTATTTGCAAATCTCTCCTAATCGGTACTCACGTTAGTGCTATGGATTTGCATTGTGAGAATGTGAGCGTTCCAAATAGGCAAATAAGAGATTACAACAATTATATACTTTTAATACTTTATTAATAAAATTAGGCGGCATTAAGAATAATGAAAATAAACAAGAGAGAAAAAGGAAACTGTGGATAACAAATGACCTGTTAGAAATCCAATAAAAATTTTAAAAAGTAAATTAGATATAGAAAAATTAATATAGCATATAATAATATCACGGATATCCTTAAGAGTACAAAACATTAAGAAATTCATTAAATGATTTAGTAAAGAAAGTGACAAAAGAATAATCTCAGAATAAAATGCCTTCAGCAGGGAATAATACGAGGGTTGTTGTTTTGGTTGTTTTACCTCTGAGCGGCACTTTTTTGCATACCATGAGCTAAATGGCCAGGTCACATGGACCCCGAAGGCTCAGAGAAGGTTGGTGGAGGGGACCCACTGGAACAGCTGTTGGGAGACAGATGGTAGCCTCCCGTCAAGGCCATCCAGCGTGTTCTTTAACGTGCACAGGGTATGGCTCTCCCACACACGGGGCCACGGCTTAACGTCCCATCCGACGGACGGCGGCCTTTCCAAGCCCATTGGTGTCCCCTACTGACCGTGGGCAGGGCGGGGAATTTTACGGAGATAAATCTCAACGCTGACCCAGCTGGGACTCGAACCTGGGAACTACAGATTACGAGCCTGGCGCGCTATCGACTGAGCCCCCCGGCCCCCAATAATGCGAAGAGGAAGTGGAATAATATAAATGAGTCAACCAGCAAAAGTGGTGATCATAGAAGTATAAAAACTATTGAACATAAATGTCTTTTTTCGATTTTCACAATAATTCCCAAATAATCGCAGATTAATTTAATGAATATTTTTAATCACTTCTGAAATGATGGAATAAATACGAGTTTATCATGAACCTTTTGGTTTTCAAACTTTGAGGTATGTTCCAAAGCATCTGATTCTTACACCTATTAGTAGCTAAGAATTAAAACTGCAGATAGTGTATTTAAAACTTACGTATGTTTATGTCCCGGAGGTTTTGGTCATTTGTGTAATCTTTCCTTTCAGTTGCCAAATTCCTTGATAGGTTATGTTTAGTTCTTGACATGCACCTGCAGAACAAAAAATCTTTACAGTTGCCTCAACAAAATTTTACTGTCCTTCAGAAAAGAATGACATATTTTAACATTCTTTTCTGAAGACAAAGAATAACGTTTAAGTTATGTGCATTGATGTCTCCCCAAACACCAATATCATAATATATGCATGAATATACTAAAGCATAATATAAATCAAATGTAATTTTGTGACTGATAATTTTCTTCAACATTTTTTATGCTGCCAATATTTTTAGAAATTGTAATTCTTAGCTGATAAACATGAAAATTCCAAGACAATTTATTATCAGTCCATAATTCTAAAAATTTCATTTCATTACATAATTCAACCTTGTAGTCATTTATGAAGAAATTTTTCAGAGAAAACTCAATCCATTAATTTTCATTACGGAAAATCATGTATTTCATTTCATTCAAATTTATTGACATTCTATTATATAATATCGAATTATTTATAACCTTAGGCGTACTATTAGTTTCATCAACAAGTACTTCTAGGTTACTAAGGAAAGAAATTATGTTTATATCATCAACATGCATAATCATTTTACATTTACCCTTTTGTGAAACAATGTCATTGATATAAATTAATAATAATAGTGGCCCTAATACGGCCCCCTGAGGCACTCCTTTATGCACGAGAACAGGTTCAGAACAAGTATTACCAATTTGTACAGTGGCGGTTCTGTTGGTAAGTAGGTAGTTCTTTAACCAATTATAAATATTGTTCCTTAATCCAAAGTTACTAATTTTATCTAATAAAATACTGTGATCAACACAGTCAAAGGCTTTGGACAAATCATGATAAACAGCCAAACCGTATTGATTTTGTTCGAAGTTGTATCATAGAGATCAATGATTGCCATCTGAGTAGATTTCTTTTTCTTAAAGCCAAATTGTGAAGGTGTAATTAATTTGGTTTTTGCAATGAATTGAAATATTCTGTTACATATCAATTTCTCCAATATCTTAGGAAAAGCAGGTAACAAGAATATAGGTCTGCAATTTTTCAAATCTTGACTCACGAACAGCAGCGATGGTTTTCTCGTTCACGGCCTCTTTCGGTCTTCCTGCAGGATGGAGGTTTTCGAAAATGTGCCATTCTCTGAATTTGTGCATCCATCCATAAGAGTGCCATACAAACAGGCATGATCTCCATATACTTATGCTAAATAGGCGTAAATTGTTTTCGCGCCGTTCCCAAGCTGCATCCTTGTGAAAATGTAAAATCTTTTTCCTTCTTTAGTAAGTTTCATAACACGTTCAGAATTCTCAGACCGAACTTTACGCGTCATCAGAGAAGAGGAGAAATGATGACACAACTTTTATTTTTAACACGTAATGACAAGTTCGAGCCCCGGATAAGGCATGGTCATTTGTGTTGTTTTTCTGCTGAGGTCCTGCCATCCTCACAGACTTTCTACTATGGCATATAAACTGACAGGCTCCTGTCAGACCTCTGTGGCAAGCAGCTGCTTGAGGGGGTATTATTATTATTAATGACAAGTTTAGACAGCTTTCAAACAAAGTCGTAGCTCGTTAACTTCGAAGGAACGAATGCAAATCTACAGATACGTATCAAGAACTGTTTGAAAGCCCTCCTATATTAAAAAATTCAGTTATTGCATTTTTACAGATGAGAGTAGAATTAGTATGAGTAACTATAAATATATTTCTATATTATTAATTTTTGTAAATTTTTGGAAAATTATATAAAAAAAGACCTGCAGAATTATTGACCAAATGTAAACCTCTGAACAATAGATAATGTAGTGTTCAGTCAAGAAAAGTAACATTAGACTCTCATGTATACCTAGGAAATGGCATTCATACAGCTTTAATATTAATAGAGACTATTCTTTTTGGATTTAAAAAGGCTTTTGATTTAGTCGACCTTAATCATTGTTAAGTAAATTGCATAATCATGATACTAGAAGTATATGTTATCACTGGATCTCACCAAAAGTGAAAAAGGGGAGAAAATATCCAATTTATACTTTATGTTTAGAGATGTAAACTTTCTAAAATTTGTTGTATCGTAAGGTTCTGCTTGAATTCATATTTTTTAATTGTTTTCTAAATGATATTTTTCAAGTGAAATTTTATTGACATATTATTTTATTTGCATGTTACACTGTGCTTTTATACATTACTAAGAATAACACAGAAATGATGTACTATAAGAGACGTACATCTGCTGCATAACTAGTGAATAAATCTAAATTATTTTTCAATATAAATTAGACAAAATGCTTTATTTTTCAGTTACAAATAAATTATCTGATATAATACTATTGATAACAATTCAATAACGCTGATACGAGTAAAATACTGATAACCTACTATTATATATCATTTATGTATATGCAATTATGTTGAAGGATTGGTATGTCCCATAATTGAAAATGTAGTGAAATTAAAGAACTTGGATTATAAATTAAATATACAACTCTCTTGGAATTCAATTCAAATTCAATTAAAATTTATTTCAACCATATAATGCAATTTTTTATGTACTTAGACACTGCAACTCTTAAGAAATATTGTTTGAGGTTACAAAATTATGCAAAAATTTTAAAGCAAAAATGACTGACAACATAGCGTATGTAAGTAAATAATCAGTGCTTTCCAATTTCATATGTCACTCAAAAATGTGTTTTTAAACAATACTTCACTATTGAAAGATCTAATATCACTATTTAATTTATTATATAATTTTGGACCAGTATACAAAACATTTTGTTTAAACTTTGCTTTATTTATTCTAGGAATTAATAATTGGGTTTCATTATCTCTGATCCAGTAATCAGATGCTTTCATTTGGAAATTTGACAGATTTTTATAAATATAAATTAATAGCCTGTATGTGTATAATTTTTTAACGGTAATATTCCTAAATCTTGAAGTAAAGGTGCAGAACAAGTCAATTTTGATTTTTTAACTTCTCTCTTATAATATATTTCTGTACTACTTCCAATCTTTTCAGTTTCATTTTATTGAACCTTTCCATACTGGAAGGGCATAGGTTAAGTGAAACTGTACACATGAAAAGTAATATATCACTAAAGTTTGTCTATTTAAAATATCTCTTAACACATAAAATCTATTTATAACAAATTTTAGCTTTTTTATAATATAATTTATATGACATTCCCATGTTAGTTGACTGCCAAAAAATACACCAAGATATTTAATTTCTGAAACTCTTTGAAGTGATGGACAAATACAATTTGATTCACCTATTGATTCACAAGAATGGAATTTAATTTCGTAATTTTCAGATAATCTGTTACTAAGGGAAAAATTCATATACTTGCTTTATTTAAATTTAGAAGGAGTTTATTATTTGATAACCATTTAAAAGTAAGTGCATATCACCATTTGTATATTGATACATCTGTAAATCATTATCAGTAACATATAATAAGACAATATCATCTGCAAATGCGATTATTTCACTATGAAATTTAATATCAAAAATATCACTGATAAAACAGTTAAATTAACATATTGAACATGTTGGCCGAGTGGTTAGCGCGCTTGGCTACTGATCTACGGGACCTGGGTTCGAGCCCCGGGTAAAGCATGGATCTTCGTGTTGTTTTCTGCTGAGGTCCTGCCATCCTCTCAGATCTTCTACTGTGGCATATAAACTGACAGGCTCCTGTCAGACCTCTGTGGCAAGCAGCTGCTTGAGGGGGTATTTTTTTATTTTATTTTAGCAAATAAACTGGAATATGTGTAAACAATGTTTTTACATTAAGAGATATTTTGAATGTTCCGACCTTATTGCAATTTTATGATTCATCTGTTCAAATCATATATACACAAAACGTACTTTTGCGAGTGAGGGGAGGAGTTAATAAAAAATCATCTACGTAGACTAGAAGTATGACCGAGATATCTTATTAGATTTAATGATGTAGGAACTTAAATGTTTAAAAACTTATTCCTTGGTCTTGGAACTGAAAAATTCTAACATTAAGAAATCTCTATATACAGAGAGCATTATTTTATGTTTTTTAACATTTTAATAATTTTGTTGAGCTAAAATATGATTATTGTGTTAGAAAAGTTTTAGAAAATTAGCAATGCTGTAGACTCCCTCTTATTCGGCCATACGGGACCGGACCCCTGGCCACATGAACGAAAGGCCGGTTAATCCGAAATTTGTGTCAAAAAAATAAATAAAAACAGTAAATGACAAAAATATTAACTGTACTGTATTTAATTAATAATTTGTTGTACAATATTAACAATTTACTCACACTCACTTGAAAAAATCCTTGATTTTTTTTTGTTTCTTTGAACTTCGCATTTTTTACCTGCAAATCTTGCCATTTTTTAATAAACATCACATCAATCGCAGATGAGGCCTGTTGTTGTTCAATGTATCGTACTGCAACAACAAAAGCTTCTTTTCCTTCAATATGGCTAACTTTCCTTTCTTCTTCTTCAATCTCCGCTTCTTCTCCGTTCCCTTCTTGGCAATCTGCATTGATAATTTCGTCATCGTTCAGTGTTTCATTTTCCAACTGTTCATCACCTTTTAACCATTTTTCAATGTCATCTCCTTCAAGTGTGTCACATCCAGGCAGCAGTTTAAAGTCATTAAGCAGCGAAATATTGTCATTATCTGTCATATCTACGACAGGCCTAGGCTCATTCGATATTTTCGTGTTGTCGTCTTTGGTACTTTCTACACAGTTTTCAACTTCGGGACAAAGTTTTCTCCATGACTTCACAAACGTTGTACGAGGCATTTATTCAAAAGCTCTTGCCAACATGTAGATCACATCCTTGATATTTATTGTTTTCAAAGCATTTCAAAGTCCTATTCCGTCATTTTCGGTTCGCTGTAAAATTTCTGAAAGAAGCTTTCTCCTGTATCGCCTTTTTAAACTTACAAGTACGCCTTGATCCATTGGTTGCACTAAAGATATTACATTAGGTGGCAAAAACATGGCTTTTTATGTTGCCAGAAATGAGTTGGGTTGGGTTGTTTTACCTCTGAGCGGCACTTTTTTGCACACCATGGGCTAAATGGCCAGGTCACATGGACCCCGAAGCCTCAGAGAAAGTTGGGGGAGGGGACCCACTGGAACAGCTGTTGGGAGACAGATGGTAGCCTCCCGTCAAGGCCATCCAGCGTGTTCTTTAACGTGCACAGGGTATGGCTCTCCCGCACACGGGGCCACGGCTTAACGTACCATCCGACGGACGGCGGTCTTTCCAAGCCCATCGGTGTTCCCTACTGACCCTGGGCAGGGCGGGGATTTTTTGCGGAGATAAATCTCAACGCTGACCCAGCTGGGACTCGAACCTGGAAACTACAGATTGCGAGCCTGGCGCGCTACCTACTGAGCCCCCCCGCCCCGCCCCGCCCCGCCAGAAATGAGTTCGTTTGGGTGTGTTGGGGCATTGTCGAAAATAAGTAGGACCTTTACAGGCAATTTAAGACTTGTCAAGTGGTTTTTTACTTTTGGAACAATTTCTGTAAAGAACCACTCTTTAAACTAATACGAGCCTACCAAAGCAGACTTTGAGTTTTGTTTAAGTAAAGTGGCAGAATAACTGGTAGAGCAGCTAAATTTAAATGCTTGAATGCTCGGGGTTTTCTGATTTCCCAATTACAAAAAGAGGCAGTTTGTGCGTACATGCAACGTTTGTACACACAGCCACAATGATTCTTTCTTTGTTTGTTTTAAATCCTGATGCTGAGGTTTCTTGCGCTGTCACAAACGTTTTCGTTGGAAGAAGTTTAAAATTTAATCCAGTCTCATCTACATTGTAGATTTCTTCTGCGCATAGGCCTTCTTCTTCAATAAGCACTAAAAGTTTTACTGAAAATTCCTTTGCTGCTAAAGGATCAGCTGACAATTTCTCACCACAAACACCACGATAATGAACATCATGCCGTTTTTTCCAGAGAGAAAGCCATCCCTCGCTTGCTGAAAAATCTCCCCCAGTATCGTTTTTAGAATGAAGGATTAATGTTTTCTCTTTCAATATTGGCCCACTGATTGGCGTTCCTTTTGGACGACTTCCATTGAACCATAACCAAAATGCATCATCGACAATTTCATTTTTCGGCTTTTTAAAAGTGCACCGAGAAGAATATGTTTTTTTCAGACTCGATTTGAGTGCAAAAATCTTGGAAAGTTTTTCTATTCCTTCTCCAGTCATTTATCGCGTTTTTACTAACACCTAGTTCATCACAAAAGCCGTCTCGTGGCTGAGTGGTTAGCGCGCTTGGCTACTGATGTACGGGACCTGGGTTCGAACCCCGGGTAAGGCATGGCTGTTTGTGTTGTTTTCTGCTGAGGTCCTGCCATCCTCTCAGATCCTCTACTATGGCATATAAACTGACAGGCTCCTGTCAGACCTCTGTGGCAAGCAGCTGCTTGAGGGGGTATTTATTTATTATTAGTTCATCACAAATATGCTTTACTGGATCACCTTTGCTGATAGATCTAACGCTTTTAATTTCATCTCCATCGTAACGACATTACCCTTACGTTTGCACCCACTCATTTTGTACCACACAATAATTAATAGATCACAACAGACACTCCTGTATACGCACAGTACACCGTAATATTCACAAAGAGGAAATGAAGCAAATATGTACTGTACTATAAACAAAACAAGCGGCGACTTGCTTCCGCTTCTTCGAATGACCGGTTAAAGCAGAGGCCGGTTGAGCCGAGACCGGATAAGAGAGTTTACTGTAGCTAAGATATTTCAATCAAACTATAGACAGAATGTTATATATGCCGGTTCTAAATCTTTTAATCGACTGAATATTGAAATTGGAAATAAAAATATAACGGTTCATTAGAAATGCATTTTAATTTCATATTTTTTTTCAATATTATTATTTTTTCAACTGCAAGAAAAGTTTCCTTCGGCGTTTAAAACATATTATAATATTGTTATAAATTAAAAGGATGGAAAGTGAGCGTGAGTTCAAAAATAATATTTAACCATTATAATTCTAAAATAATATAATTTATTACAAAATCATGAATGAAAACATTTATATCAACTAGATTCAACCAACACAAATCTTCATCAATATAAAAATAAACCTTCAAAAGAACATAGCACCTTATCACTCTTCCTAGAAAGAGTTGTTTCCTCTATAATTCTTACTATCTCCACTCAAAGCATAAAATAAGGCTTTTTTATAACAATCGATGTGGCACAATCATATTTGTGAATAAACCTGCAATCTACCAAGAATAACCTTACCAATTCCTAAACAAACTAAATAACTATACACAGAAATGACTTCCATCTAAGGTTTCAGTCATCAAGTACTCCAAAACTGCGGCTAAGTGTACTGACTGGTTTCTCAGAACCGATTCTTTTCAGGCGTTGATCACCACGCACAACACGATTAATTCTTTTTCTTATTCGTTCACTAACAAGATCCACACTAATAAACTTATTTAACCTCCCACGCACACACTAAATAATAACATTTCTTCTTTATTCTATAATAGTACACAGACTAATACAAACTACGTTTTCCTCACACAAATTCTTCCCAATTACAACGCTATTATTCCTTATTTCTAAGTTAAGTTCGTTCGAGGTGGTTAGTGACGTAATTCTCACGCTGAAGTAAACGCGAACATCAAAATGATACATCACATCACGGTTTCATTATTGCTCGTTCATCTGTCGTAATAATATGTCGACGACACTCTCCTCTGCCTGTCTGGGCTGAGTTCTTTTTCTACCTGTGTGTGAGAGCTTTTGTAGCAAACACTCTAACTATATAACTATATACATACAGTGACTGTCCACCTGGTACAATCACTGGTCAAATTCAACACAGGTTATAACGAGCCTCAGCGGTCTCACCGCTAGATACAGACAAAGCTTAAAACGAGCTGAAAACAAACAGCTAACATCCGGGCAGTCTTGTGGTCCGCGCGCAAGTCCAGTTCAAACCACCCCGCCGGATGATGTCACGTGTCCTTCGCGGGACGTTACGGTGTCTCGGTGTTCGAACACGATCGCCGTGCCAGGACGACTCTTGTCGCCTCTCTTCATCCAGCTCTCAAAACTGGCCCTGCCGCTGGCGCCATGTCGCCAGGCGGGTAGGCACTATCCTGACCCTTCACTCCCGCTGAGTCCCTATACAATATAAACACCCAATTCTGTTTTTACACGATAGATTGGTTCCCAAAAAAACCTTGAAAAAAAATACAGTACATATAAAAAATGGAACATTGATTCCAGACGTGAAAACCCAGTACAAATAATAATCTGTTTATAAACAAATCACATCAAAATTTTTAATTAAATCTTTATTTGATTTTTATTCATTTACACACATTTTTATTTTATAAACTTATAAAGATAATTATATGTATATATATATATAAAGTAAATTAGCGTTCTGAAAGAAAATAATATGTCATTAATTCAAGAATACAAAAGTGCAAAAAAATATGATTTACATATGCTTAACTATATTTTATTCGTTGTCACTTTCTGACAATAGATGCATTCGTTTGCATAAGACTGGAATAAAATCGCTTTCATCACTTCAAACATTTTGGCCATCGTGTTCATACTCCAATAGTGAAATGTTCTTTGTGGCATGGTGATTCATTGTTTCCAGTGATTCTGAAATTTGATTAGTTTTGACAACGTACTCTGCAATCAATCGTTGAGATCCTGCTTTGACTAGATCTTTGTATATTTCTTGATAACGCGCCATACATGACTTCAGTTCAGGTTTAAACTACTGAGCTTGTTGGACAATGGGATCATGTGTATGAAAATGACTTTCCAATTTCCTAGCCGTTTGAAGCGCTTCTTTAATTAAACCTGCAGTGAGTGGAATCTGGTCATCACCATCACTTTCTTCTTTTTCATCAGGAGTCTCAAGGAAAACTTCTATTATTTCTTCTTCGCTAAGAGCTTTGTCAACCAGCAATTCATCAATATCTACAAACGATAAATCATCGAATACTTCTCCACCAACTGCATGTGCTAAAGTGATAATATTAGGATATTCAGTCATATTTGGGGGTACAAGATCTTTGCTTTTTACACATTCTGGCCAAATAGCTTTACAGCATGCGTTTAAAGTTGATGGTTTTAATTCTGATAACGTCAATCCAGCATGTCTGATACAATCTAAAATAGAAAATTTCTTCCACACACAATAATTGTTAGTGTTTTATCGTTATCTAGTTTATCCAAAATGTATTACAATGTTCGTCTTACGTAGTAAGTTTTAAATGTCGCAATTATACCCTGGTCTAGTGGTTGCATTAAGGATGTCGTATTAGGCGGCAGAAAACAATTGCATATTTTGGGTTTTCCAAAAGGGGATGGCCAGACGCATTGTCTGCATATTTTCCTTCAAATGGCGTTTAACTTGTGGAACAAAATATTTATGGAACAATTCATTAAAAATTTCTTTTGTAGACCAGGGTTTTTTGTTTGCCATCCAATACACTGGTAATTTATTCAAATCTGCACCTTTCATTGACCGCGGTCTTAGGAATTGATTGGTGAGAAGCGGTTTTAACATACGATCTCCTGAAGCGTTGCTGAAAAATAGAAAGGTCACAAGTTCTTTAGGTGCTTTAATACCATCAACAGTTTTTTGTGACTTTGCTGCGTAGGTTTTACCCGGCAATTTTTTTTCAAAATTTCATCTGCATTCCAAACTTGATCAGCAGTGTATCCACCATCTTCAACGATTTGTGCCAATTTTGCAGCCGGCTCATATATACCGGCTGCATATGCAACTTCACCTTTTATCTTTACGTGATGATTGGGTTGGATTGTTTTACCTTTGAGCGGCACTTTTTGCACGCCATGGGCTAAATGGCCAGGTCACAAGGACCCCGAAGGCTCAAAGAAGGTTGGGGTGAGGTGACCCACTGGAACAGCTGTTGGGAGACAGATGGTAGCCTCCCGTTAAGGCCATCCAGGGTGTTCTTTAACGTGCGCAGGGTATGGCTCTCCCACACATGGGGGCCACGGATTAATGTACCATCCGATGGACGGCGGCATTTCCAAGCCCATCGTTGTCCCTTACTGACCGTAGGCAGGGCGGGGAGTTTTGCGGAGATAAATCTCAACACTGACCCAGCTGGGACTCGAACCTGGGAACTACAGATTACGAGTCTGGCGCGCTACCGACTGAGCCACCCCGTCCCCCTTTACATTTTGCAACGCGTGTCTGTGAGGAAATCCTGCAAGCCAACCTGCACTTGCAGAAAATTCATAATTTTTGTTTAACTGAGCTCATATGATTGGTTTCATTTCTTGTATCTGCTTATATATTCGTAAAGCCATCTGTTTGATAGTATTTCCGTTTTGCGAGTTATCTTCTATCCACATTACTAATGCCTTTTCCATCTTCACTTTTACAATATCTCTCGTGTACGATGACTACTTAACGCTCAGTTTTGTTCCAGAAAGCACAATTTTTTTAAATAGCATCTTCAATTTTCTTGATGGTTCTTACGGTAGCTTCATTCAAACCAAAATATTTACATATGGATGTTGAACCTTCTCCAATTGCAAGACGATCTAAAATCTGGATCTTAGTATCCAAAGAGATAGCTTTCCTTTTCTGCTTTTGTATAGTTGAATTTATCCGACATCGTGGTAAGGCTTACGAAAAATATTTGAATTGTAGTTAATAAATCAGATGATGAAAATTTTTAAATTTCCTATCAGCAAAAGTTAATAAATATATACTACGCACACAAAACTTAAAAATGAAACAAATTTTTTTCGAATTCTTGTATTAAAAAACTAAACACTTCTAACTTTAAACACGAAATGAGAGATCAAGACTAACGTATGTATTGAAGATAAAAAATTGAGGGGAATTCCCGGAACTCAGTGTTGCTAATTTATTCTGAGTGATATAGGTTTTGTACAATTTTTCCATAAAATAAAAAAAAATTTGTTGTGTATTTATGTTAATGTAGTTTTATTTTGGGGATTTTGTTGCATCAAATGTGTATCTATAGTACATTTTCAAAGTTAACACTGCTTCGAAAAATGTGACCATAAAAGAGGCATCTTGGTTATAAGTGTAAATTCTAGGAATTTTTTTATCGAATATGAATATTTTTTCAGATTTAAATACAAATGGAGATATTTAAAAAGGCGCCGTGTGAACCTTGCTAGATCAAAATAAATCGTGTAAAAAGAGAATAGAATTTTTTTTCTAAACCGTGTTAAATCTAAATCGTGGAAAAAAATCCGTGTATGAACAGAATTGGGTGTATATTAAGATTGCTTTTTGTATTAAAGTTTGTTTTTATTTAATTTTTGAATACAACGTTCACTGTGATTCTGGTTATTGCTCATTCAATGAGCACGTAATACAAAAAAAATAATGAAATAAAATTTAAAAAAATTAATTTTATTAAAATTTATTACTTTTGGCTTCATTAAAGAATCACACTAGTTCCTGAAGTTTGCTCAGAATTATAGTTTTTGCAACCAGATATCAGTTTTATCACGAATCTAATGAAAAAAAACTTCAAATTTTATCAGATTATTATAAAATCATAATTCTAAAAATGTTGTACTTACATTGTTAATTATAGGGTTATTTGAAAATCAGCAATTAAACAATAATTAATAATCAATCTTAATAGTTGATATTAATCATTAAGTAATGACATCTAAAATCATTTAATTTATACGCTAAAATGTGCTTAAAGGTTCAAGGGGAAATGCTTAAAACCAATCATACAGCTGTGAACGTAAAAGCAGTTATTATGAGAGGTTTTAAAAGAGGCCCTCGAACCCGTGGATCATGAGCCGAATGCGGCTCGTTGCAAAAGAACTTGTGGTTCATAAACCAATAATGATTAGACTGAATTTCGTTCATTTCTTCCAATTTTTGGACTAACCATTTTTAGTGTCTTAACTAAACGATTTTGCCTATTCATATAACTCATTAATATATATATAAATAGTATATAGTTTCGTTTTTAATCTAAATACTTTCGTGATTCTACAAAAATAGTGCTATTTTTTCCAATTTATTACTCATTAGATGTGTACACTTTAAGATTAAGTGGTTTTTCTCTAAGTGGTTCTTCATTAAGTTTTGGTTGGACTGCCCTGATTTCAAACAACAATGTTTAAGATCGAAATTCCCAGCACCATGTTGAACAAAATAATGTATTTTATAGATTTCAACCCTGCTGTAGGCGCGCTTTGCTCTCCTGGCCGCCACTAACTGAAAGCAACATTTGAAAAATATTTTGTTCTAAACAAATATTTTTTAAAACCTATTTTCATTTATTTTCCACATTTCTACATTTATTTTTATTTATTTTACATAATTCTGCACTTTATTTCTTTTAAGTACTCCCAAAAATAGTATTATATGCTATTATATGTCATTATTTATGATGCGTTGAAATTGCAAACAAGGAAAAACAAGGGATAGAGCAACCATAGTATAATGTGTGGTGATCTTATGAATAAAAAGAATTGGTAAGATTAAACTTGTTCACTTGCAAGTTCATTCACAAAGGTAATTGTCTCGCTTGATGGATATTGTATAAAGATTATCTTTATGCTTTTTATAGAGTTTGTAAAAATTATAATACAACTCTTTTAAATATAGTCAAGAATTGTGAAGTTTTCTTTTCACAATTCTTGACTATATTTCGTGCTGATAGTACACAAATTTGTGTTCAGATTATATCGTTGTTTGTTTGAGATCTGGTTGTCTATGTAATTAAATTAATTCGTGTATGATTTTTTTTGCTAAGCATTCTTTTGAACTTTAACTCAAGATGTCCTATTAAATATTCATTACAATTGGTGTCAGGGGCGGTAGAATATATTGAATGCCTTTCACTAGAAATATAGATGAATTAGTAAAACTCAAGTAACTGATACCTACACATACATTTAAAATCCTCATGCAGCCATAAGTTAAGAGGTCAGAAGTGGTGGGGATGTGTGGATCAAATATTTTCACTTAGGTAGATTCTTGAGAAGAGTTTAGAGTTTCAGAAACCTGTGATTACTAGCTTTAAAAATTTAAAAAATGCTCTTGATTCTGCTGATCGGCAAAATTTGTGGTTGATTATTAAATCATATGGAATACCTGATAAGTTAGTTAGTGTAATGAGAACTCTCTATAATAACACTGAGTCGTGTGTGAGAGTTGGTAAGGCTTGTAGCAATTGGTTTAGCATTACTTCTGGTGTTCGACAAGGGTGCATTTTGTCTCCTTTTCTCTTTAGTTTGGCTATCGATTATGTTATGCGAAATTCACTTCAAGGGAAAGATTTTGGCCTTAAATAGTCTAGAGATTTCAAAATTTCTGATTTAGATTATGCAAATGATTTGGCCTTGTTGGCTAATGATGCTGATGAGATGAATTCCTTCATTAGGGCTGTTGATGAGTCTGGTAATAGAGTAGGTTTGGTGATAAACACCAAACTGAAATCCATAAACCAGTCCAGTAGGTATAAATGGTCAGCACCAGGACTCAGTGAAGTTGACTACTCCTCTGCAGAGTTGAAAAAAAGAAAAAAAAGTTGCCATAGATGACCAGATGAGTAGGCCATACCGAACTGGCAGCCCTCCCTTTCCGTTCTCTTCCAAAAGAGAATATCTCTTTCAAAATGTACTAATGGCCTGCACCACGAGAAGGCAGGATCGGACATTAGGCTGTAGACCTGGCCATTTCTGTGCATCATCACTGGGGATTGGTACACAGCTCTCCTTCCAGTTTATGCGTAGCTACCATTAAAATAGTTTCTCAAAATGATGATTTGAAAGCCAAACTAGCGGCTCAAAATAACGAGTTGAAAGCTGATATAGCTACACAAAATAACGGTTTGCGAACCGAAGTGGCTTCTCGAATTAGTAAGATACAGACCAGTATAAAGACAGAAAGACCGAACTCAATGGACAGTGTGATAGTTTAAAGGTTGAAATTAGTGGTGTAAAAAAATGATATTGATGGTATAAACTGAATGTAAATGAAATCACTTGTGATTTTAACACCAAACTTGATAGCGTTAAGATTGATTGTAAGCATTAAATTGATAGTGTAAAGAGAGATTATTAAAGCCAGTTTAAGATTTTAAGTAATTAAATGCCATCCTCTTCTTCTGATAATGGTAATTTAGTGACAATAATGTGTTTACACATATTGGTAACAGTACAACTAAACCTTCCACATATCATCACATATTGTGTTTGAAATACTGCTCAAGATACTGCTCAAGACAGTCATCTTGAGCAGTATTTCAAACACAATTCGAAGTCATTGCTTAGCCAATGAGTGGAATGGATTCCAGAAGGCAGTTTTCTTGCAGCTTACTTAAGAAATGCTGCTGGGGAAGTTTTTAGAGTCTATTCCAGCAGAAAAGCGACTTGATTATCAAAGTCTAAGTATCTGCGTTAAAAGTACAATTTGGTGACAGTTATTTTAAACAATTCTATATACTCAATTTAAACATCGAATCAGAAGAATGGTGAAACTTAACAAGAACTAGCCAGTTCTTGTTAAGAGCTCCTAGCTAAATTAGCTTATAATAACTATCCAGCAGAATTCAAGGATAGCTTAACTTAACAGCAATTTATTGATGCCATTGCCGACAATGAGACTCAACAATCCCTGAGGATGTTGGAAGGTGAATCCTTGAAATCAGCTGTGGTACATGCCCTGAAGTATGACTGCTCCAGGCTTTCCTCCCGAACAAACAAACGCACAGTGAAATTTGTGAATGCAGAAGAAACTGCTGAAAAGAATAGTGAAATGCAAGAATTAACCAAAGCCATATTATCTGTTTTAAAAGAGGTTAAAGGTTCCTTGGCAAGGACTTCCACAGACCTTCAGTGTTGGAATTGTAGCAAGACTGTACATGTTCGAGCCAACTGCAAAAAGTGGTGGGTGTAAATTCAAGCACTTCTAATAGACAGCAAAGCCAGTGTAAGCAGCGTGAAGGGCAAATGCTGGCTGTTGAATAGTTGGCCCCAGGGAAAGTAACACACGTATTAGCACTGCATGTGGAGACAACGGATTGGCAGCTGATGGAACTATGAACGGAGTACCTTGCCATATGATAGTGGACACTTTACTCATACCTGATAGAGTAAAGAAGATAATGCTTCAATGTAACTGGTATGCTAGACAGTCCAATATAACCTTACAAACAGTTACTGGAGATGCTGATGAAGTCCACAAATAGATAGAATTCGACATCAGGGCTTGTAGCTGTCTTGTACGCCATGCTGTTTATATCGCTGACATCTACGATGAATGCATATTGAGCCTTGACATCCTAAAGAAAAATGGATTCAGTATTAATTCCAATGAGAGTCTACTGATTTATAAAACAGAAGAGATCCCTCTGCTTAGTTGAACATCTGATTCTTTATCAAGTGTGATCACAGTATAAGTGATGGAAGACACCGAGATTCTAGCAGAAAGTGAAGTTGTAGTCCATGGATGTTGGGCGGAGACTTCTCCAACTGGCGGTCACCGATGCCCCTGATAAAGGAGCTTTAGCTCATGGTATCCTGGTTGCAAGGATTTTAGGGATAGTAGATGAAGAACAGATTCCTATTAGAGTGATGAACTGCAAACAAGACCAATATGTTATTGAGAAGAGATGAAGAATAAGCAATATGTGAATCGGTTACATGGGTGATTCGTGCAAATACAATAGAAGTTACTGAACGAAACCAACATCGCACAGACATCCCCCTCATTTTGCGGATTTATGGAGAGAAACAATGAAGTTATTAACTGAAGATCAAGCAGCTAATGTCGAAGGCCTATTTGCAGAGTTTTCTGATATTTTCTCTGCTACATCAAATGATTATGGCAGGACTAACTTGACACAACATAATATCAATTCTGGGATTCTCCTCCCATTCATCTACCAGCAAGAAGGCTTCCATTAGCTAAATGGAAGGAGACAGAACTATTATAAGGGACATGGAAGCCCAAGATATTATCGAACCATCATATAGTCCCTGTACATCACCAGTGGTTCTTGTCAAGAAAAAGGATGGTCCACAAGATTTTGTGTGACTACTGAATATTAAATGATATAACAAAGAAGGACACCATATCTGGGTCAGAATGGTTCTAGACATTAGACTTGAAGAGCGACTATTGGCAAGTTAGTTATACATCCTGAAGATCGTGAGAAAACAGTTTTCAGTACAGGAAGTGGATTTTGGCTCCTGCCCGGAATAGGATTGCTCCACTACAAGAAATATATTTTGGCTCCTGTTTAACGTGACGCCATTTGGATTTTGTAAAGCACCTGCAACCTTTGAACGACTACTGGAGTCGGTGCTCAATGGTTTGTCTTGGTAGCTCTGCCTGTAGCACACGAAGGATATCATCGTTCTTGGAAAGACTTTTGAGAAACATTTGAGAAATCTCCGTCAAGTGTTTAAGTAGCTTAGGATATCTAAACTAAAATTGGGACCGAATAAGTGTAAACTGTTCCGACGAGAAGTTCATTGGTCATGTCATCACTACATCAGGGATTAAGACTGATCCTAGTAAGATAGAAACTGTAAGAGTCTCCACCATATGATGTTCATCAATTTCGTAGCTTTTTTGGACTTTGAACACACTATAGAAGATTTGTCCAGGTTTCTGTAACATTGCAAGACCATTACATCGTCTGGCAAAGGAGGGCCATCATCGGTTCATGCGGGCGATCGAATGTGAAGTAGACTTCCAACAATTAAAGCAAGCTCTTTTCACATCAGTGTTGTCATATCCTCAAGCTGATAAGCAGTTCATATTAGACACCGACGCAAAGTAATATAGGAGTTGGTGCTGTACTTTCGCAACAACAAGAAGGACAGGAAAGAATTAGTGCATATTTCAGTAATACTTATACAAAGCAGAACGAATTATTGTGTCACACGAAAAGAACTCTTAGCAGTGGTAAAATCAACTGAACATTTTCACAATTATCTCTATAGCCAGAAATTTCCTATTCTTACTGATCATGCTGCTCTCAGATGGCTATTAAACTTCAAAAATCCTGAAGGACAAATTGACAGTTGAATACAGAGTTTGCAAGAGAACGTTTTCCCCATTGAGTATTGAAGTAGCATGCTGCACAGAAATGCAGATGCCCTTTCCAGACGTCCATATGTTGACAATTGTAAAGCATTGCTGTAATGCAGAGTTGAAATATAGTACTAAAGATATAATGCCCATAAGATAGTTAACATCGACACAAGAAAACAGTGATACTCCTAACATCTGGAGTCCAATAAAAGTAGGGCAGACGTGTTGAAAGATGGTGTAGGCAATGTGAGGCCTGTGCAGCAAAGAACGACTAGGAATCGGGGTAAGCTGCAGATGCATAACGTTGGTGCCCCTTTTGAGAGAATAGCCATTGATATAATGTGTCCGATTCCTAGGACTGACGATGGAAATCGCTATTTATTACTGGTAATGGATTATTTCACAAAGTGGCCTGAAGTCTATCCCATTCAAGACCAGGAGGCAACAACAGTTGCAGAGATGAGAGTAAATATCTTGATTACTAGGTATGTAGTACCTTTGCAACTCCACTCTGACCAAGGACGGAATTTTGAATCCAATGTGTTTAAAGGCTTCTGCCAAATATTACGCATTCAGAAATCCAGAACAACTCCCCTACACTCTCAGTCGGATGGTATGGTTGAGACATGTAATAGGACAATTGCAGAGCATTGTTTGTGAACTACCATCAACGTGACTGGGATCACCATATACCATTCTTTTTGTTGGCATATAGAACATGGCCTTAGCACGCTTTGCTACTGATCTAAGGGACCTGGGTTCGAGCCCCGGGTAAGGCATGGTTGTGCGTGTTGTTTTTCTGCTGAGGTCTTGCCATTCTCTCAGACCTGCTACTACGGCATATAAACTGACAGGCTCCTGTCAGACCTCTGTGGCAAGCAGCTGCTTGAGGGGGTATTTATTTATTTATTTTTTTATAGAACAGCAGTGCATGAGACAACTGGACAGACACCTTCCATGATGCTTTTTGGAAAAGAGTTACGTCTTCCCTGTGACCTTTTATATGGTCGGTCAGAAGCAATGCCTGTGTCCTCTCCACAATACGTACAAGAATTACAACAACGACTAGAAGAAATCCATCACTCTGTTAGACATAACATCAACTTAGCAAGCGATAGAACGAAAACTAGATACGACAGTAAAATAAATGGAACTGTTTTCTATCAAAGAGATCTTGTCTGGCTATGCAATCCACATAAAAAAGAGGCTATCTCCAAAACTTCAGAAACCTTGGGAAGGTCTATATACGGTAGTTAACAGGATTAACGACGTGGTATATCGCATTCGTCGACGTCCGACTAGAAAGGGTAAGGTGATTCAAGTGGATCGTTTGGTCCGGTTTCATCGAAGATCTGAAGAAGCTTCAGAATCCAGAACGGTTCGGGACGAACAAGACCTACGGAGGGGGAAGTGTTACGACAGATGAACGTGCAACAATAAACCATGATTGCTGTGTCATTGACACTCGCGTGTGCTTCAGCGTGAGAATTAAGTCTCTAGTTGATTGAAATAGACAAAAACTTGAATATTTAACGATGTTTAAAAAGAGAGAATTGAAAAGTTGTCCTTTGTAGCTAATAGTGCATATTTGTGTTAATCTTAGTAAACATTGGTCAAGTAACTTCGCGATTAAACGGAAGAGGCAATATATCAGTCGGTTAAATGGTTGGTGGGCTTTAATTTCGTCATAGAAGAGTCATCGTATAAGGTGTGATGCTCTTAATGAAGAAAAAAAATTGGTAAAGTGAAACTTGATAACTTGTAAGTTCATTCACAAAGGCAATTGTCTCGGTTGATGGATCTCCGCAAAACTCCCCGCCCTGCCCACGGTCAGTAGGGGCCACCGATGGGCTTGGAAAGACCGCCGTCCATCGGATGGGACGTTAAGCCGTGGTCCCGTGTGCGGGAGAGCCATACCCTGTGCACTTTAAAGAACTCGCTGGATGGCCTTGACGGGAGTCTACCATCTCTCTCCCAACAGCTGTTCCAGTGGCCCCCTCCCCCAACCTTCTCTGACTTTCGGGGTCCTTGTGACCTGGCCATTTAGTCCATGGTGTGCAAAAAAGTGCCGCTCAGAGGTAAAACAACCTAACCCAACTCGTTTGATGAATATTGTATAGAGATTCTCTTTATGCTTGGTTATACTTTGCAATAATTCTAATGCAATTATATTAAATGTAGTCAATAATTGTGAAATTTCTCTTGATGGTTTGACTTCGCGCTGATAGTAGAAAAATTTGTGCATAGATTATATTGTTGTTCCTTTGTGATCTGGTTGTCTATGTAATTAAATTAATTCATGTAAGATTTTTGTTTCTAAACATTCTTTTGAACTCACGCTGAAGATTTCCTATTAAAAATTCATTACAATATGCATTTGCAATATTTGCCTTTGTATCCATAAGATCCCAAAATATAGTTTGAAATTTTATCCGAAAAATATAACAGAACACAAACTACAAAGGAAAAAAGTAAATCAAACTATCTGAAAAACGTCTACAATACGTGGCGCATTATGGTCCTTTGAACCTCGCATGATTTTTTAAAACGAATCCTTTGTGAAAATGACAAAATCTTTTTATGCCTACGTAGCAGAAGCATTCGAGTCAGTTAAACGAGGAGGTATGTGCAGATATCGAAGAATTCAACTGTGGCAATCCGAAATAAATTTGAATAACATGTGTAGTGTAAAAGATGACTGCGCGATCACTCCGCGGTTGATTTAAAAATTGTGAAATGATTATAAAAGGTCCTGTAAGTGAATCCGAAATCTTGCAGAACAAGCTAAATCGACGCTGCTTGGTATGATGTCGCTCCTCTAAAGAACAGAACAGTTTCTTACTTAAAAACTGTCATCTTGGTCTGAGTCTCAGATTCTACGCTTCTTTCACTTACTTAAGAAAAGCTCAGACAAGGTTCGTTGTTATACCTTCGATGGTATGTAGCATATTTATCTAATTTTCCCACGGATTTAGGGATATTTAGAGGGTCATGTTCATGCAGAAAAACACAAAAAGGATAAACAATAACAAAAGCAATCAAAAGCCTTTAAGAAGCCACACTTTTAAATGCAACATTTGCTCAGAATATATTAAATATTTTTCTATACGCTGGTTGAAATTTCAACCTTCTTTGGTAGATTTCTGAATAATATTTTGAGAACACCTCAAATATTAATAAAAGAAGGTGACGAGGCAACAATATTCTCTTTTGATTCCGTGTCTCATATTAGCAACATTTGAAGAAGTTGTCAACAGCGAGAGAGAATTTTGTCTAGAAGAAGAGGAATTGCTAACGAGAATGAAAAGAGTCACCATGTGGCCAAACATAATGAGATTCATAGAGCAAACACCCTCGGCCAGATACGTCCTGCTTGTTTTACACTCTACTTCAAATCTGTGTCAACATACCGTGCAAGCTAAGACGTCGACACGAGGTGAGCAAAATTGGAAACCTAATGAACAGGAAGTGGGCAAAAAAACCTCTCTGGAGTTATTTTCAACACACCATTGAGTCGTTTATCATGCGCACTCGGAGAAGAAGTTGTCGGCTAATTAGCCAGGCGAAGACACCTGGCTTACCATCTCGCTACGGACTAAGAGACTGAAGACATTTTGTTGCTCTTTTCACTACTGAAGCTGATATTATCTGCTGCTGTGGCGAAAGTCTTCAGAGCAGCGACCATGAAGAAGGACTGCTTCATTCAGTTAACTGTTTTTCATAGACTTGTCTATCAACAGAGAGAGAGGGTCATTTTTTGCCAACCTCGTGTTTGCCTGTTGCTAAATGAAGCACAGGAAAGAATTTTCAGCAGAGGATGACCTGAATTTACTCCTACCTGGACCACAGAAGAGTTAAAAGTTCTTAACCCTTCAAGCGAAAATTCTCATTTTTAAGATTTCTCGTTTTGTACCATCGCTGTCGTACTGCAGCATAATTGGTTCATTAATTTACTAATAATTGTTTATGAACATGCTGATTTACGAAATGACGTATAAGCAACGATGTTGAGTTTTTTTTATGATTATGAATGGTTACTTTAAGATGACTTTAAATTTAATGATTTTAAATAATTGGGGATATTTTTGTCATGTTCATGTATTCCTCTGTGTGCTACTCTCGTTTGTTGACAGCATCTAATGGAATTGTAACTAGAAGTGTAATTGCTTGTTTGAATAAAATGATGGAAGTGTTTCATCACTTGTAAAGTGATGAAAGCAGGGAGCTTGAAGTCAGTTTATGACTAACTAGGGCCCTTCGTTCCCTACCCAGTTTTGGCCATATTTGTTGGTAGTCGAATGCAAGTGTTTGCGCATCGTGAGGAAAGATGACTGGCCCCGAGCATCTTCCACAGGGGACTGGTTTCAGCGGCTGAAAAGTCGTGAACAGGATAAAAGCATACTCGCAATAATGCAGGATGTATGGAAGACGAGTGTTTCTGAGAGCAGAATAAGCCTCTTGTTTAAACTTTCCATAAATATTTTCAAAATTATATTGCTGAGACTCAATTGGAAAATATTATAAAAGGATTACGAAACGTTAATCTGTAGTTATTAATGGAATAACTGTAAAATTGTTAAATATATTTTTGGAAATAAAAATTATTGGATGTTGCCTAAATAATAGACATTTTACGAACGATTTTTTCCCAAGTGTTTTATCAAAAGCACAAATTGTACCAATGATAAAGGTGGTCTAGAAAGAGAAGTTTAAAACTTTTCTCCTTTCAAAAATACAGAATAACCAATTAAATGCAAAATAATGAACAATTTCTTTTTTTCATAAAATCAGTTTAACTTTAGAAAAGATACAACCACAGAGAACGCAATTTTCGATGTTACTTCACACATTTATTTCATACTCTACAAGGCTATATCCTTTTTTTTTTGCACAATATTGTTTAATTAAAAAAATTATAATTCAGGAGCCTATGGCCGTCCCAAGATAAAATATTCCGATGATATTTATCAATATATCAGGACACATTTTCTTTCAAAACATTTGAGGGGATTTGGTTTCAGATATTCAAGGTCAAACTTTTTGACAGTAACCCAGATACTGTTTATTTCCTGGCATTTAAACTCAAAAGCATCATTTAAAAGTCGAAAATCATGATCATCATCCTTAATTAGCGATGGGCCGCGGAGGTCCAACCAGACCGTGCATTTAGTTCTCCAAGTATATCTGTCCTGAGCTACATCTGTTGCATCTGGTCACTGCTCACCAATTTTAACAAGGTCATGTTTGACATTGTCTGCCCACCACATCCTAGGATTTCACCTCTTTCTTAGATCTTTAGGCACTTTCATAACCTTGTTCGCTAATCTATAATTCTCCCAATGTGCAACATGGCCAAACCAGCGGAGTCTCTCTATGCCCAATAAACTGCTCAAAACGAGGTTGCCGATTGCATTGCCTAACCCCATCATCGCTTACAAATTGAACAACCTAATGACCAAAATACAGCGTAAGCATCTAGAATCAAAAGCATGAACATTTCCTGTTATCTTGCTTACAAAGGATCCCCGTTTCACTACTATAACTAACTCTAGAAAGAAACAAACTGTTATACAGTCTATTTTTAGTCTAGTTTTAGTATAAGCCATAAGCTTATTGCTCCATGCCCTCCATAGATTCTTAACAGTCCCGGCAGCAATCCCTATTCATCAGTTAAATTCATGCCACACATTACCTGTATCTCTTACATAGCTCCCAAGATAATTAAACTGAGACACCTGATCAAGACTGCAACTATTTAGATAAACTGAACACACAGCCTACGTGACCAATTTTCATCACTTTAGTTTTCTCTCTGTTTATCAGCAAACTTATTCTACTATAAGTCTCATCAACAGCTCGAATGAAAGAGTTCATATCATCAACATCGTTTGTCAAAAGGGCTAAACCATCAGCATAATCTAAATCAGAAATTTCAAATCTCTAGACTACTAAGGCCAAAATCTTTCCCTTGCAGTTAATTTCGCATAACATAATCAATAGTCAAACTGAAGAGAAAAGAAGACAAAATGCACACTTATTGAACACTAGAAGCAATGCTAAACAAGTTGTTACAACACGTACCAACTCTCAAACATGACTCAGTGTTATTATAGATAGCTTTCATTATGCTAACTAATTTCTCAGGATTCCGTATGATCTAACGATCAACCATAAATTATTCGATGAACAGAGTCAAAAGCCGTTTTGAAACTAATAGCTAGTAACCACAGGTTTCTGAAACTCCAAACATATCTCAAGAATCTGCCTAAATGGAGTTATTTGATCTGTACATCCCCTACCACTTCTGAATATACACCATGTTATTCATGCAATTGTCCATCAACCAAATTCTTAATTCTATTAAGTACAGCAATGCAAAGAACTTTAGCTCGAACAGAAAATAAGATGATACCCTTATAGTTATCACAGGAACTACGATCACTTTTTTCAAAATTCGTATAAGAGTAGCACTGGTTAAATTCTTAAGAACAATGCCGTTATCATAAAAAGTTATTCAAATTTTCCATGAGCCATGTGATAACAGAAACATTCTAAGTTCTAAACATTTCAGCAGTAATTTCATCTACCCCAGGGGATTTATATAGTTTAAGTTTAGATATAGTCAAAATAACTTCAGATTATGTTATAGAGCTAACATTAAAGCCAGTAATTCATCTATAATCATTAAAAACAATGGGAGTAGAACTAACCACATTGTTCAGAATATCACTGAAATGCTCAGCCCACATAGCCATCATGACAGAATTCTAACCCTCTCTAACCTTACCTTGTTTATCGTTCAGTCTGTGTATACTTCTCCATTTTCTACCACACAAAACATTAACTATCTGGTGTTATGCTATCTAAATGCGTTCTCCGCTATGTCAGCCAAACAATCAAGCCACAAATTCTTATCAGCTGCTAACTGATTCTTTACACGCTTATTAAGCTCTCTGTAATGCTTTCTATTAGGACTAGTACTGTATTGATTAAAGACATTCCTGCAGTTCCTTCTTTCCAAAATAAGGTCAAGTGTCTTATCGCTCAAATAATTTTGCCACCTCTGCTTCCTCTTATGTAAAAGAGTACTGTTAGTTTTAAGAAAAGTCCGTTAAAAGTGTCGCATTCTTCCTCAACTTCAGTACAAACAAACCACGATTTTTTTGTTAAGTGTTCGACGCTAGGAAGCCAGCCTTCCGAGTTCTCTATTACGATAGAAAATAAAAGAATGTTTAAGTAAAAGTTTACATTCACTAGTTTATTTCTTCTGACGCTTAATTTCCTTTGACGATTTTGAGCTTATTTTAAAATTTGTAGAATTTTCTCTCGTGAATTTTAAACTACTAGTTTTGGATTTTTATTTGTGATCAGCAAACCACGACTGTCATAATGACTAAGTAACCTATCATTGTAAGCTTTAGCTATATCTGAATCTTTCAGAGCTTTAGAATTAAAGGTAAATTTTTAACCTTAGCACAACGTTCTTTAAGTTGCATGACTCTTTTAACAAGGTAATGGTCAGATTCAATTTCAGTTTCCCTATACGATCAGGTATTCCTAACAGAACTAGTCCATTTGCGGTTAACTAATATACAGGGTGTCCCAAAAATATAGGTACAAACTTTTAGGAGAGGTAGATAACATCTAAAGGAATGAGAATTGCATAGGAACCCATAACCGGAAACGTCATGGGAAAGTGGTAGCAGAGGTACAAGATCTGAAAGGACACAAGACAGTGATTAATGGGAAAACATTTATTAGACATAATTATTCCAAATGGCGACTAGATGATACATTTCATAATGTTACAGCAGATGCTCGAAGTTTCCACCATAAGACACCGAAGGAGCATTGATTGCCGGACATGGTCGAACACACCTGGAGTTTCTTTGATAGTAGCAGCAGCGCAGACGAGCCTTGCCACAAGATCCATGTCAGACTCCACAGGCGATTCATACACGGTAGCTTTGAGGGCCCTCCCCACAGAAAAAAAAACAAACGCTCTTTAAATCAGGTGAGCGTGGGGGCCAGGCAACTGGTCCAGCACGCCCAATCCATCGTTGCCCAAAAGACATGCTCACGAACCATAATGATTCCATAATGGGGAGGCGCCCCATCATGTTGAAACCACATGTATTGTCTCATATTTGCTGGAACATGGGCACGTAAGCCTGGTAGAACCTGTTCCAGAAAGATCAGATACTTCGCGGAGGTCATGCAGGATGGTAAAAGGTATGGCCCGACTAAGCAGTCGCCGACCAAACCTGCCCACACATTTACTGCGAAACGATGCTGTGCCGCATGGGTGCGCACACCGTGGGGGTTCTCGTGAGCACACAAATGCGCATTGTGCTGATTGAATACGCCATCCCGAATGAAACTGGCCTCCTCAGTAAACAAAACATAAGCTGGGAAATTCACATCTTGGGCACTTTCTTGGAGATACCACTGCGCAAAATGCACACGTGCAGGATGATCTGTGGGGAGAAGTAACTGAACCCTTTCGAGATGAAAGGGGTGTAAGGATTCGCCGTGCAAAACACGCTGTACACTGCAACGAGACACTCCTAAGGCAAGGGCAACGGCATGTGTGCTGGTACTAGGATTAGTCACCACGGCATCCAACACACTTTCTTCCATGGCGGGAGTACGCGTCAATCGTGGCCTGCCGTCACTTCTGCTACCTCTTAATGACCCATAATCGCACAAATTTTGATGCGCACGCGCAAACAAACGGTGGCCCGGTACATGTCTGTGTGGGAAGCGTTCTTGATACATTCGTTGAGCGGCTCGTCCGTTGCCCTCAGCTATTCCATACACTAAGTGCATGTCTGCCAGCTCCTTGTTCGAATACCTTTGCATGCTCTTTGTCAGCCGATTACCGCTCGAATGAGGAAATCCGAAATTTCTCATCTAGCGCACTGATGAACATCACCGCCTATTGACTTACAGTGACTTAATTGTTTGAGAATAACTATGTGTTAGTTATTCTCAAACAATTAAGTTTACTTACCCGTAGGAGACTTTGTGCATTGCCATTGCAGCTACCAATACCCCTTCTCGAAGATCAGGGTCAGTACCAGCTTTGGCATTGATATCACCTAGAACCAGGGTAATATCTCCTTTCTTGACAGAATTCAAAATATCCTGAAGTTGGTCGTAAAAACCTATCCTTCTCACCCTCATTGGCATCCTCAGTGGGGGCATAACAGCAGATCACATTCATGTCTTTAAAACTTGTATGATGTTTTGCTCTAAGAAACCTTTCATTAATACACTCATATCCTAGAAGAAACTGATAAGAAGCAGACCTACGCCTTGGTGATTTGATTTGAATTTTAAGAATCTGACCTTTATCTGTCCATCTGGTCTCTTGCAAGCCAAGAATATCTAAATTATAATGGTGGAATTCTTGTGTGAGGACATCAAGAAAAAAAGCTCTTTGCAGAGTCCTCACATTCCAACTACCTATGGAGAGAAAATGGTTAGTGGGATGTTTAAAGAAACTATGTTTATTGAGAGAGGGAATGCCGGCAATATCAAACAGCCCCCTAATCGCAGACATGGGGCAAAGACCCGTTCCCTCACCACTAAAGGCTGAAGCCATCTACACTGGAAGACGTCCTCCAATGTAGAATTTGACGATGCCAATAGAAGCAAAGAGTTCAGGTGCCTGCGATGACCTCTGCTCAGGATTATCCACCAGCTGATTAGACATATCCTGTGAATCCATTCGCTTGGGGCTGTCAACTCACAAACAAACAGAAAACACGGTGGAAGATTTTCCCTCCACAGGAGCCCACCAGTGTAGCAAATTCTGGATCCATAATCAAGCTCAGAGCCATTATTGCGCTCAGGTTGGCATGTATGGTCAGAACCAGGATTCTGTGTGGTTGACCACTCCTAGCGGGGTAGGAAAATAAGGAAAAAAAAAAGTGACCATAGCAGACCAGATCAGTAGGCCACACTTCTCTGGCAGCCCTCCCCTTCCGTTCCCTTCCGCAAGAGAGTAGCTCTTTTGAAAGGTATTAACGGTCTGCCGCTACGAGAAAGCGAGGTAGGACATTAGGTGCTAGGCGTGGTCGGTTCTATTTCATCATCCCAGCTATATGAAATCATTTCGCCGTCCTAACTCAATTAGGTCTAGAGGTACACATTTTGAACAAAGTTAGTTTAAAGAAATTTGACCCTTTGTTTCATTATTTGGTCGTTATTTCTGAAAATCCATTTCTCGTAAAAATCTAAAATTTGATGCACATAGCTTTGCGATAAGTGGAAGAATTTCATTACAATAAAAATGGTTGGGTTAAAAATTGTCATTTTTATCTCGTTTCAAAAGAAGGAAAATAATATTTTCCCTTTGTCGTCTATTTATAGACATTCAACCTTTTTTCGTTTCTAGAGATAAACTAGAAATTTTTGTAGAGTTTGAAAGGTTTGATGAAATATAATAATAATAATTTTTTTATTTTATTCCGCCAGTCAATACAATATACATTTACATAGTATAATTATCTAATAACAATTAATATATACATGAGAAAAATTGAGAAGTGAAATAGCTGAGAAATATCAATTGCATCAGAAAAGGTAAATAACAACCATACTAAATATTAGTGTTTAATAGGAAAGGCGAAACAAAAAAGGAGAGCATAGTAAGCTGACGCTTATTTTTAGTTAATGCTCCCTATTTCCTTCAAAGTTCAATTATGACAACAGTAAAGTATACAGTAATTCAAATAGTACAATAATTCAATAGTATAAAAGGTCAAATGGTTATGAGACATATTATACTGATACATAGAAGGTTTCATTGCTTTGTAAGAAGAAACGTTCTACATTTGATTTTAAAGATTTTGCATTTTTAACATCATCAGGAAATTCAGACCAAATTTTTACTGCATTGTATTTGATAGATCTCTGTTCAATTGACAATCGACACATGGGCATACTCGAATTCTGTCTATGACGTGTTTCATAATTATGAAAATTCGAAAGACTCTGAAAACAGTCTTTAAATCTATCCAATTTAATCAATCTCATTGTAATCGAATACACAAAGTTTCCTGATATCAGTTTGTAATTATTATAGACATTAAGAATTTTAATCTCAGAAAATAAATGTGCCACGGGATCATAATATCTTTTAAGAACAATATATCTAACAATTCTTTTCTGAAGACGATATATAGCATTCAGATTATAGTCAAAAGTATTACCCCAGACTAAGATTCCATATGTTATATAAGAATAAATGAAAGAGTAGTATAAATTTGTCAAAATTTGTTTGTTAACCAGATGACGTATTTTACCAATCATACCAATATTCCTTGACAGAGTGATTCTCAGCTGCTTTACGTGAAATGACCAGTTCAGATTTTCATCGATCCATATTCCTAAGAATTTATATTCAGTGCATCTCTCTAGCTTAATTTCATTAATCTTCACATCGAAACATTTCTCATCGATATTTTTGTTTTCATTTTTATAAATCATGTATTTGGATTTCTTGACATTTATTAATAAATTGTTATGTCTGCACCATTCAGATATAATATTTAGAGAGTAGTTAACACTGCTAATCAGGCTTGCAGAATCTTGGTTGAAATCGACAATGCTTGTATCATCAGCATATAATAACATCTTTGAATTAATGGTTAACTTTGCTAAGTCGTTAATGTAAAGTAGGAAAAGGATCGGACCAAGAATCGAACCTTGAGGCACACCTCTGTAAATAAAATGTTCATCTGATATACTACCATTTACTTCTACAAGAGCTTTCCTCTGAAATAAGTAGCTTCTTAACCAGTTATTTATTTTACCTCTCAGGCCATAAAATTCAATTTTCTTTAACAAAATTTCGTGGTTAATACTGTCAAATGCTTTCGTAAAATCAAGATATACAGGCAATCCAATGTGACCTGCATCCAAATGATTGACAATATGCTCATATAAATCTGCAATGGCTGTCTGAGTAGATTTTTTATTTTGAAAACCATATTTTTGTTGTGTGATAATTTTCATATTATCTAGGAATTTAGTAATACGTGTACAAATTAGCTTTTCAAAGATTTTCGAAAAGATTGGCAAAATTGAAATAGGTCTGTAGTTTTCTATGTTTTCTTTATCACCTGATTTATGTATGGGAAGAATTCTGGCAATTTTCAGTTTATCCGGGAATACTTCGTTTATTATTGATAAATTAAATATATAGCACAAAGGTTCTTTTATTGTATGTATAATCTTTTTAATTACATTAATATTTATGTCATTTATACCTGGTGACTTATCATCTCCTAGATCATTCACTATGTTACTGATCTCTTGAGTAACAATTGGCATGACATAAAATGTCTGGTCTACGCACTCAATTTGATATTTATATTTGCCATGAAATTTTTCAGTTTGGTTCAGTATCAATTCGTTAACGGTATCATGAAAATAGCTATTGAAGGCATTGGACTTCGCATAGTCATCAGCAATAATTGCATCATCAGAAGAAATGTCTCCTACTATTGACTTACATTTATTTCTACCCAAAACGTCGTTGAGATATTTCCATTTCTGTTTAGAATTTTTGCTAGAATCAAATCTACTGTTATAATAGGCGTTCTTTGTTTGTCTGATTTGGGCAGTAACGAAATTACGAAATTCTTTATATGCAGAACTGTCATCCTCTAAATGGGTTTCTTTTGCTTTTTTGTATAAATTATCTCTTTAGTTATTAATTTTTTCAGATCTTTCGTCATCCAAGGAGCATATTTATTTGGCCTTTGGAACTTCTTAATACCCATGGGCAAATATTTATTATAGTGATTTATAAAAATATTTATGAAATAATTATATGCTTCATTTACATCGCTGATTAAGTAAAGGAATTGCCAATCAATACGATTTAATTTATATTGCAATTGCACAATATTATTTTCATTGATTTCTCTATATCTATAACTGCTAGGTAGCATTTGAAAATTTGTCCTTTGGACCAGAAAAAATGTGGGGAAATGATCTGTAATTTTTGACATCAGAACTCCATTTTGGCAATCTACATTCGAAATTCCATAATCAATTAGTGTAGAACTTTGATTTCCAACTCTAGTTGGTAATCCACTGTTTAAAACAAAACAATCATATGAATTTACTAGGTCTATTAAATTTAATACATTTTTATCTTGGTTCATAATATCAAGGTTATAGTCACCCATTAATATAAAGATCGATTTTAGTTTAAGTAATGAGTTTAAAACAAATTCTAGATGTGACAGAAATAATTGTACATTACCCTGAGGTGGTCGATAAATACTGCCCACAGTCAGATTTCCTGATTTAGCAAGCAAAATCTCGTAATCATCAGTAATAACTGACAAATTGTTTCATATTTTGAAAGAAAAGCTTTCTCTGAAATAAAGTGCTACTCCTCCACCTTTGCGAGCCTCTCTTCCCAAATCTACACCAGTATAACCATTGATATGTGGAATATTGTTATTTTGCCATGTTTCCACAAATACAAGAGAATCAAATAGAAAACTACTACTTTCTAAAGTTACCAAGATCTCATCAAGGTTTTTATACAGACTTCTACAGTTGAGTGAGAAAATAGAAAAAGTTGATTTATTAAAGCAATTACCATAAATCAGACTGAGATTTTCAGACTGAATAATATAATATATAATATAATATAACTATAAGTCGCACTTTTCAATTCTCTGAAAAGTTTCGTTTGCGCCCACTAATGGTGGAAAAATCTAAAAATTTTAAATTGATAAACGAAGATTTATAACAATTAAATACATCTGAAAAAAATTATCGCTGACGCGGCGTGAATCGAACCCGCAACTCTCTAAATACATGTCAGAGCGCTCTATCTCTGGCATGTATCTAGAGAGTTGCGCGTTCTATTCCGCCACGTCAGAGATCAATTTTCTGTCGTTTGTTTCGATTTGTCGTCTGTCTGTCCATCTGTAAACGTTGAACGTTTTTGTTTACAGGGTTGGGTTGTTGGGTTGTTTTACCTCTGAGCGGCACTTTTTTGCACACCATGGGCTAAATGGCCAGTCACATGGACCACGAAGGCTCAGAGAAGGTAGGGGGAGGGGACCCACTGGAACAGCTGTTGGGAGACAGATGGTAGCCTCCCGTCAAGGCCATCCAGCGTGTTCTTTAACGTGCACAGGGTATGGCTCTCCCGCACACGGGGCCACGGCTTAACGTCCCATCCGACGGACGGCGGCCTTTCCAAACCCATCGGTGTCCCCTACTGACCGTGGGCAGGGCGGGAAATTTTGCGGAGATAAATCTCAACGCTAACCCAGCTGGGACTCGAACCTGGGAACTACAGATTGCGAGCCTGGAGCGCTACCGACTGAGCCACCCCGCCCCTTTTGTTTACAGAGATATATTAAAAACTCTTTTTGTGTTGGATAGGTATTAATGAAATATTACGATATGCACTTTTCGAATCACTATATAGCTATAATTACGCCCTCTAGCGGTGGAAGTAATTAAAAATTCCAAAATTTCAAACGGATATTGCAAGCGATGTATTTATGCTAGAAATTTGAAATTTTGGTGGTGGAATGTGAAGGTCACGAAGCTTCCATTGCCAACAATTAGTTGACCCCTTAGACCCAGACGGGGTGGGAAAACACACCTTTTTAGCTTTAGCAGATAATTGCTTGTTTTTAGAGATAAATGAAAATTTCTTTTTGGGTTAGATAGGAATTGACAAAATATTATGATTCACACTTTTTAAATCTTCCGAAAACTATAATTGCACCCTCTAATGGTGGAAAATTTTGAAAATTCTAAAATTTGAAACAAATATTGAAAACGACGGATTTAAGCTGGATATTTTACATTTGATCGAAATATGAAATTTTGGTGGTGGAATATGAACGTCATGAAGTTTCATTTGGAAACAGAACGATAATTAGAAAACTCTTTTTTTAGTTTGATTGGTACTAATGAAATATTATAATTTGCATTTTTCAAATAGTAGTTTTAAAATACATATATCTACAGAATACTGAAATGATGAAACAGGCAGATATATTATCCAGTTTTACAAACAAAATGTATAGAATACAATACAACAAAATGTATTGAAAATTTTTAGGTAGTTTTTAAAATTGAGGTAGTTATTGAGGTAGCATTTGAGGTAGTTTTTAAGAGATATTCCACTGATGCAATAGTTTACCCACTTTCCTGAGAGAGGTGTGGGAAATGCAACTGTTTAGAATTAGGTATTAAAAAACGAGTACTTTTATCGTTGTATAATTGCTAATGAAATACTATTTGCATTTTTCTCATCATCCGCTAGCTCAAATTAAAAATTTCAAGGACTGAAACAGCAGGCAAATTAAAAACTTCTTTCTCTATGAAAACGAGAATCTCATTTGCGCCAGAGGCGATATGCGTCCTTCTAGTTTTCAGATATTTTTAATAATTGTTGAAATTTATTTTTACAAGTAATCTGTGTATGTATTATGGACTATTGATAACGAGGCATTTTTGGTAGAAATTTAACATTTTGGTGGTGTAATGCAACAATTCTAAAGTTTTCATTGGCCGCAATGTGTTGACCCATCACCACCAAGGGCAATGGGAAAACACAACTTTTTTATTTTAAGAGGTAATTGTTTGTTTTTCTAGATAAATTAATAATTCCTTTTAGGTTCGATAGGTAGTTGATGGAAGTATATGATTCGCACTTTTCAAATCTCCTAACAGCTACAATTACGCCCTCTAACTGTGAAAAATTTGAAAATTTAAAATTTTTGAATGAATATTAAAAACGACGTATTTATGTAAGAAATTTTTGCTTTTGGTGGTAAAAGGTTAAGGTTATGAAGTTTGCATTGACAATAACAATTTAGCCCCTAACCCCCAGGATGGGTGGAAAAACACAACTATTTTATCTTAAGAGATAAGCGAAAAATTGTTTTTCAGTTAGATAGCATTACGAAATATAATTCGCATTTTTCAAATCCTTAGGTAATTTTAATTTACTTTGTTAGAGGACGCTAAATATGGAAAGAGCGAGACTTTAACGACGATTGCAAGTGACCTGTTAATGGTATAAATTTGAAATTTCATGGTATTCCACTGAGAGCAACAATATGCCCCCTCTTCTCACAGGGACGTAAGAAAATCTATTTTTGCTATTTCAGGAAAGAATTGGGAAATACCTTTTATGTTATTTAAGGAGGGACGTGCCTAGAGGGATGGGGGTGTTCCGGGGGCCAGCACTCCCCCCAACCCCGCCGCAACCCCGAATATCCTGTCGTCTTATACCAAATCTCAAACTTTTCTATCTGCTTTAAATCCAAAACAGTTGTCTTTGTATAATTTGATTTCAGACCCATATTTTATGCCCGACACTGAAAATAGATTGAAAAAAAAAAACACTGTGAAAACTCATTTCATATACATTTGCATTTTAACCTTCCCTGTCCGGTGGAATATTTTAGTAATTGGGAAACCCTACTAAAGTGTTATTCTCAGCCATCAAGAAACTGAATTCTTCGATCTCCCAAAACAAAATTCTCGGACTCTCCCCTAAACTAAATTCTGCGTACCTTCCTGTGTATGTATACTTATATATAAGTAGTAATAAAATATTACAATTTGCGGTTTTTCCCTTCTCTCTTAGTTGCAATTAAAGCTTTTAAAGAGTGCAATAGTCCATAAATGAAAAACTTCATCCTCTTTGTAAAGGAGATTCACATATTCGCCAGAGGAGATATGAGCTCTTCTAGTTTGCGATGATATGACATGGAATCACGAAAACTGCTTAGTCTGCGGGGAAAGCAGTAATTGTTTCCTGGACTTCTTTTTTCTTTGGTTGATTTGGAATGCTCATGTGGATATACGTTTTGAAAGCAAAGAAAGCAGATTGATGATTCTGCAATTATCATCGATCGTTTTATTTTAGGAAGAGAAAAAATTTTATCTCTTTTTGAATCCTAAAGAATGGTCAACCGCATAAAAAGAATCAGCATCAGTTGTCAAAATTTCGATAATAATTTCACCTGATAAAGTTCACTTGTTTATCTTGAATTTAAGAATCGCCATTTAGATTGTAATTGAAACGTATCGTGGCGCACACGGAGTGGAAACCTGAAATCCTTTATTCGTCAATGAAAATTAGGAAGGATGGAAATTGATTCCGATCCTCGCTAAACGTTTGAACCCACTTTTGTTCTGATGAAATTGTCATCCATTTCATACTTGTTGATTATTGGCAGCTTCCCATGATAGCCTCAATTAGAAAGATGATTTTTATGAATTCATTGTCTAACTTTAAGGATGGAAGAACAAAAAAGACAATTTGCGAAGTCGATCTGTTGCCATCTTTCTCTGTTAAATACCTAGTATATGGAGAAGTTTTCATCTTACTCCAGCTGAATAGAATTAAATACTTCCTCGTCTTTCGTCATCCATTTTCTCCTCATTCATCTGTCTTTTGAGCACGGAAGATCTTTCTCCTTTCTTCCTTTACCTCAAATAACACTTTATTCCTCTTCCCAATTCCGAACGCATATTTATCATCTTTACTCTACAATGTACAGCTGCTTTCGATATTTTCTCTCAAGCAAACGAGGCTGCGTATTCTTTGCTCCCCTTTCGGTCTCCAAGGAATAAAAAGCCATTAATGCTTTATTCGTTTTCTGCGCAATATCTGGTGGCGGTCTTATTTTGTTTGTTTGCTTCCCAGGGAACAAAAGGTTCGATTTTGTGTTCTCTGACCGATGCAAGGAAAAGATTTTTCGCTTTACAAAGAAGCAACAAAAGAGGAGAAGATTAGTAAGTGTTATTACAGATTATTTCGAACCAGAGGTACATAAAGGGGAAGGAAAGGTTTTTCACATCCGATCCCATTCTTCTGATTGAAAACGGGTTTTAATTAGTATACTTTTAAGAAGAAGTTTGCTTTTCCCTCGGCTGACCTATTTTTCATCTCAGGATTGAAGATGTTCAAAATGTCAGTCTAACGTTTTTCTTTACCACAAAATATCTAAAAGAGTTTTCTTGTTAATGGATTTCACGCAATTTATTTGCACTTCTTTTGCTAAACGTTCGATTAAATACGCCGATGCAAACGAAACGGAGTTGCCAGATGTAAAATTAGAAGAACGTTTTCCATTACTCTCATCAATCCGATGATAAGTCGTGTCGCTGCATACCAAGTGCTGTGTGATGTGCATGGAAAGATTACGCGGTATGGGTTTGATGGAAGACTTCCATCTGACATGTGGACTCTTTTTTACTAACTCTGGTCTGAATCTTTGGGTTTTGTAACTTAAAATTGAAGAGGCAAAAATGAGTAATGAATAATCTTTGACTAACTAATTCGTTTATTTACTTCGCAATCTGCTGAAGATAGGAAAGGCTTGATACGATGATATTAATGCTTGCCTAATGAAATATGGCTTTCGAAAATTAGAAAAAACATTCAATATTTTGAATGAAATCTGAATTTAGATTGGAAGTGGTTTTGGTTTACTGAATATCATGTTAAATAATCAAGTCAAAAATTCCTCAGTTCAAAAGCAAGTTCAGTGAAAGGAGAAGTTTAAATTCAAATTCAAATTTATTAAAACATAGAGAAATACACGAGGACAATAAACACACAATGCACAACACTTTGTCAAATACAATATCAATACAACACTTTACAAAGAACAGAGAAACAATAAAAGCACAAAACCAAGCAAAACTATCAATGGTATATATGAACAACAGAGGAGCTTTCGAGCTCTTCCAGGTTATAAAAATTTAATTAATTTTTGTTAAAGAAAATAAAGTAAATAAAAGATATAAAAAAAATACTAACTATCACGAGTGGCGTGGGTATGCAGCTGCACCAAATATCAATTCCTATATAAATGCTATCAAAATATTATTTAATTACAGTAAACATACATTCAATAATGTCTAACTTTGACAAATATGCATGTAAACCTTTCTTAAAAGTTGTAAAACATTTTTCGTTTCTTATTGTATAATTCAGTGAATTAAAAAATTTAGGCACAATAAAATAAAAATTTTTATGGAAAATATCCTTTTTCGTTTTTTTCCATATAAAATTGTAAACCCAAAATTCTGGAGTTAAAATTAGGATTTCTAATCGGAATTAAATCTTTATTTTTATACAAAAAGATAGTTGAAAAATATATATATATATATAATTTCCTTAATGGCAATATGTTGTGTTTGTTGTATAATATTTTGTTCCCAGCAAAATAGTTATAATTAAGATACGAACTATTTTACTTTGTACGTAAATTAGAGGCAATAAATTTGATTTATATTCTCCTCCCCAACAACAAATCCCATAAATTAAGGTAAACTGAACCCATGCAAAATAAATATCCGTAATGTTTTAAGTAGTAAATATTATATAATATTCTGTTCAGTTTTGAAGAAAGTAAGTAAATATATTTTTTCCATTTTAAATTAGATTCTATTATAATCCTAGACAATTGTATCTATCAGTCACTTCAATATTATCAGAGTTACAGCAGTCTGTACTTAAACAGTTCAATTCGTGAAGTTTGATGTTATATCTAAATATGTGTAATAAAGTTAATGCAAAGTATATGAACTTAGTTTTTCTTCATTTAATTCTAGTTCATTATTAGTAAGCCATTTTTAATAATTATTAAACTACTATTAATATTTCCAAGTAATGCTTCATTATCTTCTGCTTCAAAAACTATGGATGTATCATCCGCCAAAGAAATAATTTGTCCGGCAAATTTTAATTTACAGAAATCATTGATATATATATATAAGAAAAAGTAAAGGACCCAACACAGAACCCTGTGGGACTCCACTTACAGTCAATAATGTTTTACTTTTAAAATTGTTAATAATCACAATTTGCTTTCTATTCTCAATGAAACTTTTAAACCAATCATATACTACCCACAAAAACCATAAAATTTCAGCTTATATACAAGTATTTTATGATTAATAGAATCAAATGCTTTTCTGATGTCTGAAAAACCCCAATGATCTTTTTATTATTATTAATGCCCTTATAAATCAATTCATAAGATTTTATTAGTGCGTGAGACGTACTGCAATTTTCACGGAAACCAAACATTTTTTTGCAAAAAACTCAATGCTATCAAAACAACTAACCAATCTTAACTCTTTTTTCAGAGTTTAGAGAAAATTGGTAATATTGCAATAGGTCGATAATTATTGCAATCATCTCTATTTCCCCCATTATAGATTGGTTTAATTAGAGAAAATTTCAAATCGTCCACAAAGGTTCCTGTTTCCATTGATAAATTAATAATATAAACTAATAAATCTAATTTATGTTTTTAAGGTTGCATTTAAGGTATCGTATCCTACAGCGTTATTTGTATCTAAATTTGAAAATAAATTCAAGACTTCTCCTGCATCTGTTTTCATAAAATACATAGAACTCAAGACTGGTTGTTGATCAGGTAAACTAAAATTTGATTCCGATTGCCGAGATACAGATAAACTTCGCTTACCATTAATATTTGTAAAACATTTATTAATTTCGTTCACTACAAAATTAGTTTCTTTGTTATTTGGAAAAATATTATGAGCTGTTGATGTACCTGTTATGTCATTTATTAATTTCCACTGTCATCGTCAATCATTGTTACAGTTAGTAAATAAATTCCTATAATATAAATTCTTTGCATTTTTTTAATAGTTATTTTAAAGTTTTTATTGTAATCTTATATTCATTCATATAAGCAATAACTGAAGGATACTTTTTTGCTTTTTAATATAACTTTTCATTTTTATTAATACTGTTTAAAATTTCATATGTAATCCATTTTTCATTAATACTTTTAACTTTATTTTTATCTCTCACACCATCAATATTATAAGTACAATCCTGCATCGCTTTATAAACCATATTAATAAATCCTTGATAAACCAAATTAACGTTTTTGCATACAAAGATATAGTTATACAATTTATAGTCCTTTATTTTATATTCCAGTTTCAGATAATTCATCCTAGTGATGCCATGCAAGTTTTTATTGTTTGTATTTATTTTGTTTATTTTTTGTGATTAAAGTAGCTGTTGTTGATGTAACCCTAGTCATTTCGTTTATATATGAAATAAACCCATATGAGGCCATTATACTTAAATATTTGTAAACTTCATTATTTTTACTATTCAGATCCAAATTCATATCACCAATTACATGTACATTTTTATATTTTACCTTTTCTAAATGACATTCCAATTCATCAAAAAAAAGCTTTTATATTGTATTTAGGAGATCTGTAAATGGAAATGATGCATAAATCATTTAATTTATCATACACCTCTAAAATCTCAGCAGTATTAAATTTTCGACTAAGTTTATTTTCGTCCATTGATAAATTATTTTTAAAGTAAATTATGGTTCCTCCTGATTTATTATATTATCTCCCATTAATGAAACAGTTATATCCAAAAATATTAAAATTATCTACTTCATAGTCATTAATCCATGTTTCACTCAAAACAAGGACATCAATAATATAATTTATATTATGTAGTAACATAAGAATTTCATCAAATTTTTTACTCATACTCCTTATATTAACAAGAAATAGATTCAAATTATTACTTAATTCATCATTATTGTCTATAAAGTTATCTGAGTAAAAACCTTTTTATCCTTGATAATCTATAACCTTTTCACATTCTTGTTCTTGAGAAATGTTAAGGGATAAATGGAGAGCTTCTCATTAGGCACATTCAGATGACTTACCACCTCACTCCTTGTTTATCATATAGGATACACATTTTCATCTACCTTTTACATATATACACATACATTCAAAATCCTCATGCAGCCATGGGCTATGAAGGTCCAACTACACTGCAGTTTCCTTCTCCAAACACATCTGTTCTGAACTACAGCTGCTGCATTCTAGCAAGGTCCTGTTTGACATTGTCTGCCCACCGCATCCTAAGTCCCTCTCTTTCTGAAGCGTTTAGGCATGTTGTGCATAACCCTATTGGCCTATTTAAAGTTGTGTATACGGGGAACATGACCAAACTAACTGCTCAAAGGAGGTGGTCTACTCCTGTTCCTAACCTCATCATTACTTACCTACTAAGTGAAATCACCCATTACCCAAGATACTGTGTAAACATCTAGAATCAAAGGGATCAAGTTTCCTGTTATCTTGCATACAAATCCACGTCTCACTATTAAAACTAAACCTAGAAAGAACCAAACTTTATACAGCCTAATTTTAGTCTTTAAGTGTATAAGCATTTTTATCCACACTCTCCAAAGACTGTTAAAGATCTCAGAAGCAATCCCTGTTCTTCTGTTTATATCATGTCGCACATCACCAGTATCTGTTAAACTGCTGCCAAGCTAATTAAATTGAGACACTCGCTCAATAGTGCAACCATTCAAAGCAACTGAAGCACTAGCTGACTGACCAATTTTCATCGCTTTAGTATTATCTCTGTTTATCACCAAACTAACTATATTACCAGTCTCATCAACAGCCCTAATGGAAAAACATTTTCTCATCAACATCATTGGCCAAATCACCTGCATAATCGAAATAAGAAAATTTGAAATCTCTAAACCATTTAAGCCAAAATCATCTCCTTGCAAAGAATTACACATAACATAATCAATAAACAAACTGAAAAGAAAAAGACACAAAATGCAATTTTGTCTAACACCAGAAGCGATGCTAAACCAATTGCCACATGACTTAGTGTTATTATAGAGCACTTTCATTATGCTAACTTTTGAGGTATTCTGTATGATTTAACGATCAACCATAAATTATACGATGAACAGAGTCAAAAGTCTTTTTGAAACTAACAGCTAGTATCCACAGGTTTCTGAAACTCCAAACATTTCTCAAGAATGTGCCTAAGTGAAATTATTTGATCTACACATCTCCTACCACTTCTGAATATACACCATGTTATTCATGCAGTTATCCATCAACCAAATTCTTAATTCTATTAAGCACAGCAATGCAAAGAACTTTAGCTCGACCAGAAAGTAAGCTGATACCCTTATAGTTATCACAGGAACTAAGATCACTTTTTTTAAGATTCGTATAACAGGAGCACTGGTGAAATCCTTACGAACAATCCTTTCATAAAAGTTATTCAAATTTTCCATGAGCCATGTGATAACAGAAACATTCTAAGTTCTAAACATTTCAGTAGTAATTTCATCTACTGCTAGGGATTTATGCAGATTTAATTTAGAGATAGCCAAAGTAACTTCAGAATGTGATATTGGGCCAAAATTAAAGTCAGCAATGCATCTGTCCTCATTACAAACAATGAGAGTAGAACTAGCTGCATTGTAGGGGCGGGGGTGGCTCAGTCGGTAGCGCGCCAGGCTCGTAATCTGCATTCCCAGGTTTCGAGTCCCAGCTGGGTCAGCGTTGAGATTTATCTTCGCAAAATTCCCCGCCCTGCCCACGGTCACTAGGGGACACCGATGGGCTTAGAAAGGCCGCCGTCCGTCGGATGGGACGTTAAGCCGTGGTCCCGTGTGCGGGACCCTGTGCACATTAAAGAACACGCTGGATGGCCTTGACGGGAGGCTACCATCTGTCTCCCAACAGCTGTTCCAGTGGGTCCCCTCCCCCAACCTTTTCTGAGCCTTCGGGGTCCATGTGACCTGGCCATTTAGCCCATGGTGTACAAAAAAGTGCCGCTCAGAGGTAAAACAACCCAACCCAACTAGCTGCATTGCTTAGAAATTATTGTGTATTACTGAAATGCTTGGCCCACCTGGTCACGACCGAACCCTGACAGTAAACAGCCTTACCATTTTTATTCCTCAATCCCTGTGTATCTATCTGTTTTTCCCCACACAAAACGTTAATTATCTGGTACAACTCCCTGCTGTTTTGCTCTTTAGCTGGTTTCTGTGTTTTGCCAGCCAAGTTATCCAGCCAAAGTTAATCCAGTCAAAGAGCAAATGATTATTAGGATTTTTAAAGAAACTAGGTTTAATGAGAGAGATGGGGCCAACAATATCGAACATCCCGCAAATCACAGATATGGGGTATAGACCCTTTCCCCTATTCCGAAGGGGCGGGGGTGGCTCTGTCGGTAGCGCGCCAGGCTCGTAATCTGTAGTGCCTAGGTTCGAGTCCCAGCTGGGTCAGCGTTGAGATTTATCTCCGCAAAATTCCCCGCCCTGCCCACGGTCAGTAGGGGACACCGATGGGCTTGGAAAGGCCGCCGTCCGTCGTATGCGACGTTAAGCCGTGGCCCCGTGTGCGGGAGAGCCATACCCTGTGCACGTTAAAGAACACGCTGGATGGCCTTGACGGGAGGCTACCATCTGTCTCCCAACAGCTGTTCCAGTGGGTCCCCTCCCCCAACCTTCTCTGAGCCTTCGGGGTCCATGGACCTGGCCATTTAGCCAATGGTGTGCAAAAAAGTGCCGCTCAGAGGTAAAACAACCCAACCCAACCCTATTCCGAAAGACTGAAGTCACACATGTTTATAGGAACTGGAGGCACCACCTTTTCAAGTAGACCCTCTCAACAACAATATCTTATATACATATATCCTTGTACTTATGCATACTTATATACATATATCCTTGTATGACCCAGAAGCTGGCCAGCCTAAGGCACATTACCCCAGGGTAGGATTTTTTTGAAACCTAAGGTACACTCCTATCTGGATTATCCACCAGCCGATATAAGGCATCCTGTGCCTCTGTTCTCCCCCCCTCAGGCGGGGGTGGCTCAGTCGGTAGCGTGCCAGGCTCGTAATCTGTAGTTCCCAGGTTCGAGTCCCAGCTAAGTCAGCGTTGAGATTTATCTCCGCAAAAAATTCCCCCGCCCTGCCCACGGTCAGTAGGGGACACCGATGGGCTTGCAAAGTCCGCCGTCCGTCGGATGGGACGTTAAGCCGTGGCCCCGTGTGCGGGAGAGCCATACCCTGTGCACGTTAAAGAACACGCTGGCTGGCCTTGACGGGAGGCTACCATCTGTCTCCCAACAGCTGTTCCAGTGGGTCCCCTCCCCCAACCTTCTCTGAGCCTTCGGGGTCCATGTGACCTGGCCATTTTGCCCATGGTGTGCAAAAAAGTGCCGCTCAGAGGTAAAACAACCCCCCCCCCCCGAGAGGGAACCACCTTGTCGTGGTGGGGGGCGCTTGAGGTCCCGTGTGAAGTTGAGGACTCCGCTGACTGGTATTGGGGCGTACCTTGGTCAGACGGGGCCCCGATGGAATGGCTGGATCTCGGTGAAGTTGAGGGCTCCACTGACTGGTGTTTGGGGAGGTACCTTGTTCTGACAGGGCCCCGATGGAATGGCTGGGTCTCGGTGAAGTTGTGGGCTCCACTGATTGGTATTTGGGGAGGTACCTTGGTCGGACGGGGCCCCGATGGAGGGGCCTGGTAAGGCCGGACTAAGAGTTCATACCACGGGAGCCAAGGCAACTTGGGTTGTATATCCTTGTTTGTGGCTAACTGGGGCACAGATTAAATTTAGGTTTTGACCGATGGATGAACTTGGACTACCTATGGCGTGGGGCGAGCTGCATCTATATGGTGTTGTCTTGCCCTCGACGTAGGAAGTGGAGATTTGGCATTATCCCTATAGATGTAGTGCAGTCCATGTATTGCGGAGCATCTGGATTTTGTCATCATTTATAATTTCATGTGCCTCTGTTCACTGAGGGCTGGCAACTCATAAGCAAACAGCAAACACAGCACCAGATTTTTTTCTTAGCAAAGGCCCACCAGTGCAGCAAGTCCAGGATTCATAATCAAACTTAAAGTCATAAGCCAGTCCAGTCTAGTGAGTATTTTTCTCTTAGCAAAGCTGATCTAGCTTTTCTCTTAGAAGTACTGATCCTAGGTCAGTACCGGAACCCTGTGAAGCTGATCATTCCTCAGCGGGGCAGAAAAGAAAAGAAAAAGATGGCCTGAGATTAGCAAATTAGTACTTCAAACTGGTCTGTCAGCCCTCCCATTAAAAGAGATATTCTCTTTTGGAAAAAAGAGAATATCTCTTTTAAAAGGTACTAACGGCGTACACCACGAAAAGGCGGGGTCGGATATTTGGTGCTATGCCCGAACGGTCCTGTGCCCAATCACTGGCGATTGGTACAAAGTTCTCCTTCTAGTATGCCCACCAACCATTTACAGATCCTATCATTTACAAACATTAGCAGCTTTAATATGTTTGAAAACGATGCTTAGCAGTGAAAGACGCTTACGTTCAAGAAAGGGTAATTGATATTTCGAATATGTTGTTCTGCTGATATTGTACTCAGATAATCATATTAGTGTGTTAAAATTAGCTTGAAAAATAAACCTAATCTCAATTATTTTTTAATGTATGCAAATAGGAAACATGGGTCTCAATGCCGACAATAATCTATAAATCTTCTACATGTTTATAAACAAACAAATAGGTATGAGTTATTTAGTAAAGTAAAATTGGTTTCATGATACATGTTTTGAGTTGAGGTTACAGAATTTTTGCGAATGAAATTATTTCAAAGTAATTGGACTCCAACGAGGAAATGAAGGCAGACAGTTTATCTATAGGAGGTTGCTTATTTGTCGTGAAAAATAAATATTTTATTTGCAGCGTTTTTTTTACATTTTTTTATAAATACATTTATTTATTTATATGAACTTAATATTATATGCACTACAGGAAAACAAAATTGAAACACCTGGAAGGGTTAATGTCATTTTATTGAAACGCAGGGAGCTGTTAACATAAATTGAGATGTGCGATTGATAATATTATCTAAAAAATATGGAAAATTACCACTTTACCTATTCGGTAAACTGTAATAATTAGTATGATGTTGAACTGCCCTGCACAGCAATGAATTCACGAACACGGCGGGGAAGGCTATCGTACAGCTCTTTAATATCCTCTTGAGGGATAGAATGTCAAATAGCGCGAAGGTGCTGTTCCATTTCAGCGACAGTGGTTGGCCCACCACTTAGGTGTATTTGGAGCTGCCGGCCCATCATATCCCAGACGTATTCAATAGGTGAAAGGTCCGGCGAACGGTAGTACCTGAACGTTTTGCTCGTGTAAATACTGCTGTGTGGGGATGGGCGTTATCTTGCTGGTATAAGGTTCCGTCCTGTTGAAAAATGGGACAGCCACCATGGCTGCAAAATGTTGGTAGCATATCGTTGGGCACTTAGAGATCCCCTTATGATGACCAGTTCTGACCGAGATGTCCGACTAATGGCACCCCACACCAAAACAACGGGTGCTGGAGCTGTGTGACAATGTAGCACGCACTGGGTGGCGTTCCTTTCCCCTGGATGACGGCGAACACGTTGTCTACCGTCGTACTGACCAAGATGAAAATGAGATTCTTCACCAAACACCACGGCACTCCACTCTTGCTCGTTCCAGTTCTGTCTGAGGTGACACCACTGAAGACGTGCTTGCATGTGGGCAGATGTGAGGAGCAAACGCAGTGCCAGACAATGGGCTCGCAATGAAAACTGTAAACACCTGCTGTTTACCGTCCGCCTGGTAGGTATTCGATGTGTTACCTGTTGCCAGTCCCTTTGCAGTTATGTCATAACCGCGAATCATCACGCAATACCATGCGTCGCAAATGGCAGTCCAGTCGCTCCATGGTCATACATCATCTTCCTGATCCTTATCAGCGTGTGCTGGATCCTTCTTGAACCCACTGGCGCCATATGTGTACGATGGTGGTGGGATTGCAGCCAACTAGGTTGGCCACATATCTTTATCACAAACCAGCTTCTCTAAGGCCGATGGATACTTCCACGCCCAAAGTCTGTTAACTATTGGAACGGCTGTCGACGTCTGTGTAAGGACATCTTTAGCGGTTTAGAAATATTTCCAGAACGTTTTGTCAACCAGGGAGCTTTGGTTGCCTTTATCTATGTTTGACTGCTCCGCACTTGTGATGTCAGCTCGCATTGTCGAATCATTTCGATCGTCCTGCAAACCTAATCATTTCCATGCATTTCCATACAGTACCGCTTCCCTAAAATTCGACACATTTGCATTACATCTTGCAATTGTTGCATATTTCATTTCCTGTAGTGTACGTTTATTTCAGGGATGGTGGAACAGGAGGTATAATTCTTACAATAGGAATTCCTATATAACTGTATTCTATGTTTCCTATTTGCAAATATATTTTCTAAGCTATCGTCGGACGAAAATGAAGAATTTCTGTTTAGAAATGATGATACGGAGCCCGATGACAGAAAGATTTCAAATATAAGGATATTGAATTCAAGACTTCATTGCTAAGACTGTTTTGGAAACACAAGATTATTTATCTTAGTTATATTTATTTTGGAAACCCATTATTATTTACATTATTTATATTTATTTTTGGAAACCCATTATTATTTATATTATTTTTATTTTTTTGGAAACCCGTTATTATTTACATTATTTATATTTATTTTTGGAAACCCATTATTATTTATATTATTTTTATTTATTTTGGAAACATAAAATTATGCATATTATTTACATTTATTTTGGAAACCCATGATTATTTTTATCACTCATATCTTTTTACTTATATTTATACTTTTATCACTTATATATATCCAAAATTTATTTCTATTATTTAAAATTAAATTTGGACTATTTATGTTATTTAAAATTTATTTTGTAAAGTCAAGATCATTTAAATTATTTATATATATATTTTGAAAATAATTATTTATATTATTTGTGTATATTTTGATTATTATAAAGATTTTTTATGTTATTTGTGTATATTTTGGAAATCCAATATATTTATATTATTTATACTTATTTTGGAAACCCATGATTATTTTATTACTTATATTTTTTTGAAATCGAAAGTTTATTTATATTATTTATATTTATTTTGGAAACACAATATAATTATATTTATTTGTAAACCAGTGATTACTTTTATTACTTACATTTATTTTGAAATCCAAAGTTTATTTATATCATTTAAAATTTATTTTGGATTATTTATATTATTTATATTTATTTTGGAAACCCAATGTAATTTATATTATTTATATTTAGTTTGGAAACAGAAGGTTACTTATATTATTTATATTTATTTTAGAAACCCAAAGTTATTTATATTATTTATATTTATTTTTGAAACACAATATAATTTATATTATTTATATTTAGTTTGGAACACAAGGTTACTTATATTATTTATATTTATTTTAGAAACCCAAAGTTATTTATATTATTTATATTTATTTTTGAAACAAAGTTTTTGTATTATTTATATTTATTTTGGAAACAAGATTATTTATATTATTCGTATTTATTTTGGAAACCCAATGTTATTTATATTAATCGTATTTATTTTGGAAACCCAATGTTATTTATATTAATCGTATTTATTTTGGAACCTCAATATTATTTATATTTATTTTGTCCAAAGATTATTGATATTTATTTTGGTAACCAAAGGATTTATGTTATTTATATTTATTTTGGAAACCCAAGATTATTTATATCGCTATGGCGAGACATTTCATCGTTGCAGGTTATTACATCGATGTATGATGTGGAGTAGCCTCCTTCACCAGTTCCCTCGGCGGAAATCTGGTACAGTCGCATGCCCAATTGGATGCGGTTTGGAACGCCATAGCTCAAGACACCATTAACCATATGAATGATGGAATGCCGAGACGTCTACAGGCTTATATAACTGTCCGAGGTGTGGGTACTATGTACTGATGAATCTACAATGAACGTCCGTAGGTTCTGAAGTTCCGTTTCTTTTTTTGATCATTTTCACATCTACATATCTTCCGTCCTTTCAGTTTCGGGCGTATACATCACTGCCTTCGCGATGTTACGATTTCCACTTTGAGCAGTGTATTTAATGTATCATGAAATATATATATACGAATGTTCTCCGAATTTTATATTAATATAAATCTTTATTTTCTTGCATAATTCTACGCATATTGAGTTCCAATATATCCTAAAAGATAAATAAATTTTCGTGATGTAAATATTTATCTAATTTTAAATGTATTATCCGTTTTTTATTTTCTCTTGGATGATAAGAATCCATGATATGAACTTAAAAATTGTATTGGGCTAAGCTGGGATCTGAATAGGTTAAAACGGTGCGAAAATATGACTTTGTTAAAGATAGAAACACGATTGAGTCGATCGTGCTGGTGCTCTTCCGATGCCTAGAGTTATCTCCCTTTTCAACTGAGGAAAAATCTCATGACCATTGAGATCATCGATGAATCTGAATACTTCTCTTGGCGAGCACTTCAGCAAATGAAATCTTCGGCCAAGTTCGGCATGATGGCGGAATAAGGAGCCTGCGAAATGTTACTTTCGGTTCTTGCTTCGTCTTTTGCTGAGGAGAGAATCCAAATCTCGGAGGTTTCGGATCTAGGAAAATCTCCGCATCGATGGAGAGAGAAATCGGAAATCTTGAAATCCGTGGTCGAGCTCAGAACTATATTTTTTGTTTTTCCATTTCTGAAAAGGAAAGTTTTCGATACTGGGGAATATTACCCTTCCGAAACTAGCAATGCATTATGAGTTAAACTAGTTTTGTTAGTAATAGGTCTTCATATTCAAATGATGTAATATAATTCTTTTTATAGGTAGGTAACAGTGTAGTGAAGCTGTTAAACAAAGCGAAGTTATTAGTTCCCTCAAAAAAAAAATGGTATGAGACACCTGTGGCTTTGAAAGCAACTGCACGACTCAGGTTGCTTTCAGCTCATGGAACTGAATCAATCTTGGAGGAGGTAAAGTTCTTAGCGGAATGATTCTTTTAGCTTAAATAAACAACGTCATCTTTGTATTGTTTTGTAGAGGTGTGATATGAAGGTACTCGTGCTTAACAGCAGAGTATAAAGCATTTGGAGGCCCCAAGCGCAAAATGATTTTGAGACTCCTCTCTAAAAATTTAAAATAATGTTTTTTTAAGGATGTTAAAGTAAAATGCATGAGTTGAAAAAAAAGGCTTTATTGTCGATATTATTATTTCATATTTTTTTATCAATTAATAAAACTTTAAAAATCGTTTTATTTTTGCTTTTTTTAGACCCCTGCAATACTCACACTCCAAGCGCGCTGGAGAATGATGCTCAGTCTTCCTCTGCATAAGGAGAAGAAACATTTGCATCATTCTTGTTGCTCTTATATTCATATGAAACCAGTGATTATAAAAATATGGTTAAAAAATTTGATGTAAAACTTGATATCTTAATTTTTATTTATACTAATAGTATAAAATTTATTACTATAACTACATTAACGCATTTTAATAATCATCATTTTAAAATTATATTAAATTTTATCACGTATAAAATATAATAAAAAGAACATACAAATGTTTATTCTCTAACGATTGGTGTTTATAATACTAAAGGTTTAAATGTATGCAGTCTTTTCCTGATAAAGTAATAAGATGCCTAAAGTTTCTGACTGAGTAATTGTTATGTGATGAAAATTAAATAACTTTTCTTAAATTGGAGTGTTCCATGACATTTCAATTACAGAGTTGTGATCTAAAATTTGCTAATTGCTGGCAGATAAAGTGAAATGGCTAACAGAGCACAAGTGCCTTGGTTATCCAGCGCTAACCAGCTCTCTTTGCGGGTGAATAACGCGGATCACCGATGTCGAGAGATTCTGTCAGTCGCGAGGTTCGTGAAGCTATCACAGTCCTTTCCCCGCAGTTTGTGGTCTCAATTGGACAGTAAAAATAGCCTGGGAAAGAAGAGCACCAAGACGCAGTAACGATAGCGAAGACTGGCCGTTGGAAGTCGCATGGCGATCTCATGATAGCTATAGAAGAAACGGTGTACGTCACTAGTTGGAAAGGAAACGAAGATGTGGAGCAACATTATCAGCCTTCGGTTGAACAGCAGAAGTAGTTCTTTTCATTGATGAAAGTTATATTGAAAGAATGATTCGAGGAATCATCATGGAATATACATACATACATGCATCAGGCATACGTATATACATACTGTTGCAAATTAAAATGGATGAGCACTGAGCATGAGTTAAAGCAAGAATATGTCAATTAAGATTACAATACAACGCAATTTATTGAAAAAGCATGGATGAAATTATTTATAAACAAACTAAGTCAACCGGCACGAAACTCTATAATAACACAAAGATTAATTTTCAGAAGAATCATTATCTCAATTCTACCAACACGATCCACACCAAAAAACTATTCAATCTTCCGCGCACTTACCATATAAAATGCTTCCTCACTTTTTATACCCATCGCGTACATATTTAAACAAATTACGCCTCCTTTCGGATATTAACAATTCCAAAAACAATTCTATTCTTTCTATTTTCGCATAGAGGTTCTTCGTTCCAATTCGTTGGTTACATAATTCTCACGCAGAAGCATACACGAGCGTTCATCATAAATTCACTGTAGCAGGTTCATCTGTCGTAACACTGCTCCCTCATTAGGTCTTGTTCGTCCTGAACAATTCTGGATTCCGAAGCTTCTTCAGTTCTTCGATGAAACGGGGACAAAGTTTAAATTTGAGCCAGTGGATGATGGAATAAATGCAAATAGTATCTTATTAGTAATTATACAACATAAAAGTATTTGTATTTCAATTCTTAAAATTAAAAAGTTGCCTTTTCACATTAGAAAAATGGGTAGATTATTACTCTCAGTAGAATACTACCACTAGAATTTTAAATTCCTTTATCATATTGTTACGACAGAAGGAATCTGGCAACCGAAAGCAAAAAGTTTCAGCCAACGAATAAGAACGTTGGGAGAATTTGGAGAAGAAGAGTGGAGCGTTAACGGTCATTTTGTATTGTAACGGTTGTTGTGTTGTAACGGTCGGAGAGTTCGAAAATGGACGGTGAGCTGTTCTGAGACAGTGCGCGTAAGTATCAAGAAGTAACTTGATGTGTTGTGTATACGCGGAAGGATAAAAGTGGGATCTTTTATCGTTAAGTATCAAGAAGTAACTTGATGTGTTGTGTATACACGGAAGTATAAAAGTGGGAACTTTTATGGCTAACTTCGAATGTCTACACGGACTGTCTTTTTGTTCGGCTAGTGTGTGAACAGTTATTAGCACAGGACGAGAATTGGTTTACGAGTGAAGATCTTCGGGTGACCTGGTAAATCAAGTAAAAGGTAGTATTTAGTAAAATACACAGAGCTGATATTGTGTGCTCTACGCAGGAAGATTGATGACTTGTGCATGTTAATAGTTAATTTGTTAATAAGATACTTCATCCATATTTCCTTTGTAACAATTTACCTTGTATTGAATTTGGTTTTGAAATATAGCTTTTAATACTCACGCTCAGTGGCTATCCATTTTTGTGATCCGCAACATTTGGTGTCAGAAGTGGGATTAATTAATTGAATGCCGTTAACTAGAAGTATGGATGAATTAGTAAAGTTGATAAATAGCTTCAAAGCCGATATGACTACGCTGATGACTGATATGAAAGCCGATATGGCTACACAGATGAATGACATTAAAAGTCAAAATAATGACTTGAAAGCCGATATGGCTAACAAAATAGGTGACCTGGCCGCACAAAAAAACTGAGATTAAAGGTGATATAGCCGCCCAAAGCGATAAAATAGATGACTTGAAAGCCGAAATGGCCGCACAAAATACTGAGATGAGAGCTGAAGTGGCTTCTCGAGTTGGTAAGATTATTGATCACTTCAAGGATCATAAAACCGAACTCAATAGACAATGCAATAGTTTAAATGTTGAATTTGTCAGTGAAAAAGATGATCTTGATAGTGTTAAGTTAGATTGTAAACATGGAAAAGAAAAAGAGAAAGGCAACGCATATAAAAATGTGGATCTGCTACTGGAAATCAAGAATCGAAGAGATAGCGCAGATAATGCCTTTGACCACGCAACTACTGGTGATGCATGGCAGAGTGTCTATGTCGCTGGTGACATGTCTAGGAACTGTGAAGAACAATCACACAGATCAGAGAGCTGTGAGACTATACAGTACGCTTTGCACTTCAAAATACCTAGGTATACAAGTCTGGCACGATCTGAAGAGAGATCCACACGAAAGGTATTCTATTCCTCGCCGTCAGCAAAATGCGTCCTGGACATTTATCGCAAAGGCAGAGTAACGAGTGGTAATGAGGGGGAACGAAACAGAGTTTACGTTTCGCAGAGTGGTCCGAGTAAAGAAGAGGCGTCCATTCATCATAGATACAAAGTGCCCTTCGTCGTTACCGGGGAAGTCGGAGAGATTTTTCCGAAGCATATAGCCACACTTGAATCGTTTATAGAAAGTGGGGATTTAAGGAAGAGGAATTCCGAAGGATGGCTTAGAAGCATAACAGGTGATGCTAGTAAAAGAGCTTCAGGCAGAGACAGTACTTCAAAGACTAACTTTCTGGATGAAACTAAGCCTCAGAGTTACGATCAGAGAGAAGTAAAGCCCTCAGACAATCTCAACGAAACCATGCTGAATTTCTTTTCTGAACAGTCAATGTGCAGATTTGGACATTATAACCATTTAGATTATAAGGATATAGAAAAGTTTTATCACGACTACAAGAGCTCTAAAGTGGACAATATCATGTTACAGAACTCGTCGCTGATCTCCAGAATGAACAATTTGGCAATCATGACTGATATTTCCCTGGCTAATTACAATGAGAGCTCCAAGAAAGTGAATTCGGAAGAAACAGCAAATATGACCTCCTCGGGTCATGTGTTTTGCTGGAGACCCGAGTGGCGCCATCGGATGGTAGATAAAAACAGCACAGGAGGTGTCGGCAACAAAGTGAGTCTTGTCTTGGCTCCTGCACTTGCTGCTTTAGGTCTCAAGGTCCCTATGATCTCCGGTCGTGCTCTCCAATTGACGGGAGATACTCTGGACAAATTGGAATCCATCCCTGGCTTCACAGTCGACTGCACTAAAGATAAAATCGAGCAGATGATGGAAGACGTCGGATGCTGCATCGTAGGACAGACAGAGGAGCTGGTGCCAACAGATAAGGAGATTTACCGCTGCAAGGATCTGACGGCTACCGTAGATAGCGTTCCTCTAATGAGATGCTCAATTGTGTCCAAAAAGCTGGCTGAAGGAGTGTGCGCTTTGGTTTATGATGATGAATTCGGAAAAGGAGCTATTGATCCCATCAGTACAGAAGATGTTGCTGTTGATTTAGTTAAGAAAATGGTTGCAGCATCACAAGCTCGTGGAATGAAGAGTTTGAGTTGTTCAGCTGTTATCAGCAACATGGATTCACCTCTTGAAAACTCTGTTGACAACTCTCTGGAAGTGATGGAAGCTGTTCAGTGTTTCCTCGGTAACGGATCCTTGGAACTGCAAGAGCTCGTCGAAGAGTTAGGGGATAACTTCTGCGTTTGGTAAACATTGTGGATAATAGGGTAGATGAAGCATCACGTGTCTGCAAGGTTCTGCATAACGGCAATGCTTTGAACAAGTTTCGTAACATGTTAATAGAACAAGGAGTATCTGAAGATGTTGCAAGCTGGCTATGTGAAGGTAAAACAGAAAAAATATTGCTAGCAGCCCGACACATCACTGATTTCACTTATACAGGAGAAACAGGTAAGGTTGTCGGATTAGAAGCTGCAGTTCTAGCAAGAGTATGGAAGGAGGAGATGGACCGAAGAGCTAAAAAGAATTATGGAGCTGATATTATAATTGTGAAGCACCTTGGGGATCAAATTGAATCAGGTGAAATATGGCTGAAGGTTCATCACGACAGTTCTGAATTAAGTGAAAGTCAACTGACAAAAGGGTCAGACTGGAGGATGAAACTCCTCCCTAGATTTTATGTCACTAATGACTTTCATTCCTTGTTACTGTTGATAGAAGTAAAAATCCAAAGAAGAAAACTTTTTACAGGTTTTGCACGAAAACTCTTAGTCGATTCTTCTCCCTGCAGAGACATAAACGTGTTCACAAGGGCTATAGGCCTTACACGTATTATGTTTGTGGACGAGGCTTCAGTCAGAAAAGAAATCTACGTCATAATGAGATTCGCTTTCATTTTGACACAGACGTGGTATATCGCATTCGTCGATGTCCAGCTACAAAGTGCAAGGTGGTTCACGTGGATCATTTGGCATCGTTTCATCGAAGAACTGAAGAAGCTATGGAATCCAGAATTGTTCGGGACGAACAAGACCTAGGGAGGGGGCAGTGTTACGACAGAAGGAATCTGGCAACCGAAAGCAAAAAGTTTCAGCCAACGAATAAGAACGTTGGGAGAATTTGGAGAAGAAGAGTGGAGCGTTAACGGTCATTTTGTATTGTAACGGTTGTTGTGTTGTAACGGTCGGAGAGTTCGAAAATGGACGGTGAGCTGTTCTGAGACAGTGCGCGTAAGTATCAAGAAGTAACTTGATGTGTTGTGTATACGCGGAAGGATAAAAGTGGGATCTTTTATCGTTAAGTATCAAGAAGTAACTTGATGTGTTGTGTATACACGGAAGTATAAAAGTGGGAACTTTTATGGCTAACTTCGAATGTCTACACGGACTGTCTTTTTGTTCGGCTAGTGTGTGAACAGTTATTAGCACAGGACGAGAATTGGTTTACGAGTGAAGATCTTCGGGTGACCTGGTAAATCAAGTAAAAGGTAGTATTTAGTAAAATACACAGAGCTGATATTGTGTGCTCTACGCAGGAAGATTGATGACTTGTGCATGTTAATAGTTAATTTGTTAATAAGATACTTCATCCATATTTCCTTTGTAACAATTTACCTTGTATTGAATTTGGTTTTGAAATATAGCTTTTAATACTCACGCTCAGTGGCTATCCATTTTTGTGATCCGCAACAATATAAATAATAGTTGTAAAACTTATTAACAGTTCTGCGGCTTCCATATTTACGGATCTGTATAGACATACTTATTAAAACTACCAACGTATTTGAAAAATGCAAAAATAAAACAGTGACTGAATGAGTCTGCATAGACGACGCTTACTACTCAGGAATATTCATTTTGAGATTTGTACAACAACATTTGAAAAATGCAAATTATAATATTTCCTTCATACCAATCCAACTAAAATATAGTTTTCTAATTATCGCTCATTGTTTTCAAATGGAAACTTCAAAACGTTCATATTCCATCACTAAAATTTTAAGTATCTGTCATTAATATATCATTGTAATATTTGTTTGATATTTTGGAATTTTCAACTTTTTTCACCATTAGAGGTCGCAATTATAGCGTTCGAAAGAATCCAAAAGTGCAAATCATAATATTTTATCAATTCCTATGTAACCCAAAATAATTTTTCATTTATCTCTAAACACAAGTGGGGCGGGGGTGGCTCAGTCGGTAGCGCGCCAGGCTCGTAATATGTAGTTCCCAGGTTCGAGTTCCAGCTGGGTCAGCGTTGAGATTTATCTCCGCAAAATTCCCCGCCCTGCCCACGGTTAGTAGGGTACACCGATGGACTTGGAAAGGCCGCCGTCCGTCGGATGGGACGTTAAGCCGTGGCACCGTGTGCGGGAGAGCCATACCCTGTGCACGTTAAAGAACACGCTGGATGGCCTTGACGGGAGGCTACCATCTGTCTCCCAACAGCTGTTCCAGTGGATCCCCTCCCCCAACCTTCTCTGAGCCTTCGGGGTCCCTGTGACCTGGCCATTTAGCCCATGGTGTGCAAAAAAGTGCCGCTCAGAGGTAAAACAACCCAACCCTAAACACAAGCAATTATCTGCTAATACAAAAAGGTTCTGCCCCCCCCCCTGGTGTAAAGCGCCAATTCATTGTTGACAGTAGAAATTTCACGACCTTCACAATCCACCACCAAAATGTCAAATTTCTAGCATAAATATATCGTTTGAAAATATTCGTTTGAATATTGGGAATTTTTTCGGCTGCCAGAGAACGTAACTATAGCTTTAGAGATTCGAAAGTGCATATCGTAATATTTCATCAACAATACCCAACACAAAAAGAATTTTAAATTTATTTCTGTAAAGAAAAAATTTCGATATCTGCAGACGGAGAGAGACAGACGACAAAGCGAAAGCATTCTGTTGTTTTCTTTGAAAACAAGATAAAAATCGTATTTTTCACTGTTTGATGAGAATAATTTCTGAAAAGAAGTTATATTACATATGCTGGATAAAGTTTCTTTTCAATTCAGTCATCACTTGGCCACTTTCTAAATGTTTCTGAAGGTATTGGCCTTTTGCGCCCTCCAAGCAGGAACATGTACTTCTCAATGGATTTGAGAGCTTAATTAATGAGCGCTATGAATTGGCAAAATCGTTTTAATTATACGCACCTAAAATGTTTAGCTAAAATTGGAATAAATGGGTCATATTAATTTGTTTTATGAGTCTCAAGTTCTTTTGAAATGATGTATTAGATAATCCATTTGTCGGTCACGTGAGATGGGGAATAACTGGTAGGAGATTCCTGGTTTGTCTGTCTTATGTTACATCTAAAACAGAGATATTTAAAAACCGCAAAAAATTACTTCTGGTGAATGACATATGAAATCTTAACATTTCTTTCTGAGACAGATTTACTCTATTTGAGGTTTAACTCTCTAGTATGTTTCATTCCGAAAATTGTTGAAGAAATATCCTGAAATTCGCATTGGGATTTAATGGCAAATAAGTAAGTGTGAACATTTTCTTTTGTGCCATTTTTCGCTTTTGTTTTAAGTAGCTATAGTGAACCATCTAAATTTTTTAGTTATTCAAGTTTGTTTACAGTTAATAAATAAAGTTTTGAATGAGTTTATGAATCTGCTGGACTGTGTTCGCGGAATTGTTTATTAAAATGAAATATTTTACCACTTGCGAGTTTAAGCATTAACCTCCGCTGTCAGCTTTTAAGGTTACACGTCTGAGCTCAACCGGAGAGGATTGTTTAATAAAACGAACTCGGTATGATATAAAACGAGCAGTATTTAGTTATCCCTTGCTTTGTATGTCAGGTGCTTTTGATCTGTCAAAGACTTATGTATTTGTGACGTGGACAAATGCGAAAGAGGGAAACAAACCCAATTGCATGAAGCGGCCTCGCCCGATCAGAATGCCGCTCTTTGACCGGACGTCATCTCTGCATCATCATATAGAGAGCTGCTTCGTCGGAACCAACTAAAATTAGCTATCCATTTGGGGAGCCGGGACATGACGCCGGCGGTGTCTGTGTTCTCATTATCTTTGGGTGAGATGAGCGCACTTCGCCAGTATACGGTTACATTCGCTTCAAGTAATCAAACCTCGCACGTAATGGACTTTTATAGGCTTTGGCACATTTTTCTCTCCCGATGAAGAGCAGCGCAAGTTGCAGCCTGTTACGGAAACAGCGAACGCGATGATCCATTAGCAGCAAGGGAATGCTTTACTTAGAGCTTGTAATCGTTTGACTTTCACTACCGCTGCAAGCCAAAGCTTTTGGTCTTTTTATTTAACTGCTCGGTGCGACAACACCTGACACGAAATAACACAGAAGATTTCTTTTTTGGATCGTTGTTAGAAGAGCGGATATATTTTTGCCTTTTCGTCATACACTACATTGACAAAAATAAGGCAGCACCGCGCAGTATTAACAACAAAAGGAGTTGATGGAACACAATCCATTGAGATAGTATTTTATATATTTATGTATCATTAACACATTTGGTTGTTACTAGGATTTCAAATGATTCAATTTCAGATTTAAATTTGGCTCAAGTAAAAGTAGTTTCATCTAACTTTACAATTCTGTTCTTGATTCAGAACCGACGGCGGAAAATGACAAATTGGGGCTACCATCTAATAGTCATTACCCGATAATTGATTACAAATTTTTTTTATTATTTATCAAGATATTCCAATAAAAGCAATTCCAGTAGCAAACAAAGTTCAGGTGAATTAGTTACTTATGAAGCTAGAAAAGGTGGAGCATCTCCATTTAAGAACACTGAAATAAAATTTTTAAACTTATATTGATACCGCATTGCAAGAAACAAATACACGCTTCAGCTTTAATGAACAAGTGATAAAAGAAATTGCTTCACAAGAATTTTGAAAACACCAAAAAAGCGAACAAATCATGATGATGCTTTAATTAAATTGCCTAAACTCACCAAAGTTTTCGGTAATTTTGACCATTTGCTATTTATTTTCAAGACCCTATTCCTGGAAAAACATAATCAATAACCAAGCTAAAGAGAAAAGGAGACAAAATGCACCCTTGTCGAACACCAGAAGCAATGCTAAACCAATTGCTACAAGCCTTACCAACTCTCACACACGACTCAGTGTTATTATAGAGAGCTTTCATTATGTTAACTAACTTGTCTGGTATACTATATGATCTCACAATCAACCACAAATTATGATGGTCAACAGAGTTGAAAGCCTTTTTGAAATCAACAAAGCTAGCAACCAAAACTGAACTCTTAAACATTTCTCAAGAATCTTCCTAAGTGAAAATATCTGATCCACACATCCCCTACCACTTCTGAATCCACATTGCTCATCACGCAATTGCCAGTCAACCAGATTCTTAATTTTATTAAGCACAATCATGCAAAGAACTTTACCTGTAACAGAAAGTAGGTTGATATACCTCTATAGTTACCACAAGAACTGCGATCACCATTTTTAAAAATAGCAATAATATAGCTCTGGTGATATTCTTCGGAGCAATGCTGTATCATAAAATATATTCAAAATTTCAGTCATCCATGTGATAACCGAAACATTCCCAGCTCTAAACATTTCAGTAGTAATTTCATCTACCCCTGAGGATTTATGTAGTTTAAGTTTAAATATAGCCAAAATAAATTCACACTGTATTGTGAGTGGTATGAGTACACAATAGGTTACCTCACAGACAGTGCTTTCCCCCTATGATGTCCATGACCACGCCTCTTTCGGTTACGCCACTTCCGGCCATGCCCCTTTATTAGTCCCACCATTACTACTCCTTATTAATATTCATAAACGACTGCCCTCATAATGCGCTTATTAATTCCCTTATTAATAAATTTTTATTAATTAAAAAGTCCTCACCCCACTTATTAATTAAAATCGAATAAATTCGTGTCAAAAGTCCCCTTATGAAAAGTTCCACCACCCACTCACCCCTTTGCGGCCATCGAAGATGGCCAACCTATTATCTCCTTGTTAATTAAAAAGCCCCCCCCCCCTTTGTTAAACCCACGGAACAATTAAAATGTTTATCAAAAGTTCTACCTCCCTCATTTAAAAATCGCCTATTAATTACAACGCTTATCAAACGTCCGACCCCCCCTGGTGGTCATCTTGGACGGCCAACACTTCTCTAAGTAGTCCCGTGACAGCCACCTTGGATGACGTCACCATCCACATTGTCGATCCCCCTTCACTCCCTTTTGTTTCCATATCGCATAAGACATGACGCGACATTGACATTTGACAACACAATTTGCACACTCTTCATCCCTATACTAAACGTCCCCCTCCCCCTCATCCCTTTGGCAGCCATCTTCGATGGCCAAACTATAAACATTTTTATTATAAAGTTCCCCAATTCCCCTTTATTAAAAAAACCCTCATTAATTAAAACTCTTAGCAGAAGTTCCACCTCCCTCATTTGAAACCGCCGGGCTCCCATTTTGGATGGCCAACCCTTTTTTAAGTACTGCGACGACCATCTTGAATGACGTCACTGACCAACTCCATATACGACCCTTGAAATTATTCGAAGTCCAGAGACCGCCATCTTGGATGATGTCATCTGCCACACTGGCATCATCCCCCTTTGTTCCTGTATTGCATCAGACATGATGTTTTGGTACAACATGAAATGGAAACTTTTCATCCCGATATCAAGAGTTACAAAAGTCCTAGAGCGGCCATCTTGAATGACCAACCCTTCTCGAATTTTCACCAATTCGACTGTCATCTTGGATGACGTCACCCACCACGCCGTCGACCCCCCTCTGTTTCTGTAGTGCATCAGACATGATGTGCTACAACATGTTTTGGAAAAGTTCTTATCCCCCTCATTAAAAACTCTTTTTCTTCTAAGTCCAGAGACGTCGGATGACGTCACCCGTTGGCAGTAATCCTTCTTGCCCTTTGTTTCAGTCCATCAGAGCAGTTATGATGTACTATGGCATGTTTTGGAAATAATCTTCACCCTCTTATCAAAACTTAGTAAACCAATTCCCCTTTCATGATAGAACAGTTATTTTGTAAATAAACAAATTATCCTATCGGAAGAAGGCAATCCCTTTGAAATTTCCCTTGGCGCCCCCAAACCTCCAAGTGTGGTGCCCCTCTTATTGAAATTAGTCTCCATCTTGTTGCAGGGTGACGCCTTCAGATATTTGTGTTCAATCATGTTCCAACGTCTGCAGCGCGCATTCCACGTCACCCAACCGCGTCAGGACTTGATTTGGAAAGTTGAAGTGAAAAAACAATCGTTAAATTCTTATTTCTGCCATATCTCAATTCATTACTCTCCGTATTTTCGTATTAATGCTAAACCATTTCAAAGACCTAACCACACGAACCAGAGATAAAAAAATTCCTTCTTCCTTACAATTTCCAATCCCTTACCAATTTATTAACTTATTTTCCCTTTTCAATACTAAGCCATTTCAAAGACATCGTGATTGCATCAGACAAGAAACACAGATAAAAAACAAACCTCACCTTCCTATTCCAAAGCTTATTTTACTACTAAACTGGCTCAAAGATACTGTGCTTGGAACAGCAGAACATTCAAGCAATTTTTTTTTATTCCTTATTTTTAATTCCAGTCTATCCGTTATGAGATGTGGTTATAAGTTTATAAATGTTTTAAGTCCTAATCCAACACAAGATTTGTTTATGTGCAATATTATTCTTCCCTAAGAATTAACGCTACTCAGTAACGTTTCAAAATAGATAACAAAATATTATTTTTTCTTCGGGAAAAAAATCCGCTAATAACTTAAAGTTATTTGTAAGAAGGTATCATTTTTTTAAAGTCTCCTATTATAAACACTCTTACAGTTTTAAAAATCGTGCTTTCCTGCGTTTGCTGGCGAACTGATCACAAGAGCAATGACTCATCACACTAAGGAAATTTTATTTTGTGTTGCGACTCCTTGTTAGTAGGCGTACATGCTTTCGAATAGTCCGTTGCATTTGTTGACAGGGTCAGGCATTTGGTTGGTCTTTCATTCGATAAAATAGAATTCTGTAAAGCGTTTTGTACACTGTTGAATTTTATGAAAGGGTCACTTCGTGTAAAAAATAAGTTGGCAATGCTAAAAGTAGAAAACAATTCATACGTTACGGGTACTCTTGCTTTGCGTCTCAAAATTTTGAAAGCATCTATCTTTAATTCAAAATCCAAGCACGACATGAACTAAAATGTATGCTAAGGAATGAAAGGGGATATTAGTTTTAGTAAATTAAAACTATATCAATTACTCATATATTAAGCTACTAAGATTCAACGATAAAAAAACATAATATACTTAATAAGATAGATAAATCGATATACTGATAATCCCTGAACTTACCTGAGTTAATTAATCGAAGTTTTATTTTCAACTGGACTGAGAGTCAAATTTTAGCAAATACACCTAATTCTGTTATTACACGATTTTGATTTAACATGGTTCAGAAAAAAAAAATACAATTCTCCCTTTAGAAGATTTATTTTGATCTAACACGGTTCAAACGGCGCATTTTTAAAAATCTCCATTTTTATTTAATTCTGGAAAAATATTCATATTCGAGGAAAAATTCATAGAATTTACATTTATAACAAAGATGCCGCTTTTAGGATCACATTTTTCGAAGCAGTTTTAAATTTGAAAGTGTATTATAGATACACATTTTGTGCACTAAACTCAACAAAATAAAAACTACACTAACATAACTAAACAAAAAGTTTTCTCTATTTTATTCTCTATTTTATGTAAACAGTGTACAAAACCTACTTCATTCGGAATAAAGTGGCAAACATTGAGTTCCGTGAATGTGTAATCAATACATACAGGGTGTACCAAAAATAAATGAATAGCGAGACCGTCCGGCCATTCCTTTCAGTTAATGTTCCGTTTCAGAAAAGAACACATCACAACGCTGAAGAGCAGCAGGTGAGAGTTTATTTTGAAGGGTGAAGAAAGGGAGTGGTGTGTTGACGGTACGCATTTATAACCCGTACACCGATTCAAATGCCACCGTCCGTCAGATGAGACGTTAAGCCGTGGAACCCCGTGTGCGGGAGAGCCAATGTTCAAGAACATGCTGGATTGCCTTGACTGGCGAACAGCCTGTTTCAGTGGGTCTCCTCGTAAGTAACGGAGACCAGTGCCCGGACCCTACCAACAGCTGTTGTTCTGGTGGGTCCCCTCGACGTTCTCTGTGCCTTTGGGGGTGCAGGTGACCTGGCCATTTAGCCCATGGTGTGTAAAGTGCAACTCGGAAATAAAAACAACAAAAACGGAGACCCGTGCCTGGCTCCCATTCCCAATGGCTGTTCCGGTGGGTCCCCTCAACGTTCTCTGAGCCTTCGGGGGTCCGGGTGACCTGGCCATTTAGCCCATGGTGTGCAAAGTGCCGTTCGGAAGTAAAAAAAGTAACGGAGACTAGTGCCCGGACCCTACCAACAGCTGTTGTTCTGGTGGGTCCCCCGACGTTCTCTGAACCTTTGAGGGTGCAGGTGACCTGGCCATTTAGCCCATGGTGTGTAAAATGCAATTCGGAGGTAAAAACAACAACAACGGAGCCCCGTGCCTGGCTCCCATTCCAACGGAGCCCCGTGCCTGGCTCCCATCCCCCCTTCTCTCTGAGCCTTCGGGGTCTGCGTGACCTGGCCATTGTGCAAAAAATGCCGCTCAGAGACTCAACCCGTTTATCTCCACCCATTGTTGTTGCAACCCATGAGAGTGGGATTCGGGCGTGCCCCGCGACTCGCAAATCTGTAGAGGGGTAGGGGGGGAATCTCAAATTTTATCCATTGTGCAAAAGGAGATTGACTTTTTTGGGATCCGAGGAATGGGAGGGTGGGGGGGGGGGGTAAAAAGAATGGAATATCGTGAATCATTCCGTGCCGAAAGTGAGCATGCACAGACGCAAAAACCTCCTGCACGGTGTTTCTCCGTGCCGCTAGTGGCCGAGTGGGTTTTTTCCCCCATAGAAGGAAGTGTGGCCAGCCAAGCAGCAGGCAGTTTTTTTCCCACACTGCAAGAACCATCGGATGGCCACGTGGTGGAATTAAGGCCCAGTTAGGAACCACTAACGGATAGGCAAACACTTTTCCCCTCAATACACGCAGAGGCCTTACGACGAAGCCCGTAGGCAGCTCCAGTTTTTCCCGCACTGCACGAACTATCGGATGGCCACGTGGTGGAAATGAAGCCCAGTTAGGAACCACTAACGGATAGGCAAGCCCTCAGAGGCCTTATGATGAGGCCCGGAAATCAAAGGTCATGCTCTCTTAAACGCACGTCCCGCATATGTGGGCACTGAAACCATAATTTGCCATCGTTCTGACCATTCATACGGCGCGTGCGACAACCTCCCTCCCCATCATATCTTCACTTACTTCCCCACGTCTCCGCCCCGTCCACCGAGCCTTCGGGGTCCAGGTGACACGGCCATTTAGCCACGGTGTACAAAGAGGCGCTCAGAGGTAATGACATAACCTGTGCACGTTAAAGAACACGCTGGATGACCTTGACTGGAGGCTATCATTACCAACAGCTGTTTTTCCCGGACCTTTTCTGGTACATGCCGGGCGTACGTTTAAGCCTTATTTCCACCACGTGGCCATCCGATGATTCGTGCAGTGCGGGAAAAACTGCCTGCTGCCTAGGCTGGCCACACTTCCTTCTATCGGGGGAAAAAAAACCACTCGGTCACTAGCGGCACGGAGAAACATCGTGCAGGAGGTTTTTGTGTCTGCGCATGCTCAACTACTTTGGGCACGGAAGAATTCACAAGATCCCATTCTTTTTACCCCCATCCCTCCCATTCCTCGGGCCCCAAAAAAGTCATTCTCCTTTTGCACAATGGGTAAAATTTGAGATTCCCCCTACCCCTCTACAGATTTGCGAGTCGCGGGGCACGCCCGAATCCCACTCTCATGGGTTGCAACAGCAATGGGTGGAGATAAACGGGTTGGGTCTCTGAGCGGCATTTTTTGCACAATGGCCAGGTTACGCAGACCCCGAAGGCTCAGAGAGAAGGGAGCAGCATGTTCTTTAACGTGTACAGAGCTCTCCAGCACGGGGGCCACATCCCATCTGACGAACGTCGGTCAAGCGTCTTCGTAATTATGGGCTACAATGGTCTCAGTTACTTTCGGATCCTTCTTATCCCCCTCGGACAATAAATTGTCTCTTTGCACAATAAATAGAGACGGCACCTCCTCCCCCCCCCCTCAAAGACAGTTCCGAGAGATGGTCAGAATACAGGCTGTGACCAATTTCCACTCTCTTAAGCGAGAAGAGAGGGGAGAAGAAGAGAGGGGGGAAGAGGGAAAAGGGGTTGTTTTACCTCTGAGTGGCACTTTTTTTTGCACACTATGGGCTAAATGGCCAGGTCACCCAAACCCCGAAGACTCGGTAAGAAGGTTGAGGGAATCCCCAGAAACACTAGACCGTCGAGGACATCTACACAGGGCTACGTAATTTCCGAGCGGCACTTTGCACACCGTGGGCTAAATGGCTAGATCGCCCGGAATCCAAAGGCACAGAGAAGGTAGAGGGGGACCCACCGGAGCAGCCGTTGGGAATGGGTGCCAGGCACGGGATTCTGTTTTTGTTTTTTTTTTACCTCCGAGTGGCACTTTGCACACCATGGGCCAGGTCACTCGGACCCCCAAAGGCTCAGAGAAGGTAGAGTGGGACCTACCGGAACAGCCGTTGGGAATGGGAGCCAGGCATGGGGCTCCGTTGTTGTTGTTTTTACTTCCGAACGGCACTTTGCACACCATGGGCTAAATAGCCACGTCACCCGGACCCCCGAAGGCTCGGAGAAGGTCGAGGAGACCCACTGAAACAGGCTGTTCGCCAGTCAAGGCAATCCAGCATGTTCTTGAACATTGGCTCTCCCGCACATGGGGTTCCACGGCTTAACGTCTCATCTGACGGACGGTGGCATTTGAATCGGTGTACGGGTTATAAATGCGTACCGTTAACACACCACTCCCTTTCTTCACCCTTCAAAATAAACTCTCACCTGCTGCTCTTCAGCGTTGTGATGTGTTCTTTTCTGAAACGGAACATTAACTGAAAGGAATGGCCGGACGATCTCGCTATTCATTTATTTTTGGTACACTCTGTACGTTACTCTTGGTCTCTCATTTCGTATTTAAAGTTGGAAGTGTTTAGACGTTTAATAGACGAATTTGAAAAAAAATTATTTTGTTTTTTGAAGTTTCGTGTGCGTAATATAAATTTATTAACTTTTGATGATAGGAAATTTACAATTTTTCATCATCTGATTTATTAATACAATTCAAATATTTTTCGTAAGCCTTACCACGATGTCGGATAAATTGAACTATACAAAAGCAGAAAAGAAAAGCTATCTCTTTGGATAAAAAAAATAAATACCCCCCTCAAGCAGCTGCTTGCCACAGAGGTCTGACAGGAGCCTGTCAGTTTACATGCCACAGTAGAAGATCTGAGAAGATAGCAGGACCTCAGCAGAAAAAAACACATACATCCATGCCTTACCCGGGGCTCGAACCCAGGTCCCTTAGATCAGTAGCCAAGCGCGCTAACCACTAGGCCATGTAAGATCCAAATTTTAGATCGTCCTGCAATTGGAGAAGGTTCAGCATCCGTAGGTAAATATTTTGGTTTGAACGAAGCTACCGTGATAAAGATGCGATTAGAAAATCTGTGTTCTGGAACAAAACTGTCGCTAAGTAGTTATCGTACACGAGAGATATTGTAAAAGTGAAGATGGAAAAGACCTAGTAATGTGGATAAAGATAACTCGCAAAAAAAGTATACCTCTAGACGGAAATATCATCAAATAGGTGGCATTACGAATATATAAGCAGATAGAAGAAATGGAATCAACCACATTAGCTCAGTTAAACAAAAATTATGAATTTTTTGCAAGTACAGGTTGCCTTGCAGGATTTCTTCAAAGACACGCGTTTCATAATGTAAAGGTAAAAGGTGAAGTTGCATCTACAGAAGAGCCGGCTGCTAAAGAATTTTGTCTAAAATTGGCCCAAATCATTGAAGATGGTGGATACCCTCCAGATCAAGTTTGGAATGTAGATGAAACTGGTCTTTTTTGGAAACAAATGCCGCGTAGAACCTACGTAGCAAAATTACAAAAAACTGTTGGTGGTTTTAAAGCAGCTAAAGATCGTTGACCTTTCTATTTTGCAGCAACACTTCAGATGATGTTATGTTAAAACCGCTGCTCATCATTCGATCCCTAAGACCACGGTCAATCAAAGGTGTAGATTTGAATAAATTACCAGTATGTTGGATGGCAAACAAAAAACCTGGGCTACAAAAGAAATAATAAATGGTTCCATAAATGTTTTGTTCCAGAAGTTAAACGCTATTTGAATGAAAAAAAAAATGTAGAATTTAAAGTTCTATTGATTATATAGACAATGCGCCTGGCCATCCTATTTTGAAATACTGAAATGTGCAATTTTGCTTTCTGCCGCCTAATACGACATCCTTAATGCAACCACTAGACCAGGGTATAATTTCCACATTTAAAACTTACTACGTAAATCGAACATTCCAATACATTTTAGTTAAACTAGATAAGGATAAAACATTAAGTTATTCATGTGTGGAAGAAATTTTCTATTTTAGATTGCATCAGACATGCTGGATTGACGTTATCAGAATTAAAACCATCAACTTTAAACGCATGCTGGAAAGCTATTTGGCCAGAATGTGTAAAAAGCAAAGATCTTGTACCCCCAAATATGACTGAATATCCTAATATTATCACTTTAGCACATGCAGTTGGTGGAGAAGTATTCGATGATTTATCGTTTGTATATATTGATGAATTGCTGGTTGACAAAGCTCTTAGCGAAGAAGAAATAATAGAAGTTTTCCTTGAGACTCCCGATGAAAAAGAAGAAAGTGATGAGGAGGAGGTTCCACTCACTGCAGGTTTAATTAAAGAAGCGCTTCAAACGGCTAGGAAATTGGAAAGTCATTTTCATACACATGATCCCATTGTCCAACAAGCTCAGTAGTTTAAACCTGAACTGAAAACAAGTAATAATTTGGTTCCCCATGTCACAGAGAGCATTTCCCCATTGGAGTATGAACACGATGGCCAAAACATTTCAAGCGATGAAAGTGATTTAATTCCAATCTTACGCAAACGAATGCGTCTATTGTCAGAAAGTGACAACGAATAAAATCTAGTCTATTATCATATGTAAGTCATATTTTTTGGACATTTGTATTCTTGAATTAGTGCCATATTATTATATTTATGAAGAATAATTTACTTTATAAATGTACATATAATTATCTTTATAAGTTTATAAAATAAAAAAATGTGTTTAAATGAATAAAAATCGAATAAAGATTTTCATATGATTTGTTTGAAAACAACTTATTATTTGGACTGGGTTTTTAACGTCTGAAACCAATATATTTTTTCACCTGCATTGTGTTGTCTTTACACTTTTTTTGCACGGTTTTTTCGGGAACCTATCTACCGTGTTAAAACAGAATTGGGTGTACTTCCTTTCTGTATTAAAGGAGTATCGATTATATCAGTATATCGGTGGAATAAGCTACGTCAGAAAGCTTCTTCGATATATTGGTAACAGAAAAATCGCGCTTCACTAAAACTATTGGAAATGGTTTTAAAACTCCAAACCTGAAGTAATAAGCTTTGGATACTTATTGCTGTTCCTGGTAGTCACATCGCTAAAAACGAACGGGGGGAATTCACTCTTGTTCAGGAAAGTGATAACATAAGAGAAATGACACTGATTAACTTTTCATGCAAAAGGCTTTGGGTTGGGTTGTTTTACCTCTGAGCGGCACTTTTTTGCACACCATGGGCTAAATGGCCAGGTCACATGGACCCCGAAGGCTCAGAGAAGGTTGGGGGAGGGGACCCACTGGAACAGCTGTTGGGAGACAGCCTCCCGTCAAGGCCATTCAGCGTGTTCTTTAAGGTGCACAGGGTATGGCTCTCCCGCACACGGGGCCACGGCTTAACGTCCCATCCGACGGACGGCGGCCTTTGCAAGGCCATCGGTGTCCCCTACTGACCGTGGGCGGGAATTTTGCGGAGATAAATCTCAAAGCTGACCCAGCTGGGACTAGAACCTGGGAACTACAGATTACGAGCCTGGCGCGCTACCGACTGAGCCACTCCCGCTCCATGCAAAAGGCATGTACTTGATTAATGTTCGTGGAATGATAATTTTTTCTTCTTATCGTATTATTGTGAACGGTTGGATCAGCGAAGGATTGCCACATCCACACTTCGGGACGTGCCGCGGGCCAACTACGTCACAAGTCGCTAAATTTTGCGCTTAATTTTCATAATCCCAATATTGCCTTTATAGTGTCTCAGTGGCGTCTCGATGTCTCACGCTGCTGTGGGCCGGAGTCATTTGCTCTGAAGTATATGTTGTGATGGTTGCTCAGTAAATGAATTCTACACTTAGAGATAGTCACAGAAAATCGATATTCTCTCACAGAGTGACATCAGGCAAAAAAATCTCTGTATACAGCAGCCGTCCCATGGCCGAGTGGTTATCACGCTTGGCTGCTGATGTAAGGGACCTGGGTTCGAGCCCCGGATAAGGCATGGCTGTTTGTGTTATTTTTCTGCTGAGGTCCTGCCATCCTCTCAGACCTTCTACTGTGGCATATGAACTGACAGGCTCCTGTCAGACCTCTGTGGCAAGCAGCTGCTTGAGGGTTTTTTTATTTATACACTATACTAAATGCCACTCGGAGTGAAACATCCTAAGTTGAGAAATGCTTATTTTTCTCCATGTACTCTCCCACGTCTTAAAATTTAACATTCCCTCATTTAAAAGTACTGAAAACTACTATTCTTCTCACTTAATCCGAAGAAATGGCACGGAGATGCACATGCGTGATCAGGAAGCGCCTGGCCTCGAGGAAACGCAAAGTGACGAAAGCATGGCTCACAGGTCACAAGGGGTTGCTTCTGGCCAACGCAATGGATCTGCGTTTACTTCGATGTGAAATTAGATAAAACGTAGCATTTCTCAATCACTCATTCACGTAAAGTGCTGTCCATCTTCCAGGGAATAGCAGCTCCATGAATTTTAACTTCCTCAAGGATCTTTTCAACCATAATGGCGAAATGAAATAATTATTCGCTTTCAATCATGACGGAATGCAGGGGGGAAGGTCTCGTACGCTGACATCTCATTTTCGGTGGAGATCTTTTCAGCTTAATGAGGCATCTCGGAAGATTACTGCCTGCAAAAGCTAATGAAAGGGGTCAGCTAATTTTAAAATGTTCTCTTCGCAAATAAAAAGTGTTTAACAGTTACCGTGAAAATATGGTTTTATTCCACCAGAAGAGGAAATAAAGTACATTAGAAAGGTGAAACTATCACTTTTAGAAGGAACCCAGACAGATAATTTTACAGTTGCACATCAGAAAATGGTTAATTTAATATCGTAAGAATTGTGTGTATGCTACATGCCTTACATAACGTGTCAATGTAACAGAAAAATTCAGTGTAAAAATGAAAAAAAAAAAGCAAAGAGAGTATTGTTTAAAGCGAGTTTCAAAGAATAATAGAATGTGTAAAAGTTGCAATCCCGGTGTGATATCAAGTAGAAGTAATGCGAAAAGAAATATGTAACAGCATAAATTTAATTCCCACGTCATTTGCTAGGTGATAATAGCGTTGAAGTGCATCAATAGCCACGGATTTTCAAATGACACTCGGGGGTGTATCATTTCCATCACTTAAGTTTTAAGTTTCTGCTTCTTTTATTTTTCCCAACCAATAACATTCCCACCCCTCATTTTCCACAGGATTGTCTTTTTTTATACAGTTTCTGCAGGACAGTCCCTTTCCGGTGGTCACCTAGATATGAAAATGGCGTAGAGGACGATCTTTTGCACAGTAGCGATATGACAATGTAACTTTGTTAAAAAGCAAACCTGGTCAATGAGCGATGCATTTCTCATAGTCAGGTTGCAATTAAGATTTGAACTAAAAAGTCATGACATGGATGAAATTAAGAGTGTGTGGAATATTTTCATGCATGCGAATAGTTCATGCATGTAAAGTATAAATGCGTGTTAAAACGCGAGATTTGCGCAAAGGATGCCTCTATTTTCGGACAAGTATTCACGTTCTCACATTTTTTTCAGGGTTCCGTGAATACTTCTAGTTATTTTTCTTGAAACCATCCACTTTTCAATACACTAGAGTAGGGATTCTCAACGTGGGGTACGCGGTAAAATTTTTTGGGGTATGCCCCGTCAGAGTTCAAAAGTCGCTAGATCTCGTAACAAGTCCATTTCACTGATTACCCAGTAAAATGTTTATAATTTTATAAGATTTGTTAAATTGTTTATGTCATTTTTTGTGTTTATCGATATATGTAATTTATAAATACAACTCTGCTGCACCACTGTACAAGGTTCAAGGTGTTGTAGATATGGTGAAATTAGCCTCCAAATAAGGGGCTACCTACAACAGTCACAACGGTACAGCGAGCGCATATGCAGAAAAAACTGCCTCTCTTCTTTAAAAACTTTAACTTTAAAAAAAAAGGCTCTATTCAGCAGTAGGTGAAAAGTAGCATATTAGACCTTGCAGAGGAGGCCAATGTTCTGAAAGAATTCAGTGACCATACGGAAGCGTGCTCGCTGCAGCTTCGCATTATGGATGTTGCCAAGAATGGAGGTGATGGAGTAGTCAGTGGTTCCCATAGCGTGAAGCTCCTGGAACAAAGTTTCTTATTCGGCATTGTAGCAGGAGCAGTTGAGCAGAAAATGGAATACAGTCTCTGGTGTGCTGCAAGTGTCACAGTCTGGACTGTAAGCTCTGCCAAGTGTGTGAAGTGTAGAGTTGCTGTAGATGACATCAACTCGGAGACGATGAAGGAGGGTCTCCTCAAATCTGCGGAGATTGCCGAGGTTAGGAACAGTGAGAGAATGTTCAACCAGGTACCTGAAAGAAAAACAGCTGATATCCTTCTGCCAGTGAGCAAGACGAAGCTGGCTCATCAGATGTGAGGCAGAACTCTTGCAGTTGCTGAGAGAGAGAGGGTAATTAGTTACACACCTCTGACTCTCCAGCACTTCCTTCACGGTGTGATCGGCGAGCTCATTGCCAGGTATCCCTATATGGGAAAGGATCCACTGAAAATGGATCGTCATCCCAGCAGAACTGACCATAGTGCAAGTCTCCATGATCTTCTGGATGAGGAAGGGGTTGCAGCTATTGCTGTCTCGCGTGTGGAGAGTTTCCAAGGCTGACTTCAGTCACAGCGGATGACAAAGTTGCCACTCTCGAGGCTGAGGATGAAAAGTACAGCCTCAAGAATAGCATGAAGCTCTGCACAGGTGGAGGAGGTTAGATGCGGGAGACGGAATCCTCTGGCGATGCCAGTATCGGAGATGGCAAAGGCAGAGTCTGCACTTTGCCTCTCCCAGTCCACAGATCTATCAGTGCAGACCTCAGTACATCTCTCATATCGTTCAGTGACATAGGAGGCTGAGAGAAGTCTGATGGCCAATGGATCAGAGTCGCTCTTCTGACCAAGAGTGACCATAGTGACATTATCATAAGATCACTGTTCCTCCAGGGTGGAAGGTCGGGGAAGAGAGTATTGCCAGCATCGGTCCCTGCCAGCTCGTGCGTCTGGAGCTGGCAGGAAGGACTCGGTCATAGAAGTCCTTGGCAGACAGGGCGATGGCAGAGTGAGGCCTGTCATGCAACTTCCTGAGAAGCTCACGGTTAGAGTGCAGGGAATGAAGCCTCGAGAGATTACTCAGCATATCTCTCTTCCAATGCAGGTGGAAAGGCATGTCATCAGCCTCAGCAATGACAGATGCATTAGGTGTGTTAGGGCATAGGCCGAGACAGAGGCGCAGAGATATAGTGTGGACAGTGGCCAACGTGTTCAGCAGTGAAGCAGAGGCATTGCACAGAAGGTTGTCACCATCTGTAGTAGACCTTTCTGTAGTTCTTCTGCTGTAGTTGACGTGGGAGAGGATCAAGTGCCGGTACAAGACCAGGAGGGTCTTGCAGGAACGTCTCCAGTGGGTACCAGCAAGGAAAGACAGTATATTTCTCTTCGCAGTGGCAACTGTCTTCAGTGCTGGATGTGGGGCCCCCAGCTCAGCCAGCTGTCCAGGACCACACCATGAACCTTATGCTGATTGACAGCTTTGATGTGATCTGGCCCAAGCAAGTGGTCAGGAAGGGTGGGTAGAAGGCGTCTCCTCGTGAGATGGCCAATGCCACAGTCTTATCAGTGGAAAGAGTGAGGCTTAGGTTGTCGAAGAACTTGACGACCGTGTTCACAGCTTGTTTAATCACGAGCTGAGCATAGTAGAGGTCCTGGCTAGGTAACCAGATGTAGATATCGTTTGTGTAAATGGATATACCCACTCTTTCCTCTAGTCGAGAGGGTAGGCCTCACAGCAGAATGTTCAGTAACATCGGGCTGAGGACATCCCCTTGAGGTACTCCATGATTGATGGTGTGGGAGATGCAGAGTGTGTTTCCCAGCTTGACGCAAACTGTCCTGTTGGAGAGGTATGCTGCTATCCACTGGATGATATTGCCTCTGAGGCCGAGATCCTGGAGCCTGCAGAGAATATCCGAGTGGGACAGGAAGTCGAATGCCTTCTGGATGTCAAAGAATACAGCGACAGTAATCTCTCCCATGGACTGCACCTGATCAGCAGCAGAGATGAAGTCGATGAGATTGTCCGACGTGCATCTCCCTTTGCGGAAACCCGAGAGGCTGTCAGGGAGGAGGCCATTGGACTCTAGATACAATTCCAGGCATCAAAGGACCAGTCTCTCTAGGATCTTGCAGAGGCAAGATGATAGAACAATGGGCTTGTAAGAGGACAGCTCAGTGGCGGGTTTCCCCTGCTTCAAGATAGGCACGATGTGTGTTGCCTTCCATGACTCAGGTACTGTGCAGGAGGTCCAGGAGTGATTGAAGGCTTTAAGAAACATAAGCAGAGCCTCAGGTAACAGGTTAGCTAACTGAGTATAGCTGACGCCATCAGGACCTGGAATGATGAGCGCTTCGAAGCCCCAATAGCAGAGGTGAGTTCCTGCAAGGTAAAAGGATCATTATAGCAAGGCTGAGTCCCAGAGCAGGGCTGCTGAGCCGTATCCTGTACAATCACCGGTGGAGCAGGAAGGGAAGAGGTGAGGTGCCGCAAAAAGGCATTAGCAGTGGCGGCTAAGTCCTCCCCATGGGATAGGGCAAGGTTATCGAACGGGAGGGCAGGCTGCGGCTTCCATGTCAGGTTCCTGATGAACTTCCAGACTTTCCTAGAAGGGGTGAAGACATTGATGCTGGAGCAGAAGAATCGCCACCTGAACCTTTCACGCTGGTTAAGGTACCTTCTGATCGGAGCATGTAGCTTTCGAGCATGAAGAATGTCTGGAAACCTACCAGAGCAGCGGAAGCACCTTTTGGCTTGGCAGCAAATGGTGCGAAGACACTTATAGTGGATATCTGGAGGGGGAAGATGCCCGGGCGTCGAGATCGTAACAGTGCAGGCATCAGAGGCAACAGTGAGGGCCTCTGACATTGCGCTGAGATCTGTTGCTACGATGGCAGTGAATCCTTCAGACGAGATCTGCTGAAAGAGCTGCCAGTCGGTAAGCTTCGATGTTCTTCTCGGGGCTGCACGTCCCTTGGGGAAGCAAGGAGACGTGCAGAGGGAAGTGGTCACTGCCCCAGATGTCAGGGTCAACTGACCAGCTGAAGGCCTTGATCAATGCTGGAAGAACAGAGGGTCAGATCAAAGGAGCTGTAGGTACTCAGAGGTTGATAGAACATGGGTGAGCCATTGTTGGCAATAGTGCTGGAAGATGACATTCTCTATATCCTCTCCTCGCTGATCACTGATGTCTCCACCCCAGGATGGGCTGTGGGCATTAAGGTCCCCACAGAGAATCCAGGGCTGAGGGCACTGCGATATAATATCCTGTAAGCTGGATATAGGAAAGGCAGTGCAAGGCTGGGTGTAAGAGGATATCAGGTGATATCACGGCTGTTCAGCTGGATGCGGCATGCTACGAAATCACTGTTTGCATCAGTGAAAGTGAGATGAATAGCATGATACGTGACATTCTTGTGCACAAGAATCGCCGCATTCAGGAGAGCGAATGACTATTGACACAACTGATGATGAACTGCTGACAAAACTGAAGCTCCACCTGTCGGTGGCAAATGTAATTATTCCGGCAACAAAATGTTTCGTTATAAAAAAAAATCCCATGTCTTTCTGTGCATTTCTGTGAAAACCGCATCGTGCTACTGTCTATACTTTTCGAATTATTGCATTTTTACTGTTACTTTTTTATTTTTACTGTTCACCCGGTATATGTGTTTTGCTTTATTCCCATTGTTATACTATAACTATAGTTTTATATATCTATACAAGGAGTACGCCAGTTACATACACATTTCCAGGGGGTACGTGAAGCATAAAAGGTTGAGAACCACTGATATACATGTTTTATTTTATTCCCATTGTTATACTATAACTATTGTTTTATCTATCTATACAAGGGATACGCCAGTTATATACATATTTCCAAGGGGTACGTGAAGCATAAAAGGCTGAGAAACACTGTACTATAGAAAAATAGAATGAGAGTAGAACTAAAGCGAGCGTAAATCTGCTATTTCGCACATTGTATAAGTGTCAAGGCATTGTATAAGTATCAAAGGGTTATTTTTCCTTCAAGGACACGTCTTTCGACAATGACATGTATTTACATATGTATTTCATAACGCGAGCCAATCTAACATGCGCATTTCATATCTGTCGGTTTAGTTATTTTTCCAGCATGGGTTGGGTTGTTTTACCTCTGAGCAGCACTTATTTGCACACCATGGGTTAAATGGCCAGGTTACATGGACCCCGAAGGCTCAGAGAAGGTTGGGGGAGGGGACCCACTGGAACAGCTGTTGGGAGACAGATGGTAGCTTCCCGTCAAGGCCATCTAGCGTGTTCTTTAATGTGCACAGGGTATGTCTCTCCCGCATACGGAGCCACGGCTTAACGTCCCATCCGACGGACGGCGGCCTTTCCAAGCACATCGGTGTCCCCTACTGACCGTGGGCAGGGCGGGGAATTTTTGCGGAGATAATTCTCAACGCTGACGTAGCTGTGACTCGAACCTGGGAACTACAGATTACGAGCCTGGCGCGCTACCGACTGAGCCACCCCAGCCCATTTTCCCGCATGAATTTCCCGTATTTCTGTATAAGAGGGAAAGTGGGTATTTTTTCTGCACGGATGTTTTTCGACAGCGATATGTATTCACATATGTGTTTCATTACTCGAGTGAATCTAACACGCACATTTCATGTTCAAGTAAGAAACAGTTTAGTTATTTCCCCCCCCCCCCCCATGCGAATGCCTGTTTCTATACGTGCGAAACTCCTTTCTAGGATTATTACAAGTATGTGCACGTGCGAAGTAGTAATCCCCAAAATTTTCCCGCGTACCCCACGGTGAGAACCCCTACATTACACAAATGAACTCAAAAAGTATTTTTCATTAATATCTCAATGCATAAAAAGTTTTGCCACCTACTCTGGTGGTGTAGGGACTGAGCCCTGCATGATGAAACCGATTGCGTATGGATACTCACCTTCCCGTGGCTCTAGTGAACGCACGTTGCAGTTCCGTAGCATTCAGTCGGCGATTTCGACGGATCACCGAACACAAATAACGGCCATCGCTTGGTGTCACTGATTGTAACCTGGTCTATCGATAGATTACTATCGATCATTCGGAGTTATGCTACATTGGATGGCTAGATTACAAGTCGTTGCCGGTTTTTTTTAACATAAAGCATGAGGTTATATGTTAATTTTTCTTTCATCATTTCTTCGTTTTTAAGTAAAAATACTTTGATCTTGTATCATTTTCTGAAAATGAATAAAGTCTTGGGTATGGAAGCAAAAAGGATTCCTTGGCAAAGAAATCAGTCCTCATATGAGAGGGCAATTTTGTAAGAATTTTTAAAAGAGGATCCCCCCCCCCCCTCAATACCTTGGTTGTGTCACTCTGACGATACAGAGACGTTTGCTTTTGGCCTCGGTGCATTAACGTTTTAGCACTTAGGCAAGATCCACAAAATTCAAAACCCAGAGAAAAAAATTCGTAATGTTCATTAAAAAAAAAAGCAGTCAGGAAAGTGTTCCTCCATTTTATAAATAGGACAGAAAATCCCATTAATGTGAGCAATTCAAGCATACCACTGGCCCATGTTATAAAATATACCACACTGAAAGAATAATTAAAAGAAATAAAAATCGCGTTTCAGGTAAATATTATTCTGGATGAAATTTACTTTCGATTAATATGTAATTTAACTGCTTTTATTCATTGCGTTTTCCAACATTAAGCCTTAATTGCATAGTCTGATCTATTTTTTCACTACATCACTGTGAAAATGTCTTATTAAAATTAATATGCTTGTAAATTTGTTTAAATTTTTTAGTTTCATAAAATTTGGAGTTAAATTCTTTTTAAATTTCGTATATAACATGACCTATTTCGATTTATTGGCTTTTAAAAAAAATTCTAAAGGTGACTCGTTTATCTGATTCAGCATAATTGGCAAAATGCTTGGACTTTCTCAATGTATGGTACCAAGAATTTTTTTTTATATAAAATTACAGTAATTTTCTTGCTTGAAGTAAAAAAAAAAATTTTGTTATTCAGAAATAAATAGCGTTTCTATTCATATGCATTATAATTATATCTGTCTATTGTTTCTTTTTAAATATATTTTCCCCTGCTTTGCCATATACACTTTTTTATTACACGACTCTAAAAAATGTCCTATTAAAATAAAAGTAATCGTTCTTTTGTTAAATATCTTTTTTTCGAGAAAAATTCAGAATTAAATACTGATTAATTTGACATATAGCATGACATATTTCTTTTCATTTGCTATTTGTCAAAAAAAGTCTCATTTCAGAAGATATTTCTTCTAAAAGAGTAGAGCTTCTAGATCAGTTGGTTTGCTAATTTTTATTTTAATGAATGACCCTTTGTAACACTCGAAAGTCCTGTGACAAGACCTGATGTCTCTGACCACCACCTGATCTTCCTATTGTCATCCATGTTGTAGATTCTGACAAATCAATGCTGAGATGACATTATTAACTTTCAGCCAATGATAAACAATCGGATTTTCTCATTCACAGTGAAATTATCTAGCGCTGTACTTATATTAGGTTTTCTGCTCAGCTACGTGCACAAAATAGTCACTAACGACAATTTGCATGTACCCTGCTACATTTTGCAACATACACGTCCCACTTAGACGCCCACCATAACATTCACATTAACAGCGTTCCGATTTGCTTGCGAAACAATGTCGGCATCGGATAATCCCCTAATTGTTTTGACCAGTGTATTAAGTTTTTTAAATTAATTGTTAAAACAACTGAAACGTGATTTGAAACTGCAACAGACAGCAACATGACAGGCGCAAGACAGAAGTCTTGTGATTAACTGGAGACGCGTGGCAAAAAAGGTGGCTAGAATTTGGCGGCCTCTCACGTGATACCACCGATGTATTTTTGGAGTAGGCGACGAGACCGATCCCGCGGAACACGAAATCCGAGCCGCTGCTTGGAATGACATATTTCTAGGGTCAGCTTACAAGTGATTGCAGGGTTTGCCTCAATACTGCTACGAACCTGAGGGGTGAAATTTTTTTTAATATAATTTTGCTGTGATAAATCCTTCAAAAGAAGGTTTGCATATAAACTGAGAAAGGTTCTAAACAGTTTTATTATTAATGTATGATACTTAATAATTTGAAAATCCCATTAATTGCTTTTCATTCGCATGTCATTTACGGTTATATACAAGTCTTCACTTGGCACAGAAAATAGGACGCACTGTGCATAACAGACAAAAGGTGGTTTTCTTTTTGATTAGTTGTTATTTAAAACTAACCAAAATGCTCTAATAATTGAAAAAAGTAATCGAAACTGAGGTCAGAAATTACCGTCAAAGAAAGTGTTACGACATCTCACGATGATGGGAAGAATTGATATTTGATGCAGAGAGCAACTAAGCGGCAAAATTATTCGTATTAATATAGGGATCACTCAATAAGCTGGTAAGTATGGTGAATGGGAGAGAGAATTTTAAGAGTATTTTAGGTGGCTGTTTAATTTAGTGTCAGCAATACCCCTGATGAGCATCTCCACCATCCCAGTAAGAAAACCGTTCTCTAACTATAAACTGAATTAGTAAATGACAACGGAAAAATTCACTTTACTGTTTTAAATTTATATCTTTGATTACGTCCATTTTTCACTTTGCAATAGTAAGAAAAGATGCCCAACTTTCGGGTATGAAAATAGTTCAACGAAAAGGAAACATCTTTCCTCCCATTCCTGTCATCGGTACGATTGGCTGTCATCGGTACGATTGGCACGTTAAAGTGTCTCTCCATTAAATATGTATAGAAAGAATCAGCTTCGTGATATTTTATTAAAATAAATCTTGTCAAGTTAGGCACATGTCTCAATGGTAGGATATCAAATCTAGTCTTTAAATTGGGCTTTTCCTTGTCTCCTATTGATCAAAATTTCGATCCCATTTTCTTTTCGCTGGTGAAACTCCTGCAGACGGCCTCCAATTTTTTTTCAAATTAAAAACCCATGACGAAAAAAAAAAACAGAAATTCAGAAAACGTTTTTTTTGTCAGTCTATCCTGATCAGAGGTAGCAGATGACATTTTAAAAGTGAAACCAAAAATTATTTACCCTATAAATGTTTTGACAAAATGTTTAACAAAGTTCAGAGCAAGCTAAAATGTTATCTGCAAGAGATTAGCACACGTCAATCTTTAAATTTATAAATTAATAAATTAATTATTAAATTTATTTTATATTATTAAAAAGTGTTCCAATGTCATATATTGTGACCTGAAATTTTTTCATGTAGAATTCTTCAGTCGTTGAAAATTTCTAAACTCCATCCTAATAATTTTCTCAGCATAAAATTATTTAAAAAATTGCGCTGATATAAAAAAGTTTGAAATTTATGTTTTTCCATTTTAAAATATTTCCAAAGTTGTAAAGCTATGTTTACGGAACATTATAATTTTCCCTTATTATAAGTTAACTTTATTTTTCTAAGTTATAATGAATAAAAATTCGCATTTATCTACTAGACATCGTGTTATTTTAATTTTTTGCACAAATTTTACCTATCATCCTATATTTTTACTGCATTATGTTATCACTTTCTTAAAGAAATATTTTACCTTCGTTTTAAATTTGAAAAGTTATTCACATTTCATATATAGACCTTGTAATTTAAAGGGATTTGTAACAAAATCTGTAAAGCAAATATCGCTCCAGCAGTTTTCAAGAAAGTTGGTGAGTGTCTGTAGACGTGTTGATTTAATATTTATACTCGCTGGAAGGATTTAATATTTATACTCGCAACTTCTTACGCAGCACATTATCGCCATTATGCTGTATTTAGAGTATAGATGATAAAGATGAGGTTACCACGATATGTTTGACTCACATTTGCATAATTTTTAAAGGATGTAATCCCACACCGGTAGTCCCGATGATTTTGCACTGTTATCCATATATGTAACCCATACTGTGGACATAAGTGTGGACAACGGTGCAAAATCATCGGGACTACCGGTGTGGGATTACATCCTTTAAAAATTATGCAAAAATGAGTCAAAGATTTGTAGATAACCTCATCTTTATCATCTGTACTCTAAATAGAGCGTAATAGTGATAATGTACGGAGTATAGGTAGACGCTGTGATTACATTGAAAATTAAGGACCACTTCTTCCGTTTCATATGCGATACCCCTTAGTCTCTCTGGAAATCCATTTCAACTGCTCTTTCCTTAGATACTTTCAACTTTTCTGATCCAAATGCTAGACTCTACAAATGGGTGAAAAAAGAATTCTCTTCACTAATATACTTATTTTTCCATAAAGCTGAATTTATAATTCTTATTGTTTTCTTTATTCTTCTGTTTTGACAATAATACTTATTTTAAAAATGGTTTATTGTTTGATCCATTTTTGCTCTCATTTCTCCCATATATATTACATTATGCTGGATGATATAAATCCCCAAATATTTAACATTACAAACTACTTATTTCATACTCTTGTGTATATTAAAAACGTCGTGAAAAATCTGCATATTTAAAATTGAATAATATAAATTGTAAAACATTGATAATGTATATGATAAACATGTTAACCTTTTCATTTTTCTACTTAATTTTTTTTCCGTTATTTACTTCTTCTTTGATATTTCATTTTCCAGCTCGTTAATGTGAAAACGAACGAATGTTTTCACTTTGGCGTCTGTCCGTAGACATTCAACTGTTTTGCTTTTAGAGATAAATTAGTTATTTTTGGATTGGATAGGGGTATTGAAAAATATTATGCTTCGTACCTTCCGAAACTCCATATAGCTATAAATGTACCCTCTAACGGGAAAAAAAGTTGAAAAGTCAAAATTTAAGTAAATTTTACAAGCAATGTAATTATATTAGAAAATAGAAATTTGGTTTCAAAATGTGAAGCTGAAGAAGTTTGCCTTCACAACAATGATTTTCACTCTTATTCCCAAGAGAGGTAGGGGGTAGGAATTCTCTTAAAGAGATAACTGTTTGTTTTCAGAGATAAATATCTTTTGAGTTGGATAAATGTAAATCGTAAGAGTTTATCTTACGATTCACACTCTGAATCTCCGAAAAGTATTAATTGCGTGTTCTGAAGGAGGAAAAATTTAAAAATGTAATACTGTGAAAAGACATATTTTATATGGTCTATTTCAGTGTCGCAAACTGTGTGCCGCGGCACAGTAGTGTGCCGCGAGAGACATTAGATATTCCAAAGATTTCATTTTGATTTGACTTGTGTTATCGACGTGCTATCGACGTGCTTTAATAAAAATCTTTCAGATTTTATCAACTGGGATCTTGTAAGTATTTATCAAGCTTTTTCCAAATTTTGGCATTAATTTTTGACAAATATTTAAAACAAACACCGAGTTATGAATTAAAGAACGAGAGCAAATCTTCAAGTAAAACCAGGCTGATGACTTGAACAAAGGGCAAATATAATGACGATTATATAGAGTTTGCTTTAATTCATTTTTAGGTGTGCCGCGGAAAAAAAATTAGATTCAGTGTGCCGCGGAAAAAATTTAGATTCAGTGTGCCGCAGAGTTAAAACGTTTGCGAGACACTGGTCTATTTGAACAAGAAATTTGATTTTCAAGTGGTGCAGTGTGAAGATCAAGGGATTTGCATTGGCAGCAACAATATGTCCCTTTATCCCTAGGGGGGGGGGGGGTTAAGTGAGTGCTGTGTGCGCGGAAAACTGAACGTTTCGTTTTAAGCAAATAATTAAAAATGATTATTGAGTTGAATATGTCTTAAAGAAATATAATGATTCATAATTTTCAAATCCTCCAAAGAGCTTTAATTTACATCGTTAATTTTTTAAATTATACTTAAATATAGCAAATGTGAAATGTGAAGTAATATTGCAAACGACGTATTTATGCTAGAAATTCTGGCGATTCTTGTTCAAGAACGTCAGAATCAATACTCAGATAATATATTAAAAGAGGTATAATTTATGTGAGATATTTTCCATTTGTAAATTATATATAGATCTGAAAGAGTAACCTTTGCTAATGATTCTTGAAATTAAGTGGAGCCGGTGGTGGTGGTGGTGGTGATGGGGGGGGGGGGGTAAATTGCTTTAATCGGTGGTAATTCGTCAAGTTCCTAATTTGATGTTCCAGGCGTTTTCGTTGCGGTATCTCCGCTTGTCCCTGCTCAGTATTTGGTGATAAAGTGGACAGCGATGGCGCCTCGGAAATGCTGTCGTTCATAGGGTGGAATATTTAGCCATAGCTGCTTGTGCAGAGGAGCCAAACATTTTGCACTCTAGAGAACGTGCTAGATGGCCTTGACAAATGGTTTCCATCTGTCTCCTAACAGGCGTCTATGAATACCCTGCCAGTGACCACCTAGTCTGAACCCAAGTCCTTTTCGATTGGCCCATTGGATGAATAAAGTGCAGCTCACAGGTAAAAAAATACATCCAGAAGTTTCCGCCATGCAGTTTTTCCTTGATAATTTATAAATAATACCGTTACGAGAGGAAACGTGCAACAATAAAACCCGAAGACGCTCGTGATATACTTCAGCGTGAGAATTTCGTCTCTAATCTGTTGGAAAATAGAGTTGGGTTGTTTTACCTCTGAGCGGCACTTTTTTGCACATCATGGGCTAAATGGCCAGGTCACATGGACCCCGAAGGCTCAGAGAAGGTTGGGGGAGGGGACCCACTGGAACAGCTGTTGGGAGACAGATGGTAGCCTCCCGTCAAGGCCATCCAGCGTGTTCTTTAACGTGCACAGGGTATGGCTCTCCCGCACACGGAGCCACGGCTTAACGTCCCATCCTACGGACGGCGGCCTTTCCAAGCCCATCGGTGTCCCCTACTGACCGTGGGCAAGGCGGGGAATATTGGGAAAGTAGATACTTTGAATAATAACGGAAATGAGTGAACACCGGAAGTTTATAGTAACTGAAAGAGTTGATCTGTTTTCTTTGTAGTGGTGTTAGTGTTATGTGATTCTAAGTGAGAAGGTTACCTGTGGAACCCGAAAAAAAGTCGAACATCACTATTAAGTTGTTTGTGAAAATGAGATAGAAAAAGACCAAATAAGAGAGAAAACAACACACCTTTCTTGGGGTAGTCCATGAGACAGTGAAGTTGCGTCCGACATCGCCTTTCCTATCTTCACCAAGATTTCCTATCTTCACCAAGATTTTGTCCAAGAGGAATCTTTATTCCACTGGTGAAGTCAACTGAGAAAGCCAAGAGGAGTTAGCTCAGTGCAATGGCGTTTTGCATAGGCGTCACCTAATGCAAAATATAGAATTGGTAAGATAAAACGAACTTATATGACAAAGACACTTGCGTCGCTTATTAAATGTTTTACTAAGATTCCATTTATGATTTGAGTAGAGATTGTAAGAAACTTAATACAAATGTCTAAAATAGTTAACAAATGTGTGACATTCTTTAGATGGATAAACTTCATACTAATGAAAGGCAAATTGGTATAGTTGAATTTGTAATATATGGGTTTAACTACCTTTGGAATTAATTAATTCAATTTTAATTTCATAACGTGTTTTGAACTTACGCTCAATTTTCTACTAAAATTTGCAAAAATGCTTTATTAAATACGAATTCTTGCATAATAAATCGGAGACGATATCCATAACGCAAAAGTTTTCTTCGGCCAGAAAAAATGTCTCGCATGACCTGTTTCACATCCGTGATAACTAATTTATTTTTACGACATAGATTCATTAGGAGATCTACTTGATTCTGATGACGAATATGGATTCCTCGATTTCGGAAAACAAAATAGTTGATTCAATAACTAAATGAATTCAAATATTTTTCAGTTGAAAGTTCATCCTTACCATTGATAAAGTTTTGAGCATTTGGTTTTTTTTCCTCCGCTTCGCAGTGGGGAAGCAAGTAAATCTCTGCTTCTGTGCCATAATCTCTAACAAACAAAATATGAAATTTCTAGCTTAAATAGACGTTTTACAATATAAATTTAAATTTTTGTCATTTTTCAACTTTACCGTCCTCTAACGGGGATATTAAAGGTAATGAGAGAGTTGGAAATCAATGAGTTATTTTTATTATTACCTGTGGAACCCTAAAAAACGTCGAACATCACTTTTAAGTTGTTTGTGAAAATGAGATAGAAAAAGAGTAAATGAGAGAGGAAACAACACACCTTTCTTGGGGTAGTCCATGAGACAGTGAAGTTGTGTCCGACATCGCCTTTCCTATCTTCACCAAGATTTCTCCATTAGATTATATAGAACTTGAAAAGGTGAACATCCCTTATGTAACGCTTAGCTACAGGAGGCGCCATTTATACATATGCTGTCAAAGGCCTTGCAAAAGCTAAAATGGCAACCATAAGAAATTGTTCCTGAAGAAAATTGGATATCTGTAATCAGATCCATTAATCCATCTGCAGTAGCTCTATTTATCCTAAATTCATAAAACACAAAATTGGGTATATCATAGGAGATCTACCATCCATATTAATCAGCTGTTGAACAAAGCTTTCGAAGATCTTTACCAACACATAAAGAAAAAGTGTTAAGTCTATGTGTCTAATTGTGAAAAAAAAAATTGAGGGCTTTAAAATGGCAATAACAAAGGATTGTTTCCAAGAATCTGGATAATTATTTTCTATCCAAAAACAATTGAATAAATTTAGCATTTGTGCAGTTTGATATTTGTTTGCATTTTCCAACATTTTGCATGATATCCTTTCTGGACCTGTAGCTGCAGAACAAGTTGATCTGTTGATTGTCCTCACTATTTCAGAGACGCTAAATTCTTGGTTCATGAAGTCTGGGGGAGGAGGTGAAGTCAACTTATATTTCCCCAATTCGATGATTCATTTCGCATTACGATGATATATTTCGTATTATATATATATATTGTTAAACCTTCTCTGATGTTTCTTTTTCAGATTAGAGTTAATCTATATGAAAATTTACTTCAAATGTGACACGTGAAAAACCATTGACCTTTTTTATCACATCTTTTTCGTCTTGCCTAGAACACTAATTAAGTTGGGTTGAGTTGTTTTACCTCTGAGCGGTACTTTTTTGCACACAATGGGCTAAATGGCCAGGTCACATGGACCCCGAAGGCTCAGAGAAGGTTGGGGGAGGGGACCCACTGGAACAGCTGTTGGGAGACAGATGGTAGCCTCCCGTCAAGGCCATCCAGCGTGTTCTTTAACGTGCACATGATATGGCTCTCCCGCACACGGGGCCACGGCTTAACGTCCCATCCGACGGACGGCTGCCTATTCCAAGCCCATCGGTGTCCCCTACTGACCGTGGGCAGGCGGGGAATTTTGCGGAGATAAATCTCAAAGCTGACCCAGTTGGGACTCGAACCTGGGAACTACAGATTACGAGCCTGGCGCGCTATCGATTGAGCCACCCCCGCCCCACTAATTAAGTAATATAATGCAGTACTGTAATGAAATTGTGACAGGGATTGTGGATTTGTGTATCTGAAATAAATGATAAATTCACTGATAAATAAAATTTTCAAGTACGACGTAGAGCAGGAAAAAATAGGCAGGCATTTCCCACCAAAAGAATTCGCAGTCTTTGGTGCTACTTTTTTGTTTCGAAAAAAAAATGAAAGGAAAAAAAAAATCACTCGACAGCAACTTAACGACCATAGTTCCACTCTTGGTCAAAAGGAGAGACGGTTGATAAATCTGAAATCCATTGCATTGGATATCTGGAGTTGTGATCTCGCTGTCCGACGAAGTACAAGGAGTTCGTCATTTGGACTTTTATCGTCCTCCTGAGTGCCAGTGGAAATACACGAAAGGATTTTGGTGCGAAACGAAGGGAAATGTGTTGATGCGAATGCGATGATCGGAAAGGAGCACGGAGAGCAACGGGAGGCAGGAGCGGGGAGCCAAGAAGGAAGAAAGTGGTATAAGGATGTAACGAAACGGATATAAAAGTAGTTAGTGGATAATAATAGTATTCAGTTATTTTTATTAACTATAATCATCCATTCGGTTTGGTGTTGGCGAAATAGTTTAAGTGAATAGAGTGAAATTAATAATAATCTACAAAGACAGATCATAATGAGATTGGACTGGAGTCAGATAAGAAATTGATTTTTGGTAGCGATCATTGGGAGCTGAAGCAGAAGCAGTTTCAAATTTGAAGGTAATGGGCAATTCCTAAATCTGTTGTCTCAGAAAAATGTTTTATATGAATTTTGCAAGAAGTGAATGATGGAATTTAAAAGAAAGTTGGAATTATACACATAGATAAATAAAATATTCGGTACACCAACTCTCTGAGAAACACAACGCATGTTTTCTTCCAAATAATTCGTGTAATGTGAAATAGTGTTAATCGGACACATATTTATCATCAGAAACAACGTAAACAGTGGTGGGGATAGGGGAATTCATACAACACATTTTACCGAAAAGGAGAAACCTTTTAATCTCGTTGGTCGAAAAAACAGCATCTGTCCACTGCTTCCTCCCTCTGGATGAGTTGTACAGACTCTGATTCCATTGGAGGGCTCACATGGGACTCCACTGACACTTGCTGGAATGGACCACTCAACACTCTTTACTGGAAATTTAAAACTTCTGATTCGCGTTGGTTTAATAACACTGTGGATTCACCACATCCTGCCACTGGGGCAGTCACATAGAGCTTCATCCCTATTTACGAGCCAATACGGAACACAACTGTGTCCACATGCACTTCCGTAAACGCCTTTTCCGAAAAGCAACAGATCTGATATGTGTTGGTAGAACAACATCATCTAACCGCTTCTTTCTGTCTCTCTGTCAGAGCACACAGTTGTATCCCATTCACAAGCATACACAGAATTCCACTGCTGCCCATACGTTGATCCATGGAACACTCTATGCCAAAAAAGCAATAATTCTGATTCGTGTGGAGCGCACCATACTACTCCCTTTGATGAATATGTGAAACTTTTGGCTTTCGTTGGTCGAATCCACAGCTTCTTTCCTCAGGTTCAGTTATACACATCTGCATGCATTCGCAAGCACACATGGAATTCCACTCCTGTGATCTGCAAACGTCTGTGTAACACACTTTGCTGAAAATGAGTTTCCTGAATAGAGAAAATGAGAAAATGAGAATTCTGTTTCACATTGGTCAAAGCACATTGTGTATCCACTGCTCTCTTGGGCTTCATGCACAGCCTGCACTTCCATTAGTGAATTCATACAGATTCCACTGTGGATTGTATACATTCGTGAAACCACTTTGACGAATATTCGAAATTGATCATTAGAATTGGCCAAACAACACCAGTTGTCCACTGTTTTCTGCCTCTGGGTGAGTCGTACACAGTCACACTCCATTCCCCATCTAACACCATCATATCTCCATCAGCGGACTTCGCTGTGACCCACATGCAGGTTGGGTTGTTTTACCTCTGAGCGGCACTTTTTTGCCCCACATGGGCTAAATGGCCAGGTCACATGGACCCCGAAGGCTCAGAGAAGGTTGGGGGAGGGGACCCACTGGAACAGCTGTTGGGAGACAGATGGTAGCCTCCCTTCAAGGCCATCCAGCGTGTTCTTTAACGTGCACAGGGTATGGCTCTCCCGCACATGGGGCCGCGGCTTAACGTCCCATCCGACGGACGACGGCCTTTCCAAGCCCATCGGTGTCCCCTACTGCCCGTGGGCAGGGCGGGAAATTTTGCGGAGATAAATCTCAACGCTGACCCAGCTGGGACTCGAACCTGGGAACTACATATTACGGGCCTGGCGCGCTACCGACTGAGCCACCCCCGCCCCACCCACATGCAGATTAGTGAAAACCCTTTACTGATTATGCGAAACTTCTTATTAGTATAGGTTAAACATTCCTGCCTGTCTACTGCTTCCTGCCACTGGATCAGTTGCACACACTCTCACCCGAGCGAGACCCACAGGAGCTTCATGGAACATGCTTTTCTGAACATGTGAAACTTCTGATTCACCTTATTGAACAAAGCTGTTTGTTCCTGACTCTAGGTCAGTTGTACATAGGCACAAACCATTCGCAAGCACATGTGAAACTGCACTGTGGCCCACGGCCACATCTGTAAATTCCCTTTGACGAATATGGGTAACTTCAGATGAACGTGTAGACATATACTTTCCATTAATTAGTCCATCTGGTTCATACACGGCTGCATGCCATTCGCGAGCACACATGGAATTCCACTGTGCTCTGCATACAGATCAGTGGAACAGACCTCGATTAAAATGTGAAACATCGATCTCTCTTTGATCGAATAACACAGCCGGTCCACTTTCCCGCTTCTGTGTCAGGGGTACACGGCCACACACCTATTAGCAATCAGATACAGAACTGCACTGAGTACGGCATGCCAATTTGTGCAACATCTTTTATTGGAAATAAAACTTTTGTTTCGAGTTGGGCGAATAATTCGATCAGTCCACTGCTGCCTGCCTCTTGGTCAGTCATACACAGGTGCACCATCATTTGCGAACGTACATGAAACTCTGCTGTGATCGTCATGCAGATTCCTGGAACACCCTTTCACAAAAATGCGAATCTTCTGACTCTCGTTGGTTACATAATACAATCAATTTCTGCCTCGCCTCTGCGTTAGTTGTATACTCCCACAACCGATTCAGGAGAGCACACAGAACTACACTGCTATTCACATGTTGATTCGCAGAACAGACTGTGCCAAAAATGCAAATCTTCTGACCCACGAGCACACATTGAAATCCATTGTGCTTGGCATGCAGAGCAGTGGAGTAAGCTTTGAAAAAATCCAAAACTTCTGATTTGTGGTTATTGAGGAACACCGTCTGTCTACTTCTATTTTTGGATCAGTCATATTGAGTCACATCCCATTTGTGAGCATACACAAATGCTCAACTGAACTCCACTTGGAGATTTGACGAACACGGTTTGCCGAAAGTGGGAAATATCTGATTTATGTTGGATGATCAACTCGGTCAGTTCACGTCCACTGCTCACCCAACAGCAAAGCACACACATAACCACAAAACTCCACTGAGACTCCCACACAGGATTCTGGAACAAATTTTCCTGGAAATGCAGAACTTCTGATTTACCTAGGTCGAGCAAAAGTTCCTGTCAACGACTTCCTGCCTCTGTCTCAATTATGCACAACATTCAGACGAAACTGTTCTGTGGCCCAACAGATTTATGGAATTTCCAGTGCAGAAAATACAAAACTTTTGATTCACATTGATTTAGCAATAGCTGTCCACTGCAATATCAGTCACATACAGTTACACTTCCATTTGTGATCTTACATGGAACTCCAATGTGTCCGCCCACAGGTTTCTGTATACCCTCTGCCAAAAGTAGGAAATTTTTGAGTCTCATTGGTCAAACACTCTCTTCTGCCCATCATAGCTTCACATAGGTCAATCGTAAAAGACCACACTTCATTCATGACCCTCATTCATACACTTCATTCATGACCCAAGTCCACTGTCCAAAAAGCAGATGCAGACACATGGAAGTTCACTGCGATACACATGAACATCAAGGAGCACTCTTTGTCGAAAATGAGAGTCTTTGATTCACGTTGCTCACCGCCTCTCCACTGCTTCTTGTTTTTGGGTCAGTCATATAATAAGCGAGCCGATGTAGAATTCCACTGCAGCCCACAGACAGATTAATGAACACTCTTACTAAAAATGTGAAATTTTTAATTTAAATTTGTCGACCAACACTGTCTGTGATCTGTTTTCTGCCTGGAGATCAGTCATACAAAGCTACACAATGGCACGTTCATAAGAAACTCCACCTTGGTCATCACGTAGAATTGTGGAAAACACTGCCAAAAATGTGAAATTTGTGATTTGCGTTGATCAAATACATCATCTGCCCACTGCGTCTTGCTTCTGGCTCAGTCATCCCATTGGACAGGGGCGGGGGTGGCACAGTCGGTAGCGATGGGCTTGGAAAGGCCGCCGTCCGTCGTATGGGACGTTAAGCCGTGGCCCCATATGCGGGAGAGCCATACCCTGTGCACATTAAAGAACACGCTGGATGGCCTTGACGGGAGACTACCATCTGTCCCCCAACAGCTGTTCCAGTGGGTCCTCTCCCCCAACCTTCTCTGAGCCTTCGGGGTCCATGTGACCTGGCCATTTAGCCCATGGTGTGCAAAAAAAGTGCCGCTCAGAGGTAAAACAACCCAACCCAACCCATTGGACAGCATACGAGAACTCGTCTGAGACCCACATGTAGATCTGTGGAGCACTCTTCGCCAAAAATGCAATACTTGTGATTCGTATAGATCGAACAAATTGAATTAAAATAGTTGAACAGAAATGCCATAGGGGTGTTCAGGTATTATGTCATGTTTTTATCAGAAATATAAATTTGACAATTGCAATTAGTAATTGTGCTGGGGACTGAAACTTTTCCACTTTAAAACGTGTTAAGAATTATCAAAGTCGCAATCTCCCGCAAGTCATGTTTAGCGCATTGACGTTGTATTTACAGGGAAGGGAATGACGAAATTGATTATCATGCAATAAACTGATAATTTCGCAGCATTAAAGAGGGGAAAAACGAACATAAATTTTTTCTGGAATCGGAATCGGAATTGGCAATTGTTCGCTGGATCGTTGTTTGTGTTGTTGTTTTCTCAATATTACTTGTGATTTTTGCAATTAAACGGGAAATACATTCTATGACTACTTTTGTTCAAATATTCTAGTCTTTATGAAAGTTAAATAATCCGCAGTTACTCTGGCCTTACTATATTGCAAATGGCTCAGAGTAACAAGCTTCAGTGTACACGTATTTCGAACGGGTGCGCTGACACTAGTTGCTTTTAAGCCTGCAAAGACGTCCCCCGTGGTGGCGAAAGTTGTCGTTTTCCTGTATTTGGTAGGTGCTTCACCGATCTGTCTGTATTTGGTGTGGTGGTTCCACTTCCATCTTTCTGAGTAAAGTTTAGGGATCGGATTCCTACCTGCGGTGGATCGGCATTAAACCCTCCACAAGCGTCCCAAATCTCTGAGATGCGCTGACGTCGCTTACCTTTACGTTAGTTGTGGTTAAAATTATGGATGGAGTAGTACGTTATGGTACGGTACGTATTATGGATGGGTCCTCCGGCAACAATTATCAAGTGACTGTTTGCCGTCAATGAGCTTTGGTGTGAGTTCGTGTGTTCTTTAAATAGTGTACGAGTTTCTATCCAGAACAAGAAAATTAACGCCTACCTGTGATTATTGATTTAACCTAATCGAAGTAGCAGTATTTATTTCCTCAGTACAAATATACAGATTATAAATTTTTATTTGGTAATTTGTTTAACACCGTGTATAGGGAATTGACAGTATAAATATACAGATTATAAAATTATGAAAAGGGAATTTTGACAATCTCAGAAGAAATAAACAGTAATTCTCTACAAGAGTTTACAAATATACAATAATTCGACCAGGCTGGTCTCACATCTCACCCTGTTACCTATCCATAAAAATCGAACCTAGACTTACATCTTCCGCTTATCCAACACAACCTCACTGATCAAACAAAACATTCATTAGAAACACGGCGAAATCCAAGAGCGTAGACCTGAAAACTTCCCTTTCTCTGAAAGTTCCGTGGCGACAGCCAGCATCCATCTATCAGTGATCTCACCTTTCGACAGGACTGTCCAGTTCGGTGCCGGTTAACTGCTTTGGCCGCCGGACATCTTACCTTTTTGGAAGACCAGTTCCAAGCATGCTAGTAAGTCAAGAAGCATTCTTGTTCCTTTGGAAGGAAAAGGGATGGGAAGATAATTGAATTTCTGTAAAATTTAATGAAAAGGAAACAGACACAACTTTTATCACTACGCTATCACAACACCTACGCTACCATCTACAAAAGGCTTCTGTTTTGAGGATTAACATTACTGACCATATGTTTTGAAGATGACTTTAACATAATTTTAAAGCAATTTTGATCTACTCTGCACCTCAGTTAATAAGGAAAATATTGTTTTGAAACTTTAAATATCTTTTCAAGAATGTTAAAAAATTAGAACAGAATTCTTTCAAAAGGGATTAATTTCCGACATAAGGTTATCGCTTGAAAAAAGTTTCTTTATTAGTAGTTTATTATTCAATTGAATTTTTTTCGATCCACCAGATTCAATTGCCATTGCGCTTGATCGGTGATTGCCTGATCTCGCTTTCGAGACAGAATTGATTGCCTTTCATTTGCGAGGTAGAAATGTTTAAAGGATGGAAGAAAGATCTTCTTAATAAAAGTGGAGACACCAGGAGAAAAAGTTAAATACGAACTCAAACGTTCTTCATTGCAATGTTGCCATTGTTTCTCTAATCGTAAGATTTGCAATGGACTTTAAACGAAAAGACGCTATAGCGTTCAACCATTCAATGAAATACTTGACTATTCTTCGCTTACAAAGTCATTTGATCATCTTGGTAAATTAAAGATAAGTTCTAGGGGCTTGTTGCATATTTGGCGAACAAGGAAAATAAAAGATCCGAAGAAATATTTTCTGTCGTTCGCATTCATATTTCGTTTTTATTTGGTAATTTGTTTTACACCGTATATAGGGAATTGACACAGTGTTTATCTACATCAGTAATTTTTCACTGAAAGAATTATAGCGGTGTTAAATAGGACGAAAAGAGAAGAAAAGAAAGCATAATGTGTTTTCCTTATTTATGTCACTTTTAGAAAAAACAACTGTTTTACGAATTCAACTTTTTTTCCCTTCAAATTTAGTTCTTTCTTGATTAATTGAATTCTATATTAAATATGTGCATAACATATATGTACTTAAATTTTTTTCTCTTATTTTTATAAAAAAAAAATAGCTAATTCTTCTCATTCTGATAGGTATTGTTTTACCTCTGAGTTGCACCATTTTGCACACAATTTACTAAACGGTTAGGCCACAAAGACTCCAAGAATTCAGAGTTGTGAAGGTGAATGTGACTCACTGGATAACTGTAGGAGATAGAATTATCCCTTGGAAGTAATCTGGAGTAGCGGTTCTCAACCATTTGAAAGCGGAGGATTCCTATTTTAATTTGAAAAATACGACGAACCCCTGTGGAGGAGATTGGAGTTGACTAATTTTATCTGAAATTATGGCCAATGTTTTTGCATCCGTACTAGAAATACTAGAAAAAGGAACAGGCCTTATGAAAAAAGTATGTGTATCAGCAAAAAAGTAAACATTTTTTAATATGTGGTTACAATAAATTTAAAACAACATTCCTTTTTAGTTAGTGTGAAGATTGATGTTGTTTGAGTGAAACAAGTTCAGAAATATTTGGCTCAATTGTGCCAATCTTCCCTCTCAAATCAGGCTTCACATTTAGTCTGTTTCTATATTTGACTTGGTGTTGAAAGGTCCGTTCGTACAAATAAGTCGTAGCAAGCAGAATTAAATGTTTCAACGCCTTGCTTGATAGTTCTGCATATTCAGAGCGTAAATGTAACCAAAATTCAATCAAATTATATTTTCAAAACAATAATTTTAACGAACTGTGACAAGAAATCTTCACCAAACTGTTTTCTTGTTAAGCCTTTTATGATTTTTGCATCTTCATTAGAAGGATCTTTAATCTATTTATTATTGGAATCAGGGGATTGAAAATATTTTCTAAAATTACTTTTCAGTGTAATCAAATACTCAAGGAAATCTTTTCATATGTCATCAGTCATCTTTTCTTTTGTAGTTTCTAAAAAAATCAATGAGTATCGGAAAATGCGAGTAAATATTTTTGGAAAGACGATGGTATAAGAGGTCTAATCTCTTTTCACTGCTTCAATACTATTTTCAACATTAAATATTGTCACAGATGCACCCTGGGCTTAACCTAAGTTTATTCATATATCCGAAAGTATCGGCCATGTACGCGACTATACACAACCCCTTTAAGTCATTGAAACGATCACTCAAAGAAAATGCATCAGTAATTAAAAAATTCGAATTTCATCACGCAAATCAAAAACGCGATTCGATACTTTTCCGTGCAATAAACCAGCTCATTTCTGCATGTGGGAAATATAAAATATTTGTTCTCAAAAGTGAAATTGTTGCGGACCCCATGTTGAGAACCTCTGATTTACAATGTTCTTTAACATGCGAAGGTTATGGCTCTCCTGCACATGGTACCATGACTTTACGATTCATCCGATAGACGGATAATTTTCTAAGCCAAATCAATGTCGCCTGTCTCATTAGGGCAAGATACAGATTAATGGAGAAAATTTGAGAGAATCAATTCTGTATTCAGGATAAATATAAAACACATCTGAAATACATACATAAATGCAAAATAAGAACTTGAATAATAACGAGTTTCTGTTTTCTTCCCCAGACGAAGTATTCACGTGAAGTGCTATTTCATGAGTCGTCAAGTTTTATTCCGCAACTTCAGCGTTTTGCAACACGGCTAAAAGTAATATGAAATAAGAAAAATTTTAATTTAAAAAGGAAGGTTTTATTATTTTTTTATTTACATAAATCAAGGATTCAAAAGCTTAATTATGCAATCAAAACTGTAGGTCTAAGAAAACTTGACAAAGTCATTGTCAGTGCGACATCCTGCCGCTGTTTTGAGCAATGGATGAGCCGAAGCAGTTGCCTGCGACTTGTTCGCTGCTGCTCATCATCTAAAGGCCAATCAAACACCATGGAAGTAAAAGTAGTTGCTGGATATCGTTAGCATTAAGTAATTTTAGCCAGGCGTGAATGTCTGTGAATTTTCTATGGCGCTGCGCAATGAAACGTTTTTGGAGAGGCCTTGCTTTCTTATCTCGTTGGGTAATCAACATCTCTAATTTTGTTCAGCTGCTAACTGAATTCTCGGTCTGGAGGAAGATATCGAGTTTCGTGTTTAGTCTATTTTAATTGCAAGGGAAGAAGAAGAGCTGTGACACTCTCGCGCCTCGGGCTTAAAAGAGTCTCAGGATTGCCGCGGTGAAGAAATGAGGTATTTGCAAAACTAAGAGCGAGAAAAGCAACTTCCTTTTCTCGCTCGCTAATTTGCATAGCATTACGTTTGGAACTAAGCAAATACTTTTCCGTAGTTACGGAAAACAGAAAAGTTAAGATGAAATATTCTATTCAACGTGCTTTGTATATTTGTAAAACTTTTCACATAGGATAATTTTCTAAGAAAACATCTACACAACAAATTAATTTTTTTCTCTATCTGGTAATGTAAGTAAATGTTAAGAGCCAATTTCGGTAAGCTGATTAAGAAAAAAGCTGCAAAAATGTTGCATAACATCTCAATCATTGCGTAATATTGCTACACTTGTATCATAGAGTAAATCAGAAACGTTATATCGAAATTTTTGATTTTACCTATTTTGTGTTTAAAAATAAGTTAAATAAATAAGTAATTAAACTAAGTTATATTTGCAAATGCAAATTATAGTTGCAATGTCATTTCTTTCGGTTCCATTTCTTTGTCAATTTCTTTTTGTACGTCATAGAACTTTTTTATATGTATGTGGTATGAAAGGAGGGGAGATAATTTCTCTTTTTTCAAAGATTCCATCTTCTCTGATAATGCTGTTCCGTTGTCGAATATCTTTGTGGAATCTCGCATCTAGTTCATTCGTCAGAGCACCGAAATTTCCTTGATGAATATATTTGAGGGAGTGCAAAAAGCAGATTTTTAGACAAACAACAACCTATTTTATGTAGAATTCAGAGATGAATTCAACAACAGATTTTCGAGATCGCAGTTATCAAGCCCGAGGTATTTTATCAATAATTGAGTCCGAGCCGGTTAGGAGTTTGGATTGGATTGTTTTACCTCTGAGCGGCACTTTTTTGCACATCATGGGCTAAATGGCCAGGTCACATGGACCCCGAAGGCTCAGAGAAGGTTGGGGGAGGGGACCCACTGGAACAGCTGTTGGGAGACAGATGGTAGCCTCCCGTCAAGGCCATCCAGCGTGTTCTTTAACGTGCACAGGGTATGGCTCTCCCGCACACGGGGCCACGGCTTAACGTCCCATCCGACGGACGGCGGCCTTTCCAAGCCCATCGGTGTCCCCTACTGACCGTGGGCAGGGCGGGGAATTTTGCGGAGATAAATCTCAACGCTGACCCAGTTGGGACTCGAACCTGGGAACTACAGATTACGAGCCTGGCGCGCTACCGACTGAGCCACCCCCGCCCCACCGGTTAGGAGAAAAGGTTTCTCTGACACGTCGTAAAACATATATAAATACTACGTTTTTTTTTATGAAAGATTGATATTGTTGCAAATTTTAAATGGATAGGCCTGAGCGTGAATATCAATAAGTATATTTTCCAATAAATTACAATACAATGGAAATTATTACGAAAATATGGATGAAATAATTTATAAATAAACTAACTACTATCATACGTAAGTCAATAACCCTTTTTCTACAGAGCATACAAGTCCAGCTCTGTCAGTTCTACGAACTACTACCTCTTCACTTTGTCATATCTCTTGAATACCTTCATTTCAAGCGTAAACAATCCTTCGTCTTTTGTTAGATCATTAAATTTATCTTACTAGCAACACAAAACTCGCGCACACACCAATAGAGACACTTCTTGTTTTTACTTATAGCGCACTGACTCACACTATCTAAACCTCTTCTTTTGATTTGCACAACTTTTTAACATTATTATTCTATCATTCACTTTTTCAGGTCGATTCTACATTCAAATTCGCTTGTTGTATAATTCTCACGCACAAGCATATATGCGAGCATTCATGTCACGTTTTGTCATGAAATTAGCATAGCGCGTTCATCTGTCGTAGCAGTATTAATGTGCTAATAAAGAAGATCTTGCAAATGACTCATTAACTTCATTCCCATTGCAATGTGGTGTAATAAGGAAATAATTCTAAAAGTTATCGAATTCGGGGTCTAAATTCCGAAAGCCTTTCTTTCGAAAGAGACAATCATTTCAGAAATATTTAAAGGATGTAGCCCGTCCCGTGGGAGAGTGGTTAGTACGCTTGGCTACGAATCTAAAGGACCTGGGTTCGAGCTCTGGTATGGCATGGATGAGTGTGTGTTGTTTTTCTGCTGAGGTTCCGCCATCCTCACAGATCATTTAATATGGCGTATTAAACTGACAGTCTTCTGTCAGACCTCTGTGGGAAGCAGTTGCTTGAGAGGGTACTTATTTATTTTATATATTCAGAAGTGTTTTGTTTCAATTTATCGTATTTTACGATTCCCCTCTACTTCAAAGCTAATGGAATGTATGCAGAGTGGTTAGCGTACTTGGCTACTGATCTAATTACCTAGGTTAGAGCTCTGGGTAAGACATGGATGCTCCTGTCGTTTTTCTGTTGTGGTCCTGCCATCTTCACAGACCTTCTACTATGGCATATAAACTGACAGGCTCCTGTCAGATTTCTGTGGCAAGCAGCTGCTTGAGGGGGTATTTATTATTTTATTCTTAGTTCAAAGGTACGCAATCCGTTCTGGAGCACAACGGATCTGTTAAAGAGCTCACGAGTGCAGGTCTAACGCATAATGTTGTGTGCTATTACAGAAATGGAAAGTTTTTATTTTCCCGAAATCTTCTCTGATTGCTTTTATAGATATGTAGAGTGAGGGATTTAAATTTGGTTCATCACTCATAGTAGAAATATTCAACTAAGTATGTTCTGAGGTTGAAACTGTATTCACACTTGCTCCTTGGAAAAACGATTGTGGGACTTTTCGAAATATCAGAATGTCCATATCTCGTTAAAGTAAATCTAGAAGTTGTAATGGATTTTCTAGAGCTATTTGCGTCACTGAAATAGTACTCTTAACAGTTTAAATCATTTCTCTCTCTCATTGTTCCAAGGAAAAGTTTAAATTTTTGCTAGTTTTTTTCTTTTAAATTCTTAAAAGCAGTTTTAGAAACGCAATTTTGTATAGCTTTAAGATTGCAAATAATATACGAGTGCTTGCAATTAGTTTGAGGAGCTTCAGATTGGAAAACATAGCCTACAATCTGTGAAAGGGCTCTGAAAACACGACTTCATGGAAATAAGTAAGTGTAGGAAAACTTGCTCCTCCACCTACCTATGAGATTTATTTACGTGCGGCAGTTGCTCTTCTAGTTACGCTAAGACAGGGTTGGCTAACTCTTGCTTAGTAGGGCTACGAAGGAGAGAGTATGTGAAGCTTTCCTTACTTAGATCTATTTCAAGAGAAGTGATTTGAAATTAATGAGAATGTGTTTCTCTTCTTTACTAAATAAGGACCTTTGGGCAACCTGTAATGGAGATTACGTTATGACACTCAACATGTAAAGCTAATGTTTTGTGGCATTAATATTACTAACGTTCTCATTGGTTTAAAGGCACATGTAAGTGTCCCGACAGTTGAAGTGTCTCATGCTTTCCTTCTTAGATCATTTAAGAAAAATGAATTGTCACCGTCTTAGTTTAATTGGTAGAGCGACTGGTTCATAACCAAGAGGACTTTATTTTCGAATCTGGTAGGCCAAGTGGCGGGTTATTTTCACACTTTCCTCTTTCCATGAAGTGGCCTGTGTCATCACTAAGAGTCGATTTTCTCCTTTGTTCGAAACGCCGTCTATGTTGAAACAACAAATTCTTGCTAAAGTATTTTTTCCGGTAAAAAAAACATCAAATGTAAACAAAGATCAGGACCACACAATTCTAATTTGGTAGACTGTAAAAGTCACGGTTCAATAGTATAATCATAAGGAACAACTTGTTGAAACATGAAAAAAGTAACTAACTCATTATAAATAAATGACCCCTGATGAAGCTTCTTGTCACAGAGGTCTATCAGTGCCATTTAGCCCATGGTGTGCAAAAAAGTGCCGCTCAGAGGTAAAACAACCCAAAACAACCCAATTTTAGCCAACAAATTAGAACTTACAACGATTCGAAAAGATGAAAAAGATTTCTATCTTTTGCAGTTGTAAAAAGTTGTGAGATCTGAAAGGACTTTCAGATGGTCTGAATCAGTGTGCGATAAGTGAAAATAAGGAATATCTTTATTGGTGTGCGCGCGGGTGGTTGTTTTTGTGTTATTAGTAACATAAGTTTAGTGAACTAGCACAGGACGAGAGATTGTTTACGTCTGAAGGTATTCAAGTGACATGGCAAACAAAGTGAAGAGGTAGTATTTTAGTAAAACAGACAGAGCTGGTGTTGTATGCTCTGTGGAAAAGGTTAATGACTTATGTTTCATAGTAGTCATTTTGTTTATAAGTTACTTATCCATATTCTTATAATAATTTGCATTCTATTGTAATTTGTTTGAAAATATACTATTGACACTCACGCTCAGTGCCTCTCCATTTTAAAAATTTAAAACATTTTATTATAAAATGCTGTGCCTGAACAATATAATTTTTTGCTCCTGATCCTTTTCCTGTGATCATTCAATAAATAGAAAGTCGTCGGGATTGAACTTCCGCTTGAGTTCTGACAGGTGCTTCGGTCGGTGATTTCGCCACCTTTTCCGTGTACGCCACGAAACAGGAGTATACGAGAAAGATCTTTGCGGCAATGCGGTGCGAGACTGTGTGATGACAGAGGATGAAGTTATTTAGGACGCTTTCTTAGAGTACATGGAGACAAAATTTGATTAACATGGTGCTTCTTCTTGTTCGGTAATTCTTTGAACATCTCTCTTAACGGAAAGAAAATCTGCTCACTTATCAATTGATCCTTAAACTCCTTTCGATCAAAGGATCGTACTCCTGCATCTTTTCAGTTAGCTTTCTAAGGAGTTGAAAGATCTAGCTGAACTTACGAAGGCTCCACGAAGAGTGGCCTTTTCTTCCTCTTCTAATTCCTCTTCCTCCACACTCTATGTAAGTTCTTATAGGTCCACTATTAGCTCGCCCGCAATTAGTAATTCTTCTCTACCATATCTCTACTGTCTACCTAACGAGAAACGTTAACAATCCTCGTATAGGTCACTCGCCTATGAGCAAGTTCTCGCAGTTCGAGACCCAATTCTATGAATGATGAAATGAATTGAATGATGAAATGATCTATGAAATTTATTGACTGAGTGGAGTGACCCTAATTCTAACTCTGATGCAGATGTGGTAGAGCTCTGAAAATTTCCGCATAGGAGTAATTCGTGACGTAGATTTTGTGAAAAATTTGAAATTTTCAGATCCGACGAGTCCTTCAAGGTCATATAGGGGCAAAATTTCAGTCAAACAGGGGTATTTCGAGGGGTCCTAGGGGTATTTCGAATCCTACAACTCAGGAATGTTAGAAAATTTTGGGTCATTCAAGATCAGAGGTGAAAGCTTTATCTACATGTGTTGATATGGTGAAAATGGGTTTCTAGGGGTAGTACGGGTCGCAGAGCTCAGAAGAAATGCGAAATTGGCGGTTCCTTATGTCTTTCCAGGACAAATAAGTGTCGGAGTGACGATTAAGAGCCACCATAGATGACGATTCAATTCTAATCTAAATGTATATTGAGTTGTGTTAAATCTAATATATAAATATGGTGACAATTTGTCTATATTTTAAAGGGCGATCATGTTTTAGGGCATTTGTCCTCTATATTTATCAAAAATTCAGTAACACGTTTTTTATTTCTTTTCTGTCTTTTAAAAGTCTATATTTTTGATATCAAATAAATATCATTCTATTTTATTTATTTTTTATTTATTTTTTATTCTATTTAATTTTGATAATTTTTTCTTATTGTTGTTGATGTGGTTGACGAATTAATAACACATAACTATAATATTCATACTTCAGAATTATTTAATTGTACTAAATTATTAAAAAAATATTGTAATAGACATTTAAAAATTAAAAGCTGGTGTATTTATATGTGCTTTGTTTTACGTTTTTGAATATTTTTTCGCTTTTAAATTAAATTAATATTACCTATCATTTGTTTTATTTTAGAACTTTATTATTCTTCGAGGACAAATTTTCTAGACATAACATAATATTAAGAGTATCATGGAAAATTCTCGAAAAAAATGGTCACCGTATATGTAAAGAAGAAAGTTTATGTGTTTATGCGTTTCTTTTGTGTGTCTGTCGTTTACGCACTCGAACCCCATAACAGCAAGTGGCGCCAAACTTTGCACGAATATTCTCCAATCAGGGAAGTGAACGGAAGTGTAAGGCTGCCAGTTTAGTGTGGCCGACTGATCTGGACAACTATGGCTACTTTTCTTTTTTTTTTTTCTATCCTGTTGAGGAGTAGTCAACCACACAGGGTTGTGGTGCTGACCATATATACCAACCTGAACGGAATTATGGCTCTGCGCTTGATTATGGATCCTGATTTTGCTGCACTGGTGGGCTTCTGTGGATGGAAAAATCTTCCGCTGTGTTTTCTGTTTGTTTGTGGATTGACAGCCCCAAGTGAATAACTCCACAGGATATGTTTATCAGCTGGTGGATAATCCTGAGCAGAGGTCATCGCAGGCACCTGAACTCTTTGCTTCTATTGGCATCGTCAAATTCTACATTGGAGGAAGTCTTCCAGTGTAGATGGCTTCAGCCTTTAGTGGTGGGGGAACGGGTCTTTGCCCATGTTTGCGATTAGGATGCTGTTTAATATTGTCGGCATTCCCTCTCTCAATAAACATAGTTTCTGCACAGAGCTTTTTTCTCTTGATGTCCTGACACAAGAATTCCACCATTATAATTTAGATATTCTTGGCTTGCAAGAGACCGGATGGACAGATAAAGGTCAGATTCTTAAAAATAATCTTAAATTTCTCTTTTCAGGGAGGGACGACAATAATCATCACCAAGGCTTGGGTCTGCTTCTCAGCAGACACGCTAGTGATGCTCTTCTAGGATATGAGTGCATTAATGAAAGGTTTCTTACAGCAAAAGGTTTCCCACTGAGGATGAGAAGGATAGGTTTTACGGACAACTTAGGATATTTTAAATTCAGTCAAGAAAGGAGATATTACCCTTGTTCTTGGTGACTTCAATGCCAAAGTTGGTACTGACTTTGACCTTTGGGGAGGGGTGATAGGCCCTTTTGTTATTGGTAGCTGCAACGGCAATGGGCAACGTCTCCTACAGGTAAGTAAACTCTATGGTTTCAGGACAATTAACACTTATTACAAACACGGCGACATACATAAGTACACACGGGTTTCACCTGATGGGCTACATAAGACTATGATTGATTATATATTAATTAACTGCAAATGGGCTAGTTCTGTTAGGAATACCAGGTCATATAGGGGAGCTGAAATTGGATCTGACCATTACTTTGTTAAAAGTGTCTTGCAACTTAAACTTTAAAAGTGTTGTTCTAGGGTTAAAAAATTTACTTTTAATACTGAAGCTCTGAAAGATCCAGTTATAGCCAAAGCTTACCATGATAGGTTACTTAGTCGTTATGACAGTCATGGTATGCTTACTACTGAAGTTGAAGAAGAATGGGATTATTTTAAACAGGCTTTTTGGACACTAACAGTACTCTTTTAGGAAAAAAAGGAGCAGAAGAGACATAATTATTTCAGTGATAAGGCACTTGAGCTTATTTCAGAAAGAAAGAACTGCAGGAATGTCATTAATGAATACCCTACTAGTCCTAATAGAAAGCATTACAGAGAACTTAAATAAACGTGTGAAGAATCAGTTAGCTGCTGATAATAATCTTTGGCTTGATGGCTTGGCTGACAAAGCCGAGGAAGCAGTTAGACAGCACAACAGCAGAGAGCTGTACCAGATAGTTAATGTTTTGAGTGGTAGAAAACGGACAGGCATACAAGGATTGAAGGATAAACAAGGTAAGGTTATAGAAGGTGATGATTCTATCATGGCTAGGTGCGCTGAGCATTTCAGTGATGTTCTAAACAATGTGGTTAGCTCTACTCCCAATGTTTGCAATGATGACAAATGCACTGGTGGCTTTAATGTTGGCCCTATAACAGAATCCGGAGTTATTTTGGCTATTTCTAAACTTAAACTTCATAAATCCCCAGGGGTAGAAGAAATCACTACGGAAATGCTTAGAGCTGCGAATGTTTCGGTTACCACTTGGATGACTGAAATTATGAATATCTTTTATGATAAAGGCATGGTTCCTAAGGATTTTACCAGAGCTAATGCTATCTCTATTTTCAAAAAAGGTGATCGCAGTTCATGTGATAACTATAGGGGTATCAGCCTAGCCTCTGTTCCAGGTAAAGTTCTTTCCATGATTGTGCTTAATAGAATTAAGAATCTGGTTGACAGGCAATAGCGTGATGAGGAATGTGAATTCAGAAGTGGTAGGGGATGTGTGGATCAGATATTTTCACTTAGGCAGATTCTTGAGAAATGTTTAGAGTTTCAGAAATCTTTGGTTGCTAACTTTGTTGATTTCAAAAAGACTTTCGACTCTATTGATCCTCATAATTTGTGGTTGATTGTGAGATCATATGGTATACCAGACAAGTTAGTTAGCATAATGAAAGCTCTCTATAATAACACTGAGTCATGTGTGAGAGTTGGTAAGTCTTGTAGCAATTGGTTTAGCATTACTTCTGGTGTTCGACAAGGGTGCATTTTGTCTCCTTTTCTCTTTAGCTTGGTTATTGATTATGTTATGCGAAATTCACTTCAAGGGAAAGATTTTGGCCTTAAATTGACTGGAGATATTAAACTTTCTGATTGAGATTTTGCTGATGATTTAGTCCTTTTGGCAAATGATGTTGATGAGATGAACTCTTTCATTCGAGCTGTTGATGAGACCTGGTAGTAGAGAAGGTTTGGTTATAAACAGAGAGAAAACTAAAGTGATGAAAATTGGTCAGGCAGGCTGTGATTCAGTTAATCAGAATGGTTGCAGTCTTGAGCAGGTGTCACAGTTTAATTATCTTGGGAGCTATGTAACAGATAATGGTGATGTGCGGCATAAGATTAACAGACGAATAGGGATTGCTGTTGGGACTTTTAAGAATCTATGGAGAGGTGGAGAAATAGCCGTATACACCTGAAGACTAAAATTAGACTGTATAATAGTTTGGTTCTTTCTAGGGTTAGTTATGGCAGTGAAACTTGGACACTTTGTAAACAAGATAACAGGAAACTAGATGCTTTTGATTCCAGATGCTTACGCAGTATCTTGGGCATTAGGTGGTTCAACGTTGTAAGTAATGATGAGGTTAGGCAAAGGAGTTGGCAACCTCCTTTAAGGAGCATATTGTGCAGAGAGAGACTCCGTTGGTTTGGCCATGTTGACTCGTATGAATGAGCAGTGCCTAAAGGCCTCAGAAAGAAGGGGAGACCTAGGATGCGGTGGGCAGAGAATGTCAAATAGGATCATATTAGAATTGCTGTGCAGTGACCAGATGCAATAGATGTAGCTCAGGACAGACTTGCTTGCAAAACTAAATTGCGCGGTCTGGTTGGACCTCCGTAGCCCATGGCTGCTTGAGGATGATGATGATGATGATGATAATGAAGTGGCTTAATGTCTCAGTATATTTGAGAAATTAAGAAGAAATATTAAGGAATGTATAAAAATAAAAACATGTTTACATGAATTACATAATTATTTGATACATATAAACAAAATGACAAGTGGCACAAAAGGGGACAGAAATATAACATGAAATATGATAAAGAAGCAGAGTAAAATCAGATGGAAGAAAAGGAAGGTTTAAAGCAACAGAGAGTGTTATTATAAATGAATGAATAGGGGGGGGGAAACAGATTGCGGATAATCCAGACGTGGGGAAAAGATGGGGAGTGGGAATAGGGTGAGGAGATGTTGTTGGTGAAATGCTTCAATATTCTAATAGGAGTGGAGTAATATAGTTTTTGAATTTTGTTTTAGAATTTAAAGAAGTGATATCGCTAGGTAGAGAGTTCCAAGTTGAGATTGCTTGAAAGGCAAAAGAAATTTCACCATACTAAATTTGAAAATCTTGGGAGTAGAAAACATTTTATTATCAGAGCCAAGGATGTGGCGATGTTGTAATCGAATATAGGGTGTAAGAATCGAATGAAAGGGATGAAACTTGTTATAAACAGTGTCGTGAATAAGGGTAATAAACCGCAAGTTTCTTCGAGATTCAAGAGTGGGAATTTGGTAGTTGGAAAGAATATCAGTAAGTGTTAGACATTCTCGTTTGTTAAAATAGATTTTGCTGATGATTTTGAGAGTTTCATTTTGAACTTCTTTTAATTTTAACAGTTCTTTTTATTAATAACAAAAGAGTGGAAGCAAAGTATTAGAGTTTTGGTGGGATGTAAATTTTGTGGAACATTGGGGCATAGGATGATATATAATTTCGGATGTACTTCAATATATAAGTTCGTTTGGAAGCTGAAGCGATAGTTTTATTAATGTGACTTCCAAAATCAAGATTATTATCTATCCTCATGCCTAAGTACTTCATGGAAGTGGAAACTGTAATATGGGTGTTATTAATTTTAATGTTTGTGTCAGGCGGGGGAGAATTTGAAGTTGAAAGAAAAACAATATTGGCTTACTTGATATCAACAGTGAATCCATTTTTAGCATACCAATAAAGCACATTATGAATATTATTTTCTTTTTCTTGTTTTAGAGAAGAGAGAGAACTTGAGGTAAAAGAAAGAAGACAATCGTCTGCATACATAAAAATATTGCAGTTGGTGGAGGATTCTGGAAGATCATTAACAAAAAGGTTGAAGAAAAGTGGTCTAAGAATGGTTCCTTGAGGTACTCCCCGATTATTAGTGCTTAATTTAGTTTAGATAACACGGTCATTGAGGTAATTTTTAAACCAGGAAAGAACTGAGGGCGATAGATTAAAATTATAGCCGAATGTTTGCAAGGTAAGTTTGTGTTCAAATGAATCAAATGCTTTTGAGATGTCATGGGAAAACCAGTCCCACAACCGTTTTCACTTTGCTGCTTAAAGCCATTCTCCACTGATTAACAAGAAGTGTCATGAGAGTTTCAACTTATCGTTTTTCGCTAAATCCGAATTGTCTGCACGAAAGTACATAAAAATTTTCAAAAAAAATGTCAATAATTGTCTCTCGACGACTTTTTAAATAAATTATGCTTAAAGCGCATTTAATTAATGAAAGAGCATTTTTAATGAAAGATCACAAAGGGGTGCATAAATTAATGGGGAAAGAATTTTCAGAATAATTATAGAGATTCCATCTGGTCCGACACTGCGAGTGTTTTTTAGCGAATTTATAAGGTTAAAAACTTCGATTACGTTAACATTTTTTAGCTTAAAGGTTTCCAGATTATTAAATGATTTATTGGAGTAGGATAGTGACTCATTTGTGTTTGCATAATTTTCTCTAGAAGTGCAGGATTTACAGAATACATTATTTGAAACATTAGCAATGTGTTTAGGATCATAAAAGGAGTTGCCATTGTAAATGGGGCGGGGGTGGCTAAGTCGGTAGCGCGCCAGGCTCGTAATCTGTAGTTCCCAGGTTCGAGTCCCCGCTGGGTCAGCGTTGAGATTTATCTCCGCAAAATTCCCAGCCCTGCCCACGGTCAGTAGGGAACACCGATGGGCTTGGAAAGGCCGCCGTCCGTCGGATGGTACGTTAAGCCGTGGCCCCATGTGCGGGAGAGCCATACCCTGTGCACGTTAAAGAACACGCTGGATGGCCTTGACGGGAGGCTACCATCTGTCTACCAACAGCTGTTCCAGTGGGTCCCCTCCCCCAAACATCTGAGCCTTCGGGGTCCATGTGACCTGGCCATTTAGCCCATGGTATGCAAAAAAGTGCCGCTCAGAGATAAAACAACCCAACCTAAAGCCATTGTAAATGATCTTTTTCATTTTGGTTTGGTTTCTTACGTTACCAGTAATAGAATCAAAAATTCGAAATATTTCATTACCATTTGGATTAATAACGTAAAGTCGATTAAGGAAATATAATCGCTTGGCATTTTTAATACCATTGTTGACAAGATTACGGAAAGTTTTACAGTTCTCCCAAGTGTATGAATCATCAGGGTTAATGGCATTCTTAAAGTGTATATTTTTTAATGAAATCATTTTGAGAAGCTCTTTTGTAATCCAAGGGTTTTAATAAGGGCGGACTCTGGAAATTTTAGGTGCATGAGGTGTATAATACATTACAGACGTGCGAATAATAAAATGATCACTAATATCTTCGATATTAGTGATCAGTTAAGTGAAGTGAAGGTCTATTGGAGAATATCATATCAATGAGAAATTCACTGTGATCAGTAATGCGAGTGAGCAATTTGTTTAAGCGTACATGTCCTAATTTTTTTAGGCAGATTTAAAGCTTGGAATACGCAGAATTATGTTTTAGAGCATCGATATCAGTCTCCCTTAAAAATGGAAGTAATGTTGCAAGGGAAACTTTCAAGGATCGAGTACATTGAATTAATAAAATCTTCAATATTGCTGTTCAGAGGACGGTAAAGTATGCTGATAATAAAAGTAGGGTTTTGTTTATTGATAGGGGAGATTTTGACACCCAGAGACCTTCGAAACAAGAATAAGAAGGAATAGGCATTACTTTGACATTAAATGCTTCCCTCACATATAATGGAAGTCCTACTACTGATCCAATAGGTCTGTCGATGCAGAAGAGTTTATATCCTTCGAGATCAAAAACGATCATCTGGAAGGGAGATATTGAGTCATGAGTCTGTAAGAGCAATTACATTAAATTTCAAAATATCAGAACTCAGTAGATAGGAGTGTTTGGATTTAAGAGAGCAAATATTGATATGACAAAGGTTAAACCAACAGTGAACTTCGGGAAAAGATATATCTCAGAAAGTTGGGTAAAGTTGAGTTAAGAAGAAAATTTTTGTTTGCACTAGAGAGGGACATGAAGTTATAAAAATGTGCAAATGTAAAACGAATAAAGAATAATAAAAATAGATAAATAAAAAGATTAATGAGTTTCTGTTAGACTAACGGGTTTATGGAAGTCGTAAAAGTAATCGTAGCACAAAGTTTTTACTTTAAAAACGACAAAATACGTACAGTTTAGCAACAACAGAACTTGAGAGAGGCGAAATTGTGCAAAGTGTATTACAGATCACAAATATATACACAAAAACAAGGGTTTGCTCTAATTCGTTCGAAACGGAAATTTGTTTGAGCAATATTTTGTCGATAGTTTGAGAGGCAGATAGTGGACGTCATCCTCAATAAGATCTTTTCTGCTTTGTTACTGGGAGATTACCGGAGACGGAGTGGATCTGGGAAGAGCGGTGACCAAAGAGAAGGCTTCGTTTTAGATTAGGTAGAGTAAAACACTTGTTTCCCCACAATCCAGGTACGCTCAATTCCTTTCAGTTTTCATTATTCTTATAAGCTAGGCCAAGTGGTTAGTATGCTTGGCTACTGATCAAAGGGATCCGGGTCAACACCTCCTACAAGAGAAGGCCACATAACTACGTCAGAGAAAAATGCCTACGTCACCCTAGTTAGACCCATGTGTTGCTCCGTGTAACAGCCTGCTTACGTTGCTAGGTTAGCTTAAGTTAGCTTTTGAGAAGGAGCGAAATTATTGATCCTAGCAATTTATTCACATTCACGTATTTGTGTAGTTTATTTTCCAAACATTTGCTGTGTTAAATATGCCTTTTAGATGTTGTGTCCCATATTTCCGTGGGAATTACAGAAATGCGGCAAAAGTTTCCGTGTTTGGATTTCCAGATGATAAAGATTTGCGAACACAATGGCTGGCTGCAATACCAAGAAAGGATTTCGTGCCAACTAAAAGTTCGAAAGAAAGTTAACTTTTATGATTGTACATAGTTTGTATCTATTATATAATAAATTAGTTTCAGTTTCCATTAAGTTTTGCATGCAAGTTGTATCTGAAATCACATATGTGTGTTTATATAACATTCCAAACTGTAATTAAAATATTGTTCTCTACACGAAAAAATGGCGGCGCTAGTTTCAAATCTAATTAGCAATTTGGATATTCGTTATGCATATTATAAAGTAGAGACACTGTTTTTCCTTTTCCCGTTCTTTACGTTTAAAGTATACATATTACTTCAAAAAGCTTTTTTTTTAAACAGTCTTCCTCGTTATTGCTTTAAAATTTTGTTGTCCGAGGCAATAAAATAAGGTATTAATCCTTTCATCTTTAGACCTGAAGCAGGATATGTAATTTAATCAATTAATTTTTATTCGCTTTATTAAAAAAAAGCATATTTTGTTATAGATGTATACATTTGAAGTCTGCATTTTTAAACTTGGCAATGTTTAAGAAATCTGTGAATGATTTCATTCCAGTTTACTTCAGGTTTATAAAATAATATTTTTTATTCATGCTGCCATTTGTTATCACATCCGATTCAGTGAAATAGTTCTGTATTTTCAGTTTGAGAATGAATGTTTTCATGTTTTAACTAACGACTTTGGTTTTTAGAACATAGAAATAGAAATATATTTGCTTACCACATTTCATTAACATTTTGCGCTGAAAATCTCAATAATTTTGCTAAGGTTAATAAGAGTGACCTAATTTATAATTGAAGATAAAGTAAATGATTTAGACATAAATATTAGAAAGCTATAACATACAACATGCACCATATCATTTATAAAATTAAGCAACTATGTTAATTTTATAATACACAATTGTGATAAAATGGTTAGTTTTAAGAGGTACTTGTACAAGTTATACTATGCAACAGTGGCACTGAATTGGGACATGCTTAGAATTATCTATTTTAACAAATCAGTCTGCTTTTAGTTATGAGATTTTATGCAGTGGTGGAGCATATCTATATGTATTTAGTTATATAAAAATATGTGCTTAGGTTACAAAATAATAAGGTTTCATGCCTCTTCTTTTAGAAACTTCACAGAAATAAAACCATGATTCTATAACAGGGTTTTCGAACCTTTTAACTTGGTGCCACTTCTGAAATAATTTATTTACGTGACATGCTTGTGGTATAGTCCCCTTACTTGACGTTGCCATGTTATTATGCAGTATTATTGTTTTTCATATATTTTCATGACACACCTGGGTCTTAGAAGGAACACACCAGTTGGGAATCATTGTTCTATAATTTCATAAACAAACTAGAAATATATGTAGGAGAGGCATCTTACAATAGAGACAGTTGTTTGAAATGGTGAATTAGTACATTTTATTAAACTCTCATTCACGTTAAGATGCCACATTCACGATGCATTTTTATTTAAAATATTCATTGGATTATATTTGAATGTTGAGAAGTACTCATCATCCTCTTTTGGATGATTAATGTTCTATACATAATATAAATTATTTGGCAAAGTTTTGAGAGTTTATATTATTTATGTTTGTGAAATCCATTTTGATGCAAAAGACATCCTCAGACCATCTGAGCATTATGATCAGAATACTGGTAAAAAGATAACTGTGAATTTGCTGCAGCCAAGACTTCATGATAGTGCAGTACCATGTAAGTTTTCAGGATGCCCAGAATATTTTACTTCTTCAAAATCTCATCGTGAAAATTCCTCCCAAAAAAGGACAGATTAGAAAAACAAAGAAATTGAAACTGCCATATCTGAAAGCATAGCTACTAAGCAAGGATATGAAAAAAAATACAATTATGCTTCATTGGATGAAGTAATAAACTGCTTGAAAAATTGTGATTTTCATCATCTGTGGACTATTGTTAACAAGTGTAAGAAGGTAATGCTTTTAAAAATAATTATGCGACCTCATCCTGTTGTTTCGTTATCATTGTTCAGTAGTTATAGATGAAGTAATTCATCCACAAGTAACATCATATTTGGAAAGTGTAAAAATTAGTAAGATAAGCAATTATAATTTGCCACTTAGAGTTAGCAATGTAAATAATTTGGAGTGTATTTTAAAAGCCACTTTTCAATTAGTTGACTATTTCTGTGATGAACAGTCTGCGAAAAGTTTATATAATATTGCTGAAAATGTTTTAGATCTCATTGAAAGGAATGCTCCTCAGTGCCAAAAGGATATTATTCATTTTGCTTCTGAACAAATGTTTCTGTTGAAATGCCCAAAAAATAGACAGCGTTACAGTGCAGCGTTTCTAATTTTATGTTCTTTAGTATTTTCTATATCACTACATGCATATCGTTTTTTGCGTAAACAGTGGCTCTCTAATTTTACCACATCCAAATACAGTACGTAACCTTTGTAGTAATTGTAATATTGATCCTAAATTAGAGCGGTCTGAGCAAAACTTTTTAATGTATATTAAGCAAAATATTGCCTATCTAAATGATTCTGATAAAAATGTTGCTTTAATGATAGACGAAACCCACATTAAATCATTTTTAGATTACAAAGGAGGGAATATCATTCGAATGGCTTATAACTGTGAAAAGGCAGCAACTACGGAATATGTATTTATGATACAGAGTATTATATCTGCATATAAAGATGTTGTACATATTCTTCCAGTTGCTGAAATATCTGCTGACATCCTGTATGCTTATTTTAAGATAATTGAAGGATTAGAAATCCTTGCTGTTAAGGTCATTTCTATTATTAGTGATAGAACGACAAGCTGTCTCATTCTTTTTCTACCCCCTCAATTGAATATTGTATATAAACACCCTATAGATCCTATGAGGCCATTATTTTTTTATTATTGATTGTGTTCATATACTGAAGTGTATCAGGAATAACTGGCTGAATCAAAAAAAATCACAGCCAGTGTATGTATTATCCAAATTTTGATCAGAAACCAGAAGGTGCAGATGATGCAATTTGTGTAAAAACTGCATCATTTTCTTACCTTAAAAAGCTACATAAAGTAGAATATACAAATTTAGTAAAATACGGCGATACACTGATTTCAAAAGCTTTGTGTCCCACCAATCTTGAAAGGCAAAATGGGAAGTTGGCACTTCAAATTTTCAATATTCATTTTCCTGAAGGCCTTCGTATTGCAGGAGCACAGCACAGAATCCCACATTTTGAAGACACTGCTGATTATATTGGGATCATATGTGAATGGTGGGACATACTTAATGTACGCACTCCAATGAAAGGTAAACACAAGAGAAATGAGTATCAGGAGCCACTAATTCAGCAGATGACATAAAGGTTCAATTTTTGAATAATTTTTTGAACTGGTTGGAAAACTGGGAGAAACTTGATTGTACAACAGGTTGTTATAGCAAAGAGACTAAACTTGCGCTGAAGCATTTTACATATGCTATACTTGAAATTGCACGCTACTGTATAGATGAACTAAACATTAACTATATTTTAACTGGTAAACTCCAGACTGATTCATTAGAAGATCGTTTTGGTCGTTACAGACAGTTAGCTGGAGCTCAGTATCACATCTCTGTAACTCAGGTGTATGAAACGGAAAAAAATTAAGAATTCAAAACTTTTTACCTTTAACTCTAAATTCATACAAGCATGGAAATTTTAATGTTAGTGCAGTAGATGCTATGGAAGATGATTCCATAATTTCTATTAATTCACAATACTTGCAAAGTCAAATTGTAGTTAATGAAAGTGATATTTCACAGTTAACTATTTACTTCCAGTGTTAACTTATATATCAGGTTTTTGTGCTTATTCAGCATTAAAAAAAATTAAACTGTGTATACTGCAGAGACAACCTTGTATTAGAAAAAAATATAGAATGTAGTGAAACCTGGGATCTGATAAAAAAAAACTTGATCGTGGAAGATTAAAATATCTCACTGAACATGTCACTAACGTAATTATATACAATTGCATCATAATATCCAAGCTGTTATCAGCTGAATTTGAAGATGAATTTTTAAAATCATGTAATCAAAGATCTGTTCTCTCCAGTAAAACAATGAATATCTTGAGTTGTAATGAGAAATATTTACCTATTGATATATGTCATAATGGGCATTCAAATGATTTTGTTATGAAGTTAACTGTTTGTGCATCAACAAATATCTTGTTAAAAATTACTGTAAAAAGTCAATGATATTCCAGTTTCTCATGTAAAAAAAAGGAAATTAAATAGACTGACACAAGTAGTACCTCTGTAATTAGTACATTTATATTTTCTAGCAGTTTATTAACATAACTAGCTTTAAAGTAAATGCTCAAACCTTTTTGCTTTTTTTTTTTCACTGTTTCCTATTATGTTAGGACTGGTTCTTTACTGGTATTATCCAAATATAACATTTTCGATATATAATCACAGTGGCAAATTATGATTCAGCAATATCATTCATCTATGTTAATTTTGCATTTATATTAAGGGAAATGTGGAAATGAGAATATCTGATTAAAGTGACCGATAATCATAGTAATTAATACTTTGTCACATGTGCTTAACATCAGGTTTATTTGCTATGTTAAATTATGGACTAATTATCAAATATTTATTGACTAATTTCAATAGAATTACACCTGCCAGTCTTTGAACACTGAAATTGAATAACTGCATTCATGATTGTGGATAATTCATAGGTGTGTGTATATAAATATTCAGTAGTAAATTTTCACAGATATCCTGTAGACACGGAACTCATGAAATAGATAGTCAAGTTTGCTTAAATTTTTTGACTAGGTGTTTGAGATGATGACTTGCTTTAGTTTTCATATAATATTTTGAGTTGAAGTAAAAATTAGAGTTCTGGCTGGGGTGAAAATATTTTGCAAGGTATTGTAGAGGTTTACTTTCATCAGTTGCTCTATGGTAGTCATAGATATACAGGGTGAATTTGAAAAAGTGGGCAAAACTTTACGGGGTGGTAGAACGCAGCTATACGAACAATATTCGTCATAGAATGTATGGTCGGAACGAAAGCGGTGAGCAGTTAAAAGGTAGTTTTCCACTGTCACATTTAAAGAATGAACACAAGAAGGAGAGGAGATACTCTGTGCCTCACTTGCATTCCCGTCCGCCGCACCGTACACAAAGTGCATATCCGCCATTTCGTGGTTAGTATAACCAGCCATCCTCTCGGCAATTCACGGTAGAAATGCCGTTGGGTGCGAGGACCGACCCTTTTATACGATTTCCAACGCCACCTAGCGGCTCGCCGTTTGCGTTCCGCCCATACTTTCTATGACGAATATTGCTCGTATAGCTGCGTTCTACCACCACGTAAAGTTTTGCCCACTTTTTCAGATTCACCCTGTATAAGAATTCATTTGATTGCATCTGATTCAAAATAATTTTTAATTTTAATGTAATGTCCCATTAATATTATACAACAGGTTTATGAATATGTAAATGCTGACACATATCTTCATAATAGTACTTAGAGACAGGTACTGCACATCAATGTAAAACATTGTGTATTTATGATTAGTCAGATATGTGTTCTGATAATTCATGTGGGAATTGCTGCTTGGCCACTGGTTAAAAAAAATATTTTTATTCATTTTGGTTTCGTTACTCCTTCCTTGAGCTCAAGTGCTAATAGTCATTTACAGTGTTTACTTCATGGAGGAATTTTAAATAGAAAATATTAGATTCCTGCAATACATCTGGAGGAAATAAATGCTTGAGAATAATCCATTAGTGTGTGTATTTGTTTAGATTAGTCATTTATGGTAAGAGGAATTGCCTTTAGTTTCGATGACATGAGTTTGAATAGCTCTGGCTGGAAAAAAATATTTTGCAAGATATTGTAGAGCAAGAGGTTTACTTTCATCAATTGCTCTATGGTAGTCATAGATATATAAGAGTTCATTTAATTGCATCTGATTCAAAATAGTTTTTAATTTTAATATAATGTGCCTTTTATATTATAAAAGAGGTGTATGCAGCAGATGTAAATGCTGACCTATAAATCGTCATAATAGCAGTTTAAAAAATTGTGTTTATGATTTGTGTTGAAGATGTGTATCCAATATCAAGTTTAATTTTTTGTCAAAAGGCTTTTATATAATCGAGTGAATGATGGTATATCCTATGCTGGGTAGGAAATCAGTCAGTTCTAAAAATTGTATTTTCTTGTAATAATCATGTGAGTAGTATTTATATGTAACTATCATGTGTCAAAAGGGATAAATTATTTACTGTTAAAATGCGTTTTTTGAATTATATCGTTTTTTGTACATATGTTTTAATGTGGTAATAAAATTATTTATAGAAATTAGAATTGTTTTTTCTATTTGAAATTGTAACATTTAGAAGTGGTGATAACTTAAAAAGATCGGAATATATTTATTTAAATTGATAAAATCTGTTAATAGTAGTATAATAATTAAAATTTATTACGATCAAAATTGGTTTTTCCAATAGAAGAAAATTTTATCATATAGGCAATTTAAGAAAAGTGCTGAAATCGGCTATATACTAATTGTTCAGCAGGATATTTTCGGAGTAAAGCTTTAAAATAAAAACTTAAAAGTTAACGATGCATTAAATCATCAAGTACAATAATAAAAAATGTTAAAGTAAACCTCGCGCTATATGGTTTAAAAAAAATCCAGTGAGAGTCACTATCATACAGTTAACAAGCGAAGTGCTCCTGACGAGACGACCGTGGGTTTAACTAGCGTGACGTCATGGAGTCTGTTGGATGGCTTTCTCTTGTAGGAGGTGTTGCCTGGGTTCGAGCCCGGATAAGGCATGGATGTTTGTGTTGTTTTTCTGCTGAGGTCCTGCCATCCTCACACACCTGGCGGTTAGACCTCTGTGGCAGGCAGCTGCTTGAAGAGATATTTATTTTTTATCTTTCTGTTGCTTTTCGCTCGTCATTTGTCGATTTCTTGGTTTGTGGATATGCCAAGGAGTTGTTCCACCTTATCGTTTGAACCTGATGAGGATTTATGCATCAAACGAAAGCTTGTGACGCAGTGAGTGTCATAGTTATAAAAAAATTGACCTCCTATGCTTTCTTTCTCCCCCGAAAAAAGGGAAATATGAAAGTGATTTTCCTTTATATCTACAGAGCGCGAGTGCCAAAAGTACCAATCTGTACGTCAAATGAAAGCTTATGACGAGAGGAGTCTCTTAGATGATACAAAACTGACCTCCCATGGTTTCTTCCCCCTAAAAATGGGAAATATGAAAAAGATTGTTCCGTCACATTTTCCGAAAGCGAAGATCTACAATTACGAGTTAGGTGTCAAATGAAACCTCATACGATGTAGTAGATTGTTTCGAATTTTATCCTACGCCATTCTCTCTCTTTCCCTTAGTAGGGGAGATTTTCGCTGGGTAGACCTTAATGAGTTGTCTCTCAACTCATTAACACGACATCTACATTAAATCTCTACATTAAAACGACTACAAAAACAGGGGGAGGAAAAATGTGGTCGATATTCATGTATCAGATGAAAGTTTCTGAAGGTAGGTGCTTTTAGCGACAAAGAAAAAATATAAATAATTTTAAAAACTTGAAAAGAAAGATTTAATTTGAGTCACTGAGTTCGTATTCACTTCAAGGTATAATGGGACCCCGCCAATCTTGCTGAGTAGGTCAATCGGCGCTCTCTCTTCCTTTGAAGTGAATACGAATTCAGTGACTGATTGCACATCGATATGCTTTAGTTTTATTTTCCACTTTTTAAGGCACATATGGGAAGATTACTTTTTAAAGCTTTTAAAATTATTTATATTTTTTCTTTGTCGCTAAAATTACGAGTCTTTTTTTTTTAAGTGTAAAGTTAATGCACTATATACATATATATGATTTAGGTTTATTTTCTACATTTTAAGGCGTATATAGAAAGATGGGTACTTTTTTAAATTTTTAAATTTATTTATATTTTTTTTATTTGAAATACTGGTACCAGCGTTATTAGAAAAACCACTTACAGAGTTTGAAAAATATTGTAGTTTGAAATTTCGAACAACCCTTTCTGTAAGAAGCCGACTGTAGCTTAATGTAATAGCGAAAACTACAAAGAATTAAATGGCAGCAAGTTTGACTCGAAAAGAAGAAGGTTTGCGCTTTACACTTAAAACGAAAGATCTAAACCACGATAATTCTTTTTTCAGCTGCCATTCTTCGCTTCCCACGTCTCCCCCCCGCCTCCCCTTCCAGAGGTTCAATGACAAAGCACAAGACCTATAACGCTAATGCCCTACGGGAAGCACTGCAATAGCGGCATCTCAGTCTCTCGAACAAATTTCCGAATACCAAAAACAAGGGAGATATATATAAATATACAGGTACACAAAATATTTTAAAACTACTTTTAAAGTTCATTTAACTCTTGTTTTGATTTAATAAAGCGCTTACCATTTTTCATTTTTACTACTTGATCCATCTTGAATCCATATATTGCAATGATCAAATTTCTGAATATCCACTTTAAGTTTTTCTGAAGTTATATCTTCATGAAGAGTGATTCCACTGCCTTTAAGTTTACTTTTAGCACGAAACACAGTATTTCTTTTCCGATACGAACAGAATTTTACAACGATCGGTCGGGTCTTGCTATTCCGACTAATCCCCACTCCATGACTGCGGTTAATGTCATTCATAGAAATGTCAATGTTTAATTTTTCTTTGAAAATTATAAATGGCAAAGTCGTCAGTAGGCGCATCTACTTCTTCCACTCCAAAAATCTAATCGAGTTTCTGCGTTGATACTGTTCAAGTTCATTGCACTTGAAAGAAATCTCGGAACGTATTTCCCTTATTACTACATCTTTCTCTCTACGTTGATCCCTTAGTTCATGTATAGCCTCCGTAGAGAACTCAGCAGTTCTTCTGATTTCTTGCAGAAGAGCGGAAATAACAGCTTCAGTGAGTAACGAGACAATCGTTTGAACAGAGTCTTCAGAGTTGAAAACAGTCTCAACAGATCGTCGTCAAAAAGCTACAAACCAGTGGCAGGGGCAGAGGGTGACCTTGGAAAGCTGCTTCTACCCACTGGCGAGCTTGACACTTTGCTAGATAGAGCTGAATTCTTTTCCGAGGTTGCCATCTTGTTTTTAGGCGCCATGATCTTCCTGTAAATGTGAGGAAATAAAGACTAAGAACAATACCGGAAATGCTTCAAATAGAGGCACGAAACGTACAAGGAAGGAACACAGCTTTTCAAGACGCTAAGAACTGCCAAACGCTTGCAAAATACAAAACTGTAAGGAGTATAAATGAACATAGTGTTGCATTAGCGTTCTTGAAACACATATGTCCTGAACTACATATGCAGTATCTGGCCATTGTAGGCCAATTCTAACAAGTTTCTGTTTCACATTACCTGTTCCACAGCATCCTAGGTCTCCCTCTCTTTATGAGGCTTTAGGCACATTGTTAATGTCCCTATTCGCTAATCTATAGTTATGCATAAAGACAACACGGCCGAAAGAACTGAGTCTCTCTCTGCACAATAATGCTGCTAAAAGGATATTGCCGACTCCTTTGCCTAACCTCCTCATTACTTACAAAGTTGAACCACCTAATGCCCAAGATACTGCGTAAGCCTCTAGAATCAAAGGCATCAAGTTTCCTCTTTACAAGGGTTCATATTCCTGCCATAACTACCTTAGAAGGAACAAACTATTATACAGACTAATTTTAGCAGTTAGGTGTATATGCCTATTTTTCCACATCTTTCCATAGAAACTTAAAAGTCCCAATAGCAATTCCTATTCTTCTATTTATCTCATGCTGCACATCACCAGTATCTATTACATAGCTGACAAAACAATTAAATTCAGACACTTGCTGAAGAGTGCAACCATGGGCGTTCGCAGAAAATTTTCCAGGGGGAAATGCTTGGAGACAAATAATTACATCAATAAATTTTTATTTAATTATTTAATTTTTTTTAGGTTTTTCTTCACGAGTAGATTATAGAATACAGTATTGCATCAATAGAAAAACACATATATAATGTATATAAATTAATTACGTTTAAATTGTTACGATTATAATTTGTGGAATTTTTTACTCGATCCCATGGTTTTCCCCTCTGCGGACGCCCACGAGTGCAACCATTCAGATTAATTGAATCACAGCCTGCCTGACCAATTTTCAACACTTTAGGTTTCTCTCTGTTTACCACAAAATCTACTCTACTACCAGTCTCATCAGCATATAAATATACATACAAAATCTACATGCAGCCTGGGCTATGGAGGTCCTACCAGACTGTGTGATTTTCCTCTCCATACATGTTTGTTCTGAGCCACTGCTGTTGCATTTGGCATCTGTAGGACAATTCCAGCAAGGTCCTGTTTGACATGTCTGCCCATGGTATCCTTGGTTTTCCCCTTTTCCTGAAGCCTTTAGGCACACTGTGCATAATCCTATTTACCAATTTGCATCTATGCATACTGGCAACATGGTCAACCAACATAAAATGCTGAATGCTGTTCAAATGAGGATAATTACTCCTTCTAAAACCTCATCATTACTTACAAAGTCAAACTACCTAATACCTAAGATACTGTGCAAGCATCTAGAATCAGAGGCATCTTGTTATCTTGCTTACAATAGAAAGTAAACTAATTCCCCTATAATTATCACAAGAACTGCAATCACCTTTTTAAAAAATCGGGAAAATAATAGCTCTTGTAAAATCCTTAGGAATAACACCTTTATCATAAAAAAAATTAAAATTTCAGTCAGCGATGCGACAACAGAAATGTTCCCACTCTAAGCATTTAAGTGGTAATTTCATCTACCTCTCGAATTATGCAATTTTGATGTAAAGATAGTCAACGCAACTTAGGAATGTGATATAGGGCCATCATTAAAGTCAATGGGGAAAGAAATTATCACATTGTTTAAAACATCTGTGAAATACTCAGCCCACCTATCCATCAAAGAATCCTCAACTTCAACTCCCTTACCCCAATCCCTGTGTACCTATCTGTTTCTTCCCACGCAAATCATTAACAATCTGGCATAATTCCCTGCTGTCTAACTACTTCCTCTGCTTTGTCAGCCAAGCTATCAAGCCAAAGATTCCTCTGCTTTGTCAGCCAAGCTATCAAGCCAAAGATTCCTCTGCTTTGTCAGCCAAGCTATCAGCTGTTAACTCATCCAAAGCTCGTTGTAAGTCTGGTAGAGTCTAGTAAGGTGTTGATTCATAATAATCCTGCATTTCCTTCTGTCAGAAATAGGTTCCGTAACCTTATCAATGAAATGATTTTGTTTCGTCTATTTCCTTTTACACTAAAGGGTACTGTTGGTTTCAAGAAAATGCTGCTTAAACTGATCTCATTCTTTCTCAACTTCAGCAGTAACCAAACCACGATTGTCATAATGACTAAATAGTCTATCATGGTATATTTTGCTATATATGTTTTGCTCTTTCAGGCCCTTCAGTGTTATAGATAATTTTTTTTTAACCTTAGCACAACATTTCTTAAGCTTCAGCTACAAAACACTTTTGACCAGGTAATAGTCAGACCCAATTTCGGCTCCCTGTATGATCTGGTATTCTTAAGTGAACGAGCTTATTTGCTGTTAATTAAAATATAATCTATCGTATTCTTGTGCAACCCATCAGGTGAAACCCATGCATATTTATTAATTTCCCGGTGTTTGTATTATGTGTTAGTTATTTGTAAACCATTAAGTTTACTTACCTGTAGGAGACGTTGGAGACGTTCCTCATTGCCATTGGAACTACCAATGCCAAAGGGACCTAAAACTCCTGCCCAAAGCTCAGAATCAGTACTAACTTTTGCATTGAAGTCACCTAGCATGAGAGAAATATCTCCTTTCTTCACAGAATTCAAAATTTCCTTAAGCTGGCTGTAAAACCTATCCTTCTCGTTCTCATCAGAGTCCTCTGTGGGGGAGTAACAACATATGACATTCAAGTCTTTAATTTTTGCTTAAATTTAGCTGTAAGAAATCTTTCATTAATGCAGTCCTATCCTAGAAGAGCATTACTGGCGTATCTGCAGAGAAGCAAACCTACATTTGGAGATACTTTCCATCCTCCCTGCTTGAAAAAGGAACTAGCTTTATAACCTAAAAAAATCTAGGTTATAAAGCTGGAATTCCTGCTTGAGGACATCAAGAGAATAATCTATATGAAACATCCTCATGTTCCATGTACCTGCAGAGAGAAAATAACTACTATGATTTTTAAAGAAACTAGGTTTATTGAGAGCGGTAAGGCCAAAAATATTAAACAGTCCCCTGATCACAGGCATGGACAAAGACCTTACTCCCTCCGCCTAAGGATGAATCCACACAGCTGCTAGGAACTTCAAGTACCACTTTTTCAAATGGATCTTTTCAAGAGACATATGACTGTCTGAGACACTTTACTACAGTTTAGGATTGGCGATGCCCGTAGAAGCAAGAGTTTAGGTACCTGCGATGGCCTCTGATCAAGATTATCCACTATAGTTGATATAAGGTATTTGCCAATAGGGCTAAATCATTAGCATAATCTAAATCAGATATTTTCAGATCTCTAGTCCATTTAAGCCGAAAATCTTTCCCTTGCAGTGAATTTCGCATAATATAATAAATAACCAATATAAAGAGAAAAGGAGAGAAAATGTACCCGTGTCGAACATCAGAAGCAATGCTAAACTAGTTGCTACAAGACTTACCAACTATCACACACGACTCAATGTTACTATAGAGCTATCATTATGCTAACTTGTGGTATGCAATATGACCTTATGATCAACCACAAATTTTGATGGTCAACAGAGTCAAAAGCCTTTTTCAAATCTTCAAAACCAGTAACTACATTAAAAAAGACCATTCACATAATCATTATCTCAAGAATCTGCCTAAGTGAAAAATCTGATATTCATAACCCCTACCGCTTCTGAATGCATACTGTTCATCACGCAGTAGTCCATCAACCAAATTCTTAATTCTATTAAGTATAATCATGCAAATAACTTTACCTGAAACAGAAAGTAAAAATTGTCTCAGTCGGTAGTAGCCAGGTTCCTAATCTGAAGTTCCCAGGTTCGAGACCCAGCTAAGCCAGCGTTGAGATTTATTTACACAAAACTTCCCGCTCTAGTCTAGGTCAGTAGAGATCACCAGTGGACTTGGAAAGGTCGCCGTCCGACATATGGGACATTAAACTGTGGCCCTGTGTGCGGGAAAGCCATACCATGTGCATGTTAAAAACCGCGCTGAAGGCCATGACGGGGGGGGGGGGGGGGGGGGGCTACCGTCTATCTCATAGCAGCAGCCCAGTGGGTTCCTTCCCTCAACTTTCTCTAAGCCATTGGGTCTTTGACATGAGTGTTCCATCGAAAGGTTGAATCCAAATATAAACCCAGGTACTTAAAATTATCCACCAATTCAATGCTATGATAATCACAAATATTTTTATAAGTTTCGGATTTATACAGGTGTCTCAAAAATATAGGTACAAACTTTTAGGGGAGGTAGATAACATCTAAAGGAATGAGAATTGCATAGGAACCCATAACCGGAAACGTCACCGTAAGTCAATAGGCGGCGCTGTTCATCAGTGCTCTAGAGGGGAAATTTCGGATTTCCTCATTCAAACGGTAGTCGGCTGACGAAGAGAATGCAACGGTATTCGAACAGGTAGCTGGCAGACATGCACTTAGTGTATGGAATAGAACGAATGTATCAAGAACGCCTCCCAAACAGACATGTACCGGGCCACCGTTTGTTTGCGTGTGCACATCAAAATTTGAGCGATTATGGGTCATTAAGAGGTAGCAGAAGTGAGGGCAGGCCACGATCGACGCGTACTCCCGCCATGGAAGAAAGTGTGTTGGATGCCGTGGAGACTAATCCTAGTACCAGCACACGTGCCGTTGCCTCTGCCTTAGAGTGTCTCGTTGCAGTGTACAGCCTGTTTTGCACGGCGAATCCTTATACCCCTTTCATCTCGAAAGGGTTCAGTTACTTCTCCCCGCAGATCATTCTGCACGTGTAGGTTTTGAGCAGTGGTATCTCCAAGATGTGAATTTCCCAGCTTATGTTTTGTTTACTGCTGAGGCCAGTTTCACTCGGGATGGCGTATTCAATCAGCGCAATGCGCATTTGTGGGCTCATGAGAACCCCCACGGTGTGCGCCCCATGTGGCACAACATCGTTTCGCCGTAAATGTGTGGGCAGGTTTGGTCAGCGACTGCTTAGTCGGGCCATACCTTTTACAATCCTGCATGACCTCCACAAAGTATCTGATCTTTCTGGAACAGGTTCTACCAGGCTTACTTGCCCATGTTCCAGCAAATGTGAGACGCAACATGTGGTTTCAACATGATGGGGCGCCTCCCCATTATGGAAGGTGTGTTCGTGCGCATTTGAACATGCCTTTTGGGCAACGATGGATTGGGCGTGCTGGACCAGTTGCCTGGCCCCCACGCTCACCTGATTTAATGAACGTTGATTTTTTTCTGTGGGGGGGGGGGACCCTCAAAGCTACCGTGTATGAATCGCCTGTGGAGTCTGACATGGATCTTCTGGCAAGGCTCTCTGCGCTGCTGCTACTATCAAAGAAACTCCAGGTGTGTTCGACCGTGTCCGGCAATCAATGCTCCGTCGGTGTCACGCATGCATCACGTCTTATGGTGGAAACTTCGAGCATCTGCTGTAACATTATGAAATGTATCATCTAGTACGCCATTTGTAATAATTATGTCCAATAAATGTTTTCCCATTAATTACTGTCTTGTGTCCTTTCAGATCTTGTACCTCTGCTACCACTTTCCCATGACGTTTCCGGTTATGGGTTCCTATGCAATTCTCATTCCTTTAGATGTTATCTACCTCCCCTAAATGAGATTTATCTCCGCAAAAATTCCCCGCCCTGCCCACGGTCAGTAGGGGACACCGATGGGCTTGTAAAGGTCGCCGTCCGTCGGATGGGATGTTAAGCCGTGGCCCCGTGTGCGGGAGAGACATACCCTGTGCACGTTAAAGAACACCCTGGATGGCCTTGACGGGAGGCTACCATCTGTCTCCCAACAGCTGTTCCAGTGGGTCCCCTCCCCCAACCTTCTCTGAGCCTTCGGGGTCCATGTGACCTGGCCATTTAGCCCATGGTGTGCAAAAAAGTGCCGCTCAGAGGTAAAAACAAACAACAACAACCTCCCCTAAAAGTTTGTACCTATATATTTGAGATACCCTGTATATGCAATTTATATTGTGGGTTTTAATTACGTGGTTTAATGTTTTCAAAGTACCTGGTGAGTGGAAGATCATCCATTTAGTTTTATTATCATTTATATGTATTAAATTAATATTCAGCCATCTCACCAAGCAATTATAGTCATCCTGTAATTCTCTTATAGCCGCGTCCACGTCGCGATTGCTGTTTAAAATAACAGTGTCATCAGCATAAAGAAATAATTTACTTTTTAAATTTAAGTTAGTCATATCATTAATATACAAGAGGAACAACAAGGGTCCACGTATAGATCCTTGTAAAACTCCAACGTTTAATTTTCTTTCGCTACTTAATGCATTTCCAATTTTGGTTATAATAGTCTATTACTTAGGTAATTTTTGAAATACATAAGAGCTGTCCCTCTAATTCCATAGTTTTCCAGTTTTGAAAAAAGTATATTGTGGTCCAATGTATGAATGGCTTTACTGAAGTCGAGAAAGAGAGCAACAAGCTTTTCTCCATAGTTCAAGGCTTTATTAACACATTCTACAAAATTAAACATTAGAGTTGTAGCACTTTTTCCCTTCTCGAAGCCATATGCCTATTAGAAGATAATGTGTTTTAAGAGAAAGCTACGGAGAGTGTCACCGATGTACCTCTCTAAAATTTTGTTTACCGTGGACAAGATAGCGATAGACCTATAATTCGTATAATTACTTTTAACACCACTTTTATAGATAGGTCTCAGTATTGCAAATTTTAAAGTGGAAGGTATATTTCCAGAAGTAATACTTAAGTTAATTAATTTAGCAAGATATTCTGTAAATTGATTCATGCATGCCTTTATATGTTTGGCGTGTATGTTATCAACGCCACATGATTTGCGTTCATCCAAAGAGGTAATTTTTTTTAATTAATTGTCCGAAATAGGTGGTATGTGTATGGATGAGCTCAATGGGATATTAAGCGCCGGCTTATAATTGTCATTTTGGGTTGGATTGCTGTCCCGTAATTTATCTGCAAATGTCTGCAAAATAATTATTAAAATTCGTAGCAATTTGAGAATTTGTCAGATTTTTGGGCATATGATTAATTATTATATTATCTAGTGGTTTTTTCTTCTTTCCATCTAATATAGTATTAATCATATCCCAGGATTGTTTTGTATTTTCAGCAATGAATTTGAAGCGTTTTTTTGTAAAATTTAGATTTTTCTCTTCTTAATAATCGGTTACTGAATTTCGTAGTTATTGATAAAGTTTTTTTTAGCTTCTCGTTTCTGTTGTTTCTATAAGTAACCCATGCTGCATCTCTTTGTTTAATCATATTAGGTGTCTGCGTTGCCCTTTGATCAGGACCAACTGATAAAATGCATCATGCGATTCTACTCACTTGGGGCTGTAGTCCACCAGTGCAGCAAATTCAGTATCCATAATCAAGCTGAGGGCCATTATTTCATTCAGGTTGGTATATGTGGTTAGCACCAGGACACTTTGTGGTTGACCACTCCTCAGCAGGGTTGAAAAAAGGAAAAGTAATCATAGTAGTCCTGATCAGTAGGCCAAACTGATCTGTTAGCTCTCCTCTTCCGTTTCCCTCCGCAAGAGAGTACAGTCGCTCAAAAAAGTATCCGAACGCTATGGTTGATTAAAGAATTCAGAAAAAATATATGGCAACGATTTTTTTAGAAATTAATGATCTGGCAACCTTTGTGTATTGTACATGAAGGTAGCCAGATCACTCATTTCTAAAAAAATCGATGCCAGATATTTTTTCTGAATTCTGTAATCAACCATAGCGTTCGGATACTTTTTTGACCGACGGTACCTCTTTTGAAAGGTACCAACGGTCTGCAGCACGAGAAGGCAGGTTCCATATTTGTTTTCTTTTGCTATAAAGTTGCATATGCCTGGCAAACTATCCGAGGAAATCTGGTGGGCGCGAAATGATTTGAAACGTTCAATTACCTGAGCGAAGGAAAACCGTTTTTCCATTTAGAAACTTCTGACGTGGGTAGGATCATATGGTACTTCGAAATATGAGCATTTCTCCCCTGAAAGAGAGGGAGAAAACTTTTTCCGGAGGATGAGGTGATCCATCGTAATGCTTTCTTACCAAATGAACGCTTCCGAGATGGGGAGGGCTACTTACACTAAACTTCAGAGAGTTTCGGAGCTCTCCCCAGAAGAGGAGGCGAATTTATTGTTATAAATTTTATGCCATATAAAATATAGAGTAGATGGCGCTCCCCATGATATGGGGAGTGCCATGTACTCTATATTTTAAAGAGTTTCCGACCCGAGCAATGCCGAGTAAATCTGCTAGTATTTTCTATTTTTCTTCCCCTTTCTCATATTTTTGCGAAAATATATTTCACCCCACTTTTTCGAGAACCACAAAATGTTTTGCGGGAGTTGGGTGGTAGTCAGATATGACCAGCCAGTAGCCATTTGGATAGTCATGATCTGTACCTTCAGATGGGGAGGGGAGAGAGTGTTATAATCCCATAACTTCCCCCTCCACCTCTTTGATCATGCCTCTAATTGCAAACTTTGATTCATAGGTGGGTGAGTACATCTACTGTAAAAATATCGGCTTCTCATAAACTACGAAGTTGGCCTTTAGACACTTTTATCTTCATTTACCACATAGTTCGATATATACTGGAGGCAGGTCTCATAATTGTATCATAATCCGCAAAAGAGCGAAGCTAGTTGGGTCAAAAGGAGGACTGTTGGGAATTTTTACTGTAGAGAAAGCCGAGAGTTTGGGTTGATTTACCTCTGAGCGGCACTTTTTTGCACACCATGGGCTAAATGGCCAGGTCACATTAACCCCGAAGGCTCAGAGAAGGTTGGGGGAGGGGACCCACTGGAACAGTTGTTGGGAGAAAGATGGTAGCCTCCCGTCAAGGCACAGCTCTCCCCGCCACGGCTTAACGCCCCATCCTGCGGACGGCGGCCTTTCCAAGCCCATCGGTGTCCCCTACTGATCGTGGGCAGGGCGGGGAATTTTGCGGAGATAAATCTCAAAGCTGACCCAGCTGGGACTCGAACCTGGGAACTACAGATTACGAGCCTGGCGCGCTACCGACTAAGCCACCCCCGCCTCAAACAGCCGAGAGTTTTGCAGTTGTTATACTGTGCGAGTATAGTAATGGGGAATCGTTATTTGTCTTATGATTCACAAATCCTTAGAACAAAGAGAAATTTCTTAATTTCTTCGAATCAAAATATTTAACATCCTTTTTTAAGCAAAATTAACTTTGTAGTTACTGATTAGGTTTTTTGTTTTTTACAATATTAATTTATGTAGCAGAAATAATTGAAAGTTATCTTTTTTAATGTTGATATTTATGTTTATAGAATTCCTACTAGCTGGCAATGATTAAAGAAATGGTTGGTAAATATGAAACGCGTACATGAAAACGAAGGAGACACAAACAGACTACATAGTAAAATATGCAATGCCATTTCGAATCAAACTGCTAAATTACGACAGTTTTTATCAAGTAAAGCTTAGGTGCACGTTGATTAACCTTACCGGAAGTGACATCGGGGTCTAAACCTGATTCTGTATCTAAATGAGAATGAAGTATTTCTGTTTTAGATTCTTGAATTGGGTGGAGACTGAGATATGAATTTTCCTAATTTAACCTAAATGTCTATGCTGTCTATATTAGTGTAGAGACTTGGAAAATATAGGCCTTAGCAATTCAGTACATATTTATGGATGAATCATTGGTGGCGAGATGGCGACTATTTTGCTCTAATTAGCAATTTATAATCCGTTCCACTTAAGTTGAAACCTAATATAAACAAACCGTAAGACACTAGAAAGCCTTTCCTAGCATCAATGCACATAAAAGTAACTGATATTGGTTACATTTTGAGTCCTCAATTTTAAGCACATGTCTAAAATGTGGATACAAGATACGGAGATGTACCAGAGATCTTGCATCTCCAGTGCTAAATAAATGTCAGTGTTCAATTGTTTAAATGTTTAAAACAAATGTATGAAATAGTTAAAACCTTATCGATCGAACCATTTGAATAAATTTAGCTTTAAAATAAAAATGCTATTTCAGTCCGCGATTAGCTTTAAATCGCTGTTGTTTAATATATTGTCTAAGGTATTATTACTCTTTCTGCTAGGTCAACAAATATATTTTCAGAATCATGCCACTTATTACATCGACTGCAACACTTTAGAGACCGTGTGGCTTCAATTTATCAAAGGGTCATCATAATAGTAAAAATTTCTTTTATTTCCTTGATACACTTTAACATACATAATTTCGTCTCCTATTATCGTATTGTTACGACAGATGAACGTGCTACAATGGGCTTATGGTACATCTACCATAACCACACACGACGACTTTAGACACACGGTCTCTAAAGTGTTGCAGTCGATGCAATAAGTGGCACGATTCTGAAAATATACTTGTTGACCTAGCAGAAAGAGTAATAATACCTTAGACAATATATCATGAACGCTCGCATATGCTTCAGCGTGACAATTACGTTATCAATTGTGTAGAACAAAGATGCTTTGAATAATAAGATTTGTGGAGGAAAAACAAATAGTTGTAGCGGAGTAGTGAGGAAATAAGGATATCTAAGTTATATTGTATTCAATTAGTGTTGTCTGATACTACTTAAGAAGACTGTTATTATTTGAGTCAAGAAGAGCCTGGTTCCGGTGGTGAAAGGGAATCAACAGTAAAGTTATTTTTGAGTCCTCTATCAGGAGAGATCAACATTAGATGTTTTTTCGCATCTATAAGGTATAAAGCATTATTAAGGTAGTCCTCTAACACAAATGAAATTCGGTATAAATTGGTTTGTTTGTTGGATGTTACAAAGTTATAGGTTCTATTTTGTCATAGGAACTGAATATTGACAGCACTGTGGTTTAAACATTGAAAATTAGTTAAACGTAATGAAGCGTTCTTTTTAAGGTTTGATTTTATACTAAGAGGAATAGAAATACTTGTGTTTAGATAAGATTATTTTATTTGTATAACTTTTGTGCCTTTGTAATAAATTACTTCATTCATACTTTAGTTTGGTATACATACATAATATTTTTCAATATATAATTTAATATTAGACTGAAATTAGGTAAATTGAGATATGAGTTTAGCGATATTAATTGATAAATTACTCCCGAAGCAGCTGCTTGCCACAGGATGGGGGGCGAGGGTGGCTCAGTCGGTAGCGCGCCAGGCTCGTAATCTGTAGTTCCCAGGTTCGAGTCCCAGCTGGGTCAGCGTTGAGATTTATCTCCGCAAAATTCTCCGCATTGCCCACGGTCAGTAGGGGACACCGATGGGATTGGAATAGGCAGCCGTCCGTCGGATGGGACGTTAAGCCGTGACCCCGTGTGCGGGAGAGCCATACCCTGTGCACGTTAAAGAACACGCTGGATGGCCTTGACGGGAGGCTACCATCTGTCTCCCAACAGCTGTTCCAGTGGGTCCCCTCCCCCAACCTTCTCTGAGCCTTCGGGGTCCATGTGACCTGGCCATTTAGCCCATGGTGTGCAAAAAAGTGCCGCTCAGAGGTACAACAACTCAACCCAAGCCACAGAGGTCTGATAGGAACTTGTCAATTGATACGCCATAAACAAAGATATGATCTATGACACAGTTTACTTCTCATTAAGAATTCTTGACCATTTTTCTTATAGCTTGTCAGGGTAATTTTATAACCGTATAATTTTTTGCCGTTGCTTACTTGGAGTAAGCAATAACTGACATGAATCAAATTGTAAATACGCTTTATTTTGTAACACGGATGATTGCAATGGGTTTGAAAGACTCAGAGTGTTTCTTAACATTAAACATCTGTACATCAGTTTTTTTATGAATCTTTTTTTGACTAATCTGAAACATATTTTTATCATTGATGTACATATTAATCTATTTTAAGCAATAAATAATAACCCTAATTTTTGTTTCTTTCCATAATCAATCTTTTACAGTTTAATACTTGTGAATTAATAACAGCATTTCTAAATACCAAATAATAAAAGAATCTGAGAGGGTATATATCTGAGAGGTCTGTTTCTCGTTTCTCTATTTTCAGATTTCCCAAATTCCTCCTTCACTGTTACCTTTAAACAACGATAGGTTGGGTTGTTTTACCTCTGAGCGGCACTTTTTTGCACACCATGGGCTAAATGGCCAGGTCACATGGACCCCGAAGGGTCAGAGAAGGTTGCGGGAGGGGACCCACTGGAACAGCTGTTGGGAGACAGATGGTAGCCTCCCCTCAAGGCCATCCAGCGTGTTCTTTAACGTGCACAGGGTATGGCTCTCCCGCACACGGGGCCACGGCTTAACGTCCCATCCGACGGATGGCGGTCTTTCCAAGCCCATCGGTGTCCCCTACTGACCGTGGGCAGGGCGGGGAATTTTTGCGGAGATAAATCTCAACGCTGACCCAGATGGGACTCGAACCTGGGAACTACAGATTACGAGCCTGGGGCGCTACCGACTGAGCCACCCCCGCCCCGACACCGATAGGAACTGCTTCTAAACTATAAGAGTTAGAGTCACTGAAATCAGTATACTCTTTACTCTAATCGTAACTTACATCAACGTAAAGGTTTTAATTCCAGAAATTTTCCCTCCCCACAAACATTATCCATTTTCTTTAAATTGTCGTAGGAATTGCTTTGAAATGGTAAGAGCTAGAACTCCAAACTCTGCATACTTCATCCTCTAATTGTAACTTAGACCAACCTAAGGGTTGCAGCCCTTAAAATTTTTCCTCCCCCAGAAAAAGGCGTGATCCCTAAAAAAAAAGGTACGAAATGCTTCTAAATGGTAAGAACTTGAACCACCAAATTCTGCATACAATTTCCTCAAACAGCAGCACAAAATACGCAAAGAGTTTGGCCCTCAAAAGTTTTCGCCACCATAAAAGAAAAAGGCTCTCTGGATTTTTTTTTTCTCTTGAAAAAACGAGGCGGGATTTCACTTAAACGGTGAGAGATGTGATTACAGAATTCGGTATACAACTTAATTATACTAGATTAAAAAAAGAAGGAAAAAAAGAAAAAAGAAGGAACCTCCCATCTTTCTAATCTATCCTAAAAAACAAAACAAACAAAAAAAACAGCCCCACTCCATACCTCATACATGGAAATAACTGGGAATTTCTCCCAAATCATAAGAAGCAGGATCGCCGAATTTCGTTTACAGTTTCCTCTCATCCGCGCTTCAGTAGTAGAATGCTTTCGCTGTGCAACATTCCCTCTCAAAAAAAAATTCCATTCAAAACAAGAAAGATTTCTTTTTTAAACGGTAAGAACTTTGATCACCGAATTTCACATAGAGCTTTCTCTCATCACAGCTCTAAGCAATGTTTTCCGTCCCCGACAAAATAAGGAGATTTACCTAAACTATTACCGAGTCGAACGAATCTCTTGTAATAAAAGGTTCATTTCCCTTACCTAATCATTGCTGCAGGTATAAACCTCTTGAAAATAAAATCCTCCCACTAAAATGTGGAATTTCTAGCGTTAATAGATCGTTTGTAACATTTGTTTAAAATTATGGCATTTTGCATCTTCCGTTGTTAGAGGGTGATATCGAGATTTTTATTTTCGGTCTTTAGCATTCTTTAGCGGTGAAAATTCGACTAGTGGATGGTTGGAGAAATTCAATTAGTGATATTTTACTGTTACCATTTAGCAAACAAAAAAATCTTTCATCTCTTAAAACGAAAAGTTGCATTTTAACACCTACACTGAGGGTAAGGGAGCAACTGACCACCACACTCTACCACCAAAATGTCCAATTTGTAGGGAAGTTGGTCGTTTTTAAAATTTGCTGTAGGTTTTGCCATTTTCACCTTTAACCACCTCACCCTACTCTCACCCTCACTACACTGAGGGTAAGGGAGCAACTGACCACCACACTCTACCACCAAAATGTCCAATTTGTAGGGAAGTTGATCGTTTTTAAAATTTGCTGTAAGGTTTTGCTATTTTCACCTTTAACCACCGTTAGAGGGAGAAAAGAAATTATTGGGAGATTCGAAAATTACGATAGGTAATATTACATCAATACCTAATTAACCAGCTAAATCATTTTTAATTAATCTCTGAAAACGAAAGTAAAAGATTAACAGTTGGTGTCGGTTAAACGAATATCAGATAAATGAGTCTCTTATATATTTTGATTCCTAAGATATGAATATTTTTCTTTTTCTTTCACTTCAAAAAATTCAGTTAAATTTGCAACTAGAAATTAATCCGTGTGCTTTCGCACAGCTTGATTTCTAGCCCGTCACTCCGACCCCTAGGTGTCGACCCCTAGGTCGAATTCTAGGTGAAAACCTATAATTCGACACCGGATCCGACAATTCCTCTGATTTTTAGTACTATTGCCTGAAATAGCCCTCTTCACCAATTTATAGTACTCCAGAATCGGTATATCGAATTTGATCTTTGACTTTGAAGGACCCAGAACATCCAAAATGTGGCGAAATGTCCGTGATCTACGACTCAATACACCTCCAAGGAACCAATTTTTAGCTTTCTAGTATTCATAGATCTAAATTTGACCTTTGACATCGTGGGACCCTCGGGATCCGAAATTTCGTAACGTTTCCAACAATCTGCAACAAGAACACCCAGACATCAAGTTTCACGTTTTTAACACTCGTAGATCATGGTTTGACCAATAGGTAATATCCATTTGACTTTGAATTCGAAATTGAAGGATGCGTCAGAGGTCAAATGTCAGTCTAAATGAGATCAACGATCTGGATTACCCCTAGGTGCAAATTTTCAGCTATGCCATTTCTGTTTCGTAGTCAGAATTTGCGTGATCCCCTGTCAGCCAATCACTGAAATCGTCTATATAATGTATATATTAGATAATGAGCCAAAAAAGAGAGATAATGAAATATATCTGATATCCTCAAATAGTTAAACGGATGGTCGAGATGGGTCTGTGAGACCCATTCATTACAACTGTGTCGTATGAAATACCTAATGGGCATATCTAAGCGAAACTGAATCAAGGTATAGTAAAATAGTGGGATGAAAGGTACTGAGAACGAATGGACCCTAACTGGGGTCGATTAAACGAAATTCAAATGACAAAATCGTCTGGGTCTGTGAGACCCAACGTGACCATCGGATTCCACTTGCAATTTCCTTTATTAGTGTTTCCTCAACATTCAATTAAAATTCGATTTATAATAAGCTTCTCTTGGCTGTGCGCAATACTGTCGTCCTCCTGTTGTGTTCTTCCAGAGATGATGCTTCCGGTTTCGCTTTGCAATGGAAATTAATAAATTTCCTGATTATTAGTATTAAGCGCTAATTGGGAATGTGCATCATTTAGCAACCAAATAAAGTAGATTAAATCTATTTTTCGTGATCATTGCTTTGTTGAGACCATTATATCGGAGACATCTCTACATTATGTTTTACTCGGACAAGTAGTGATGAGGGCTTGAGCGAATAGGCAAAGAGTTGTTTGTTTATATCTGTTGTCAAGTTAAATGAAACGGAGTATAGTTGGGATCCCTATCGTTACAAATATCTCATCAAATAATTGATCACACATTGCAAAATATACTGCATAACAAAGGTACACTCCTAAGAACATTTAGTAATTTCGAATTCGATCGATATTACACGATGAAAGTAAAACATTTCATCGTGTAATATCGATCTATCATCTGTCAATTATTAATGACTTTCCTGAAATCATCATCATCTTCTTCAGAACCTCGTCTCGAAATTACCACAGTATTTAGTGGGAGACTCTGACTCATTCGGATAAAGTGGTGCAGTGTGCCTAAAGGCCTCAGAAAGAAGGGGAGACCTAGGATGCGGTGGGCAGACAATGTGAAACAGGACCTTGTTAGAATTGGTGTGCAGTGGCCAGGTGCAGTAGATGTAGCTCAGGATAGACTTGCTTAGAGAACTAAATTGCACGGTCTGGTTGGACCTCCGTAGCCCATGGCTGCTTGAGGATGATGATGATGATATTGAATAGTTCATGTTATCATTATTTGTTTATAAACTTTGCTTTAATTCTTTTCTACATAATTTGATGCATTTCATTTTTACATTTCTTATTTAATTAAATGTTTTTTATAACGTATCTGCTAGATTGCATTGTTTAAGAAGTTGAATATAATATATTTATAGAAATAGTTTGTTTTTAAGAATTGCTTAAAACTTTTGAACTATTAAATTTACAAATGTTGCAATATATGTACTGCTCTTTAGGTGTCATATTTTGAGCATCAAGTACCTTATGTGGGATTTTTCATGTTCTGCAATTTGGAGGGTCAATTTTTTTCAGATGTAAATAATGTAGGGAGGAAATTTAAAAAGGTTCTTGAAATGCTTTTGCAGAGCAAACTCGAGTGCACTTACCTCAACAAATTTTTATTGTACTTCAAAGTACTCCCCTTCAGTATCTATGCAAAGTTGCAGACGTCTACGCCAATTCTGGAAAGCTTGGTGGTACACCTGTTGCAGAATACTCCGAAACTCTGAATGGACGCATTTTGCAAGGTCATGAACCCTTGGAAAAGATTTCCTAGCAAATTCCTTTTTAATTTTTGGAAACAAAAATCGCATGGTGCAAGATCGGATGAATATGCAGGATGGGGTAACTGTTTGATTTTTTTTCTTCTCCCAAATAGTCTGTAACTGTTTGATTTTTTTTCTTCTCCCAAATAGTCTGTAACTGTTTGATTTTTTTTCTTCTCCCAAATAGTCTGTAACTGTTTGATTTTTTTTCTTCTCCCAAATAGTCTGTAACTGTTTGATTTTTTTTCTTCTCCCAAATAGTCTGTAACTGTTTGATTTTTTTTCTTCTCCCAAATAGTCTGTAACTTTCCTGGTTTTGTGAGCACTTGTATTGTAACGAAAAAGGAGACCCCTTGAAAGAATTGAGACAAGTTTGAGACGAAATCTCAAACTTATCTCCCTGGTTTGAAATCCAAAAAGAGTTTTTTTGTATACTTTTATTTTAGTGCCATAGTATGTGGCCGACACTAAAAATAGATTTAAAAAAACAACTGTAAAATTTTATTCCACTAGAATATCATTTGGACCTTTCCTATCCAGTGGGATATTTAGTAATTTTAGTGATTGTGAAAAACCTTCCCAAGTCTTATTCTCAGACCCCACCCTTCCGAAACTATATCTTGGCTGCGTGCCAAGTCTGGGCTTAGGTGTAATACAGAAGTAGATTTGCAGTCCTCTGTAGTTTGTCTTACCTTAAAACACAAGAATTTCTTGCTTCTATTTCCATCGTAATTCCAATTTGTCACGACATGAATCACTCATGATGAATTGGACTCACCTCCTTTCTTTTGTTTCGAAAACGTTTTTTATAACTCGAAGCAGAGCTTCTTGTAAAACAAAAGAACTTGAAAGAAAGAGTTTTGGAATTAATTAAGTCAAAATAGAATGAAATAACGTTTTTCAAACTTGGATAGCTTTTTGTTTCAACTGCAGGTTCACGACTCAGAATCGTAGTTATACATTTAACAGTTGTTTACTGTTTTCTGTTGTGTTCTAAATCGTATTGTGTAAGTTAATATTAAATGATGGAAATAATATTGTATTCTCAATGCAAACATTTAAATTGCGTTAAGAGCGGATTAAATTTTGTGGGAGTATTTTGTTTTTCAAGGTAGTCAACTACCACAATCCCATTATTCCCACTTTCATTTGAATGCATGCAGCATTTCGAAGAATGAATTCGAACACTGCGTGCTTTTATAGTCTAGAATTAAAAATTTGTTATGTTCTGGTCCCAGCCATCTTACTGAAAAATTAGTTAATTTGAACAATAGATAATGATGAGACTCAAGAGACCGGAAGATTGCTTTGTTTTGCAAATTACCTGTCGAATTTAATTTCAAAGCAGTTTGTTAACCAAAACATTTTAATAGGGCAACATATACGATGAATTGCAAATGGAAACATCGTAACGATTAGCAATAAATGAGTGTTATGCATGTCTTCCGTCATTTTCTATTCAGAGTTCTTTCTCAAGCTATTGTCTCCATTTCTTTCCCTTCGAGTAGCTCTTTTTTTTAAATCATATTTTACATTCTGATAAATGACTTAAAGTTGATTCGTTTCTTCTAATGCGAATTTAAACAGAATAGTTAAGTAATGAAATTCATAATAGAACAAGCCAAAAAAAGAAGAAAAGGGAACCATATCATACAAATAAATCATTATATACTTTATAGAAAGTAATCAGAAGGTAGTAATCAAATGATCTTAACCAAGCTTCATTCTATTGACACTTTAAAAAAACGTTATTATAATAAGTTGATTCAAGCATTATGTAGTTTCGATCTGTATTCTCATTCTATTTATAAATTTTCGTTTTCTCAAGTAACATGTAGTTAAAAAAAAACTAAGCTTCAGTTCAATTCTAGTTCGAGTAATTCAGAATTTTGCTTTTCCAAGAGAAATTAAATTGCTGCAAAACGTGTCAGGAGAACGTAGGATTCAACTAGTGAAAGAAATCGACTCGTGGAAAATCAACTTCTTGAAGTTTCGCGTTGGAATAAAATGCAGAAAATTCACGAGGAGCAGGGCAAAGGGAGTGTAAACGCTGTGGCAACAGTGGGATCCAATGAGGAGGAGGAGGAGGAGGCGTTGCATCCCTTACCGGCCTTTGCCTCCTCTCCCGAGCAGACAAATCATCTTTTGATCGTGCTTGGTCCACAACGGCGATGTTGGCTCGACTCCTCGTGATGCTGCTTGAGATATAAATACTTATTCGCAGGAATTCCATCTGACATATGGCAGACATCAGCATCGTCTCACTTGTCACTGATTGGAGCAAGAAATGCCGTCGTTTTTTTTTCCTTTCGGCAGTCGGTGGAACTTTGCACTCGGGCCAGGTTCATGTCGCGAGGAGCTGATGCAACACGAGACGAAGAAAAAGAAGATATTTGCGGCCGAAAAAGAAGATGTTCACGTGACTACAGGACTCTGCAACAAAGAGAAGACTTGATATTCGCTGCGCATGAAGTTTTTGGCAATATCGAGTCAGTTGATAAAAGAACTCTGAAGGGATCTTTTGCTCTACTGCTGTTATTCGAATGATACTGAAGTCTTTGAATATTGTTCGCCTCAGAGGATCAAAAATGTCCCTAACAAGTTTAGTAAGACATAACGAATCTAAAAGGGAATATTTCTGAGCTTTAGCTTCAGATGCGGCAAATCTCTTCTTAACGATTACAAAAGTGTAGCTTAAAGAAATAGAAGAGAAAACGCTTACTGAAATCATTGCTGGCGTTTCAGCTATGAGACCGACACTTGGGATTGGCTAAGGATACTTTATCATGACATTGCAGTAATTATTGAAGCAGGTGAGATGGAGAATGCGAATTGCTGCTCATGAACTCTACTAAAATTTTATTACCATCTTCAAGGAAAATCAGTGCTCACATTCCATCTCAAAAACTACACAGCAAAGAAGCACTCCTAGGCATGAAAGTTATAATGATGCAGAATGTTTTCCTCCTTCCAATTAGCACGCTGCTTATTAAAGCATCTATTTGAAACACAAACCTAAAGCAAGTGAAACAACTCTTACAGTTCTCCTCGCTATAGAAGACCTCATAGAAGAACAGGACTCGATAGAAAGATTCAAGTTATAGATGAACAGGACTCAACAGAACGTTTCAAGTTACAGATGAGCAGGACTCAAAAGAAAGATTTAAGTTAAAGAAGAATAGGACGTAATAGAAAGGTTCAATTTACAAAGGAGCAAGGAAAGACTCAAAATATAGAAGAGCAGAACTCAATAGGAAGAGTCAAATTGTAGAAAAGCAGGACTCATTAGAAAGTTTCAAGTATAGATGAGCAGGAACTCAATAGAAGGATTCAGTTTATAGAAGAGCAAGACTAAAAAATGATACAAATTATCGAACAGAAGAACTCAATAGAAAGATTCAATTTATAGAAGAGCAGGACTCAATAGAAAGAATAAAATGTACAACAGCAAGACTAAATTGAATGATTCAAGTCATCGAAAGGCAACACTCAATAGAAAGGTTGAGTCATCGAAAAGCAGGATTCAATGGAAAGTTTCAAGTTCTGGAAGAGCAGCATTCAATAAGAGATTCAAGTTATAGAAGAGCGCGACTGAATGGAAAGATTTAAGATATAGTATATATATCTAGCGCCAAAAGCATTTAATACTTTTCCCGGGAGATCTCAAAGATGAAACAACTTTTAATGCTTTTGAATAGAAATCGAAAACTACCTCACTGAAATTAATGATATTGAAAAACCTTTTCAAAAGAAAATGTGGTAATGCTAGAATGTAATATGAACTCTCGGTTGAGAAGTTCATATTACATTCTAGCATCAATTCTTGAACATAATTAAATAAAAATGGTAATTATTATTGGTACACTCTCATTAGCATTCACGTGAAACTGAATTGTAAGATACCGCTCCCCAGCTGCAATCGCGGCCATCTTTTCCCTCAGTTTTTTTTTCTTGCAGGATTCCCAATTTTTTTCGAGGGACAATCAAGTAGCTACCATTTGTTACACCCTGTAGGCCTTCACGACCAGGCTAATTGACTGTAATTAGGCATCTGAAAGCGAACCTTGGATCTGTACTTCCCAGGTTCGAGTCCTACCTGGGTCAACCTCGGATTTATTTCCGCAATTGTCGTCGATTACTTTACGGGAGGCTATCATCTGTCTGCTAACAGCTGTCTAGTGGGTCCCCTCCCGCAATCTTCTCTCGGGGTCCTTGTGGCCTGGCCATAAAGTCCATTGTGTCCAAAAATAAAATAAAAAAAACGCCGTTCAGAGGTAAAACAATCTAATCTCGACTCAAATAGATGCGACAAAAATTTCGAAGCTGGGACTCAAAGATTGTGATGACAAGGAATGGTCTCGATTGTATATTGAACGATTGCGATTAATCGTTATCGCCATCTTTTTATCATTTTCTTCTCCATTCTTTTGGCCGGAAATCAGCTTATCCCAGAGTTTCGGATCTTTCCCAAAGATTGCTCTCATCCATTATGCAATCGCTTGGTTATTCGTCGAAAGCAAGATCCCATGATATGAAACAGTTTTCGTATAACCGATATTTGACGTCACACGAGCTCTCAGTTCAAAGTTTGCTTTATACCCCTTGAAACAAAAAAAAAGAATAGAAAACACTTCTCTTACAAACTTTTCTTACCAATCAGTTTGAAGCAATACTGGAAAATAAAATAATTTAAAATCGCTTGAGCTTCAAAACTAAATATTTTATATTCGCATTTAATACAAATCCTGAATATTTCCGCAAAGCCGGTATAAAAATCAATATCAAAGCCAAGCGACGCCTGGCAAATGCTGACCTAGGTAACATTTAAACCTTTTTCCGTTCTCTCCCCTCGGACTCCCCTGAGGCCATTCTCCCCCCCCCTCCGCTTTCCTTTCTACCGGAACGAGTTCCGTCTTCCCCCCCAGTGAATCTCTCCCCCTCCCTCTACCTCGCTGAGAGCAGCACCCACACATCTTACTGGCCATCCATCCATCCATCTCTTTCAACGTCTGCCAGCCAGCATCCTTTCGCCTCGCTGTAACTCGACCTCCTGCGCTTCCTGTCTGCAGCGGCACGTGCACTGCAGGCGCAGAGTCGCCGCGGAGTGAATGAAACGCGGCGAAAGGTTTCGCGTTAGAAATTGACCAAAGGCGCGTGCCAGAAAGCTCCTCCGGTGCTACTCAGCAAGACAGATTGCATTTTCTACTTTTAATAGGAGAGCAAACGCCGAGAAGTGTAAGGTGCTCTTGCAGGTCGCAGCTCCGAAACCTAATTGTAGTTTCCGACGGTGGCAATTCGATCACTTTACTTAACAAGGTCGTGATCGGAAGTCAGTTTGTTAAGGTAATCGGAACAATGAATTAAAAGATGAAAGGGAATCTAAACTGATTTGAGATGTTTTCGTATGTAATTTTGTTTCCATATTCTGCATCGCCCTCTGTTCTGTTATATTTCGAAGTATCACTACTTAGAAACAGTGAACATTCCTTTCAATTTTCCACCTCGAATCCACCTAATTTTTGGGGTATCAGCGAGGTAATGCGACAGAGACTACTCTGAGCTCATCTTAAGCAAGAATAAAAATTCAGGAAGCAGTTTCAATTCCAAAAACAAAACAACTAATTCTTTGTTTCGCTGTTTTTCTTTCGATGTCATAAAAGTATGCAAATGGACAAGTTGGGTTGGGTTGTTTTACCTCTGAGCGGCACTTTTTTGCACACCATGGGCTAAATGGCCAGGTCACATGGACCCCGAAGGCTCAGAGAAGGTTGGGGAAGGGGACCCACTGGAACAGCTGTTGGGAGACAGATGGTAGCTTCCCGTCAAGGCCATCTAGCGTGTTCTTTAATGTGCACAGGGTATGTCTCTCCCGCATACGGATCCACGGCAACATTCATACGGGCAACATGGCCAAACCAACGGAGTCTCTCTCTGCACAATATGCTGCTTAAAGGAGGTTCCTGACTCCTTTGCCTAACCTCATCAATTAGTTACAAAGTTGAACCACCTAATGCCCAAAATACTGCGTAAGCATCTAGAATCAAAAGCATCTAGTTTCCTGTTACCATGTTTACAGTTTCATTACCATAACTAAACTTCATCATCATCATCATCATCATCATCATCATCATCATCATCATCATCATCATCATCATCATCATCATCATCATCATCATCATCATCATCATCATCATCATCATCATCATCATCATCAAGCAGCCATGGGCTACGGAGGTCCAACCAGACCGTGCAATTTAGTTCTCCAAGCAAGTCTATCCTGAGCAACATCTACTGCATCTGGCCACTGCACACCAATTCTAAGGAGGTCCTGTTTCACATTGTCTGCCCACCGCATCCTAGGTCTCCCCTTCTTTCTGAGGCCTTTAGGCACACTGTTCATAACCCTATTCGCCAATCTATAATTATTCATACGGGCAACATGGTCAAGCCAACGGAGTCTCTCTTTGCACAATACGCTGCTTAAAGGAGGTTGCAAATTCCTTTGCCTAACCTCATCATTAGTTACAAAGTTGAACCACCTAATGCCCAAGATACTGCGTAAGCATCTCGAATCAAAAACATCTATTTTCCTGTTATCTTGTTTACAAAATGTCCAGGTTTCACTACCATAACTAACCTTAGATAGAACCAAACTATTATACACCCTAATTTTAGTCTTTAGGTGTATACGCCTATTTCTCCACACTATCCATAGATTCTTAAAAGTCCCAGCAGCAATCCCTATTCGTCTGTTAATCTCATGCCGCACATCACCAGTATCAGTTACGTAGCTGCCAAGGTAATTAAACTGTGACACCTGCTCAAGACTGCAACCATTCAGATTAACTGAATCACACCCTGCCTGACCAATTTTCATCACTTTAGTTTTCTCTCTATTTATAACCAAACCTACTCTACTACCAGTCTCATCAACAGCTCGAATGAAAGAGTTCATCTCATCAACATCATTTGCCAAAAGGGCTAAATCATCAGCATAATCTAAATCAGAAATTTTCATATCTCCATTCCATTTAAGGCCAAAATCTTTCCCTTGAAGTGAATTTCGCATAACATAATCAATGACCAAGCTAAAGAGAAAAGGGGACAAAATGCACTCTTGTCGAACACCAGAAGAAATGCTAAACCATTTGCTACAAGCCTTACCAACTCTCACATACGACTCAGTGTTATTATAGAGAACTTTCATTATGTTAACTAATTTGTCTGCTATACCATATGATTTCACAATCAACCACAAATTCTGACGATCAACAGAGTCGAAAGCCTTTTTGAAATCAACAAAGCTAGCAATCAAAGGTTTCTGAAACTCTAAACATTTCTCAAGAATCTGCCTAAGAGAAAATATCTGATCTACACATCCCCTACCACTTCCGAATCCACATTGCTCATCACGCAATTGACTGTCAACCAGATTCTTAATTCTGTTAAGCACAATCATGGAAAGAACTTTACCTGGAACAGAGAGTAGGCTAATACCCCTATAGTTATCACAAGAACTGCGATCACCTTTTTTTAAAATAGGGATAACAATATCTCTGGTAAAATCCTTAGGAACCATGCCTTTATCATTAAAAGATATTCAGAATTTCAGTCATCCAAGTGGTAACCGAAACATTTCCCGCTCTAAGCATTTCTGTAGTAATTTCATCTACCCCTGGGGATTTATGAAGTTTAAGTTTAGAAACAGCCAAAATAACTTCAGATTGCGTTATAGGGCCAACATTAAAGCCACCAATGCATCTATCATCATTGCAAACAATGGGAATAGAAGTAACCGCATTGTTTAGAATATCACTGAAATGCTCAGCCCACCTAGCCATGACAGAATCCTCACCTTCTATAACCTTACCTTGTTTATCCTTCAATCCCTGTATACCTCTCCGTTTTCTACCACACAAAACGTTAACTATCTGGTACAGCTCTCTGCTGTTGTGCTGTCTAACTGCTTCCTCGGCTTTGTCAGCCAAACCATCAAGCCAAAGATTCTTATCAGCAGCTAACTGATCTTTTACACATTTATTAAGTTCTCTGTAATGCTTTCTATTAGTACTAGTAGGGTATTGATTAAGGACATTCCTGCAGTTCTTTCTTTCCGAAATAAGCTCAAGTGTCTTATCACTCAGATAATTCTGGCTCTTCTGCTCCTTTTTTCCTAAAAGAGTACTGTTAGAGTCCAAAAAAGCCTGTTTAAAATGATCCCATTCTTCCTCAATTTCAGTAGTAAGCATACCATGACTGTCATAATGACTAAGTAACCTATCAAGGTAAGCTTTGGCTATAACTGGGTCTTTCAGAGCTTCAGTATTAAAAGCAAATTTTTAACCCTAGCACAATACTTTTTAAGTTTAAGTTGCAAGACATTTTTCAAAAGGTAATGGTCAGATCAATTTTAGCTCCCCTATATGCCCTGGTATTTCTAACAGAACTAGCCCATTTGCTGTTAATTAATATATAATCAATCATATTCCTATGCAGCCCATCAGGTGAAACCCATGTGTACTTACGTATGTCGCGCTGTTTGTAATATGTGTTAGTTATTCTGAAACCATTGAGTTTACTTACCTGTAGGAGACGCTGCCCATTGCCATTGCAGCGACCAATAGCAAAAGGGCCAATCACCCGTCCCCAAAGGTCAGAGTCAGGACCAACTTTGGCATTGAAGTCACCAAGAACAAGGGTAATATCTCCTTTCTTGACAGAATTCAAAATATCCTGAAGTTGTTCATAAAACCTATCCTTGGTGATGCTTATTGTCGTCCCTCCCTGAAAAAAGAAATTTAAGATTATTTTTAAGAATCTGACCTTTATCTGTCCATCTGGTCTCTTGCAAGCCACGAATATCTAAATTATAATGGTGGAATTCTTGTGTGAGGACATCAAGAGAAAACGCTCTGTGCAGAGTCCTCACATTCCAACTACCTATGGAGAGAAAATGGTTAGTAGGATGTTTAAAGAAACTATGATTATTGAGAGAGGGAATGCCGACAATATCAAACAGCCGCCTAATCTCAGACATGGGCCAAAGACCCGTTCCCCCACCACTAAAGGCTGAAGCCATCTACACTGAAAGACTTCCTCCAATGTAGAATTTGACGATGCCAATAGAAGCAAAGTGTTCAGGTGCCTGCGATGACCTCTGCTCAAGATTATCCACCAGCTGATAAACATATCCTGCGAATCTATTCACTTGGGGCTGTCAACCCACAAACAAGCAGAAAACACAGCGGAAGATTTTCCCTCCACAGAAGCCCACCACTGCAGCAAAATCAGGATCCATAATCAAGCTCAGAGCCATATATCTGTCCAGTCCAGTGGGTTTATATGGTCAGCACCAGGATCCTGTGTGGTTGACCACTCCTCAGCAGGGTAGAAAAAAAAGAAAAGTAGTCATAGTTGTCCAGATCAGTAGGCCACACTAATCTGGCAGCCCTCCCCTTCCGTTCACTTCCACAAGAGAGTATATCTTTTGAAAGGTACTAACGGTCTGCACCACGAGAAGGCGGGGTCGGACATGAGATGCTAGGCCTGGCCGGTTCTGTGCATCATCACAGGGGATTGGTGCATAGCTCTCCTTCCAGTGACTACCTAGCTACCATTTACAGACCAACCTTAGAAAGAACCAAACTATTATACAGTCTAATTTTAGTCTTTAGGTGAGTACGCCTATTTCTCCACACTCTCCATAGATTCTTAAAAATCCCGGCAGCAATCCCTATTCGTCTGTTAATCTCATGCCTCACATTACCAATATCTGTTACATACCTCCCAAGATAATTAAACTGTGACACCTGCTCAAGACTGCAACCATTCAGATTAACTGAATCACAGCCTGCCTGACCAATTTTCCTCACTTTAGTTTTCTCTCTGTTTATAACAAAACCTACTCTACTACCAGTCTCATCAACAGCTCGAATGAAAGAGTTCATCTCATCAACATCATTTGCCAAAAGGGCTAAATCATCAGCATAATCTAATCAGAAATTTTCGTATCTCCAGCCCTTTTAAGGCCAAAATCTTTCCCTTGAAGTGAATTTCGCATAACATAATAAATAACCAAGCTCAAGAGAAAAGGAGACAAAATGCACCCTTGTCGAGCACCAGAAGTAATGCTAAACCATTTGCTACAAGCCGTACCAACTCTCACACACGACTCAGTGTTATTATAGAGAGCTTTCATTATGTTAACTAATTTGTCTGGTATACCATATGATTTCACAATCAATCAAAAATTATGACGATCAACAGAGTCGAAACCCTTTTTGAAATCAACAAAGCTAGCAAACAAAGGTTTCTGAAACTCTAAACATTTCTTAAGAATCTGCCTAAGTGAAAATATCTGATCCACACATCCCCTACCACTTCTGAATCCACATTGCTCATCACGCAATTGACTTTCAACCAGATTCTTAATTCTATTAAGTACAATCATGGAAAGAACTTTACCTGGAACAGAGAGTAGCCTGATACCCCTATAGTTATCACAAGAACTGCGATCACCTTTTTTGGAAATAGGGATAACAATAGCTCTGGTAAAATCCTTAGGAACCATGCCTTTTTCATAGAAGATATTCAGAATTTCAGTCATCCAAGTGGTAACCGTAACATTTCCAGCTCTAAGCAATTCCGTAGTGATTTCATCTACCCCTGGGGATTTATGTAGTTTAAGTTTAGAAACAGCCAAAATAACTTCAGATTGTGCTATAGGGCCAACATTAAAGCCACCTTTGCATCTATCATCATTGCAAACAATGGGAATAGAACTAACCACATTGTTTAGAATATCACTGAAATGCTCAGCCCACCTAGCCATGACAGAATCCTCACCTTCTATAACCTTACCTTGTTTATCCTTCAATCCCTGTATACCTGTCCGTATTCTACCACACAAAACATTAACTATCTGGTACAGCTCTCTGCTGTTGTGCTGTCTAACTGCTTCCTCAGCTTTGTCAGCCAAACCATCAAGCCGAAGATTCTTATCAGCAGCTAACTGATCCTTTACAAGTTTATTAAAGTCTCTGTAATGCTTTCTATTAGGACTAGTAGGGTATTGGTTAAGGACATTCCTGCAGTTCTTTCTTTCTGAAATAAGCTCAAGTGCCTTATCACTCAGATAATTCTGACTCTTCTGCTCCTTTTTTCCTAAAAGAGTACTGTTAGTGTCCAAAAACGCCTGTTTAAAATGATCCCATTCTTCCTCAACTTCAGTAGTAAGCATACCTGACTGTTATAATGACTAAGTAACCTATCATGGTAAGCTTTGTTCAGTTTTTTCGATATTTGTCAGTTTTTAAAAGATTTCTTTTTTCCATTTCATTCCAGAACTCTCTGAATACCGAATGAATACCATTGAAAATCGTTTTTTCATCTTCAGTTGAATGTTTTTCATTAAAAAGCGTATTTTAGAATTTATCTATATTTGAAGTTGATATTTCTTTGGGTTTGTAACAGACCTTTGGACAACAGTACGTACATTACAAAAACACTTGGCTGTTTGAAAGAAATAAATCCAACCTGCTGCTCTGTTAGTCTCCATTCTAATATTGGTTTGCTCCAGAATGAAATAAACGTTCGGAATTCTAAAAAACACACAATTAAATCATTTCGCCTGTTTTGTTGGTTACCGTCAGAGATGTAGCTTTTGCAGCTTTTTTAATGGTTTAATAATCTTTTCAGTCACTTTGGTCGTTGTTTTGAGGAACCTTCAGATATTTCATTCTGGTGCTTTTAATGACTGAGTGGTTTTCCTTCCTGCATTTCGGGCGTTGTTTTGACGAGCCTTCACAGGTCACCTTGGAATTTCTTTTCTTGGGATTTGCTTATTTTTCCGAATCCTTCAGAGCTCTTTTTTGAGTTATTCCTGAGTTTTCCAGATTTTAAATCTTGAATTTGCACAATTTTCGGAGATGGAGTTTAATTTAGGTGTGTGTGTGTGTGGGGGGGGACTTTTGTGCTTTTGTGGTTCTCTATATGGATTTTGCATTGCATTGTAAGTAGTGAATTTTAGTTTTTTAGGCTTTTCTTGTATCATATTGGTGGGATTATAAACGTGTATGGAATCATGTTGGTGTTCTACTAAAAACTTAACCAGCTGGACTTGGCTGATGTCAACGTTATCCGGCTAAAGTTTGAAATTCTTGCTTTCTATTAATAATTTCAATGCTTATCCAATCGCTATTTCCAGTGTCAAGATTTTCCTGCCAAAATCGACATCATCCACATTTCGGTTTTTAGCTGCAAAGTGAATTGTTAAACTGAGTTGATAATAAAGTTTTTTTAGATAAAATTAAGAAGTAGAGAATATTTTTTGCTGAAGTTTTATCTTCGCTTTCCTTCACTTCACATACATTGTGCATATTATCACTTTGAACTCCAAAAGTTTAATTATTGAGACATCGTCTAATACAGTCTGCTGACAAAACAAGATTTCCTCTTCTGCTTCTTGCCCATTTCCTGTTCTTTGTTAACTTTCGATCTTTAATTTATTCTTGCAGCGTTGCCATGAAAAGGCAAAACAATATTTAACAAGAAAATTTTCGAGAATAGGAATTTGGCAACGAAGATAACAATTTCGGTTACACTAATTAGTGTTTTTCAAGTAAACAATTTTTTTGAAAGAAATTCGCTTGCTATAGTTTTATTCGTCTATAGGAACTCACATATTAAGCTATTGAAAATGTGCCAGATATGTCAAGATTTCATAAGAATTCTCATCCGATATGATCCTGAAGTGCATTGAATAAGAGGTAGGGGTGAGAGTGGGGGTCGTCAGCGCTTCTTCTAGTGGGAAGACCTGAGAAGCTGAAAGAGTGACACAATGACGAGAAGAGGTCGACGCCTGCTAGGTCTGCACGTCTGCATTCACTTGCTGTGCAAAGAAAAGTTGGATCCACGAAACTGCAAGGAAAAAAGTGTCTCGGACTGAATATGGTGTCAGGAAACGTGAGCCTACACAGAGGGATAGATAGTGAAGAGCAAGGAAATGGAATCTGCTTTTGAAAAGAATAAGAGGTTCTTGAAAACCTGTAAGAGGTATGTGGAGCAGAAGAAGCTGGCAAGTGATATCTGGGAGAGACAAGGATGGGAAAATGTGATAGGAAGATAAACACGGGAAGGATGCAAAGAAAGTAAATGTCCCCTTTGCATCAAAATGAACTATTTTAAGAAATACTTCAATGCTCTTAGTTCAAAGCATCTGTTGGAAAATCGATTAGAGAAAGATGTGTACTAATTTAATTTGTGTTTTGAAGAGAATTCAGAGTTTTAAAGGATAAGGGTATAACATTAATAATTTTCAATGGGATAAAAGTCTTTAAGATGACTTACTAACGGAAAAATATTTCAATGCAGACAGAGCAAGGACTCAGCCTGGGAACATGACATTATGAGCCAACGTCAACTTCTACATTTTCAACAATTTTGGATTAGTTTCAGTTCTAACTAAAAGAGTGAATTGGTCATTTTACAAAATTCTTATTATTCAAAATATTTTAATTTCATTTAAAATTTTCTAATGGTAGGATTTTTTTGAATAAATATCTGAGATCATCATGTACAAGTCAGGACACTCTCTTTTATTACTCTTCAAACCAAGAAAGAATCTAACAAAAATTAGGTGGTGCGCGGAGTGACGAAATTCATTCAAAACGGATCGAAATTTCGTTCTATTATATAAAAATGTTCTTGTAGTTTCAGTGGTCGTTTAAAAACATGTTTTTGCTAAATATGTGTAATACATACGCTACCTGGCCAAATTATTATGAACACTGCACCATGTGCGAAGTGCCACGAAACATTACAATGTATGCAAAATTTCTTTCTGATGTAAGCATTCAACATCACTACGAAGAGAGTGTGGGGGGGGGGGAGCGCTCAGTCGGTAGCGCGCCAGGCTCGTAATCTGTAGTTCCCAGGTTCGAGTCCCAGCTGGGTCAGCGTTGAGATTTATCTCCGCAAAATTCCCCGCCCTGCCCACGGTCAGTAGGGGACACCGATGGGCTTGGAAAGGCCGCCGTCCGTCGGATGCAACGTTAAGCCGTGGCCCCGTTGCGGGAGAGCCATACCCTGTGCACGTTAAAGAATACGCTGGATTGCCTTGACGGGAGGCTACCATCTGTCTCCCAACAGCTTGTTCCAGTGGGTCCCCTCCCCCAACCTTTTCTGAGCCTTCGGGGTCCATGTGACCTGGCCATTTAGCCCATGGTGTGCAAAAAAGTGCCGCTCAGAGGTAAAACAACCTAACCCAACTCACTACGAAGTCCTATAAATTTGAAAGTAAAGTCAAGTGCGAAGTCAAGGGTGAGTAAAAACAGCTGAACTGGCTGACTTCGAAACGTGGCTCATCGTTGAAGCACCAGCAACGGGGGTGACCGAAGGGGCACAACATTTCAAGTATATGGAGAATGGCAACTGGCTGAAAAAACACGACTTAATGAGGGAGGAAAACGGTTTGGCAGACAGTTGTACAAGATAGAGCTAATGCAATTCATCTGCTGAGAGAGATGACCTTGAGCTGTACTTCAAAACTCATTTCAATGGGAATTATGAGCAGTGAATTGAAAATGTTGAAATTTGGGAACTATTGTTTGTTTGGAATTTTATAGCACAAGAGGGCTCTGTTGCATCAATTAACGAAGTACAGGTAGTTATTAATAATAGTTTAGTCAGGCAATATATGTTTCGCAGTTTTTCAACTCTTTTACTATTACTGACATTCTCAATGAGAAGAGGAATTCTTACCTAGGACAAATCAAGGAAGAATCGTTGACGGCAATAAGAAAAGAGGAAATTGATTTAACAGACGACTACCGTTCGTTTGCAACTGTGATAATGAATGGAATAGGACAGGCATAATACCTAATGTTCGATCCTGCCTTCTTGTGGAAAAATTCTCAAGGGAACGGAAGGGAAGGGCTGCCAGATCAGTGTAGCCTACAGATCTGGTCATCTATGGAAACGTTTTCCTCTTTTCTGCACTGATGAAAAGTGATGAACCTCACAGAGTCCTGGTGATGACCATTTATACCCACTGGACTGCAATTAATTATGGATTTGTGGTTGCTTACGGATCCTGAACTTGCTGCACTGTTTAGGTAAAATATACTGTTGTGTTTTCTGTTTGTCTATGGTGAACAAATACACAGAACACCTAACATCAGCTGGTCGATAATCCTGATAAGAGGCCATTGGAGGTATCTAAACCCTTACTTTTTTAAGGCATTTCCAACGTAACCTGGAGTAATTTATCTAAGACAGGTCACTTTTTAAGTGACCTGGCTTTGAACTTCACCTGGAATTCTGTGCTTCAGACAGGTTTTTCTTCTTTTTCTGGTTCTTGAAAAGGTGCACTTGTAATGGTGGTGCCTCAAGTTCATACCAACATTGGCGGCTTCAGCCTTTAGTGCTGGGGGAACCATTCTTGCGATTAGGGAGCTGTTTGATATTGTTGGACCTACCTCTGTCAACAAAAATAGTTTGTTTAATTACCCACTAGTTATTTTCACTCCACAGGTAAAATATGAAGACACTTCACAGAGATTATTATCTTGATGTCCTCACAGAAGAATTCCACTGTTATAAACTAGATATTCTACGCTTGCAACTAACCAGATGGACAGATAAAGGTCAGATACTCAAAATAATTTTAAATTTCTCTTTTCAGATAGGAAGAATGGACAGCATATCCAAGGAGTAGATTTGTTTCTCAACAGACTCTCTATTGACTCTTTCCTAGGTTATGACTGCATTAAAAAAATTTTTTCCTTCTCATCCTCTTCCTCCTCAAGCAGCCATGGGTTAAGAAGGCCCAACCAGAATATGCAATTTTGTTCTCCAAGCCTATCTGTCCTGAGCTACATCTGCTGCACCTGGTCACTGTTTTAACAAAGTTCTGTTTGTGATTGTTTACCCACCGCATTCTAGGTCTCCCCCTCTTTCTGAGTCCTTCAGGCACACTGTTCATAACTCTATTCGCCAATCTATAATTATCCATACGGTCAACATGGCCAAACCAACGGAGTCGCTATCTGCATAATATGCTGCTTAAAGGAGGTTGCTGCCTCCTTTGCCTAACCTCATCATTACTTACAAAGTTGAACCACCTAATGCCCAAGATACTGCGTCCCCCAAGATAGATGCTTATCTAGAATCAAAAGCATCTAGTTTCCTGTTATCGTGTTTACAAAGTGTCCAAGTTTCACTACCATAACTAACCCTAGAAAGAACCAAACTATTATACAGTCTAATTTTAGTCTTTAGGTGTATACGCCTATTTCTCCACACTCTCCATAGATTCTTAAAAGTTCCGGCAGCAATTCCTATTCTTCTGTTAATCTCATGCCGCATATCACCAGTATCTGTTACATAGCTCCCAAGATAACTGAACTGCGACACCTGCTCATACAAACTACTCAAAGTAACTAAACCACAGCCTGCCTGACCAATTTTCATCACTTTAGTTTTCTCTCTGTTTATCACCAAACCTACTCTACTACCAGTCTCATCAACAGCTCGAATGAAAGAATTCATCTCAGAATCTAAAACATCATTTGGCGTAAAAAAGACTAAATCATCAGCATAATCTAAATCATTAATTTTCCGATCTCTAGACAATTTAAGGCCAAAATATTTCTCTTGCAGTGAATTTCGCATAACATGATCAATAACCAAACTAAAGAGAAAAGGATAATACATAGAACAAGGATAATAACTCTTTTTTGTCAGAATTGAAAATATCCTGAAGTTCTGCTAAAAAACCTATCCTTCTCATCCTCATCGTCATCCTCATTGGGGGAGGGCATAAAGCATTCAAGTCTTTATTGCTTGCATAAAATTTAGCTGTAAGAAACCTCTCACTAATGCTCTCATATCCTAGCGTGTTTGCTGAGAAACAAACATACGCCTTGGAGATGCTTTTTATCTTCCTACCCTGAAAAGAGGAATTTAAGATTATTTTTAAACATCTGACCTTTATCTATCCATCTTGTCTCTTGCAAGCCGAGAATATCTAAATTATAACGGTGGAATTATCGTGTGGGCGATATTAAGAGAATAATTTTTGTGCAGAGTTAGAATCTTGAATGTTATCTGTTGTTCTCTCCCACTCCCCGCAAACGATTCTGATGAGAACGAGAAAGTTACGTTTTATGTTTAACAGACAACTCAGGATATTTTGAATTCTATTAAGAAAGGAGATATTTCTCTTGTGCCAGGTGACTTCCGTTGCTAATGTTGGCACCATCTCTCACCTTTGGGAACGGGGGTTAGGTTCCCTTTGGCGTTGGTAGTTGAAGTGGGAAGCGTCTCCTACTGATAAGTAAGCTAAATGTTTTGAGAATAATACTTACCACAAACTAACACTTATTACAAACACCGGAACATTTATAAATGTACATGGGTTTCACCTGATGGATTAGGGGAGCTGAAATTGGGTCTGACCATTTACCTGGTAAGAAGTGCTTTACAACTGAAGTCTAAGATATGCTGTGTTAAGCTCGAAGAATTACTTTAACACTGAAGCTCTGAACGATTCAGATGTAGCGAAAGCTTACCACGATAAGTCACTTAATTATTATGAAAACTGTATTTTGCTTACTACTAGTGATATAATATGATTAATTTAAACACGCTTGTCTTGAAACCAACAGTAGTGTTTTGGGTAAAAAAGTGCAGAGGTGGCAAGGAAATTTGAGTGATAAGGCTACGGAACTTATCCCTCAAAGAAGGAACGGCAGTAATGTTCTGAATCACTTACTAGTCCTTACAGAAAGCACTACAAAGAGCTTAAGAAACATGTGAAGAATAAGGTAACAACTGATAAGCATTTTTGGCTTGATAGCTTGACTGACAAAGCAGAGTAGGCAGCTTGACAGCGCAACAGCAAAAAGTTGTATCAGATAGTTAATGTTTTGTATGAGAATAAACAAGCTGTTATGCGGGGATTCAGGAATAAACATGGTTAGGTTATTGAAGGTGAGAATTCTGCCATGACTAGGTGAGGTCAGCAGTAGGAAGATGTTTCTAAACAAACATCTAGTTCTTCTCCTATATTGTTTGTAATTATGATAAATGCATTACTGCTCTAATATAGGCTGTATTTCACATTCTGAAGTTACTTTGGCTATCTCTAAATTAAAACTCTATGAATCGCCAAGGGTATAATACATTACTACTGAAATACGTAGAACTAGGAATGTTTCTGTTATCACATGACTGAAAAGTAGCCTATTACATATATCCTAAAGGTTAAATATAAGGTTAAATGTAGGATGTATAAGAGTGTGATTCTTTCTAGGGTTAGTTATGATAGTGAAATGCGAATCCTTTGTAAATAAGATACCAGGAAACATGATGCCTTTCATTCTAGATGCTTAGGAAGTATCTAGTATATTAGACGGTTTTAATTTGTAAGTAATGATGACATTAGAAGATGGAGTCGGCAACTTTCTTCGAGCAGCATATTGTGCAAAGAGAGACTGCGTTGGCTTGGCTATGATGACATGTCCATAGCAGTAGATTGGCTAATTTGGTTATGAACAGGTTTTCCTTAAGCCCTCATAAAGAAGGTGAGATCTAAGATGCATTGGACAGAGAATTCCAAACAGCACTTTGTTAGAATTAGCTTATAATGACATAATGCAGCAGCTGTAGTTCAAGACCGACGTGTTTGGAGAACAAATTTACGGTTTGGTTGGACCTTCGTAGGCCACAGCTGATTGAGGATAATATATGCATATATTATTCTTATTATATGGGGAGGCTAAATATATTAATTTATTGTTAAAGTAGACTTTATCATAGTGTACTCTAATGAGGAGTGCTCAACTTCACAAAATCTATGTGCTGGCCAATTAAACCAACTACAAGGATAATTTTTTGGACTTCGTTATCCCATGACCAGTTGAGGATTTTTCAGGTGTCTATGTATTACCCTTTTATTTTGAGATTCCGAAACTCTTTTTTTTAAAAAGCATTCCACTTTCACCAGGATTTCAATTTTTTTAAATGTACATTGATTGGAACAGTTAAATGTACATTAATAATGTGCATTACTAAGAATAAGTTAAACCTTATTTCATAGGAACAAAGACTGCAATTATTTCAAAGTATTTTTATTTAGAACACCAGAGTAAATTTAATTTCTATTAGTTTTAATTTTTGCTTTAACTATTACAGTGCATTTAGTGAATAGCAACGAGTTTTACAAATATTGAAAAAAATTTGGAGAAATTGCTACTTGAACAACCAAGTAACCACAACATGTAGCAATCAAGTTTTGAAATATCCAGAAAGATATAAATGCAGTGAAGCCAAATGTATCTTACAAATTAAAGAACCATTATTACGAAACTTATATGTGTAAGAAAATTTAAAAAAAAATGCTTAACAATAACGAAAAAGAAACCTACAGGACTAATCTTTAGTTTCGGAATTTCCAAAGAATTACATTTCGCAAAAAAATAATAGTTTTCAATTCTGTAATAAAACCATTGACTTAAAGAAAACAATATTGTATTAAGAAAATCTCAACATCGTCCAAACCAGAGGAACAAATATGCGGTAATGAAAACTGTCTTAGGAATAAAATCTGTCTTGCAACAAGTAAATGGTTAGATGATCTTGCCCAATAATACATATTCATAGATAAAATATTTAGGTAGAGATAGATTAAAGAAATTCCCAATGAATATATCCGTTTATCAACCTAAAAATTCAGCGCATTAACACTTATTAAGAGAACCGAATTTGTCAAAGAAAAATTTCAATATTAATGAAATGCTTTTAGAGACTGAAGGAGATATTCAGAAAATACCAAATGTTTATAAAAATAAAAGATATTCGTTACCAGTCGCATCTTAAATAAAGCGGATAATTGCAAAATAGGACATCGAGTTATAACTGATATTTGCATAAACTACAGCGGATAAACAAATCAAAATGCGATTCTGAACGATAAAGAGTAAAATTCAAATGGCATAAACCTGGAAGTAAAGAAATTAAAATTCATAAAAGGAGTGTTCCTCTTGGAAAAATATCTCAGTTTAGTAGCAGTAAGCGTGCCATTTTCATTTTAATATGCATAAACATTTGTGCCACAGAAATATGAATTTCATGTTGTTATTAAAAATTCAATTTAGCTCTCTAACTTCTAATATGAACATTTTGCGTAAATATGTGAGTGACGCTGAACTAAAGGTTCGTATTAAATCACGACTTTCAAAATTAAATATTTATTATTTAAAAAGTAATTTAACCTGAAACATCGAATAAAGCAACGTTGATTATCATACGATTTTCTTTCTTGAAGATATTAATGAAGTTATTATTTCTTTCAATTTGCTTTGCAATTCGAAACTGAAAAATACTTCTATGAGTTATTTTCTTTTCAAAATATAGTTACTTTAAATAACAGTCTAACAACTGAAGACATTGTTAAGACTAGTAACGGAACAATTCAATGTTTACACTTATAATCTTTTTACTTATTTCATTTATTATCATTTTTAGCTCAAAATGAAATTTTTTTAATAAAATTTTTTGTGTGTGTGATTTTTTGTGTTTTCAGAAAAATGAGCTGTTTTCACTTTGTCGTCTTTCTGTCTGTCTGTCTGTAGACATTGAAAATTTTTATTTTTAGAGATGAGCTGAAAAAATTTGTCTTGGATAGGTATTGACGAAATGTACTGCATGACATTGAAATTTGCCCACCCAGAAGGAATGAGGGGATAGGGTGAAATTTAGCACACACACATAGCAGTACATATTGGCATACCATGATTTAATTTGCAGCTACTTACAGCGGTTAAGATGAGATAATGCAGCACATTGTGATTGCCTCAGCAGGTGGTTGCACCTCCGTGAACGACAATATAGGCAGCAATACGGCGTAGCATAGAGTCATACAGTCGACGGCTATGGTCCTGACGAATTGCACACCAAGCATCGTTGATTTTCTCTCATAATTCATTGAGATTCCGCTGCGGCCAGTGGGAGGATTGCGCACGTCGTCCAATGTGGTCCCACAGATTTTCTATTGGGGATAAATTTGAAGATCGTGCTGCCCATGACAATACTTGAACATGTTGGAAACATTGTCTGGAGACCCTAACAGTATGTACACGGGCATTGTCTTGTTGGAAAATGGGCTGTTGCATGCCTCCCAGGAACGGTAACGAAACGGGATGCAGAATCGCGCTAACATATCGTGCAGGTGTCAGTGATCCCGTGATGCGGACAAGAGGTGACCTGCTGTCATATCCAATAGCACCCCAAAGCATTATGCCTAGCTGACAGGCAGTGTGCTGGTCACGAACCAAAGTTGGATCCGTCTTCTCGGCAGGTTGTCACCAAACATGGACCCGTCGATAGTCAACACCCAGACAGAAATGGGATTCATCACTAAACACAATAGTGTTCCATTCATGACCTCAGTTCACACAACTAAGCCAGACGAGTGTACCTCATGCAACCTTCGGTGTACCATTCGGACAGTTATGGGGACATCCATGGCTGCTGACACAGTCCGTCGATATCTCTTCACCTCTGTGGTGACGAATGAGCATGTCGAACAATGCACCTATCAAGCCATGCTGATGTCTGTCGGACGGCACCACTCCCTCTGCGATGCATGCTAGAACCTTCATTTCACCACTGTTGCCAGCAGCGTCCAACAGTTCGTCCATTCCTATGGACATGGACAGCGGAATGACGTGTAGTCCATCTAGCTTCACATAGCCTATAATTCTTCCTCTCTTAACAGCATCCAAATGGCGATAAACCTGCCGACGGCGTGTACCAGGTATTTCTGCCTTCGCTGAACAATTTCCAAGTAGAAGCACCTAATCTCAACCATTCGCACGACTTCCATCTGCATAAACACAATACCACCCCTGTTTCTTCTTGCACCCCTTATCTATTCAGCCACACCCGTCATTGGCTCAGTATTATCATCATTTGCATATCTCAACTGCGCACAACCATCCTTCTATTTGCATGTTTGTATGGGGGCGGGGGTGGCTCAGTCGGTAGCACGCCAGGCTCGTAATCTGTAGTTCCCAGGTTCGAGTCCCAGCTGGGTCAGCGTTGAGATTTATCTCCGTAAAATTCCCCGCCCTGCACACGGTCAGTAGGGGACACCGATGGGCTTGGAAAGGCAGTCGTCCGTCGGATGGGACGTTAAGCCGTGGCCCCGTGTGCGGGAGAGCCATACCCTGTGCACGTTAAAGAACATGCTGGATGGCCTTGACGGGAGGCTACCATCTGTCTCCCAACAGCTGTTCCAGTGGGTCCCCTTCCCCAACCTTCTCTGAACCTTCGGGGTCCATGTGACCTGGCCATTTAGCCCATGGTGTGCAAAAAAGTGCCGCTCAGAGGTAAAACAACCCAACCCTTGTTTGTATGACATGTCCTTCTGGGTGGGGTACTTTCAATGTTAAAGATTGTAATACGATTCGCACTTTCAGAACCTTCCTATAGCTAAAGTTGCGCCCTCTAACTGTGGAAAATTTGAAAATTGTAAAATTATTAACTAATATTGCAAGCGATGTAATTACGTTAGAAATTCAAAATTTTAGTTATGAGATGTGAATATCATGAAGTTCCATTAACAACAATGATTTCTACTTTTCCTTTGCAGAGGGGATGGAAAAACGTAGTTATTTTAATTTTAAGAAAAATTGTTTGTATTTAGAGAAAAATTAATTTTTTTAATTGATTAATTTTTGTGTTGGATAGGTATTTATAAATTATTATGATTCATACTTTTGGAATTTCCAAAATGTCTCAATTGCGCCCTCTGACGATGAAAAATTTAAAAAATTTCAAATTTTCAAAGGAATATTGCAAAAGATCTATTTGAATTAGAAAGCTGATATTTTAATGGTAGAGTGTAATGATCTAGTTTTATTTTTTTTAATTTAGTGCTTAATTTTTAAACTTTAAATAATATTTCAATATAGTGATAATAAATAAATTATTTTGCTTTATACATACTAGATGATTTTCCTTTTAACTTTGGATATAAGAAAATGCAAGTTTTTCATTATAAGTGATAAATGATATTGCGATTTGTAGGGCTAATAATATATTATAAATTACATTTTCCAATCTCCCATTAGTATGAATTGCTGCAGTTAAAGAGTGCAAAATTCGTAAAATGAAAAAATTCATTTTCTTTGAAAACGAACGTCCCATATTAGCCAGAGGCAACATGTTATCCTTATTGTTTAATTATAATATTTTACAATAAATTGTAAATATTCGAACTTAATAACTCTTGAATTGATAAATGGAGAACTTTGAACTTCAGTTGTTTAATCAATGGAGAATTTTCCGGTAATTTCCTATTTAAAAAATTATGGAGCTTCAAATTTGCTTTATCGCTGATTCAAAATTCTAATTTTTTCATTACTCTTATTTTTAACACAAAATGATAAGAAATGCATTTAGAAGATCAACTTTATCAAAAATCTCTTTTAAAAATAATCGACCACAACAGTTCTATTTATATACTTACATTTAATTCATTATTAATAATTGTTATCGACATTGTTAATAGTTTTTGAGCGTTTTTAACAACAACCGAATCGGTGATCAACAGTTTAACAATGATGGGGCGGAATTAACTAGGCGACACCACTTTGCGTATAATGTTACCGCTAAAGCTCGAAAGCCGTTAATGTGCACATTACCTTGCTAATCTGCAGATTAACTGATTTGCTCCGTTAACGTGCGGAATCAAGAGTTTTCCGCATTTTACCTAGGTAATGTGCACATTAACGGCTTCCGTATCGTTAAAGTTCAAAAGTTTGTTTCTCTCATAGTGGTGAATCTCTAGAATATGAATCTTCGTGTCACGTGATTCACTCGTCCGCATTATAAAAAACGCCCAGGATGAGCGGAGGCCAAGTGAGAACGAATCGGTAAAGTGATTCATTCTTGATAACGAATCACTAAAATGATTCGTTCTCACTTGGCCTGCTCATTTTGAGGCGTTTTTTATAATTCGGACGACTGATTCATGTTGACAGAGGGATGACCCTGGTTTCAACTCTGCTCTCGGACACTAGATAAATAACATTATGTTAATTTAAGCGTACAAAAACGTTCCTGTTTTTCCAGCAAAGATCTTATTTTCACTTTAACGAGTGCCTACTAGGTAAAGTGCAGATTATCCAGGTAATTTGCAGATTACCTAGGTAATTTGAGAAATGAAACAATTTTCCGCACGTTAATGGATCACCCTAGTTAATCTGCACAATACCTAGATAATCTGTAGAATAACTGATTTCTGCACTTTAGCGGTAACATATATAGTACCGCTGAACTAAGTAGCGGTACTATATATGTATAGAATCTAAAAATACGGGTACTATTCAACCTGAACTAGTGGTGATTCGTAAGCTTCTGAACAGATGGGGGAGGTATGTTATACAGTAACACCAACTATTCAAGCGTGGGCATGGCTTTAGTCTCCCCAACACATTAATGCAATGTCTGGAACACCAGAACGATATCGTTAAGTCCTACGGAACTCGTAAACGATATTGCCAAGGTCGTAAGGAATCCATAAACGATATTGCCAATATGGAACCTGTAAAGCCAAATCATACGGAAATCCGATGCATTCAAAGTCGTCTTCTCCGCCTTTTCTCCTTCCTGAAAAAAATATTAATAAAAAATATTATTTCTGAAAAAAAATAAAAATAAAAATATATTAATCATATACTATAAAATAAAAATATTAGGAAACTCTTTGAATTATTGATTATTTAATGTGAGACTGGGCTTTTCTAAAGCTATTCAAATCATGAATTAATTCTTGAGCGAATTTTGTCTAAAGAGACCTCTGTTCTCCTTCCGCTGACGGATAAGATTTCTTTGTTTATGTTTTATATTCTTCAAAGTCCCTTTCACCTAAATATGTGGATGAAAACTGAAGTAAAAAAAATGGATATTTTTCATGAAATTGAAGGATTTGTTTTTTAGCTGAGCAATCCAGACTGTTCATGGTACCTCGAAATGCTGCTAGCTGAACCTCTGTTGGGAAACATGGCATTAATATTAAGAAAAAGGTAGTCAGCGATATCATGGTCTCGCCTAAAACAAATGTAATATTTCCTTTTTTTTACAGAATTCGAAATATCCTATCTTTCTCATTCTCCTATCATAAAACCTATCTCCTATCATTCTCCTATCATAAAACCTATCTTTCTCATTCTCATCTGAGAACTGGGTGAGGGAATTAAAACAGATAATATTCATGTATTTAATTGTAGCTTAAATTTAGCTCTAAGAAACCATTCATTAATGCAGTCTTATCCTACTTTTACAATTTTTATTCATGTTTGTATTTATTACGATTGCAAATTCAGAAGCGTGTTTGTTGTGCAGCATACTTAAGCTTCGAATATGCTTTTCAGATTCCCTCCCTGAAAAGAGAAATTTAAAATTATCTTTAAGTATCTGACTTTTATCTGTTCATTTGGTCTCTTATAAAGCCCAGCACATTTTAAAAGTCCAGCTTAACTGTAGACATTGGACAAAGACCTGTTCCCCAAAAACTGAAGGCTAAAGCCATCTACATTGGTAGGACTTCCTCCAATGTAGGTTTGACGATGCCTCCAGAAGCAAAGGTTCAGGTACTTCCGATGGCTTCTGATCAGGATTCTTCACCAGCTGATAAAAAGTATCCTGTGCATCTATTCACTGAAGCTTGTCAACCCACAAACAAACAGAAATCATAGCAGAAGATTTTCGCTCAAATGACGTCCACCAGTTCATCAAATTCAGGACCCATAATCAAGCTCCGAGCAATTATTCCATTGAGGTTGGTCTATGCGATCAGCACCAGGATCCTGTGTGGTATACCATTGATTAGTAGGGTAAAAAAATTAAAAGAAGAGTCGTAGTAGTCTTGATGAACAGGCCACACTGATCTGGAAGCCCTCTCCTTCCGTTCACTTTTACAACAGATTTCTTTTCAAGGCAGGATTGGACTTTAGGTATTAGGCCTGGCCTGGTCTGTTCATCGTTCGTCACAGGGGATGATGACAAATCCGGCCAACTGACCTGGCGTAACACTCTCCTTGCAGTTGCACCTACCATTTACACATCTCAGTTATTTATTTGGCATCTGCATGCATCAATTTATTATGAGACAAAATCTCTTGAGTTTAGAGGCAGTTGTTGAACACTATGCTAAGGAAAATTTTCAAATCACATGTGAACGTGCAGCAATTGTTCATTATAATGTAAGTGTTACGTCAGGAAATGATCCATGTGTTTTGAAGAATACGTCGTGCATGTAAAACGAGGGGTGTTCAAAAAGTTCATGACACTCATCTACAGAACAAACACCATTGCACTTACCTCAAGAAAACTTTTACTGCCATTCAAAGAATTTTCCTCCCATCATCTACGCAGAATTACAGATGTCTATTTCTATTCTGGGACGCTTGGGGTACTCTTGTTGGGAAATATTCCGTAACTCCGAATGAACGCATTTTGCAAGGTCTTGCACTCTTGAAAAAGGCTTTCCAGCTAGTTCCTTTTTAATTTTTGGAAATAATAGAAAATCGCAGGGTGTAAGATCGGGTGAATATGCAGGATGGAGAGCTGTTTGATTTTTTTTTCTGCTCCAGATTGGTCGTTACATGCCAGGTTTTGTGAGCACTGGTATTGTCCTGAAGAATTAGAACCCTTGACATGCATGTTGTTGAACACTGATCTTTCATCTCCTTAACCATTTTCGGCAAAACAATGTTGGTGTAGTGTAGGCCTTTTATAGTCATTTGTCAGGTAAGGTGTCCGCAGCTACCACTCCTTGCAAATTGAAAATAATTGTGAACATCTTCTTCCTTGATCAAAAATGTTGTAGGAGGATTTGGGAAACCAGACATCTTTCGTAACTCAAATATAGTTATCGATCATTCTGGGAGTTGTATAGTAATAAACCACATCTCATCAGCTGTGACAATGTCTATTAACCGTTTGGGGCCATTAGGTTCAAACATTGGCAACATTTCCTTGCACGAGTCCACTCTAACCCTTTTTCGCTGTTCTGTCAGTTTGTGGGGTACCCATTTCGCACAGATCTTTCAGAATTTTAAATGTTGAGCAATAATTGTTTCCACAGTACCAATCGATACACTGACATCTAAACTTATTACCTGAACGGTGAGGTGTTTCTCAATGAGTTCAAGAACAGCAGCAGCGATGGTTCTCTCGTTCACGGCTTCCTTTGGTCTGTCTGCATGAGGGAGATCTTAGAAACACTACCGTCCTTCTCTAAATTTGAGCATCCATCCCGACGCATGATCCCCATAGAGTTGTGACAAGTCGACATGGATTTTTTTTCCAGTCGTCCCCAAGCTAGATCCATGTGAAATTGCTGAGTGAAAATAAGTAATAAGTTGAAAGCGTAAGCTGAAAAAAAAGCTGGTTTTTGCCATGAGTGGGATTGGAACCCACATCTCCTAGTTACAGCCACGTATGCTAACCACTGGACCATCAACGGTTAACGTTTTCTTCTTCAGCTAGTGGGACATATAAACTTTCCCTCATTATTATTGGATTTGCACAGTGACTTTGTTGTCTCATGCGACGATCGAATTTAATATTTGTCACTCATGCTCATGCGTGTTATCAATAATTCAGTGGTAAAGTATCACAGGAGATGTCCTACAGACATGGAACACGTGATATATAACGCATCTAATCCGAGTGACTAATATTAAATTCCATCCTATGAGCCAACGTAGTTGCCCGTTTATTGACAGATGGCGTCACTGCACGATGAAATAAAAAATCCGGGAAAGTTAATAAGTTACACTAGCTGAAGAAGAAAACGTCAACCGTTGATGATGCAGTAGTTAACATACCTGGTTGGCATCTAGAAGATATGGGTTCGAATTCCACTCACGGCAAAACCGTTTTTTTTTTTTCAGTTTACTATTTCAAGTGTTCTATATCTACAGGATATCTCCTGCGATAGTTTACCACTGAAGTATTAAGTTTGTTTAGATTTAGTTTAAGATGAAGCCTAGTTCCATTGGTGAATGTAATCCAGTTGTAGGTTTGAGTCTTTTACCAAGAATATTTATTTTCTGGTACGAGTGTAGTACGTTATTAATTAATAAGAATTAAGAATAAGTTTTATTACCGAATTTTATGTAATGTGATTAATTATTTCTTCCTTATTACTCAGAACTATATACTTTTCCTAAGATTTCCTGAAAAGCAAGCGAAAACAACCCTAAGCTTTATCATGGCACTCATGAACCTTCATTATTTGAGATCATGCATATTTACTACATAGAACAATAAATATAGCGTATAAAATACCAATGTCTATAATGAATTGAATTACCTGAATATTTTTCGACTGTTTCTGCAGAGACTTCAACAGGCTGGAACAGAGAAGCAGCTGAGTCACCATTTTCAGGCCAGGGCTCATTCTCCCGAATAACCACAATCCCACTTATCGATTGCTGATTGGCGGGAGACACGTGGGTTGCGTTAAAGACCATGCCTATATATATATATACGAATATCCGTATTAGACAAAAGAATGTTGAAATGTTCCTATACGACATTGAAATGTCTCATAAGAATGTCGAAATGCTCTATAGGACAGAATGTTAAGCTGTTCTTATTTCAAGTGCACGAGATATATCGTCACTTCAAAAAGTGTGCCAGTCAATGCTAGATGATGCGATTCCTTGTATGACCACAGATGAACTTTTGTTTATGGCAATGCGTTTCATTAACTCATTTCGGGAGATTTGAATCAATTTAATTGACCTACGTTTGCGCAGCTTCTCTCCCCAGGATGCGCTCTTCGCAATAATGCTTGAGAGATCTGTCACCTATTCTGATACAGAGGAAGGATCCTCTCATCCGATGTACAACCTTTTCGTCCCTTGTGATCATTGCTTGGAGCTCTGTTGAAGAGGAAGAGCCGTCCGAGAGCAAATAATAATTTCTCATGCGGAATCATCTCATTTCGAGATGCAATTCTTACCCGCACCCTTCTCTTCCGTAAGGGGGGGGTTACACATTGGAGGGAATTTAAATGCCTACAAACTGATATTGTATTCCGAAATACATCGTTGTCTAAACAAAACTTGAACTACTGCTTTTTATTTCTTATCTTTTTATTGCTTTTCGCCCTTCATTTGTTGGTTTGTCGGTTTGTGGGTTTATCAAAATTGTTTTCCCCCATATCTTTCGAACGCGACGAACAAATTGAATAATTTATGTGTAAAAAAATCTTGTGAAGCAGAGCGTGCCACAGGCTATCAAACATTTACCCCCAATCTTTCTTCCCCCTCCCCCTAAAAAGGGGAAATATGAAAATTGGTTTTGACCTGAGTGGGATTCGAACCCACATCTTTATACCAGGCATGATAACCACTACATGATCACTGGCTAACCTTTTCGATAGTTAATGTGAATTATAGACTTTCCCGCATGTTATTTGTTTTTCTCGGGGCGCCATCTATGTCAGTAAACGGACGATCAAGTTGCCATCTTATGAGGCAGCTTTTCTTTCTTTCTGACCTGCAGAGAGTCAACCTAACAGGGTCCTGGTGCTCACCATTTATGTCCACTAGACTGGTTTATGGTTTTGAGTTAGATTATGATTCCTGGGAGAGACCGTGACCGTTAGCCACCGAAGGTGGCAGTTATGTATTTTGTGCTCTACGATTTTGAAAGATTCAAAATGATTTAAAGGTAATTAAAGTTATTGATTCATGTTTTCAGGTTTAATGGGTTAATTTAATTGAGTTCCTTAACTTTAAATCATATTCGCTTAATATTTTGTGACTTTGACATTCAAAGAATGATTTTATTAGACTGGTTCACGTGCATAAGTAACCGTTAATATGACAAACGGAAATAAAAAAAAGACTTCTCCTTCTTCGATAAAAATCAAAGTTAAAAAATCAGGAGCTTGTAACTATTCAAACAGAAATTACAAAGAAACCCGAGACAATAAAAAAGACTTCTAAATTTTAACGGGATTTTTAAAATTATCTACCGAATCAGAGATGTCGCCGGCAGGGTCTGTTGAAGAACATACTTTTCGAGTTCAAAATAGCACAGAAAAAGAAGAAGAATCTGCAGGTACAAAATTAACTCCTAAACAAAATACTTTAGAACTTACTATAGAAGATATTAACATAATACCAGACATCAAAACAAATAACAAAGAAATAACAACACCTATTGAGATAACGAAGAATAATAAAAAAATGGGGACTTTAACATCAATAACAGAAAAAAATAAAGAAATTATGCCATCTATTATGTCTGTGACAAATAAGAAAGAAATGGAGAATGAAGAATTGGAAACTGGAAAAAAATAAAAATACAATGATACCTAATATAATAAAGAGTAATAACGAAAATATGGAGACCGACAAACAATACACAATGATCATTTCCTTAGACATTGAGAACTTAAAAATTCCTGAAAATTATGCATTAGTAATAACAGGAATTAAGGCAGAATAAAGTTCAATAAACATAAAGAAAATAACATCATTCTTCTACAGACTCTTAGGAGAACATATCAGTGGCAAATTCATCTCATTTGGACGACTTTTAGCATTTCCTAGAAATTCTCTACTACATGATAAAATATATGATCTTAAAGAAATTCTGAAAACACCTGTAAAAGTAGAATACCCAAAATTTGTCAAAACAATACTTGGAACAGTTATCGGAGTTTCACCTGATATATCTGATGATGAATTATTAGAACTAGTATCTGATCAAAAAGTACTGAGTCTACGTCGAATGCTACACTTTGATTTAAAAACTGACAAAAAAATGGAGACCCCTTGCTTGCCCACACACAAGGTGGTTCTTGAGTTTGAGGGTGAGAAGTTGCCGAATTATGTATATATTGGATTTAACAGGCACCCTGTAAAGAGTTATACCTTGCCTCCAAATTTATGTTACTGGTGTTATAAATTTGGTCACGGAATTTCGACATGTACTGGCAAACAAGTATGTAAACGTTGTGGCGAAAATCACCACCATCGCCAATGTAATTCAAAAATTCTTCGATGCCCCAACTGTGCTGGGTGCATAATAAGAATTATGGCATATAAAGCTCGTTTTATTCAAAAAGAAGAAGGAATAAATTGACAACAAGCTTTTGCTAAACCCAAAACATATTTTGAATTAAATAAAAACAATCCTCCCAACAATAATCGCATATCAAACTTTGAAGATCGAAAAACGGAATTCAAACACACATTTATGCGGACCAGGGAGAGAGCTCCTTTCCAAAACTTTCATCGAACCTGGAGGAGGACTGTCTCGCTTTACCATCGACATCAACGGATATACCTGTACTTCATTACCAAGACTCGGATCATAATAAAACAATTAATAACGCTGGAATAGTGAAAAAAAAAATAAAACAGGAGCAAAAAACTCAAACAAGAACTCTTAGATATTAAACACAAACCAGATGAAAATGAATTTAATATGATGGGAAAAAAATAAGTCAACGTTAGGTGGAAACTCTAAGAGTCTTGTAATGAACTTGCTGATAAAATTGTTAGATTGCTTGCTACCTAATGGACCGGAATTGACACTTATAAAGGATATTCTCTTATCTTTTCTATATAACGAGTCATGGGGAATAGGCCAAGATTAATTCATTGGAACTACAGAGGTATTATAAATAAATGTCATTTCATTAAACATTTAACAAGAACAAAAAATATAAAAATATTATGTCTACAAGAGACTTTAACAGATAAGGTCTTAGACTGAATAATTATATATCCTATGTGCAAAAAATAAAAAAAATTCTAGGGGAGTTGCCACTTTTATTGAGAAAAGCATTCCTCAAAGAAGGATTAATATTGATTTAACAAATAATAAATTAGAAATTCTAATAATACAGGTAAAAATTAATAATGTAATTACAAATATTATAAATATATATAATCCTGGAATACATATTAAATATAAAGAATAATCAAAAATTTTAGAAAATTTAAAAGGAGAAATATTGATAGTAGGAGACTTTAACACACAAAATAAAATGTGGTTTTCGCACAAAAATGAAAATAAAAGTATTCATTTGGTAAAATTAATAGAAAATAATAATTTAGTCATATTAAATGAAAATGTTTCAACATGTATAAATAGATTCAATACAAAATCGATAATTGATCTGTCAATATGTTCCAATAAAATTGTTAAAGACTTAACATGGTCCATATCCTCAGATAACTATGGGAGCGATCATTATCCCATCTCAATCTATTTTAAAAATCGAAGTTTAACCAAACCAAGCTTAAAAACTATAAATTGGAAAAATTTAAAAATGACATCAATAATGAAAAAAATATCACAAAAACAAATTGATTATATCGAAATTATAGAAATACAAAAAATAAAATAAATGACAACACAGAAAATATTATGAAAAAAATACCAAAAAACAATATACAAACCATATTCATAAATAAACTCATAGCAATAGGTAGAAAAGCTGAGAGAAATATGAATAGGAAAAAACATTCAGAGATGTTCAAAATTTTGAAAGGCTTAACAAAGCCATATCTAAAAAAAATAAAAAATTTACAAAAATTAAATTGGAAGAAATTTACAGAAAATTTGTCTCCTCAAACTACAACCACAAATCTGTGGAAAATATATAAAAAATTATATAATGATATAACACGAAATAATCCAATACATACATATTCCTTAAAAAACAATAAGACAATACAAGAAGCCACAGAAGGTTTAGCTCAATATTTTATACATTTACACTTCAAACCAGGTAATAAAACAATCAAAAAATTTAAAAATCCAAATATATTTCACAAGCTATATTATAATAATAAAAAAGACTATCTAAATCTCCCTTTTTCTCTTTTGGAACTAAGATCTGCCATCAACAATTTAAAAAAACAACACTGCTCCTGGCCCTGACGGAATTACCAATAAATTATTAAAAATTTAACTCTTGAATGGCAAATTAAATTACTTGAACAATTTAATGAATTTTGGTCTACAAAAACTTTCCCTCAAAATTGGCTAGATAATTATATGATATTCATATAAAAAGAAAACAAAAATCCTGAAAACCTTACATCATACAGACCCATATATTTAAGTTCTAACGTTCTTAAACTTTTTGAAAGACTAGTTTCCAACAAATTAATTTGGCACATAGAAAAATTCAAAATTTTAGATAATAACGTTTTCGGATTCAGACCTGGCAGATCATCAAAAGACCTATTATTAAACATTATATCAGATGCGGAATACACAATAAAAATAGATTATACATGGTTGCTACTATAATAGATATGGAAAAAGTCTTTGACTCAATATCACATCAAGGCTTAATAGCAAAACTCGGAAAACTAAAATTTGTGCAAACATTTTTTACTTTCTCTCACATTTCATATTAGAGAAAAACTTCAGAGTAAAATTGGTAATAAATTATCAAATAAGTATAAATTTGAAAATGGAATCGTACAGGGAGACATATTATCTCCTCTGTTCTTTAATATTTATCTAAACGACATCTCAGAAATCTTTAATCCAGAAATTAATTACGGGACATATGCTGATGACATTATCTTCTGGTCGATTGATTCAGATAAAAATATTTTAAATAAAAGAATACAAAATGCAATAAATAAACTATCACTATATACTGAAAAATGGATAAAATTTTCCACGGAAAAAATAAAAATAATTTATTTTCCTAGAAAAAAAATAAGATCACGGACGAATTAAAAATAAAATTAAATAACAAAGATATCACATCACAATAACGGATAATATTAAATTCTTGGGATTACACTTAGATTCAAAATTAAAATGGAATAATTATATACACAATGTAATTGAAAAATCTAAAAAACGTTTTAACTATTTAAGATTTATTGGAGGATCAAACTGGGGAAGCTCTAGTAAAAATTCATTATTAATTTTAAATTTAATTATCCTACCTAAATGCTTATGTGGCATGGAACTTCTAATACCATCTCAAAAATAAAATTAAAAAATTAGAAACAATTCAAACAAAAACAATAAAATACTGTTTAGGCATAATGCAATCAACAAATAACCTAATTACATGTGCAGAAACTGCAATACCACCAATAGAAATAAAAAGAAAATATGTAGTAAAAATCTGATCTTTCGCATTTTTGCTAGAAATAGACAACATTCTATAATAGACAAATTAACAATGCAATTTCCTGATGTTTCACTATATAACTTTCCTGAAAAAGTAAAAACTTTAGACATTTTTAATAATAAAACTAGTGGTGACTATATTCCCAACTTTCCTTATTGGATTGCTCCTTTACCTATAATTAAAGATAAAATTTTTGGAATAGAAAATAAAAAACAACAAGACTCATCTACTTTAAAAATCTTAACTGAAACATACATCCATGAAAAATATTCAAACTTCATTCAAATATATACAGATGGATCTACAAATTTTGTAACTCTTAACGCATCTGGAGCATTCTATTGCCCTGCAGAACAATTTGAATACCTTTTTCAACTCGACTCATTTCAACCAATTATTATTCCAGAATTAATTGCAATTATCTTAGTCATAAATTGGTCAACAAAATTCCATAACCAAAATATTATAATATTAACTGATAGCAAATCTGCTTTACAAATTTTTCAATCTAACATATTTAAAAGTAATCTCTTTCTATACTTAAATGACATAATTACTTTAATGTTTAAACACCTAAACTAACACAACATTTTACACATACATTGGATACCATCACACGTCAATATCAAACACAACGAATATGTCGACAGCTTAGCTAAAAAAGCTTCAAATCTAAATCAACTTATGCAATCTCCATTTAATTATTCAATATATAAAAAAATAATAAAAGAATATTAATAGATGAACTTCAATCATGGTATGATAAAAGTTCAAAACACACATAAATATAAAATATCTCCTTTAATAAACAAATTTAATGATTATGGATTAAATAAAAAAGAAATAAAAGTAATATTAAGGATAAAAGCCAATCTTGCTTTAAATAAATATACATTATTTAAATTTAAGAAAGTAACTTCTCCTAATTGCGAACACTGCATGAAATTCAATCTATTGAACATATAATATTTCAGTGTAATTATTACAGAAATGAAAGGAAAGAATACGTTGAAAAATTAAATAACCTTAATATTAACAACTTCAATTTTAAAACTACTTTAGAATCTACAAAAAAATTACTAAAACCCACTTTGTATAAACTCCTCTTACAATTCTTAAAAAATTTTAAATATGTTTGATCAATTATATAAAAAAATACATATAAATATTAAAAAAATTATCTATATGTATAAGTATGAAAAAAAATATGTGTAAAAAAATTATATATGGAACAAAAAAAAACCCCCACGAAACAGTGACTGAATGAATCTGCACAGAACCTTTTCTATGCAGGAATATTCATTGTGTGATATGCTCATCATCATTATGAATCCTGGACTTGCTGCACTAGTGAGCCTCTGTTGAGAGAAAATCTGCTCTGTTTTCTGTTTGTTTATCTGAACTCTTATTTAACTAGTTGGGCATCGCCAATCCGACCCTAGAGTAATGTGTCTCAGTCATATAAGTTGCTATCTAGATTCTGGTACTTGTAAAGGTGTTGCCTGAAGTTCCTACTAGCATGGGTGGCTTTAGCCTACTATAGCCTTGGAGGTGTGGGTCTGTGCACCATGATTGCTATTAAAGTGCTGTTTGATAGTGTTGGCGCTAACTCTCTCAATAAACCTAATTAAAAAAAAATCCTACTAATTATTTTCTCTCCACAGGTACTTGGATTGTGATAACGATGCATAGAGATTATTCACTTGATGTCCTCACCCAGGAATTCCAGAGTCATAATTTCGATATTCTGGGCTTGCAAGACACCAGAAGATAGGTAAAAGTCAAACACTTAAAAACAATTTTAAATTCTCTTTTCAGGCAGGGAGTATGGAAAACATATCCAAGGTGTAGAAAATTCAATCATATCCTAGAAAAAAATTCAATCATATCCTAGAATCTTTAATTAATTCAATCATATCCTAGAAAAATATCACTGCGTGTCTGCTTCTCAGCAGACACGCAGTGATATTTTTCTAGGATATGATTGAATTAATTAAAGATTCCTTACAAATAACTTTAAAACTAAGATTAAAGACTTGAATGTTATCTATTGTTATGTCCCCACAGAGGACGGTGATGAGGACGAGAAAGATAAGTTTTACAGATAACTCAGGATATTTTGAATTCTGTCAAGATAGGGGATATTTCTCTTGTGCTACATGATTTCAATGAAAGTTGGTACTGATTCTGACCCTTGTTCAGGGGTGTTAGGGCTCTTTGGTATTGGTAGTTGCAATGGCAGTGGGGAACGTCTCCTACAGGTTAGTAAACTAAACAATTTTAAAATAACTAACACATGATTTAAACAGGGGGACATTTATAAATAAACATGGGTTTCACTTGATGGGTTGCACAGGAAAATGATCGATTATATATTAATTAATAGCAAATGGGCTAGTTCAGTTGGGAATACTAGTTCATATACGGGAACTGATATTGGACTGACCATTACCTGGTCAAAAGGGTCTGGCAACTGAAGCTTAAGAAATGTTGTGCTAAGGTTAAAGAAGTTACCTTTAACCAGTAGTGAAAGCAGATTTTATTTCTTACCGGTGCGATTCAAGGCCTAGCTATGTGTAGAAAATCACGCATAGGCGGTTTCTCCACTGAAATCATCTTATAGGGTAATTAAAGTGAAATGTATGGTGATCAAAGAAAACTACTCCGGCATTTTCTATTTCTCCTTATGTTTTCCGCAAATAACGAATGATTTAGGGCTTTTAATGCGAAATAAATATTAATATTGCTACATGTATGTGGGTTTGTATTCGGGGTTATTGGGGGGGGGGGAAGAATTTGTTTTTAGATGTAAATGGGTTGTTATCTAGTTTAATGTTTTAAAACTGATTTTAGTTCTTAAAAAAATAAAAGCAATTTAAAAAAAAAGAATTTTTGGCTTATATTTTAATTTTCATCACCCAACTTTGGCATTCTAAACCCAGATGTCAATTTTAAGCATTTTTTTTTTAAGAATAACATGGTATATCGGAGATTCAGTAACTTTTAAAATTCATCAAGTGTAATCAAAGATTATTTGATATACACCAATTTCGCCTCTGCAATATCCGCTTCAATAGTCGCAAAACTGCAGTGTTGCCGCATGTATAATGAGGAAGGAAAACTGCCAGTCACCAAATAAAGAGTTTTCTTCCTTCAAGTCTCGTTGTTTTAACAGACAACCATTGCCCCCCCCCCCTCCTGTCGATCGGTAAATTGATTTTGTTTTCAATTTTCATGAATTTATATTATAAAAATTTAGAAAATTTCAATGTACCCCAACTTTTAAACTTATTTCTTACATTTGTGGAGGCCTGTGCCCGTGGCTCCTATTAAATTACCTTCCGCAATTCTCAGAAATGTTAAAATTTTCAGTTCTGCAGAATACAAAATTATTTACAAAAATATATTTAGAAGACGAAAGCAGAAAACATAATATATACGTATGTGGCGACAGATCGAGTAAGAGTTAAAGGGAGAATTTTGATTCCACAAATCCATCTTCCCAGTTCTGCTTCTGATGGTAATTAAGACCGAACCCAGACAGTTACGGCGGATATGAACGTGCATTTTCCTTGACACAAGGACTCCCCGAGAGACGTTTTTGATTGGAGTAGCCTTTGTCTATCTAGTTCTGCTCTCTTTACCATATGTCTTTACTACACGTGGAAAGGGGAGAAAATCAGCACTTATTCCCCCTTCGCACTCCCTGTCGACACCACTCCAGATGAAACAGTTTTTTTATTAATACTCTGTTCAAATTCTTAAGAAATCCAACTTCTATAACACGAAAGTAATAATGATCAATAGTAGAGGAAAATAATACAGAATAGAATTGAAAATACATAACAGTGCATGTTCATAAGATAAATGTATAATATTGAATAATAAATATTTGCATGTTATGACTTGAGAAGCTGATCTCCCTGAAGAAATTAGGTGTTTTACCCTGTTGAAAACAGCGATTGCTCATATACCAACACAATAGCTTGATACGTTAGTGACGAGGTTCTCTATAAACATGCAGTTTCAGATACACTCCACAGTGGGCTTCAAATCGCATGTAATATGTCATCATCATCATCCTCAAGCAGCCATGGGCTACGGAGGTCCAACCAGACCGTGCAATTCAGTTCTCCAAGCAAGTCTATCCTGAGCTACATCTACTGCATCTGGCCACTGCACACCAATTCTAACAAGGTCGAGTCTCCCCTTCTTTCTGAGGCCTTTAGGCACATTGTTCATAATCCTATTCGCCAATCTATAATTATTCATACGGGCAACATTGCCAAACCAACAGAGTCTCTCTCTGCACTAGTTTCTAAGCATCTAGTTTCCTGTTATCATGTTTACAAAGTGTCCACGTTTCACTACCATAACTAACCTTAGAAAGAACCAAACTATTATACAGTCTAATTTTAGTTTTTAGGTGTATACGCCTATTTCTCCTCACTCTCCATAGATTCTTAAAATTCCCGGCAGCAATCCCTATTCGTCTGTTAATCTCGTGCCGCACATCACCATTATCTGTTACATAGCTCCCAAGATAATTAAACTGTGACACCTGCTCAACACTGCAACCTTTCAGATTAACTGAATCACAGCCTGCCTGACCAATTTTCATCAATTTAGTTTTCTCTCTGTTTATAACCAAACCTACTCTACTACCAGTTTCATCAACAGCTCGAATGAAAGAGTTCATCTCATCAACATCATTTGCCAAAAGGGCTAAATCATCAGCATAATCTAAATCAGAACTTTTCGTATCTCCAGTCCATTTAAGGCCAAAATCTTTCCCTTGAAGTGAATTTCGCATAACGTAATCAGTAACCAAGTTAAAGAGAAAAGGAGACAAAATGCACCCTTGTCGAACACCAGAAGTAATGCTAAACCAATTGCTACAAGCCTTACCAACTCTCACACACGACTCAGTGTTATTATAGAGAGCTTTCATTATGTTAACTTACTTGTCATTTCACAATCAACCACAAATTATAATGATCAACAGAGTCGAAAGCCTTCTTGAAATCAACAAAGCTAGCAACCAAAGGTTTCTGAAACTCTAAACATTTCTCAAGAGTCTGCCTAAGTGAAAATATCTGATCCACACATCCCCTACCACTTCTGAATCCACATTGCTCAACACTCAATTGACTGTCAACCAGATTCTTAATTCTATTAAGCACAATCATGGAAAGAACTTTACCTGGAACAGAGAGTAGGCTGATACCCCATAGTTATCACAAGAACTGCGATCACATTTTTGTAAATAGGGATAACAATAGCTCTGGTAAAATCCTTAGGAACCATGCCTTTATGATAAAAGACATTCAGAATTTCAGTCATCCAAGTGGTAACAGAAACATTCCCAGCTCTAAGCATTTCCGTAGTAATTTCATCTACCACTGGGGATTTATGTAGTTTAAGTTTAGAAACAGCCAAAATAACTTCAGATTGTGTTATAGGGCCAACATTAAAGCCACAAATGCATCTATCATAATTGCAAACAATGGGAATAGAAATAACCACATTGTTTAGAATATCACTGAAATACTCAGCCCACTTAGCCATGACAGAATCCTCATCTTCTATAACCTTACCTTGTTTATCCTTCAATCCTTGTATACCTGTCCGTTTTCTACCACACAGAACATTAACTATCTGGTACAGCTCTCTGCTGTTGTGCTGTCTAACTGCTTCCTCAACTTTGTCAGCCAAACCATCAAGGCAAAGATTCTTATCAGCAGCTAACTGATCCTTTACACGTTTATTACGTTCTCTGTAATTCTTTCTATTAGGACTAGTAGAGTATTGATTAAGGACATTCCTGCAGTTCTTTCTTTCCGAAATAAGCTCAAGTGCCTTATCACTCAGATAATTTTGCCTCTTCTGCTCCTTTTTTCCTAAAAGAGTACTGTTTGTGTCCAAAAACACCTGTTTAAAATGATCCCATTCTTCCTCAACTTCATTAGTAAGCATACCATGACTGTCATAATGACTAAGTAACCTATCATGGTAATCTTTGGCTATAACTGGATCTTTCAGAGCTTCAGTATTAAAAGTAAATTTTTTTAACTTTAGCACAACACACTTTTATAAGTTTAAGTTGCAAGACACTTTTAACAAGATAATGGTCAGATCCAATTTCAGCTCCCCTATATTATCTGGTTTTTGTAACAGAACTAGCCCATTTGCTGTTAATTAATATATAATCAATCATATTCTTATGCAGCCCATCGTGAGAAACCCATGTGTATTATGTATGATGCGGTGTTTGTAATAATTATTAGTTATTCTGAAACCATTGAGTTTACTTACCTGTAAGAGACATTGCCCATTGCCATTGCAGCTACCAATACCAAAAGGGCCTATCACCCATCCCCACATGTCAGAGTCAGTACCAACTTTGGCATTGAAGTCACCTAGAACAAGGGTAATATCTCCTTTCTTGACAGAATTCAAAATATCCTGAAGTTGTCCGTAAAACCTATCCTTCTAATCCTCATCGGCATCCTCAGTGGGGGCATAACAGCAGATAACATTCAAGGCTTTAACGCTTGTCTGAAATTTTGCTGTAAGAAACCTTTCATTAATGCACTCATATCCTAGAAGAGCATCACTAGCGTGTCTGCTGAGAAGCAGACCCACGCCTTGGTGATGCTTATTGTCGTCCCTCCCTGAAAAGAGAAATTTAAGATTATTTTTAAGAATCTGACCTTTATCTGTCCATCTGGTCTCTTGCAAGCCGAGAATATCTAAATTGTAATGGTGGAATTCTTGTGTGAGGACATCAAGAGAAAAAGCTCTGTGCAGAGTCCCCACATTCCAACTACCTATGGAGAGAAAATGGTTAGTGGGATGTTTAAAGAAACTATGTTTATTGAGAGAGGGAATGCCGGCAATATCAAACAGCCGTCTAATCTCAGACATGGGACAAACACCCGTTCCCCCACTACTAATGGCTGAAGCCATCTACACTGGAAGACTTCCTCCAATGTAGAATTTGACGATGCCAATAGAAGCAAAGAGTTCAGGTGCCTGCGATGTCCTCTGCTGAGGATTATCCACCAGCTGATAAACATATCCTGTGAATCTATTCACTTTGAGTTGTCAACCCACAAACAAACAGAAAACACAGCGGAAGATTTTCCCTCCACAGAAGTCCACCAGTGCAGCAAAATCAGGATCCATAATCAAGCTCAGAGCGATATATCTGTCCAGTGGGTTTATATGGTCAGCACCAGGACCCTGTGTGGTTGACCACTCCTTAGCAGGGTGGAAAAATAAGAAAAGTATCCATAGTTGTCCAGATCAGTAGGCCACACTAATCTGGCAGCCCTCCCCTTCCGTTCACTTCCACAAGAGAGTATCTCTTTTGAAAGGTACTAACGGTCTGCACCACGAGAAGGTGGGGTCGAACATTTGGTGCTAGATGATCCCCAAAAATGTGGACTTTCGGCTTCGGATCAATAATTTTCCGTTTTGCAACACGACAAATTAACAGCTGCAGCGCCGACACTTCTGATTGGACACTGCAGCTTCATTGTCTGCTTTAGGAAGCAACACAAATACGAATCATTTGGGACGCAAATATATATGGTTCACTATTGCCAACGAGGAATCTACGACACAACGAGTACTGGGGTCTTCATATACACCGAAGAGCCAAAACATTATGACCAACGCGTTTTTATACAAATCGAAGCAACTGCAGTTGAAGGACGGTGCGTGTAAAGGTCATGAAAATGTATAACTAACACCTGATACTGAGCTCTGTTAATCAGTGTTTTTCCTGTCCTTCAGATGGAAAACGCTGTGGAACTAAGTGAGTTTGACAAAGACCAAATTGTAATGGTCAGACGACTAGACCAGAGCATTGGATTGATGCCTGGGGATCATCAAAACTGGACCTTGAATAATTGGAAGAAGGTCGTCTGGAAGAAGGTCGAGATGGCAAGATTTGTGGGGTGCTCACAGTCAGCCGTGGTTCAATCTGTAAAACGTGGTCCGAGGAGGGAAAAACCACGAACTGCTGACAAGGTATCAAATCTCGTTGTTACAATTGCCAACGAGGCAGCTGCGAAACAACGTGTAGTGTGGTCTTCATATATACCAAAGAGCCAAAACATTATGACCAACGCATCTTTATGCAAATCGAAGCAACTGCAGTGGAAGGACGGCGCATTATGAAAGGTATTCAATCATGAGTAAGGTGTGGCCGATTACGGTTCATCGATGCTGGAGGTGAGCAAACACTATCCCGTATGGTACGTGCCAACAAAAGGGATACTGTGGCGCAACTTGCCCGTAATTTGAATGCTGGTGACGGGAGTAATGTGTCACAACAACAGTACATCGAATCCTGATGAAAATGGGGCTGGCCGCTCCAGGTGCCCGTGCTAACCTTGGTTCATTGTCGAAAGCGCCTATAATGATCATGCGAGCATCAAAACTGGACCTTGAATGATTGGAAGAAGGTCGTCTGGTTCGATGACTCTCGTTTCCTGTTGCACCATGTGGATGGCCGTGTACGTGTGCATCGTTTACCTGGGGAAGTGTTGGCACCAGGATGCCTTGTGGGATGAAAACAAGCCAGTAGAAGAAGTGTAATGCTTTGTGTCATGTTCTACTGGGAAACCTTGGGTCCAGTCATTCATGTGAAGAAACTGAGACGTCTACCACTTGCCTAAACATCATTGCAGACCAGGTACATCCTTTCATGGGAACGGTATATCTCACTAGTAAGTGCCTTCTTTCAACAGGATAATACGCCATGCCACACTGTCCGGATTGTTCAAGAACGGTTCGCGGAACATGAGAAAGACTTCCAAGCATTTTCCTGGCCTCCAAATTCCACAGGCATCAATCCAATCGAGCATCTGTGGTTTGTGTTCGAACAGCAATCCGATTTGCGGCCGCTCAACTACGTAACTTACAAAAGGTATAGAATCTGCTGGTAACGTGTTGGTACCAGATATCACAAGACACCTTCAGAAATTTTGTAGCGTTCATGTCTGTCTGGGTAAGAGCTGTTTTGGAGGCCTAAGCATCATACTAGGTAGGTGGTCATAATGTTTTGGCTCTACGATATATAAATTTTGAATAATGTTAAATATTTCGCAATTGCTGATACAAGATGTTAATTACTATATGCAGGTATTCATTGTTGAAACTGTGTACCCTTCAGTAATCGTAGAAGGAGCAGGTATGCATTGGTGAAACAGTGTACCATTCAATAATCGTGGAAGAAGGTACTCATTGATGAAACGGTGTAACAATCAGCAATTGTGGAAGGAGTAAGTCTGCATTGGCCAGACGTTGTAACATTCAATAATCGTGGAAGGAGCAGGTAGTCATCTGTGTAACAGTGTAGCAATTAATGATCGCAGAAGGAGTAGGTATTCATTGGTGAAACAGTGTACCATTCAATTTTTCGGAGAATCGAGTATCCCATCGGAATTTCGGAGATCGAGTGTCCCATCTGTCGGGCACCTGCAATCTGTCCTCTGTGAAATGCATCTAAATTCCGTGCCTTTCCCATTACGCTTCTCACGATGAATGCTTGGGGAAGCCAAAACAGACAGCTATGTATGACTAGAGTTTCAGCCACGTATGCGCGTAAATGTGGGACTTGCGGTACTGAATTTGGATAACGTATAAGCGGCAATATAAACGTTACACTTTTTTTTAATTACATTGCAGAACCACAAGCTAATGAGCTCATACGTGGCCTAGAAAAATGGAAATTAAGCAGCGTTATATCAAAAATATTTAAGAAAATTTATCCAGATGTAAAAGACATTTTATGTTTATTACTAAACAAATGCTCTCAGGAAGAAATCTTCCCAGCAGTTTGAAAACAGTAATCATTGTACCAATTAATAAAGTAGACGAGGCAAAACTGGCAGAAAGTTATAGCCCTATATCTCTGTTTTTGCATTTTCCAAATACGTATGGGGAAATTTTCAAGCGGATGGTGTTAAACATTACAGAGACAACGTGTATGAACATTAGAATAGGAAAAATGACAGATATTATTTTAAAGGGAAATTAAATTATCATCAAAGGCTTGACATAGGTAGATGTGAAGGCATTGATATTATGTAGGGAGCAGAGAGTTATTGCTTATTTAGGAATAATTATAAATAGAAAATTAACTTGAAATTTACAAACTGAAAACTTCTGCAAAAAATTAATGTAGTCATTCCTAAATTGTACTTTTATCATGAATTTTAAAGATTTATCTTTATTGATTATTATTTTTTAATTCTTATGTAAAATCTTATAGTTTGTTTTGTGTGTGTATGTGTGGAGATTATGATAAATATGCTAAAGAATTAGAGGGAGTCCAAAACCACGTAATTATGTGCATGCGAAGAAAGAGAAGAAGGAAAGTACAGTGAAATGTCAGCATAACAAAATGCAGCGCGTAACCGAAATTTATTTGTTACACTGAAATGAAATAAAAAATGTGCTGCGATAGTTGCATACCCAAAAATAACCATTAGAGAGAAATTTACTGTATATTAGAGTTTACTTCTTAAAATTGTCGGATCTTTTTTTAACTGTCTGTTCGAACAAGCATCTCTTCGTGAATTCTTAAATGATGTCCCAACTCTGCAACACATTGTCAGAAATGAAATATCTTTCCGTGCCATTACGAAACGACGAAGGCCTTGCGCCATATTGGCTGCTAATGACGAAACTAAAGTTATTAACAAACTTAACTTAATCGATAATAAAAATAATAATTACGAACAAATGTAACAATAATTTAAAGTTAGCGAATGGTAATGTAAAACGCATTAATTGGAGCTGCTTTGAAAGAACTTGCGATGATGCAGCGTTACCAGCAACGCAGTTTAATTAGATTCGTCGTAAATCGCCAAGTCTGAAAATCTACCTTTTACGTTGGGAAAATGTTCAACGCAGCTTTAAAGCGTGAGAGCCTCTTCTCATATGCCACAGTAATATCGGCAAAAATGCATTTAAGCAAGTACAGATGGAAAAATTTACCTTCTACATATTGTTCAAGGATTTTTTTTTACAAATTTCGTTATACGGTTCATATTGTTTTTTCGCATCAGGATAAATTTTGGTTTCGTTAAATTGATATTTTCGTTATACTGGTAATCGTTAAAATTAGACATTTTTACATACGGATATTTATTAAACTGGCCCTGAGTCGGAAACAAATTTCGCTATACTGAATATTTCGTTAATCTTGAATTCCTTATATCGACATTTTACTGCATAATTCAGGATTATCAAGATTTAAACATTTTGCAACTTAGAAAACTATGTATTTGAAATGTAATGAGCCTTTGAAATTAATTCTAGATTTTTCTAAAATTCATTATTAGAAGAGCTTTTTGTAGCAAAGAATATTATTACCAGCAATTACATTTATATGTCCTCAAAATTATTTGATGTGATTTACAAATTACATAAAATATTTAAGAATCATAAATGAAATTATTAAGGAAAATAGAAAATGGTTATTATTGGAGACAAAACTGGAATATTTACAATTCTTCTGAAAAACGATATAAGGGAAACAGAATATAGGAAATTAAAGTTATATTAATTATTGCAAAGGTAATGCCAAAAATGTCAGGTGTCATTTTTTGATAAACCCCACAAAAGTGTTACCTGGAGTGGGATATTTTGATTATGTTCGTGGGAATGTTAATATGCTAATGAAACCAAACCAAAGAGATCCATAATATTGATTGTAATGGTGTAATATAAACTTAAAATTTCACAAATGTGAAAGCGAAATATGTATTTAAAGTTGTTTATTGTTACAATATAGGAAAATGAATGATTTTGCTTCAATTATATTAAGTTGTTCCGTAAACAACCTGCACTTGTACTTATACGTAAAATGTAAAACACTTAGTTTGAGAGAATGAGTAATCAACTTTTATGCCTGCTGCCATTATATGACTTCCTAAATCTTAAACATCCTTTAAGAATTTATACCCTCTTCATATTTTTAAGTCCTCCCCTTTATTAAAAATTACCTTCGCTGTTTAATTTCAAAAGGTCCCAAAAATCCTAACTCGTAAGGTGGCCATCTCCAGTGTAATTCTCATCTCCCTTTCTCAAATCGACAGTTGTCTTGAAATCTGACATCATGGCAGCCTTTTATTTTAGAAGTTGTGAAATATCATAAGTCCTTCGCGGCATCTTGGATTCGATTCTGTTTTGTTTCAGAAAGTCCTCCTCTACTGACAATCAGGAAATAAACAATTTGAGAAAGTCTGAAAATTATCGAAGTTCAGTTTGGAGACAACGCTGATGGAGATACTTATGAGAATCACCTAATTTAAAATACCCTTTAAAACTTTTCAGTCCTCGTAATTTTATTCACCTTTATATTCAAAGTCCCATTTAATTGAGTCTGAATTTTAGCTCCCTATTTCGGGAAACATCCCCTAATGAATTCCGCAGTCATTTTGTTTCGGAGAGCCACACAAAATTAAGAATGCTAAAATATATAATTATTATATAATATAAAACATAGAGTATGTTAAAATTAAGAAAGTGAAGTACCTCCATTGGAGGTATTTGTTAGCCCCTAAATCTAATCCGTTAAATTTTAACACTGCCAAAATATTATGCGTCCGAAATTTTACCCCCCCCCACCACCGAATTTTAAATTTTAAGCCCTCCCACTGTCCTGGTTAATAATTATCTTTCTTGTTTTGTTTAAAAAAGCTTAAAAAATCGTAAGTTCAAAGGACACGCCTCAAACGTTTTGTGATTTTCATTCATTACTATAAATATTATTTTCTACAGGGCCGTCTTTTCATACTTTTCTGCGGGATATATGCAAGCCATCATTCCAATTCCAATTGCAACTTAAACATTTAAACATTGCATCCTCTTAAGAAAACTTGTTTGAGGTTGCAAAATCATACAAAGTTTTAAAACAAAAATGACTGACAACAATAGCTCATGCAAGTAAATAATCAATTACCAATTTCCTAAGCCACTCCAAAATGTGTTTTTTGAGCAATATTTCACTCTTTAAAGATCTAATATCGCTATTTAATTTATTATATAATTTTGGACCAGTATACAGAACATTTTGTTTAAACTTTGCTTTATGTATTCTAGGAATTAATAATTTAATTTCATTGTCTCTAATCTAGTAATCAGGTACTTGCATTTGGAAATTTGACATATTTTTATAAATATAACTTAATAGCCTAAATATTATGAATTTATTTTCGCATTTTAAAGGCCATCCTCTCAAAATCAATTGTTATTTTAAAATCCCATTAAAAAACTCTTTAAAGTAATTCAACATATTGTTTATATTTTCCCTATTTTGTGTTGTCATCACAAGAGATGATATACCCTATTAAGGTGCGTTATCCTTTCATTCCTACTCCGGAACTTGTCAGTATAATTCTGCACCAATGAGCCTTTGTTCATATTAGTTTATCACTCTCTCTGTTCATGTTACTTACGTATTAGGTGATATCATAAACATCTCTCACTCCAATTTTATCGAAATTTGATTTAGGATTTTTGAATTGTTTCTATTTTTGCTCCTTAACTTTTAAGCTCCAGTGTATTGTGGTAAGGTTGGTTTTGTAAACCTTGGTTTGTGACCAGGGGTGTAGCGAAGGACTATGTTTGGGGGGGGGAGGGAGAAATCAAAAAATTTTCCAACTCGAAATTCAAATTTTGTCAACTGAGAAAAATTACTTAGATTTTTGCTCAGGGGGGGGGGGATTGAGGCCATTTTCACAACTCTCCTGCATTTTTGCCATTTGACAATTTTGCCAACTAACCGTAATTTGCAATTTAACTTCCAGTTTTTGCCAACTAGCCATAATTTCACAGAAATAATTCCAATATTTGCATCTCATCTGAATTGCAGCAAGTCAGTGTGAATTTTCCCTTAATTTGGCCAATTCTCCTTAATTTTACGAAACTAACCCCAATCTTTACATCTCTCCTAAATTTGCCAAATCATTTCAAACCTTTCAAACTCCCCAAGATTTTGCCAAATTATCTCGATTTTAGTCAACTCTCCTGAATTTCAGAAACCCAATCCCAATTATCGCAACTCGCCCGTATTTTCAAAGTGGAGTCGAATTTTGCCAACTGCCCTACATTTTGTTGTTTCCTCAATTTGTCCAACACTCCTTAATTTCACAAAACAAATCTCAATTTTCACAACTCACCTATATTTTACCAAGTGGATTCGAATTTTGTCAACTGTTCTAGATTTTGCCAACTCGTCGTAAGTTTACAGAAAAAATCACAATTTGTACATCTTCCCTGAATTTGCCAAGTCACTTCGAATTTTATCAATTCTCCTTAATTGCACAAGAAAGGCACAATTTTCACAACTCCCTTGTATTTTAGCAAGTGGCTTCGAATTTTGCCAACTCCCCTAAATTTTGCCAAGAGTTATTGGTTTTTCCAACTCTCCTTATTTTTACAAAACCAATTCCAATTTTTACAACTCACCTGTACTTTACCAAGTAGTTTCCAGTTTTGCCAACTACCCTAGATTTTGCCAAGTTGCCTCGATTTTGTCAATTCTCCTTAATTTCACAAAAACAATCCCAATTTTCACAACTCGACCGTATTTTACCAAGTGGATTCGAATTTTGCCAACTGTCTTTAGATTTTGCCAACTCCCTAAGTTTTGCCAACTCGCCACAATTTTACAGAAAAAAAATCCCAATTTTACATCTCACCTGATTTTTGCAAAGCCACTCTGAATTTTTCTCAACTCCCCCAAGATTTGCCAACTCTGCTAGATATTGCGAAGTTGCCTCGATTTTCCCAACACGCCATAATTTTACAGAAAAAATATTGCATTTTTTACATCTCACCTGAATTTTGTCAACTCTCCACGATTTTGCCAAGTCACTCCGAATTTTACCAACTGCCCCTAGATTTTGCCAACTCGCCATTAATTTTACAGAAAAAAATCCAAATTTTCACATCCTGCCTGAATTTTGCCAACTGTCCTTAGATTTTGCCAACTCCCTAAGTTTTGCCAACTGTCCTTAGATTTTGCCAACTCCCTAAGTTTTGCCAACTCGCCATAATTTTGCAGAAAAAAAATCCTAATTTTTACATCTTACCGGAATTTTGCCAAGTCGCCCCGAATTTTGCCAACGCCCCAAGATTTTACCAAGTCACTCTGAATTTTGCCAACTCCCCAAAATTTTACCAAGTCACTCTGAATTTTGCCAACTCCCTAAGATTTACCAAGTTGTCCCGATTTTGCAACTCACCTGCATTTTACTAAGTAGCTTCGAATTTTGTCAACTGCTCTAAATTTTGCCGTCTCTCCATTTTCCAAATTGCTTTATATTTGCCAAGTTGCATCGATTTTGACAACTCCCTTTAATTTCCCCAAAAAATTACAAATTTTCGCAATCTACCTAGATTTTCCGAAGTCGCTTCGAATTTTGCCAACTCCCCCCCATCCCCCCATGGCTACGCCCCTGTTTGTGACCTTTATAGCATATACTATGTAGCAATTGACGTAACATCAGGGAGACTGAAAGATTATGTCTGCCCAAATTGGTAATATGGAAACGGTGAAAATTGTCATTTTAACACCAACTGTTATATAATTGCTCTCTTACACACTTATACTCTTATGTAAGAATACACTGTAATAAAGCAAATTCGATAGCGAAACGGAAGAGAAGTGAGACTGAATCAATTCGAAGTGACTTGGCAAATTCAGTGAAGATGTACAAATTGCGATTTTTTCCGTAAACTTACGTCGAGTTGGCAAAAACTGAATCACTTCAGTCTCACTCAGACTCACCCACTAAACGAGATTAAGAATCACTTCAGTCTCACTCCGCTAGAGTCTCATCCGCATGCTCGTTCCCTTCGCGCTCTCAGGTGATGCGATGTCTTCACACGCCGTCCGATGGGTGTTGGTGTCCTTGCCTCTCCGAAATCACTGAAAGCAGGACGAGATTAAAAATATTTCAAAGATGGGCCTTGCTACCAAATGCGTGGAAGGAACCTTACCCGAAAAGAGAATTCTCTAAATCAGTGGAAATGCAAAGCTACGAAAGAAAGCAATCTAACTGGAATATTACAATTTTCCACAAACTACAAATCTCTTGATTTGCCATGTTATCTATGCTATTAATACTTTATGAATATTTATGAAAAATATGAATCGCGTTCTGCTCTATTTCAGGCTCCATTTCGGCAACAATGAACAGTCTTATTAAAAGCTGCAATTTAATTTTCTCAAGACAAAAGAACGAATGCAGAAAAATGTTTCAGTCTTTTAATTTCCCTACAAATTTCGAACATAGATGATAATATAGAATATTATCGTATCGCTCGCAAAAGTAGTTAATGATTTTAAAAAAGTTTAGTATTTGGATAATGTGAGATATGTGCATTGATGTTGCAAATTTAATTGTTGATATTTCCTTACGTCGGTAGTGTATGTAAATGATTATTGTGCCATTTCGTTCTTGTTACCTGTGTTCGCAATGTCATTACTTGTAACTCTTTCTGTTGGTCGGGAAAGTCAAGTTTATGGCACTGCACCTGCTGCAGAGTGCGTAATAGAAATGTGTGAAAACATAGGATTTTTTTGGGTTGTTTTACCTCTGAGCGGCACTTTTTTGCACACCATGGCTAAATGGCCAGGTCACATGGACCCCGAAGGCTCAGAGAAGGTTGGGGGGAGGGGACTCACTGGAACAGCTGTTGGGAGACAGATGGTAGCCTCCCGTCAAGGCCATCCAGCGTGTTCTTTAACGTGCATAGGGTATGTCTCTCCCGCACACGGGGCCACGGCTTAACGTCCCATCCGACGGACGGCGGCCTTTCCAAGCCCATCGGTGTCCCCTACTGACCGTGGGCAGGGCGGGGAACTTTGCGGAGATAAATCTCAACGCTGACCCAGCTGGGACTCGAACCTGGAACTACAGATTACTAGCCTGGCGCGCTACCGACTGAGCCACCCCCGCCCCATGTGAAAACATAAGAGATACCCTTCCTGTGACGATAGGAAGGGACGCTTACGGGCAGCCATAATCTCCTCTTCTTCTCTACGAAGGTGATGGATGGTAGAGGAAGTTTTGTAGTACTATTGGATGGTGCAGTCGCTTTTGCCAACTGATATTTCCAGGGCAAATAGCTGCGTGAGAGAAAGACTTCAGCAATGGGACAAGACAGACTTGTATCGGACGTCAAAGAGTTGAATCGTGCGTTCTTCGAGGAGTGAGACCAGAGGAAAGATTTCAGTGTGGGTTTGATGGATTTCACACCAAGAGAGAGTCTGCGTGACTATGTGTACTAGAGGGATGTGAGATCATACGTATCAAAGGTCTGTATTCAGCAGTCTATGTGACTAAACCTTATTCTGTCTGTGTGACTACAGAGCTGTAAAGCTAACACTAAGAAACGATAAATAACCAATCTCCTAAGGCGTATGTCAGCTGCAGAATGATAGCACTGACGACAAGGAATTAATAAATTTCATTATTAAGCCTTTCAATAATTGTCTGCTGATTTGCTACATCAGTCAGAAGAGACTGTGTTGTTTCGTATGTACTACATCTCTTTGGAAGGCTGCATTACATTGGTTGGGTCGACACTCTACGACATTGGCATCGGATTGAATAATCCGTGAACCTTGGTATAAATAGCAAATGTTTAACATCCTCTACCTCAGTGTCTCGCAAACTGTGTGCCGCGAGAGATTTTCAAATTGACACTAGATATTCCAAAGATTTCGTTTTGACTTGACTTGTGCTATCGACGTGCTTTAATAAAAATCTTTCAGATTTTATCAACTGGGAACTTGTAAGTATTTATCAAGCTTTTTTCAAATTTTGGTATTAATTTTTGATTATTTCAAGTCATAGAATGGACAAATATTTAAAACAAACACCGAGTTATGATTAATTATATTTATTATTATATTTATTTTAAATAAAATGCATTTAACGAAACTTCAATTTTCCTCTTTTTACGTAACCATCAAAAAATCTTTTTTAGTGTGCCGCGGAAAAAAAATTAGATTCAGTGTGCCGCAGAGTAAAAATGTTTGCGAGACACTGCTCTACCCCTACTACTCCGGAACAGGGGACGCGACAAGTATAAAAAATAATGACTTTACATCGGAAATAATGATATACAAATGATAATAAGGTATTCCTTCACCACAGAATTTCAGTTTCGTTTATCAAATGTTTGCCATCCACGACACAATAGCGTAGGAATCATCAGTGCTATTCATATGAGGAGAGAAAAGACCTCGTTGAAAACTCTGCTTCACTAGCGAAATTATTTTCTCTAAAAGCTGCTTTCTCGGCTGCTTTTAGCTGCTAAGTCTTCCTGTAGAAAAGCTGATTCTACCTTTAAAACCTGAGAAAAGTTTGAAGTCCCCATCCGCCGTCGGATTTTATCAGGCCATGTCACGAGAGTTCATCTGTGGCGTCCGAGGCGCTCTGATGGCTAAGGTCATGCTTCAGGTCTCACTAACAATGACGTGCCTCTTTCTCCGTGACCTTTCGTCTAAGGTTTGCCACAGGATATCCATTCAGCAGGACCAGTTCCTGACTCGTCGCCGCCGCCTCCGCCGAGACAGCAGCTTTTAGATGGAAAGCTTTTCAGATCCAAGGAGGGAAAGTGCGCAGACAATATGCACCATATTGTGATTGCAAATAAGCTTCCCGAGAAGAATGAGATGAATGAGGAGGCGGAAACAAGGCAAAGTTGAATGACTTGGGATTATGTTGCAATCAAGTCAGCTTTCATGCGGGGAAAATGTAGGCATCGTAATTCGCCGTTAATGACATTCTATATTCGAATGTCATGACCTCGTTGATACCAAACTGAAGAAGAGGTCGTCTTCTTCAAATCTACCGAGTCCAAACTCTGATTCTTTTTAACCTTTTGACTATTTTGGGAAAGGAACATAGTGTCAGTGAGTAGTGTCAGTTGGGTTGGGTTGTTTTACCTCTGAGCGGCACTTTTTTCCACACCATGGGCAAAATGGCCAGGTCACATGGACCCCGAAAGCTCAGAGAAGGTTGGGGGAGAGGACCCACTAGAACAGCTGTTGGGAGACAGATGGTAGCCCCCCGTCAAGGCCATCCAGCGTGTTCTATAACGTGCACAAGGTATGGCTCTCCCGAACACGGGACCACGGCTTAACGTCCCATCCGACGGACGGCGGCCTTTCCAAGCCCATCGGTGTCCCCTACTGACCGTGGGCAGGGCGGGGAATTTTGCGGAGATAAATCTCAACGCTGACCCAGCTGGGACTCGAACTCGGGAACTACAGATTTCGAGCCTGGCGCGCTACCGATTGAGCACCCCCGCCCCCAATAGTGTCAGTAGGATACAACTTTTTCCCCCCAGGAGCCGAGAACAGTTTTCAAGCAGAATATGAAAGAAGGGTAATCTCCGAACTCTTAACAAAATGCATCTTGGTACTGTGTTATTAAAAACAAATAATTCATTTTTACACTTTTCCTATAATTACCATCAGAGATCAAGGCTATTACCATCAAATAATTTTTCTTTAAATTCCTTCCTACCTTTTCTGCATTTCTTTGCAATGTCTTCTCTTAGTACTTGGACAAAAGTGTCTTTTGCCTAAGATATTGTTGAGGTTAAGTGGATTACAATTTTAGCATTGGGAGTTGTAATGACAATTGGATCACCTTCCTAGTTAAATGTACAAGCAAAAGAGCATAGAGACTTCCAAAATGCTTTCCCCCTCTTATTACGTTGAGATTTTAGATAGCAAAGAAAACCTTCTATGATACTATGCTTTAACAAATTAACGATCAATGATACAGGAAGACACTCAACCAAATAATAGTTGCTGTTTGCCAGCTAGATCTCACTGGTTTATATGATTAAATGTACAGTCTTCATAAAAATAAACTTTTATGACGACACTATAAATTCTACCATTGTAAAGCATATGAAATCCTGTTCGAAAATATGCTGAGAGATAACTTTTTTATATTGGTATAGCAAAACCTTTCTTTTTTACATGACACTAATGGATGTTATTTATATTGGTCATTAAGAAAACGTGGAGAAGCGAAGGAACTATTCACAGTATATGCTAAGAGTCGGTAACAGAAATTGGAAAACTGGAAAGATATTTTCTCTTTTTCTCCTTTAATCAGGTTTAGCTATTATCAGTTTCCCTTCTCGGTACATTCCTCTATGGAAATCAGTTACTTTTCCTTCTCAGCATTCGACGGATTGTTCAGTTTTATAGGCCCCAATGACAGCATTCGTGCCTTTCCAATAAAATATTGGATATATAAATAATTGTAAATGGGGATGGTGAACTAACTTCAGCATCCCCATTTATAGTTGATGTAAATGTGTTGAGGATGAATCTAACATTCTGTTCTTCTACTTCTGGGATACCAGTTACAAATCAACAAGTACACTGGATACTTTTTATCTGTTATCCGGGAGTAGGATCAGCAATGACCAAGATGATCTTGGCGAGGTTCATGATGAAGAATAGGTTTTGCAGACAACGTCAGTTGTTTTAAAGTACGCCGAGAAAGACGTTTTTCTTGCAATAACTGATTTCCATGTCAAGCTGTCATCTTTAGAATTACGTGGATTGCAATTTTAATATGGTTAGTTGTAATGGCAATGGGTATCACCTTCTACAGATTATTGGAATAGCACGATTATGACCATAATGGAATAGATGTGCGATGAACTCACTCGATTCTTATCGCTCGAGGTATTTTAATTGATTTGTTCACAGAGAAGATCCACATAGGGATTTGCATATGATAGAAAAACTCTCAGATATGAGGATTAGCCGCAAGCAACCACGAAGCGTCATCGCACACAAGCAGACAAAAAGCAGGCTGTTGGGGAAAACCGAAACTGGATGGTTTAAGAATTTCGACGTTCACTGTAAACCCGATAATATTTGCATACAGTATATACATAAATGGACTCTATTTGAAGGGTACCATAATAATATGATTGATTATGTATAATTTAAGAATAAATGGGCTACTTTTGCTAGCTTAGACAGGGGAACTGATATTAGTTCCGAGTACTACCTGGTTAAAAATGTCTTACAATTGAAATTCGAGAAATGTAGTTCTGAGTTTAAAAGAATCACCTTCAATACTAACACTCTGAAAAAAAAAACAGTTAATTTCGGATAGAAGAAGTGAAGGAATATATTACGGATAAACACTCTTTTTGAGCTTAACAGAACGTATTTCAGGGAGCAGTGTAGAGGCTTGAGGAAGCAGCTGAAATTTCATCAGAGTCTTTGGTCTACTGTTGAGCAGTTGACAAGCAGAGAAAATAGACAACAAACAAAACCGTTAATATTATAATAAATGTGTATGTGTAACAACTGTTGCATAATTATTAAAGATAAAATTAAATATTTGGATGAATTTTAATTTATATTTATCGAAACGTATGCCATAGAATGCTACATATGTAATTAATTGCTTTTCGATTAGTAGTAGCCTCTGAGAAATACAGGAATCTCGTTTCAAAGAGAGTGAAGTTTTTCCTTTCACTAATATTGCATTCGGTAAAAATTTCAATTAGAACTAATGGATGATTAGGAAAATGCAAATAGCAATGGCTTATTATGGTCATGACCTTCACTTCCTCGGTCAAAATTTCAGTTTTCTATCAATATATCGCTTGCAATATTCAAAGTTTTTCACCATTAGAATGCGTTATTTCAACTTTTGTGAGATTCGAAAAGTGCAATTTGTAATATTGCACTTTCCGAATCCATACCTATCCATCTCATCATCTTATCAATCATTACCTATCCATTGAGAAAATAATTTTTCATTTATCTCTAAAAGCAAAACGTTCGAGGTCTACAAACGGACAGACAGACGACAAGGTGAATAAATTACCTGATTCTTTTTTTCTAAACGAGATAAAAATAGTTTTAAACACTTTTATTTTTTAAATTTACATTCTCAATGAATCAGTTCCTAACTGGACTTTGGTTCTTTGACTTTCTTTTAGGTTAAAAATTCTGTTTTGTTTTTTTTCTATTAGCTAATCTACAAGTATTTTGAATAGCCACACGCGACCAGGTAGATTATTATGTACCATATTATTACAGTACCATATATTACCATTTCTTTACAGTGGATTCAAATATTCCGCTGTTACCAAGCGAACCTAATTTCTAGATATGAATCCATCTCTTTTGTTCCCTGATTGAATTTCGACTTCATACATTGGTGACAAAAAAGTCCTGAATAATCTGTTTTTTTACATTTTTATTTATTCATATAGATTTGTAGGCAAGGAATTATTAAATATTTATCACTTTTTATCTTTCCTTCTAGAGTATATTTTATGTTAATTTCAAAACGTTTCTTTACACAAAACGGTTTTATACTGTAATGCAATTGCCTATAAATTGTAATATGGCATGGCATACAATATGAATTAACAGAAACTAAACTTTCGTGAAATATTTAATTTTATCTGTATTTTAATCCTTATACAGCAGTTGTCACACATGCACATTAATGAAAATATTAAACGTTTTAAAATCAATATTTTATTGGATACTCCTTTGCTTTAATGATAACTTTACATCTTTTTGGTATGGAACACATTAATTTCAGAATGCTGTTCTAATGTAACAATATGATTAAAAGAAAATGACAAAGCCACAATACTCACGCTCATTTGAGGCCACTTCTTAAAAGTTACATAACTAATTTTGTACCATAAATTTTCCATAGGATTATGGTCCAGAGACTGCCCAGACTATTCCATGCTTTTAATGATGCTATCTGCTAACAAATTCCCAACGACTTTCCCACAGTAACAAAGGAGCGTTATCGTCTTGAATAATCCAAGGTAAATCCACCAAAAAAAGATCACTGTCTGTTGGCAACAATTTCGTTTCAGACCTTAGTTTCCATTGTTCCTTTTACAACATGTAGTCTTCCAACACCCTGACAGGACTGCAATCCAACTTTGGTTGGACATTTCACAGTACGTTTAGGACACTGAGGGCTGAAATTCTTTTTAGGTGACTTCATACATTGGTACTACTCTGATTTTCAGTAAGGAAAACTTGACAAATTATCACTGAAAATTACATTCTTTCCAGTCGTCAACAGTTCACCATTCTTTCCCTATTGTAATTGTCTCCTGCGCTGAAAATCTCTCAGTAAAGGTCCCCTGCAATTCGATTTCCAGGAGTCTTCCTCTTACAGTTCTCGAGCACACGTTGATGTTTAGTGCCATTGTCCATTCTTTCAAAAGTTGTGCTGAATTGCAGTGAAGCCCTCCCAGATGAGAAATGAACTATATGAATTTAGGTAATATTTATCTTTAATAATAATAATAACTCATAATTCTAGAAACATTTGACAACTATAATAAATTTTTGTCTGCATTCTTCCGTAAAATTGTATTCTTAATGTTATAATAGTATCTTTCTTACGATACTACGAATCTGAAAAAGTGGCCAAATTCTCTTTGCATCTTGAAAATTTGTGTCCATCCTCAACTGCACATCCAGTTTTCTGTTTCATCTGCCATTTCACTACGATAGATGCAATCCCTGAGTAAAGATTAACAGCAAATTTCAGCGTTTGTCTTTCTTTTGCTTATTTATAAAAGCAGTTTTTAGTTTTGAATAAAGTAATTATTGTTTAGAGTTACCGATCGTCATCGAATTTTTAGCAACATACAAATCTTCAGAGTTAACTTCGGCTTCGTCGAAAAAGTGCTTGCCTTGCGCTTGACCTTTTTGCTGGGGCAAAAAGTGTACTTATTTCTGTATAGTGATCATGGATTTCACTTTTGGATTTGAAATGCCTCTATAATAAAAATAAATAAATTATCCTTCAATACAGGCATTTTATTTTTCATTCTGCGTTTTCAGTTATATTACTAAAATATTACATTTCGTTTCAAGCAGAAATGCAACTAATTCTGTTACAGAGAATTTCACAGAATTCTCGCATTGACTGAGCTTTTAAGTCTTTTACACTGCTGCAAAGGTGTTTTTCCCACCTTTCGAATTTAGTGAGAAATTATATTTTTTTCTTGGAACACTAATCCTGGTTTCCTTTTTTTACTTTTATCTCACCTTGAAAACTTGTTTATCTTACCTCGTAAGTTTTCAATTCGTGATATTGCCTTTTCTTCTTCTTTCACAATGCACACTATTTTCGGTTTCCTATTCATTTTAACATCCAGGTCCAGGAAACACGACACCTACCTTGAGAATGTTTTGCCCCATCTTTCCAATTCTGTTGTCGACTGTTGTCTCTGTCTCTCTCTTGACACCAGTAGCAATTGAGTGTTTCTGCATTTCGCGACCACCAAGAAAAGAATTCCCATCCCCTTTTCCTGTGACCCCCCCTCTCGTCTCATCCTTCGTCTCTGGAGAGACATTACTGAAAGCAGAGCCGTTTGCATTGGGAGACAGAAGAAGAATTCCTAGATTAGTGAGGTGTGTGGTCAAGCGAGAATTTAATTTCGTCCGTGTTTCCGATGGCATGTTACAACGCAGCCACTTGATGAGGATTTTCTGCTGCACGAGTCAAGCCGACCGCTTCCTCTCCAACCAAAATAGGCAAGTGACGTAATCGAGGGGAATCGTCGCACGGCCTATATTAAGTCGATTTTAATCCTGCCCGATCATCTGTCTGAGTAATCACCCGCACCACTCAGCATGCCATTTTCCAGTCCACTTGAAATCTTCTCTATCATTCCCCGAAGGAACTCCACGACAGCGAGCCTTTGCGGAGCGCAGCGGCATCTCGAGACAATCTAGTTAGTCAACTTGCCTATTCACTGCCGCTCACTGATGCAACAATGGGTCGTCCCCAAGGCTGCCAGGTTTATCATCTTCAGTTTCTGGAGACCGAGCGAAAATCTGGAGAAGGAACTTCGGTCGGCTATTCACTACTCTTAATTGCAGCAAAAGAAACTTTGCAAAGTTTCCTCTCCTTGGACTTACGACCGATTTCTTCGCCTTTATTCTCGTTCAACAAACCAACCAAAAATGCACTTAGTTTGATGAGTTCATATAGGAAGTTGGTACACAGGAAGTTTTCTGAGATTCTGTTGCTCTGAGTACGTAATAATGAGAAACGTTCACTTCACAAAGAATACTCCATCCGCATTTCAGCTTTAAAAGATTCAAGATATTTAAATCAGGGCAAAAACATCTCGATGAAATTGATCATCTGAACACAAAGAAAAAATGTTCTGTTTGATTTGGAAAAAGAATTGAAAGAAACGAAAACCTCATATTCTCAATATATATCAGAATCTCAGAGTGTTAGAATTTCTCTGCAATAAAGCTCTAGGAACTTTCGAGATGCCTCACAAAACCGTTGTATAACAAAATAATATCTGCAAATAAATTATTCTGTAGGTAATACAATGATTTTTTTCGTAAAAATAATGAAATACAATGGCAAATTTCAAAGTTTGAATGAATGAAAAACAAAACAAAAACATTTAAATCGTCTTTAGAATTATGATAGAAATTTTCTCATGCTGTATTTTACCAAATAAATAATTTTATTTCATTCTTTTTCTCAGCAATGGATCGCAATAGACAAATACCACAATTTTCAAGGATCTTTCGTTTCGAAAGATTCGAATAATCGCATTATTCATAAACTTGCTTTAAACTCAAATGTATTTTATTTATTTTTCTTTTGTTTTTAGTCCCTAAAGTACTTAAGAATAATCGATACAAAATAAAGGAGAATGGTCCAAAGTTTGCACGAGGGTAGCGAAAATGTTTCTTTTAACGTTTCCTTCATCCTTTAAGTATATGTAGATTGGGAACTTTAATTACCAAGAGCTGAAAGAAAGTTAGGAAAAAGGGTCCACTGGATGGAGGAGAAGAAAAATGAAATCATCAGGGCCATCGAAAAAGAGATGCTGAAGTTATATCAGGAATAAGATGCAAACAATACTAAATAAGAATAAAAAAATACAGATTCATTTATCGGCAACTTTCATTCTCGACCATCATAATACGTTTAAATTCATCGCTTGATTATGAAAAATTTCATAATCAAGCAAACATTCAAGAAAGAAAATGCAGTTAAAATTCATAATAATCAATCTTTTCACTCTTGACCATCATAATAGGTGAAATTCTTTGCATTTCTTTGCTTGATTATGAAATGAGGGTCAACAAAATAATGAAACAATTTTCATACCGTTGTCGTTGCCTCGCTAGACACTTACCCAGAATTGAGTTTCGGGCAGGGGAAGGAGAGGGAAGCAAGAATTGAGTTTCGGGCAGGGGAAGGGGAGGGAAGCAAGAATTGAGTTTCGGGCAGGGGAAGGAGAGGGAAACAAGAATTGAGTGTCGGGCAGGGGAAGGAGAGGGAAACAAGAATTGAGTTTCGGGCAGGGGAAGGAGAGGGAAACAAGAATTGAGTGTCGGGCAGGGGAAGGAGAGGGAAACAAGAATTGAGTTTCGGGCAGGGGAAGGAGAGGGAAACAAGAATTGAGTTTCAGGCAGGGGAAGGGGAGGGAAGCAAGAATTGAGTTTCGGGCAGGGGAGGGAAGCAAGAATTGAGTTTCGGGCAGGGGAAGGAGAGGGAAACAAGAATTGAGTGTCGGGCAGGGGAAGGAGAGGGAAACAAGAATTGAGTTTCGGGCAGGGGAGGGAAGCAAGAATTGAGTTTCGGGCAGGGGAAGGAGAGGGAAACAAGAATTGAGTGTCGGGCAGGGGAAGGAGAGGGAAACAAGAATTGAGTGTCGGGCAGGGGAAGGAGAGGGAAACAAGAATTGAGTTTCGAGCAGGGGAAGGAGAGGGAAACAAGAATTGAGTTTCAGGCAGGGGAAGGGGAGGGAAGCAAGAATTGAGTTTCGGGCAGGGGAGGGAAGCAAGAATTGAGTTTCGGGCAGGGGAAGGAGAGGGAAACAAGAATTGAGTGTCGGGCAGGGGAAGGAGAGGGAAACAAGAATTGAGTTTCGGGCAGGGGAGGGAAGCAAGAATTGAGTTTCGGGCAGGGGAAGGAGAGGGAAACAAGAATTGAGTGTCGGGCAGGGGAAGGAGAGGGAAACAAGAATTGAGTTTCGGGCAGGGGAAGGAGAGGGAAACAAGAATTGAGTTTCGGGCAGGGGAAGGAGAGGGAAACAAGAATTGAGTTTCGAGCAGGGGAAGGAGAGGGAAACAAGAATTGAGTTTCAGGCAGGGGAAGGGGAGGGAAGCAAGAATTGAGTTTCGGGCAGGGGAAGGAGAGGGAAACAAGAATTGAGTGTCGGGCAGGGGAAGGAGAGGGAAACAAGAATTGAGTTTCGGGCAGGGGAGGGAAGCAAGAATTGAGTTTCGGGCAGGGGAAGGAGAGGGAAACAAGAATTGAGTGTCGGGCAGGGGAAGGAGAGGGAAACAAGAATTGAGTTTCGAGCAGGGGAAGGAGAGGGAAACAAGAATTGAGTTTCAGGCAGGGGAAGGGGAGGGAAGCAAGAATTGAGTTTCGGGCAGGGGAGGGAAGCAAGAATTGAGTTTCGGGCAGGGGAAGGAGAGGGAAACAAGAATTGAGTGTCGGGCAGGGGAAGGAGAGGGAAACAAGAATTGAGTTTCGGGCAGGGGAGGGAAGCAAGAATTGAGTTTCGGGCAGGGGAAGGAGAGGGAAACAAGAATTGAGTGTCGGGCAGGGGAAGGAGAGGGAAGCAAGAATTGAGTTTCGAGCAGGGGAAGGGAAGGGAAGCAAGATTTGAGTTTCAGGCAGGGGAAGGAGAGGGAAGCAAGAATTGAGTTTCGGGCAGGGGAAGGAGAGGGAGCAAGAATTGAGTTTCGGGCAGGGGAAGGAGAGGGAAACAAGAATTGAGTGTCGGGCAGGGGAAGGAGAGGGAAACAAGAATTGAGTTTCGGGCAGGGGAAGGAGAGGGAAACAAGAATTGAGTGTCGGGCAGGGGAAGGAGAGGGAAACAAGAATTGAGTTTCGGGCAGGGGAAGGAGAGGGAAACAAGAATTGAGTTTCGGGCAGGGGAAGGAGAGGGAAACAAGAATTGAGTTTCGAGCAGGGGAAGGAGAGGGAAACAAGAATTGAGTTTCAGGCAGGGGAAGGGGAGGGAAGCAAGAATTGAGTTTCGGGCAGGGGAGGGAAGCAAGAATTGAGTTTCGGGCAGGGGAAGGAGAGGGAAACAAGAATTGAGTGTCGGGCAGGGGAAGGAGAGGGAAACAAGAATTGAGTTTCGGGCAGGGGAGGGAAGCAAGAATTGAGTTTCGGGCAGGGGAAGGAGAGGGAAACAAGAATTGAGTGTCGGGCAGGGGAAGGAGAGGGAAACAAGAATTGAGTTTCGGGCAGGGGAAGGAGAGGGAAACAAGAATTGAGTGTCGGGCAGGGGAAGGAGAGGGAAACAAGAATTGAGTTTCGGGCAGGGGAAGGAGAGGGAAACAAGAATTGAGTTTCGAGCAGGGGAAGGAGAGGGAAGCAAGAATTGAGTTTCGAGCAGGGGAAGGGAAGGGAAGCAAGATTTGAGTTTTAGGCAGGGGAAGGAGAGGGAAACAAGAATTGAGTTTCGGGCAGGGGAAGGAGAGGGAAACAAGAATTGAGTTTCGAGCAGGGGAAGGAGAGGGAAACAAGAATTGAGTGTCGGGCAGGGGAAGGAGAGGGAAACAAGAATTGAGTTTCGGGCAGGGGAAGGAGAGGGAAACAAGAATTGAGTTTCGGGCAGGGGAAGGAGAGGGAAGCAAGAATTGAGTTTCGGGCAGGGGAAGGAGAGGGAAGCAAGAATTGAGTTTCGAGCAGGGGAAGGGGAGGGAAGCAAGAATTGAGTTTCGGGCAGGGGAAGGAGAGGGAAACAAGAATTGAGTTTCGGGCAGGGGAAGGGGAGGGAAGCAAGAATTGAGTTTCGGGCAGGGGAAGGAGAGGGAAGCAAGAATTGAGTTTCGAGCAGGGGAAGGGGAGGGAAGCAAGAATTGAGTTTCGGGCAGGGGAAGGAGAGGGAAACAAGAATTGAGTTTCGGGCAGGGGAAGGGGAGGGAAGCAAGAATTGAGTTTCGGGCAGGGGAAGGAGAGGGAAGCAAGAATTGAGTTTCGAGAAGGGGAAGGGGATTGAAGCAAGATTTGAGTTTCAGGCAGGGGAAGGAGAGGGAAGCAAGAATTGAGTTTCGGGCAGGGGAAGGAGAGGGAAACAAGAATTGAGTTTCGGGCAGGGGAAGGAGAGGGAAACAAGAATTGAGTGTCGGGCAGGGGAAGGAGAGGGAAACAAGAATTGAGTTTCGGGCAGGGGAAGGAGAGGGAAACAAGAATTGAGTTTCGGGCAGGGGAAGGAAAGGGAAGCAAGAATTGAGTTTCGGGCAGGGGAAGGAGAGGGAAGCAAGAATTGAGTTTCGGGCAGGGGAAGGAGAGGGAAGCAAGAATTGAGTTTCGGGCAGGGGAAGGGGAGGGAAGCAAGAATTTAATTTCGCTTCGGAAGGTCTGAGAATAAGGCTTAAGAAGGATTTCTCCATTACTCAAATATTCCACGGGACAAGAAACTGGTAAAATGATATTCTATATGAAATGAGATTTTATATATTATTTTTAAATCTAATTTTAGTATCGGACATAAAATATGGAGATAAAAGTATACAAATTCAACTGTTTTGGATTTCAAAGCTGGTAGACAACTTTGAGATTTCGTATAAGATGAGAAGATTTTCGCGGATGTCCGGAACACCCGTGGACCAATCCAATTCCCAGCAGCCTTTCTGTAACCCCGCTCTACAAGAGGGCAGGGCAGAGGTTTAGCGGAGATAAAGCTCATTGGTGAGACTCACGTGTAGGACTTGAACTTGAGAAGTGCAGATTATGAGCCTGGCACGCTACCGGGAACTACCCCCCCCCCCCCGCCCCTTAAAGGTAAAATGATCCAATTGAGCCCAATGTACAAGGGACACTTATATCTCGTGGTGAGTTTGGAGAGTGAATCGAGGAATGCAATACTCCATTCTAGAGCATCGAAATATGATCTAAGGAATTGAGGTTAGGAGAACTTGCTTGCCATTCTATGCAGCTGATGGTGTTCAACTCCAGATATTGTTGGTTGACTATTCGAGCTCTGTGGACATGAGATTTATCCTTCTTCAAAATGAAAAATTTATGGTCTTAGATTGGGATAGAAGACTTCATCTCTGTACAATCTGAGCCATCATCAAGGCATTGGGGCGGGGATGGCTCAGTCGGTAGCGCGCCGGGCTCGTAATCTGTAGTTCCCAGGTTCGAGTCCCAGCTGGGTCAGCGTTGAGATTTATCTCCGCAAAATTCCCCGCCCTGCCCACGGTCAGTACGGGACACCGATGGGCTTGGAAAGGCCGCCGTCCGTCGGATGGGACGTTAAGCCCTGGCCCCGTGTGCGGGGAGAGTCATACCCTGTGCACGTTAAAGAACACGCTGGATGGCCTTGACGGGAGGCTACCATCTGTCTCCCAACAGCTGTTCCAGTGGTCCCCTACCCCAACCTTCTCTGAGCCTTCGGGGTCCATGTGACCTGGCCATTTAGCCCATGGTGTTCAAAAAAGTGCCGCTCAGAGGTAAAACAACACAACCCAACACGACGTTATGTGATGCATGACGTTGTGTTCCTTGTTCCTCCCAGATCAGTATCTGCTTTGAGTCGCTCTGTTGGTCAAATCTCGACTCATCAGTGAAGAGCACTGAGCGCCACTGATGCTCGGTTCAGTCACGATGTTGTATATCTAGTTCGGTTGCTCCTTTCTGTGGTGTGGAGTGAAAGGCAAACAACGTATTGGTCTCCAGTCCTAAAGATTACCTTTCATGAAGCCACCTTCTAATGGTGGAGGTTGAAACAAGGGATCACCTAGCCCCATGGAATTGAGTTGGGTTGGGTTGTTTTACCTCTGAGCGGCACTTTTTTGCACATCATGGGCTAAATGGCCAGGTCACATGGACCCCGAAGGCTCAGAGAAGGTTGGGGGAGGGGACCCACTGGAACAGCTGTTGGGAGACAGATGGTAGTCTCCCGTCAAGGCCATCCAGCGTGTTCTTTAACGTGCACAGGGTATGGCTCTCCCGCACACGGGCCACGGCTTAACGTCCCATCCGACGGACGGCGGCCTTTCCAAGCCCATCGGTGTCCGCTACTGACCGTGGGCAAGGCGGGACGGAATTGAGAACCCAGTTCAGTCCAATAAGGTGTAATTATGGCTTTCGGTTGCAAGTAGAATCAGATTTCAATTATGGCACATTTTAATGCAACCATTTTTTGTGACTAATAAATCCTAAACAAAAAATATTCATCACATAACGTCAAATTAATTTTACAACATTTACGTGAAGATAGGCTACAGTTAGTTAGAATTGAAAATCAATTACTCCTATTCCTCGCTTGGCGCAGTCATTTCTTCACTAGAAATGGCAGTGCAAAGTGAGATGGATTTTTCCCACATTCTGTGTTTTAAGGACGGGGGAGGGGAGTTTCCAGGTCATATTTTGGCCTATAACTTTCCGTAAGAAATTTGTTTTTATGTAGATTAATTAAATGCACAAGCATTAAAGAAGTGTGTAAAAGAATAAGGAAATGCGAAAAGATGATCCTATGCAAATCACAAGAAACAATAAAACAAATTAGAATTCAATCATAAATTAAATAGAACATACACTGTCTAGCCAAATTTTTATGAACATTACTATAATTAGTTGCATATATTATGATACAGTTCCCGAATTTCAAAGCTTTCAATTCTCTGTGCATAGTTTTCGCTGAAATGGGTTTTGAAGTAATGCTAACAATCGTATCTCTCAACTGATCAACTGCAGCAGCTCTATTTCGCCATTCAGTTGGAGCCTGTTCCTGTCTTTCAGAGTTTCCATATTTGCCAGGACTGGCGGACATTCTTTCATATCGTTGCTGACACTTGTTGAGATCGTCAACATACACTTGGGTTTTGTTTCTCTGATTATCAACTCAGTTACGGATGCTCCTGTCCACCGAGCTCCAACAATGATCCCCTTTTTGAAGTCAATCAAATCAGACTTTTTACCCATGGCGGACTTAATTTTGCTTCCCGCCATTCCTTTAAGGCTTTCATACGACTTCGTAGTAAGGTAGACTAATATATCAGTAAGAAATTTGCATACATTGATATTGCTGCGAATTTTAAAATGGATAGGCACTGAGCGTGAGTATTAATAACTATGTTTTAAAACCAATTACAATGCAATGCAAATTGTTACAAAAAATATGGATGAAGTATTTTATAAACAAATTAACAACTATCATACATAAGTCATTAACCTTTTTGTACAGAGCATACAATATCAGCTCTGTCTGTTGTACTAAAATACTACCTCTTCACTTTGTTTACCATGTCACTTGAATACCTTCAGACGTAAACAAACTCTCGTCCTGTGATAGTTCACTAAATTTTGTTACTAACAACAGAAAACAAACACCCGCGCACACACTAATAAATATACTAATTATTTTCACTTAACGCGTACTGACTCATACTATCTGAACGTCCTTTCAGATCTCAAAACTTTAACACACTGCACTGCTATCGTTTTAATTCTTCCGAATCGTTCTAAGTTCCAATTTGTTGGCTAAATTTAATCTCACGTAGAAGCACACACGGATGTTCAAGTCACGTTTAGTCATGAAGTCACTGTTGCTCGTTCATATGCCATAACACTGCTCCTCCTTAGGTCTTGTTCGTCGCGAACAATTCTGGATTCCGAAGTTTCTTCAGTTCTTTGATGAAACGGGGCCAAACGATCCACGTGAACCACTTGCACTTTGTAGCTTGGCGTCAACGAATGCGATACACCACGTCGTTAATAACTTTCCCAAGGTTTCTGAAGTTTTGGAGATAGTGTCTTCTTTCTATGTGGATTGTATAGCCAGACAAGATCTCTTTGATTGAAAACAGTTCCATTTATTTTACTGTCGTATCTAGTTTTCGTTCTATCGCTTGCTATGTTGATGTTATGTCTAACAGAGTGATGGATTTCTTCTAGTCGTTGTTGTAATTCTTGTACGTATTGTGGAGAGGACACAGGCATTGCTTCGGGCCGACCATATAAAAGGTCACAGGGAAGATGTAAGTCTTTTCCAAAAAGCATCATGGAAGGTGTCTGTCCAGTTGTCTCATTGCACTGCCGTTCTATATGCCAGCAAAAGGAGTGGTACATGGCGATCCCAGTCACGTTGGTGGTCGTTCACAAATAATGCTAGATGCTGTGCAATTGTTCAATTGAATCTTTCAACCATACCATCCGACTTAGAATCTAATGAAGTTGTTCTGATTTTCTGAATGCCTAATAATTGACAGATGCCTTTAAACACATTGGATTCAAAATTCCGTCTTTGGTCAGAGTGGAGTTGTAAAGGTACTCCATACCTACTAATCAAGTCATTAACTATCATCTCTGCCACTGTTGTTGCTTCCTGGTCTTGGATGGGATAGACCTCAGGCCACTTTGTGTGCAATAATCCATTACCACTAATAAATATCGATTTCCATTATCAGTTCTAGGAAACGGGACCCATTACATTAATGGCTATTCTTTCAAAAGGGGCACCAACGTTATACGTCTGCAGCTTACCCCGACTCCTAATCTTAGTGCCTTTCTTTGCTGCACAGGCTTCACATTGTCTACACCATCTTTCAACGTCTGCCCTACTTTTAATCCAATGAAATCGTTCCTGGCTTTGGCTAATGTCTTATTAACACCGAAGTGTCATCCAGTGGCACTATCATGTACATCTTTCATCACTAGTTCCACTCAGGAGCGAGGAAGGATTATCTGCCAACGGATCAGCCGTCCAGTGGGATTCTCCCATCTTCTGTATAATACACCGTCTTTCATTTTTAAGGAGTCCCATTGTGCCCAGTAACTTTTAGTTTACATTGTCTGGCTATACAATCCACATAGAAAGAAGAGGCTATCTCCAAAACTTCAGAAACCTTGGGAAGGTCCATATACGATAGTTTATTATACTAATTATTATATAAATATACTAATTATTTTCACTTAATGTGCACTGACTCATACTATCTGAGCGTCCTTTCAGATCTCACAACTTTAACACACTGCACTGCTATCTTTTTCATCCTTCCGAATCGTTCTAAGTTCCAATTCGTTGGCTAAATTTAATCTCACGTAGAAGCACACACGAATGTTCAAGAACCTTCCATGATGCTTTTGGAAGAGAGTTACGTCTTCCCTGTGATCTTTTATATGGTCGGCCCGAAGCAATGTCTGTGGCCTCTCCACAATACGTACAAGAATTACAACAACGACTAGAAGAAATCCATCACTCCGTTACACATAACATCAACTTAGCAAGCGACAGAATGAAAACTAGATACGACAGTAAAATATATGGAACTGTTTTCAATCAAAGAGATCTTGTCTTGCTATACAATCCACATAGAAAGAAGACACTATCTCCAAAACTTTATTTAACTTTTAGTTATATATTTTAGATTTGCTCCCAATTAGGTCTTACATCGGATTTTTCAATCAATTCTATTATTGGTTTTATATCTTCATCATCTAGTTGGGTCTTTCTGATTTCAATTGGACTCCAGATGTTAGGGGTATCACTGTTTGCTTGTGTCGATACTATTTGTCCTATGGCATTATCTCTTTATTATCTCATTATTTAAATTAGTTCCAAATTTCAGTTCTGCATTATAGCAATGTTTACAGTTGTCAATACATGGGCGTCTGGAAAGAGCATCTGCATTCTTATGCATTTTATCACTTCGATGTTCGATGGAGAAATAATATTGTTTTAACCGTTGCATCCACCTAGCGATTTGTCCTTCAGGGTTTTTGAAGTTTAATAACCATCTAAGTGCAGCATGATCAGTGCGAATAAGGAATTTCTGGCCATAGAGATGATGATGAAAATGTTCTATTGCTTTTACTATTGCTAACAGTTCTTTGCGTGTTACACAATAATCCCGCTCTGGTTTGGATAAAGTTTTACTAAAGTATGCAATAACTTTCTCTTGTCCGTCTTGTCGTTGTGAAAGTACAGCACCAACTCCTGTGTTACTTGCGTCAGTATCTATTATGAATTATTTTCCGGTTTGTGGGTACGCTAGCACTGGTGCTGTGGAAAGAGTTTTCTTTAGCTGTTGAAAGGCTACATCACATTCGGTGGTCCACATGAACCGCTAACCATATTCTGTCAGACGATGCAATGGCCTTACGATGTTGGAGAAACCCTTGACAAATCTTCTATAATAGGTGCAAAGTCCAATAAAACTACGAAGTTGATGAACATCTTGTGGTGGAGGCCAGTCTCTTATAGCTTCTATCTTACTAGGATCAGTCTTAATCCCTGATGTAATGATCACATGACCAAGGTAATGAACTTCTTGCTGGAACAGTTTACACTTTGTCGCTCCGAGTTTTAGCTTGGCTGCCTTACGTTTTTCAAACACTTGACGAAGATTTCTCAAATGTTCTTCAAAAGTTCCTCCAAGAACTGTGATGTCGTCCAAGTAAACCAGGCAGACCTCGCAAGACAAATCTTTGAGCACCGACTCCATTAATCGTTCAAACGTTGCAGGTGCGTTACAAAGTCCAAATGGCATCACCTTTTAAACTACCAAAGTCCATTCCCTGTAGTGAAAGCTGTTTTCTCACGGTCTTCAGCACGTATACCAACTTTCCAATAGCCGCTCTTTAAGTCTAATGTTGAGAACCATTCTGACCCAGATAAAGTGTACAGTGTATCATCAATCCTGGTAAAGCAGTCTTTCTTTGTTACGTCATTTAATCTGCGATAATCTACACAAAATCGTGTAGATCCATCCTTTTTCTTGACAAGAACTACTGGTGATATCCAAGGACTCTGTGATGGTTCTATAATGCCTTGAGCTTCCATGTCCCTTATGAGTTGTTCCGTCTCCTCTCTTTTTGCCAATGGAAGTCTTCTTGTCTGTAGATGGACTGGAGGAGAATCCCCAGTGTTGATTTTATGTTTTGTCAGGTTACTATGACCATAATCATTTGATGTGGCAGAAAAAATGTCAGAAAATTCTTTCAAAGTGTTCTCGGCCTTAGCAGCTTGGTTTTTAGTTAATATTCGTCTTGTTTCTCTCCATAATTCAGTAAGATGAGATGGGATGTCTGTATGATTTTGATTTGAATCAGTAACTTCTATTTGATTTATACTTGTTACCCAGGTAACAAGTTCACATTTTGCAAATTCTTCACCTTTTTTCAATATTTTATTGGATTTGTTACAGTTCATCACTCTGATAGGGATCTGTTCTTTATCTATTCTAACTAAAGTCCTTGCAACCAGGATACCATGAGCCAAAGCTCCTTTACCAGAGGCATTAGTAACTGCCAATCGGAAGGCCCCAGAAGTCTCCGCCCGATGTCCACGGACTATAATTTCGCTTTGTGCTGGGATCTCTGTGTCTTCCGTCACTAATATTGGAGTTACGCTTGATAAAGAATCAGACGTCCGGCTAAGCAGAGGAATCTCTTCTGTCTCATAGATGAGTAGGTTGTCACTGGGTCTAATGTTGAATCCATGTTTCTTAAGAAAATCAAGGCCTAATATGCATTCATCGTAGATGTCAGCGATGTAAGCAGGGTGGTGTACCAGACAGCTACCAACTCGGATGTTAAGTTTTATTTTTCCATGGACCTTAGTACGATCTCCAGTGGCTGTTTGTAGGCTTATTTTAGACTGTGTAGTATTCAAGTTTGGGTGAGGTATTATTTTCTTTATTATATCCGTTGTGAGTAAAGTTACATTTGCACCAGTATCGACTATCATACGGCAAGGTATTCCATTTATGGCTCCATCAGCTAGTAATACATTATTATCATCATGTAATGTTGAAACGTGGGCGACTTCCCCTGGGGCCAACCAATCAACAGCCAGCTTTGCCTCGCAAGATTGACAAATTTTCTGTTTTCCCTGATCCTGTTGTCTAGTAGATGGACTCGGACTCCTCATTCGTTTCCTATTACAGTTGATACGAATGTGTCCGGACTTGCCACACTGAAGGTCTGAAGGTCTGTGGTGTTTTTGAAGAAGAACCTCTTATGTCTTAAAAACGGATAGCATGGCTTTGGTTAGAACTTTCATTTCATTATCCTTTTCTACAGTTTCTCACAAATCTCATTGTACGTTTGTTCGCTCGGGAGGAAAGCCTGGAGCACTCGTATTTCATAGCATGTACCACAACTGACTTTAAGATTCACCTTCCAACATCCTCAGAGATTGTTGAGTGTCAGGGTCAGCAATAGCATCAATAAATTGTAATTGAGCTAAGTTATCTTGAATTTCTGGTGGACAGTTACTATAAGCCAATCTAGCTAGACGCTCGATATCACTAGCAAGCTCTTGCAAAGTTTCACCACTCTTCTGCATGCGATGTTTAAATTGAGTTACATAATATTGTTTAAAATAACTATCACCAAACCTAAGTTCTAATGCAGAAACTAGATTTTGAAAATCAAGTCGTTTTTCTTCTGGAACAGACTGCAAAACTTCCGCAGCAGAATTTCTTAAGGAAGCTGCAAGACTGTCCAAAATGATTGACCATCATATGTAGAAGGTTTAGTTGCATTTCTAGCAATATATGTAATAACATTACTATTATCACAAGAAGAAGGTAATATTTCGTTTCTTAAAATCTGAAACTGGCGTTCACAATCGGTTTTTACACTTTCAATTTCATGTTTATAATCTATCTTAACACTATCAAGATCATATTTTACACTGTCGATTTCAACTTTTAAACTATCACATCTATTGAGTTCGGTTGTAATGTCCTTACACTGATCAGTAATCTTACCAATTTGAGAAGCCATTTCGGCTCGCAACTCATTATTTTGTGCGCCCATTTCTGCTTTCAAGTCATCTTTTTGAGAAAGTATCTCATTTCTCAACTCATTATTTTATCTGACAAGTTCACCTTTAAGGTCAGTTATTAATTTTACTAACTCATCCATACTTTTAGTTAACGGCATTCAATAAATTATCTACACTCCTAGACACCAAATGTTGCGAATTTTAAAATGGATAAGCACTGAGCGTGAGTATTAATAATTATATTTTAAAACCAATTACAATGCAATGCAAATTGTTACATAAAAATATGGATGAAGTATTTTATCAACAAATTAACTACTATCATACATAAATCATTAAATTTTTTTACAGAGCATACAATATCAGCTCTGATTGATATTGAGTCTGTATATATCTGATATATCTGAGTCTGTTTGTTCTACTAAACTACTACCTCTTCACTTTGTTTTTTGACACCGGAATATTTCTTCCTGTTGTGGTAAATGTTGTTGTCCAAAACGTTGAGAGCTCATTTTAGCTACTAAAGTTTGAGTGTTATTTTTTTCTCGAAAATCCGTTTCGAAACCGGTGCAAAGTAAGATATTTACCCAAAACAGAAACAGTGCAAAGCGGACGATGTATATATACAATGCTATCATAAAGAGATGAGACAGTTCGAAGTGCTTCTGTTTATTGATATATTGCATTTACAGCATTAGTTTTCATATCAAAATATTAATAAAACATTGGGAACGTTACATACGTATAAACATTTTCAGTATATGATCCTCATATTCAGTACCAGGGGTAGATGAAATTACTACTGAAATGCTTAGAGCTGGAAATCTTTCTGTTACCACATGGATGACTGGAATTTTGAATATCTTTTGTGATAAATGCATTGTTCCTAAAGATTTTACCAGAGCTATTATTGTTTCGAATTTTTTTTAAAAAGTGATCGTAGTTCTTGTGATAACTATAGGGGTATCAGCCTACTTTCTGTAACAAGTAACGTTATTTGCATGATTGTGTTTAATGGAATTAAGAATCTGGTTGACAGTCAATTGCGTGATGAGCAATGTGGATTCAGAAGTGGTAGGGGATGTGTGGATCAGATATTTTCACTTAGGCAGATCCTTGAGAAATTTTAAGAGTTTCAGAAACCTTTGATTGCTAGCCTTGTTGATTTAAAAAAGGCTTGTTGATCGTAATAATTTGTGGTTGATTGTGGGATCATATGGTATACCAGACAAGTTAGTTAACATAATGAAAGCTCTCTATAATAACACTGAGTCATGTGTGAGAGTTGGTAAGGCTTGTAGCAAATGGTTTAGCATTACTTCTAGTGTTCGACAAGGGTGCATTTTGTCTTCTTTTCTCTTTAGCTTGGTTATTGATTATGTTATGCGAAATTCACTTCAAGGGAAAGATTTTGGCCTTAAATGGACTGGAGATACGAAAATTTCTGATTTAGATTATGCGTGGCCGAGTGGTTAGCGCGCTTGGCTACTGATCTACGGGACCTGGGTTCGAGCCCCGGGTAAAGCATGGATGTTTGTGTCGTTTTTCTGCTGAGGTCCTGCCATCCTCTCAGACCTTCTACTATGTCATATGAACTGACAGGCTCCTGTCAGACATCTGTGGCAAGCAGCTGCTTGAGGGGGTATTTATTTTTTTTTATTGATGATTTAGCCCTTTTGGCAAATGATGTTGATGAGATGAACTCTTTCATTCGAGCTGTTGATGAGACTGGTAGTAGAGTAGGTTTGGTCATAAACAGAGAGAAAACTAAAGTGATGAAAATTGGTCAGGCAGGCTGTGATTCAGTTAATCTGAATGGTTGCAGTCTTGAGCAGGTGTCACAGTTTAATTATCTTGGGACCTATGTAACAAATAATGGTGATGTGCGGCATGAGATTAACAGACGAATAGGGATTGCTGCCAGGACTTTTAAGAATCTATAGAGAGTGTGGAAAAATAGGCATATTCACTTAAAGACTAAAATTAGACTTGCAATAGTTTGATTCTTTCTAGAGTTGGTTATGGTAGTGAAATTTGACGCTTTGTAAACAAGATGGCAGTAAACTTGATGCTTTTGATTTTAAATGCTTGCGGAGTATCTTATTTTTAGTGGTTAGGTGATTCAACTTTGTAAGTAATGATGATGTTGGTTTGGCCATGTTGCCCGTATGGATAATTATAGATTATTAAATAGGGTTATGAAGAGTAGTGCCTAAAGGCCTCAGAAAGAGGGGGAGACCTAGAATACCGTAGGCAGACCATGCTAAAGAGGACCTTGTTGGAATTGGTGTGCGGTGGCGAAATGCAGCAGATATAGCTCAGGACAGATATGCTTGGATAACTATAACTAAATTGCTCGGTCTGGTTGAACCTTCGTAGTCCATGTTTGCTTGAGGATGATGGTGGTAGTGTTGTGGTGATGATGATGATCATTCCACAGTAGCTGTGATTTCTACCTTCAACTTTAAATGGATTACTCCTGAGAACACAGTCTTTCGGGAATCCATATAAGAAATAATCACAGGGATTAAAATCCGCCGAGCACGTTGGCCAAGATTATTGAATTCCAAACAGATCAGAATATCGATTAAATGTGACCGTATCATGAAAATATTCCTTTAGGAAATGAAGAACCACATTCGTCATATTTGGTCTTGTTCCTTCTTGTTGTAAAAATATTTGTCGTTATTCCCTTTCATGTTTTCAAGAGTTAGACTAAAGTGTCTTCAAGATATTTCAGTTATTGTTCAACACTCACTGGAAGACGGATCAGACAATTCGAACAGATCAAATAGTTTCGTAGACCTTGCATTTCTGTGGTTGCAATGGCGTCTCCATGATTGTATGGGAATTATCAATCCCTGATGCATGCTTATTTCATTTGTTAATGTACTGCTTGAGGTGGATGCGCTTCATCGGTACACGAAATGCGATTAATAACAGTCCGATTGTCTTATAAATATTAAACAAATGAACCACAAAAGTGGATTCCCTTATCTTTGTTCACATCGATCAAGGAATTTGAATTTTGATACGGACACTTTTAAATCATTTCAAATAATGGTTAAGTCAGATTTATTCCGAAAGCTACTATTGAGACATCCCCGTTATCTGTTTCGGGTGGGCTGCGAGTTAACATTTCCTGTACATGTGCAATGTGTTCAAGCAAAACGTTTCTTTACAAAAAACGTTAAAAAGATGCTTTTCAAAAATCGCTTTTAATGCTTTTGAGAAATAATTGCAAATATTTCGTGTTTTACTTTCTACTGAACTCATCCACGTATTACATAATTATCATAACTGATGTCCTCCAATTTTGGTTCTGGAAAGGCCGCCGTCCGTCTGATGGGACGATAAGTCGTGACCCCGTGTGCGGGAGAGCAATGCCCTGTGCACGTTAAAGAACACACTGGCTTTGACGGGAGGCTACTATCTGTCTCCTAACAGCTGTTCCAGTGGGTCCCCTCCCCAACCTTCTCTGAGCCTTCGGGGTCCGTGTGACGTGGCTATTTAGCCCATGGTGTGCAAAAAAGTGCCGCTCAGAGGTAAAACAACTGAAACCAACCGAATTTTGGTTCAAACCTGCAACACATTTCATATATTTATCCTCTTTTGTGTCGGCTTTGACTGTTTCTTGCTCTTTTGTTATCGCTTCTTCTTGAAGAAAGCGAAAGCTTCCACTTATCAGGTTTCTGAAAGTCAATCCGTCTTGATTGATCTGCATCCTTTCCATGTCCTCTACACCCTTCCTTGGTTGAGGAGTTTTTTGCTCTTCGTTGTTGGCTTTCATCAATGATCAAAGTTGTTAGAAGTGATCTGCCTTTCTTTCGAGATCTAGTTATGGTTACACATTCGCATCCTTTCTCAATTCATATCGATTTAAAACAGGTCATTTTAAAAATGTGGAAAGGTTGGTGCACTTTAAAAATAAAATAAATACCCCCTCAAGCAGCTGCTTGCCACAGAGGTCTGATACGAGCCTGTCAGTTTATTTGCCACAGTAGAAGATATGAGAGGATGGCAGGACCTCAGCAGAAAACAATAAGAACATCCATGCCTTATCCGGGGCTCGAACCCAGGTCCCTTAGATCAGTATCCAAGAGCGCTAACCACTCGGCCACGGGACGGCTGGTTGGTGCACTTTGCATTTCTCTAATTAAAAAAATTCTGAAGATTCAGTTATGTTGTGATGAACCCCATTTATGTTTAATTAATTCCAGATCGGCGAATTTATGTAGACTCTTACTCTGAAAATATACTCAATGCTCTTTGCCAAAAATGAAAGATTCTCTGCAGAATCGCAAGTTATCCCGTTTTCATGAGGCGCTGAGGTCAGTATGAAAAGTCTGAACGAGAACTGAGTTTTAATTCGAGCTCTGATCGTTGTCTTCATCTGGAGCCCTTCCTTTCGCCCCTCTTCTGATGAATGCCATTCGGAAACTAAATGGCGAGCAATTTACGATCAAGCGGCTCGATTGAGATCTCGATTGCGTGACTCGTCACAGAGTGTGCGGGCACGTGCTCGACGAGTGCGTGTGCCGAAATGAGCCTTACGTCTCACCTCCAACTAACCCGACATTTCTACGAACTGAAACAGCTCTGAGATTAGTCACAGGATGTTGACCGGAAGCACATTTTACGACGAGTGATCTTGATCGACATTGCTTCAGCAGGATAAGAGAGTGAGTTCAAATTATTTCATTTCATTGAGAAAATCAATAACAAAAATAATAATTTCGAAATATTTCAGCAAATTATTTTGATAAACAAGTTGATTTTAAATGTTGTTTTTAATTAAAATATCTTTGTGTATAAGGTTAAACCGCACAGAAAAACTAAAAATCACGATTTATTTAGTATTGAAAGGAAATTAAAAATTCGAGCTCTATATTTTGATTTTAGAGAAATGAAAGTTGCGATGTTAATCGTAATTACTAACTAATATGGAAAATAAATCTGATGTTTTAATGGAGTAGAAAAAAGATACAGTCATAAGAGTAATTTATATTTCGTTTAGTTTATATAAATAGGTAAAAATATTTTTATTCAATAAATGATATTTATACCAAACCTGCGCCAAATTCATCTGTATGTTGTTTTGTTACGTAGCAACTTCGAATATGCCAAACTGATATCTTCTTTTTGGCTGCTTATCATTAAAGGTGAAGAATCGCTTGATCTGTTGAAGCCGAATGAGGCCAGCATCTCTGGCCAACAGAATCGCCAGATGCTTCTGAAATAGATCGGTCGATGTTTTGTTTCTTCTTTCCGTAAGTAAACTGCGCATTTTCACCATCTGTGAATCTTCTCTGGGTAAACAGTCAGACTTAAAAGCTGAGATTGCACGTCAACAAGTACGAAAGTTATTTCATGGCAGCGGGCGAATATAATTTCCTGACATATGGCCTATTCCTCGGAAAACAACAGACTCCAGAAGAAACAGTTCACCTTCATTCGAGACATCATGCAGGTGCGGGCATTCCCAAATGGCGGTACAAAATGGTGATTTCTTTCTGCAGGAAAAAAAACAACTCGAATCGTTTGGCTCTATGATTCATTCATCCTTGAACTCCTTTGTTGCACTTCTGCTTTATTGATTGCATCGCCACAGTTCATTACTCTGAAGATAAAAAATAAAGTTGAAACAAATATTTCTTAACATTTATGAGGACGATGTTGTTGTTCACATACGTTTGAACACAGTGAAAGGAGGAAATAGTAACAATGCTCAGGAAATGAAGGAATTGCCCTGGTGTTATACTTCGGAGCATTTATTTTAATCCGGGAAGGAATGAGATAAATGGGAAATGCAAAGATTACCAATGAAATAAATTCGTTTTCTTATTTCCTCCTTCCTCTTCTCCTTTCTCCTCCTCTTCCCCCCACTACAAAAACATTCATTGAACTGCAGCAAAGTGGTAAAGAGAAAATGGAAAGCAAATTTCCCTCCGGAATAAATAAAAGGATAGGATATATTTCAATCGCTGGTATCAAAACTGTTAAAATGTTTCACGAAAATGAAATAGGTTACAATTCTTTTAAGCATCCTCCACCAATTGATGGGAAACTTGGTAAACTGCTTTGAAATTTCGTAAATTGATTTCAACAATTAGAGTAGATATAGTTAAAACAAAATTTTGCTTTAAAAATTGTTGGTTATTTAACAAATAAAGTAATTCATTTTCTACTTTTATATTGCCGAATTCAGTTGGTAATCTAAATATGCATGTAAGACAAAACTGAAATATTTATTATTTGAATATAAATTCATTAATTTTCTTGTTTAATCATTAAATTAGGTTCATGTTTTTAATTATTACCAAATTTCAAATTAATATCCAATAATAAGCAATAATAGTAATTAAACTATTATCTCATAATAAAAAGAGATGAAATATCTCCTATCATTCGGAAAGACTTTTTTATTTGATTGTTTATAAGAACTAGTGCTATGTTACGCATTTAAGAGAGGTTTTCAAAAAGTTCTTGACATATATTTGCAGAACAGAAAACCATTGCACTCATTTCAAGAGAACTTTTACTGTCCTTCAAAGCACTGACATCCAGCATTTATGCAAAGTTGCAGAAGTCTTCGCCAATTCGGGAACGCTTGGTGGTACTTCAGTTGGGGGTAGTGGCGCACTCAGGATTTAATCTTGGGGGGATCCGAGGGGCCCGTTGGCCCGGCTCGGGAAAACGAAGTAGCGCTCGGTCCGCCCGAGCACTACTTCGTTCGTCTTGTGTTCACAGCGGCCGTGATCCCGAGAGCTATAGGGTATTCCCACCTTATGTGACCGCTAATTCACAAGTAGTATAGAAATAGAAGACACGACATAACACAAATATAAAAAATGAATTTTAATTAGGAAAAGATTTTTGGAAAATTTTCTAGTGTTTTTTTTTTTCCTTTTTCTTTGGGGAGTGCCAGGGCCCCTTGCCCCCCCCCCCCCCCCCTCTGGATGCGCCACTGAGTTGGGGAATACTCCGAAACTCTGAATGGATGTTGTTTACAAGGTCTTGTACTCTTGAAAAACGCTTCCCACCAAGTTCCTTTTTCATTTTTGGAAAGAACCAAAAATCGCATGTTGCAAGATCGGGTGATTATGCAGGATGAGGTAGTTGTTTGATTTTTTTTCCTGTTCCAGATAAACCGTAACTTGCCGGGTTTTGTGTGCACTGCATTGTCATGAAGAAGGAGAACCTTTGACATTTCTGTTGTTGGACGCTGCTCATTCATTTCCTGAACCATTTTTAGGCAAAAGAATGTTGGTGTAATTGTTTCAGGTAAGGTGTCCTCGGTTATCACTCCTTGGGAATTGAAAATTAATTCTGAACATCCTCTTTCTTGAGTGAAAGTCTTGTCGGAGGATTTGGGGAAGCTATTCATCTTCTGCAACCCAAACATAGTTGTAGATCTTTCTGGGAGTTATACAGTAATAAACCATGTCTCATCACATGTGACAAAGTCTGTTAACCGTTTGGAGCCACTGAGTTCAAATATTGCCAGCATCTCCTTGCAAGAGTCGACTCTAGCCCTTTTTTGCTGTTCTGTTTCTTGGTGATACCCATTTAGCACAAATCGTTCATAACTTTAAATGTCGATGAATAATTACTTCCACATTGCCAATCGGGACACTGACATCGAAACCTATTACCTGAACGGTAATGTGTTCGTTGTCCTTAATAATTTCACGAATAGCAGCAATGGTTCTCTAGTTGACGGCCTCCTTCAGTCTTCCTGCACGAGGGAGCTCTTCGAAGCCTTTCTGTTTTCTGAAATTGCATATCCATCCCGTAACAGTGCCATATGAACAGGCAGCATCCCCATATACTTGTGATAAATCAGCATGAATTCTTTTTGCGTCGTCCCCAATCTGCATCCTTCTAAAAATGTTTTCTGAAAATGCCCCCGTCTTTAGTAGGCTCCATAGCAACAACGTACGGATTTCGCAGACCGAAATTTATTCGCCTCCAGTGAAGAGAGAAATGATGATACGACATTTGTTTTTAAAATGTAAAGACAAGTTTAGGCAAAGCTTTCAATCAAGTCGTCGTTCGTTAACTTCGGAGGAACGAGTGCTAATTTACACACGTGTCAAGAACCTTTTGAAAGCTTTCCGTAATACCAGTAGATTTATCGTCTGTTACTCTGGTCCTTAACTATTTTTTTCCGGGAAAATAAAATAAAAATACGCAATTTAGTTGCAAGATTTTTTTCTGAAACCAAGCAAAGAAAATTAACGCATTATTGTTAACAAAAATGCGATATACTGCTCTTCGAAAGTTAAGCACTGATCAGTAAAATGTGAACACTAGAATAATTGTTAGATATAAATGAGACATTTTAAACTCACTTGGGTAACTTAATGTGCAGTTTTGAAAATTCAAGATCTGAACCGTCCATGACGTCACGTAATATGTCAAACAGATAACCTATAAAAGGAGGACGTTTACCTTTGAAAAAAAAAAACAGTTTTATTATTGCATATTGAAAAAGCTACATTGTCTATTTTTAATAGTCAGTTGCTTCCAAATGTCTCAGAGAAAACGTCTAAACGACTCAAAACGATGGCGAGTAATTGGAAGGTGTAAGGCTGGTCAATGAATCACGGAGGAGGTCATATTTTTTAGTATCCCCCATTTTGTTATATCCAAGATATGGTAGCAATTCCAAACCACCCAATCATGCCAGCAGATCTGTTTAAGAGCAGCCAAGGGTTACAATAATATGACAGCTACCATGGACCACTGTCCAGACGTAACAGAAGAGTAATCATCTTTACCTAGAGACCTCATTGCAGCCACAGTAAAGCAAGTGTCTGTCCCAGTTGCGACCAGGAGGATTCACAGGAAGGCACAATCAGAATCGCACAAACGCTCACAATTTCTGTATTATAATTTCTTTACATGCGCCGCTTCTGTAGGCCAGCTACCTTCCCCATTTTGCCTGCTTCTAGCACTTTCTTCGCGCATGTGCGCTGCATAAGACTGCTGGTTTCGCCTCTCATGCTTTCTGCCATGCATTCTGCAGCGGCGACTCTGAGCTTGTGGTTTCGACTCTTTCTAGCGCTCAGCATGTCTCGCAACGATACCTGTTAACTTTCTAGCTACGTGATCTTCGTGCTCCACAAAATATGAGCTTGTTAGCTTTGTCATCTGTTGATAAGTGTCATTTGCAATCAATGCCTTAGTCGTTAATTCATTTATCATCCCACAGATGACCATAATTTCTGGATATGTCTGGCCATCTTTCTTTCTCTTCACTTGGATCCTCATAGGAATCTTAACTAATGGGGTTAATTAACTTTCGATGCTCGAAAGCAGATTTAAAATGTATCCTTCAGCACAGCTTTTTTCATTTGCGCAGCGCACATTCAGAACTAATCAAATTAATTTTTGGGTTGGGTTGTTGTTGGGTTGTTTTACCTCTGAGCGGCACTTTTTTGCACACCATGGGCTAAATGGCCAGGTCACATGGACCCCGAAGGCTCAGAGAAGGTTGGGGGAGGGGACCCACTGGAACAGCTGTTGGGAGACAGATGATAGCCTCCCGTCAAGGCCATCCAGTGTGTTCTTTAACGTGCACAGGGTATGGCTCTCCCGCACACGGGGCCACGGCTTAACGTCCCATCCGACGGACGGCGGCCTTTCCAAGCCCATCGGTGTCCCCTACTGACCGTGGGCTGGGAGGGGAATTTTGCGGAGATTTTTGGGCCACTATCCAGTATATATTCCAGGATATTAAATACACATAATATGCGAATCTATTAAATACACATAATATGTCAATTTTTGCTACCTTATCAGGTTGCATCGCCTACTTTACATTGAAAATTGTCTGAAGTACTGTGGCGATGTTTCTGCAAAAAGTAACTGAAACTCTTCCCCCCTCAGATTTCTTAGCCAGTCTACCTGGTGAACGTGTGCGGGGTTCTTGTCCCTGCCTGGCCTCAGCCAAGGAAATATTTTCCCGATATGGGAATCGGACCCGCAATCAAAACAATGCCACTTGTATACATTAGCAAATGTCTGGGTTTCTCTCATCACAACCTATATATTCCACAGTGCCCTTTGTTAACTTCGCTAAGAGGGGGGAACATATTTTTCAAATTCCCACCTTTTTGTGTGCGTCTCATTTCCATTGCACAATTCAGATGATGGCTAATACAATCGTCTCATTTCATAGGTTCGAGCAATTCCTTATCCTCTCTCTCGCTGGCAAAATTTAAAGTTGTAGGAGACAATTCCTGCTTTACCCAGTCGGCCACAATCAATTCTTATAGATCCTACAAAGTTTCACCTCTACATTATCCTGGTAGTGACTCTATTAGCAATCTGTTTTGCTATGCAAAATGGTGAAAATTCTCTTTTCACTGAATCGAATCTACGCTGATGTCACACCGAGGAAAAATGGCAACGTGTGAATACGGCAATAGCCGTCCCGTGGCCGAATGGTTAGCACACTTGGCTACTGATCTAAGGGACCTGGGTTCGAGCCCCGGATTAGGCATGGATGTGTGTGTTGTTTTTCTGCTGAGGTCCTGTCATCCTCTCAGATCTCTTGCTGTGGCATATAAACTGACAGGCTCCTGTCAGACCTCTGTGGCAAGCAGCTGCTTGAGGGGGTATTTATTTTTTATTTACAATACGGCAGCCTTAATCTGCTCATAATTCCGAATATCAGTCTCTGCCATCCCTCCAATGAATCACTGACAATGAATCCTCAATCACTCTGACAACATTGGTATCAGGAGTCGACCCCAGTATACCATTAAAACGTTATCTGTTCTAAATATTCCCTCCACCTCCATCATCAGGAATCTAATAATAATCGGACACGAAAGCTGCCTAGCGATGGACCTCTTCCATCTCTGAGTCCGTTTCTTCAGGTGGGGTGCACCTTGGAGCATTACCTCATTTCCATGAACTCCTAGAATACCCCCAGCCACACTTTCAAATTCAAGTGCTCTCTCTTCGCGCTGTGCTTCTACTTCTCTTCCACTGCTAACTTCTTACGCTGTGCTTCTATTTACATCGCTAAGCATTTCTATTTTGACTGTAATCGTTTAGCTTCTGAAGCTAACCTTTCATGATGCAAGCCGTGCTGCACCCTTTGCTCCTCCAAGGCTAGTCTCTTTAGCTCAATTTGCATGCACAAAGTAGCTTGTGACACATCCTCACTCCCAAGTTCAGAAACTTCAGTCACCCTGTAGCTGTATTCCCAGCTTCAGACACTAACCCTTATAGTGCATTATGTCTCCCATCTGGGGGTGTTATATCTAATGTTGTTATGTCCTGCAAACGGTTCTCCTCTTAATGTCCTTTATGCTAAGATAATGAATACGATGCTTCATTAGAACTCCCCACCCATTGATCTGGCTGTAGCCTGCACTTGATTTTGCAACGCTTGAACTGTACACTACACTAAATCACTGCTTTATTCGAGCTGTAGACTGCGATGGATCTTAACATTGATTAGCTGTTCACTGCATTGGATCATGGCGTCGATCTAACCTCTGATAAACGTAATAAATATAGATTACCTATATATTAGATAATAAATATAGATTACCTATATATTAGATATAGATTTACTCGATAACCTCTGAAAAAAGCTTCTCCTGAGGTCGAGCACTTTGGGACTTCCTTCGCCAATGCACTCATAAATTTAAACCAATGGAATCACTTCAAGTTCCTTGTGCATGTCTCTTTGGCCTGTTTTTGCCGAAAGTATACTCTACTCCTGACACCAGTATGTCAGGATGTCTGGCTGTCATGGTCATTAGTGTGAGTGAGACATGTACACAATCACTAAAGTTGCTCAATAACTCAGGTACACCAGCATCATTATTTACAAGTTTATTAATATATCTTAGCATAATGCAGTACTACTCTGCACTCTCAAGATCACAATATTCCCTTTACTCAGCAGCTACCCACTGCTGCTACAAACAATACTAGCTGGCCGTATATCGCAGACCCTAGCTAGGATACAGTTCGCATTCAACCTGCTCACTGTCTTCAGCTGTGACACAAGTATCTCCTCCTCAAAACATTCAGAGCCGGAATCCTCTTTTCCCTCCCTTTTCCTCAGTCAGGGAAAAATATCACATGGTGGGTTCAGCCCTGATTAGGACGTTCGGGTCCAGACACCCCACTCTCGAAAATACTATAGTCTTATATTAAATCTCAGACTTTTATTCCTGTTTTGAAACCCAAAACAGTTATCTTTGTATAATTTTACTTTAGCCCTATATTTTATGCCTGACATTAGAAATAGATTACGAAACACAACTATAAAATCTCATTTAATATAGAATATCATTTTTTAAGCATTCCTGTTAAGTGGAATATTTTAGAAATTGAGAAATCCTACTAGTACCCACCTTACCTCTCCAAAACTAAATTTTCGCACCCCCAAAACAAAATTCTCAGAACCCTCCCACTCAGAAACTAAATCCTGGCTACGTGCTTGCCCCAACCCCTTGTTGCAGTGATGCCATCTGTGGTCCAATAGCTGAAGCTGACACTAAAGAATTCGTTCGTAGGGTCACACACCAGGATCCGAGAAGCTGACACCGTCCATTTCTTCGTAGCTTCCTAAAACTGTCACCTCCTCCCTACTTGTGACTGCAGTTGAATTCTGATTTCTGCTGCAGATGGGAAAGAGATCAGCATTTTCCTCTTCCACCTCCAAGAATCAGTTGTCTATATGTGTAAAATGGGGTGGTTTCAAGTCGGAGGCGTTCGACCATCCCAATATGCTTCCTCACTTTTGTGCCACATAAGTAAACAAATAAATGAATAATAAAAAACATGAATAAAATTTTGAATGGGGAAAATAACTTTTATTGTCGAAGAAAAAATTGTCATTAGCTGCGTGGGATCCGAATCTGCAGCCTCCTAATGGGATATCAGGTGCTCTGGCCACTGAGCTACGGCCGGGAAGCACTCGTCCTTTATTTGTGGCTTTAAGCATCATACCATAGAGTTAGTCATTGAAAATGTATCTGACTGTAATTGAAGAGTGGGCTAGAATGCACTGCGGGTTAATATACATGACCTGTCAAGAGGCATGTTTTTTTTGCCAACACGCCTGTAATCCTGTGCATAAGGATTCATGTTGGAATAGGAGGAAATCATAAGTATGCAGCTGTTTGTGATATATTGAATACGTGCAGAGTAACAATTGTCATTAGTCGAATCCCACCCGACATATGACAATTTATCTTCAATGTTTATTCAATATATCACCAACAAGTGCACAATTGTGATTTCTTCCGATTCCAAATTTTATTGTATTTTTTAAATTTCCAAATTATTCCAGGGAGTGCACGTGGACGTTCTTTTTAGGACGAGCCTCCACTGAGGGTTGGGTTGTTTTACCTCTGAGCGGCACTTTTTTGCACACCATGGGCTAAATGGCCAGGTCACATGGATCCCGAAGGCTCAGAGGAGGTTGGGAGAGGGGATCCACTGGAACAGCTGTTGGGAGACAGATGGTAGCCTCCCATCAAGGCCATCCAGCTTGTTCTTTAACGTGCATAGGGCATGTCTCTCCCGCACACGGGGCCACGGCTTAACGTCCCATCCGACGGCGGCGGCCTGTCGGTGTCCCCTACTGACCGTGGGCAGGGCGGAAAATTTTGCGGAGATAAATCTCAACGCTGACCCAACTGGGACTCGAACCTGGGAACTACAGATTACGAGCCTGGCGCGCTACCGACTGAGCCATCCCCGCCCCCCTCCACTGAGGAGTACTCAAGCTATCTGCAACTAATTGCACGGCTTGAATCAAATTCCCATTTATAAATTCCGGGGAAGAACTTTATTGCTTTCACTACGGCTGTGTTATAAAGAACCGGAATTTTTTTATCTATAAATCTGCAATTCAGACTTCATCTTTAACTTTATTATTTTTCTGCTTCACTTTCCCGATTTACAAATTAAATCTTTGTTTCTAAAATAAAACAAAATGAAAGTTTTTTTGTTTCGATTCTGTATATTTTCGAATTTTAATATTTGAGTATATAATCATCTTTGTTCTTTCTTTCAATGCCCCGGATTGTCAACTGAATCAAGTTTCGAGTCTCTTATTTCTTTCGTGATTCACTTAATGGTAATTCAAGAAATATTGCCAGATACAATAATACAATTATATGAACGGCAAATTTTTATTCAGAGTAAATATTTACATAACGCAAAAATTGTATCATTATTTTTTGGATATTATACGAATAACAAATACCCAGTCCTCGACTATCATCATAGATGCGTCCTTGAAGAAATTGTGTAAGGTGATATCGTGTTGATCGGATAGGAATTTTTGCAAAAAGTAATATCAGTATGAATACTAGAATCCTAACCTGATTGGTATATCTTTTATTTTATGCCTTTATTATGACTATACTTTAGTTATGTCCTTTTTTTTAGTTTTTTATGCATACTTCATACGTGTAACTAATATTACCAAATAGAAACAATTACGAAGGTAGGAAAAAATAATAAACACATGGTTAAATACCATTTTATTTCGATGCATGGTACGCATAGGATATTGTCGAGTAATGAAGACGGAATATAAAAATAATGATTATTATGAAAACTGCTGTCGAATAATTAGATGATTAATTTTAAGTTTACAAGCGTTGCTACTCCACAAGTGAAGAATTATAATCTTTAACCAATCAGGGTGAATTTTTTATTTGTGTACATTGTAATCGATCAGCGACTATTTAAATATTCTATATTATTTAGAAACGAGTTACGTGTTTAAACACATCATTTTGTGTAGAAAAGCGTGGAAATTTCTTTTAGAAGTGCTGAAATTATTAAACAAAGATAAGTCAGGAAGGAAAGTAGCCAAGGTGTATTCTTATTCAGTAAATACAGTAATATAAATTGTTTTAGAGAAGAAGTGGAAATGATATGTTAATTCGAACAACAAGACGAGTTAGTCGAAAACCAGTTCTGCGTTAAAAATCGCATTGGTAGAATTCGTATTAGTTGGAGGACACTGGGCAAAAAAACTGTTTTGCTCCCAAACATGGGAACGGAGAGCACGGTCCCTTGACTTTCTATTCCTTGAAGGCAACATGAGCGTGAAGGCAAGTGCAGCAAGAGGATTGGGCTCTGATCAGCATAATCCACTCCGAAATTCGAAGGGGAGAAAATTTAGAAGACCGACATTTCAGAAACGGATCCTTTTATATATTTATTGTTTTGAATCCAATTTTTTTATTGATTTAAAAAAAGAAATTGAAGAGGAATTTCCCAAAAAGAAGTTATGTCCAAAATTCGACGCAAGTCTTCAAGAATATATGTGAAGCTTTTCCATTGGTATCACACGATAAAGCGTTTTTTAAGATAATTAAATGGATTAAAAAAAAACTCAGAAAGTTGTCGATCATTAAGAAAACAAGCCCAGCCCACATTGCAGTCTGCCACGATGCAAGTTCAGTCTTTAGTGTCAATTATCTTTCCTGCTAATAGTGCTGACAGATATAAGCCAAAAAATGGAATTTGAAAGGGGATATTTAATATTCTGAAAACCTTTTAGATTAATTTGGTATATTTTATCCTTGAGTTAATTTCCTAAATCATATGATAATTAGTGAAACTAGGCGATATATTAAATATTTTATAGGAATTTTAACTTTGAATTTGTGTTCTATCAAGTGATTACAAATGAATGTCGCGATTTTAAACATTTATTATATAAAAACTCTAAATCAATATAATCAAATCCTATATATTTTGAGACATCACTTGCGAACTTTTTGCACAAAATAACAGGAAAGACCATACATAGATCTATCATCTATTCCATTTCACTTGGGGCGGGGGTGGCTCAGTCGGTAGCGCGCCAGGCTCGTAATCTGTAGTTCCCAGGTTCGAGTCCCAGTTGGGTCAGCGTTGAGATTTATCTCCGCAAAATTTTCCGCCCTGCCCACGGTCAGTAGGGGACACCGACAGGCCGCCGTCCGTCGGATGGGACGTTAAGCCGTGGCCCCGTGTGCGGGAGAGACATACCCTATGCACGTTAAAGAACACGCTGGATGGCCTTGACGGGAGGCTACCATCTGTTTCCCAACAGCTGTTCCAGTGGGTCCCCTCCCCCAACCTTCTCTGAGCCTTCTGGGTCCATGTGACCTGGCCATTTAGCCCATGGTGTGCAAAAAAGTGCCGCTCAGAGGTAAAACAACCCAATTCCAGTTCACCCATACTTTCCTTCGGTGTGTCTGTGTTAGCAGATGCAATGATTTCACATAAGCGCTCCTTCCACAAGTTTGAAGTTGGTGGTAATGCTTTGTAGCCTGATGTAAGATGGCCATCCTCTCAGATGTAAATGAATAGAAGGACCGCACATGTTAATTACTGTACCACTTGACCAGTGGTGAAAGTAGATTTCTCTTCTTTCGGGTACGCCTCAAAGTATAGCTATGTATGGAAAATCACTCGCAGGCGATCACTGCATTGAAGCCAAGTTACAGGGGTAATAACGACTGTGTGGCGGCGAAAGTACAGTAGCCGTGTATTTTTTTTAAATTTATTTTCAATAAGTATTATCTATACTTATTTTGCATAAAAATCCCACAAAGCCTAAGCTTATCAGCGAGAATGTACATATATGGTTTTACAGATATGATCTGTAGTACATAAGTAGTACATAAAATGAAGGAGAGAAAAAAAAGAATAAATGAAAAAGTTGGTTGGTGGTTGTTTTACCTCTGAGCGGCACTTTTTTGCACACCATGGGCTAAATGGCCAGGTCACATGGACCCAGAAGGCTCAGAGAAGGTTGGGGGAGGGGACCCACTGGAACAGCTGTTGGGAAACAGATGATAGCCTCCCGTCAAGGCCATCCAGCGTGTTCTTTAACGTGCACAGGGTATGGCTCTCCCACACACGGGGCCACGGCTTAACGTCCCATCCGACGGACGGCGGCCTTTCCAAGCCCATCGGTGTCCCCTACTGACCGTGGGCAGGGCGGGGAATTTTGCGGAGATAAATCTCAACGCTGACCCAGCTGGGACTCGAACCTGGGAACTACAGATTACGAGCCTGGCGCGCTACCGACTGAGCCACCCCGCCCCCTAAATGAAAAAGAAAACCGACAAAATGACAATCTTCCACTCTAGGTTTTCCGCAAATATCGAATTATTTATGCAATTTTAATGTGAAAAAATATTAATAAGCCTAAACATTTGCTAATTCCGTTCTGCTCTTGGATTTCAGCCTTATTGAAAAAATATAACATATAGATGTTTTTTTAAAGTTATTTTAGTACTTAACGTAATTTTTAGAAAGAAAAATAAACTTTCGACTGATTTTGTAATTATGATCACTCAACTTGCATAATATAAACCCAAATGCCAAATATAGCATTTTTTAGAATAATTTTTTTTAAAGATTCAGAGTAACCTTTAAAATTCATAAAGATTCAGAGTAACCTTTAAAATTCATAAAGATTAATCAATGATTATAAGAAGTGCGAAAATTTCGTTTCTCTGATATCCCCACCTAATGCATAATGAGTGACAAGCAAAATCATCTAGCTTTTCACTCTGGCCACGAGTATCATAGGTTGACCATACCTGCAGTATAAAAAATAAATTCTTCACGCCATACCTGCAGAGAGGTAAAATTCATTTTATCTTTCTGCATTTTACCTTTACACATAATAAATGTATTTGGTTGGCACGCTTAACTTTGCATGTGCTTGTTTTCACCTTAATGAAAAATGTTTCGCGATTCAGAAACCTTAAAACCACAAAATTAAAATATTACGTTGGACAAGAGTTGGTCGTGCGTTCATGCTTTTACCCTTTGGTGACCATTTCAGCCCAATATGGAAAAGACCATTGCATCCCAAAGTCTCCTTATCTTCTTATCTTCCTTTCGGCCTTAAGAGGAAGCCCTAATTGATCAGCCGCAACGCCAGTCTTCTGATGGACCTGGAAGAATTCTTTCTCTCCTCCCCGAGCCTTAATCCTCGCCGACAAATGAAAGTTTCCAAGAAAGGGAATATTAACTTAAAGTAACTTCGCGTGCACATAATGCAAAACAGCTGGGCTTTTTCGTTCAATTCTACAGCCATTGTTCGTCTACGTAAAACCCAAATCAGGCTTTAGCATTATTTTTAATAAAAAAATATTGTTTGGTGCAATTACAAAGTTGATAATCATTATTTTTTTTTATTTGATTATTATGATTCTGACATTTTGCGATCCGAAACGACTTGACGCATCTAGTATGTATACAAATACTATAACTTGCGACACCGAAGGTTAAATTCCAAGGAATGTATAAAATGAAAAAGCACTAGAGAATTAAATTCTTAGTTGATTATTTTTTTACACCCGTCAAATAGCTATTTTCTCACAGGTCACATAAGAGCATGTCAATTTAAGATGTCAGAAGAGCAGTTATGAAGACAAGATCTCAGCAGAAAGATAATGTGAGAAAGAAAATTCATAACCATAGGGTCCTGAACCCAGGTCCCATATATTTGAAACAAAGCATCTTGATCACCAGGTCGATGATTACAACTCAATATATTTTACAAATGCCGGTTAACAACGACGCAGTTTTTGTTAATCATTTTGAATCTTTTTTGGGGCTTATTCGTGAACTAGCTTCTTTATCATTAACTATCCAATATTTTAATTTTTTTTTACCGACGACACTGTTGAAATGCTGCAGGTCAATGCTAACAAATATACTGAATTTCGTGAGAATGAGAGTGGTTGTGAAAGTCGAAACTGGATGTACTGATGGAATATAAGGATTCATTGTAATTATCTTGATTATGGGACTTTTTCGGATGTCAAAAATCTCAGACTACAGGTACGAATTACGAGTCACAGATTTTTCAAAATAATTTATATTCATATTTGACATCAAACAAGCAAACAAGCAAAAACCCATTGGAATATTGTTATTCACAAGGGAAAATTACAACAATCTGAAGTTTTCTCTTCAAACTCTATAAACAAAGTAACTGCCCTGAAACAAAAATCGTTTTCCTCTGTAGTATCTTGGTGAAAGATTGAGCCAAAAGAATTTTTGAAGGGCCTAAAGTTAAACTTCTGAGGAGCGAGATAGAGGTAGGAGATAAAGTAATAGAATTTCGGAGTGTGCATACTCTCTATGTATATATACTCTGAATGCATGTATGTTTAGAACCCTCATATGTTTAGGAGATGGCGAAGCACACCACCAGTTTTTAAAATGGCTAGGGAGGAAATAGGTGGGTAGGAATCCACAAAAATATATCACAGAAATTTAAACACTTGAATAGTTCAAAACTTCGACTCTAATCATTTCACAACTTAAAGTTCTTCATGAGATGTAATGAATTAACAGTTTTTTCATGCCCGTGAGCATTCTGTGCCAGTCATTTTCATGCTTCAGAGTTCATCACCCAACGAAGTCATCGTTTCATCTGTCAGAAACGGAACACCGATGGGCTTGGAAAGGCAGTCATCTGTCAGATGGGACCCAAAGTCGTGGCACCCTGTGCAGGAGAGATATACTCTGTGGCATACTCTTGACGGGAGGTACAAATCCTAACAGTTGTTCAGTGGGTCGCTTCCCCAGCTTTCTCTGAGGTCTTGGGATTCTTGTAACCTAACCATTTTGCCCAGTGTGTACGAAAATAATCAACCTATCATTTCATGTTGATTTCCGTTGCATCGAAAAACAAAGATAAAGACATCGGCGCATATACATAAAAAAAGTTCTATTTATTTCAGCGGAAGTGTACTTTTTATTTCTTTCTGTTAAATTCGTTTTAGATTAATTTTGCTCGCAAACCAGCATGAAACTATGGCGGCGTTGGATTTATCCGCATCACCAGAGAATGCAATTTCTACAATTCACATATCACCAACAGTATCACCAACAGTGAAATGTCCACAGCCTCACATTAACCGATCAGAGTCGACCTCAGTAAGGCTATCAGTAAGACGGAATAAGAATGATTGGAACCCTAGAGTTATTGGATTGACTGAAGAGTGATCTCCGACACCATCTGTCACATGGGCAGCAGCTGAAGTTCAATGAATGAACTGAGAGTTCATTGTCTTCGATAGATGTTCACAGCTTTTCTAGGAAAATATTCTTTGTTCCGAGTTATGAACGGGCAGTAATTCCTCCCTGATCCTACGAGGAGCTCACGCAGTGGATATTTCTGCTAAGCGCATGTTGTCATAAGGAGGGAACTCGGCGAAGTGAGTGTCCATTGCAATTGAGTGGCAGATTTTATATCCCCGAGCATGCGAGAGATGCACGGGGCCTGAAGTTAATGACTCGAGGTGTTTTGTGCTCTAACGTTTTCTTTTGAGACTAACTGAAGTGGACGAGTGTGAAGTGCGCGTGTCACTGGAATTAACGACTCTAGTGATGAGATTAAGCGGGCGTGGGGTCGGGGGGAAACAACGGAAGTGGTGGAGGAGTGGCCGGGTCTTTGTGGATGGTGGCTAGAGCATGACGGCCAGTTGGAGGTCCAACGGATGGTCGCACACGCTCCTTATTTCCTCCCGCCCGCGTCATCTGTTCGCGCAGTGAGCAGCGGGGGAGAGAACAACACTTGGCGAGGGAGATCGCGAGGCGAAATTTTCAGTAAGCTAAACGCTTTGTTGTGTAAAAACTGTCTGCTAGCAAATTGAAGCATAAAAACTCATGTTTGGCGCTTTAACGTAAAGAAGTCGGTTTGAGTTCTTTTTTGTTGGTTTTTCAATAAGAATGAAAAAAAAAAACACAATCCGAGAATTGTTTGAACAAAAAAAAATCATTAAAAGAATAACAGAAACACTGAACTTTGCCAAAAGAGTCTCTTAGAACGGAAATTAGCAATAAATGTAAATCGTGTTTCGTCCTGATAAGGTAAAACTTGATTATCAATTTAAAACTTGATTTCATCAGATATTTCATAAGAAAAATCTGAGTTTTTTTTATTGTTTACAAATCGAAAGGCCGTGAGAATATTAAGAACAAATTTATTTGGAATTCAGAATTTTATGATAACAAGAAGGTCGATAATTCAGAAATATAACACACAAGGATTGACAATATTCACACAAAACAATGTGCAAGAAATTTGCATATCAGTTATATATCAAAAATTGTATCAGTCACATATGAAACATATACAATTTCATGCAAACCTAACTTCTTATCTTAATATTAAAGCCTATTGCTATTATGATTTACAGCCAAACATTTCACAAGATAACTATTTCTAGAAAGCAATTTCACTGTAAGCTATTTTTCCACAACTTTATCTGCATTTTAAGCAGCATTGAACTTTGTTGTTTTTATTATGTAACAATTTAACATCACAAGCAAACATTGCAGGAGTCACATTTCGTCATCGCTATAGACTATAAACTTCTAAATCTGACATCATCGGGACTTGAAAGTACTGGTTTCTGGACAATATATATTTATGCACATACATATGTTTTGAGGTAAACTGTATAGTATTCATTTACAAAAAAAGGTAATATTTTAAAGTTTAAAGCGCCTTAAAAAATAATATGAGAATGTATAACGAATCAGATTTATTTTGCTACCGAAAAGTAAACATGGGAGGCGTTCCAGTCAAATGGTTCTCTCAAAACATTTCTTACATGACTTTTTCGTATTTGGAATGCAAACACGATTTATTTGATTTTGCTAATTTCTTTTTATTCTTTAGCTAGTTTATCTTCTAATATATCTGAGTGAAATAACCGCATTATTTCTTCACCTTTTTAATTAAAACTGCAAGAAAAAGTTTCTAAGTGTTATGAGAAGAGGTCATCTCTTCTCATAACACTTAGAAACCGTCCGTCCACTGGGACATCCTGCTCATCTCTTCAGTTTATTAAATTCATTTCCGAAGAAATAATCGCCTACTCGGAGGAAAAAAATCAGCATTCCTCCACTGATAGGTTTAGAACGAAGGTATTTTAAAACTTTCGACTCGATAAAACTGATTTTGAGCCTGTAGAATAATCATCGTAATTATCAGTATTGTTACTTGTTAATTTCAAATGACTCTAGATCCGTGTTTCCCAACGTGGGCCCACGCCCCACAGGGGGGCAATTCGAAAATGGACTCGTTCAGAGTTTAACCGTGTGGCGGCCGTAGAAAACCCGAAGATTCACTGTTAGTCGTCATTATCCTTCTTCAAGAAAACAATGAGGACGTACATCATTTAAGTTACTTCAAATCATTTAAGTTACTTCAACGAACAATTTAATTTTTCATAGGGGGGGACATAAGAATTTTAGAAAGGCTTAAGTGGAGCATGGCACAAAAAAGGTTGGGAAACACTGCTCTAGATCATAGAGGATTTAGAATAGCTCAATCGATAGTGAGACTGAATCATAATTTGATCTATACCAATGGCGCACCCATATAGAGGGGGACCCAAGGGTCGCTGGCACCCCCCAAAGAAAAAGGAAAAAAAAAACACTAGAAAATTTTCCAAAAATCTTTTCCTAATTAAAATTCATTTTTTATATTTATGTTGTGTCTTGTCTTCTATTTCTATACTACTTATGAATTAGCGGTCACATAAGGTGGGAATACCCTTAAATTCTCGGGAATCACGGCTGCTGTGAACACAAGGCGAACGAAGTAGCGCTCGGTCTGCCCGAGCCGGGCCAGCGGCCCCTCGGCTCCCCCCAAGATTAAATCCTGAGTGCGCCACTGATCTATCTATCTATCTATATATATACAGGGTGTCTCAAAAATATAGGTAGAAACTTTTAGAGGAGGTAGATACATCTAAAAGAATGAGAATTGCATAGGAACACATAACCGGAAACGTCACCATAAGTAAATAGGCGGCGCTGTTCATCAGTGCACTAGAGGGGAAATTTCGGATTTCCTCATTCGAGCGGTAGTCGGCTGACGAAGAGCATGCAAAGGTATTCGAACAGGGAGCTGGCAGACATGCAGTTAGTGTGTGGAATAGCCGAGAGCAACGGACGAGCCGCTCAACGAATGTATCAAGAACGCTTCCCACACAGACATGTTCAGGGCCACCGTGTGTTTGCGCGTGCGCATCAAAATTTGTGCGATTATGGGTCATTAAGAGCTGTAACATTATGAAATGTATCATCTAGCACGCCATTTGTAATAATTATGTCCTATAAATGTTTTCCCATTAATCACTGTTTTATTTATTTTCAGATCTTGTACCTCTGCTACCACTTTCCCATGACGTTTCCGGTTATGGGTTCCTATGCAATTCTCATTCCTTTAGATGTTATCTACCTCCCCTAAAAGTTTGTACCTATATTTTTGAGACACCCTGTACATATATCCCTATATTTAAAGATGGGTCTAAAGTCTCAACACAGAACTTTGCTTCCTCTGCGGTTTTAGACCCTCAAGCTCGGTATTCAGAAAGCGTTTCGTTGGAAAATGCAGAGTGCGTTGCAACTGCAGAGATATATACTGTTTAACTAGTCCTAATGCAGGTAATTAAAAATACATACCCTAAAATTGCGATTGCAGTGGACTTTAAATCAGCCTTAGAATTTTTATTAAATTTTAGAGAAGATTCTTTTAATAGATAAATATTATACATGGTTCTTCAGGCTTTGACAGTTATTAACAGTAGATATAATGATGCAATACTTCAGTGGGTCCTTTCTCATGTGGACATATCTGAAAATGAGAGCGTTGATTTCATAGCCAACGAGGCACTACTTTCTGAAAATAAAATTGTTCTGCAGCCGAATTATGCTTATATTAAAAGAATAAAAAAATTCAAAACTGGATCTATTTATGAACCATTTCATGTTCGAAACGTTTCCTAATGGTAATTTTCTAAGAAAAGGAGATGATTATATTCGTATTAAACTGTAATGTAATTTGCTCATATTGGTAATTTCTAAAATTATGCAAATAAGAACTGGCATTGCCTTTCTGAATAAGTTACTACGCATAAAAAACTATATTTCACCAAAGTGTATAAATTGTAATGCTTATGAAACCTAGAGCTATTCTACAGTTAGAGGCTGGCCATTTCGGTGACTGTGTCGTGCCCACATTTGTTTTATCATGTGGACACGTGTTAGCATGGAGGGACATGGACGTCCTTATCCTCGTTCGATAATGTCATTTCACATTGCCTCCATTTTTGATGTCCAGTTCAATGAAGAAGAACGCTGCCGCCGGCATAGAATCATCCAGAGTGGCCCTGAAACCCCAGATGGCAGAGGGACTACGTAATATGCATGGTAAACAACGTTGGCCAGAGGGGATCTGAGATTCGCACCTCGGCTACTCTGGCCAATCACGAACAGCCACGCATGGGTGTAGGTGACCTCTGCAAGTGGCACCGGACAGTGTACATCGAAAAAGGCGCAAAAGTGTTGGACATTCTCGTCGCTGACTCGAAGGAAGGAGGACGTCAGCTGTTGCCTCTGGAAAGCAAAATGAGCACAGTTGTCGTAAGCGCCCTGTGAGATGCAGCGATAACGTCGAGGACGGAAAGCCTACAGCTACCGACAGCGGCTGACCAAACTGCGATGTTGTCCCCTAGGATCAACCTGCACAGAACGAGGTAAGGGTCAATAAGTCGCTTTGATCTGGTTAATTTTTGCCACATCAGTTCGCGTTACTTGTCGACGTCACGTTGCCTTCATGGAACTAACTGATCCACTGTGTATCGTCAGCTCACCTTTTGAGCATTGAACTGATTTAGTGAACTTTTGGACTGAATTTAGCCATCGCTTGCGGAAAGCCCCCTGAATTAAGAAAGGCCGCGCCGAGGGCGCCTGTTAGAATTATCCCAAAATGGGAAATGGTTATGAGTAATGTGTTATTTACTGATTCTGTTAATAAATGTTGATTTTTGTTACCTGTAATTGATCCCAGTTTTGCATATTACTATATGTGCGTAGATTTTGGATGTTTGGTCCGGGAACTGCCTTAGATTTGGCAACATGGTGAATCACGGTCCCTAATGTGTGTGTGCCGCCCTAAAATATACTAAGGGGTGGTGACAACAACTGACCGCCATTGGTTTGATTTGTCGTATCGAGAGAGGAAAGCTTATGAGTTACGATGCGCACCAAGTTAAAGCTCCTCGGTTGTTAACCGATTTTGCATATTTTTACCACTTTTTTTGCCTTATAAAATTTCCAGCATTTTTGCTTCAGCAGACAACTGTTTCTTTTAAAAACAAATGAATATTTTTGGGGATGGATAGGAATTGGTGAAATATCAGATTTCGCACATTGCGAATCTCCTGAAAGCTGCAACTGCTCCCTCTAATGGAGGAAAAATTTGAAAATCGCAAAAATTAAACGAATATTACAAGCGATGCGTTTATGCCAGAAATTCGAAATTTTAGTGGTGCAATGCGAAGGTCACGAAGTTTGCATTGCGAGTCATGAGTGGGGCCCTTAGCTCCATGGTGGGTGGCAACGCTTTTTATTTTGAGAGATAATTAGAAAATTCTTTTATAGTTGAGTTATACATACATACATACATACATACATACATACATACATACATACATACATACATACATACACACAAAATCCTCATGCAGCCATGGGCTACGGAGGTCCAACCAGACTGTGTAATTTTCCTCTCCAGACGTGTCTCTTTTGAGCTACAGCTGCTGCATTTGGTTACTCTAGGCTAATTCTAGCAAGGTCCTGCTCGACATTGTCTGCCCACCGCAACCTAAGTCTCCCCCTTTTTCTGACATCCTTAGGTACACTGTTCATAATCCTCTTTGCCAATATGCAGCTATGCATACAGGAAACATGGCCAAACCAACGCAGTCTCTCTTTGCACAATATGCTGCTTCAAAGGAGGTTGATGACTCCTTTTTCTAATCTCATCATTGCTTACAAAGTCAAACCACCTAATGCCCAAGATACTGCGTAAACAACTAGAATCAAAGGTATCAAGTTTCTTATTATGCTGCTTGCAAAGGGTCCATGTTTCGCTACCATAACTAATCTTAGAAAGAACCAAACTATTATACTACCTAATTTTAGTCTTTAGGTGTATACGCCTATTTTTCCATACTCTCCATAGATTCTTCAAAGTTCCGGCAGCAATCCCTATTCTTCTATTTATCTCATGCCGCACATCACCAGTATCTGCTACATAGCTCCCAAGATAATTGAGCTGAAACACTTGTTCAATAGTACAGCCATTCAAAGCAACTGAAGCCAAATCTGCCTGACCAATTTTCATCACTTTAGTTTTTTCTCTGTTTATCACTAAACCTACTCTATTACCAGTTTGATCAACAGCCCTAATACACGAATTCATCTCGTCAACATCATTTGCCAAAAGGGTCAAATTATCTGCATAATCTAAAACAAAAATTTTGAAATCTCTAGACCATTTAAGGCCAAAATCGTTCCCTTGCAAAGAATTTCGCATAGCATAATCAGTAACTGAACCAAAGAGAAAAGGAGACAAAATGCACTCCTGTCTAACTCCACTATCAATGCTGAACCAATCGCTGCATGACGTACCAACTCTCACACACGACTCAGTGTTATTATAGAGAGCTCTCATTACACTAACTTATCAGGTATTCCATATGATCTAATAATCAACCACAAATTACATCGATCAACAGAGTCAAAAGTCTTTTTGAAATCTATAAAGTTAGCAATCACAGGTTTCTGAAACTCTAAACATTTCTCAAGAATCTACCTAAGTGAAAATATTTGATCAATACATGCCCTACCACTTCTGAATCCTCACTGTTCATCACGCAGTTGTCCATTAACCAAATTCTTAATTCTAATAAGTATAATCACGCAAAGAACTTTACTTGGAACAGAAAATAAACTAATCACAGAACTGCGATCATCTATTTTAAAAATTGGGACAATGATAACTCTAATAACATCCTTAGGAACAACACCTTAATAATAAAAATTATTGAAAATTTCAGTCAACCATGTGACAACATTGTTTCTAGCTCTAAGCATTTCAGTTTGTGATTTCGTCACCCCTGGGGATTTATGCAATTTTATTTTAGAGATAGCCAATGCGACTTCGGAATGTGATATAGGGCCATCATAAAAGCCAGTAATGCATCCATCCTCTTTACAAACAATGAGAGTCGAAATAATCACATTATTTAGAACATCTCTGAAATGCTCAGCCCACCTAGCCGTCACAGAATCCTCACCTTCAACTACCTTGCCATATTTATCCCTCAATCCCTGTATACCTGTCTAATTCTTCCCATATAAAACATTGACAATCTTGTACAACCCCTTTTTATTTTGATAATAATAACTTGCTGTTGTCCTGTGTAACTGCTTCCTCTGCTTTATCAGTCAAGCTATCAAGCCAAAGATTCTTATCAGCTGTTAACTAATCTTTTACATGTTTATTAAGCTCGTTGTAAAGCCTTCTGTTAGGACTAGTAGGGTCAGTTTTCCATTGGAACTATCAATGCCAAAGGGACCTAAATCTCCTGCCCAAAGGTCAGAGTCAGTACCAACTTTAGCATTGAAGCCACCTAGCACAATATAAATATCTCCTTTCTTCACAGAATTCAAAATATCCTGAAGCTGGCTATATATCCTTCTCTTTCTCATCAATGTCATCTGTGGGGGCATAACAACAGATAACATTCAAGTTTTTAATTTTTGTTTTAAATTTTGCTCTAAAAAATTTTATATTAATGCAGTCATATCCTAGAAGATCATCACTGGCATGTCTGCTGAGAAGCAAACCTATATATCGGAGTGCTTTCCATCCTGCCTCCCTGAAAAGAGAAATTTAAAGTTATTTTTAAGTATCTCACCTTTACCTGTCCATTTGGTCTCTTGCAAGCCTAGAATATCTAGGTCGTAGCGATGGAATTCATGCGTGAGGACATCATTATCTTCGTAATGTCCTACCGTACCACTTTCCTGCAGAGAGAAAATTATTAGTAGGATTTTTAAAGAAACTAGGTTTATTGAGATAGGTAGGGCCAAGTATATCAAACATCTGCCTGATCGCAGGCATGGGGCAAAGACCTGTTCTTGCTCCGCTAAAGCCTGAAGTCACCGATGGTGGTAGGAACTTCAGGCACCACTTTTTCAAGTTTTCTTTTCAAGAGCCCTATAGCCTACCTGAGACACATTACTCCAGTTTAGGATTGACTATGACCAACGTGCTAAGTGAGGTTCAAGTACATGAAATTGCCCTCTGATCAGGATTATCCACCAGCAGAGGTATTCCATGCCTCTGTTCACTTAGGGCTGGCAACCCAGAAGCTAACAGAAAATGCAGCGGCAGATTCTCCCTCAACAGGAGCCCACCAGTGCAGCAAGTTCAAGATCAATAATCAAGCTCAAATCCATACACAAGTCCAGTCTAGTAGGTGTAAATGGTCAGCACCAGAACCATGTGAAGTTGACCACTCCTCAGCAGGGTTGAACCAAAAAAAAGTGGCCATAGATGACCTAGAGTAGTAGGTCCTACTGAACTGGCAGATCTCCCTTTCCGTTCCCTTCCAAAAGAGAATATCTCTTTTGAAAGGTACTATAACGGTCTGCACCACGAGAAGGCGGGGTCGGACATTACGCGTTAGATCTGGCTGGTTCTGTGCATCATCACTGGGGATTAGTACATAGCTCTCCTTCCAGTTTATGCCTAGCTATCCTTTACAGATTAGTTAGCACTAATGAAATGTAATAATTTTCATTTATGAATCTTTAGGTATTTTTCATTCACATAGTCAGAAGTCATTGAATATAGAAAAGGGGAAATTTTTAACGAGTAATTCATGTTATCTGTTTATGACGCAATAGGAAATTTTGATGATAGAGTTCAAGAGATATTCTATCGAAAGGAAAAATCTGGCATTTTTTCTCAGAAGGGTGTAAGAAAAGCAGCTTTATAATTTCAAGGATTAATAGACAAATACTTGTGTATGTTATATAAGTGCTAGTAGAATGCTACTAGTTTCCTTTTTGCAATCATCCATCAGTTCGAATTAAACTTTCATAGAGCGGAAAAGTGAGTAAACGAAAAAGTTCATTCTATTTAAAAACGAAATTCCCGCATTCGCCAGAGGCGATGATCCTTCTTCAAATTACTTGTTTGTTATTAAAATATCTGAGTTCCTGTTAGGTTTTAGGGGCGAGGGTGGCTCAGTCGGTAGCGCGCCAGACTCGTAATCTGTAGTTCCCGGGTTCGAGTCCCAGCTGGGTCGGCGTTGAGATTATCTCCGCAAAATTCCCCGCCCTGCCCAGGTCAGTAGGGGACACCGATGGGCTTGGAAAGGCCGCCGTCTGTCGGATGGGACGTTAAGCCGTGGCCCCGTGTGCGGGAGAGCCATACCCTGTGCACGTTAAAGAACACGCTGGATGGCCTTGACGGGGAGCTACCATCTGTCTCCCAACAGCTGTTCCAGTGGGTCCCCTTCTCTGAGCCTTCGGGGTCCATATGACCTGGCCATTTAGCCCATGGTGTGCAAAAAAGTGCTGCTCAGAGGTAAAACAACCCAAAAAAATCCTGTTAGGTTTTCATTCTGTAGAATATTTAAGAACATTTAAGAGAAATCAAGCCTGACCTTTCAGACAACAGTCACTGAATAAAGATAAGTGCCATCATATCTCCTTATCATACCGATACAAAAAGTGTGTCGGTAAATAATTTAATCATTGGAAATTTAATTTCGGCTGCATTTTATACATACTTTCAATCCACGTTTTAATTTTGCTTTATGGAGAATGTTAGAAACAAAACATTGGGAAGAAATTTTGTGGAAGGAGAGAGAAATATTTTTTACGATGCAGAGAAAAAAATCAGAAGCATTACAGTGGACCTTCGTTATAGCGCTGCTCGCTATACCGCGCACTCGGTTATAGCGCGGGCGATGTTCACGATAAGTTCAAACATGTTCATACAGGTCCGTGCGGCGTTAGTGAGTATCGCATTTTATTGTTACTGCGTATTGAGTAATTGTGTATGTATTGAGTTCCTGCATGTATTTTGAATAGTGTTTAATTATTGTATGCATGATGAGTAAAAGAAAAGCTTACAGTGTGAAATTTATTGTGTCGCCACCGCGTCGCTAGGTATAACGCGGTTCACCTTATAACGCGGGTGTTGTTTCCCGCCCGACATGCGCGTTATATCGGGGGTCCACTGTATTTGATATGAGGATGCAATCGCTGCTTTCGGCATCTCTTGCTTTCTCCATTGTCTTCCAGACCCTATTTCTCTCTTAACCCTTTCACGACTAAGGGAAACATTTTTCCCATTTTAAAATTGGTGATTGTCGTATTGAATTATAACCTTATCTGCATTTTTTATACAGAATGTCAAAATAGAACGTATGTCGAACGCAATTACGTAAACGGGAACGTTTAGAAAACAAAAACAGAACTGTCAGGACGCATAATATATGTACTATGTGCAATGTCCATCTTTGCCTCACTACCAAAAGAAATTGTTTCGCAGAATATCATAATTAGCACATCATTTTGTATAGTAATTTTATTTCATAATTTTGTATTATTTTAGTTAACATTTTGTTCTAATAAACCAATAAATAAAAGACATTGCATAATAAGCCTAACTATAATTTGTGTTACCTTTATAGTCCATTGGGAAAAATATTTTCCATAAAATTCCAAAAGAACTACACATTGTTATGTATTTTTCTTATGATTTTTATTTATTTTACGTCTAAACAAACTAAAATAAACAGTTACATACTAATATTTACACTTAGAAACCTTATGGTCCTGAAACTGTTAACGTGACACCGGATCGTAATTTCTTAACATTCCTGAGCTCTATTCGCAATACGACTATGCACGAATTCTCACTTTTCTAGCAAAAGGTAGACAGAAATTTGATTTATGACCTTAACAGACCTCTTTGTTCAGAAATTTCATAATGTTTCTAAGATGTAGAATCGGAAATACCTTGAAGCACAATTTACTGATTTATAGCACACATCAAAATTTGATCTTTGACGGACTTTTCAGACTCGGAATTCCGTAATCTTTCTGAGAATCACGACCCGAAATGCTCGTAGACACCAATATTTAGCTCTCTAGAACCAGTAGATCGAAATTTGACTATTGACCTCTTGATCAAAATTGACCGAAAGACTCTCTTGATCCCAAATTCCGTAACGTTTCTGAGCTCTACGACTTAAAATATTCGAAATCATCAGGTTTTAGTTCTCTAACACTGGCAGATCGAAATTTGATTTTTGATCTCAAAAGACCCACCGGATGCAAATTACATAACATTTCTGAGATTTACAATACGAAACACCTCTATCCATTAATTTTCACTTTTCTATAGATAAAGGTTTGACCTCTACGTGATTTCTATTTGGCCTTGAGGGACACTTCAGATGTCAAATTTCGGATTTTTCCAAAGATCTAATATCTGGAGTGCAAAATTTCAGAGCTTTATCACTTCTGCTTTTTTAGTTAGATTTAGCGTGATCCCCTCTCACAAAACCACTCATTTACAGTCGTCTATATACATGATATATTTGTAAGAATTATTTTAAATAATATCGTGAAAATATCTGAATTTTGAAAATAGCAAGCGAAAAAAAGTAGGAAATCATGCATTGAAATAGTTTTTTATTAAATCATTAACTTATCTGTAGTGATAGTTTCTTAATAAAAAAATTTGGAGCTCCGGAGTTTAAAGTGTGTTTCGTAATTGAAACAGTGTGAAAGACATAATATTTTATAATTTATGTTAAAACTTATTAGATAATGTGCCATAAGATTTACTTTTCATTTTTAGCTGTTTAATGAAGTGGCTCCAATCAAGAGAGCACTAGAATACGTAACAATTATTACCGCAAGCTTCCGGAATCCATGAGCAATAAGGCAATACCATTCAGCTTTGCACGCCTGACAATCCGAGCGACGGCAAAACATGGCGTCCAAGTTTGAGATGACCAACCTCTATATATATAGAGGGCCTCTAATGGAACAATGGAACATGTTTTCTTACTTTGTGTTAGCTACAATGTCGCTTGGCTACTGATCTAAGGGACCTGGGTTCGAGCCCCGGATAAGGCATGGATGTATGTGTCGTTTTTCTGCTGAGGTCCTGCCATCCTCACAGACCGTCTACTGTGGCATATAAACTGACAGGCTCCTGTCAGACCTCTGTGGCAAGCAGCTGCTTGAGGGGGTATTTATTTATTTTTTATTTTTTATCTAGGGACTTATTGAGAAGGAATCTGAATATATTAAGACACGAAAATTTCTTCATTCCTTATTCTATTTATATCTGCAATAATTGGACATGGATTACAAGAAAGGAACAAATGGAAATCTGTTCTCAGTTGTTTATAGGACATTTAAATTATGAATAGATTTTAAGGAGTTAAATCTTTTCGGATAAAGTGACAAAAGCAGTTTTTGCTCGAACTTCTTCGTTTTTTTTTTATTGGACGAGGATTTCTTTGTTACCGTAATCTGATGATCGTAGGTTGTCCCAACTGTGCCTGGTGCCACCCTCTGAGTGATCAACGAGATACCGATGGACTTGAATTACCGCCGTGCAGCATTATGTGGGTCAATAAGCTGTGGTCCCACATACAGGGGAGTCATACCCTGCGCGCGTTAAAAAATGCAATTGGTGGCTTCGACAGGAGGCTTCCATCTGTCTCCTAACAGTTGTCCTGTGGAACCTTTCTCCTGCCGAACTCCGACCGCTTTTGGCCCTTATGACCCTGGCCATTTAGCCCATCGTTAGCACTAATGTTCAGCTCAGATGTAAAGTAACCCAATACATCAATATGATTTAAGATTCAGTGACATTTCCTTGATAAGATATCCAGTCGGGATAAGTTGAACGGAATGTTCTTTTTCCAGTTCAGAGAACTGATTTATGTTTATTTGATATATCAGACTTTAACTTTCACTGTTTTATGACGATTGTGTTAAGACAAAACTTTATGTTATTCAACTTCAATGCGATCAGTTGAAAGACTAATTATTTGATACCATGTTATTCGATTAATTTATTTTTTATTCGCTGCGATAATTAAGTCTCTAGACTGAATATGAAAGCCAAGATCGCAACAGGGAAGGAAGGGGGATGGCAAATTCCGAATCGAGGTGATTTTCTTCGTGAAGTGCAGCAGTCGAGAAATACGCGGGGGGGGGGAGGAACCAGAGATCTAATATCTTCATTTCGGAAATGGAGCTATTCCCTCCGACTTTGGTTTGAGCGAAACATTATTGCGAAAGCTCTGAATTCTACGTAGAACTTAGAAATCAAATATTAACGATGCAAATCCTTGGTTTTTGTGAGGCTCTTACTCTAAGACGATTCAATAAATAAGCAACATTAAAAATTGATTTTAATAATGCACGTGTGTTTAATATTAAAGTGATGTTCATCAGAATGGAATCCTGAGAAACAGATTTATTCCTTAATATTCAGACGACGAAAGAAATTGCTTTCGGTTTTTTGTTTCTTTAATCTCTCTGAAATACATTTTCAAGTATTTACGAGAACGCCGTCTCCAAGCTTTAAAGCATGTAAAAAAAAAACAGTTGTAGGGGGGGGGGGGATGAACTTTGGTGGATTTCGTCTCTGCCGCTTTTCCGATAAAGTTCTGGTTTTGGAATGTTTCCGTTTGCACCATTAATGCATTAAGCGACTTAACGCGAATGAAGAGAATTTGTGATAAGAGGCAAAGAGAACTTTGCGCAATTAATTCGAATTCAATGTTTAATGTCACTTTTTCAAACCTAAAGAAAAGATGATAGAAGTGATGCAGGAATTTAACTATTCTTGATAACGCATCATTCTTTTCTACAGAGATAATTGTCTTTTGGTAGAGCATCTGAATGTTTTGAATGAAATAACTTTAATCAATTTGCTGCGATTTGAAATTCAAATTGGTGACTCTTTATGTGAGACTTTATGCAAATCTTTTTAACCGTTTAAGGACTACAATGATTTATAAAGATGCTTTCGCCATCTCCCACAGGCGCAGACACATTTCATTTCTATCTACTCATCCATTCCATTGGACCAACCAGGCTCTGTAATTTAGCTCCCCAAAGTCGTCTATCCTCAGACGCTACTGTTGCCCTTGGCCATTGTCCACACATCTCTATCTCTTTTCCTGAGGTCTTTAGGGGCAGCGTTCAAAATTCTTTTTTGCTGATCCGTAGTGATGCATGCAAACAATATGATCAACCAATGCAGCCCTTTTTTGCATAGGATGCTGCACAAAGTGGTGTTTGATGAATCCGTCTTCTAACCTCATTATTGCTTACATGGAAAACCAAGACAGGATACTAGTTAGGCATCTAAATCAAAGTCATCAGATTTGCTGTTATCTTACTTACAAAAAGTTAACGTTATACATTCGACGCTTGTATTCACAGCAAAGTTTAGAAAGAACTTATACTAAAAACAGGTGCAAACATTTAAAAACTAAAATTAATCAGGAATGACGCTGCTTAATTTTACTCTCCAAATGTATACACCTATTTTTCCATAATCTACGCAGATTCTTAAAATTTCCAGTGGCAGTGCCTTTATCATATTTCTTAATTAATTATATAACACATTACTAGTATCTGTCACACAACTCTAGAGATATTTGACACGGGAAACTTGCTCAACAGCACAGAACTTCAGGAAAACTAACACCATCTACCTGATAAATTTTCATCATTTTAGTTTTATCTCTATTTATCACCAACCCTATCCTATTACCAGCTTCATCAACAGATTTGATGAAAACGTTCATCTTGTCATTTGCAAAATCGGCTAAATTGTCCCAACCCTCCATCAGATATTTTCAGATCTCTACATTAAGACCCAAGTCTTTACCTTGCAATGAATTCCCCATTACATAATCGATAACCAAACTAAAAAGGGAAGGTTAAAGTGCATTTTTGTCAAACACCAACAGTAATGTTAAACCAATCACTGGATGCGTTATCCCTTCTGACATACGACTCAGTGTTATAATAGAGAGCCAGCAAATATATTAATTAACGGCATCAGGAATGACATGATCTCACATAAATCATAAATTACGGCGGTCAATAGAATCAAAACACTTTTTGAAATATACGAAACAAATAAACATTGGATTTTGAAACTGAAAACGTTTCTTTAGATAAAGAATTTGAATCTCTGCAGTTCGTATCACCTCTGAATTCAAACTATTCATCCCTAAGTTATCCACAAACCAAATATTTAATTCTGTTAGGCACAATAGTGAATTTAATTTTACCTGTAATTGACAGTATTATAATGCCCCTATGATTGTGAGAAGAACTATTATCACTATCCTAAGAATGGAACCTAGGAATAAGGATATTTAATCTAATAAAAATCTTTAAAACATCGAATCTTACTCAGGTATCTAACTGCAGAATAATTCCCAATTTTAAGCATTTCAGAAGCGATTTCATTTTTTCCCGGAGACTTGAGTGTTTTAAATTTAGAGATATTCAAACTAATTTCACATTGGGAATTATACTCAATATTAAATCTAATATTACTGCTGGCTACGTTACAAGTAATGAACGTAGAATTAAAAACATTATACAGGATATCTCAGTAATGCTCAACCCATTTAACTATGACGAAAACCTCACCTTTAACAACCTTGTCATTCTTAATCTTCAATCCATGTACGAAATTCTAATTGTTTCCTGCAAAAATATTTTCTATCTGATTGAAATCTGTAGTTTTTGCTCTCTAGCAGTTTCTCTGTCAACCTGACTATCAAGCCAAAGATCCTTATCAGAATTCCCCTAATTATTTACATGTTTATTGATCTCTCTATAATAACGTCTCTTAAGAGCAGTAGAGTGTTGATATAACTCAGCCCTATATTCCCTTCTTTCAAAAATAGACTGCATATAAGGTATAACTTTTAGCACCTTTAAAGGACAAAATCAGTGTAATGCTTGGAAGCAGCTAAAAAAGAGACTGAAATTTAAAGCCAGCGCTCGTCCATCACACTCAAAGACCAAGTTCCCAGTACATTAAATGTCCAATAAATCTGTGTGGATGACAGCTTCGATTTTCGTGGAATGGTTCTCCGGCAATTCCCCAATGAACTTGGAAGTATTGTAGGAAAGAGAAGTTGTCATTCAAAGCCTTCATATCGGACAATGCCCCTGGACATCTCATGACAATCTCTTACCTGAATGAAAATAAAAAAGTTGTTTACTTTCAACCAGGACACCGATTAACTCCAGCCGACGGACAACGAAGTCACCTATTCATTTAAGGCATATTACCTTTGAAAAATGTATGCCAAACTTATTGAAGAAATAGAGTGGGAATACCAGCCAATAGTGACTGAGTACTAGAAGTCATTTAGTATCAATCAAGCAATGGACATGATCGTAGAAGCTTTGAATGATGCCAATCGAAATTTATTTAAATAGTTCGTGGAAAACGTTGCATCCGAAATTTCTTTACCACATTAAAGGCTTTGCTGTAATGGTTTATCACTTACAGTAAGTCATAATATTTTGGGAAAAGCTCAATGCGACAAGAATTTTGGAGTCTGACGTACATCGATAGCCACGGATGACTCGGGTTTTTCTTCCCTTCTGTACGTCGACGATTTTTTCGTGCTTCGATGTGGTGCAGGGCAGATATTTTAAGGACGAAGTTGAATATCTTTATGAAAAATGGTGTTCTGTAATCTTCGTGAGTGAGCAAACTCATATTGATATTTATATTAAATGAGTCACAGGTGTCTCGCAGACGCACACGGTATATTAAATATGCAATATAAAATATTGTTACAAATTAAAATGGATGAGCATTGAGCGTGAGTTCAAGAAAAAATATGTCAATGAAAGTTATAATACAATGCAATTTATTACAAAAGCATGGATGAAATTATTTATAAACAAGCTAGGTCAACCGACACGAAACTCTATAATAATACAAAGAAAAACTTCCGGAAAAATCCATTATCTCAATTCTATTTACATCCAAATCACGAAACAAGGCTAAAATCATTCAATGAACAATAAAATCATGTTGAAAAATAAATATTAAATCTAACTAGAATATCCTTACCGATTCTTAAACAAATTAAATAACTATACACTAAATGACTTCCTTCGTAGGTTTTAGTCATCAATTAAAATTACCCAAAAATTTAATAGATTAAAGTACTCCAAAACTGCGACTAAGTGTACTGGTTTCTCAGAACCAATTCTTTTCAGACATTGATTACCACGCACAAGACGACAAATTCTTGTTTTCCTTTACCAGCTTACCAACACGATCCACACCAATACACTATCAACCTCCCGCGCACTCACCATATAAAATTCTTCTTCACTTTCTGCACCCATCATGTGCATACTGAAACTAATTATGCCTCCTTTCGGATATCCACAACTCAACATAACAATTCTATCTTTCCTATTTTTCAGATCGGTTCTGTATTCCAATTCGTTGGTTACATAATTCTCACGCAGAAGCATACGCGAGCGTTCATGACACGTTTATCATAAATTATATAAATATATAATATATAATAGTAATATTTCCTTCTCTAGAACCCCCTAAATACCTCCTAATATTTTAAGAAAAACAAGCCAAAAAAGGTCTTTTCAATATAAAAATCATAGTTTTTTGTTGTTAGCAAAGTAAATTGAGGAAAAAAAAAGCACTTTCTTCAAATAACATTGAAGAAAGTACGATGCCCCGCAGATTAATCCAGCTAACCGTTCAATGTTCTCGTTACCTTAACTCTCTAAATGGAACAAATGTTACAATTGGGGATTTATATTTAAATAAATTTGATTTTGATACAAAAATAACTTCAAGTAAGTTTTTTCTATGAAAAATTTGATGTCAAAAGTTATTGAGGTAAAAACTTGCAATGTCACTGACATAACATGCATTTTTCTATATATTGTTACGACAGAAGGAATCTGGCAACCGAAAGCAAAATGTTTCAGCCAACGAATAAGAACTTTGGGAGAATTTGAAGAAGAACAGTGGGCGTGTAACGGTCGTGTTTCCAACGGTCTAGAGTTCGAAAATGGACGGTAGCTGTTCTGAGGCAGTGCGCGTTAAGTATAGAGAATTATCTTTATGTGTTGTGTACTCGGGAAGTATAAAAGTGGTATCTTTTATGTGTTGTGTACACGGGAAGTAAAAAGAAGGTTCTGTTTATGTGATGTGTGCACGGACTGTCTTTTTGTTCGGCTAGTGTGTGATAAGTTACTAGCACAGGACGAGAACATTTTTACGCTTGAAGATCTTCGGGTGACATGGTAAATCAAGTAAAAGGTAATATTTAGTAGAATAGACAGAGCTCATGTTGTGTACTCTGTGCAGGAAGGTTGATGACTTGTGCATGTTAGTAGTTGATTTGTTAATAAGATACTTCATCCATATTTTCTTTGTAACAATTTACCTGGTATTGAATTTGGTTTTGAAATATAGCTTTTAATACTCACGCTCAGTGGCTATCCATTTTTGTAATCCGCAACAATATATTCATAGTCTCTATAGTTTTCTGAATATAAGATGGAATGAACAAAATTATTTCTAATTTTTTTGAAAATTCTTCTGATCTGCATAAACGTATTATCATTGTAATTTGATGATGATAAAAATGAACAATATGACATCTCCAACTATTACTTTGCAGTTATTGGCTCTAAAACTTCAGAAAATATTCAGTTTCAATTTGCATTTTGTACTAAATGAGTCACGAGTGTACCTTCCTGGGCATTTCAAATCATCGTTGCATCGGGGAACGTAATAATCGAAAATGATAAACCTTGGAATCTTATTTAGTAAACGGGATGCAAACTACTTATTCATCAGAAGCTTTTGGCGACTCATGACGCACCGTGGGCAAGATCTTTGAAGTTCACTCCCGCAATGCATGATCGCTGAGAACGGGACACTAGTAATGGAGTGAACGTATTAAAAAGTCTTTAAACAATAGATTCAGTTGGCAAAGGAGGCAGGATTTGAAGAAGTGAGTTCAGATGATGTTGAAATCCCAATAAAAGAATACAAGCAGGAGATGAACAACGAGAAATTATGCAGTTTTACAAGGAGAGGAAGTCTATTGAGATTCCTCCAGATGAAGGTGTCAACGACGACAACGAAGAAGCAATTAAAAAACTCGGCCACTCGGCTCTTTGAGGATCCATTAATACGATAGAAAATGCACTTCAAAATATGATAAATGGAGATCCAAGTGCAGAATGAAGTGACGAATGACAGGAGAAGCGAAAACGTGTTTGCAACCCAATTTCTCTTAATGCATGGAAAGAGGAAAGCAGCCAAACAATTATCCGTAATGTTTTCCTTGATATAAAAACCAAAAAGAGGAAGCTTCGAGACTTTAGGTCCGTAGACTTCTTTTTATTCTATAATTCCGTCAACATCCCTTGTCCAGATATGTCTCAGAATCATTGCCGGAAGCGTGTCAACCTTCTGTCCTCTGACAACAACGATGACCTTCACTGTGAATTTCCCTCATTAATATCATCATTTGGTTCTTTACGGAAAAGAAAGAGATTCCGCACCTAATCCTCTTTTTTGGGATATATATATATTATATACTTTGCCGTTAAATGGCTCGCGATTATTCGAATTGTAATAACTGTACTCCTTTGCTTTACTGCACTACATTTGCTTTACTGCACTACATTTGCTTTTCATCTCATTGCAGAAAAATATCTTCTTTCTATCAAGATGTCTTAAATTTAAAGTAGGAAATCGTGACTTTTTTGAGTAAGGGAAGCTATTACCAAAAGCATTACGCTGTTACAGCAATCGATGTTTCAAAATAATTGAACGAGATTGCTGATCCGGTACTTGATGTTTCTTAATCTATGAGTGAAAATAGTTCTATACTTTTTAAATCAAATGTTATTGGAAATTAGTTTTATATATTGCTTCTTTTCTAGGAAACAATCTGGGGATACTTCGGTCTTGCAACAATTTTGTTGGGAGAATCGGGGTTGAAAAATGACCCAAAAGCATAAAAATAATTAAACTGATATTGTAACACATTATTGTTTTTCGTTTATGGGAAGTTAGAAAGAGTGTACAAATTAATATAATAAAAAGGTAATAAAATTACTTTCAAAAATGTTTTTTAACAAACTCCAAATAGAATGCCTTCTGAAGTTCAATATCTCTATTTCGCGTTTTGCTTTTCGTGTGGACATTGCGGAATCACCAACTGTACATTAAAAATATTTTATTAACAAACTCTCAACTAAAAGATAATAATTAAATTTTATTTTATATAGATGAAGATAGGTGGGAATGAGGGGAATTACTGCATATCCTAAGGAGGACAAAAGTCTTGGTATTATTATATGCAGGTACAGTCGCTCAAAAAAGTATCCAAACACTATGATTGATTACAGAATTCAGAAAAATATCTGGCAAAGATTGTTTTTAGAAATTAGTGATATGGCAACCTTCGTGTACAGTACACGAAAGTTGCCAGATAACTAATTTCTAAAAAAATTGTTGCCAGATATTTTTTTCTGAATTCTGTAATCAATCATAGTGTTCGGATATTTTTTTGAGCGACTGTACTGGGAAGGAAAGATGGAAACAGTTCCATGTTATTATTTCAATGGAAAATCATATTTAAAGCTCAATAACTTCTTCAATACGATTTTTAATGAACGACATCTGTAAGGATAAATGAAAGATCTTAATCAAATATATCTAAATCTCGATTTAAGCAATATTTGTTCAGTATTCAGAGTTATGAACACTGGAATATATTTAACAGGCTACAAAAAATTGACCACAAAATTTAATTAAAACAGATTAAGAGAAAAGAAATCATAGTTGACACTAGTAGAGTCAATTTTGGAGTCAATGTTTTGTAGCTTATTAAATATTTTAGCGTTCATAACTCTTAGAATACTGAACAAATATTGTTTAAAATCGAGATTTAGACACATTTGATTCAAGTATCCAATTTGTCTTCGGACATATTGTCGTACTCGGAATTTTCAATCCCGAGTTCTACGTATCTATTTGTCGCCATTTTCTTCTAGCCACCCAACCTTTCTTTCAGTAAGACGGCTGCCAAGACAGTTCGAGCCACCATTTTGGGAACGACGAGCCATCTGGGCCTTTTTGCATGCATCACCCCAGTCAAAGAGCGTAAACAGGACCATAAAAAGTATTTTCCGAAATGCGCAACGCTAATCAACGAGAGCTGGACCAGGATGCCACAGAATCACGCCGGAGGCCAGTGCCTCCAATAAAACTGGACCGCACCAATGAACTCTCGCCACCACTGTCACTGACGAACTTTGTCATCCAATGGGAAGTGGCAGCGTGGTCCTTTTGAATCGACGAGCGCGACCAGCAGAGGAAAAAAAAGGTTTTCGAGAGAGAGTGGACATAAGCGAAGAGTTGAGAAAGAGTTTTGGGCGCTAAAAAGCAAAGACAAGAGAGGGTGAAAGTGCGACCCTTAACAGAAAACGGAAACGCGGAAAGAGCGACTTACAACGGAGAACGTTGATCACTTTGAAGGAATGCATACTTAGGGCAAAGAAGGGGACTGTGAAAACCACGACTAGAAACCAAAAGAAAGAGGCAAGCGTGGAAAGAAACCCGCATCCCGCCGCAGCGACTGCAAGAAGAGGGAAGAGCGCACCCATCGATGCAGGAGCTTTGCCATGTTCTACAGCCCACCGCCGTACACTCCTTAACTGAACTGGAGAATCCGTGAGCCACAGATATCGCCCTGGGAGCCAAGAGCGACCCAGCCTTGGGACAGCCCCGACGGTGCAAGGAGAGACGAGGTCACCCACCAGCACAACTAGCCATGATGCAGTGGAACCTGTGAAGTGCCTCGCCCATGAACTAAGTTCGGACGATATTCCCAGTGTGCGGACGATCACCACTTCCCCGGCCTCACCGACAATAGCCCAAAAGGATGCCAGAGACGGAACAAACAAACGAAAAGATCAGCAGCCATTTTTCCTGAGACTCTTTTCTTTTTATCTCTCTAGTATTGTCCCATGAGTCTCCCCGTCTATTTTGACAGTAAGGCCAATTCCTGACTTGTAAAGTATTACCGTGTTGCAGATCCGACCCGTAAGGCGGGTCGTGTATTTTAACCAATAAATTGTGTTTTTATATATACCTTCCTGTATGGGTGAGCTTTAACTTACGAGTAAGATAAATCCTTTACTATTAGTTGAGGAAAAGACACAACGCAATTATCAGCCAATACTTTAGGGGCCTGACCTATCGGTTGCCCCTAGTTCTCACTTCCCATCAACCAGATCTGGTGGGGTGTAGAACAATATCTTTCATTAAATATCATATAGAAGAAGTTTTTGAGCTCTGAATGTGATGTTCTATTGATATAACAAACTGTTTCCGTTTTTCAGTCCAGTACCTCCTCTCAGACCTCCTACTCTGGCATATAAACTGACAGGCTCCTGTCAGACCTCTGTGGCAAGCAGCTGCTTGAGGGGGTATTTATATTTTATATTATACCTATGTACAGAATGGTCTCAAAAGTAACGCACTTTTCTTCATTTACTCGTTGTTCTTTCGTTAAACGGTAATCCATGTTCATTTGCAAAATCTATATAACAAAAGAAGGTGTCTGTTTGTGAGTCTGCCTGTGGCAGCCATAACGCATCAGGAAATCAATGTACACGTTCCAAATTTTCAGAGAATGTTTCTTGTTGTGGTTCGCATTGCAGTGCGAAATTTCAGGACAAAAGTCTAAAAGGGTGGCTTGCTAGAACCAAAAATATTTACCATGCTATTCCAACGGGAAACGAGAATCGCTGTCAAATTTACTGTTGCCATTTATTGCTCCCTAACTGTGAAAGTAAAATGTTAAAACAGCATTTTAATCTTGTGCTGCAAATCTGATTGCCGTTGCCAGATTACCAACATTTCCAAAAGCATTATTTAGGCGTTCCATTGCAGCTAGGGACTTGAGTTTTTAACCAAACATGGGATCGGGCACGAGGTACTTGCCTGCGAAATTTGGGACTTTTCGCTGAAGTACATCGAGAATTACAGAATGCCAAAATCTGACGAAATAAATATATCGATCGTTTGCCATGGGCACTGAGAGCGCGTGCCGAGTCAGCAATGATCTTTGCAAACCGGGAAATTCTTGGTGTTATGCAGATTAAAAGTGATACATGAGCTGTCACAATTTGTTTAGAAACGAAGCCACGGGCTAAGTGAGAACCTGATTTTTAAACCAATCACCGGGGCACACGGGGGACGCTGCGCATGAAATTTCGACCTTGCGGACTAATATCACGGGAGCCATAGGGCAGCAAAATCTTTGGTAACAGAAATAAAAATCTCGATAGCTTTCGCAGAAACTAAGCTACGGGCAACGAGAGAGCTCGCTGACATCGACAACGATCCAAGTCAACACCGGGCAAATTTCTTCCTATTGAAAATCTGTGTTGAAATATCGGGGGGGGGGGGGACTTACAAAATTTACCTTTGGTGCAGTGAAAAGAATATACAGGTTAAAAGTGACCCCCGGGCAGCACCGGGTATTTTCAGCTAGTCAGAAATAAAATGGAATTTTAAATCTGAAATAAAAAAATTAGGGAGTTATTAGAAACAAATTTATAAGAAAATTACACAATTAAAAATTATATATACGCAAATAAAATAATAATAACATACAAAAGGGCATTACTGTATTTATATATATATAAAACTGCGAGTTATCTCACAGTTGCGAAGAAGGGATGGGACTGAGGGTGAAATCTCCCTCCCCGTTCAAGAAATTTATTTTTAAAAAAACATTTATTCATCGGTGTCCCTGTATCCGAGAGGTTAGCTTACTTGGCAATTGGTCTTAAGAACCTGGGTTCAAGTTCTGCATAAAATACAAGGATATTATGTTGACAGCCTCCTGTAAGATTTATATGGCAAGCAACTGCTTGAGGGGTATTTTATTTGTTCATTTAACTGACATTGATAAAAATGTTAAAATCTTGAAAACCTAAAAATTGCAAATATATTGGCAAATCTTGACTATGCCACTGATTGTATATGAAGGGGTTATTTGTAATATCTTAATTTCATTCTTGTTATTTTTCATTTAATTGATATTGCGTTTGTTCTTGTATAAAGACATTATTATTATTAAAAAATGCACTGAAATGTATCCTTTAAATATTGAATTTTATAAACATACATGTATGAAAGATGCAAAATTTTTCGACATCCGAAAAACAGTCATGCTTATCATTGCTATACCAAATTTTAGTCATTTTACCTCTGAGTATATACGTTGAGCAAAAGATCTGGACAAGACCCTCCCCCTCTTTCTGTTTCGGATGTTTAAATGTCAAATTTAATTTTAATAAACGTTGTCTTCCAATATATATCAGTTGCAATAAAATTAAGAAAGTACCTCAAATTATTATCACCTTCTACATTGAAATATGTACAAACTAAATATGTGTCTATAACTGAACTGGAGAATCCGGTTCAGTTATATCTAAATTACATCTAATCTGTTTTCCGCGTTTCCTATTCACTCGTCATTTCCAGGAACAACCAAATAAGTAACTATGAAAGTTAGGTGTATCATTATCATGTGGATAAAATAAATTATGTAGTAAATAATTATTGTTCTGAGAGACTCAATCGATTTAAAAACTACGCTAAAATTTCATTACCTTCCAAAATTCATTCACCTTTCCTGTCTTGATAGGTGCTTTTCGAAAAAGATGAAAATAACTATGGTTTGCAGAAATATGAATCGAAGGAAAAAAAAATACAGGTGTTCTAGCTCTGATTTTGGATTTGAAGGTTTTGCACTAGAGAAAAATTTACATTTTTAAGACTTTAATCCAAATGTTTCAAAAATCATCAGAGTTGATGAAATTTCATTTTCTTTTGAGTGTCCCAAAAAGTCTCTTTACTCAAAGTTTGCGAATTTATTGCATGAAAGAGATTACAGTTAAGTTTCTAATTAGGACATGTATATCTTCTACATATGGTGAGGAATAGTGATGCAGGTGTTGGAAATGTCCGCTTTCTCTTGCGGGCACAGTTCCACACATGTCACAGCATTGCGAGTGTGACTATGTCTCTTGCCTGCGAAACTGCCTGCGTCAGGTCATTCAACTCAAAGTTTTGTTTCCTTCAAGTAACCCACAGAAAAAAAATCTGATGCGGTTGAATCAGGAGAGCGTGGTGGCAGAGATTCTTTGAGATGAGGTGATCATCAAAAAGTCTAAGCATGTCAATGGTTCATTAGCGGTGTGACTCGTTGCACCATCCTGCTGAAACCAACAGTCATGTCCATTCAGTTCTAACAAACCTCAAACTGCTGCACAATATCTATTTGTATATAGCACCATCTACAGTGGTTTCAAAAACAGGTGTCCCACAACTCTTCTACATGACACACCAACACCGACTTTCTCAAACGGAGACAGTTCCTCATATAAGTCATGGCGATTTTCCCCAGTCCAAATTTGTGAGTTCTGTGAATTGATGTATCCATTTAGGAGGAACCATGCTCACCAAGAAAGTTTTTCCCGAATGACCACATTGTTACGAATGAATTTACGAAACCACTGGCAATAATGAAGATGCTAACCTGCATCTGGCGGCTTTATCTCTTGGACCACCTTTACTCGGTACGGAGGTAACTGCAAAAGGTTTTGTAGCATTATATACGGATTCACGTGACTCTCCAATTTATTGCGACAGACGCCTCACAGATTTCTCAAGTGATCGTATTATTCGCTGTTAGATATCCCCGATGACACGCTAGATAGCTTTGACGGGAGTCTACCATATGTCTCCTAACACCTGCCCAGTGAGTCTCCTTCCCACAACCTTCTTTGAACACTAGGGGTTCTTGTGACCTGGCCATTTGGACCATTGTGGGCAAAATAATGCTGCTCACAGGGTAAAAAAAAACCCAATCTATCATCCCAGATGGAATCCGGCCGTGAGTACCTGGGGTCTCCCACTTTGCTACCTATTGTCCACAGAACCAGTGTCACGAAACTGGCATACCAGTTGGTACGGTGATAGCGTCACCATATCTCCCCCAGACCTCTGATAATATTTGCATTGGAAATACGACTCCAGAAAAGTGATCCTTTGATATCGCATAAAACCCATTCTCGCCTAACTGATCTTCAGCTCTCTTCCCCGACGCTCCTAAACAGTTGTGCCATCCACACATGGTTCTAGACATTACACAGGGTTGCCGTCACTTAAAGTAAAGCATGGCTGCACAACGAATATAATAAAGTAATAGTTCATTTTCAAACTTGGAGTAAAGGGACTTCATGGACGCCTCAGAGTAAAAGAGAAAATTCCTATAAAAATGTATTCATTTATTCCTGTTAAAAACTGAAAAGGTTGTTCAGGAAGATTTTGAGTTCCTATTCCTCTGATTTGTATTGATTTGAGTTATTTGATACTCTGACTATGTGTAGCAAAACTTATTAAAGCTGAACTGCACGCAAGGTTCCTTTCGCAGATGCAGAACATGCTCATGCAATTTCGAAGGATTAATAAAATCATTATTTTATTATTAAAATTAAAAGGGGTAACCAACACACCCTCAGCAAAACCTACAAAGCGACCCGGAGGCAGTTATTATAACTTAAAATTGTGTACGAATTTTCAGAAGGCTTGTTATAATGCACATGACCATTTTCGATACAGAGAAACAATTCGAACACTGTACACATAAAGTAATTTGCAATTATAACCAACGAGTTTTGCCTAAAATGATTTCTTCCTTAATAAGCTTTCTGTTTCTAGAAAAGTAACTACTTATGAACCAGAGTTTGACCTGTCTTAAATATAACGCTTCCATAATTAGTATTTTATACCTTAATAAATAGCTCATTGAACACTGTACAATCTTTATTTGATGCATTTTTTTATATGTGTTGAATTGGAATGTTAGGATTCTACATAGAGCTTATTCTCTTGATGTCCTCACCGAAGAATTCCACCGTTATAATTAGATATTCTCGGCTTCCAAGAAACCAGATGGCCAGATAAAGGTACGATTCTTAAAAATTCTCTTAAAATTCTCTTTTCAGGGAGGAGCGATAATAAGCACCACCAAGGGGTAGGTCTGCTTCTCAGAAGACCTATTCTTTGGCTGTTCCAGCTATATATATTTCTGTAGAAATATTACGACAAGCATTGAAGACTTGAATGTTATTGCTGCTATGCCCCACTGAGGATTCCGATGAGGATGAGAAGGATAGGTTTTACGGACAACTTCATGATATTTTGAATTCTGTCAAGAAAGGAGACATTACCCTTGCTCTAGGTGACTTCATTGCCAAAGTTGATACTGACTCTGATTTTTGAGGAGGAATGATAGGCCCTTTTGGTATTGGTAGCTGTAATTCCATTGGGCAACGTCTCCTATAGGTAAGTAAAGTCAATGGTTTCAGAGTAACTACCACTTATTACAAATACCGCGACATACATAAGTACACATGGGTTTCACCTGATGGGCTGCATAAGAATATGATTGATTACATATTAATTAACAGCAAATTGGCCAGTTCTGTTACGAATACCAGGTCATATAGGGGAGCTGAAATTGGATCTGACCATTACCTTGTTAAAAGTGTGTTGCAACTTTAACTTAAAAAGTGTTTGCTAGGGTTAAAAAATTTACTTTTAATACTGAAGCTCTGAAAGATACAGTTATAGCCAAAGCTTAGCATTATAGGTTGCTTAGTCATTATGACAGTCATGGTTTGCTTACTACTGAAGTTGAGAATGAATGGGGTCATTTTAAACAGGCTATTTTGGACACCAACAGTACTCTTTTAGGAAAAAAGGAGCAGAAGAGACAGAATTATCTGAGTGATAAGGCACTTGAGCTTATTTCGGAAAGAAAGAACTGCAGGAATGTTCTTAATCTATACCCTACTAGTCGAAATAGAAAGCATTACAGAGAACTTAATAAACGTGTAAAAGATCAGTTAGCTGCTGATAAGAATCTTTGGCTTGATGGCTTGGCTGACAAAGCCGTGGAAGCAGTTAGACAGCAGAACAGAAGAGCGCTCTATCATAAAGTTAATGTTTTGTGTGGTAGAAATCGGAGAGGTATACAGGGATTGAAGGATAAAAAAGGTAAGGTTATAGAAGGTGAGGATTCCGTCATGGCTAGGCTAGCTGAGCATTTCAGTGATGTTCTAAACAATATGGTTAGTGCTACTCCCATTGATTTTAATGATGATAGATGCATTACTGGTTTCAATGTTGGCCCTATAACACAGTCTGAAGTTAGTCTGATTATTTCTCAACTTAAACTACATAAATCCCCAGGGGGAAACGAAATTGTTACGGAAATGCTTAGAGCTGGGAATGCTTCGGTTACCACGTGGGTGACTGAAATTTGGATATCTTTTATAATAGAGGCATGGTTCCTAAGGATTTTACCAGAGCTATTATTATATTTCCTATTTTTAAAAAGGTTATCGCGGTTCTTATGATTATTATGGGGGTATCAGCCTACTTTCTGTTCCAGGTAAAGTTCTTTGCATGATTGTGCTTAATAGGATTTAGAATCTGGTCACAGTCAATTGCTTGATGAGCAATGTGGATTCAGAAGTGGAAGAGGAATGTGCAGATCAGATATTTTCACTCAGGCAGATTCTTGAGAAATGTTTAGAGTTTCAGAAACCTTTGGCTTCTGGCTTTGTTGATTTCAGAAAGGCTTTTGACTCTGTTGATCCTTTATAATTTGTGGTTGATTGTGAGATTGTATGGCATACCAGACAAGTAAGGTAACACAATGAAAGCTTACTATAAAAACATTGAGTCATTTGTGAGAGTTGGTAAGGTTTGTAGCAATTGGTTTAGCATTGCTTCTGGTATTCGACAAGGATCTATTTTGTCACTTTTTCTCTTTAGTTTGGTTATTGATTATGTTATGAAAAAATTCTTTGCATGAGAAATATTTTGGCCTTAAATAGTCTAGAGATTTAAAGTCTAGAGATATATTCAATAGATTATGCAGATGATTTGGCCTTGTTGGCTAATGATGTTAATAAAATAAAAAAATAATAAATACCCCCTCAAGCAGCTGCTTGTCACAGAGGTCTGACAGGAGCCTGTCAGCTTATATGCCAAAGTAGAAGATCTGAGAGGATGGCAGGACCTCAGCAGAAAAACAACACAAACAACCATGCCTTATCCGGAGCTCGAACCCAGGTCCCTTAGATCAGTAGCCAAGCGCGCTAACCCCTGAATTCTTTCATTAGGGCTGTTGGTGAGAATGGTAATAGAGTTGGTTTGGTGATAAACTGAGATAAAACGAAAGTGATGAAAATTGGTCAAGTAGTTAATGCTTCAGTCGCTCTGAATGGTTTCACCCTTGAGCAGGTGTCTCAGTTTAATTATCTTTGGAGTTAGGTAACAGGTACTGGTGATGTGCGGCATGATATTAACAGGCGAATAAGGATTGCCTCTGAAACCTTTAGGAATCTATGGAGAGTGTGGAGAAATAGGCGTATACACCTAAAGACTAAAATTAGACTGTATAATAGTTTGGTTCTTTCTAGGGTTAATTATGGTAGTGAAACTTGGGCGCTTTGTAAACAAGCTAACATGAATCTTGATGCTTGTGATTCTAGATATTTACACAGTATTTTGGGTATTAGGTGGTTCAACTTTGTAACTAATGATGAGGTTAGGCAAAGGAGTTTGCAACCTCCTGTGTACAGTATATTGCGCAGAGGGATACTCTGTTAACATCTGGAGCTCGATAGAAATTAGAAGGACCAAACTGGATGATGAAGACATAAGACCAATATTAGATTTGATTGAAACATCTGCTACACCACTTAATTGGGAGTTATTCAGAAGCAATAATAATAATAGATATTCAGATATAGCCCAACTGCCAAAAGCTATTGGACACAATGGGATTCGTTACAAGTGAAAGATGATGTATTGTAAAGAAAATGGGGAGAATCCCACTAGAAGACTGATCCGTTGTAGATCATCCTTACTCTCTGCCGAGTGGAATTAGCGATGAAAGTTGTACATGATGAAAGTTGTACATGATAGAACCACTAGAGGGCATTTCGATGTTAATAAAACACTAGTGAATGCCAGGGAACAATTTAGTTAGCTGAAAAGTAGATCAGACGTTGAAAGAGGTAGAGGCAATGTGAGGCATGTACAGCAAAGAAAGGTGAGAAGAGAATAGTGTACCCTGGAGTCCTCTAAGGTTTAATTTTAGGTCCGCTCTTATTCATTACTAGCTGAATGTATCCGACGCTTCCTGGGTGTCACTTTTAATCTGTATATTCTTATTTTCACTGCACTAAAGGAAAGGTTTGTACGTAATGCCCCCCCCCCCTCCCCACCGACACTTTAGCACAGATTATCAACAGGAAGAAATTTGCCTGGTGTTGGGTTGGATCGTTGTTGACGTCAGCCATCTTTTCATAGCCTGCAACTTAGTTTCTACGTAAGTTATTGAGATTTTTATTTCAGTTACCACAGATTTGCCTCCCTATGGCTCCCGTGATATTCGTCCGCACAGTCCAAATTTCTTGCACAGAGTCCCCCGTGTGTCCCAGTGATTGGTTTAAAAATCAGGTTCGCATTTGGCCAATGGCTTCGTTTCGACACAAATTTTGACAACTCGTGTCTCACTTTTAATCTGCATATTCTGTTGTTTCCTGCACTAATATTTAATTTTGTGGGAATCCCCCTCCCTCTCCGACGTTTTACACAGTTTGAACACGAATAATTTCCCGGTGTAGCAAAAGTCACTGATGACTCGGCGCGCACTCTCAGAGCCCGTGGGAAACGATCGAGATATTTATTTCGTCAGATTTTGGCATTCTGTTATTCCTGACGTGCTTCACAGAAAGGTCCCAAATTTGTAATGGGAATCAGGCGGGTTCCCCCTGCCTGATTCCATGTTTGGTTAGAAAATCAGGTCCCTAGTTGCAATGGAACGCCTAAATAATGCCTTTGGAAACGTGGGAAATCTGGCAACGGCAGTAGATTTAAATCTATTTTAACCCTTTACTTTCAGAATTAGGGACAGTAAATTGCAACAATAAATTTGACAGCGATTCTCGTTTCTCATAGGAATAGCATGGTAAATATGTTTTCCTCTAGCAAGCCCTCCTTTTGGACTTTCGACCCGAAATTTGGCACTGCAATCCGGACCACAACCAGAAACATTCTCTGAAAAGTTGAATCATGTACGTTTATTTTCCGATGAGTTACGGCTGCCACAGGCACACAGAGAGGCACACAGACATCTTTTATTATATAGACTAGGAGTTCTCAACGTGGGGTATGTGGTAAAAGTTTTTTGGGTACGCCGTTAGAGCTTAAGAGTCGCTAAATATATCTTATACATATATATATGTTTCATTTTATTCCCATTGTTATAATATAACTATAGTTTTATCTATCTATACAAGGGGTACGCCAGTTACATACACATTTGCAGGGGGCAAGTGAAGCATAAAAGTTTGAGAACCACTGATATAGATGATCTAAAAAATTATCTAATGATCTAACAAACCTTAAATTGAAGGCTCTTCTTATATATACGCTAATTACACCGCCTTGATTAACGTGAATCACAATATAGGAGACGCAGTCCGAGATACACACGATGATTTCAACAATATTATTAATTGGAATCACATTAATTGTATTTACATAACTCAGATAAAACCAAATGGACGAGCTTTCACTAACCAGGATATTATGATCTTTCATCTTATGCAATAAAACACTACGAACTGTTGTGTCCTCAAAACTCATGACCCTGACTGCTGCGGCTGTGATGTTAGTGAACCTACAGATGGAACACACATATTGGAAAGTTAGTAGCGAATTTGCATCTATGGGCATCTAAACTTTACAAACTACAATTCTCTGCAAGTACACATACATGTATTTTGGTTTACAAAGCTATCTGTGAATCTATATTGATTTTATGGCTTGATAATATACGGCTCAACTAATTTCACAAATATAAAGAAAATAGAAACTATTCAATTATCCATTGCTAAAAATATAATCCCATACAACTTAAGAAATTCATTTCATCATAGTGAAGAAACACTAAATTATCTAGGCATACTTCCTTTTCACAACCTTTAGAAATACAGAATCACTTTAAAAAAATTTTGACATTCAATTTAAATGTAATATCTCTCATGGGGAAAACACAAGTTACAATCCAATAATTTCCAACTTCCAAAAATATTGAACAATTACGGGAAATGTACGAGGGCATATAGAGTAATTTACATGTTCAATCAATTACCAAGGGAAATTATTTTATTAAACAAATTTAAAGAAATCAAAATAAGACTAAAAATATTCTTCTAGGCACTAAAATTAATATAAAAATTTGAACCACCATAATTAAGCTGCCATTGAAATTTCACATAATTAAGTGTTCGACGACATTGTTTTAAACTATATCTATGCATTTTCGTGTAACGTTATTATTCTTCTCTCTTGCAGATAAACAGATGCTTTGCAGGCCATTTGTTTAAACTTTTGTATAACTAACATGAATATGAATAATGATTATTATTATTATTATTATAAGAGTCGGGCCACGGATAAGGCATGGATGTTCGTGTTGTTTTTCTGCTGAGGTCCTGACAACCTCACAGACCTTCTACTATGGCATATAAACTGACAGGCTCCTGTCAGACCTCTGTGGCAAGCAGCTGCTTGAGAGGGGTATTTTATTTATTATTTTAAGAGTCGGAGCCGACTACAAGCAAATAACGTTGGTGCCCTTTTGAGAGAATAGCCATCGATGTCATTTGTCGATTCTATTTGTTGGTGGCAGTGGATTATTTCACGAAATGGCCTGAAGTTTATCCCTTCTAGGATCAGGAGGCAGCAACAGTTGCAGAGATGATGGTGAATAGCCGATACTTTTTGTGTTGATGTTATATGTCTAATAGGCATTATTTCGTGAATGCCATATCTCACTCTGCATACAGCAGTGCTTGCAATCATGAATACGTTAGCGTCTAGAAAGTCAATCTGCCTTCATGGGTAGCTTGGACTACGACGATCAATGGCAAAATCATACTCTTGCAACCGCTGTATCCACCTGACAATCTAAACTTAGGATTTTTGAAGTTTAGTAACAAACTGAGAACAGTATGGCCAGTACGAATAAGAAACCTTTCGCCATGAAGGTAATGATGGAAATGTTCTATTGATTTCACTATTACTAAGAATTCTTTTCGTGTAACATAATAATATTCTTCAGGTTTGTATAAGGTTTTACTGAAATATACAATGACTCTTTCCAGTTCGTCTTGATGTTCTGAGATGACTCTTTCCAGTTCGAGATGACTCTTTCCAAACATCAACTTCTGTGTTACTTGCGTCAGTATCCAACGTGGATTGTTTACCAGCTTGTGGATATTCTAATATTGGTGCTATGAAAAGAGCTTGCGTCAGTTGTTTAAAGGCTATTTCACATTCGGTGATGGCCCACGTGTACCGCTGGCACGCCTCTATTAGTCGATGTAATGATATTATGATGTTAGAGAAGTTCTTGACAAATCTTTGGTAGTCCGGCACAGTCCAATGAAGCTTCGAATTTAATGAACATCATGTAGTGGAATCCAGTCTCTCACAGTTTATATTTTATTAGGATCAGTCTTGATCCCTGATGTAGTTATGATATGCCCAAGGTAAAGGACTTCTTGTTGGAGCAATTTGCACTCAATCGGATCCAGTTTAAGCTTGGCTGTCATAAGTTTCTTATACACTTGACGAAGATACTTCAAATGTCCCACAAAAGTACTTCCAAGGACAATTATGTAATTCAAGTACACCAGGCAGATCGCCCAAGACAAATCCATTAGCACTTGTCTTCAGCATCAGACTTGAGCACTGAATCCATCAGTCGTTCAAATGTTGCAGATGCATTGCAAATTCCAAAATGGCATCACCTTAAACTGCCAAAATTCATTTCCTGTAATAAAACCTGTCTTCTCTCGGTCTTCAGGAGGTATACCACTCTTCCTTATTTCAAAGCGCAGTATAGTCTAAAACAAGGATCTTCAACTTGTTTGATAACAGGCAACATTTCAAAAATAATCCTAACCGCTGTCCACATGATATTGAAAGTAGATTTACATTTATATTCGAAATCTTTTGGCCATGTTGTGCAGAATATTTTTTAACTGATGACATAAATAATGTTCTAGCTTTCATCAACAATATCCCTATAGAGCAGAGGTTCTTAATCTTTTCAGGGTCCCACATTCATTGCAGCATGTATGGAGGCATCGCAGCATCTTCAGTTCTTGAACTCCCAATGAAAGGTCTATTTGCTTAGTCAATTTCCGCATATAAAAAAAAAACGAAAAAAAAAAACTCATATTTATATTTTTTTCCTCTCGCATCCCAGAATAAAAACTGCTTTTACAGATAAACGCGCTGATCACGTTGTCCAGTTCAAGTAGCCTTAGTTATGAGTCTTCAAAAATTGATCATGGGAGTTGACTCAGTGACGGATGTATTTAGGCATCTTCAAAGATTTCCTCTAAAGAGAGATTTTACGTATCTTTAGATGAAAAAATGTTTATAAATTAAATGACAGCTGCCCCAGGGATAGAACATTATTTTTTCTTCTAAACTATGGGAACCTACGTTGCCATTTAGATTTTTAGTTTTAAAATACTGTACATAAAGCATAAATGAAAATGTAAAAAAAAATTACCACTTATCTCAGAAAATATTTACAGACACATACTATCGACTCGTGTTCTAAGAGAATGCTTTGATGAGTAAATGAAACTGCCAATAAAGTAAAGGTCTAAATTAAACTTAAATCGCGGATTTCAAAAAACATCCATTTGGTATTTAAAGTTTTGCAGAAACTGCAATGTTTAATGGCATCATTGTTTGTACTGCAATGTTTAATGGCATCATTGTTTGTACTGCAATGTTTTTTCCAGCTGATGAAATTGGAATGATCATTGCAAAAAACGGCACAGGCAAAAAATGATCTGATATATTGCGTACAACACATTTCTACAATAACATTGCTTTAAGTTATTTTATAACTTTATTTTTCATTTATAGGAAAATATTCAGTCATATTTATTCTCATTTTCTAATGAAGTCGTAGCAAGAAAATCTGTCAAATAATTTGTTAGAAAGTGGTGTAACATCCTTTTTATGATAGTAAATAAATCTAGTATTTGTTACATTTCTGTCTTTAAAACTTTGAAAATGCAAAATACGATATATTTAGTTATCCACTAAAAACATTCGTTGTAAGAAGTTTAAAAGAGAGCTCATTTAAATGGCACATGTTATGGAAGCCAGCTTTGGTAAAAAAAAAGAATAACGGGACAAAAGGAGCGGAGGACTGCTTTGTAAGCTTTTTATCTGACTTTGTGTGAGATTGCGTTGTGAATGAGGAGTCGTCGTTGAGAGACTTCGTCGTTGAGAGACTTCGCCGTCGCTTGCTGGTCGATAATGTTTGTCTCAGAGTTGGCATTTGGAGCCAGAAGTGGATGGAGTTGTGATTCGGAACTTCGCTCGTTAATTGTTTGAATAAATAAATACCATTCATACAGCGGGGAATTAATTATGCTGAATAGAGATTGTAGATCATATTGACTAAGAGGTTAACGCTGTTCAACTGGATGAATTGAAAGGGTTTTAAATGCCGTAATCTCTATTATTGAAGCTTCTGCAAATTGCGGCGTCAAATTGTATTGTCGATTGAGCTGGATGAAAAGAGTCATCACGAGCAGACGGTTCAGTTTTCATGGGGCCAATTAGATAACTTCTCAGGACGGGGAAAGTTAAATCGCCGATAAAAATTATCTTTATTATTTTTTTTTTAAAGAAATAATCCTAAAAATTCCGTCTTTCATAACTATTTCACAATCATAACTTGTCAATATTAGGTAATTTGAATTTTTGTGAACAAAAAGAGTTGTTTCTAGATGTTGAATTTAATTCAATGATTCACTGTTTAAATGCCAGGAACGGTGACAAGAACGGTGTAAGATTTGTACGCACAATAAGTCTCAACAATAAATGCACGTTCGTTTCTGAACATAGCTGACACAACACAAAGGAATGAATGCTTGAGTGAGACTAGCGCGTGACAAGGTCATTTCAACTGCTAAAGGCTCTTAACCTTGAGTACAGTAATGCCAACTGACTAATATTATGGCATAAAATGTATATGCGCATAAGTTGTACTCTCTTATATTTAGGGTTGTGTCCTTTTTGAAACACCCTGTACTATACAGAGCAGTTCTGAAACGTAACGAAAAAAACTTTATTAGGAAAATATGCAGAGGAAACCATTTGCCTCATATTTGTTAGCTTTACATATACCATGTATATATGACAGTCAGGATAATTATTTCGTTTAAATTAAGCTTTTTGGAAAAATAAAACCCTCTGAGAAGAGAGGTTTAACAAATCCATAAAAATCGTCACTAAGGGGAGGTATCAAAACGAACTTATGTGTACGAATGAAATAGGTAAAAACTATGTATGTGCTTAAACTTTAATTAGTCACTTGATTACCTTCACCTTTATTTCGGTGAAATAACAGGTTCGCGGGTTGTTATACTCGTACCGACGTATGCCTCAGATTTGCTGCTCCAAGTGATGTATAGAAATATATACAACAATCCACGCATGAGAGTTGTATACGGACGACATAGTTTATTTCCACTTATATACAATCACGTGATGGGGATGCACTTGACTCCATAGGTCTTTGCTACTGCCAACAATTATGTAATGAGGTGGAGAATAGCACTTTGCAGATTCTCGCATTACCGACCTCAAACTCTGCGAAAGGATATCCAAGCTTTGCCTGCAACGTGGTTCACTAAGAATTCACTTCAGTTTCACAGAATTGTATTTGATTCACCAAGAATCTTGATTCTCACATAGAATCGAACTCTTTCCTTAAGGGTTTTTCTTTGAGTAAGAGCGGCGTCCCTTGATGCGTGTTCAAACGTCCTTCCCATTTGACATCGGCGCTCAAGACTGTTTCCTTCCTGTCCGGCCCCTCTCTTGCGCTGATACTCACGCCACAGGCTAGTTGTAAAAGGGCTCTTTGGACACGTCAACCCATGCAGAGAGCCAGCTCAGACCTGAAAACTACATCTATGAGTCACATTCCCAAAATAGCACTTCCGAAAACACACTTAAAATATTAAAATATATACAATAACAACAATGCAATGAAATGCAACAATAAATAAAAATAAATAAATTAATGGACATGACAAGCCCCTTTCTCAAAGAGTTTTATAAGTTTTTACCATACTTATAAAACTCATGCCTTTCGTCATAAACCCATGCCTTTTGGCTGACACTCGGCTTGGCCGGTGAACAATGTCCTCACCCCAAGACTGTCTGGTTAATTTACTGCAGTGCACAAACGTCTCTGCCACTCAGAAGTAATTAACCTCAGTTCACTTCTTTCAGTGCTCCAGACCAGTGACCTTCACTGTCCAAGCAGATCATCTCCCCACAAGTTAATCAGGTGAATTGCATCATTTCTCATTTTCACACCTTTTTGAGTTGGTAGCTCACCCCTTTCCAGTGCAACTCCTATCCTCATTACCCACCACCCCAGAACTTCCTTAACAACAGAGTGCTGTTGCATAGGTTCAACTCCAGCTTTGCCGGCATTTGATCTTCGCTCGATACATGGTATCGATGACGATGACGCAACAAGGATTCTCCATTTCAGTTTTCCTGGCATCTGCTAATCTCTTACTTTTTGCATAATTAAAGGCTATCGCTCGCACTTTATCTTTCATTTTGCAATTCTTCCTCCTTATTCGGAATCCAAAAGTACTCTTATTTTCAAGCTTCATTCGCGCTTGTTTTCCTACGGCTTTGTTTCCTTTCCCTTCTGAACTTTCCCTAATAAATCTTCTATTTCTTCTATCACTGCTTTTCATTAAGCTTTAGTGTTTAAATGAAACATTATTCTTGAACGAGATACCATCCTTTACCTCAGAAATAAATCCTTTGCCTCGTCCCGTTAACATCGAATTTACGCCTACTATTAATACTTTCTTTTTCAATAGTTATTGACTACTTAGGTCTACTTATGTACTTTCTTCTATATTTTTCCAATTTTTGTCCAATGACTGTATGAACATTGGAACCTTTTTCTGTTAGATCTGCCCCTCAGCTAAATCTTCTTCTAAACTTAGCGTCACTATTTCACTCATTTCTACTTCAATCTCCCACACTCACACTCGCACCACAGGCTAATTGTAAAAGGCAATAAAAGGGCTCTTCGGACACGTCAACCCATGCATCCAGCAAGCTCAGACCCCAAAACAACATCTATAAGTCACATCCCCACAATAGCACTTCCGAAAACACACTTAATACATAAAAATATTAAAGAAAAATAAAATAAATAACCCCTCAAGCAGCTGCTTGCCACAGAGGTCTGACAGGAGGCTTGGAATGTGAGGACTCTGCACAGAGCTTTTTCTCTTGATGTCCTCACACAAGAATTCCACCATTATAAATTAGATATTCTCGGCTTACAAGACACCAGATGGACAGCTAAAAGTCAGATTCTTAAAAATAATCTTAAATTTCTCTTTTCAGGGATGGACGACAATAAGCATCACCAAGGCGTGGGTCTGCTTCTCAGCAGATACGCTAGTGATGCTCTTCTAGGATACGAGTGCATTAATGAAAGGTTTCTTACAGGAAAATTTCAGACAAGCGTTAAAGACTTGAATGTTATCTGTTGTTATGCCCCCACTGAGGATGCCGATGAGGATGAGAAGGATAGGTTTTACGGACAACTTCAGGATATTTTGAATTCTGTCAAGAAAGGAGATATTACCCTTGTTCTAGATGACTTCAATGCCAAAGTTGGTACTGACTCTGACCTTTGGTGAGCAGTAATAGGCCCTTTTGGTAATGGTAGCTGCAACGGCAATGGGCAACGTCTCCTACAGGTAAGTAAACTCAATGATTTCAGGACAACTAACACTTATTACAAACACCGCGACATACATAAGTGCACATGGGTTTTACCTGATGGGCTGCATAAGAATATGATTGATTATATATTAATTAACATCAAATGGGCTAGTTCTGTTAGGAATACCAGGTCATATAGGGGAGCTGAAATTGGATCTGACCATTACCTTGTTAAAAGTGTCTTGCAACTTAAACTTTAAAAGTGTTGTTCTAGGGTTAAAAAATTTACCTTTAATACTGAAGCTCTGAAAGACCCAGTTATAGCCAAAGCCTACCATGATAGGTTACTTAGTCATTATGACAGTCATGTTATGCTTACTACTGAAGTTGAGGAAGAGTGGGATCATTTTAAACAGGCTTTTTTGGACACTAACAGTAGTCTTTTAGGAAAAAACGAGCAGAGGAGACAGAATTATCTGAGTGATAAGGAACTTGAGCTTATTTCGGAAAGAAATAACTGCAGGAATGTCCTTGATCAATACCCTACTAGAACTAATAGAAAGCATTACAGAGAACTTAATAAACGTGTAAAAGATCAGTTAGCTACTGATAAGAATCTTTGGCTTGATGGCTTGGCTGACAAAGCTGAGGAAGTAGTTAGGCAGCACAACAGCAGAGAGCTGTACCAGATAGTTAATGTTTTGTGTGGTAGAAAACGAAAAAGGTATAAAGGGATTGAAGGATAAACAAGGTAAGGTTATAGAAGGTGAGGAATCTGTCATGCCTAGGTGGGCTGAGCATTTCAGTGATGTTCTAAACAATGTGAATAGTTCTACTCCCATTATCTGCAATGATGATAGATGCATTGGTGGCTTTAATGTTGGTCCTATAACACAATCTGAAGTTATTTTGGCTCTTTCTAAACTTAAACTTCATAAATCCCCAGGGGTAGATGAAATTACTACGGAAATGCTGATAGCTGAGAATGTTTCAGTTACCACTTGGATGATTGAAATTCTGAATATCTTTTATGATAAAGGCATTGTTCCTAAGGATTTTGCCAGAGCTATTGTTATCCCTATTTTTAAAATAGACGATCGCAGTTCTTGTGATAACTATAGGGGTATCAGCCTACTCTCTGTTCCAGGTAACGTTCTTTGAATGATTGTGCATTATATAATTAAGAATCTGGTTGACAGGCAGTTGCGTGATGAGCAATGTGGATTCAGAAGTGGTAGGGGATGTGTGGATCAGATAGTTTCACTTAGGTAGATTCTTGAGAAATGTTTAAAATTTTAGAAACCTTTGGTTTCTTGTTTTGTTAATTTCAAAAAGGCTTTCGACTCTATTGATCGTCATAATTTGTGGTTGATTGTGAAATCATATGGCATACCAGACAACTTAGATAACATAATGAAAGCTCTCTATAATAACACTGAGTCATGTGTGAGAGTTGATAAGGCTTGAAGCAATTAGTTTAACATTTCTTCTGGTTTTCAACAAGGGTGCATTTTGTCGCCTTTTCTCTTTATTTTGGTTATTGATTATGTTATGCGACATTCACTGCAAGGGAAAGATTTTGGCCTTAAATGGACTGGAGATACGAAAATTTCTGATTTAGATTATGCTGATGATTTAGCCCTTTTGGCAAATGATGTTGATGAGATGAACTCTTTCATTCGAGGTGTTGATGAAACTGGTAGTAGAGTAGGTTTGGTTATAAACAGAGAGAAAACTAAAGTGATGAAAATTGGTCAGGCTGGATTGCGATTCAGTTCATCTGAATGGTTGCAGACTTGAGCAGGGGTCACAGTTTAATTATCTTGAGAGCTATGTAACAGATACTGGTGATATGCGGCATGAGATTAACAGACGAATAGGGATTGCTGTCGGGACTTTTAAGAATCTATGGAGATTGTGGAGAAATAGGCGTATACACCTAAAGACTAAAATCAGACTGTATAATAGTTTGGTTCTTTCTAGGTTTAGTTATGGTAGTGAAACTTGGACACTTTGTAAACAAGATAACAGGAAACTAGATGCTTTTGATTCCAGATGCTTATGCAGTATCTTTGGCATTAGGTGGTTCAACTTTGTAGCTAATGATGAGGTTAGGCAAAGGAGTTTGCAACCTCCTTTAAGCTGCATATTGTGCAGAGAGAGACTCCGTTGGTTTGGCCATGTTGCCCGTACGAATAATTATAGATTGGCGAATAGGGTTATGAACAATGTGCCTAAAGGCCTCAGAAAGAGGGGGAGATCTAGGATGCGGTGGGCAGACTATGTCAAACAGGACCTTGTTAGAATTGGTGTGCAGTGGCCAAATGCAGTAGATGTAGCTCAGAACAGAGTTGCTTGGAGAACTAAATTGAACGGTCTGGTTGGACCACCGTAGCCCATGGCTGCTTGAGGATGATGATGATGAGTAGAAGGTCTGAGTGGATGGCAGGACCTCACAATAACAAGAATACAATAAAATGCAACAATAAATAAAATAAATAAATTAGAGGGACATGATACTGCTTTATGCGGAAAATATGAAACCTAAAATTGGAGATGTTTTCATGACTCTTTGGTCAAGTGGTTAGCACGCTTGGCTACTGATCTAAGGGACCTGGGTTCGATCCCCGGGTAAGGCATGGGTGTGTGTGTGTCGTTTTTCTGCTGAGGTCCTGCCATCATCATAGACCTTCTACTATGGCCTATAACTGTCAGACCTCTGTGGCAAGCAGCTGTTTGAGAGGGTATTATTTTATTTTTTTTCTTATACAGGAATATGATTTTGATATCTGCAGATGTATGTACACGGTGGTTATAATTAAACTGATAGGACTCAGAGCGATGTAGAGAAGAATCCACTCGACAGATCATAGCGAAAGTTGATTGATACCTTAATAAGAACATGGGGTAGAGAATTTGCGAATACAAATATTAGTTAGTGTTAGGACCACCAGGTGGCGTGGGTGTGCTAAAATAAAGAAAATGTCAAGTTGAACAAACATAACCTTTATTTTACAAATCAAGATTTTGAATGTGTGAACCATTCGTATGCAAAATGGGCTGGAAACGCTGTATTACGTTTTACATACCGTGTTACCTTTCCAGCACATTTTGCATACGAATGGTTCACATATTGAGAATGTTGGTCCACATTTGCATGAAACATGTCTCGGCGAATCGCTGCAACATGCTACGTTATTCTTCCCTTCAATTCAACAAGCGATTCAACATTACCTTGGTAAACTCGGCTTTTAAAATAACCCCACAACCAAAATCACATGGGTTTAGGTCGGGGGAATGTGGTGACCAAGCATTGGAAAACGTTCAAGAAATTATTCTGTCCTCACCAAATGTGGTACGCAACAATTACGTTGCCGTAAGTGCAATATGGGGTGGCGCCCCATCGTGCATGAAGGTTATGGATTCTAAAGATACCATTTCAGAATCGACCATATAATTTTACAGACAGTTGACAACAGAAGTTATAGTTGCCAGGATCCTGTCTCGCACTAACTACAGGTAGCTCTGATTGTAAATGGATTTCTGCAACGGAAAGTGCAACGTCTCCCATGTGGCTTTCTGCAACGGTAAGTGCAACGTCTCCCACGTGGCTTTCTGCAACGGTAAGTGCAACATCTCCCACGTGGCTTTCTGGAACAGTAAGTGCAACATCTCCCACGTGGCTTTCTGCTACGGTAAGTGCAACATCTCCCACATGGCTTTCTGGAACAGTAAGTGCAACGTCTCCCACGTGGATTTCTGCAATGGTAAGTGCAACGTCTCCCACGTGGCTTTCTGCAACGGTAAGTGCAAAATCTCCCACATGGCTTTCTGGAACGGTAAGTGCAACGTCTCCCACATGGCTTTCTGTGACGGTAAATGCAACGTCTCCCACATGGCTTTCTGGAACGTAAGTGCAACGTCTCCCACATGGCTTTCTGGAACGGTAAGTGCAACGTCTCCCACATGGCTTTCTGCAACGGTAAGTGCAACGTCTCCCACATGGCTTTCTGGAACGGTAAGTGCAACGTCACCCACATGGCTTTCTGCAACGGTAAGTGCAACGTTTCCCATATGGCTTTCTGCAACGGTAAGTGCAACGTTTCCCACATGGCTTTCTGGAATGGTAAGTGCAATGTTTCCCACATGGCTTTCTGCAACGGTAAGTGCAACGTTTCCCACATGGCTTTCTGGAACGGTAAGTGCAACGTTTTCCACATGGCTTTCTGCAACGGTAAGTGCAACGTCTCCCACATCGCTTTCTGCAATGGTAAGTGCAACATCTCCCACATGGCTTTCTGCGACGGTAAGTGCAACGTCTCCCACATCGCTTTCTGCAACGGTAAGTGCAACGTCTCCCACATGGCTTTCTGCAATGGTAAGTGCAACGTCTCCCACATGGCTTTCTGCGATGGTAAGTGCAACGTCTCCCACATGGCTTTCTGCAACGGTAAGTGCAACGTCTCCCACATGGCTTTCTGCAATGATAAGTGCAACGTCTCCCACATGGCTTTCTGCGATGGTAAGTGCAACGTCTCCCACATGGCTTTCTGCAACGGTAAGTGCAACGTCTCCCACATGGCTTTCTGCAATGGTAAGTGCAACGTCTCCCACATGGCTTTCTGGAATGGTAAGTGCAACGTCTCCCACATGGCTTTCTGCAACGGTAAGTGCAACGTCTCCCACATCGCTTTTTGCAACGGTATGTGCAACGTCTCCCACATCGCTTTTTGCAACGGTATGTGCAACGTCTCCCACATGGCTTTCTGGAATGGTAAGTGCAACGTCTGGCACATGGCTTTCTGGAACGATAAGTGCAACGTCTCCCACATGGCTTTCTGCAATGGTAAGTGCAACGTCTGGCACATGGCTTTCTGGAACGATAAGTGCAACGTCTCCCACATGGCTTTCTGGAACGGTAAGTGCAACGTCTCCCACATGGCTTTCTGCAACGGTAAGTTCAACGTTTCCCATATGGCTTTCTGCAACGGTAAGTGCAACGTTTTCCACATGGCTTTCTGCAACGGTAAGTGCAATGTTTCCCACATGGCTTTCTGGAACGGTAAGTGCAACGTCTCCCACATGGCTTTCTGCAACGGTAAGTGCAAACGTTTCCCACATGGCTTTCTGCAACGGTAATTGCAAATTTTCCCAGATGGCTTTCTGGAACGGTAAGTGCAACGTTTCCCACATGGCTTTCTGCAACGGTAAGTGCCACGTTTCCCACATGGCTTTCTGCAATGGTAAGTGCAACGTTTCCCACATGGCTTTCTGCAACGGTAAGTGCAACGTTTCCCACATGGCTTTCTGGAACGGTAAGTGCAACGTCTCCCACATGGCTTTCTGCAACGGTAAGTGCAACGTCTCCCACATGGCTTTCTGCAACGGTAAGTGCAACGTCTCCCACATGGCTTTCTGCGACGGTAAGTGCAACGTCTCCCACATCGCTTTCTGCAACGGTAAGTGCAACGTTTCCCACATGGCTTTCTGGAACGGTAAGTGCAACGTCTCCCACATGGCTTTCTGCAACGGTAAGTGCAACGTCTCCCACATGGCTTTCTGCAACGGTAAGTGCAACGTCTCCCACATGGCTTTCTGCGACGGTAAGTGCAACGTCTCCCACATCGCTTTCTGCAACGGTAAGTGCAACGTCTCCCACATGGCTTTCTGCAACGGTAAGTGCAACGTCTCCCACATGGCTTTCTGCAACGGTAAGTGCAACGTCTCCCACATCGCTTTCTGCAACGGTAAGTGCAACATCTCCCACATGGCTTTCTGCGACGGTAAGTGCAACGTCTCCCACATGGCTTTCTGCAACGGTAAGTGCAACGTTTCCCACATGGCTTTCTGGAACGGTAAGTGCAACGTTTTCCACATGGCTTTCTGCAACGGTAAGTGCAATGTTTCCCACATGGCTTTCTGGAACGGTAAGTGCAACGTCTCCCACATGGCTTTCTGCAACGGTAAGTGCAAACGTTTCCCACATGGCTTTCTGCAACGGTAATTGCAAATTTTCCCAGATGGCTTTCTGGAACGGTAAGTGCAACGTTTCCCACATGGCTTTCTGCAACGGTAAGTGCCACGTTTCCCACATGGCTTTCTGCAATGGTAAGTGCAACGTTTCCCACATGGCTTTCTGCAACGGTAAGTGCAACGTTTCCCACATGGCTTTCTGCAATGGTAAGTGCAACGTCTCCCACATGGCTTTCTGCAACGGTAAGTGCAACGTTTCCCACATGGCTTTCTGCAACGGTAAGTGCAACGTTTCCCACATGGCTTTCTGCAATGGTAAGTGCAACGTCTCCCACATGGCTTTCTGCAACAGTAAGTGCAACGTCTCCCACATGGCTTTCTGCGACGGTAAGTGCAACGTCTCCCACATGGCTTTCTGCAACAGTAAGTGCAACGTCTCCCACATCGCTTTCTGCAACGGTAAGTGCAACGTCTCGCACATGGCTTTCTGGAACGGTAAGTGCAACGTCTCCCACATCGCTTTCTGCAACGGTAAGTGCAACGTCTCCCACATCACTTTCTGCAACGGTAAGTGCAACGTCTCGCATATGGCTTTCTTGAACGGTAAGTGCAACGTCTCCCAAATGGCTTTCTGGAACGGTAAGTGCAAACGTTTCCCACATGGCTTTCTGCAACGGTAATTGCAACGTTTCCCACATGGCTTTCTGGAACGGTAAGTGCAACGTTTCCCACATGGCTTTCTGCAACGGTAAGTGCCACGTTTCCCACATGGCTTTCTGCAACGGTAAGTGCAACGTTTCCCACATGGCTTTCTGGAACGGTAAGTGCAATGTTTCTCACATGGCTTTCTGCAACGGTAAGTGCAACGTCTCCCACATCGCTTTCTGCAACGGTAAGTGCAACGTCTCCCACATGGCTTTCTGCGACGGTAAGTGCAACGTCTCCCACATCGCTTTCTGCAACGGTAAGTGCAACGTCTCCCACATCGCTTTCTGCAACAGTAAGTGCAACGTCTCGCACATGGCTTTCTGGAACGGTAAGTGCAACGTCTCCCACATGGCTTTCTGGAATGGTAAGTGCAACGTCTCCCACATGGCTTTCTGGAACATTAAGTGCAACATGGCTTTCTGCAACGGTAAGTGCAACGTCTCCCACATCGCTTTCTGCAACACTAAGTGCAACGTCTCGCACATGGCTTTCTGGAACGGTAAGTGCAACGTCTCCCACATGGCTCTCTGGAACGGTAAGTGCAACGTCTCCCACATTGCTTTCTGCAACAGCTGCCAGCCTTTACTCGGAGCCACACCCAACTCGTCTGTTTCTTCGAATTTCTGATTCATATTCTTCAGCCCATTTAGCAACAAAGGTCCTTTCCTTATATTTTCAGACGATGATATTCGCGTAATGCAGTGGAGACATACTGCCGTTTTGGAAAAAGAGTTTCACTAGCAAAGCTCGGTCCTTATTTGCAGACACCCATGGTTCTTTCTAACATTACAGGGAAGGCATCACATTTTATGACATCACATCACATTTTATAGTGTGCCTCATGCGACTCTCCCGTGTGATTGGCTGTAATGTCACGAGAAATTAGCATGCTCTAACACGTTTTTAGCGCATCTAATAGAATCTCTCCCCATGTTCTTATTAAGAAATCCACCACTTTTCGCTGCGAACCATTCAGTACATCCTTCTCTACATCGCTCTGAGTACTGTCAGTTTAATTATAATCACCCCGCATGCTAGGGAATAAAATTAATTATCATATCAGAGTAAATTGTTTTAGAAATGCGCAAAACGTTTGTTTGCTAAATTATATTTTTTAACGTAAAAGTGAAATAATAAAGGTAGATATTGTTATGGTTGGAAAAATAAGTCTGCAAATTGAAAAAATTCAAAATTTAATTAAAGTTTTAAAGTAAAAACGTTTAGTGATAAAAATTATTAAAACACAAAATTGAAAAAAAAATACACTGTAGTACAAAATTTTTAAAAGAGGAAAAAATACGTATGATTTAATTTTCTTTTTTTTTAAATTGCTGAGTTTTTACATCTGAATGACGCGTATATAATCAAACTCATAGGGTTAGCGCTGAATCTTAACTGCCATAGTGGTTAACGAGTTAGCCCCCATTCCAGCAGGGAAAATGTTAGGTGTTAGCTCTAACTGAGGTAGTGGTCAGCATTGACTTCGGGTTTAGTAGGGCATGTATTAGAAAGCGTGCAAAACTAAGGAGTAGCTTTCTCCTGTACTATATGTATCGTAAATGAAAAATGCTTAATGATCGATTAGCAATAAATATTCGTAAGACAGATGCTGTTGCGATGAATAGATAAAAACTCCAGAAATAAGTATTGCAGTATTTTCCAAGTGATCCGTCATATGAATGGAGAGAGAACGTTTATACAGAGTCTAATAAATCTTCTTCATTAGTTTCATGTGGGGGGTACTGTATTTCGAGAATTATCGTCTTCAAGCTTAATTGGATAAAGTCTGATATTTTGATAGCAGATGAATTTTAATTTATTTCAACCTTAGGAAATGAATTGTATACATCTGTGTGTGATGTTTTTAAATACTTTTCTTTGATGTTCTTTCATTAAAAATACCACCAACTCAAATTTTCTGTCGAAGTCACTAGTATATTTTGATGTACCTGTACCAAATATTTGTAATCGTTTTGTACCTGTACCAAATATTTGTATTGTCGTGCAGTGATTACCCATCGGCATCATAAAAATATTCACATTGAAGCTTTTCTAGGAGATATGGGAGAGGCTAGGCAGATAAACTGTTTGTGAGTACCTTTAGGTGAACTCCTAGAGTACAAGCGAGGTGAACACTGTCGTAAGCGTTTCATGCGTCTTAAAAATTCTCAGATCTTCGTTCAACACGACATCATAAAAGAGTGAATACAAAATTAGTTTTTTAAATAGTTTCTACTGAATAAAAGGAAGAAGCAGTGAATTGCGTTTCACTACTATTTATCTATCTTCATTTTTTAACTGATAGAGTACGATGATAACCTTTAGTCAACATTTCACTTGTGTCTCTGAATAAACTCTGTTCCTCATGCTAACTATTTTATTTTCTCTCTTCTGTACGAATTTTTTCATTATAGAATATGCGAGTCTGATAAGAAAAAAAGTGTATGATCCACAGGAGAAATCTATCGTACGAAACAGCATCAAGGATTTTGATATCTCGTGTTAATTTTTTTGTGTGTGGATTAAGAAGCTTTATTTTCAGAGTCTTTGAAAATTAGCCATTTTTTTAATAATTTGTTTCGATATAAAAATTTATCTCGTGATTTGACACATTGACTATCAGTAAACTGAGAGTATTTGGGTTTCACAGAGGAACGATTTCTGCTCTCCATACTAAAATCCTGTTTTCTTGAAACAGATATTGAAATATTCCAAAAATGTATCATTTTAGTCCCTGAGTTATATTTTTTCTTTATTAAGTCTATTCTTTTTTCCGTAATTGTTACATCATTCATTTAGTCATATAGTCTTCTCTATTTCGTATGCCAACTATTTTATTTTATTTCCCTCTGTTAATATGTGAGTCAGTCAGTCAGTAAGTAATTTAGTGAGTGATAAATCCGTTTCGACGTCAGTAAATATTTCACTGAGTGAGGGAGAAAGTAAGTAAGTGTGTGAGTAAGTAATTCAGTAAGTAATATGTAAGTAAGTAAGTGTGTAAGCAAATAATTCAATAAGTGGGTAAGTCAGTAATAGTGTGAGTAAATAATTCAGTTAGTGTGTAAGTAATTCAGTAAGTGTATGAGTAATACAGTTAGTATATAAATAAGTGTTTGAGTCAGTCAGTCAGTCAATATGGAAGTAAGTAAGCGATTGAATAAGGCGGTAAGTAAATTAGTAAGAAAGTGTATAAGTAATTCTGTAAGTGAGTAAGTCGATAAGTGGTGTAAGTAAGTCAGTCAAATCTTAAGTCAGTAAGTATTTAGTGAGTAAGTAAGTAAGAAAGTGAGTTCTTCAGTCAGCGTGTAAGTAAATAAGTACGAGTGCGAGGTGGTAAGTGAGTTAATGAGTAAGTGTGTCAGTAAAAAAATAAGTGTGGAAGTAAGAAAGTAAGTAAATAAGAAAATGAATGAATAAAGCAATAAGTGATTTAGTGAGTGAGTAAGACAGTCAGAAAGCTATTTAGAATGTAGGCAAGTGAGTGAGTGAGTTAGACGAGTGGTTCTCAACCTTTTTACACCAGAGAACCACATTCCCAAATCACATTTGAGTTCCGGACACACAACTCGGTCCCGTTTCACGTCTTTCATTGTCATCAACATGTTTTCTTTTTAAAATATCCAAGAATTTAATTTGCTTACTCATTTTCAATGGAAGGGATAAAAAATAACATGTAAAAAACAGTTCCTAGTAAAACCATCCACAATACCTAAAGTCTACTCATTTGCAAGATGGACCAGATGTTAAGAAACATTATCACGTGATAGATGTGCTGTGATTGGTCTCCCCACTCTCATACATGCAGCCTTTCGTCTTCTGTCCCAAATATATCTTCCCTATGCTCAGTAGTGCATTAATGAAAGGTTTCTTACAGCAAAATTTCAGACAAGCGTTAAAGACTTGAATGTTTTCTGCTGTTATGCCCCCACTGAGGATGCCGATGAGGATGAGAAGGATAGCTTTTATGAACAACTTCAGGATATTTTGAATTCTGTCAAGAAAGGAGATATTGCCCTTGTTCTTGGTGACTTCAATGCCAAAGTTGGTACTGACTCTGACCTTTGGGGAGGAGTAATAGGCCCTTTTGGTATTGGTAGCTGCAATGGCAATGGGCAACGTCTCCTATAGGTAAGTAAACTCAATGGATTCAGAATAACTAACACTTATTACAAACACCGCGACATACATAAGTACACATGGGTTTCACCTGATGGGCTGCATAAGAATATGATTGATTACATATTAATTAACAGCAAATGGGCTAGTTCTGTTAGGAATACCAGGGCATATAAGGGAGCTGAAATTGGATCTGACCATTACCTTGTTAAAAGTGTGTTGCAACTTAAACTTAAAAAGTGTTGTGCTAGGGTTAAAAAATTTACTTTTAATACTGAAACTCTGAAAGATCCAGTTATAGCCAAAGCTTACCATGATAGGTTACTTAGTCATTATGACAGTCATGGTTTGCTTACTACTGAAGTTGAGGAAGAATGGGATCATCTTAAACAGGCTTTTTTGGGCACTAACAGTACTCTTTTAGGAAAAAAGGAGCAGAAGAGGCAAAATTATCTGAGTGATAAGGCACTCGAGCTTATTTCGGAAAGAAATAACTGCAGGAATGCCCTTAATCAATACCCTAGTAGTCCTAATAGAAAGCATTACAGAGACCTTAATATACTTGTAAAGGATCAGTTAGCTGCTGATAAGAATCTTTGGCTTGATGGTTTGGCTGACAAAGCCGAGGAAGCAGTTAGACAGCACAACAGCAGAGAGCTGTACCAGATAGTTAATGTTTTGTGTGGTAGAAGACGGACAGGCATACAAGGATTGAAGGATAAACAAGGTAAGGTTATAGAAGGTGAGGATTCTGTCATGGCTAGGTAGGCTGAGCATTTCAGTGATGTTCTAAACAATGTAGTTAGTTCTACTCCCATTGTTTGCAATGATGATAGATGCATTGGTGGCTTTAATGTTGGCCCTATAACCCAATCTGAAGTTATTTTGGCTGTTTCTAAACTTAAACTTCATAAATCCCCAGGGGTAGATGAAATTACTACGGAAATGATTAGAGCTGGGAATGTTTCGGTTACCACTTGGATGACTGAAATTCTGAATATCTTTTATGATAAAGGCATGGTTCCTAAGGATTTTACCAGAGCTATTGTTATCCTTATTTTCAAAAAGGTGATTGCAGTTCTTGTGATAGCTATAGGGGTATCACCCTACTCTCTGTTCCAGGTAAAGTTCTTTCCATGATTGTGCTTAATAGAATTAAGAATTTGGTTGACAGTCAATTGCGTGATGAGCAATGTGGATTCAGAAGTGGTAGGGGATGTGTGGATCAGATATTTTCACTTAGGCAGATTCTTGAGAAATGTTTAGAGTTTCAGAAACCTTTGGTTGCTAGCTTTATTGATTTCAAAAAGGCTTTCGACTCTGTTGATCGTCATAATTTGTGGTTGATTGTGAGATCATATGGTATACCAGACAAGTTAGTTAACATTATGAAAGATCTCTATAATAACACTGAGTCGTGTGTTAGAGTTGGTAAGGCTTGTAGCAATTTGTTTAGCATTACTTCTGGTGTTCGACAAGGGTGCATTTTGTCTCCTTTTCTCTTTAGCTTGGTTATTGATTATGTTATGCGAAATTCACTTCAAGGGAAAGATTTTGGCCTTAAATGGGCTGGAGATACGAAAATTTCTGATTTAGATTATGCTGATGATTTAGCCCTTTTGGCAAATGATGTTGATGAGATGAATTTTTTCATTCGAGCTGTTGATGAGACTGGTAGTAGAGTAGGTTTGGTTATAAACAGAGAGAAAACTAAAGTGATGAAAATTGGTCAGGCAGGCTGTGATTCAGTTAATCTGAATGGTTGCAGTCTTGAGCCAGGTGTCACAGTTTAATTATCTTGGGAGCTATGTAACAGATAATGGTGATGTGCGGCATGAGATTAACAGACGAATAGGGATTGCTGCCGGGACTTTTAAGAACCTGTGGAGAGTGTGGAGAAATAGGCGTATACACCTAAAGACTAAAATTAGGCTGTATAATAGTTTGGTTCTTTTTAGGGTTAATTATGGTAGTGAAACTTGGTCACTTTGTAAACAACATAACAGGAAACTAGATGCTTTTGATTCCAGATGCTTACGCAGTATCTTGGGCATTAGGTGGTTCAACTTTGTAACTAATGATGAGATTAGGCAAAGGAGTTTGCAACCTCCTTTAAGCAGCATATTGTGCAGAGAGAGACTCCGTTGGTTTGGCCATGTTGCCTGTATGAATAATTATAGATTGGCGAATAGGGTTATGAACAGTGTGCCTAATGGCCTCAGAAAGAAGGGGCGACCTAGGATGCGGTGGGCAGACAATGTCAAACAGGACCTTGTTAGAATTGGTGTGCAGTGGCCAGATGCAGTAGATGTAGCTCAGGATAGACTTGCTTGGAGAACTAAATTGCACGGTCTGGTTGGACCTCCGTAGCCCATGGCTGCTTGATGATGATGATGATGATGATGATGATCAGTAGTCGGTAGCGGTGGTTGAGAATTAGATTAAAGATGAAAAATGTATATTATTGCCACCGCAGTCACGGACCACAGGTTGGGAAACACTGAGTTAGATAGTCAATAAGTGAGTGAGTGAGTTAAGACGTATCGCGAGTTCAGTGTGTATGATACGATTATGTAAATTTTTTTTCTCCAAAGAGAATTCTTATGGTGTTGAATAGGAGTCTAAAATGTGTTAAGCTTATAGTTTTACTAGTGGAATAACAGTATTTACTATATTTATTAGGATTTTTGAAATTCAAAATTACGAGTCGTAGTGTAAAATGATGTTTACCGATATAAATCATTTAGTTTTCGAGGACTGTTATGTAGTCCAATAAGGTTATGATTCTTATAAACACAGAAGAACTAGAGCCAGTGAAAAATAAAACAATGAAAAACCTCCCACACTATCAATCGTGGAGTACCTCAAGGAAGTGTCCTCAGTCTGATGATACTGAACATCTTGCTGTTAAGTCTACCTTCTCGACTCCAGAATAGAGTGGATATTTCCATCTACACGGATGACATCTGTGTATGGTTCCCTAGCTAGGACCCCTCCTATGCTCAGCTCAAGATGAAACGAGCTGTGGCTATGGCTCTCACGAGGAGACGCCTTCCACCCACTTTCCCTGACCTCATGCTTCGGCCAGATCACATCAAGGTCGTCCATCAGCATATGTTCCTTGGTGTGGTCCTGGACAGCAGGCTGAGTTGGGGACCTCACACCCAGCATCTTAAGACAGTTGCTGCTGCGCAGAGAAATATACTGTCTTTCCTTGCTCTGGGGGAGTTTCTGCAAGACCCTCCTGTCTTGTACCGGCACTTGATCCTCTCCCGTGTCAACTACAGCTGTCACTTGAACAATGCCTCTGCTTCACTGCTGAGCAAGTTGGCCACTGTCCACACTATATCTCTGCGCCTCTGTCTCGGACTATGCCCTAACATTGCAGAGGCCGATGACATGCCTTTCCACATGCACTGGAAGAGAGATATATTGTGTCATCTCTCGAGGCTCCATTTCCTCTACTCTAACCGTGAGCATCTCAGGAAGTTGCATGACAGGCCTCACTCTGCCATCGCCGTGACTGCCAAGGACTTCTATGACCAAGTCATTTCTGCCAGCTCCAGACGCTGGAGCTGGCAGCGACGGATACTGGATTCTGGCAATACGCTCTTCCCTGACCTTCCACCCTGGAGGAACAATGATTTTATGATCAATGTCACTATCCCTTTCCCTAGGTCGGAAGAGCGACTCTGATCCAGTGGCCACCAGACTTCTCTCCACTTCCTATGTCACTGAACGATATGAGAGATGTACTGAGGTCTTCACTGATGGATCTGTGGACCGGGAGAGGCAACGTGATACCTCTTCCTTTGTCATCCCCGATACTCTCACCTCCTCCACCTGTGCAGAGCTTCATACTATACTTGAAGCTGCGCTTTTCATCCTCAGCCTCAAGAGTGGCAACTTGTCATCCATCCAGGCTCGAAATCAGCCTTGGAAGCTCTCCAGAAGCGGGACAACAAGAGCTATAACCCCTTCCTCATCCAGAAGATCATGGAGACTTGCTTCAAGATCACTTCTGCCGGAATCACGGTTCATTTCCAGTGGATCCCTTCCCATGTAGGGATACCTGGCAATGAGCTTGCTGATCACACCGCAAAGGAGGCGCTAGAGAGTCAGAGGTGTGTAACTAATTACCTTCTCTCTCTCTCTCAGCGACTTCAAGAGTTCTGTCTCACAACTGATGAGCCAGTATCGTCTTGCCCAATGGCAGAAGGACAGCAGCTCTTCCTCAATAAGGTACCTGGTTAACCCTTCTCACACTGTTCCTAACCTCGGTAATCTCCTCAGATCTGAGGAGACCCTCCTTCATCGTCACCGAGTTGGTGTCATCTACGGCAACTCTATGCTTCACACTCTCTGCAGAGCTTACAGTCCAAACTGTGCCACTTGCAGCACACCTGAGACTGTATCCCACGTTCTGCTCAACTGCTTCTTTATTATATTATTAATTTAGTTATATAATAAAGATTTGGCCATGCTGGCCAAACCAAAGCTCTTTCTTCTTACACAAAATGCTGCTCAAAGTTGAGCTTCGTAGTTGTTTACATAGTCAAAACACCGTAAACCCAAAATACTGTGCAAGCACCTAGGTCTAAATCGTGAAGCTTCCTGATATATCTTAATTACAAAGGGTCCATTTTTTGCGATAGCAAACTTTAAAAAAAGACTTAAGTATTAGATGGCATAATTGTAGTCTTCCGATATATCGAGATATCCCCCGACTTATAGTATTTCAACTTGCGCGAATTTTATGTTAAAGCTATTTGACATGAATACTGATACGAACAACTACAGGTGAGCTATACATCTCCCTCACAGTATTTCCTTGTGTAATGTCTAAGTTAAGGCTAAAAATAATGAAACTATTTGTTTAGCACATGAAAGAAAACTGGGAGTCATCAATGATTAAAGTGACTGAAATTAAAAGGAGTCGAATCTATTACTGAGGTCCAGCCTGTTACAAAGCGGTGAGCCAAGATCTTAACAGAGGTTGTTTAACATTTAACACGATCGGAAATAATTAAAATTAAGAAAATTTCCTCCTAAAAGGAAATTTAGGCGAACGTCAGAACGTAACCTACTTTTATAATGTTACTGATATCGAGAAAAAAAAAACATCGTGTTTCTCGACCACTCTTCAGAAAGCAACTATCTCTTAAAGTTACGATTTAAAGATAAAAAAGAAAGATTTAAAGATAAGAGTAAATTTTCTACAATCTCCGCAGATTCTTAAGGATCTCAGCAGGAAGTTTAGTCTCCTGTTAATCACAACTGAAGCACTACTCACCTAACTAGTTTTCATTTCTTTTCTCTCTACTTAACACCAAATCTATCCTATTAACAATCTCATCAAGCGTTAATGAAACAGTTTAAATTATCAACATCTTTGGATAAAAATGCCAAATCATCAGTATAATCCAAGTCAGATATTTTCAGATCTCTAGACCATCTGAGGTCCCAGCTTTTCCTCCGAATGAATTCCTTGTAACAAAATTAATAATCAAAATGAAAACGAATAAGTCGCAAAATGTAGACTTGTCTGAACCATGGAGGTAGGGAGGAAAAGAAGGGGTCATATTGCTCTCAAAGTGATGCCAAGCTACGAGATGCATGATGGGATGCTAGTTATCAGAAACGTTGTTTAGTGGCGCTTGAGTGAATTACATTTCGTTCTTTACAGTATGTTTTATCGGTGTATTGTATTATTTTATCTGTATCATCTCTAGTATATTTAGGTTTGCAAGATGTCAGTTGCATACGGTTGTAATAACAATATCATTAAGAAACTTTACTAAAGCAAAAAGAAAAAAGTAAATAAATAAAGTTGAACTGATATATGTCCAAGAAACTGTTTTGAAGCTGTCAATCAAAAGGGAAAAGCATGAATGGGGTCAAACCACCTGATATCTCAAATGCAATAAATACATTTAAATAATTAATTACAAGTTTGAAATAATTTCTAAAAAAACGCGTTTTTTTTTGCTTTATTTACTCAACTATGAATAAGCTGTGATAAGTCATGGATGTTTTTTTTTTCTTGCGTTTCACAGATCCTTTCTGTGCGTATTCTGCTGTCAGGCTCTTGTCAGACTCTGTGGCAAGCAGCTACTTGAACACAATAAGGGTAATTTACATTTATTTTATTTATAAAATGTTACCATTAAACAATCACTTACTTTAAATTGTCTTCGAGTCAGCATATATCGATCAATTATTTATATAAACATTTAAGAGATAACAGTAATACTTTAACAAGATGTGAAAAAAAGCAATATATTTCAAAGTTCCATAAGAATGCATGATAATTTATATTCCGAGTAATGCAATTAAAGGAAAACAGGTTTAATGAAAAGTTATGGCTAATGTAAAGGAATTCGAAACTCATGACATCTTAAATGAGCATTTCATGTAAAAAATCGAAATGCTGATTGGGTTGGTTTATTTTGCCTGTGAAGGTACTTTTTTGCATTCGGTGGTATAAATGCGCATGTCAGAAAAAGACTTCAAGGGCAAGGAGATGGTTGGAGAAGGGGATCCTCAGGACAGCTCTTAGAAGAGAGACAAACACCATCCTTCAAGAGCATTCAGCTCTCTTTTTAATATGCACAGGGTATGAATCTTTCGCACACGAGGCACGGTTTAACGTCTCATCCTACGAAAGGTGGCTTTCTAAAGCCAACTTTCCCTTTCTCAACGAGAGTAGAATGATGATTGGCAGAGAAAACTATCGATGCATGCGCAGTTGGGACTCAAACCTAGGACTATCAGACTAAAAGCCTGCTTCGCTACCAACTGAGCAATCCCGTCACTGGTGATACAGGCTCAATTATTGACAACAACACTAGTAGAAATTAAAATGTTTCTCAAAATTTGATGAAAACAAAAAAGAAAACTTTAGTGAAATAAAACTATTGAATCAGTTTTCGCAAATTTTGAAGGATTTTACAGAACGAGCTATGTTATTGCAAATTTCCAGCTTCCGTAACGGTTTAAATGCTTAACTAAATATTGTTGAAAATCGAGATCTATATATGTCTGATACCTTTGTTTTCAGTATGTTTTCCACAAAACGCTTATTCAAAATTCGAATTTGCCCTTCCATTCGCTTATGAAGAAATTCTCTGTTTTTTTTTCTCTTTTGGTAGTCTCTCTACTATTTAAATCTTTAATGAGATGCTTCACTTTACGTATAATAAGCTGTAGATTAACAAACATCATCAGTGGTTATAATCTTTAGTTGATATTTCCAAAGTTACACCAATTTTCTGACGAGAAAGCTCAATGATTAACATTAGGCAAATTTTGAATCATTTACCTCATGAAAATAGTTTGACTACATATTTCAATATGCGATTTATTTATGTATAAAATGCTCTGAAACTTCTCTTTCGTTTCTTTTCTATTGATTATATTGTTCGCAAGAAAGTCAAAATTAAAAGAACTGGCATATTCTAGCCAGCTCGCAAGTACGATATTAAAATTAAACTTTTGTAATAAATTACTTGGTAATGACGTTAAAATTAAACTTAACCTTTTACGTGTTGTGATATTAATTTGTATTGATCTTCTTCTTGTAAAGTATTCACGAAAACGTAAAACCGTTTTAAAATAAACAATAGATTTCAATTTGCATGCAAACAGAGCCTACGTTTTCTTTAGTTGTGGCGATGGGCTTGGATGATGGCGATGGGCTACCGTCCATCGGACGAGACGTTAAGCCTTGTCTGGAGGCCACCACCTGTCCACCAGTGGGTCGCTTCCCCCAACCTTCTCTGAGTCTTCGGGGTCTTTGTGCCCTGGACCTTTAGTCCATTGTGTGCAAAAATGTGCCGCTCAGATGTAATACAATTCAAACCAACTCTTGAGTTGTAGAGTGGCAAAAAATATCAGAAAAACATCCATGACAATCAGAAATCAATAAGAATTGAAAGAGTAAAAGAAAATAAATAAAATAAAAATAAAGCACTTTCTTCTCACACAAAAATATAATTGCATAAAATAAATCACAAATAAAATCACAAATAAAATAAATTTAAATAAAATTCAAAATTGCACAAAACGTTCTCTTGTACAAGGTAACGGAAGGGGAGTTCCAATTTTTTAAGTAAGTAAGGTAAAGTATGGCCTATTGATCTAGACTTCTGTGACAACATTTCCCTTTATTTCTTTACTACCCTCTTGAGGAGTGGACAACTTCGCAGGTTTTGACCTTAGAAATAAAGAGGGACTTGGAATTTTGTAGGTAGACGATGCCAAACAGAATCTTTTTCAATTGGCTTGCAATAACCAACGCTTGGAGAGCTGTGTACCAGTCCCCTGTTCTGTTACGTAGAACCGGCCAGGACTAGCATCTAAGGTATGACCCCCAATTTCTTGTGGTATCGATCGTTAATAACTTTTAAACGATATATTATCTTGTGGAAAAGAACGGAAAAGGAGGACTACGTGATCATTGTGAATTATTGATCTGGATGTCTATGGCCACTTTTGTTTTACCTTGCTAAGGAGTGGTCAACTTCACGGGGTCTTGGTGATGACCATTTAAACCTACTTAACTGGGGGGCGGGGGTGACTCAGTCGGTAGCGCGCCTGGCTCGTAATCTGTAGTTCCCAGGTTCGAGTCCCAGCTGGGTCAGCGTTGAGATTTTTCTCCGCAAAACTCCCCGCCCTGCCCACGGTCAGTAGGGGACACCGATGGGCTTGGAAAGGCCACCGTCCGTCGGATGGGACGTTAAGCCGTGGCTCCGTGTGCGGGAGAGCCATACCCTGTGCACGTTAAAGAACACGCTGGATGGCCTTGACGGGAAGCTACCATCTGTCTCCCAACAGCTGTTCCAGTGGGTCCCCTCCCCCAACCTTCTCTGAGCTTTCGGGGTCCATGTGACCTGGCCATTTAGCCCATGGTGTGCAGAAAAGTGCCGCTCAGAGGTAAAACAACCCAACCCTACTTAAGTGGCTCATGGCTTTGAGCTTGATTATGAATCTGAACTTGTAGCAGGGCCATCGCAGGCCTTGCTTCTATGGGCATCTCCATACCTACATTGGGGGAAGTCCTTCCAGTATACATGACTTAAGTCTTTAGTAGTGGGGGGAACGTTTATGCCCCATACCTGCGAAGAGCGAGGATGTATGATATTCTCGGCACTTCCTCTCTCAATAAGCATAATTTCTTTAAATGTCCCACTAGCAATTTTCTCTTCACAGGTACTTGGATTGTAAGTACTCTGCAGAAAGATTGTTCTCTTTATGTCCTCACACAAAAATTCCATCGCTATAACTTAGATATTCTGGGCCTACAAGAGACTAGATTGTTAGGTAAAGTTTGAATACTTAAAAACAATATTCAATTTCTCTTTTCATGTAGGGAAGATGGAAAGCATATTCACGGCATAGGTTTGCTCCAGTGATGCTCTTCTGGGATATGAGTGCATTAATAAAAGATTTCTTACAGCTAAATTTAAAACAGCATTGAAGACTTGACTGTTATCTGGCTGTTAAGCCCCAACCGAAAACTAGGATGAAAACCAGAAAGATAGATTTTAAGGTCAACTTGTTGATATATTTGTTCTACGTGAAATCTGAGTTTGTGAAGACGATATGAAGATTTTCGATATTGATGGCTGCAACAAAGTGTTTGAAGGTTGAGTAATTTGTCAATTTTAAGGCAGCTTTAGTTGAATTAAATAATATTAATTTATTCATGAGATATGCAGAATGTATTTATGTATATTACAATTTAGATAACAGTTTGGATATAAATTTGTGAGCGATATACAGATCACACAATTTTGCTGTTATAGAGTTCATAAGTGAATTTTAGAGTCACTTGAAACAAATTGGTATAAAATTATAGGAGATTTAATATTGATATATTGAAGGCTAAGCAATAAACAAATATGCATTTGAGCACTCTTTATGAATATTGCTTCTTTCCATTAATAGCCAAAACACACGAAATTTTAATGATTCGAAATCTTGTATAAATCACGTTTTAATCCGAAATATCCGCATTCTGGAAACATTTAAAACTGCGATATTTATGACAGACATTAACTGATCATTACCCAATTATATTAAAGATCAGTTCTAATAAAATTGAAAATGATAATTTTAGAAAATTTTCTAAATTCATGTATTTGTTTTAGAAAATTAGAAAAATAAATAATGAATTTAAATTTGAGATTGGAACATTAGGATGAACTAGATTTCAATGAGACTTTTAATATTTTCATTAGTCAGATACAAATGGAGACTGACAAATGTACTGCTACATATTTTGCTGTGAATGGTTAATTAACAGTTGGAAAAAATCCATCTTTTAAAGGCAAGATATAAGGCATATACAAAAGCTAAACGATATTACATTATTAGTTATGATGAGAAGTATACGATTTTCAGGAGCCATACGGTTAAACAAATTAAATAAGTTACATTAAAGAACTCTGAAAATGAATTTGTGAAATGTGCAGAAAATTATAGGTTAAAATAGGATTTTTGTTAATATAATTTTAGGTAGAAGTTCTAAATAAGTTATATTTCCAAAATGTGACAGTTATGAAATATTAGCTACAGAGTTTGAAAAACATTTCATTGATATTACCAACAGTAATCCATATTTAAAGAATAACACTAAATATTTAAATGAACTAACTTCTATTGATAAATCTATGTACTGTAAATCAAGGAACGATAAAGAAGTTTATGACATTATTTCGAATTTATACAATACTAAGTCAACAGCGCACGACAGAATTAGCCAGCTTATATTCAGATTAATTAACAATATCTTCGATATTTCTTTGTAAATTTACATAAACTTCCTTTAGCAAAGGGGATATTTTTAACAACTTAAAGGTTGTTAAGATAATTCCTATTTATCAGTAAGGTGATAAAGATGATACATTAGATTATTGGCCTATTTCCATTCTGTTAGTAATTTCAAAAGTAATTGAACAATGGACGAAAAAAAGCTTTTGAGACTCTTTTTAAATTTTTTTACTGAGTCATAGTTTGGATTTCGAGAATCTTATGGTACACATGCATACATAATATGTATATATACACCGTAGAGCCAAAACATTATGACCAGTGCTTCTATATGCAAATCGAAGCAACTACAGGTAAAAGACGGCACATGTGAATTTCATGAAACGGTATAAACAACACCTGATACTGAGCTCTGTTAATCAATGTTATTCTTGTTCTTCAGATGGGAAAGACAGCGGACCTAACTGTGTTTGACAAAGGCCAAATTGTAATGGCTAGACGACTGGGTCAGAGAATTTCCGAGACTGCGAAGCTTGTGGGATGCTTACAGTCAGGCGTGGTTAATACCTTCAAAAAGTGGTCAAAGGAGGGAAAAACCACGAACCGTCGGCAAGGTGTGGGCCGACCACGGCCCATCGATGCTAGTGGTGAGCAAAGGCTATCCCGTATGGTGTGAGCCAACAGAAGGGATACTGTGACGCAACTCGCCTGTAATTTGAATGCTGGTGATGGGAGTAATGTGTCACAACACTCAGTATATCGAACCCTGCTAAAAAAGGGGATTCGTGGCCGCAGATCGCTCTGAGTGCCCATGCTTGGTTCACTGTCTAAAACGACTACAATGAGCAGGCGAGCATCAGAACTGGACCTTGAATGATTAAAAGAAGGTCGTCTTGTCCGATGAATCTCGTTTCCTGTTGCACCATGCAGCTCAACCACGTGACTTACAAGAGTTAAAGGATGTGTTTGTAACGTATTGGTACTAGATATCACAAGACACCTTTAGAAATCTTGTAGCGTCCATGCCTCGCCGAGTAAGAGCTGTTTTGGCGGCACGTGGAGTACCAATACCTATTAGACAGATGGTCATAATATTTTGGGTCTTCGGTTATGTATGTATGTTGTTTCTCTACTCACTTCCTTTTATATTTACTGCCGTATTATTTATTACTGTTGATATTACTAAGTTTAATATTTCACCCTTATTACCCCTTGTAAATATTAAACCCTTGTTACTGGCATATGTATAATTCCTAATACGACACCAAAATGTTACAGAAAGTAACAATTAGGAAACAGGAGGAAATTATTTACCAGTTTATTTAGATGAGCTTAACTATACCGAAGAAAAGAGTATATTTTATACAAATACAATATACTAGGACTACTAAGATTATTCAGACAATCATTAGGCTATTTGCAAAATTTGTGTTGACCAAAATTATAAAGCTTATATATAACTTTGTTTACAAAATTTTTGAATGTTCCTGTACACATTTAGCAGAGCAAAACTTAACGTAAATCTTTTTGCCTTGATAATAACCTATTTCACCACAAATCTCTTAAATCTGGGTGGGAATATGAGGGTGGGGTGGGAGTACAATTCTAATCTTCCTTAAACAGTTACTCCAATTTGGGAAAAGTCTCCAAATTTCTTGAAATGCATTTTAAAAATTCGCACGCTCTGTTCGAATTACAGCATAGGAAATAAAGTTTTTATAATTGATGGCAGTAATAGCTAGGTTACAGAAATATTAAACAAATATTTTAATGTGATGCCGCAATTAATCCAAATTTTAACAATTTATTTGTTTATTCAAGAGTTTTCGTTTTCTTTTTTTGAAAGCATACCTAAGCCCACTATAAAAGAAGCGGAACTTTTTTGTTGCATACCAACATCTTCAATAGTGTGTCAAATTCTCGTACATACTCTTCACTTTGCTGCCTATATGACGAAATATTTCTACTAAAACTTGATTAAAGAATCGTTTCAAGGATTATATTTAATAACTCTTTCTTCATTTAATTGAATGTAGAGGAACTGTTTGCATTCATTTTACAAAACACATTTATTTAGAATTATTAACAACTGATGATATTTTAAAGTTTTCTTCAACCTCTTGCACCATTAATCTATTAATATAATATTCCTTTGGATGAAATGTTTTGTCTTTTGGTTAACCTGCCTTATATCCAATAACAATTAAAAACAGATAACAATAATTAATAGTCTCTAATGCTTGAATAACTCTAAATGTTTTATTAAGAAGAACATCTTTGATTCTTGTTTTTTATAGTAAAATAAGTGAATAAATCATGCAAAGTTTAATATTATTATCCGAGAAACAAAATATACATATGTGTATAATTCAGATAAAAGCACAAACAGATCTGGTAAATCTGGTAGTCAATAAATAACTTATGGTGAGATAATGAGGAGAGAGGGGGGTGGGGTCACACTAATTTTAACTGTGATACAGAAATGGTAGAGTTCTTGAAATTTGGACTAGGAGTAGTTTGAGTCTGGAAGGTCAGACACGTTACGAAACTTAGATATTCGAGGTGGCTTCAATGTCAAATCAGCATAATAACAATGATCATATTCTTCTATTCAATTATGAGGAGAAATAGCCTAGGTACCTGAAACGCGCTGCTTATTGATAATCAGCGAAATTGCATGAAATCAATTCACTGAAAATGACCTCTGTCTCATATTTATCAGTGAAGAATACATCCGATCCTACATTTTTTGATGAATCGCCGCGTAGTTAGCGTGCTTGGCCACCGATCACAGGGACCCGGGTTCGAGCCCCAGAGAAGGTATGGATGTTTTCTTCTTCTATTGTCTTTCTATTGAGGTCCCGCCTTCCTATGCCTTCTATTGAGGTCCCGCCTACCTTACATGTACTTTTTATGTCAAATTCAAGTAAATATTAGAAGAAATTAAAAATAAAATATTTAGAGTTACTCATGGAGAAATTAGCCACTAATATGGGACTCTCCCTACCAATCAAAGCAGAAGGGGAAATAGGTAGAGGCAGTAGGAACCGCCTCTGCACTATTCTGCTAGGGCCTGGAAAGGAAAATATAAGTTAATGCTGGGAAACAAAATAGAGACGATCATTAGATTTTCCACAAAAAAAGCAGTGTTCTCAATGATGATGATCACGAATCACTGAATTGGATTTTCTTGCCTCTTTTTGGAGGCAAACTCATCTAGAGACTGTTAGGATCTAAGAAAAGAATATAGAGTATTTGGTATAGTATACTTTAAAAAATTAAAATCATATAGCTTACACATTATTTTTTTCTTTCTTTTATAATAATCAAGAAGCTTAATATTTTTCAGAAATTGAATTAAGTAATTATGCAAAACTGGAATTAATTTTTTATTGGTAGAGAACATAATATTTTTAAAATTAAAAATAGAAATATTTAATTTTGAAAGTTTTGAAAATAAATTTTCGTTTTTTATCGAAAAGTTTGCATTTAAAGATAATGTGATCTAAAGTATGCAAAGTATTACAATGTAAGCAATTAGGAGAGTCAATAATCTTATATTTAAACAGTCTAGCATTGGTTAAAGCAGAATTGGTTTTTAATACGTAAAATTGCATTAATTTCATTTTTTAAAAATTATAATCCTGAAATTGTTGAATATTTGGATTAATAATAAATCGATGAGTTTGTCGAACATGGTCATGGTACCAAGTTTGGAGATTTTCCAATAAAAGTTTTTATTGGTGAGTTTGATTTGATGAATGAATATCGGAGAGGAATATAAAAATGTTTGTTTCAGGCTTCTTTATTCAATTTATCTAGAGTTTCATTAAATGGAATACCAACATGTGAAGATAACCATTGAATAGCAACACGATTATTCTGCGATAAATGGTTAAAGGAGGGGATTAAAATATCATTAATCAAAATATTAAAGGTAGCTTTAAGAGGATTCTGAAATAAGCTACAAAGAGCAAATTTACAATCTGTGAATTATAAAATTTAGTTACCCATTTTATGGCCGCAGTAATTGAATATAGTTCAGTAGCAATAGTCATAAATAGAGGATAAAATTTGAATTGAGAAGTATAGTTGAATTCAGGGCAAAAAAACTGTTCCTGAAAAGTCATTGGTTAACAAATTAGATGATCCGTCGGTATAAATTTGAATATAATTTTGAAAATAATTATCAATATGTAATAGCGATAAGTTCTTTAGTGTTTCAGTTCCTATTGAGTTTTTTTCTAAAAATGACTGGAATATTATCATACATAGTAGGGAATGTTGCTATCCAAAATGGAATGGATGGGTAGTAATCGCCACTCCGATTATTTATAATAATTTCTAATAGTATATTTTTTTTTCAGGAAAATCCGATAGGATAAAATCATTCAAGTTACTTTTCAATTTATCAATTATTGAATGAGATTTATTTTTTAACACTATTCTGAAAAGTAAATTAGAAAGTGTTCTCAAAGTACTTAATGAGAAAACGCTGTCGCTGACGCTTCTACGTTCTGGTGAGTACATACCTAAGAGGTAACTGATGGAGTAGTCGGAGAATCCGTTGCCATTAAATTTCTGAAAGAAAACAGCACAATCATCAGTGTAACGGGAGTAGTTTAATAAGATATGGTCACCGACTCATGTTTTATATTTTTTGAACATGGCATTAGAGTTTCTCTCGGCGGCCACACTCTCTTTTCACCGTGTTTTCCTCTTTCTCTGCTGTCCCACTCGCATACATATGTAAATGAGCATTTTTGTGCAACCAATCTGTTGACCTAGCAACAGAACCATAACTTTGACATCCACACACTACTCAGCCATTATCTTTTTACTGAACTTTCTCCAAGGATAGTTGAAGGTTTCCACAGATTTCTTTCGAGTAAACTGAATGGGCTACAAGATTTAAAGGCCTCCTTGTTTCTATTATGAAGCAGACTCCTTTGAGGCTTCTCTTTGAAGAGTTGATATCTAGTCCATTATTTGATAGTGAACTCTATATTAGTTCATAAGTGCACTAATGTTGTTACAGTGTACCATTGAACCAGTTTCACAAAAATATGGAAGTAATTTTTGTTACTCTTTGTGTAAAAATATTATTCTTGACCTTTAGTCCTGATCATAGGAGTTCTCTGCAGGCTCTTTTTGAAAGTTCAATTCCCTTACCAGCCATTAGTTTTATTTTGTAAAAACAACTCTTGTGCACTACCCTGATTCTGTTTCGTCCTGTGAAACAGGGACTTCAGAGTCTGATATCACATTTTTCAAAATATCTGGCGGTGAGGATATCAGCAACTCAGGTCTAAGGTTCACTGGTCATCGTTATTGGGATAAACAATAACACTTCTTGCTTTTTTGCGTTATAAACGTCTAGTCAAATTGAGCAAAAGTAGCAGTGGTTTTCGTGATTTTGAGGTTCTCTTCTTTACCATAGGGATTGCAAAGGGTATAGAGTTTTCTTATCACATTTTTCAATTTTATAACTTCTACATATGTATGACACACTTTATGGGGGCTCGTGATTTGTCTTGATCACATAATTTAATTCCAAAATATGCCAAATACACATTTGGTGTATGGTGCAATATTCTGCCTTTGCTTCTTCACGACATAGCTACCACAAATGTTACAAAATATGTCAAGTGATGTCATTACTAAAAGCCCATAATAGCACATTAAAAGAAGGTGAACACTACAACAGAAATCTAAACCAGAGAGGAATAGGAAGAAATTCAAAGGCTGCTCAAACTGGCAACTTTGAAACTGTTAGATAAGCTCTAGGTTGGGTTGTTTTTTTTATCTCTGAGGGGCCCTTTTTTGAACATAATAGGCTAAATGGCTAGGTCACAAGGACCCCAAAGAGTTTTTTTTAGGTTTCTCACATGGACTCTAAATGTGTGCCTTAGCTGATTGGCTAGATATGATTCCATTTCCCTCCAGAGAGTTCATTTTTGTGCAACAGCATCGCATCATTGGAGACTTCTTTTATTTCAAGCCTAATCCGTTCCGTATTCCAGTCGTGGAGTAATTAGAGGTGTCAAAAATAAAGTTTTTTAAGTGATCTCGCACAACTGGAACAACGTACAAACTGTTTTTCCGTTTTACAGTACCTATTTTTTGTCTTCAGGACCTTCCCAGCCCTCGGCCAAAAAAGGAACACCGATGGGATTGGAAAGGCCCCGTCCGACGTAAAGCCGCGACACCGTGTGCAGGATATTCGTACTCTGTGCATGTTAAAGAACACGCTGGATTCCCTTGATCCGAGGCTTCCATCTGTCTCCTAAGAGCTGTCCACTGAACCTACAATCGCCCAGCTCAGAGCTCTTGATGTCTTTATGACCTGCCATTTAGGCCATTGTGTACAAAAAAGTGAGACTAAGAGGTTAAAGAACCTTCAAGATTTACCATTGCGCAAAAGTGGTGATTACATCAATCGATATTAAGACTTCTCTCACACCTTCTTAACAACACTTTACTTGCGATTACATTAATCGTTCAAGTCATAAGAACCGTTAACCCGCAAGAAGTTTGAAGGAGGATATTTTTTTTTGGCGGAGTGAATTTGGGGAGAATATTGTCATGTCAACTCACCAATAACTATTCTCAAGCAAATATTTTTGCACTCCAACCACAATCGCCTTCTGAATATCATTCGCTCATTTTATACTTTATTCAATTGCATAGGGATGTTAGTTCTGACCGTTACTACGCTGTAAGAAACAATGCACATGGATAAGTATGCAGCCATAAAATATTGGAAAACTATAAATATAACTATCAAATGAAAGGTAAAATCGATGTACTTCAAACATTATTTATTGCTCATAAAGTATTTTCATCACACATAATGAAGAATTATTGGGTTAAACCCACGTTAATATCACAGAAAAAAATGTACGTTTCTTAACATATAATTTTTTATTGTCTTAGAAATTACGAAGGTGGGTTTGGGAACCTTATGCGTTGAAACTTCTAGCTTTAAAATCGCGGGCTCGGTGCAAGTTGTGTGGGTCTCTCAAATTGCAGTACTTTTTTATAATGTAAATACTATAATTATGGTATGTTGACAGTATTGGTTAGTAAAAAGGTTTTAGATTAATACGAAAACTTTTCGTATTTCATAAGCACAACTTTTTTTTATAGCCTGATGTGCTTCTGTCAGCTGGCAACCCGGTACAGTTGCATCAATGACACTTTGCCTATCTGCTTGGAAGTAGGTAGATAGATAGATAGATATATTTTTATTCACTAGTTTCAACATGAGTATAGTTCAAGGCAAAAATACGAAACAAAAGCATACTTGTACATAAAATTCTTTAAGTTCATACTCATGAACATAAATTATAAAGTATGAATTTGAAATATATTTTACGGTTATTCATTAAACAAACTGAACAATACGAATACAGTAAATAAATATGAGAACCCCACTTGAGTCTAAGCTCTTGTGTGAAGAAGTTCAAGAATGTAATATTTACATAATTTGTTTCCACAGTGTTATAAAAATTAAACATTTAAGCTATAATTTTCTTTCTATAGAAATTTCTCTACGCAATCGGAAAGCAATAACCAATCTCATATTAACCTTACGAAAGCTTAAATGTTTCATTTTGAATGTTAACCGGAAGAGCATTATAAGCAGTTTGGGTGCCAAATGAACATAATGCCTTTGGGCGATAGTTTTTTTTAGGAAAAGGCATGCACAGTTGATGATAAACGTGTTATTTAGGAAAAATCCTAGCATTAGAATCATCCCAATTTTGAATATTATATACTAATAGGTGATAAATATAAAATTTTCTGACTGGTAAGATTTTAAAGTTTTCTAGCAAATTTTTATACTGTAAAATTATTTTTTTTACCGTATATCTTATTGCATAATTCCTCTCATAAAGACCTCCCCAAGATAAATGCCATATTTAGATGTAGGTCCGTTTAGGGTTTCTTTTTTTTTTGCATTTGTTGGGTACAGAAAGTAAAACTTTTTTGTTTATCTGAAATAAGGAGTCCGCATGATTTAAGAGGAAAATTTACATTTAATTTCAGTAGAAGTCAAATTTCGACCTCAAAAAAGGATTTGTTAGGCACAAACACGTATGAAGAAATCGAAAGGGGTTTTGTTGACTTCCATTTCAAATAGGAAACATACAACCACGACTCATCAGTTCAAAATGTCACCTTGACAACTGACGCAAAAGTTCCGTTCTTTTTGTTCCGTGTGCTGATTCAATGTTTGAGGAGTGTTCGTCGCGTGAAGAACACGAGCGATGAAGTGTCGAACACGAGAACTGCAGCATCAGTTCTGTTGCGCATCGTAATACATCCTTACGGTCCCGCCTTTCCTCCCCCCCACTTGAAGCAGGGGGAGCAGGGAGCGACCAAGTACAAAAGGGCGGCTCTCTCCGAGACTTCCGACACTCCAAGGCTGGTGGGCCGCTACTGCACCGAGCTTCCGGCCGGCCACGAAGAGGCCGCAATTAGGGACTTCCCGGCAGGCGGCGACTGTGCGACCGCCCGGTAGGCTCAGACCGCGGCGCGCGCGCGCATAGCCCGTCGATCCATCAGCCAGCTCGAGCGTCGTCCCATCGATCGTCTTGTTGGCTGGCTGCGGAGGTGGAGGGTGGTTGGGGCTTTAGAGCCGCTCGCGCGGGACGGCGCGTCATTCGCATTCGGACCTTGTCGAAGTGAAGGCATTGTGGGAAGAGCCGAGTTTCAGCTGGAGCAGCACGGCCTGTGTTGGGGCGGGTGGCCCGCCGCCCTTGTCAGAATGGGGCGAGGGCTGTGGATGGAGCCTTCGCCCTCCGCATCCCCTTCGGCAGGACGTTCCTGCCTCTGTCATCATCATCATCACCACCACCATCACAGAGCCCGGACCAGAGGAGTGTCCTCCTCTTCTGCACCTGCACTCACCACTCACTCCGCATCACCTCACCCGTCGCCGCTCTCCCTTTTATCTCCGCCTTCCTCGTCGTCGTCTCCCTCGGCGCCTCCGTCATCCTCCGTCACACTTCTGGATGTACTTGTGTACGTGATAGTGGTCGCAGTGTCCGTCGCCTGCTACGTGAACTCCCTGAACGGCGATTTCGTCCACGACGACGTAGTGGCAGTTACGACTAACCCCGACGTGCTCGGAAAGACACCTTTATCGGAACTGTTCGTGAATGACTTCTGGGGAAAGCCGATGTCGGATGAGGCCAGCCACAAATCTTATCGGCCTCTCACTGTGCTCACGTTCCGGTAAGTAGCATTGTGAAACTATTCTCTCATTAAATAAAAACTTCAGACAAAGCGTGACAACATTTTAGCCACGTATCTGCCATTGATAGAGAGCTGATGAGTAAAGACGATACTGAAACGGAAGGAGAAGGAAGAGAATTTCCTCTTCCAAGAGAGGACACAGAATTCAGAGCATCTTTTAGATGCTGAAACATGTGTTCATATATGTTTCTTTTTTTCGTTTTGACTTTCTTCAATAGAGCCTTAATTTAAAGAATAAGAATTCGTTTTTCTCAGAGACAATTGCTTTCAGATATGAGATATCATCAGTGTGGATGAAATGCTTAATTTTTACGAATCCGCTTTAATAAAGAAATTTAAATTTTGTTTCAAATACATTTTAAGTTGTTTACTTTCCATTAGGAGCATATAGCGATGGTATTACGAATATTTATAATGATTATTCTATATATATTTCATTTAAGTGTAGGAAGAATATTTATTTATAACTGGAAAGTTCTATATTTTTCAGAGAATTAATAGTTTAATTTTACTTTGCATTTACGCAATATTGTCGGACAGCTTCTGAATTCATTTATTTTTGCTGTAGAAGTTTGCATTAACGCATGATCCTGAGTCACAGGAGAATTCCGTAGCAAATACTGATATGCAGAGAGGGATCAATTATATCTTCTACATAAATCTGTAAACTGTTTTAGGTAGCTTACTATTTAGATTGTTTACTATTCGTCATCCAAAGACTGGCAGACCTTCCAGGTTATCTGTGTAAAAGCAGCAATAACAATCTCAGAGGGAGCTGATTTTGTTCTACTATTCAATTTAAGTCCATTTATTTTTAAGCCATAACTTTTAAGAGTATGCATACTCTACAGCGTTTTCGATGTTTCAATATTCGTAGTTCGTCAGCAAAGTAAGGCTCTCGACCTGGAGTAAATGCACACTGGTGGAAGAGGGAAGGAAAGATGTGGAAAAGGGATGCATTGCATTTAAGAATTTCACTCGTTCGTTTTGAATGCGAGACGAAAGAGTGCCTGAATGAGCAATGGCGTTTTTCTTTTTCTAAAACTTTCCAAATGGAACGGTCTTCTGTCTCAACGGATGCTAAGCAGTGACGCAGCTTCAATTTGTGAGTCCCTAAGCGGAGAACAAAAGGGGGCCCCAAAGCAATGTCTTAATTAGATTTGCGGCCTAAGGAAATAAATGCTCCGAATTTCTCGTTTCACCTGGGACCTTCATGAAATGTTAACATAGCACTCATCGTTATCAGCAAAGCATTTCGTCTGCGAGATTACAGCACAATAACTGGCAGCGGTAAAGAGCGCCAATTCAGTTAGTTTACAATATGTGATTCTTGGTATGACAAGAACAAGCTCATTGAACTCTAATGCCACTGGCATTAAAGATAATTTCAAAAGGCAAACAGCAGAAATAATCGTAATGATTTCTGCACTCATGGATAAAAATGGTGAGTAAATTAAAAAAAAAAAAAATAAATTAAAAAAAAAATTAAATTTTTTTAAAAATTTAAAAAAATTATAATAAATTCGAGTTCAGCTTCAAATCAATACCAAAGCTGTGAGCAGTGATCATGGGAAATGGTGTGAGAAATGATCTTAATATCTTTTAAGTAGAGGCAAGTGGAGAATAAAGGGAATAAAATGTGACGTTAATCGAAAAATAAAGGAATTGTTTTTTCCCTCGTCAATGAAGTATTCGCTTACATTTTACTTTTCTTTTTGAAAGTAACATTTAAAAATTGTTTTCGTAAAACTTGAGCCATTTTTTTTAAAACTTGCAAAAGGATTTTTAAGTTTTATGTTCCCTGAAAGAAAACGAAAAATTGCAAGACATTCAGAGCAATTTTGTAAAGATCTCTGTGTTTTAAATAGCGGGGAGTGTCTTTCGAAAGTGTAAAAGGTATGTTGTGGAAAATAAAAAAAAATGAATGAGACTATTGTGTCAATGGTATTTAAAAGGCAATGTTGAAATGTGAGGGACTGATGATGCGATGAGATTTACTATCAGAATAATATTATGGGACATCTTGTAATCCATGTCTCCTGCAAATGCTATTCGGATTATTAATATATTTATTGAAACAGATATATTAATAATTGTTACAAGGCCACTTTTTGTCTCATGAAATACAGACATAGAAAAGAGCATGAAGGAGAAACATCGAGCAATTTGATGCTTCTCACTCATGAAGAAATACAGAACAACTTTTCTGTTAGCTGTTGGATTGGTAATCCAATGATATCTTAACTTTCAGTCTTATTAGTTTGTCTCTTTATTTCTTCATATTGAACAGAAGGGAATTTGCGAATTGGAATTTTCATATTGAACAGAAGGGAACACGCGAAACTTATGTATCGTTGCTTCAATCTGTGAGTTATTTGTTAGGATCAGAATATGTTATAGATAACAATGGCACCAATTTTTTCTTCCCCCCTCCGCCCCGCACACCTAACCCTAAAACTCAGACTCCTAGAAGCAGGTTTCTTTTCTAACGTTTAATTTTCTCCCGGTTGGGAAATCGAGCAAAGAGAGATTATGTTGCTCTGTGTATTCACATAAAGTTCCATTCTTTTATGCTTTACAGATTGCATTGGATATTTGGATGCGATAAAAGAGCTGAAGAGAACTCAAGAAACGTAATAATGATACATTTACTGAAAAAAAAAGATAAAAAATCAAATTTAACAGATAAAATGTTTCACATATTGTACTACAATATAATATTTTGTAGAATATTTATTAAGCATTTTAAGACAAATATATTAATATTCCCAGTAAAATAAATCGGAAAATCTATTTTATGGAGGCTAGTAATTTAGATTCAATTGAGGTTTTTCCTACTGTTTAGAAAAAGTTCCAGCTCACTTCTGAAAGGCAGCTTCCGTTGTGTTCCGCCAGAGACATGACACAGATGTTATCCTTCCTTCATCCACCGATGATAAGAGACGAAGGCGCTCCGTTCATTTTGTTTTCACCCTTCAAAATTCACAATTTCTGCAAGTGGCGATACAAGAGATTGTTTCTACCACAAGCTGCGAATCTGAGAGGAAAACTGAAACACCAAATATGTGAATTGTAGCGATGAGAAAAATTAATGACTTCGCCGAAGAAAGTTCTGCTTGTTATTTTCCTACTTGGAATATTTTATTGGCTATGAGATTAGTCTGACGTCATCTGAAGCATTAGATAATTGAAAGAGCGTAGTGTAGGCCTTCCCTTTCTAAAGAGAAAGAGCGTAGTGTAGGCCTTCCATTTCTAAAGAGAAAGGGCGTAGTGTAGGCCTTCCCTTTCTAAAGAAAAGAACGTAGTGTAGGCCTTCCCTTTCTAAAGAGAAAGATCGTAGTGTAGGCCTTCCCTTTCTAAAGAAAACTCGCAGAGTTGTAAGCCTTGGTAATGTCGACTTATGCGCGTTTAGTTAAATCGAAGCTGAACGATTTTCTTTAATCCGATGTTAAATGTTAGAAATTTTCTTTATAACGATATTTCATTCGTATTCTCCAAAATGCTAGCGAAACTTCAAATCGAGTTTTTTTGATTTTGTCTCAGGCTTACCACAGCAGTTGGAATATTTCGGATGAATCTAGCCATGGTACAGAGAGAAAATGTCTCCCAGATCAGCGGGTTCAGATATTGACCTGAGGCTTTTTCTCGGCGATTGCTTTTAGATGACTGTCACGTGCACCGGAAAGAATCGGAAATCTTGTCCCATGCAGATATCGACATCGAAGTGCCGATGTCGATTGACAGCACGTCCGAAGGGTGGGAATCAGTACTAATTTGAAATGCGAATTTATGCTTCAGGTTAAAATATTTGTATCGGTTTAAATATTAATCTCTTTTCCATGATCAGGCTGCTCATTGTTTTTTTTTAAGATTTTGAATTGATGTTTGCTCAAAGTTTTTTTCGTACCAAAAGCGTTGTAATGACTTTTTTCAATTTAGTTTTTGGCCGCAAAAAATTAGAAAAAGAGATCTTTTGAAAAGGTACAGCGTTTGTTGCAAACTTAATGAAATCTCTTACTTTATTAAAGTTATTGTGATCAATAATGAGAAAAATCCATAAGATTAGTTGCAATTTCTGTTCTAAAGAGAAGATGTATCGTTTCTCTTTAGAAAGGGAAGGCCTGCACTACGCTCTTTCTCTTTAGAAAGGGAAGGCCTACATTACACTCTTTCTCTTTAGAAAGGGAAGGCCTACACTACGCTCTTTCTCTTTAGAAAGGGAAGGCCTACACTACGCCCTTTCTCTTTAGAAAGGGAAGGCCTACACTACGCTCTTTTCTTTAGAAAGGGAAGGCCTATATTACGCTCTTTCTCTTTAGAAAGGAAAGGCCTACATTACGCTCTTTCTCTTTAGAAAGGGAAGGCCTACATTACGCTCTTTAGAAAGGAAAGGCCTACATTACGCTCTTTAGAAAGGGAAGGCCTACATTATGCTCTTTCTCTTTAGAAAGGGAAGGCCTACACTACGCTCTTTCTCTTTAGAAAGGGAAGGCCTACACTACGCTCTTTCTCTTTAGAAAAGGAAGGCCTACACTACGCTCTTTCTCTTTAGAAAGGAAAGGCCTACACTACGCACTTTCTCTTTAGAAAGGGAAGGCCTACACTACGCTCTTTCTCTTTAGAAAGGGAAGGCCTACATTACGCTCTTTCTCTTTAGAAAAGGAAGGCCTACACTACGCTCTTTCTCTTTAGAAAAGGAAGGCCTACACTACGCTCTTTCTCCTTAGAAAGGGAAGGCTTACACTATGCTATTTTTTTAGAAATGGAAAAGGCCTACACTACACTCTTTCTCTTGATAATTCGATGCAGAAAATTCGCACTTATTTAGTAAGTTGATTTCCGAAAACTAAAAGGTTTACGTTAAAAGTTCAATATCTAAATATGGCGGGAAATAATCTGTTACCTCGTTGATTATTATCATGAATAAAAAACTCATTTAAAATTAAAAAAAGAGTAAAAATTAAATTTAAAATGCTACGAAAAATAATAATTTCTGTCGTAAATGTATATTAATAGTTCAGAGGCTTTAAATAAAAATGCCTTTCGCATGTTGCAGAATTCGTCTGTCAAGAATACCACGTCTTGAATATGAATTGATCGAAAGAAAGCTTATTGAAACATTTCGGATTTTTTATTTGACTCTGAGATTTCTGATGAATGTGTTGGGTTGTTTTACCTCTTAGTGGCACTTTTTTAACACAATAGACTAAATGGCTAGGTCAAAAGGACTTCGAAGGCTCAGAGAAGCTTGGGGCAAGGGATTCACTAGAATAGCTGTTGAGAAACGGATGGTAGCCTCTCGTCAAGGTCATCCAGGGTGTTCTTTAACGTGCGCAGTCTCCCGACCCTCCTTCCAAGCCCTTCGGTGGGCCTTACTGCCCGAGGGCAGGGCCCTTTCCAAGCCCATCGGTGTTTCTTACTGACCGAGGCAAGGTGAGAGTTTTGCGGAGATAACTCTCAATGCTGGCCCAGCTCGGGCTCGAACCTGGAAACTGCAGATTACGAGCCTGGCGCGCTACAGACTGAGTCACCTTCGCCTCTCTGTTGAGTTAATATATTTCTCTACACATTTCAAAATTTAAAAACAACTGTATTTTCTTGAGAACCGATTTTTTGGGATATTTAGAGAATATTATTTGTTCTTTTCGCGAAAAGGAGCGTTTGGTGGTAATGGGATGGAGGAAGCATTAGAGCTGAAAGAAACGACCTTGGCCCTTCTGGAAATATGCAGAACAAGAATAGAAAACGGTTACCACCTATTGTTGAGATTACATCTCTCTATTGTGAAATACAGTTTCAGAAATCCCCCCACCTTCCTCTCTACGGTGGAACATAGTTACAGACCGACACTACCTCGTCTCTACCGTGGAACACAGCTACAGACACTCTTCTCTCTTCAGTGGAACATAGATACAGACAGTTTCTTCTCTCTAAGGTGGAATGTAGTTACAGACATATGCCACACTTCCTCTCACATGGAGTACAGATAGGCACTCCTCGGAGTTGATTCTGATATTTTGCCGATATTTTCCCATTGCTTACTTGCTGTCATTTTGGTTGTCAACCATTTGGTCGATTCATAAGAAGTTTCGGCAATTAAGCGTTACAACATATAAATTTTCCTGATTCGTCAAATTCAAATTATCGAAATGGAACTAATTGAAATCGAATAACTTTTAATTACAATTCTTATCTCCTCCAAACTCATTCAAAAGTGAAGGAGGTAGAGGGCGGGTAACTGATTCACTGTTTCGCTGCCTTTTGACTTCTATGGTTAACCGCCTTTTGTCGTTTCGTCATGAAAGTAGGACCTACGCCTATTGTCGACAGATGGCGCTACTTCCCATTCTTTGACAAATACGAAAGGAAAAGGAGATTTCGAAGTTCGTTTTCCAAACTGAAAGTAATAGGTGAAAGACAGAAAGTCACATTGAAAAAAATTTCGAAACGAAATAGTCGAATTTGAGCGTTATTACTATCAGCAGAAGATTCGGCCTTAGCTTCTGACTGGTAATGGTTTGATCAATGGGAATCTTGAATTTGAATGGAGATCTTTTTGCTGTAAAACTGAAACGATTTCTTCCAAGCAACAGCATCGAATCCCGGAAAGTTTATCCATTATGCCAGATTTGCATCATTTCCTTGCCTTTTGGGGAATTTAGGAAGAAGAGCTCCAGGTGGTTGTATCAATCAATCAATATATTTTGTTGATAACGAATGATAACTAATTTTCAATTTAATACGATAGTTACGAAACGGTACGAAAGGCCGCAAAAAACTATCAGATTATTACGTTCTTTGACTGTTTGATTTTATTTCACTTACAAATATATTTTAGCAGAACTTTTTATCGTCCTTTAGGAACCGATGAGAATACCATAACACAACACGTGTAGCGTTAACCTAAACAGGTTGTACATATATATTTTTGCATATACTGGTAAATACAATTTCTACGAGTAGTTTTTTAATTCTACTTTAGATATTTTTAATAAAAATTTAACAGTTTTATCATTACCCTACTTTATCTGTAGATGTATTCTCTATCCCCTTAAACCTCTGTTTGGCGAGAGTACCAGCGATTTTTTTTTTCAAAAATTTTATGTCCATTGGTAATACAAAACACGACAGAGGAATGCTTCATTCAGAGTTGAATCTAACATCGATTCGCTGTAACGTCATTTATGAATTATAACTATACTACACTGTAATGTCATTAATGAATTATAACTATACTACACTGTAATGTCATTAATGAATTATAACTATACTACACTGTAATGTCATTAATGAATTATAACTATACTACACTGTAATGTCATTAATGAATTATAACTATACTACACTGTAATGTCATTAATGAATTATAACTATACTACACTGTAATGTCATTAATGAATTATAACTATACTACACTGTAATGTCATTAATGAATTATAACTATACTACACCGTAGCGTCGTAATGAATTATAATAACTATATTACACTGTAACGTCGTTCCTGCCTTATGTAACATTGTTCGGCTGCGATGTAATTCGGATATCATCTGCCGAAAACTAATCCAACTGGTGCTCAACAAATTGTAACTTATCCATGTGCGTGAATACGTACTATATGTGTGCATAGGCATTGTTTTTTTTTACCAATTTCTCAGTATTAGCACTACTGACTCCATGTGCATAAATATTGGCTATTTATATATACAATTCGCTAATGTCTGTCAGTCTGCCCGTGGGTGACACTTCCACTACACAGCTATTTTACCCATACAGACAGCAGAGACTGCTGAAATGACCACTACAAGCACCCATTTAAATATTTCAAAAGAACCTTTAAAAATCGCCCTAAGAACTATGGAATTCATCACATAATTAGGAAGATAATATAGATAATGATGAAATATTAGGATTCGCATTTTTCGAATCTCCCAAAATTGCGTAACATCGTAATACGAATAAGACCTCGTAGGTCCAGTGGGAACAGTAACTTTTGTTTTAAGAGATAATTGGAAAAAATATTTTTCTGTTAAATTGGTACTAATTACATATTATAATTCGCACTTTTCAATCCTTAGGTGGTTTTAATTTACATCGTTAGAGGTCAGCAAACATGGGAAAAGTTAAACTTTTAACGAATTATGGCAAGTAATTTATTTATGGTTAGCATCAATGTACCTTACTCTCTTTTGCTGTATAAAGCCACGTATAGACTCATACTGTTTCTAAACTTAAACTACATAAATCCCCAGGGGTAGATGAAATTACTACCGAAATGCTTAGTGCTGGGAATGTTTCGGTTACCACTTGGATGACTGAAATTCTGAATATCTTTTATGATAAAGGCATGGTTCCTAAGGATTTTACCAGAGCTATTATTATCCCTATTTTCAAAAAAAGTGATCGCAGTTCTTGTGATAACTATAGGGGTTTCAGCCTACTCTCTGTTCCAGGTAAAGTTCTTTCCATGATTGTGCTTAATAGAATTAAAAATCTGGTTGACAGTCAATTGCGTGATGAGCAATGTGGATTCAGAAGTGGTAGGGGATCTGTGGATCAGATATTTTCACTTAGGCAGATTCTTGAGAAATGTTTAGAGTTTCAGAAACCTTTGGTTGCTAGCTTTGTTGATTTCAAAAAGGCTTTCGACTCTGTTGATCGTCATAATTTGTGGTTGATTGTGTAATCATATGGTATACCAGACAAGTTAGTTAACATAATGAAAGCTCTCTATAATAACACTGAGTCGTGTGTGAGAGTTGGTAAGGCTTGTAGCAATTGGTTTAGCATTACTTCTGGTGTTCGACAAGGGTGTATTTTGTCTCCTTTTCTCTTTAGCTTGGTTATTGTTTATGTTATGCGAAATTCACTTCAAGGGAAAGATTTTGGCCTTAAATGGGCTGGAGATACGAAAATTTCTGGTTTAGATTATGCTGATGATTTAGCCCTTTTGGCAAATGATGTTGATGAGATGAACTCTTTCATTCGAGCTGTTGATGAGACTGGTAGTAGAGTAGGTTTGGTTATAAACAGAGAGAAAACTAAAGTGATGAAAATTGACAGGCAGTCTGTGATTCAGTTAATCTGAATGGTTGCAGTCTGGAGCAGGTGTCACAGTTTAGTTATCTTGGGAGCTATGTAACAGATAATGGTGATGTGCGGCATGAGATTAACAGACGAATAGGGATTGCTGCCGGGAATTTTAAGAATCTATGGAGAGTGTGGAGAAATAGGCGTATACATCTAAAGACTAAAATTAGACTGTATAATAGTTTGGTTCTTTCTAGGGTTAGTTATGGTAGTGAAACTTGGACACTTTGTAAACAAGATAACAGGAAACTAGATGCTTTTGATTCCAGATGCTTACGCAGTATCTTGGGCATTAGGTGGTTCAACTTTGTAACTAATGATGAGGTTAGGCAAATGAGTTTGCAACCTCCTTTAAGCAGCATATTGTGCAGAGATAGACTCCGCTTGTTTGGCCATGTTGCCCGTATGAATAATTATAGATTGGCGAATAGGGTTATGAACAGTGTGCCTAAAGGCCTCAGAAAGAAGGGGCGACCTAGGATGCGGTGGGCAGACAATGTCAAACAGGACCTTGTTAGAATTGGTGTGCAGTGGCCAGATGCAGTAGATGTAGCTCAGGATAGACTTGCTTGGAGAACTAAATTGCACAGTCTGGTTGGACCTCCGTAGCCCATGGCTGCTTGATGATGATGATGATGATGATGATGATGATACTCATACATTACTCTTTAAATGAACTCTTTAATACATGGCTTTAAAATGTATAAAGCCATGTATTAATAATAATAATAGTATTATAGTTAGTGAATTATCAAATAATTAGTCTAGAAATGGGAAATTTCCTGAATTATGCAACCATTTTAAGGATTTTTGCCAATCAACATTCTAGTATCAACGCAACCTACTCGCTTTTGGTGGATACAGCCATGCATAGATTTATTAGTAAGCGTAATAATCGTAGTTTAAACGAAAGGAAAACGTACAACAATGAGTGGTGCCGTGTGAAGCTCGAATTGTGCCTCGGAGTGGGAGCTGCAGCAGGAGCCAAGTGGAAGGATGAAGAACTTCAATAAAATAAAAAGATAGATGAGTAATTCTGTAGGATCTGTAGGGAACAGAATTGCTTTTGTCTCTGCAGTTAGTCTAAAGAAGAGAATTTCTATTGCAGTAGAGTTGGGAAAATAGTTTAGTGAGTTATAAATTATATCATGAAGAATTATTAGAGAGTGATAAGTGCTAAGTATAGAAGTGGTAAAGTTAATCAAATTTTGAGATATATCAGCAAAATATCTGTATTACTGATTGTATATATATTTAAAATTGTTGTGATTTATGTAATTTCGTTGCCTTTGTTATTAAATCAGTTCATTTATAGTTTGCTTATGTATAATGAAATCACGCTCAGTTGACTAATATTCAAATAGAGCGAGAAATCTGTAACAGCATAATGGATGGGGAATTGTCAAATTATTCTAGGAATGGAAAATTTCGTTTTAGGATCCATTTTAGGAATCTTTTTTTTTTCATTCGTCTTCTTAGCATCAACGCACCCTACTCTCTTTTGGTGTACATATATATTTATGAATAACAATAATTACCTGGGAAAGCATCATGCTGCGTGCTTAGACGGCGTTTGTGGAGCCTTCAAAAATATTTCAATTCGGAGAGCTGCGAGCGAATTTGGCATTTCTAAACGTTTCGCACAAAATGTTGCATTAAAAAAAGTTAGATCCTAGATTGCGATATCACGTCATGATGACGCGAAGAGGAATTAAAGTTCAAAATCCTAACTAGTAATTCCCACTTTTATCTCTTTTTCCATAGATAGATTTAGGACCAGAGGAGGGGGTAGAGGTGAACGGGTTGGGCATCGGTAAACCCAGAGACCTGTCCTTCACTACGGCAATGGACTGTCAATATCCGTCGACGTAGTTTTTGCAGATTTCAAGGCGTGAGTGTCAGCGAAATGTAGAGTCGGGGACAACTTACCCTCTCTTCAGCAGACTTCTCATGGAAAGACAGGTCAGATCAACAGATATCTCTACAGTTGGAAAAGTGAGAAATCTCATCGCGATAAGCATCGAAAAAAAAAGAAAATGGTTCATCAAAAAAAAAAAAGAAATAGTACATGAAAAATAATGAAGGACTAATGTAGAGAGCACTAGCAATTGTTTTAATCTGCACTTGTCTTCATTTCTAATTTTATATACAACAACAAATAATTGATGGGGTTTTATTTTTGGATCTTATTCGTTCACTCCTTCCTGTTTTTCTACTCCGGTATGCTCACAATCTTCAGCAAATGAAGAAATGAAAGTATGAATCACATTGTGGGAATGTTGATGTCGTTCCATTTCCTTCCGAAAGTAAATCGGCGCCAAAAAGCGCTGAATTGTTTTACATTCAGAGAGCTATAGTCTGACAGCTACACAACATTATTGAGCAAAAGAATTTGCAGACAACGCAGAACTGTGAATTTCATGCGTGCTCAGTATCTCCGTATCAATCCCAACAATTCGTTTTATCTCGTTCGGGGGCTGTCTGGAATAACGACCTCAGTGTATATCTGGGAGCGTTGACGTCTGACGTGATGCCTCGGAGTGAGAAGCATGAATCTGCCACGTGCACTCCTCTGCTGGAAGTGGGCCAAACCTCGACGAGCCAAATCGTCCTCCAACCCTCACCTGATGAAAGCACACACTGAACCTGGGTGGTCGAAGCGCCACCTCATGGCCCAATGACGCTTAGATGAAGGCCAGGACCACCAGAGCTGTGAAGAAACAACATTACTTCGATCCAACAAGGAGGGCGGGGAGGGGGGAGTGCACAAATAGATGGCCTGGGTGACTCGCATCTCACAAATGTTACCCGGAAATAAGTTCAATGGAAATTGTATGTGCCTATTTCGGCCAATGGAGTGCAAGCCATACGCTCATTCGTGATAAAAACAGTTGAATACATCAGTTCGATGACACTATGCAAAGCGTTCAGATCCCTAGGCCATGCTAAGAAATATATATTTTTTTCACAGGGGATTGGCAATGCCCATAAAATAATGAAAATATTTCATTTCTCGTCAGCTAATGGAGGTTGGAGAAAGTTCATTTTGATAATTGAAATACGAAGAGAGTTGGAGAACTTCTTCGATAGGATTAAGGAAGGAAATCGCTGACATCGCATTGAGACGTCGATCACAGTCGTATAAGGAAGACAGAAGAATTAGGAAACGACGCTCAGACAGAAAGACAGAAAGTGGTAAGGTCTTGTAAATGACTTTGGTAGAGAATAGCTATAAAGGGAAACAGGGCGGATGGTTAACACCTATAAAACAATAAGAGTTTTGTCATAAATACTTCGAAGAAACGTTTCCACAAGTATCATGTTATAACCTAATGAGTTTAAAAAATACGTCACATCGAAGTTCATTTTATTATCAGGACCTATTTTCATTGTTGTGTTCCACGAGCAAGCATTCATGGTGCAGATTCGTGAATAAGATTCGGAAGAATGTGCACATTCGAAACCGGTGATTCAGTCGTTGTCGTTTGGCAGCTGATCATACATTCAAAACTCGATTTCATGAGCATTTCGATTTCTTTCACTTGTCCTTTCGAGAACGAACATAATGCTCACCTTCGGAAGGAGTCGGCGAAACGATGAGAGTGTAATCGTCTTGCGAATACTAATATACGTCTAATAATGGCGTCTCCTTCATGAGATACGTAATACCATTTATTTGGAGAAATAAGCATTATCTATCAGGAATATTATTCAATTCAATTTGAATAGAAAAAATTCATAGAAAATTCATAATATGAGTGCGATATGTAAATGTTAATGTATTGATTGTAGAAAAAGAATTCGGGAAACAGACTCGCGTGTTAACCAAAACAATTATCAGAATACACATTTCAATTTTGTCATTTTAGTTAGCATTACTAGCAGTTTTTCTCACATAATATTGATATTTATTATGTGGATCGTGATTCCTTAGTATTAAAGAGCTGCATATATTTCATTGCATTAGCATCAACGCAGATATGAGGAGAAATGTTTGATTTGCATTGGGAAAGATTTGGAAATATCTTTCGATTGAAGGTCTGAAGGAATAATGAAAGGCATGATGGGTACTAGATAGTATCGAGGTTAAACACATGGGCTGGAGAAAAGACCTTAAAAGAGCACAGATTCCAACTGAAAAGCGGAAAGGTCAAAAGGAAAAGTTTAATGAAATATATTTTGAAAAGGATTTAAGTTGTAGTGAATGTTGAGAAACGTAATTTCTTTTATTTGATGTAACGCTGATGTGCAAAGAATTTGGAGTAAAGCGCGAGTCAAAATGGGGCAAGAATTATCGTATTTTAACGTGTATAAGGAACCCCCTGATTTTTTATCAAAGATATTTTTATTTTAAGATATAAAAAAGAAATTTTTTATTCATCATAGAAACCATAAAATTTCTCATCACTCTCATCTAATACATCACAATCAGCTACATCAACTAGTTCATTATCATCATTAGAGTCACTCTTATCAAGTTATGAAGATTTGAGTTTCGAGGAATTCAGTAATTTGTTAATATCTATAATACTATCGATGTAAAAGAAACCCCCCTATTTTTGGGACCCAATTTTTGGCAAAAAGGGGTTCCTTATACACGTTAAAACCTTATAAAAATTAAAATCCTGTAAATTGTGAAGTTTAGAAGAGAGCACTAGGAAGTTAATAAATATTTAGAAGCATCCATGGATTGAAAAGGATCAGAAATAATACAAAGCAAATGTGTTGAACGCTATTATCAGAAAATTAAGAAGTAATCGTTAATTTTTAATAAGGATTTAATCTTAATTTCCCCCAGTTTTCATGTTTTCAAAGACGTTAGGGATCCTGTAAGCCGAAGCTCGAATCACAAGAGAAATTCTCTTAGATCTTCCATCTTAGCATGAATCAGAACATCGCTTTGACGCATTTCATTTGTTTAACACAATCCACAGAAAACAAATAAAATTCTTGCAATACAATTATGGCAATTTTTTCCCAGCAAATACTGAATTCAAAATACGACTTGAAGGATTTTTCTTTTGCTAATATTCGGGCTGTTAATGACGAAATTGGACATAAACGGAAATGATGTTGCACCTGTTTGCTTCGGTCTGTTATTTCCTCTTCAGAGGTCCGACATCTAATCAGTTCAAATGAAATATAAACACAGTTTAACGATTAATCTCTTATACTGGAATCATTAGATGCCCCCCCCCCCCAAAAAAAAATAAGTTCGGACAGCAATCGACTTATTAGTATAATTAAGCTGTGTTAAAAACCTTCTACTATGGCATATAAAGTGATAGGCTCCTGTCAGACCTCTGTGGCAAGCAGCTGCTTGAGGAGGTATTTATTTTTATTTTAAAGAGCTAAAAGGTTATATAACATGACGTTTATTAATTTTTTTAAATTAATAATAATTTATAACACGGTGCATTTCGGAGTTTGAAATGTATAAATAAATTTAAAAATTTAAAAATTACTATCTTCTTATAGAGCCCTAAAAAGTTGAAAATAAACCTAGAGCATCAATTCATTGAATTCGTTTTCGCTTCAAAGTAAGATTAGACGCCGGTAATCTCGTTATGTAGGCAAATCTGCCCCCTATCTTCCTTTGAAACGAATACGAACTCAGTGACTGAATGCACCATCGAATGCTTTAGGTTTATTTCAAAGTTTTTCGGGCTCTATAAGAACATAGTATTTTTAAAGTTTACAATTCATTTATATTTTATGTGAGTAAAAACACCTACCTGCAAAAACTTTGATATCTGGCTCATAAACATCGAGCACATTGCCTTTTGGAGTAATGTTTGAGGTAACCTACGACATTGGAGACGTCACGGGCTTTAATTTGAGATATGGCTCTTCAAAGTCAAACCCCGCGAAAATCCGTCCCCACATTTTTTAAAGGGAGAATAATGGGTGTGAAATTTCGAAATAGTTTATGACCGTCATTATACAAGCTTTCATTTGACACTACTCGTAACTGTAGGCCTTTGCTTTCGGAATATATAGTAGAACGACTTTCACATGTCCCGCTTTTTAGGGGAAATAAAACACGGGGGTCAATATTTCATAGCGTATGACACTCGCTGCATCACAAGCTTTCATTAGGCACAGCTCGTTACTTTCCGTACTCGCATTCAGGGAATATAGGGGAACAATCATTTTCATATTTCCTCCTTTATAGGGGGAAGGAAAGCATGGGGGTCTTTTTTTATAGCCTATGACACTCCTCAGGTTACAAGCTTTCATTTGACACATAGTTCGTTCTTTCCGCACTCGCATTCAGGAGATATAGGGGAAAAATCATTTTCATCCCCGCCTTTTTCAGTGGGAAACTGACAGGCTCCTGTCAGGTTGGGTTGTTTTACCTCTGAGCGGCACTTTTTTCCACACCATGGGCTAAATGGCCAGGTCACATGGACCCCGAAGGCTCAGAGAAGGTTGGGGAAGGGGACCCACTGGAAGAGCTGTTGGGAGACAGATGGTAGCCTCCCGTCAAGGCCATCCAGCGTGTTCTTTAACGTGCACAGGGTATGGCTCTCCCGCACACGGGGCCACGGCCTAACGTCCCATCCGACGGACGGCGGCCTTTTCAAGTCCATCGGTGTCCCCTACTGACCGTGGGCAGGGCGGGAAATTGTGCGGAGATAAATCTCAACACTGACCCAGCTGGGACTCGAACCTGGGAACTACAGATTACGAGCCTGGCGCGCTACCGACTGAGCCACCCCCGCCCCCAGGCTCCTGTCAGACCTCTGTGGCAAGCAGCTGCTTGAGGGGGTATTTATTATTTGTTTTATAAGGTCAAAGGGTTCAGTTTTTCGTAGCCTACGGCATTCCCCGCATCAGAAGCATTAATTCAACATATCGTTTGTTACTTTCGTCCTTTATGTTCTGGAGATATAGCTTAAGAATACTTTTTACATGTCTGCTTTTTTAAGGGGAAGAAAGCAGGGGGGGGGAATTATTTTTATAGCTTATGACACTCCTCGCGTCACAAGCTGTCATTTGGCACATGAATATTTAAGCTACTCCATCGCGTTCGAAAGATATTGTGGATCAACTTTTTGTCAAATTCATAACCGACCAATCGACAAATGTGAAAACCAAAAACAATGGAGGATAGATAAAAATGAACAGCTTTAATATTTATGACCTGTGCACCGGGACGCCGTTCCGACGACAGAGTGGTTATCGTTTGGTTGCAGATCAAAGGGACATAAGTAGGAGCCGCGAATCTTTCTCTCCTTCTGTGTTCTCTTTCTTCTGAGGTTTCGCCTTCATCACAGATCTTCTCCATCGCGTATTATAACGAGAGGTTGCTGCCAGACCTCTGTGGCAAGCAGCTCTTTCAGGGGAATTTTTGGAATAGGGCGATAGTAAGGCTAAAGAGAACAGCAGACATGAACAAAGTTTTTGCAACCAAATTGGATGCTTCGTTAAAAACCTCAAAGCTGTTACAAAGCTGATAGAAAATTTTTAAATATCAATAATGTTAAAAAACTCTTTATAACGTAGGAAAGTATAAATTTTTAATTAACCGTTTCATGTGCAGATATCCTTTGAGTATTTTCTTTCCTTTCTTATTACGTTTCATTTCGAAATGTTAAACAATTATTGCTTTTAATTTGAAGATAAAGAAAAACCAATCGATAGAATGCAAAAGATAGTTGATCATAAATGTTAAGAAGGCAAACGTCATTTTGCATTTTTTTTTTCTTTTTGTGTTACATGAAAGAAAAACTAACCTAAAATAAATAAAGCGATCTCAAGCATTGTCTTAAATGATGAAAGCGAACGAAGCGGGGAGATGGGAAAGGAAGATCAGACAGTTGGGTTGGGTTGTTTTACCTCTGAGCGGCACTTTTTTGCACACCATTGGCTAAATGGCCAGGTCACAAGGACCCCGAAGGCTCAGAGAATATTGGTGGAGGGGACCCACTTGAACAGCTGTTGGGAGACAGTGATAGCCTCCCGTCAAGGCCATCCAGCGTGTTCTTTAACGTGCACAGGGTATGGCTCTACCACACACGGGGCCACGGCTTAACGTCCCATCCGACGGACGGCGGCCTTTTCAAGCCCATCGGTGTTCCCTACTGTCCGTGGGAAGGGCGGGGAATTTTGCGGAAGATCAGACAGAAAAATAGGCTTGCATCTCATTATCTGGGATGTTTATATTCACGTTTCTCAAAAATTTAGTTAAGAAAGATTTCTTTGATTGCTGTACAATGATCATCTAAATGTTTCGCAATTGGTCATTATTGCTATAATACAGGAATTGGGTTAATTTTAATTCTATTCAATGAAATTTTAGAACAATCCGTTTATTATTAAAATTGCTAATGAAAAAATAATGGAAGCAGGATAAATTCATCCAGACTAAATTGAGTAGATTTTTACTACAGCGAATAGCCTTGTAATAAATCGAACCAGTGTCTGCATATTCATAATGCGCAAGTATTCTTATTCATACCGTAATGACTTCTTCTGGGGGGAATCTAAAACAATCGGTGTGAAATATATCTTAAATATTTAAAATTAAAATAAAGCAGACTGCAGCAATAACAACAATAAAAACTGAAATCTCGATTGTAAAAATTATTTTTAAAGAGAAAATGAGCGCCATCTCAAGGGTATATCAAGTAAGCAAATGAGGATTGTAACCTATCAAATCAAATAGTGATGAGTATTAGTATTTCCATATATCCTGGAAATTGCTCGCTTAACATCGTGACATTGGTGTGAGGGAACTCAAGCAAGGATCAATTTTCAATTTTTTACATTTTTATTAACTTTAAATTTGTCAACTACAGCGACATAAACCTCTGAGCAATATCTGAGCCGAAGGTGTTCTTTCTTCCCATTTATTTTCGTTGCAGACTTCATCAATAAATGGCAACCTCTTAAGAATCAGCGAATAAGGGATTGGATATTTATTTTACACCTTGAGGTCTCAGCGGCTAAATAACGGCAGGGAGTAAATTTATCTAATAGTTTTATTTTTAATAAAGATTCCAAGCATAGGATTGACCTGCACAGATTTATACTCTTTTAATTTTGCGATCTGAAACTGAAACGCAGGTAACCTCATTACGAGGGTGTAGGAACCATTAATAATTTCAGATGCGTAAGGAGTAACTGATATGTTAAGAATTCAAGAACTAAAGAGTCTCAAGCCCTCAATAGGGACCAGGAGGGCACTTCCTATTGAAAATCTCGAACTAAAAGAAACGCCGGAGCGTCAAAAGATATTGTGTCATCTCTTGGTCATAAAAGAGGCGTTCGTATAGTGGTAAAAATCTATCGAGTCACCAATATGAGTACATTACTGCAAAATATATAAGGAAACAGATGAAATCCTGACATAATGTAGTCCCATTCGTGTGAAACAACGTGCAATCATGGGGGCGGGGGGTGGCTCAGTCGGTAGCGCGTCAGACTCGTAATCTGTAGTTCCCAGGTTCGAGTCCCAGCTGGGTCAGCGTTGAGATTTATCTCCGCAAAATTCCCCGCCCTGCCCACGGTCAGTAGGGGACACCGATGGGCTTGGAAAGACCGCCGTCCGTCGGATGGAACGTTAAGCCGTGGCCCCGTGTGCGGGAGAGCCATAACCTGTGCACGTTAAAGAACACGCTGAATGGCATTGACGGGAGGCTACCATCTGTCTCTCAACAGCTGTTCCAGTGGGTCCCCTCCCCCAACCTTCTCTGAGCCTTCGGGGTCCATGTGACCTGGCCATTTAGCCCATTGTGTGCAAAAAAAGTGCCGCTCAGAGGTAAAACAACCCAACCGGTGCGATCATGCAGGTAGCAGGATCTTCATGTTCTACCCGTTTGCGCATTTGTTGCTGTTTTAGCGCTGATTGTCTAGTTCAATGTAAATAGGATTACGACTACGGTTATTATTATGCAATACTCAACCAATGGGTTTTTTTTTAACTTAAATACCTGTTGGCAAACGATGTCATCTGCGACTTCAAGATATTTCGGAACCGGAGCAAAACATTCGGTGTGAAGTGACAGCACTCGACGTGACCATTCTGCGCAGAACATCCGATAACATGATCCGTAGAGTTCAACTCTTTCTGGCCAGTTCAGTTGGCCGATTCCAACGATTGTTGTGAAAACGTAAGCCGTATCGATACAGGTGTGCAGATATTTGATTAAATTTGTTCCGATATGCGCATTTTGCTAAGATACGAGTATTAGCAGTTTGAGTTGCAAAAAAAGCATCCTTCACTTTTTTTTCGTAAGTGTCCGCGTATCTTTGGTCTAGAAGCATTTTATTAGCCTGAAAGAAGAAATCGTTGAAAATTAAAATCTCCTAACATTGTCATGAGAAATATTTCCCTGAGCTTGTTCTTCATTCTCTTCTTTGTACCCAGCTAGTTCAAAGCTACCTTATATTGTTTTTGATTATTTATGTCTACTGATATAAGGGACCTGGGTTCGAGCCCCAGATAAGGTGTTTGTGTGAGATAATGTTTGTGTCGTTTTTCTGCTGAGGTCTCGCCATCCTCACAGAACTTTTACTACGGCGTATTAAACTGACAGTCTCCTCTCAGACCTCTGTGGCAAGCATCTTCTTGAGGGGGTATTTATTTTTATTTATTTATTTATAGTAATAATAACTATTACCTCATCATAAAAAATTTATGAGCTTTCGCTCACACCTGCGACATATGGCTTTGATGCATCACAGCTAGAACTATTTGTTTACATTTCGAATAATTTAAACCATCATTCGCTCTCTCTTTCAGTCGTTTTTTCTTTTGCCAGAGCGCCGAAATGGAATTAAAGTATTTTTTTTTCATTTCCTTTCCTAATCGTTTAGATATCTACACCTCATGTGCAGAATCACCTTCTGGTTTCGGTATCATTGGCACTGCATTGATCCTCTTACAGAAGCCTGTGATGACGTCGTTGTGGTCATAGAATGTGAAGATGTGGGCTGGAATGATCTTCCTCTACTTTTTCAGATTTCAGATTCTCTTTAGTTTCATGTTTGAAATCTGGAAAAAGAGACTTCATTTATTTATTATTATATAAGTTTTGTTTTCATTACTATAAGGTCTATTAGGAAATTTTACCTAACATAGCGTTAATAAATATTGATTTCTTTTTTTAACTCTACTGTTTTCGGGAATTTAAGGCAATGAAACATACAGCTAAACCAAAATCATTTTTCTCTGTGTTTCAATCAGCAAAATCGCGAGCTTGAAAATGAAAATGAAACTGCGTGTAATCAAGGCACTGCAGGTTTCAAATTTCAAGAAAATCGTAATTCAACAACATGAGTTGAAAATATCATAGGATGTTTTATTAGAAAATCTACTTCTCCGGAAAGAGAAATTGCGCATCCATTATCGTCTGAGCACCGATTTCTTCTGTTTGCGTTTCTGTTCGCGCATTTTGGATGAAGCCTTGAAGCGCTCCGGATCCTATCCTTCATCGGCACGCAACTGTCTCGGCTATTATGTAGTCTTAATTATGTAGCCACACCATTTCCATGCTATCGCCTGCTTACGCGATCTAATCGTTGCTGACATATCTCCCGTTAATTTTTATTCTGATATCATTTAGGTTACATTTTAACCTGCTTAATATCCCACATTCTTGTCCCACTTTACGTAACTGCAAAATATTTCTTCTTTTGAAGTCCCATCAATTTCAAAGTTGTCCTTTTTTTGGCATTCCTTTTATTAAAATAATATTCTTTTCGTAATTTATGAATTGATTAAGTTAATGATATAAACGATACGCTCAGGGCTTACAAAGCGTTAGCAGAATTTCAAAAAATTTGATGGCAAAATTAATCAAGCAGTTGGTGCCGTTTCAGAAATGCCAAACATAAGATTCTATTCCTCACTTACCAAGGCAACCGAATACCACTCTCAACTCGTAATCTGATCATTTGTGGCTGGCAGATAATTTGAATTTAATGAAATTTAGTAAGAATGAAATCCGTGCTCTTAAGATCGGCTACATTAGCAATATGTAGCCTGATGAATCAACCGTTTCAAGTTGGATAATTGCGATAACGACAGCCTGCTTTGTGTAAATGTGGTGGTCACATTACATAGATATCATTCATTGGATTAGAATGGCAATCTGAGGCGCATCTTGGAGAATTTTAAATGATGGCAGAGGAAGAGACACCGAATCAGCGTTTCATTTCCCATCTGTCGCTGTCAAAACAATTCTTGCTCTTAGGAATTAACACAGAATGAATAAATAAAATGTGAAATACGATTTATACTAAGAATGATTAGAAATATTGAAATGAATAAGTCCGAGTCGCGGACTGGCATGGCCGTTTGTCTGTGTGATGTTAGCTCTCTAACTGAGGCAGTGGTCAGCAGTGATTTCGGTCTTAGTTAGCACGCTGTAGTACGAGAAGACCTGTCCAAACTATGATTAGTTTCTAGGACCCTTCTCCAACCGCTGTCACAAAAAATTCATATTGGGTTGTTGTTGGGATGGGTTTCCTCGGAGCGGCACTTTGCTGCACACAATGGGCAAAACGGCCACGCCACGAGGCCCTAAAGGTTCAAAGAAGGTTGGGGAAAAAGAACACACTGAACAGCTGTTAGGAGACAGATGTTTTCCATTCGTTAGATATCTTCCTCAGTCAAGACCATTTACAATGTTCTTTAACGTGCACAGGTATGGCTCTCTTGCACACGGGCCCCCGGATTTGAGCCTCATTCGACGAATGGCTGCCTTTCCACGCCCTTCGGTGTCCATTTACGACGAGTGGCGGCTTAGCGGAGATAAATCTCAACGCTGCAGCCGATAGGACTCGAATCTGGGAATTGCAGATTACAAGCCTGATGTATTACCAAATGCGCCAATTCCCCCACCCCCCAAAAAATTAAATTAAATTCATATTCAGTACCAATCTTATTACAATGAATTTAATTTTCTATCAATGACTATACTTCATTTTTTTGTACAAATTAATTGTTAAGGAAATTCTTCTCAATAACAACCCTCCCCCTTACATTTTGCCTTTTTTTTACATTGTCTGCGGATGCTTCTGCAAAGGAGTGCGTGTCGTTCGTGCAATTCTTCATTCGGTTATTGCATCCATTTTTTCCATTGCCACCGTCAATCTCCTAATTAACTTTTATATCCCCGTCCCCAGGGATCTGCCCGTTTTGTCCTCTGCTCTATTTCTTCATGTTAACAGGTTGCTGAGCAAGCTCTAACTTGATCGGTTTTCGGTTCTGCAACAGAAATAGTTAAATATTATGCGCTGATGGTCGGTGATGGATGATTTGACGACATCCACCTCGCTTTATTACTTCTCCTGGAGGAGTACATAGAAGGAGATGGGTGATGGTTGTTTTGTCTAATCTGCTTGAAACCCAAAATTTTATTTTGATCTTTAATTTTCCGTGTGTATAACTTAATAATTTAACTCTTAACTGTCATTTAATTTACTTAATTTAAGTTTTAATCAATATTTGCGTTACTGAATCGCTGAATTATAATTAAATTTTGTTTTTTGAGTTTGCCTGGATGACTGATTAGACCTTCTTACAGTCGTCCTGGTGATCAAAAGCTTGGAATCAAATGCAAAAACCTGAATAATTCGAAAACTTTGCAATAAATATTGATGGGATTCGAGTATTCAATACTACGTTAGGATAAGACCAATAGTGCAAATGGATCGCATCAATTCCGATACGAAAGCAAAGAGTTTTGCTAATGAGTTCATGAATAAGCAAAAATAGATTTACAAAACTTCAAAGGTAATAGTGTATTTATTGTGTATAGTCTCCTCTAGGCCTAAAATATTTCTCTTTTTGATATTTATACAGACTTGACATTGACTCTTCGTTTTCAGAACCAGACTGTTTACTAATGCTAGGGAGTTGGCTAGGGAGTTGTTTTACCTCCGAGCGGCACTTTTTTGCACACCATGGGCTAAATGGCCAGGTCACATGGACCCCGAAGGCTCAGAGAAGGTTGAGGGAGGGGACCCACTGGAACAGCTGTTGGGAGACAGATGGTAGCCTCCCGTCAAGGCCATCCAGCGTGTTCTTTAACGTTCATAGGGTATGTCTCTCCCGCACACGGGGCCACGGCTTAACGTTCCGTCCGACGGACGGCGGCATTTCTAAGCCCATCGGTGTCCCCTACTGACCGTGGGCAGGGCGGGGAATTTTGCGGAGATAAATCTCAACGCTGACCCAGCTGGGACTCGAACCTGAGAACTACAGATTACGAGCCTGGCGAGCTACCGACTGAGCCACCCCCGCCCCTAATGCTAGGGAGACAGCAACTCCTATTGAATTGGAGTCCTTAAGGCAGACTCCAATTCAACTTCGGCTTCTAGGCGAAGGGGGCAAATTGGTCAAGACTTCCATTAAAGGGGAGTGTGACCTAATTGCTTCTGCAAAAAGGCTATCATTTCGATGCCTACCATTTACGATAGTCTCTCCTGAGAACAGATGAAATGTTCTCCTCAGCCATTCACAATGATACCTAATACATCAGATTTGTAACTGTCTCCTTTCAGTTGGCTGGAATCTACACCGCTGGTTAAAATTAACGTAACACTAACAAAATATAGCATAACTTTTTTTTTTATTGTATACCGCAAATAAACAAAAGTTTGCCCCGAAATGCATTTTCGTATAATGAGAAAATGTGTAGAAAACGAATATCCTCAAATGGGAAATGAACCGTTTTTAATAACATCATTAAAACAAGAAAATATTGTGCATAGCAGAAATTGACTTTAGAAGTTTTAAAAAATGCACATATGACGTCATTGTGATGCAGTATCATATTCTAAGGCTTGGCAGCGTCCATCCATGCTCAATATAAGGTTGTTAATAAGGAGGTTAAGAAGAAAAAAAATTAATTCTTCCGCAATAGGTAACTTTACTTCGCGGAGTGATCGAGAAGGTAGATGACGGTTTCCAATGCATCTCCCTAAGGCATTCCATATATGTTCGATGTGATTTAGGTCTGGCGACTTTGCTGGTCAGATCATTAGTTGGATATCTTCCGTTTCTAAGTGCTCCTGCAGCAGATTAGCTCTATACAATAGTGCATTTCCGTCCATAGACAGGAAATCAGTGGCAATCACATCCCCTAAAAAGTCGCTCATAGGGTTTCAAATATCTTCCCTCTGTAGCCCTGAGTAGAAGCGATTTTCACTGAGCCTCTCTCTTTATGGAGGAGCATTTCACTGAGCCTCCATAGAACATATGATGAGGATATCGTTGATGGTTATAACTTCCAGAACACCACATCACCTCCAAAATAAGCATCCCTTTCTATGAATAAGGCATCGCATTCTTCCTTCTCTCCGTATTAAACAACGGTTTAGAATCTGGCTGTAGGACTACATCGAGACTTCTCCGAAAATAGAGCTTTGGCCCATTGTTCAAAGTTGTAAGTGATATGTTAATGGCATATCACTTGCAACTTTGAACAATGTACTAACTAACTACTAACTACTAACTTTTCGGTGGCTAGAGCGTTTAGTGAAACAGAAACCACTGACTTCCTGACAAAGAACTCGCATTAATCTTTCACGATGCTGTTCTGCTCGTATCATTTCATCTGTGACTGAAAAAACCTTGAGAGGCAGTTGAAGCGAAGTCATCATTTTGTACTGTTTTGAAATTAGAGCCAGATAACGGTCAGTTCAGGTTGAAGTAACTCTTAGGAGAGTGTCTCATGGAATTGTTTTCAAAGCTTTGTTAACACCTTTCTCGATATATTGAGACATTTTAGTACTTACGCCTACGACTGTTGTGTTTGAAGTGTTCCAACAGCTCGTCATCGCAAGGAATCATCTAAACTAGTGATTCGTAGGGAGGGAGTCAATTTTTTTCTGCATAAAACTAGTTAAGTAATATTGGACATATGTAAAATATACGACCAATATTACTTTTTTTTACTTAATTAGATAGGAGTATTTCGATACTGCATCTATGAATTTATAAGTTTTTTTTTGTCGTATCAAACTTGGGTTGGATTGTTTTACCTCTGAGCGACATTTTTTTGCAAACAATGGGTAAATGGTCAGGTCACAAGGACCCCGAGAGCTCAAAGAAGATTGGGGAAGATTACCCATTAGGAGAGAGACGAGAGCCTCTCAAGGCTATCCAGCATGCTCTTTAACGCGCACAGGCTATGGCTCGCCCCTACACTGGACCGCTCCTTTAATGCCCCATCCGGCGAACGCCAGCCTGTCCGAGCCCATCGGTGTCCGCTACTCACTGAGGGCATGGCGGAGAATTTTGCGGTAACTAATCTCAAAGCTGGCCCAACTGGGACTCGAACCTGGCCCACTTCCGACTGAGCCAGCTCGCCTCCGAATCAAGCATGCATTAATTCGATAAGCAATTATTCGATATTTATTTGATATACGTACTTCTATAAAAGAAAAAACCCAGGAAAATGCTGCCCACCCTCCAAATTTCTAAAGCGTCCCCACTGGAAACAGCTGATCTAAATGATGGTGGATTGGCATTTTGAGTACAAAAATTTAAATTTACCTCCTCGATAGGAACGATTTTGAAATTGAGTAATCTGATAGCAACCAGTGTTTTTTGAGGCATTATGAATTTACATGTTGCAAGGAATTGTGGAGTCTTAGATCAATTTCGGTTGGATATTCGAAATTTATGCATAACGATGCTTATAATAGCGTATTTTATATTTGGGTATGTTGTTAAAAGTAAAATATCAATGAAAAACACAGTGCTACCTTAACTTTGTCAACCAGTGTATTTCCCCATTCATCCCAAAAGTTCAATGAGAAATAGAAACCTCAATGAGAATCTATATGAAGACTGAATCGTGATTCATCTGTGAAACGCTCTTGAATTCAGTCGAGATGTCGTTGGCATTACATCAAACGGGCTCCTCTCCCTAAGGCTGTGAAGTGAACAAAGAAAGCAAGTTGAATCGTACAGTAGCTCAAAAAAATATCCGAACATTATGATTGATTACAGAATTCAGAAAAAATATCTGGCAACGATTATTTTAGAAATTAATTATCAGGCAACCTTCGTGTACAGTACACAGTTCTTTGAGCGACTGTACAAAACGACCTTTCTCACGAAGCCTTGCGTCGAGAGTACCTTAATACAACCTTTCCTGTCGATGATGCAATCTTAATTGCTTTGGAGCAAAATGCTGACTCGCCTCTGGTCATCCACACCGAAGAGGGAATCAGGGAGAAGCTTATCTTCCATAGGAAGTGATATAAAATGGAGTATCGTGCCTTTTGTATTAGGAGAAGTCAGCTACAGAATCGGGCAATTGGGAAATTTCGTTGATTCTTTATTCTCTGTTTTCCACGGAACTATGTTCGTTCCTCTTTTTCCATACAAAGGATTTTACTAATATAACTGTAGAATTTTCTCTGAAATTGTAATTTTTTATTACAGCATTCATGATATAGCAGTAAATTATGCATTTCATTTTTTTGCATCTGTTAATCTAAATAACCATTCAGATAGTAATCATTGGCACAATGTTAATAGAAGCTTATAGAAATGGAAAAAATTCTGCTTTCCAAACTTGAAATCGACCTGAGGATTGACATTTGTACGGCAGAAAATAATCCTTAGTAAGTTGGGTACCGAATAAACAGTAACTTAACTCTGCACTATAGTGACTTTCAACCTAAATAAAATTATTACCACGTTTATTTATAGTAATATGCACACATAATAAATATTTTATTGTGTTATAGAATATATGCTCATTATCGGTAACGTGAAACAGTTCATTAATAATGTGGGCAGTTTATCTGCTATTTTTCGTTACCTTTTTCTTCTCTTAGGGTCGAATTCTATCATTACTGTTTCGATCTATGAACAATTGAACAATTGCGAAGCTCTAAGCAAGATTCAACGTTTTGGTCCGATTCGAAGAACAGTTTTGGCAACTTCTTTGCTCCGTCTGGGTTTTTCCCAGTTATACAAAATGAATGATATGAAATGAAATGTCGTTTGAGGTCGCTACTTACGCCTAGCCGAAGCTGAACTTTTTCTCCTTCCATATTTTTTTTGGGTCAACATTGAGAGGCAAAATGAAACATTCCAGAAAGGGTTATGAAGTTGTGTAGTGAATGTAAGGTCTTCAGCTGCATCTGCAAAATGACAATTTCTCTACATGTCCCTAACAACTATGCTAGGAAAATATTTACAAGGATTGCACAGCAAACAAGGAGAGTACTCTCTGATATAATAAAACGAAACTGGAAAGTCCAAATAGCTCTGGGGGGGGGGGGGGGCTCAGTCGGTAGCGCGCCAGGCTCGTAATCTGTAGTTTCCAGGTTCGAGTCCCAGCTGGGTCAGCGTTGAGATTTATCTCCGCAAAATTCCCCGCCCTGTCCACAGTCAGTAGGGGACATCAATGGGCTTGGAAAGGCCGCCGTCCGTCGGATGAGACGTTAAGCCGTGGCCCCGAGTGCGGGAGAGCCATACCCTGTGCACGTTAAAGAACACGCTGGATGGCTTTGACGAGAGGCTACCATCTGTCTCCCAACAGCTGTTCCAGTGGGTCCCCTCCCCCAACCTTCTCTGAGCCTTCGGGGTCCATGTGACCTGGCCATTTAGCCCATGGTGTGCAAAAAAGTGCCGCTCAGAGGTAAAACAACCCAACCCAACCCAGATAGCTCTGGTGAACAAGGAATACTCGTTTTCAAAGGGAAAACTTATCAGGATTGAAAAATCGGAAAATGTCAATAGTAAAATTTTTTAGTGTCCAACTAAGAAGTAATTTTTTAATTTTTGTTCAAAAGGTTGTGTTTTTTTACTTATTGGCCCGAGGGAGAGGGAAGGAGGATCACGTGGTAGTTGTCAATGTCAATCCCTTAAGCACTATATTGTACCACATAGATGCCAGATTTATAGCTTAAATAGAATATTTCAATACTCATTTGCAGTTTTACTGTTTTCCTAACTTAGCGACTTCTATCTGTGGGCATTTCAACGACTGGAAGGTTACAAAAATGGAAATCTGAGATCTCAGTACTTATCCAACCGAAAGAGAAATTTTCAGTTATTGATTACATCCAAAAAGTTGAAAGTCTCAGAAATGTTTCCGAAGAAGAAATAAATAATTCTACCTGTTACACTGCTCAATGTGGAAATCGCAAAACCGCGAGTGAAGTAATGTATACGCCCGAAACTGACAGGGCGGAAGCTATGAGGGTAGATAGGCAAATGATCAAAAAATGAAGCCTGAGAATATAATGTACGTGCGTTTATTGGAGATTCGTCAGTAAATAGTAGGCCCACATCGGGAAGTTATACAAGCTTGTAGACGTCTCATCATTCTATCAGTTAGATGGTGTCATGAGGTATGGCATTCGAAATAGATTCCAACTGGGCGCTCAACTGTAGCAAGGTCGCCGCTGGAGGGAGTTGGTAAAGGCGGCGACCTATGAGGTCCCACACATGCTAAATGGGCGACAAATCCGGGGAGTATGGCGGCCATGGGAGAATGTCTACACCTCAGGGACTGTCCATCGTTTCACGTGCAGTAGGTGGGATGGCGTTGTCCTGCTGCAGAATCAGTCTAGGCATGGTGGTATGGTAGGGTCATGCCACAGGATTAACAATATCATCGATGTAATATCTGGCTGTTAGCGGGTCATGAACATGGAGCAGAGGTGTCTGGCTGCCATACGTAATGCCACCCCATACCATTGTATCATGGTAGGGAGCCATATGGCAGCTAATGGAATAGGCTTCATGATGTCGTTGTCTACGCCGATGCCGTGTGGACAAACAGCCGTCTGACATACCGAAACATAATCGGTACTCGTCTGTGAACAACACTCTCCTCCATTCCAGAGTCCAATGTTGCCTCGCTGGACACCAGTGGAAATGGTTGTAATAATGGAGATGGTGTAACTGGTGATGTCTCTGTAATGATGGTTATATAATAGTTATTATGGTTGTATAATAGTCTTTAGGTGTATACACTCAAAGACTAAAATTTAGGTTGTATAATAGTTTGGTCCAGCTGGACTAGATATCTTGCCCTCATTCTTGTGTCATGCATAAAATTGTCTAATGGTTTGCATGGAGGACCACAATACCTGTAATAGTCCACAAATCACACTGCAGTGCCGTCACTGTGGTCAAAGTGTCGCAGACAGTTCTCCTATGGAGCGTGCGATTTTCGTATCCTGTGGTGCGGCATACTGATCCTTTACCTGTCCAACATATCATTTGGTGCTTCATGATGTTGCGTGAGAGGCACCGTTGCACTGAGCTCATATTGCACCCCATGCATGCGGTGATTGCTTGAATACTCAAACCGAGCTATCGCATATCGACGATATCTCTCAGAAGGCGTCAATTGTTCATAAGGGTCCCTCCAGCGTCTCTGAGGATTGTTCCAAACGTTTTCGCAGCATGCATTTCAACTTCACTGTCGTTCGTGCTATAATACGATCTCGCCGGCGCCAGGTATTTATCCACAGCTCGGCTAGGTGTCACGTGACATTTGCTGCAGAATTTTGATCATTTGTATATATTCGAAGCTGAATGCCTCCTGCGATTTACATATTTCTATTAGTAGTATAGTCCCACTATACCGTTTTGCTACAGTGCTATGACGTGCACAGTGCTATGACGTCACAGTCCACGCCCACTTCCAGTCACGGGATATGACCACGCCCCCTTATTAATATTCATAGCCCGTAATTAATAATTATTTAATAATTAATAAAATTAATTTTTATTAAAAAGCCCTTTATTAAACACCCATGGCACCATCTAGTATATATGATGAGTACTATTTTTTAGAACAGAACCCTCAATTTTAGTTGTAATTTTTCCAATTTTTGACTCCCCCTCATTAAAAGCCCCCCTTATCAAAATTCCTCCCCCTTTATTAGAAACCTGTGGCGTCCTCTAGTGTATTAAAAATCCCCACTTTATTAAAAAACCTATCTGTATTTTTATGACCCCCTGGTTGACTCACCTGTATTTTTAAGCCCCCCCCCATGGTTGATTCACCTGTATTTTTTAAGCCACCCTGAATTTCCTAACACCTGAAAAAGATTTTTGGTGGCGCCATCTAGTGTATAATTTAACAAGTTTGACTCGCCCCTCATTAAAAACCCCTTATCAAAAGTTCTGCCCCCTTTATTAATATGCACCCCCTCATTAAAAAAACCCTTATCAAAAGTACCGCCCCCTCTATTAAACTCCCCCCTCACCGATCACAAACTCCCTAGGTATATATCCCTCGTGTAGTATTTCACAGAAACAAACAGGAAAACATATGCACACAAGCACACGCAAACACACACACGCACACGAACGCACGTACACGCAAAGCACGTACGCACAAACATACAATTACAGAGATGAAACAAGTATGTGACAAAACAGATACGAAGAAAAACTTAGTCAATCGCATTCATGTATGCATAGAGACTTACACTTAGAAAGACATCCGTTGAATATGTATAATACCATTCATCTCTTGATTTGAACTTGAATACTCATATTTCAGTAATTATTTTTCAACATGTTTGAATATTTTTTTGAGCACGCCTGTCTTACGTTTTCTGTCAGATGCCTCGTAACAAGAAAATGGTTTGAAATACATGAATATAACAAAAAAATTAATGTTATGGACAGTGATTTTTCTAGTACTGTTCATAGATTTCCCCGTTACTAGTAAAGACGTATTTGTGTCTTAGTTTTCAGGGTTCCTGTACCCGATAGATGGCGCTAGTTAAATGCCCAAAACGAAGAAAATCACTTATTTACTGTTTTTTAATTGTTGAATGTATCCTTTGAAACCTTTTAACATTTGTGCTCGAAAGAATAGTATATGAAGAAGCAGACACGATATATGTATGAACCGGTTTGCCTTCACCTTGTACCAGCTCTTACAACTCTGCTAGTACTGGTAATTCACCAATAAATAGCATCGCTGCCCGCTACCGGTCCAACCCTTCTACCTCAGTCTCCTCCCCCCAACTTTCTAGCCGACTTTCAGCGATTGATCACGAAGATTTATCACCTATTTCCAACGTGAGTGCCTTGTCCTGTGTGAGGATTTCACTGTAGTTCACTCCAATGGATCGATTTCACCCATGTTCAGAAAAGTGAATTTCACATACAACTGAAATGTAATATTAACCTGCCTGCACAAAAAGTGAATGTTCCATCTTCACTAGAAATGAACGTTGTTGTAAGAAATACCTAATACTTAAAAAATGAATACTTGTGGTTAAACTATTGTTACATGTATTCTCCTTGCTACCTTTCAAGCTGGCACAGGGCGCCCGCTGTCGGGGTGTTTTGAGGCGATGAATGCTTACGTTACGTTTTCTTTTAATGTGAGAATGCTAGGTAGGGTGCTTTTCTTTCCTATCGCTTCTCCTTTTCAATCTTATTTCTGCAATATTGATTGTTTTGATGAGTGTTTGAAATAACCGTCGAAAGACTTGATGCTTTATGCGTTACTTCCGGAAAACGTTTGAAACGCAAAGTATTGTCTAACAGATCGGATGAAGCTTGAGTATCCACAGTTAAGTGTAGCCGATATGATTCTGGGAGCCCTCTCCTTCAGAAACGAGGAGTAATTAGTACTAGCTTACTGGGGTAATGTTGCTCTCTTTATAGACAGTATTATTTCAGATTTCCAAAGAAGTGAAACACCATAACATTATCAAAAAACGTGTCCTTGTCGGAACCACTTTCACACGAACATAGTGCCACTTGTTCTAAGAATTCCACATTAGTGTAGAAATATTCTCATGCATGAAAAATAATTAATCCGATTCTTAGACAGTGTTAGATTTCCTCGTGTAGTGAGAAACACGAATACATGTCATTGTCGAAAAAACGTGTGCATGCAGCTAAAAATAACCACCTTCACCCTTATACACGCAACTTACTTACACGCTTATTGAAACGTAGTAGGGAACTGTAGAAATACACACAAAACCTTGAAAAGGGCATGAAGGCCAAAATATAGACATCCTCAGTGCAAATCTCTATTGATTGCATATAAGAATCTTAGTGAGTTCGAAATCAGTGTATCTTTAAAAATGACTTTATGCAACTATTTGTCATAGCGGTTACAGTATCCTTTCATACGCCATAGGTGCTCAGTAGAAAAACAACACACATGTCTTACCAAGCATCTCTAGGTTTCTTAGATCAGAAGCTGAGCATGCTAACCTACTGTCTATGAGATAAATCTTTTAATCTGCTGGCTATCATAACTTAAAGCTGTATCAGGGTAAAGTACTCTCCATTTCAGGCTATTGTGAGATTTTCAACGTAAGGAATTAGCAGTTGTATGAAAAAAATAATAATCTGACTCAGATGATGCTTGCGATTTTACCTTTTTCTGCAAATGGTTCTATGAAAGGAAATATACACATAGGGAAGATGAATCAGTGATTGTGTTCTTTCAAGCAAGTTACTTTAATTATCTTGTGAGATGTATGAGGAAATGCAAAGAATAGATATTGAGAAACATGCATCTGAAGATTAAGCTATATAATGAGTTTATCTCTACGATTGTATGGCAGTGAGGCAAACTTGCTATCAGTTTTTCATTCTAAATGTCTGTTTGCATATCGCTGAAAGTCCTCCTTGTATGCCACCCAAAAAGCTACATTGTAGGTTATCAACTCTAGATTAATATTTGTCATCTTCAGTCATGAAGATGGCTGTTAAAACATGACAGGGATCAATTTCATAGTATCTGACGCAAAGTGAAACACATCGGCTAAGAGGACCACATCGGTCTTCAAATCGTGATATTGGCCTAGGTTTTGTTTTCATCAAATGAGTTCGCATGAGTTTCACTGCATGGATATAGTTTTCTCCCAACTTGCGCTCTCCGAGTTGACGTTCATAATGTGTGTAATCTCAATTTTAAGCTCCGAAATAAGATTCCAGTTAACCTAAAGGACAGCCACCTGCAAGGAAACGGTATGATCAAAAAAGATTAATTGCAATCCCAATAACATGGAACACAGCATTCCGCCTTGGAACTTTGAATTTCATAGATTCTTATGAATTTTTAAATGTACTTCTTCTAATCTATCGGCAGAAGAATTCCTTATTTTTAATTGCTGCATTTTGTCATGTCATTATTTAACTTTCACATTAAGGCATCCTCGAGGAAGATAAAAGCACGGAGCAGTTCTCACATGGAATTAGACATGCTTCGGTTATCAGCTTTCCATAGGTCAGCGCGTAAGTGACCCCCTGACCTTTATCACTGGTTGGGCTGTTGCTGCGCGCACGTCTCCCTGCATTTCTTTAGAATCACGTGACAATGATAGTAGCAGCTTTCAGAAATTTTAAACAGAGCCGATGTTGAAGTGAGAGCGTGTATGGAATTTTCCTATTTTTAGAAGGATATTGCTGGACATGAGATTTTTCATGCTCTTAGTTTCTAAAGGTATTGTTTTTTGATCTGCATACTAGGTTAGTGTATCTGTTAAAACTAATGTTCCCTACTCCTTTAACTCATGTTGGAACTAAAGTTTTTTACACAAGCGGAAACGTATGAATTCTGCTTTTATCATGGCTTACTTTCTATAACATTCTGCTTTTATCATGGCTTACTTTCTATAACATTCTGCTGCGTAGTCTTTGTAGAATTTACCTTATGAAAACAACTGACCTTGTAAAGCGTGTAACTGACGCTGTAACGCGAATTTCATCAGCGTGATGAGTCACACATACTCCGGTAAACGGTGTAGAAGATGATTTTTAAAAACTGTTTACTTCTAAATAATTAGTTGATTTTTCTTCCGAGGAAGAAATTGTTATCGACTGTTACTGAGGATTCAGCGACAACGAGTATTAGGAATAAAAATCTTTAAACTATGTCGCTCAACGGATATACGGGAATTAAAACAGTTAGTTTTATTAGTCATACTTTTACAATCACGATATCTTTGAAGTGACTTAGTAAAGGAAAATAAGTTAATAAATTGTGAGGTGATTGAAATTTGTAAGGAATTTAACGTAAAGCCACTTTATCGTTCCAAAACAAGTCCTGACGAGGAAATACAGATATCTGATGGCAACATCCTTCAACCCTATGGAGACTAATTAAGAGAAGCTCAACTCTTGGAGGTTTAGGGGCACGTAATTTTAAAATGGTTTGTCTTCTTCCGACTAGGTGCAATGAAACAAATACCTTACCTATCATAAATGGGATGTTTTGATAAGAGAAAACATTGTTTCCAACCCTGTGATGGCCTGAAACGAAAGGAGATTGAAATGAGGATGGGTTTAGTCAGAAGGGCTGGCAACCGTCTCTAGACTTGGAAAAATTTCGAGTCTGAAAACTACGATCAAGAGTGCCAGTGGGTTTTCATGTTGTAAGACATCGGCGTCTGATACAGAAGCAAATATGGGTCGACACTGCAGGGGCTGATCCAAGATTCATCCGTCAATAAAACGTGGTCTTGGGTGCGGTACCGAACGCGTGTTCTAAAGCTGGTCTTTTATGTCGCCCCTACAGGTCACCAAACCATATTTCCCCTCAATATTTTTCATAATAACGAATAATATGTTTTTAAATCAGATTTTTTCGCCGTGTTCCTTTTATTAATTTGTTTATTTTTACCCAATAGCATTTTTTTATTTTCTGTGGGACAGTCTTTTAAAACAGTTACTGCGGGATAGTCCTTATTCCAGTGAAGGTCGAATTCGCAAAATATGGGACTTTGTTCAATAATTGCATCAACTGTTCTGAGACGGGATGAGTGTTGCCACATAAAAAATTTAGTGGACTTGGAAAATTTCCGATGAGAATATATACCTAAGGAGTTTGTGATCGGTGAGGGGGGAGTTTAATAGAGGGGGTGGTACTTTTGATAAGGGTTTTTTTAATGAGGGGGTGTATATTAATAAAGGGGAGCTGAACTTTTGATAAGGTTTTTTTTAATGAGGGGCGAGTCAAACTTGTTAAAGTATACACTAGATGGCGCCACCAAAAATCTTTTTCAAGTGTTAGGAAATTCAGGGGGGCTTAAAAAATACAGGTGAGTCAACCATGGGGGTGGGGGGGTTTAAAAATACAGGTGAGTCAACCAGGGGTTTTTAAAAATACAGGTAGGTTTTTTAATAAAGTTCGACGGAACTTTTGATAAGGGGATCAAATGCGTTAATGGGGGGGGTCAAAAATTGGAAAAATTACGACTAAAATTGAAGGCTTTTTCTAAAAATAGTACTCATCATGTACACTAGATGGCGCCACGGATGTTTAATAAAGGGGGAGGAATTTTTAATAAAGATTTTTTAATAAATGAGGATTTAATTAATTATTAATTATTAATTATTAAGTATGAGTATTAATAAGGGGGCGTGGTCATATCACGTGACTGGGAGTGGGTGTGGCCTGTGACGTCATAGGGGGAAAACGCTGTTCAAAGTGGGAAATGTATAGTAGGACTATACTTCTATTTCCATTCCTTCTTGGTGTCGCGATTCCTATTTTGATCAGGGCATAATATTACGAAGTAGCTTTGTAGATTTCAAAAGGCTTTTGACTCTGTGAGATCGACATAATTTGTGGCTGATCGTAAGATTATATGGAATACCTGACAAACTAGTTAATGTACTGAAAGCTTTCTATAATAACACTAACTCATGTGTGAGAGTTGGTGAGACTTGCAGCGATTGGTTTAGCTTTGCTAGTGAAGTTAGACAAAAATGCATTTTGTCCCTTTTTCTCTTTAGTTTGGTTATTGATAACGTTATGCGAAATTCTTTGCAAGGGAAAGATTTTGGCCTTAAATGGTTTAGAGATTCAAAAATTTCTGATTTATATTATGCAGATGATTTTGCCCTGTTGGGTAATGAATGATTGATAAATGTTCATTTTGATAAACGAAGCTCTCAAAATCATCAGCAAAATCTATTTTAACAAAAGAGAATCTCTAACACTTACTGATATTCGTTCCAACTACCAAATTCCCACTCTTGAATCTAAAAGAAAGCTACGGTTCATTACCCTTATTCACGACACTATTTATAACAAGTCTCATCCCCTTCATTCGATTCTCTTCGATTACGACATCGCCACATCCTTCGCTCTGAAAATAAAATGTTTTCTACTCCCAAGATTTTCAAAGCTAAGTATGGTGAAATTTCTTTTACCTTTCAAGCAACCTCAACTTGGAACTCTCTACCGAGCGATATCACTTCTTTAAATTCTAAAACAAAATTCAGAAACTATATTACTCCACTCCTATTAGAATATTGAAACGTTTGACCAACAACATCTCCTCACCCCTATTCCCACTCCCCATCTTTGCCCTTGACCGGATTATCCGCAATCTTTTATCCCCCTATTCATTCACTTAATATTACTCTATGTTGCCTTAAACCTTCTTTTTCTTCCCCCTAAGTTTACAATTTTTTATTCATGTTTCGTATTATATGTTTGTCTTCGTCTGTGCAACCTGTCATTTTGTTTATATTTATCAAATAATTATGCAATTCCTGTAAATATGTTTGTATTTTTGTACTGTTCATCAATATTTATTTTAAATTCCTCAAATGTACTGGAGCATCAAGCCACTTGGACATTTAAATTAATATCCAAAATTATCTGTACTAGCTTTATTGTAACCCCTGCATGGAATAAATTATCATCATTATTAGATGATTGTGCAGTATCTTGTGCATTTCGTGGTTTGATTTTAAAAGTAATGATGAGGTTAGAAGAAAGAGTCAGCATCCTCCTTTGAACAGCATTTTGTGCAGAGACAGACTCTGTTGGCTTGGCCATGTTGTTCGTATGCATAGCTGCAGATTGGCAAATACGATTATGAGCAGTGTGCCCAAAGGCTTCAGAAAAGGGGGGGGGGGGACTTAGGATGCTCTGGGCAGGCAATGTCAAACATGACCTTGCTAGAATTGGCCTACAGTTGTCAAATGCAATAGCTGTAGCTCAGGACGGACAGCTGTGGAGAGCAAAATTATACAGTCTGATAGTATCTCCGTAGCTCATGGCTGCATGTAGATGTTGTATGTATGTATGTATGTATGTATGTATTATTTATGTATATTGTGTGTATGTACTGAAAGCAAATTTGCATTTCAAAACTGAAGGCTGTTTGCAAATCGCATAATTAATTCAGAAGATACAAAATTGAATACAAGTCAAAAAAAGAATGTAAAAGCAATTTAAAAGTCGCAATCATAGATTTTTTTTTTATTCCTCAACATGTAATTGTACTCAAGAAATTGAGAATACATAAAAAAGTATAACATTAAACTTTCAATTATGTTACATATAACTCTATAAATTAGAATGTACTTTTTTATAACTCGCATAGGTCTGAAATACAAATAAAAACCGATTTGTAAAGGTTTAGCCCGACTTCTGCAACTAGCTGTATATCGGGTTTTCTCCATCATAATGTTTGTTATTTGGAGAAGCGCCTAAATTTATCTGATGTTATTTCAAACATTTCCAAAAAGGAGCTTTAGAAGAATAACAGTGTATAATTAAACCCCTTCAAACATACTTTTTACTTACACTTACTTTTTCAAACGCACCTAGTATCATATTCAAAAACATTAATTCAAATAACACAAATAAATTAAATTTTTTGATGTAGGGAGTGTTTGTAGAGGTCCTTTTTGTGTCTGCATATAAGTAGTTTTCAAGTCGTCATAAAATAATCTCAATCCAGTAATTTTGAAATCTATCGGAACTTACAACCTAGTTTACTAATCTATTTACATTAAGCCCATTTCTTAAACGATATTCGTTTAAACGAGATTTCTCTTTAAAGAGGTGAATTTCCCTGCGTCTCTTCAAGCGTCTCAAGATCCCCACGCCTCAGTAGGCTGGAGTCGAGTTTCGTGACTGCAGACTTGAGGAGAGAAAAGAGAGCAAGCAAGATGCTTCTTTGTGAAGAGAGATGAGATGTTGCAGACACTGGATTGAAGGCATGAAGTCAAAAGAGGAACAAGATATTCACAGCAAACACTTCGGTGAAGAAGCGCTGCTGTTCGCATCAGCTGTTGTCTGGCGTTTTAATTAACTCGCATGTGAATAGCTCTCTGCGCATGCTTGGTGCGACCACAGAGGGCAAGAAGTAAGAGAACAATGGATATGTGTTAACAGCAGTTGGCAGCGCATCAATCTTTAGGAGCATTGGACCTGGAAATGTTGTTTGAATAGGCAATCTTTCTGTTTCTTTATCGTTCTGGACATTATTTGCCCAAAGGAGGAAATTATTATCATACACAAGTATTCTATCATACGCTCTCTAATGAGTAATTAAGTCACAGTTTCTAAAACTACCGAAGTCAAAAACCGAAAGTGTCTTTTTAAAAACATTTTCTGTATGAAAGGGCGAAACAATTTATTTTTTATGTAAATCTGGTGAAACTTGTGTGTTAGAATTTTAACAATATTTTTTTACTTCTGGATCTTTCTATTTCGACAATGATTTACTTCGATTTCAGAGTTCACAGAATCGGTCTCTACAGGGATATTCCTCTTCAGTTGTTAATCTCAACAACCCTCCGCGCAGCGAATTCATTCACGGGCTCAGCTGTGGCGCCCTTTCCACTGAGAATTAACATGAACTTTTCCACCAATCATGGGAAATTCCCCCTAGGCTTGACAATGTTAGTCAAAGTCCTGCATCATAGGAACAACATTATTCATCAAGTGGCTCAGCTTTAAAAAAGCCTAAGACTACAATATCAACAGATATAACAGTACAAGAATGAATATCATCATGTCGCATTTGTCAACTGATACTGGAAAAAACATAGTAAACGAAAAATGTCACTTTTTTGTGCACTATACTAACTTGTTTTGTATAAAAATATATTATTTAAGTATTTCAGATTTGGGAAAATAATGCAATTTTAATTTAAAAGGGTTCAAAGGAACATTATATTGCAGCTTTGAAGAATCTTCGATTTACCAAAAGTGTCGAAACTTGTTTATGACAGAAACGGTTAAAATGACGATTTTAGGGAATGTACCAAAGATACTTGAACCCAATTATGGGATGTACAGGGTCGTCCATTAATTGCTTAATACTATTTTAACTGCATTTTAATCTTTTTCCTTCCTAGAAAACGCCCGGTAATGTCTGTCTGAGCCTCCTTCCGCGTTATATAACATGTTTCTTTTAGAAAACATAATTTTTTGTTTCATGACGTCGTTGGGACCGCATGATTAACGAGCTTGATCACAGATAGAGGGAGCCCAGTTCGAACCTCGGAAAAGGCATGAGTGTTTCTTAAATAGTCTTTCTGCTGAGGTACAAATTTTCGTTATACTGCATCATACTGAAAGTTTACTGTCAAGCATCTGCGACAAGCGGCTCTTTGAAGGGAAATTTATTTTTATTTAATCAGCATAGCAAGTGGCACTAGTCAATTATTGCTGATATATGTATAGGTGTAATAAATTAGTTTTTGTTTATTATAAAATGAGAAACATTTCTAATATCAGAGAAAAAGTCATCATTGTTACGTAATGCCATCTCCGAACCCTCATATTCTCCTTGCAAAGTACGACTATTTTTTAATTTATCAATTTCCCTACATTTTATGTCGTTTTCAAAAAAACGAGTTGATGTTTTTCTTTGTGGTCCATCTGTAGATATTCACCTTTTTTGTTTTTAGAAATAAATGGACAATTCTGTCTTTATTGGATAAGTATTAAGGAAATATTAAGATATTAATTTTCCTAATATTCCAATAGTTTTAATTATCATTGTTAAAGAGCTCTAAAGTTTGAAAATATGAAAACTATAAACGAACGATTCGTTAAGAATTGAGGAGTAACTTGTATAGCACACGCTAGGATTAACTATATCGATTTACACCTCACTCCTGGATGGTGGGCATTGGGAGGGGGACGATACTTTTTTTCCCTTTACGAGAGAAATTTTTTCTAAAATTTAATAGGTACTAATTAAATATTAGTATTTGCATTATCAGAATCATACCGTATGTTTGAATCCCCCCTAACCCCACCAAATAAGAATAATAATAATTCGGAGGGGAAAAAGTTTTTATTTCAACGGGAAGAGCTAGGACCATATAAACTCGGTATTCAACTTTCTTCGCAAACTGAAGCAAAACAAATGATTCGATCCCCCCAACTTTCTTCTACTCCCAAAAAACTGGGAGGATTTTACATTTAATAGTTAATAAGGGTGTGAACATTTATTGAAACTATTTGGAAAGTAAATTTTTCCGTCAGTTCTTTGGACAAAAATTCCTTTTAAAGGAACTAGCGAATGATTTGGAAAGTCTTTTCTGTAACAGATTTAATACATTTCTGTTCTCCTCCTCCTGGACCTTTTTTTTTTGTACAGAGTCTTGCACTGTAATTCCCGACTTTTGTTTTAAAGGCAAATGATTCAAAGTTACAAAAAGCAGGCAAAAATAACTGCAAATTTATTTGTAAAAAAATGCTTCTGATTATTAAAATATGTTTACAGACGGATCATCTGATAGGATTGATAATTTAGCAGCCGCTGCTGTTTAAAATTCCTAAAGATATTTTTGGAGTCAGCGAAATTGAGAGATGTACAGAATGAAATTTCGAAAGAAATCTTCGCAATGAATGAATCTCAGTGATACTAAGTGATAGCCTTTCCACTTTTTCTCTTATGGGAATCCCAAGTCAGTTTTTCTAAAAATTCTATACTTTATGATATTTCAAATATTAAGGATTGGATTACCTCTGAGCGGCACTTTTTTGCACACCATGGGCTAAATGGCCAGGCCACAAGGACCCCGAAGGCTCAGAGAAGGTTGGGGGAGGGGACCCACTGGAACAGCTGTTGGGAGACAGATGGTAGCCTCCCGTCAAGGCCATCCAGCGTGTTCTTTAACGTGCACAGGGTATGGCTCTCCCGCACACGGGACCACGGCTTAACGTCCCATCCGACGGGCGGCGGCCTTTTCAAGCCCACCGGTGTCCCCTACTGACCGTGGGCAGGGCGGGGAAATTTTGCGGAGATAAATCTCAACGCTGACCCAGCTGGGACTCGAACCTTTTAACTACAGATTACGAGCCTGGCGCGCTACCGACTGAGCCACCCCGCCCCACAAATATTAATTATAACAATTCCAAAAATAAAAGACAAATATTTAAATGGATTCGAAATGACTTTGGAATCGTAAAAATGGATATGCCAGTCAAGTAGCAAAATAGACATTAAGCAAACAAAACACTGACTTTTAAGGTTTTCACATTATAAAAAACTAATCCTGGAAGAGAACTGTGTGCACCACTTTCACGCTCAGATTTCGTGGAATATTTCCCAGCAAAGAACTGTCGATGAGAAAATATCAACACTTTTGAAGAATATAGTGATTGAAAATCTAATCAAGCATTTAATTGCAGATTGAGAATTAGCATTATCCGTTTGAATGATGACCGGAAAGAGGAAACCCAAATTGTGAATGCTGCAGTAGGACGGGGAGCATCTCTCACGTCTTGCTGAATTATGGCAACTGCAAAGAATAAAGTTTTCTAAAAAATTTGAGAATGGATATATTAGAATTTTTTAACAATGGTTTGCTGCAGGACAACCTCAAACTGAGAAAAAATACTTTGCAGAAAGTCATTGCATTCTTTTATGACATCCGTATTAATTTAAGAACAAACTGAGGATAAGAAAATGAAGTTCTCAATGGAATAGAAGGCCGGAAGATTCGAATTTAACAGAGGAGTGAGTGTATAGTTCCCTCCTCTGAAAACGTTTCAAGATAGAGTAACCTTTGCATTCATGAGCAGACAGACACAATTCAACGCGTGTTGCATTTCTGATAACAAAATACAGCTTATGTCACAAGGAATGATTTAAACCTTCAGTCAATTTTAAAGCACCATCTGCCCAAAGAGTGTAATCTTCTGGCTTAGTCGGCAGCTCGTTGGACACGTAACTTGATGTTCCCAGATTCGAGTTCCAACCATACATGCATTGAGGTATTTTCGCTAACCTCTACTCTACTACCGATTAGCAAAGGGACACCGAAACGCTTAGAAAGGCGACTCTCCATCGGGTGGAACGTTAACCTATGTGCACAAGAGTAACAATCTGTGCACGTTAAAGAGAACTTTAAATGGTCTTGAGGGATGCTTTCCATCCATAAAGTCTGTCCAGTGGGTTCCCTTCCTGTCGTGTCTCTCTAATTTGCTTCATTATCTCATTTTTTTTTGTATGTATCCCTGCTATATGTCTCTTTTCGGAAGGGTCTTCTTAAATAGGAATGTTGCTCATTAGTCGTCATTTATAGCCTAGCTGTGTAGCCTCCAAATCTTGACGGAAGTGAGCATCAGCAAATGGTTTTATTGCACTTCATAGATCGATTACCTATTTATAGCCGGAGGGAGGAGTTAGGGTGAGAATCACCGAGGCTTGTGAAGGAGGGTGGCAGAAATGACTAAGGCAGAAAGAGGGAGGCTTAGGAACGGAGAAATCACTTTCACTCAGTGTGTCAAAGAGGCGTAGCTCTTTCTCAAAGACCTTAAAGGAGCAGGGTTCGGTTCTCTGTGAACCAAGTTATGTAGGCAGGGATTAGGATATCCACTCACCGAGTTTTGAGGAAAGCGATTTCTGTATTTTCCCATACAGATTTCCGAATCATTAAGTTCACTAAATGTAAGCAAGAGCCAAGCAACCTTCAAGCTACAATAAGCCAATTGGAGAAAATCTCGAAAGCTTATCAAATAAAGTCATTTCATCCAACAAAGTGTTGAGCACAGCTAAGGACTGCAGAATCCAACACATTCCCATAAGGTATATATATATATGAATGTATAGAATGAAAATAAATGGTGTGTCATCCTCTACTTAATGCACTGGAACTTTATTTCTTTCATCGAAGGCACATCACGTCTGATGCACATGAACCACAGGTGTAAACACCGCAGCTCTGTGGTTTCATCCAGAATCGTGGGTGAAGATTAATTAATTGGAATACATAAAGGAGAAAATTAAGAGGAAGTTCGGGGATCAGTAATCACTGAGAGATCATGACACTTCCCCTACCCAATCCTGAGCCCCTGTATCCTTGTAACGACTAACCAGCGACCTAGGAATTGCTGATTTGGAGTCTCACGTGCATCAAGTAATGAGAAGCCGCGCTCTACTTCCTTTATTTACTTAGTTTCTTCGAGCCAAAGCATACAATGTAGCGTCTTTGCACCGGTGTAATTCGCCATTTCTGGTTTTCCTACAGCAGTGCTTCCACTGGACACGATAAAGATGCAAACAAATTAAAAGCAAACTTGATATATATATATTTCTTCTTTACCATGTCATTTGTTTTCCTTTCCTGTGACAAAATAATACCTCTATCAAAAATATATATTATATATATATAATATATTATATAGTAACTCTGTAATTCTACGAGGGGCGGGGGTGGCTCAGTCGGTAGCGCGCCAGGCTCCTAATCTGTAGTTCTCAGGTTCGAGTCCCAGCTGGGTCAGCGTTGAGATTTATCTCCGCAAAATTCCCCGCCCTGCCCACGGTCAGTAGGGGACACCGATGGGCTTGGAAAGGCCGCCGTCCGTTGGATGGGACGTTAAGCCGTGGCCCCGTGTGCGGGAGAGACATACCCTGTGCACGTTAAAGAACACGCTGGATGGCCTTGACGGGAGACTACCATCTGTCTCCCAACAGCTGTTCCAGTGGGTCCCCTCCCCCAACCTTCTCTGAGCCTTCGGGGTCCATGTGACCTGGCCATTTAGCCCATGGTGTGCAAAAAAGTGCCGCTCAGAGGTAAAACAATCCAATTCAATCCAATCTGTAATTCTACGTTTGCATAAAGTTACTTTGTATACATTAAATAAAAATTCCTCTTCAACGAATTCTCAATATTGGCTAGATTCCACCTAAGATGAGTGTTAATTACAACTCTTTAAGAGGAAGTGATTTCCCATTTGGTTCTTCCCCCATGGGGTTTACTCTCATTAATGTGTCACCGTCACCAATATCATTTGTCCTTCTATTACCCCCAAAGATAGCTCATCCATCATATTTGATTTCGGGAATTAATAAAATATGAGCAACAATCACTAGCAATTAAATAACGAATTTGTTATAATTATGAATCATTAATCCCTAATACGAAGTTTGCTCTAAAGTTATTGCCTAAGTATTCAATCCGACTAATAGGAAGAGAAGTCTCTGCGAATTTACTTTTTTGCCTCCATATTATTATTTTGTGGCTAGGCTGATCCTGTTCATCAAGCTCTGTCTTATCTCTCTCTTCAGAACGACAACGACCAAGGTCACCTTCCCGAACATTATCTTACCTTGGCCCCTCTCCACAAGTGAAACTCTAATAAATCATTTGCTCTCTCGCAATTAGGGGAACATCGATCTCCCCTTCCCGGCTGTGACCCTTCAGTGTCATCCTCTTCTCAGCTGGATGATCCACTGCACATTGGAGACCGATACGTCATGTTCTTCCAGTGCTCTTGGAAGATCCTGAAAAGCGTGGAAAGCAATTTTATGGAAGTTACCTGAAATTAAGTAGAAATAGAAATAAAAAGTGTATGGATTGATTCACGTTTCTTTTTCGCAAAAAAATTTTTTTCCCCCCTAAAACTTCATCCTCTGTTGCCATATTTAAAGAACCCCGAGGCACATTTGTGAGATGAACAAAGTCGTTGTGAGATGAATAAATTTCAGATACATTCGAATGTGAGATGAACAGATTTCAGATACATTCGAAACAAGTCGTCGAAGGAATAATGAATCATATTTTGATAAGAAATCATCCACTATGCTCTGTAACATATTTTTCCATCTTTCCATTTTTTGCCATACCGCTATCAAAATATCCATCCATACCGCTATCAAAATATCCTCCATACCGCTATCAAATTATTATATAGTAACTCTGTAATTCTACGAGGGGCGGGGGTGGCTCAGTCGGTAGCGCGCCAGGCTCGTAATCTGTAGTTCTCAGGTTCGAGTCCCAGCTGGGTCAGCGTTGAGATTTATCTCCGCAAAATTCCCCGCCCTGCCCACGGTCAGTAGGGGACACCGATGGGTTTGAAAAGGCCGCCGTCCGTCGGATAGGACGTTAAGCCGTGGTCCGTGTGTGGGAGAGTCATACCCTGTGCACGTTAAAGAACACGCTGGATGGCCTTGACGGGAGGCGACCATCTGTCTCCCAACAGCTGTTCCAGTGGGTCCCCTCCCCCAACCTTCTCTGAGCCTTCGGGGTCCATGTGACCTGGCCATTTAGCCCATGGTGTGCAAAAAAGTGCCGCTCAGAGGTAAAACAACCCAACCCAACCCTAGCAGAGATAAGTAGTAATAAAGCACAGATTAGGAGCCTGTCGCGCTTCTGATTGCTCCATAGCCCCCCTGCTTTTTCGGTCTCAAACATGGAGAAATATACGCCTCGGATTCTTATGCCTGTTTAATTAGAATAAAAATACATTATAAATGTTTAATTTGTTTGCAAATTCGCTAGATATATTTTCAGATACATTTTCATTCTCTTTAATTTAGTTATGATTTCTAATGTACACTAATATGGAACAATTATGAAGTAGTATATCTCTAGTGTTAAAATATGGGATCAATTAATTATCAAAATGTACTTAAAACACTTAAATATTTTTAAACGGGAGGAAGGGGTTTGTCATGTCTCAATCTAATAGGCGGGATGGTGCTTGCCTTAGAGTGTATAAGAGTGATTGAAATGAAAGCGATTCTGGCGTTGATGAGTTCCTTCTATGTAAACCTGTTTCCCTGTGTGAGGGGGCAAAAGATAACTCAGTCCGTTTCGCAGATAAACAGGTCAGTCCGTTACTCAGGCTGTTCACGTTTTAGTTCATGGCCCTTAAATGGGATATTGAAGCCTTCAAGTGGGGAAGGTTTATAAATTGCCTAATTCCCTTTACTATATGCATATCACTGGAAGCATAACTAAATAGTGCACGATGTTCTTATTTTCTAAGATGCAGCCTGGTGAATAAGTCTTTTCTATGATATTAAGACCTAATTTAAGAGGTTCATTGCTTATTGATATCTTTCATTTATTGGATTTCAGTTTTCTTATTATTTCAATAGAGATACTTAAAAACCCTTTCCGTTTTTTGTACCAAAAGTTTCAAATGTTGCTGCGAATGGAATAAGAGCAACTTGAAACATAACGGTCGTTTGCAGGTCCGGTTCTAGGAAAAAAGATATAGGGCTGGGCAAAGTGATCCAAAAGAAACGGGAGGGGCCCCGGAATCCGTTCAAGTATAAAGTTTTTCCCTACAATTTAGATTTTAATGGTCTTTAAAGAAAGTTTTGAAATATACGTGTAATATATATATAAAAGTTTAATGCCTTTTTTAAGCTCCCCTCTTTCATTTTAGAAGCCTTTTCAAATAAGGGTGCATGTTGCCCTCCTCCCGCCTAGATCAGGCTTAGTCATTTGGACTCGAATCGAGTTCCAATCAAGTTCCTGCATGAATCGTCTGACAGGATTACGAAACTTTTTTATTTCCAGAGCAAGGGCCCAACATCGACTTTGTCACACAAAATGAAGCCCAATTTTCAGTCTGATCGGAAAGCCCAGAGATTTGCTCTGTTGTCATCTAAATGATAACACTAGAGCAGATGTTCTTCACCTTTTTCAGGTCCGGCATTCCTTGCAGCGAGGTTGGGATCCTACCATCCCCTTCAATTCACCTCGCACCTACGTTTATGGGACTCCTGGCTTAGTTTTTTTCTGTAAACAAATTTAATTTAAAAAAACCCGATTTCTAAATGTTTCTCTTTCACCCCAAATTAAGAATCCCTGTACTTGATTAAGCAATTGCTAATGCCAAGAAACCAATGCCAAGAAATTATAACAATGTATCGAAAATATATTTTCGGAAGTATGCAACAAAAGATAATCTAATGCACATCATTTGATACATTTACCTACCGAAAATCTAAAAAAAGAAAGAAAATAAAAATTATCGTCAGATATTTTTAAGTTAGATTAAATTATAAATACATTCTAAACCAAAGACACATTTTTAAAATATCTGATTCTTAAATTTTCGTGAAAATTCAATATCAAAACTACTATTCGAATTGAAATTATGGTGTTAGCAACTATGATGAATATGGTTCAGACGTCTATGAGGGATTAGAAAAAAGCGCTTAGGCTATGTGAGATTACACAAAGTTTGTAGGCTATGTGAGATTAGATAAAAGTTATAGGCTATTTGAAATTAGTCAAAAGTTCATAGGCTATGTGAGATTAGAAAAGAGTTCATAAGCTGTATGAGATTAGATAAAAGTTCATAGGCTACGTGAGATTTGATAAAACTTCTTGAATCGCTTGATCCAATGAAGAAAAGATTTTGATGTCTTTACACTCTTTTTTCGCATATTTTCCATTTATTTCTATCGTCATTTGTTGGTTTATTTTAGAGTTTATAAGTTTGTCGAAATGGTTGACCGATCTTATCGATTTATGTACCAAAGGTGATCGAATTATATGTACCGATTCTGACGTAGTGAGATCGTAGAAAAAATACCTGTTTTCTGCAAAAGGGCAAATATTTAAACGATTCTGAGAATGAACATATTTTCAGAAAACAAGGGAAAACATAACGAAGCGATTGCTAAATAAAAGTTTGTGCTTCCTCCCCTGTATTATATAGGGAGGATTTCTTTCTTCCCTATGTAATATATATATATAATATAGCTATATTACAGTACTTTGCGAATTAGTTGGGACAAGCGAAGGAATGCTAAGTCCCTTCCGCTGCAGAGTCTAAACTGCTGCAAGTCTAAACTTGTTCATTACCTTCTGCTGCAAGTATAAACTTGCACGTGCAGCTTTCGGGCCACAGACGCTTCACCCCATTGAAGGAATGATGGATAGCAAAAAGTACAATGGCATTCTGGAGGCGAAAATGGTCCCAACACTACAAAAGCTGTTTCCTAACGGCGATGGCGTATTTCAACAGGATCTGGCTCCATGCCACAATTCTAAGCTTGCTAAGAGCTTCTTTACCCAGCAGTATTTGAAGGTATTGGAGTGGCCAGGAAATTCACCCGATCTAAACCCCATTGAAAATTTGTGGGCCATTATTAAAGCGCGCATATCTAAGATGGATTGCACGACGAAAACCAAAATTATAGAAAATGTCATGAAAGTGTGGTACCACGACCCTGAAGTGAAGGAGATGTGTGGAAAGCTAGTCGCATCAATGGTTGAGAGGGTGGAAGAAGTAATTAAAGCTAAGGAGGGGGGGTCACATTCACTATTAACTACGTACACTATTAAACAAATAAACATTTTAGTTGTGTCTTTGTTACTGCATTTTCCTATTGGCCCAACTAATTTGCACAGTACTGTATATAGGAGGAATTCCTTCTTTATAGGGAATATACATATTCCCTATAAAGAAGAGGAAGTATGTAAATCATTGTTCCTGTACATTTGCAGTACTCGAGGGAGAGTATCCATCGTGGGGAAGTGTTATAGGATACTTTAAGTTATACCCTTTGTTTCTTACTTTTCATAAAGGAGGAATGGAATTTCAGGGGAATTTATCTCAACGAGTTATATCCGAAATGAAAACTTATGATAATAAAAGTGTCATAGGATACCACATTCTAACCTTCCCTTCTTTTTTCCCTCGAAAAGGAGGAGGGAAAAATTAACTTGTGTCGATCGTAAATATGTATCAATATAATCATATACATGTCAAATGAATGTCTTATGTCATGCAAAATAACATTGCATTTATAGCAATTCCTTCATGTGAAGCAGGAGATAATGAAGTTGATTTTAATGAAAAGGATTGCAAAATATGGTTTCTCTTACCAATAGAACAAAAATTATTAATGATGAGCTGAAAAAAAATTGGCTTTGTCATGAGTGGGATTCGAACCCAAGTCTCCAGGAAACATGCTTGTTATGCTACCACTACACCACCAATGGCGATGCTTTTCTCAGCTTATGTGATCTTATAAACCTTTTGGATTTTATTTATTTGATTCGACTAGTAGCGCCATCTATCCAGGAAGAGGACAACTCTGTTGCCTCATTAGAGATGAATTAATATTTGTCACTCACGCTCAGGGCGTTAAATCAATAAATCAGATAGTAAATAATCACAGGATAAGTTCTGTAGACATGGAACTCATGAAATGATGAGCTGCAAAATATTTGGTTTTGCCATGTGTGGGATTCGAACCCACTCATGAACCAGCTCATCATTTCATGAGTTCCATGTCTACAGGACTTATCCTGTGATTATTTACTATCTGATTTATTGATTTAACGCCCTGAGCGTGAGTGACAAATATTAATTCATCTCTAATGAGGCAACAGAGTTGTCCTCTTCCTGGATAGATGGCGCCAATAGTGCGAATCAAATAAATAAAATCCAAAAAGTTTATAAGGCCTCATAAGCTGAGAAAAGGTTAGCCATTGATGGTGTAGTGGTAGCATAACAGGCATGTTTCCTGGAGACGTGGGTTCGAATCCCATTCGTGGCAAAACCAAATTTTTTTCAGCTCATCATTTCAGGAGTTCCATGTCTACAGGACTTATCCTGTGATTATTTACCACAAAAATCATTATGTTACTTTGAAGTTTATATGAATTGAGCAAATAATTTAACCATTTGGATGTGATATGAAGTGGATAGTTCAGTTGGTAGCGCTTCAGGTTCGTAATCAGATACTTCCCAGGTTCGATTTCCAACTGTGTTGGCACTGATATTTTCTCCGCTAATTCGTACTCTACCCTTGCCGAGAAAGTTCTTGAAAAGGTCATCGAGCAGACAGTAGGCCGTATTCAGGAGTGTCGTATCTTGTGCCCTCTGGATGGCCTTGACTGGAGGTTCCCATCATCATTCTTAACAACTGTCCAGTGACTTTTCTTTCACAGCCTTCTCAGACACTTGAGACTGTGACTTGGCCATTTAGCCCATTGTGGGTACAAAAGTGCCACACAGAGGTAAAATAACCCAACATATTGGCATAGTTAACTTTTGTTTTATATGGCACATATAGGAAGGTAACCATGTTTTTAAAGTGTTTTTATTTTGTTTAGTGTACAATTTGAATCTATAAATGGCGATGTCAAATTGGGAGCGTTTAATGAAACAGCTGCATTCCGACGCATGACATCAATATTTATTTAAAATACAGTCTGATCCCATTTCAATAGGGATGTACCTTTATTGGGTTAGCACAGAATTTCATTCAGAGATGAAAAATTGCTTGAGTAATGTTCTCAGAAGAGAAATTGTTATCAGTTGAGAATTGAAACATGAAATCATCATCATCATCCCCAAGCAGCCATGGACTATGGAGGTCCAACCAGACCATGCAATTTAGTTCTCCAAGAATATCTGTCCTGAGCTACATCTGCTGCATCTCGCCACTGCACACCGATTCTAACAAAGTCCTGTTTGACATTGTCTGCCCACAGCATCCTAGGTCTCCCCCCCTATCTGTGGCCTTTAGGCACACTGATATCAACTAATCTATAATTATTCATACGAGCAACATGGCCAAACCAATGGAGTCTCTCTCTGCACAATATGCTGCTTAAAGGAGGTTGCAGACTCCTTTGCCTAACCTCATTATTACTTACAAAGTTAAACTACCTAATGCTCAAGATACTGCGTAAGCATCTAGAATCAAAAACATCTAGTTTTCTGTTATGTTGTTTACAAAGCGTCCAAGTTTAACTACCATAACTAACCAAACTAACATAAAGTCTAATTTTAGTCTTTAGGTGTTACGCCTATTTTTCCACACTCTTCATAGATTCTTAAAAGTCCCGGCAGCAATCCTTATTCGTCTGTTAATCTCATGCCGCACATCACCAGTATCAGTTACATAGCTCCCAAGGTAATTAAACTGTAACACCTGCTCAAGACTGCAACCATTCATATTAACTGAATCACAGCCTGTCTGTAACTGTCTGTAACAATTTTCATCACTTTAGATTTCTCTCTGTTTATAACCAAACCTACTCTAATACCATTTTCATCAACAGCTCGAATGAAAGAGTTCATTTCATCAACATCATTTGCCAAAAGGGCTAAATCATCAGCATAATCTAAATCAGAAATTTTCGTATCTCCAGTCCATTTGAGGCCAAAATCTTTCCCTTGAAGTGAATTTCGCATAACATAATCAATAACCAAGCTAAAGAGAAAAGGAGACAAAATGCACCCTTGTCGAACACCAGAAGTAATGCTAAACCAATTGCTACAAGCCTTACCAACTCTCACACACGACTCAGTGTTATTATAGAGAGCTTTCATTATGTTAACTAACTTGTCTGGTATGCCATATGATTTCACAATCAACCACAAATTATGACGATCAACAGAGTCGAAAGCCTTTTTGAAATCAACAAAGCTAGCAACCAAAGGTTTCTGAAACTCTAAACATTTCTCAAGAGTCTGCCTAAGTGAAAATATCTGATCTACACATCCCCTACCACTTCTGAATCCACATTGCTCATCACGCAATTGCCTGTCAACCAGATTCTTAATTCTATTAAGCACAATCATGGAAGGAACTTTACCTGGAACAGAGAGAAGGCTGATACCCATATAGTTATCACAAGAACTGCGATCACCTTTTTTGAAAATAGGGATAATAATAGCTCTGGTAAAATCCTTAGGAACCATGCCTTTATCATAAAAGATATTCAGAATTTCAGTCATCCAAGTGGTAACCGAAACATTCCCAGCTCTAAGCATTTCTGTAGTAATTTCAGCTACCCCTGGGGATTTATGTAGTTTAAGTTTAGAAGCAGCCAAAATAACTTCAGATTGTGCAATAGAGCCAACATTAAAGCCACCAATGCATCTATCATCATTATAAACAATGGGAGTAGAACTAATCACACTGTTTAGAACATCACTGAAATGCTGAGCCCACCTAGCCATGATAGTAGGTAGTGTAGTGTGAAGTGTAGGGGACCTTACCTTGTTTATCGTTCAATCTCTGTATACCTGTTCGACCCTCAGTCTAAAGCACAAAAAACCACACGCAATAATGGATTTCAATAATGAGATTTTAGTTTCTAAAATTGAGGAGGGATCTTAGAAAAATTCAAAGCTTATATCTGATAGTCAAATTTTTTCAGAGTTCGAAACTTGTTAACTGAGTTGTTGTTCTTAATTTTAGATATGAGAATTTATGAATAGATTTTTATTGATTCGCCATTACTTTTTAAATTAATCCGAATCGACATCCCTCTTAAGATCTATTTAATACGCAGCTGATGCAGATCGCATACGTGGAGAAATACAAGTCTCAAATGCTTCTGGAAATGAACATCTTTTATCACTTTGCACAGAAATGAAGAGCTTTAAATTTAATGTAGGGAGAAAAAATCCGAATTCCTTTCCGATTGGACTTTGCTTTTACTAACAAGGCCTTCGATTAAGCTAAAGCCATTAATATACGTCGCCTGCAGTCTACCTTCGAGTCATTGTTTCGTTTCTGAAGCAAAAAAAGCTTCCATGAAGTTAAATTTGGCCTTCGAGAAATAGCTTCCATCGAGACGTAGTTGTGAGCTAGTGATACTTCTAGAAGTGCCTTATGAGCCACGGAGGGGCAATTGAAGCAGCTTCGCAGGAAATGACTTTCTATTGACTTTGTAAACGAGCTACTTCGCAAAGACTAGATGGAAAATTTTACTTGTTTATTTGAAAAATCTTGGGAACGTATTCTTCTTTCGCAGTCGAGAAATATTGTTTTAAATATAAATTTCATGTTTACAATGATTTACTTACATAAAAAGTAAATATTTGCGAACGGCAAATTCTCTCTATTGTAGCTAATGTTCAAAACTCATTTTTATACGATGGATGACATAATTTTTAATGTAGAGTAAATGTTTTTTATCAGTGGAGAAAATCAAATAAGGAACACTATTTGCTTGAAACAAATAACAAACTAAAAATTTCACTTCTATATGTACCGGAAATTCCTGTTTACTATTTCTTTCGAAATGACACTGTCAGAACACACAGAAAGAACAGTATGGAACTGTGAAGCCCAAATTAATTACTTAATCTTTCACAACGAATGTCCGTCTAAAGATAGCACGAAATTAGATAGTATTCGTCAATTAATAAATTTGAGCAAAATATCAACAACACTATTACCTTTGACTTAGACCGAACTTAATGCTGTCGCAATATAAACCAGTACTCCTTATGGCTGCGCATATACTGAAAACCTGCTATTATATTGCGGGTTGTGCTAGCAGGCTTTCGGACATAAGGTTTGTCGGTTTAAATGGCTACAACATTAAGTTCATTCTAAGCTGCAAGTGTATTTGATAATTTGCTGAGCTTTATTGATTGTTCATGACTGTCAAATTTTATGTTATTTTTAGAAGGGCATTGTTAATAAATAGATTAGAAAACAAATCATATTCCTTTCACAGCCACATGTTGTTTTTTGAAATAATGTACACAACTTAGCCCTATGTTTTAGAATATTACAAGGCGAGATATTTCACTTTCGGGTCGTCGAGTTTGAACTGCATCAGTATCGAGATATTCTCTTCGTTGCTCTGTGAGAAAGAAGAGCGAGCGATCGAACTGCCAAGGATCGTCGCACCAATGCTGAGAAGACTTCACCTCGCATATAGAAGAAAAACAAACCCTTTGCTCTTTAACAAATAGGCTTCATTGCATTAACGGAAGTCAGTGCTCAGAGGGGAGTGCATTTCCGATGCCATGACCTCTCGTGTGATTCATGACCTCTCATGACTATATGATATATGATATGAAATGAAATAACATTCTTCTGTTTTTCATTTTATTTCTAAAGAAAAGGGGCGGGGGTGGCTCAGTCGGTAGCGCGCCAGGCTCGTAATCTGTAGTTCCCAGGTTCGAGTCCCAGCTGGGTCAGCGTTGAGATTTATCTCCGCAAAATTCCCCGCCCTGCCCACGGTCAGTAGGGGACACCGATGGGCTTGGAAAGGCCGCCGTCCGTTGGATGGGACGTTAAGCCGTGGCCCCGTGTGCTGGAGAGCCATACTCTGTGCACGTTAATGAACACGCTGGATGGCCTTGACGGGAGGCTACCATCTGTCTCCCAACAGCTGTTCCAGTGGGTCCCCTCCCCCAACCTTCTCTGGGCCTTCGGGGTCCATATGACCTGGCCATTTAGCCCATGGTGTGCAAAAAAGTGCCGCTCAGAGGTAAAACAACCCAACCCAAATCCTAAAGAAAAAAGCGTTGAATAGATCCATCGTAATATTTCTACAACATAATTTCCAAGTATTCGTGTGCACAGCTTTATCAAGTGCCTAGGACCGTCTTGATAGAAGTAGCTAGTCGTCTGCTAAGGGCCGCACAACTCAAAAGACTGTCAATTCATTATTCTGATATAATATCCGAATTTGACAGCAAGGGAACTTTATATCCGCCACAGAACTAAAAATTAATCTCCTGCTCCATTTGCCATTTAAATAACACATTCATTTAATTTATCTGCATATAAGAATATTTCAAATAGCTCTGTTGTTGAAAGACCAAGGACATACAACTCACTGAGTTTCAATTGCGATTGTTATATAAAGTATAAACATTTATTAATAGTTACAGGTTTACGAAACACATTTTATCTACGATCAACAAACTTGGTCTAGTGCAGTCAAATCGATAATTCCTGTCCTTCATTGCATGTGGGATTACATCAACAAAATGACGGTCACATCAAAAGCATTTCAAGTAATTTATTTATTTTGTAAATAGACTAAGTTTAATTTAATTAAATTTAAAAGCAAATTAAGGTATATATATGTACATTGACAAACTTCGCAAACTCTTTAATTTGATGTTTTTTATGTCTGAAAAATCGACCCATCCCGATGAAACACGTGAAGTTGATTAAAATTTAATTCAGTAATAATTGCTGGAGTTTTAAGTTTGTTGCTTTTAGTACGGAATATACTTGATGTTCGACAATTTTATATTGTTTTCGGCCTTAAAAAAAATTGGAAGAGAAAAATTGGAATTATTCCGAGTTGCAAACAGATTCTTTCTTGCATAAGCGATTTTCGCAACATTGAAGTTCTGAGCTGAGAGACAGAGAAGTGTGTCTGCTGCTGCTGCTCCAGACTGAAAATATCTCTTCCTGTGAGATGAGCGACATTGCATCGATAGCCATCATTACTTGGATGAGGGGAGCAGTCACTGGCAAAGTACGAGGAGGAGTTATTCCTGATCGACAACTAAATAGCGCCGCATTTTTCCTCCTTCACGTTATGATGAATGGGGAGAAAGAATGGTTTGAGAATGTGAAGTTCATCCTCAGCTCTTACGAATCTCAGTGATTCGTCTGATAATGACTAACACATTGGCGAACAGTACATAGCTTAAGGGATGTTTTAATTTTCGCTCTCAGTTGATGAAATGGGAGATTTTAAAGTCCATTTTAGAATCTCTGGAAACGTCTAAATAAGAAATAAAAATATGCTCAAGGTTACATTTCGTGCAAAATGCGCTCATCGCTGTGTGGGCTTTATTTGCCATTACAAATAAAGCAAACTCATTAAATATACATTTGCAATTGCACTAAGGGCTTTTTTTTTCAAATTCCCAAAAAATGCATAAACTAATGAAATGTAAACGAAGAAACTGATGTCATAATGTTTTGAATTTTATTGAACGTTAAGTAAAATTGAGCCTGAAATTAGAATTGGAATATGAAAGAAACCTATAATTTGTCACGCCTTGATATATTTTATTATTTTAAAGTAACTCACAGACTGATTAATAACTTTACATTAAAGATTCTTGTGCGTGTTATTACTATTGGCATTATATCATTATCGATTGCAATATTTCATGTGTCAGTTGCTATAATTATTCACATGAGATTTATGTACTATGAACAACTTTATATTAAACATAAATCGCATATATTTTATACAAAAAAATCAGTGGCAATGAAATTGTTCCATCAAGATTTAAAAAAGAATAATTCAGCTAGAAATTTTGAAGGGACTATTTTGCACCTTTCAGTAATCTTTGCAACAAGGACAATACCAAATTAATTAATTCCTAGTATCTACTACCTTTGCCCATGAATGACCATTATTCAAACATTGAATTCAGTCCCCTTTATCCACTGGAGTTCCAGTGGATAAAGGACCAGCTGGAAATGGCACCAGAAAGAATTGGTACGATGCAGAGCTTTGTTTCACGGTTTTCAGTTTCACTGCCTTTACTACTTTTCTCTTCGTATTCAAATTTTGTCTTCTGTAATTCTAAAGTTTTTGTTTATCTGCAAATTTTTCCGAAATATTTTCGTTTCATTCATTTTGGAAGCAATAACTCTGTTGTATCATTTTCTCTGTAAAAAACTATTTTTTGGGGGGGTTTCACAGAAAATGCGCAATGTTAGGTTTCCAAAATAGATTATTTATGTGCGTTGGTACAGCCTCAATATTACTAACGGTTGCTCAATTTAATAGTTTGAACTAATGAACGTAAGGCAAATTATTCCATTGCCATTGAAACTGTTGGATAGATGATGATTTTGTGAAAATTATCGCGTTTGTTGGAACATAATTTATCTTTTAAATAAGATGCATAGAACTTTTGTATCATATATTTATATATATATACTATTACGTTGCAGTAGTAAAATCACAAAAAATATGTCAAGGAGTCAACACATTCCATTACACTTAGTGTAATGTAAATATAATTCAATAACATCATTATGCAATGCCTCATCAATATAGCATCATTATATGAAACTAAATATAACGTCACTGTACTCAATATAATAATTTATTATTCAGTATATTATCAATATAGCATCAGTAAAACTGAATATAACGTTGTCTAATATCAATATAACTCAATATCGTATCAACATACCTAATTTTGCCTCTTTTAAAAAAGTGGCTGCAAAGGTGAAAAGGGTTTAGAGTGGCTAATAGTAAATCAACTATGTAGTAGTAGAATTTTGGAATATGAAATAGGTCACATTTTTTCCCGCATTATTTTTCAATTTAAACATTTTTTTTGCTCAATCTTTTTAAACTCTTTGATCTACTAGCGTATGAGAAAAGAAGGAAACTGAAATCCGTTGACGGAACTCAATGGCTGGATTCTGACGATGATGGATATTTAAAACCTTTGATAGATTTTAGATATCTCGAGAAAAAATATTTTTGCCTTCAACCTGATTAGTTAACCGAATCAACAGACTCTAAAGGCTCATCTACAATGAGAAATAATTGTGTAAAGGGCCTCTGTGCAGGCGAATCGTACCCTGTGCAATTTAATGATTACGCTGGGTAGGCTTTATAGAAAACTTTCATCTGTTTCATAACTGCTACTCAGTGCCTTACCCAGTTCTGAGTTCCTGTGACCGAGTCATTCAGATCATTAGGTTAAAAAATAAAATGTCCCCTTTGATGTAAATCAGTCGAAACCATATCATATGAAATTGTCGTTCATGGCTCTCCTCAGAAAAAGATTGATTGAAGAGATTGAGTTTCTTGTCTTATTTACAGTGACACAAATTACTCTTAGCTGTAAAGTGTCTATTTGCTTTTTTGCCTTTAGCAAATACAATTTTATTTCCTGTACATTAAAAATAATATATTCTTAAAATTTATGTCGATCTCGTAATGATATTTAATTGCTATAAAATATTCCATCCTCCATCTCGTTAGAAGCGTATTACTAAGGTTTAACTTCTAAGGTAAGGTTTCTAGCTTCAGATAGTACCATCGTTTTTTCGATGAAAAATAACAAATCAGTCACAATTTATTAGTTTTTATGACAGCCACCAAAACCTTTGTTGTTTGTAATGTATAAAAAACAGAGTAATATATATAGTAGCTCAAAAAGGAGAGCTGTTATTGTATAATAAATAATAGTGACAGTTAAACAGGGGCGAGCTGCTCATATGACTAATATTTGCAGATCTAAAGGTTGCTCAATTTAAATCCAGACAAAAAGCAAAAAGTTCAGTTCCATAGGAAACGATATTTCTGTTTAATTGCTGATGAGCTAAGTTTTCGCACTGCTTTAAACGATAGTACAAAATACAAATCTGCTTCATGTTTTTATGCAATTTTCTATCTCCAGTTCTTCTATGATTTTTAAATGTTATTTTCTGGACGATCCATGTTTCCAGTTTTGCATTTTCTGTAGCAAATTCTTTATTCCATAAACATAGTCGAGTAAATTGACAAATCCCAGATTATTTCCAAAACGAACTATAATAGAACACCACTTAAAAGCGCTGTTTGCTTCCGTAATAACGCCTCCTTAAACGAAATGTCTTTCTTCTATTCGAAAAAGAGTTTGATGCTGCCCATATATGAAATCATGGCTCAGACAGGGGCATTATTATACTAATCACATCCTCATCAAACAAAAATCGCACTAACAATTTCTAAAAATCAACAAATGATTTGGAAGTTTTAAAATGATTCGATGAACGATTTCCGCCACAACTTTTATCACTTGGTGAGCAGTTTTATAATGTATATAGTTTAGATTATTTAGAGAATGAATGGGAAGTTTCATTTCTGGGCATTCCTTACACACTCACGCATTCTCGCACACATATTGATTTTTAATTTTTGATTTATATATTGATTTATATTCTTGATTTATATAAAAATTTTTAATTTAAAAATGTAACATAAATTAACAAATAATGATATATTTTAAATATCACCCCTGGTTTAAAATATTACTTAAATTAGCTTCTGGCAGCGAGCCGAAGAACATCTATCTTAGAATATTATAGTGCATCACCACCTATTGGAAAAGTTTTGGAATCAATCGTTAAGTAAAGGAAATTAAGGCACGTTTCTTCAACATTCGCTTCTTAAATAACTGTCGTATCATTCGTGCAAATTTAATATATTTCATAATAATATTTCTCAATAATTTGTTAATGGAAAATAATTTCTCTCTGAGCATTTCTATTAATAAGATGATTAATGAAAGTTTCCTTTCAACCATTAGCTAAGACCTGGCTGTCATAATTCCCAGAACACTAGATGGCGTCTTATGCCAGTTGCTTCATTTTTTTTTCTTTATCTCTAAAGATAGTTTTGACGGTGAAGCTTAGTTGACATAAAGGAACTCGCCGTATCCACTGAAAACTAACTACACTAAAGTTTCTATGCCTCTTTTCAAACATAAGATTTTTAAGCATCTTTCGGAGCTGTTTGGGAAGCGAAAATACTCACCATGACACTTCCATTACTTTTCAATCTAGATAACTTTAGAGGCTAAAATTAATTCAGAGTCCAAGAAAAAAGATATCTGCATGTGGTGGATAGGCTGAGTTGTGAGAGGCAACTGTGGGTTCAGGCAGTTTGGATTCTGATCGTGTAGTTCAGCAAATAAAGAGAGCTTACTGAACTCTTTTGAATACTGCTGAGCGTCGTTGTAGAGAGCGGACTGTTGTTATTTCGAGGGATTAAATAAAAAAATGGTCTGTTCAAGTAATAGTCGTTATTTGAGGCATTGTAAAGTGGGAGTCTGATGTAATTTCTTTTGAAATATCCAATCTCTGTTATCCTCTTTTTCAAGGTTACACTAATTTAATCTACGAAGTACTCAGGATATCAGATAGTTAATCGTGGGTGGTGGCAACGGTAATGCAAATCTTCAAAGCAGTTACAATTGACAATTGATATTTATACGAAAAAATGTGATTCATTTCAAATCTGGCAATGTTAATTTTTTTAAGAACTAACAAGTTTCCGTGAAATTAAAAAATTCCATTTTTTTACTTGCACTGAGTAACAACAATCAGATAAAATTTGCAATTATCAGTGAAGTGCTCGATTGCAAATAAAATACCAATAATGAAGAAAATTACGAAAAATGGTAGGCTCCCTCGAGTTTAATATTTTAAGAGATAGATCATAATAAAAATATAATTCGTTCATTTAAAGGTTGTTGAAAATGTTAGTAAAAATATACAAACATACAAAATATGTTTTCATGCTTTGGTACACTGGAAAATTAACAAAATACTCACTGAAAACACACGGACAATCATAACTGCTTAATGTAAAAAGATAACATTATGACCAGCACCTCTTTATGCAAATCGAAGCAATTGCAGATAAACGATGGCGCGTCTGAAGGTCATGATGCGGTATAAATGACACTTAATACTGAGCTCTGTTAATCAATGTTATTCTTGTTCTTCAGATGGGAAAGGCAGCGAAATTAAGTGAGTTTGACAAACTCCAAATTGTAATGGCCAGACAACTGTGTCAGAGCATTTCTGAGACGGCAACGCTTGTGGTGTGCTCATGGTCAATCGTGGTTAGTACCTTCAAAAAGTGGGCCGAGAAGGGAAAAACCACTAACCGCCGGCAAGGTGTGGGCCGACCACAGCTTATTGATGCTAGAGGTGAGCGAAGGCTATCCCCTATGTTACGAGCCAACGGAAGGGATATTTTGGCGCAACTCGCCCGTAATTTATATGCTGGTGACGGGAGTAATGTGTCACAAAACACAGTACATCAAACCCTGCTGAAAATGGGGCTGCATAGCCGCCGGCAGCTCCTAATGTCCATGCTAACCTCGGTTCACCGTCGAAAGCGCCTACAATGGTCATACAAGCATCAAAACTGGACATTGGATGATTAGAAGAAGGTCGTCTGGTCCGATGAATCTCGTTTCCTGTTGCACCATGTGGACGGCCGGATATGTGTGCGTCGTTTACCTGGGGAAATGTTGGCACCAGGATGCACTATTGGATGAAAACAAGCCGGTGGAGAAAGTGTAATGCTTTGGGTAATGTTCTGCTGCGAAACCATCTGTCCAGTCATTCATCTTCAGGAAACTATGACATCTACCACCTACCTAAACATCATTGCAGACAATGTACATCCTTTCATGGCAACGGTATATCCCTCTAGTAGTGTCTTCTTTCAGCAGGATAATGCATCATGTCTCACTGTCGGATTGTTCGAGAATGGTTCGCGGAACATGTGGAAGATTCCAGGTATTGCCCTGGTCACCAAATTGCTCAGGCATCAATCCAATCGAGCATTTCTGGTTTGTGTTGGAATAGCGTATTCGATCTGTGGTGGCTCAACTACGTAACTTACAAGAGTTAAAGAATCTGCTGGTAACGTGTTGTTACCATATACCACAAGACACCTTTAGAAATCTTGTAGCGTCCATGCCTCCCCGGGTAAGAGCTGTTTTGGCGGCACGTGGAGGACCAACATCATATTATTCAGGTGGTCATAATGTTTTCGCTGTTCGTTGCATGTATAGATGAAAACGAAACAATGACACAAAGTTGAGTTCATTTAGAACTTAAAAATTCTATGGGTGAAATGTTGGGGAAATCATGGTTACTTGGGAGCACTATACAATTGCATGAAACGATTATAGGGGGGATAAAGGAGAGTGAATAATCAGCCAGTGAAAAAAAGAGAGTTAAGCAAAGAAGTGTTTTTCAAACCTTTTAATATTAAAAAAAAGAAATAATATTTTTTTTCATTTAGGCTCCTGAATTTTGTGAAATAATCTGGCATTATATTTCAAGTTAAAATTTCCCTACAAAACAAAATGTCTCCTAGTTTGCTTTAAAAAGTTTTGGAAATAATGAATAATTGATTATTTTGAACGTTAGACGTCGCGCGTTATTAGAACTGAATGTAAGGGATGCATCGCATTAAATTCAGTACCGTGAATTAGAATAATAATTGCAACTTCATTCTAAATTCAATGAAAGATATTTCAAAATTTAAATGAGTATAAGAAAAAGAAAGATATTCCTGTTTATTAAAACAATTTTATAATGATTTTCAGAACTTCATTCACACTTCCTCTGGAATACTTTTATTTCTTAGGTTAACTGTTTACAAGCCAATGTTCCCAGTTGGATCTAAAAATTGCCAAAATTATTTAGTGATATTAAACTCTTTTCTAATTTAAGCGAATGAATTGTAATATTTCTTCAGATCAGTTTGATTTAATTTTATAAAAATATTAAAAGGAAAGAAAAATTGTGAATTTCTCATTGCTTTAGAGTTTTTGGGTATATGTATGTTTAGCCCAAAAAGAATAAACCAGTTTGAATTTTTCTACCCTTTTATATTTCACAAACAGAAGGAAATAGTGTGCACTTACGTTAAATATAAAGAGATTGATGTTAACGTTTAGTAACATTGGCCTTTAGAAGAGTTTAGGCATGATATTTTATATCGTGTATGCGTTTCGAAGCTCAGTTATAAATGATAATATGAGGTCGTTTTAAAGTGCCATGGGTACCGACACAATTTGGTTTTATTCATACCCAATTTATGATGAGTACGTGTTGATAGTTCCGCATTATGACCTCCCCACCTGTGAAATGTACATTTTCTGAAAACCAATCAGATTCGGTTTTAAAACCTCTATAACATTTTCTACTAACAGCTATCGTTATGATAGAAAAATTTATTCTGGCAAAAGGATGTTAATGATTAACCAAAATGGTCTCTTATCGATAACCCAAAGCAACATGAAATCGACTTCGATAATTTCTGTGCATCCTATACTTAACGAATAGACTAGAAAATATACAAATCAATGCTATTGGTATAATAAGTAACGGACAAAAAGTTATCTTTTGTAGATAATACTATGTCAAAATTATCACCGACAGTTTGGTTTTATCCGTAACCAATAGGCTCATTCGTGACAACTGTGAACGGACTGTAATGTTTTTGGTATGATAATGCCATTCAAACAGAAGAACCAAACCATCAAGTTATCTAGCATCATTTTTATTGCTAAAACATCAACAAATAATCTCTCAAATAATCTCTGAAGTTGTTGCTTGCCACAGAGGTCTAACAGGAGCTTGTCAATACGTATAATACTCTACACATATGATCTGTGAGGAAAGTGTAATCTCAGCAAAAGAGAACTTAGAAAATACCCTGCCTTATCTGGGAGTCGAATCAGGTCTTTTTTATCTGTAGCAATGAACGTTACCATTCAGCAATTGGGATGTTTCATCGCTTTCCATTTCAGCAGCATATAATTTGATATCATTCAACCTACTCTCAATAAAATACAATGAGGGAACGGATAATCTAAAAATTCTAAATAAACTTCTTTCTTCTTATTGATTACAGCAATGTAAGAAGTGGCATTGGAATTGCATTGTCTAATGCATTGAGTTCAGCTGTTGCAGCATTCTAGTTATTCTATAAAGACTTTCCCGAAAAACAAGCCATTTCCCATTTGGGATTTCGTCGCGAATGCACGATGAATTTGTTCTGCATGAAATTGAGTAAAACGTCATAGCCTTGTCCGAAGGAGAATCTTCTATCTCAGTTCCCATAAATGGAAAATTACTTTTAACCACCACTACTTAAGAGCGTTTGGAGAAGAAAAAAGCCGCGTAGGAGAAACGTTGCGAATATTCTGGAAGTGTGCACAAAGTTTACTCTATTTTTTATCATGAAAAACAAACAATATTCTGAATGTAGATGTGATTTTGATTGCATAAGTGGAAATTGTGCAAATAAAATGAAAATAGAATATGATGTATGACGTAACACAACTGAACAGAATAAAATGATGCAAACAGGTATAATGGCAAAAAAAGTGCAGAAGAAAGAGTGTTTCAGATATAAGTAAACTATTGCATGATTATGAACATTCTGCATATAATTGCTTGAAACTGAACAGAAATTTTTTGTGTGCAATTTGCAAAACAATTTCCTTTGTAAAGAGAAATATAAAAATTATGCTTAGAAAAATTAAGAAAAGTAATTTAATCTGGTACTTAGCTAATCCATCGAATTATTTTAGCTTATTACCACATGCAAAATAAATATTTCCCATTTGAATCATACGAAACAAATATCACAAAATTTTACTTATATATTAAGCGATATCAACAGACATATATACATATATACTTTCCGAAAGCAAAGTTGTTTTGTAAAGTTGCACGCAAAAATTATGTTCAGTTGCAAGCAATTATACACAGAATGCTAGTAATCATCTAATCTACTAAAAACAAATCTACCTTGAATGAGGAGTTCGGCTTATAAATGGCTAATGCAGAAACGTTTGGAATCTCAGTACTTTTTTTTTTACTCTCAGTACATTTTCGATGTGAAATATATTTGTACCACCATATTGAAACATTTACACATTGAAATAGATTTTTAATCTATTTCAATATGTAAATTCATTGAAGCCGTTTTATGTGAAATCCAAAGTCGAGATAGGATCAGATATCTTAGGATTTCATGAAAGTAGAAACGTATTTCTGTTATTAGTTTTATATCTATTTCACGTGGGAGAAAGAATTCGATGTTTATATAATATAATTTTTCAATGAATATATTAAAATTGATTTTGTTACGTCTGATGTTAATCTTCGGACAAACACGTGTATATAGTTCAAGATCGAGGTGACGTCGCTTCTTAGTGATATAGTCGCTGTATGAAGAAGTCGACTCTCCTAGATACACCTAATTTGATATTTACTTTTATGTCACAGCATAGAGAATGTTTGTAAGAAACCGATATCACCAGATTAAATTCAGTATAGTAAGTTAGCGCTAAGAAGAGGCTTCCCATTAATCATGAAGGCGTCTTGCCCTTGTTTCTCATATTATTTATAACCTGTTGATAGAAGTGAAATTTGAATATTTTTTTTCAGTGATGAGGCGATCTTCGAAGTGGCTGTGTGACAAGCATGCAAAATAAAGGTTTCATCTGTTCGAATTCTACACAAGACATTAATGTTTTTGTTTCTTTCCCTCTAAGTCATAAATCGTTTTCATGGTAATTCAGAATCACAACAAATGAGGGAAGAAAAATGCATTTTTTGGAGCTATCACTTCTGGACAAAGATTAGATTAGGGAAGTTAATTATTTGGATAATTCATATGAATGTTATACTGGAATGAATAAAGTACAATTAACATCTCGCACTCAGTGTATTTCTACCAGTTGTGTAGCGGGAGATTGAAAATAGCCATGCTGCTTTTTACAGCTGTTCTCCATAGTTTGAAAATTTCTCTTAGTTCAGTGATTCTTGCTCTCAAAAATTTTAATATTTGTTTGAATTTTAATTTCAATTATTGTTTCGATTTATAATTTCAATTAATACACTGCTGGCCATTAAAAGTGCAACACCATGAAGAACTCATCAGTAAAATAAATAATATAAATAAAATAAAATAAAAATATAATATAAAGAAATAATCATCTTGCATATTTCGGGACAATAGTCCCGAAATATGCAAGATGGGTAGCCCATGGGGAAAGCATGTAATTTATTCAAAGCGCAGCACATACGCACATCATATGTGACAGTAACACCCCCTAGAATACCCCACATCATATGTGACAGTTATACCCCCTAGAAGTGGTATAAGATGTGATGCACATCATATGTGACAGTTATACCCCCTAGAAGTGGTATAAGATGTGATGCACATCATATGTGACAGTAACACCCCCTAGAAGTGGTATATTACAAAGAGCCGGTGTAAAGCACTGGAATTGTGTTTGCTCGCAGTTCTTGCGCACTAAAGGATCAAGTATGTCCCGTGGAAGAACGTGGCATCCATATGACCAGGTTTACGACTTTGATCGAGGGAGAATTGTGGGTTTGCAGGAAGGCGGATTATCGTACCAAGACATCGGTGCTCATGTTGGCTGGAATGCTGCCACAGTGATTAGAATATGGCGTCAGTGGGTAGAGGACGAACGAAATCACCGACGGGAGAGATCTCAACGGCCCTGTCACACAAACGAACGACAGGACACACATCTCGTGCTCATGGCTATGAATGATCGTACAGTCACATAAAACACCTTAGCTCAACAGTTAGGGTGTGTTGCACATTAGCCAGTGTACGCAAGTACGGTTCGCCATCGTCTGCAACATCGGGGAATCTATGCTAGGCGGCCATTGCTTCGGCTACCATTGACTCTGCAACACAGTTGTATGGGATTGCAATGGTGCCAATAACATTGCGCATGGATGTGCGAATGGCACTGCATCGTCTTTTCAGACGAATCCCGCTTCAGTATGCAGCACCATATTGTCACAAATCCATATCTGGTGGTACCACGGCCACAGGCTCAGTGAAACATGCATGATTCAGCGCCATACAGGTCCGGCCCCTGGTGTTATGGTATGAAGTGCCATTGGACTCCACTCATGCACGCGCCTCATACGCATTACCGCTACTTTGAACAGCCATCGTTACATCACTCAGATGCTGGAGCCTGTGGTCGTACCTTATGTTTCGGGGCCATCTGGTGCCATTTACCAACAGGCCAATTCCTGGAGAGCCGCAATGTGACCCTTCTGCCTTGGCCTGCGCATTCACTGAATCTGTTCCCAATTCTCTGGTCCATGATCGCACTAGACACCAGCAGCTGCTACAATAGATGAACTTTGGCTACGTATCCAAACTGCATGGACTGACATTCCCCAAACACACATCCGACGTCTCATCCTCTCAAACACGTGTAGCAGCGGTTATCTCCGCTCAATGGTGGCTACACAAGATACTGATTTCTTTGCATTCTACAAGTCTAACCGAGTTGTATTTGTAATCATTTGATCCTTGTAACATACTAACTAGCTATGTATTCACTAAATATGGTTTTGATATTTCTTCTCCTTCCTGGTGCTGCACTTTTAATGGCCAGCAGTGTATTATAATAGTGCAGTGAAGTTAAAACCTTCAGTGTGACATTTCTTAGCTACAGCTATAGAGCCGAGTGCAGGGGAGCATTCGGTGCTGTACATTTTGAATAAAAAACTGGATGGTCTTGACCAAGATTTCCATTTCCTAAAAACTGGTAATGGATCCGCCTTTCTCGCTTTCAATCCCTGTCAATTGGCCATTTAGTCATTAAGCGGCGCTCAGAAGAAAAACAACTTTACGTTTTTTCTCCAAAATTCTGAAATGTTCAGTTTTGTTTACTTCGATTTAATTTATTTTTAATTCATTTGACAAAAATAAAATAGATCTTTTTTTATGTCGGAAATGTTTTTTTTAGTAGAAACCTAACTAGATCTTTAACACTCACCACCCCAGAACAAACTGATTGCAGCATTCAAATTAATAATAAGCCGAGTGGTTAGCGCGCTTGGCTACTGATCTAAGGGACCTGAGTTCGAACCCCCGGTAAGGCATGGCTGTTTGTGTCGTTTTTCTGCTGAGGTCCTGCCATCCTCTCAGATCCTACTATGGCATATAAACTGACAAGCTATTGTCAGACCTCTGTGGCAAGCAGCTGCTTGAGGGGGTATTTATTATTTTATTTATTTTATTTTAAATGAAAATTCCAGTTACATCTAAATCCAGGCGTGTTTTGTATTCGCTCTTTATGAAATAAAGAGCATCTACGTTTTAGAACAAAATGTAACAATTTAATTGGAGCTTGAGCAGGCCCAGATTTCCCATAAGGTACGTTAGGCACTTGTCTAGGGGCGCCAACGTAAACGAAACAGAATTTTTCTAGACATTTTGAAGCGTTGACAGTATAAACAAAAGATTCGATATCAACAAAGCTGCGTTCAGTTCTTAGAAAGAATAAAGACACTAGATGCATATATCCGTGATACAAAAAGCGATTCAAAGCATTCTCTCTGCTGCCAATTAAAAAAAACTTTTAATCATTCCAGAGTCAAGGACTTCTATAGACGTTTTTTGTACACCATATGAAACTTCGATTTTTTTTAAATGCCGTTTGAAAATTATCTTACATATGTCTTTTAGAAATACGCAATTCAAGCTTGAAAAACAACATTTTCTTTTTTTTTTCATTTGATGTATATTTTATTAAACTACAATATAAATAATTTGATAAAGCCATCTGATTGCCATATTTTAGAAACATTATACGGTATTACCGATTTGCCTGTTAACTTTACTCTGTATTAAACCAATCACCAGATTTAAGCTTAGAAGTTTGATTTGAACTATTATAAACAGATATTTCCTTAAAGTTTCTAAAATATCCTGATAATTAACAAAAAAATTCTATTTTTAAAAATAGAAGATTTTGGAAGTAATTATGAAATGTGTACCTATTTTTTCGGTGAACCACTGTAAGGAGTGTTATTATAATTGATATATTGCTATAATGTTCAATTGTTTTACTTCACTAAAATTAAAAATTAAATTGTCTTTAATTTGGTATATAACATGACCTATTTCTATTGATTAGTTACTTAATAAAAACATTCTAAAGTTGACTCTAAGTTACAACAAGTCTGTACTTTTATCAAAGTATGGAACGAATAAAAAAATTACAAAATAAAACAGATGTTTACTTTAAAGAAAAATTTTTTTTTCGTTATTCAGAAATAAATAGCCCTTCTTTTCATGTATATTATAATTATTTATGTTTATCAGTGTTTTTAACTAAATTTTTATTTGTGTTGCCAGATGTACGTTTTTACTACATGACTGTAAACAAGTCCCATTAAAATAACATATGTCGTCTTTTTTGTTAAATATTTTATTTTCAGAAAATGCAGAATTAAATGCTAATTAATTTGGCATATAACATGTCATAATTCCTGTCATTAGTTATTTGGCAAAAAAAGTCTAAATTGTTTTTTGCCTAATTAGAGTGAAAAAATAGCTGGACCTGGGTGGATTTAAAGATTATGGATTGTGAGGATTTACATCATATTTTCAAATCCATATTATGTGAATGGGAAACATTTTTTTTAAAGATCTATAGCTTTTAAAATTAGCTCTTATTTTTACAAAATAATATCACGGGGGATAAAATGTAGATCTCAATGAAATTTGTACAAATCTCGATTTAAAACTATTCTTTTAGCATTTTAAAGCCATTGACGCTGGAATATTCGAGAAAAGATGTCGCTGCTACTCTCATGTTAATTACTCCTTTGAAATTAAGGGAAACTGAAAATAAAGATTACACAAGCTTCTAAAAACGGTATTTATTTTGCTAAACGATTTGTTATGACTTTTGAGTTAAATTTTTGCGACTAGTAACATTATTGTTGAATGTTTCAGTTTCCAGAACTTTTTAAATATCACAAAACTATTGCTCAAAAACGAAACGTAGGAAATTCTTTTTTAAGGTTTTCAATTTATTTCTTGTGACATTTTGCACCAAAAGGCTTATTTCATAGTTAGAAGGTTTTTTCTTCACACAACATAGAAATATCCCAATACTTTGATGATTCAATATAATTTATTCATTAACAAGAAAAAAAAAAGTGAAGAAAAACTGTTAAAATTTGGAAACGAATAATTTAATTTTTAAATATTACTGTATACGGAATATTGTAAATTATATGCTGTGTATAATATTAATAATATTAATTTGTACAGTATGGCCGAGTGGTTAGCGTGTTTAGCTACTGATCATACTGATCAAAGTAACCTGGGTAAGGTACGGATGTCTGTGTTGTCTTTCTGATGAGGTCCCGCGATCCTCACAGACCTTCTACTATGGCGTATAAACTGACAGGCTGCTGTCAGACCTCTGTGGCAAGCAGCTGCTTGAGTGGAATTTATTTATTTATTATTTTGTAACTAATCTATGTTTTTTATCATTAAAATTTCTACAATTATTTTAATTATATTACTTCTTTTCTTGCATGGTACTTTGATGGTTGCAAAGGTACAAATGTAATAATTTTTATAGAAAACTAGAAGAAAACATGGCTCTACATAAATCAGCGTTATCGCCTAGGAGCATGTGAGGTGTAAATCCGGCTTTGTACTTGAGCACAAGGGTTTTGCTTTTGGAAAGAACACGACAGAAGGTTTCGATGCGACTTTGCAACATTTTGTAAATACAACAATCATAAGGCAGAAACTGTTGGCTAAATTTAGGAAACTAAAGTCGTAACGAAAACATTGTGTATACATAATCAAGGTTCAAAGTATTGTAAGATCATGGTGAAATTAGCCTCCAGTAAGGGGCTCCCTACACCAGCACAACAAGAGGACGAGATAGGAGAGGCAGATGATACTAGCTCTCTGCTATCTCAGGAATCGAATAACTATACTAATCTCATTAACCAAGTGGAAATAAAACAAAAGACAGTAGACCTCGCAGGAGAAGCCAATGCTCTAAAATAAATCAGTTAGTAGTTCGCTGCAGCTTCGTGTTCTGATGGATACCAAGAAGGAAGGTAATGCAATAATTCGTGATTCTGATAGCATGAAGCTCCCGAAACAAAGCTTCTCTTTCACCGTTGTAGGGGGAGTAGTTCAGCAATAAGTGAGATAGAGTCTCAGATGTGCTGCTCCGACTAGGCTCTACCGAGTGTGTGAAGGTTATATTTGCTATAGATGACATAAACTCGAAGTGGAGGTCACCGAGGTTAGGAGCAGAGAGAGAAGGGTCTACCAGGTACCTAAAACAAGAACAACAAGAGTCCCTCTGCCACTGGGAAAGATGATACTGGCTCATCAGCTGTGAGACAAAAGTCTTGCAGTCGCTGAGAAAGAGAAGGAAATTAGTAACGTAACCTCTGACCCTCAAGCGCCTCTTTCGCGGTGTGATCAACAAGCTCATTGCTAGGTATCCCTAAATGGTAGGGGATCAACTGAAAGTGGATCGTGATAGTGGCAGAGGTGAGCTTGGAGCATATATCCATGATTTTATGAATATGGAAGGGGTTTGCAGCTCTTGCTGTCTTTTTTCAGGAGAGCTTGCAAGGCTGGTATGGAGTCGTAAAGAATGACAAATCAAAAAATGATAAGCTCATCTCTGCCAGTATCACGATCCACTTTCAGTGAATCCCTTTTCATGTAGGGATACCTAACAATGAGCATGTTGATCACACCGTGAAAGAGGCGCTTCAGAGTCAGAGGTACGTTACTAATTTCCTTCTCTCTCTCAGCGACTGCAGACCATTTGCCAATCCCGAGGCTGTGGATGAAAATTACAGCTTCAAGGATAGCATGGAGTTCAGCATAGGTGGAGGAAGTGATATGTGGAAGGTGGAAAATTACAGCTTCAAGGATAGCATGGAGTTCAGCATAGGTGGAGGAAGTGATATGTGGAAGTGATAGGTGGAGGAAGTGATATGTGGAAGACTGGTGATGTCAGTATCAGGAATGGCAAACGCAAAGGTAGCACATAGTCTCTCCCGATTAACTCACCCATCCGTGTAGACCTCGGTACACCTCTCATGTCATGCAGTGACATAGGAGGTGGAGAGAAGTCTAATGGCCTCGGAATCTGAGTCGCTCTTTTGACCTAGAGAAGGGATAGTGACAATGATCATAATATCACTGTTCCTCCAGAGTAGAAGGTCAGGAAAGAGCGTATTGTCAGCTGTGGAGCTAGCAGGGAGGACTCGGTCGTAAAAGTCAGAGGTTGATACGACGATGGCAGAGCTTGGTCTGTCTTGCAGCTTCCTAAGTAGCTCATGATTAAAACGGAACTTCTCCTTTCAAGAGATAAATGATAAATTCTTTGTGTGGTACCTAGGTACTGCTAAAATCTAATTATTTGCATCATTGCAACCATCCACTAACTAGAATGTTCACTGGCAGATTGCTAAACGCCGAAAAATAAAAAAACATCAATATCCCCCTATAACGGTGGAAATTGTAAAATGCCAAAATTTTAAACGATCTATTCACGCTAAAAAGTCGACATTTTGGTGGTAGGATGTGATGGTGAAAGGGTTTATGACAGTAGCAATGATTTTTTTCACTTACTACAGGGAGGATAGAGGGAAAAAAAACTTTTGTTTTAACAGATGAGTTGAATATAATTCGTTAGGCTCAGTAATAGTTTACTTAAATTTCCTTCATTCCGAGAGGGTGTGTGGGAGGGGAAGGCAGTTCTTACCTTGCTTACAGCCATGATGAGAATAAGCTGTAAATGAAATTCGGTGATCATAATTGTTACCTTTTAGGAAAAAATTACTTTCCATGTCTTATGTAGAGGGGTGCTTTTTGCGTGCGGAAGGTTCGGGGAGGGGGAGGGTGAAATCCTGCTTAAAGCGAGGATGAGAGGTGGCAGTAGACCGAATTCGGTGATCCTTTATTTAATCGTTTAGAAGAAATTCCCCAGTATTTGCTTGTGTGTATGTATGGGTGTGGGTGGGTGTGCTTTTTGGGGGAGAGGGAAAAAAGTTGAGAAATCAAATACCAAGTTTCTTTAATCTACTATATGAAAAAGTTGTATACCGAATTCGGTGATCATAGTAGCCCTTACCGTTTGGCGGGGGTGGCTCAGTCGGTAGCGCGCCAGGCTCATAATCTGTAGTTCCCAGGTTCGAGTCCCAGCTGGGTCAGCGTTGAGATTTATCTCGGCAAAATTTCCCCGCCCTGCCCACGGTCAATAGGGGACACCGATGGGCTTGGAAAGGCCGGCGTCCGTCGGATGGGACGTTAAGCCGTGGCCCGTGTGTGGGAGAACCATACCCTGTGCACGTTAAAGAACACGCTGGATGGCCTTGACGGGAGGCTACCATCTGTCTCCCAACAGCTATTCATGTAGGTCCCCTCCCCCAACCTTCTCTGAGCCTTCGGGGGTCCATGTGACCTGGCCATTTAGCCCATGGTGTGCAAAAAAGTGCCGCTCAGAGGTAAAACAACGCAAAAGCTGCGACAAAGTGACAGAACCGCTATTGGGACTGAAAATGAGGCAAAAAGACTTCAGGTAAGTAATCTAGAAGAGTATACTACTGTAGGTGACCCACGAAATGAAAAAAGTCAAGAATCACTCTTTCGAACTATCGCGAGGGACATGACATTCCACTGGTAAGAATATTATTTTGCAGAAATAATACGGATGTACAGTGAGTAATCATTCAATTATGACCACCTCATATTATGACAATGGGACGCTAATTTGGAAGCTCTATAACATTTAAAATAAGCGTTGTATTGAAAATGTGATTAAAAGTAGATTAAATATCTCACTCAGCTATATATAAATATCAATTTTCAACAGTATTCTTTCAGTATTTAAAGTGATACGAGAGTTTAAACACTTAACAATAGCAAGAATCTACCTTTGAAGTTAACTGAAACTGAAAAAAGAATTATTTCCCGTCGTATCATAAATAACTGCATGCTTTAAAAGTGTGTGTAAACATTTGCTTCAACATTAGTTCAATTTCTAGTTATTGTCTTAATATATTATTTCTATTATTGTATACATTTATACATTATTATATACATTAATAAGGTAAATATATATATATATATATTAGTTATTCTTAATTAATAAAGATAAAGAACACTTTGCTAATCTGAAAGGTTTAAATATCCATATCTGTTTTGATACTGAAAGAATGTCGATGAGGATCGTGATGTAAACAAATTTTATTGATATCTTTAAATTATTCTCAGCTACATTTTCTCATAAAGCTCAAGATGTTCGAACCTTCATAACTTCCTATTGACAGAAATGGGGCGAGGTGGCCGTAATTCAATGACGACTGAGTGTAGTTTGTTATACATGATTTAATTTGAAATTAAGTGGGACACAAAACCTTATGAAGTGAATAAAAGAAAATTGGTTTCAAACCTTGACTCGTGTTCTAACATAGCCAGAGACTCGAATTCTTAACCGAAGACACTATGGCACGGGAGTAATCTATAGGAGAAATTCGATATTATCTATTTGGGAAGTTATGGGAAGTTCAAATGTGCTATTGTAAATGAAATATTGCAATAATATATTATAATGCAGAGAATATGAATATAAAAATAATATAATATTGTTGCGGATTACAAAAATGGATAGCCACTGAGCGTGAGTATTAAAAGCTATATTTCAAAACCAAATTCAATACAAGGTAAATTGTTACAAAGGAAATATGGATGAAGTATCTTATTAACAAATTAACTATTAACATGCACAAGTCATCAATCTTCCTGCGTGAGCACACAACATCAGCTCTGTGTATTTTACTAAATACTACCTTTTACTTGATTTACCAGGTCACCCGAAGATCTTCACTCGTAAACCAATTCTCGTCCTGTGCTAATAACTTTTCACACACTAGCCGAACAAAAAGACAGTCCGTGTAGACATTCGAAGTTAGCCATAAAAGTTCCCACTTTTATACTTCCGCGTATACACAACACATCAAGTTACTTCTTGATACTTAACGATAAAAGATCCCACTTTTATCCTTCCGCGTAAACACAACACATCAAGTTACTTCTTGATACTTACGCGCACTGTCTCAGAACAGCTCACCGTCCATTTTCGAACTCCTCGACCGTTACAACACAACGACCGTTACAACACAACGACCGTTACAACACAACGACCGTTAACGCTCCACTCTTCTTCTCCAAATTCTCCCAAAGTTCTTATTCGTTGGCTGAAACTTTTTGCTTTCGGTTGCCAGATTCCTTCTGTCGTAACACTGCCCCCTTCCTAGGTCTTGTTCGTCCCGAACAATTCTGGATTCCAAAGTTTCTTCAGTTCTTCGATGAAACGGGGCCAAACGATCCACGTGAACCACTTTGCACTTTGTAGCTGGACGTCGACGAATGCGATATACCACGTCATTAATCCTGTTAACTATTGTATATGGACCTTCCCAAGGTTTCTGAAGTTTTGGAGATAGTCCTTTCTTTCTATGTGGACTGTATAGCCAGACAAGATCTCCTTGATTGAAAATAGTTCCATTTATTTTACTGTCATATCTTGTTTTGGTTCTGTCACTTGTTATGTCGATGTTATGTCTAACGGAGTGATGGATTTCTTCTAGTCGTTGTTGCAATTCTTGTACGTATTGTGGAGTGGACACAGGCATTGCTTCGGGCCGACCATACAAAAGGTCACAGGGAAGACGTAACTCTCTTCCAAAAAGCATCATGGAAGGTGTCTGTCCAGTTGTCTCATGCACTGCCGTCCTATATGCCAGCAAAAGGAGTGGTACATGGCGATCCCAGTCACGTTGATGGTCGTTCACAAATAATGCTAAATGCTGAGCAATTGTTCTATTGAACCTTTCAACCATACCATCCGACTGAGGGTGTAAGGGAGTTGTTCTGGTTTTCTGAATGCCTAATAGTTGACAGATGCCTTTAAACACATTGGATTCAAAATTCCGTCCTTGATCAGAGTGGAGTTGTAAAGGTACTCCATACCTACTAATGAAGTTATTAACTATCATCTCAGCCACTGTTGTTGCTTCCTGGTCTTGGATGGGATATACCTCAGGCCACTTTGTGAAATAATCCATTACCACTAATAAATATCGATTTCCATCATCAGTTCTAGGAAACGGACCCATTACATCAATGGCTATTCTTTCAAAAGGGGCACCAACGTTATACGTCTGCAGCTTACCCCGACTCCTAGTCTTAGGGCCTTTCTTTGCTGCACAGGCTTCACATTGCCTACACCATCTCTCAACGTCTGCCCTACTTTTCAACCAATGAAATCGTTCCCTGGCTTTGGCTAATGTCTTATTAACACCGAAGTGTCCTCCAGTGGCACTATCATGTACATCTTTCATCACAAGTTCCACTCGGGATCGAGGAAGGATTATCTGCCAACGGATCAGCCGTCCAGTGGGATTCTCCCATCTTCTGTATAATACTCCGTCTTCCATTTTTAAGGAATCCCACTGTGCCCAGTAACTTTTAGTAGTTGGACTATACCTCGAGATTTGCTCCCAATTAGGTCTTACATCAGATTTTTCAATCAATTCTAATATTGGTTTTATGTCTTCATCATCTAGTTGAGCCTTCCTGATTTCAATTGGATTCCAGATGTTAGGGGTGTCACTGTTTGTTTGTGTCGATACTATTTGTCTTATGGGCATTATCTCTTTAGTTCCAAATTTCAGTTCTGCATTATAGCAATGTTTACAGTTGTCAATACATGGGCGCCTGGAAAGAGCATCTGCATTCTTATGCATTTTACCACTTCGATGTTCGATGAAGAAATCGTATTCTTGTAACCGTTGTATCCACCTAGCGATTTGTCCTTCAGGGTTTTTGAAGTTTAATAACCATCTAAGTGCAGCATGATCAGTACGTATAAGGAATTTCTGGCCATAGAGATAATGATGAAAATGTTCTATTGCTTTTACTATTGCTAACAGTTCTTTGCGTGTTACACAGTAATTCCGCTCTGGTTTGGATAAAGTTTTACTAAAGTATGCAATAACTCTCTCTTGTCCGTCTTGTTCTTGTGAAAGCACAGCACCAACTCCTGTGTTACTTGCGTCAGTATCTATTACGAATTGTTTTCCAGTTTGTGGGTACGCTAGCACTGGTGCTGTGGAAAGAGTGTTCTTTAGCTGTTGAAAGGCTATATCGCATTCGGTGGTCCACATAAACCGCTGGCCCTCTTCTGTCAGACGATGTAATGGTCTTGCGATGTTGGAGAAACCTTTGACAAATCTTCTATAGTAGGTGCAAAGTCCAATAAAACTACGAAGTTGATGAACATCTTGTGGTGGAGGCCAGTCTCTTACAGCTTCTATCTTACTAGGATCAGTCTTAATCCCTGCTGTAGTGATCACATGACCAAGGTAATGAACTTCTTGCTGGAACAGTTTACACTTTGTCGGTCCCAATTTTAACTTGGCTGCCTTAAGTTTTTCAAATACTTGACGAAGATTTCTCAAATGTTCTTCAAAAGTTCTTCCAAGAACTATGATGTCGTCCAAGTAAACCAGGCAGACCTCCAAAGACAAACCTTGAGCACTGACTCCATTAGTCGCTCAAATGTGGCAGGTGCATTACAAAGTCCAAATGGCATCACCTTAAACTGCCAAAGTCCATTCCCTGTACTGAAAGCTGTTTTCTCACGGTCTTCAGGACGTATACCAACTTGCCAATAGCCGCTCTTTAAATCTAATGTTGAGAACCATTCTGACCCAGATAAAGTGTCTAGTGTATCGTCAATCCTGGGTAAAGGAAAGGAATCTTTCTTTGTTACGTCATTTAATCTGCGATAATCTACACAAAATCGTGTAGATCCATCCTTTTTCTTGACAAGAACTACTGGTGATGTCCAGGGACTCTGTGATGGTTCTATAATGCCCTGAGTTTCCATGTCCTTTATGAGTTGTTCCGTCTCCTCTCTTTTTGCCAATGGAAGCCTTCTTGCCGGCAGATGGACTGGAGGAGAATCACCAGTGTTGATTTTATGTTCTGTCAGGTTCGTACGGCCATAATCATTTGATGTGGCAGAAAAAATGTCAGAAAATTCTTTTAATAGGTTCTCGGCCTTAACAGCTTGGTTTTCAGTTAATATTTGTCTGGTTTCTCTCCATAATTCAGTAAGATGAGACGGGATGTCTGTATGATTTTGATATGAATCGGTAACTTCTATTTTATTTATACTTGTTACACAGGTAACAGCTTCACATATTGCTAATTCCTCACCTTTTTTTAACATTCTATTGGATTTGTTACAGTTCATCACTCTGATAGGGATCTGTTCTTTATCTATTCTGACTAAAGTCCTTGCAACCAGGATATTATGAGCCAAAGCTCCTTTACCAGAGGCATCGGTAACTGCCAATCGGAAGGCCCCAGAAGTCTCCGCCCGATGTCCACGGACTATAACTTCACTTTGTGCTGGGATCTCTGTGTCTTCCGTCACTAATATTGTAGTTACGCTTGATAAAGAATCAGACGTCCGGCTAAGCAGAGGAATCTCTTCTGTCTCATAGATGAGTAGGTTATCACTGGGTCTAATGTTGAATCCATGTTTCTTAAGAAAATCAAGGCCTAATATGCATTCGTCGTAGATGTCAGCGATGTAAACAGGGTGGTGTACCAGACAGCTACCAACTCGAATATTAAGTTCTATTTTTCCATGGACTTTTGCACGATCTCCAGTGGCTGTTTGTAGGCTTATTTTAGACTGTGTAGTATTCAAGTTTGGGTGAGGTATTATTTTCTTTATTATATCCGTTCTGAGTAAAGTTACATTTGCACCAGTGTCGACTATCATACGGCAAGGTATTCCATTTATGGCTCCATCAGCTACTAATCCATTATTATCGCCATGTAATGTCGAAACGTGGGCGACTTCCCCTGGGGCCATCCAATCAACTGCCAGCCTTTGCCCCGCAAGACTGACTAATTTCTGTTTCCCTGATCCTGTTGTCTAGTTGATGGACTTGGACTCCTCATTCGTTTCCTAGTGCAGTTGGTACGAATGTGTCCGGTCTTGCCACAATTCCAACACTGAAGGTCTGTTGTAGGTTTTGAAGAAGAACCTTTTATATCTTTCAAAACGGATAGTATGGCTTTGGTTAGTTCTTTCATTTCATTATCCTTTTCTACAGTTTCTTCTGCACTCACAAATCTCACTGCACGTTTGTTCGCTCGGGAGGAAAGCCTGGAGCACTCGTATTTCATAGCATGTACCACAGCTGACTTTAAGGATTCACCTTCCAACATCCTCAGAGATTGCTGAGTATCAGGGTCAGCAATAGCATCAATAAATTGTAATTGAGCTAAATTATCTTGAATTTCTGGTGGACAGTTACTATAAGCCAATCTAGCTAGACGCTCAATATCACTAGCAAGCTCTTGCAAAGTTTCACCACTTTTCTGCATGCGATGTTTAAATTGAGTCACGTAATATTGTTTTAAATAACTATCACCAAACCTTAGTTCTAATGCAGAAACTAGACTTTGATAATCAAGTCGTTTTTCTTCTGGAACAGACTGCAAAACTTCCGCAGCAGAATTTCTTAAGGAAGCTGCAAGAAAACTGGCCTTTTGGAATTCATTCCACTCATTGGCTGTAGCGATAACTTCGAATTGTGTTTTAAATACTGTCCAAGATGATTGACCATCATATGTAGAAGGTTTAGTTGTATTTTTAGCGATATGTGTAATAACATTATTTCCACTAGAATTATTATTATCAAAAGCAGAAGGTAACATTTCATTTCTCAAAATCTGAAACTGGCGTTCACAATCAGTTTTTACAATTTCTATTTCATGTTTATAATCTAACTTAACAGTATCAAGATCATATTTTACACTGTCAATTTCAACCTTTAAACAATCACATTGTTTATTAAGTTCGGTTTTAATGTCCTTACACTGATCAGTAATCTTATCAATTTGAGAAGCCACTTCAGCTCTCATCTCAGTATTTTGTGCGGCCATTTCGGCTTTCAAGTCACCTATTTTATCGCTTTGGGCAGCTATATCACCTTTAATCTCAGTATTTTGTGCGGCCATTTCGACTTTCAAGTCACCTATTTTATCGCTTTGGGCAGCTATATCACCTTTAATCTCAGTATTTTGCGCGGCCATTTCGGCTTTCAAGTCATCTATTTTATTATTTAGGTCACTAGAAAGTTCACCTATTTTATTAGCCATATCGGCTTTCATATCAGTCATCAGCTTTATTAACTCATCCATACTTCTAGTGAAAGGCATTCAATTAAATAATTATAATCCCACTTCTGACACCAAATGTTGCGGATTACAAAAATGGATAGCCACTGAGCGTGAGTATTAAAAGCTATATTTCAAAACCAAATTCAATACAAGGTAAATTGTTACAAAGGAAATATGGATGAAGTATCTTATTAACAAATTAACTATTAACATGCACAAGTCATCAATCTTCCTGCGTGAGCACACAACATCAGCTCTGTGTATTTTACTAAATACTACCTTTTACTTGATTTACCAGGTCACCCGAAGATCTTCACTCGTAAACCAATTCTCGTCCTGTGCTAATAACTTTTCACACACTAGCCGAACAAAAAGACAGTCCGTGTAGACATTCGAAGTTAGCCATAAAAGTTCCCACTTTTATACTTCCGCGTATACACAACACATCAAGTTACTTCTTGATACTTAACGATAAAAGATCCCACTTTTATCCTTCCGCGTAAACACAACACATCAAGTTACTCTTGATACTTACGCGCACTGTCTCAGAACAGCTCACCGTCCATTTTCGAACTCCTCGACCGTTACAACACAACGACCGTTACAACACAACGACCGTTAACGCTCCACTCTTCTTCTCCAAATTCTCCCAAAGTTCTTATTCGTTGGCTGAAACTTTTTGCTTTCGGTTGCCAGATTCCTTCTGTCGTAACAATATATTGTAAGTAATGTTGCAAAGCAATAATACATAAATTATAAACGAAGGACATTTGATATAAATGTAAAAAAGAACAAGGTTCGAAATCGAAATATACTATACGTAGAATCTTGATATATTCGAAACCGAATTCTGCGATGGGTACAGTCTTGATATATTCGAAACCGAATTCTGCGATGGGTACAGTCTTGATATATTCGAAACCGAATTCTGCGATGGGTACAGTCTTGATATATTCGAAACCGAATTCTGCGATGGTTACAGTCTTGATATATTTTAAACCGAATTCTGCGATGGGTACAGTCTTGATATATTCGAAACCGAATTCTGCGATGGGTAGATTCTTGAATCCTTAACGTAACCAAGAACAAGGGTGGCACATGGGACACTTGCGTGGAATTTCGAAAATTATGGGGGAGGGGAGGAAATTTGTGAAAAAAAAATAGTAAATTTCTTAACAGTTAATCAAGCTGCAGACGTGTCTATTGGACGTGTTCTATGACAATTACCAAGCGTGATGTCAGGGTGCATTGTTGGAAGGATATCCTACCATTTGTAATGAATAGCCGTAATTAAATATTATATAAAACTGAAGCTTAAATACTTTTCAGATATCTCTTCATGGATCTCAGCATTTACGCTCCCACAAGTCGTGAAAATATTTCTGTTAACAACTTCTTCTATTTGTTTTCTTGTTCCGATTCACCCTTGGCAATAGCTTGGATTTTATGTTACCCTACTGATGTTACATCGCTTCATTCCTAAGCTATTTGAGACTTTTTAGAATTCTTAATCAAATAAATATCGGAAATTTAAATTACAATAATTGAAATGGAATCGGCGTATGCATATATTTTGGAATTCGCTCACTTTTTTACTAGGAACTTTTTTGTATTGTTACGATGAAGGATAACTTCTGAGGAGAAAGGAGTGAAAAGGTTGAATCTCTTTTCTTTTCACGGAAAAGATAGATCTGATGCAAGATAGCTTTGTTCTTCGCCAAGCATCGAAAATAATTCCTTCTCCTCTCAAAGTCTAAGGCCTCTTTCGGTTCCTTTCCACTCTTTGCATTTAAAAGCTTGAACAGCTTCCATAAATATGTGCGATGAAATGGGAAAAAGTGAAAATAACTTCCGATAAACCAAGTTATACCGAAATGCAGTCGAGAAGCATTAACTTTCTTCGCAGAATACAACTAGCTACCTTATTACCACGATGCGCAAAAAGAACTCCACATAACTGCGGGCGCTTTCACTTCTTCTCTGGAAGCGTTATAACGGGATGGCGAAGAAGTTTCTCTGGGCGTCTGCAAGTGTTGCCACGTGCCCGTGTTTTGCGGCGATGTCAAAGTGTCGTTCGCACCTGCTTTGGATTATCTTTTGTTACCTGGTGGCTGTTTCTTACTCTTGTTGTTTGATCTCATCAAGTGATTTAATTTTACGGTGCTGGAAATGTTGCACACGATCATTGATAGAGCTCTCATAAGTCAACGGAGGTTATTTCTCATTTCATTCCTTCACCTCCAGAACTGGTGAGAGTCGATAACTTCGATCAAGTTAATATGATGGATGATCTGGCGCTTCGTATCGATTTGCACTTTCCGAGCACAGCTGAAGTATTTTGCATTTCCTCCTGCAGAGAGATTGCTTTTATATATAATTTTTCTGCGGGCCCAGTTCCCTTCGCTGCAAACTTAGCTAGGATAAAGCTACAATAATAATTTTAAATTGACTGATCTGGTAGAAAAATCACTCTGGCAACATCTGGCGACGGGACGCGTGCTGAGCGTGCCAGCTGCTTCGACATCGGCGACCCCTATTGACAGAAATGCGATTTAAAGAGAGTGAGCTTCAGAGGAGAAGGCTGGAACTGCTTTGGAGGGATCGAGGAGGAGAGCAATAAGAGGAGCAAAGAGAGCACTTGCCAAAAGATGCGCTCTGATTGCTTGGCTGAAATCATCAAGAAGATATTAAATTAGTTTAGAGTTTGAAAAAGGTGCGAAAATAATCTTTCGTCTTAGATCAATAAAAGGCTTTAATGGAAAAATGCACTTGACTCGTATTTCTTCCTCTCATGTTCCTGTAAGAGCGAATATGTTTCTACTTCAAAGGAGAATTGCTTGCGAAGGGGTTATTGCGATATTTCTTTGAACTCCCTCCGTGTGTGTACTAATTGCAAATTGTCTCGTGTATACTGATTACACTGTACAACACTGAAAATGTTTCAGAAATCAAAAGATCAGTTTTTTGGCAAATTTAGAGGAGCTAAACACGATTATTGCATTAAAAATTGGTGATTGGCTATTTGTTTTGAAAATATAGGAGGCTGTGCATGGCTGACTTGAGTCTTTCGCGCGCTGTACGAAGCGCCGAGGTGACACAATACCAGGGAGCTATTCAATCATTCGAGGCAACACATATCCGGGAGCTATTGCATCATTCGAGGCAACGCAATGCCCGGAAGCTATTACATCATTCGGGAGTTACTCTTCCTCAGTTATAATCCGTTCGTGATTGCAATCGGGTGCTGCCTGTACGAATTATGCCTCGTTCTTGTGTGAACAATACAGACCCTTTTTGTTACATTTGTGGCGTGAAATAACGCCTGTCATCATAAAGGCTCACCACCTTTACTTCGGGTGTAAGATTGTAGCTGAACAGAGGAGCTGGGCTCCGCACACAGTTTGTAAGAGTTGAGCAACGTCTTCACAGCTGACTAAATGGCAAGAGGCGGTCGATGTCGTTTGCCATTCCTATGGTGGAGGGAACCGTCCAACCATGTGAGTGACTGTTACTTTTGTATGACACCTCCGCTGGGAAGTGGTATTACTAAAAAGAAAAAGCAGACAATAAACTACTCCAACATGCCATCTGCCATCCGCCCAGTTCCACATGGGGGAAACCCTGCCCGTCCCAGAGCCACCAGACATTACGATGTGGACTCAGAGGAGGAGGAGAAGGAAGAGACAGAAACAGAGGAAATATCATCGGATTTCAAACTCCCAACATCCAATTCACCACACAAGATCACGCAGAACGAGTTGAATGATCTTGTTAGAGATCTGGAGCTGTCAAAGAGCAAGGAGGAACTCAGGATCCAGACTGCAGCAGTGGAATACTCCTTGATAGAAATGTGAAAGTAAATGAGTATCGTATCAGCCAAAAAGATCTGGTTTTGTTCGTTACCATGGTAGGTAACCTGGTTGCTTGCAACGATGTTTTACCGTTTATCCACATCCCTCCACATGACATATACTCAGAGGGATGGAGGTTATTTACATTTTCCTCGAAATTAAGTATGAAAGCTGTTCTTCTACACAACGGCAACGTGTTGCCTTCTTTTCCAATAGGACATGTTGTTAATATGAGGGAAACGTATGACATTATGAAACAATTGCTTTAATGCATAAATTGTGAAAAATACAAGTGGGATATTTGTGCGGACTTAAAAGTCATTGCTCTTTTGCTTGGGCTACAGCTCGGATATACAAAGTTCTGTTGCTTCCTTTGCGAATGAAATAGCAGAGATTCATTACGACCGGATGAGGATTTCACCTTTACGGCAATCACTGGAAAAGTGTGGAAATGTCTAAATCGTTCTACTCTTCCGAAAGCATTGGTCCCACAGTAGAAATTTAGGTGTTAAAGATAACTTTTCATGTGACGACCGTCGTAGGCTACTTCGAGTTTACTTAGTTTACTTCAACGGGGCTTATCTCAATTACATCTTGTGACGTCTACAATATCGTGAGCTGTTTCAAATCACGACTATTTGAGCCCCTTCCGTTAAAGGGCGAGGAAAGATATGGTCGATTTAGGAGTCATATATCAAAATGAAAGTTTCTGAAGTTGGTGTTGTTGGGTGAGAGAAATTGTTTGGTGTTGTTGGTTGAGAATTGAGTGTTGTTGGTTGAAAAAAAAACTATTTTTCTTCCTCTATGCGCCCTCAAGGGCAAATAAAAAAAAAAATAAAGGTAAAGCATATAGATGGGGTAATCGGTCACTGAATTCTTATTCACTTCAAAGGAAGATTTACCTAGGCAATTTTTCACCTACTCAATAAAAGAGCGTTTACAAGGAGCTAGCCACTGTTACAGCAAGGCAAACTTTGTGTGTTGCATTAGCTCTATCTGAGGCAGTGGTAAGCAGTGACTTCGGTCTCAGTAGAGTATGTCTTTGTATGAGAAGGCCTATAAAATCTAGGATTTTTCTCTGTTCTATATCTAGCAAATAATAATTAGAAACTCCCAAGTTTTTTTATACGAAAATGTCATTGGTGTCCTCCATTGATATTTTTATGTGCATTTGAAATTTTCGTGGAAATTTAGATATATAGAAATAATTATTTAATATTAAAGAGTTTGTGAATCTGTAACATTTAACAAAGACCCAGCTTTTAAATATTCATCTTAAGAAACATTTTTTCTTCAAAAATGCGCAAAAATGAAAAAAAAAAAGATCATTATGTAACCTAAAATTAGATTTATTTCAGCAAACGATTGGTTACAAGAGCCAACGTGTTTTCATTGGCTTTCTGAGATTAATTCATATGTTTAGAAAGGGTGCTAACTGTTTCATCTGCGTAACCTTTTTAACATTAAACGAATATGACGAAAATGGAGATTTTAGAGAGAGCTTTCATTTATTTTGAAGAACAGTTTCGATTAAAAAAGGCTGTATTTGACGCTACGAAGCTCCAAATTTCACCTTCCACTGTCTAAATGGTAATATTCAAGGTGATTGGATAGAGCGAAATGTGACATTTTTAACAAACCTAATATCCTTCAGCTTATCGAAGAAAACAAGTGAAGATTATAACGGAATAGCAGATTCACATTAAAACAAAGCGATCCAATAGAAGAGAAACAGTGCACTAACTATCACAGAGCTGTACGGTAGGCACCGGCTGGGCAATCAGAGCCCAGAAATAGCGCCCACGAGACACGTGATAGCGGAGACCAATAGAAATCAACATCCCCGTTTGCCAACCTCTCCCTGTATAGGACCACTATGTGACACGATATTCAGACTATCAACAGTTCAGGGTGAATGACGTCACAGTTATGTAATTTGAAAGCAAGCATTACGGAAAAGTAGAGGGAGAAGAAGAGAATTAATGAAATCAAGATAATATTGTGAATGAAATGATGATGGGAACACCGACCTCTGGCGGTTTGTCGAGGAGAGAGGGATAGAAATTGAAGTTATTGATCACGTGCAATTGAAGCAAGAAGCAAACAGCTACGTGAATCAAAAGTTCTTTAACCAATAGATCACTTCAAATCAGTTTGGAAATATTAAAACTGCCTCATGTTTTTTAAATCGAGAGATAGAGCCCTTATTACATCAACTTCACCAAAGGATGTGCAAGAAAAAAAGATCATGTGACGCCTAGTTCTCTCCCACGAGTAATTCAAAATTATAAACTACTCCTCAGTTGATTAGATCTGAAACTTTTCTTCAAAAGGATTAATTTCATACAACTTTTATTTTAAGGTTTCAACCACATTACATGATTTATAAGTAGGTAGAATTTCAATTTTACTAAATGTTGGAACCTAACTATAGGAACCAATATATAGGAAAAGTCGCAGAGATAAAGCATTGTTGGGAAGAAATGTAACTGATAACATTTGGTGCCTCATTGAAATATAAGTAGAAGAGTAAATGAAATGGAAAGTGAAAAAACTGGAAATATCATTTATTAATCTGTTCGAATTCGCCATGCTAAATGAGATATTTGTCCCAACATGAAAGTAACAATATTTCCTAGCACGGCTTTGACCGTTGCAGGAGAAAATCTCTGATAATGCACTGCACCTCTTCTTCAGTTTTCAACTTCTTTCTTTTCACCATATTTTTAGAGGGCAGAAATGCGAAAATATAATAAGGGACAGTCTACAGCTTCAGGGTGAACTCTCCAGGCATTCCCAACAATATCTGTTCAGTGATTTTTTTTTTTGTTATTTAGAAATATTCAATCGAATATTTTCATGAAACAAAACAACAGTTTTACTCAAAAGTCCCGGGCACTTCGAAATTTTTGCCTGCTTCCAAATGCTCACAGTTTAATAATAGGGCTCCGAGTTGATGATGTCACCAAGGTCCGGAAACGCAATCAACAGCGGACCCTAATAATCAAATGAAAACATTAGCATTCCGCACATTGTTCAACTTTGGGTGCTTCCATGCCGGTTCTATTTAGATCCACACAACGTCTGCCGCTTTCAAGCCGATACCTGCCACTGATTCTGGTGTCGATGAGTTCCTTCTATATTTCCCTGTTTCCCTGTGTGAGGGTACAAAATATTATTCAGTCTAAACATGAAAAATATTTGTCCCAACATGAAAGTAGCAATATTTCCTAGCTCGACTTTGGCTGTTGCATGAGGATTTGGGTTGGGTTGTTTTACCTCTGAGCGGCACTTTTTTGCACACCATGGGCTAAATGGCCAGGTCACATGGACCCCGAAGGCTCACAGAAGGTTGGGGGAGGGGACCCACTATAACAGCTGTTGGGAGACAGATGGTAGCCTGCCGTCAAGGCCATCCAGCGTGTTCTTTAACGTGCACAGGGTATGGCTCTCCCGCACACGGGGCCACGGCTTAACGTCCCATCCGACGGACGACGGCCTTTCCAAGCAAATCGGTGTCCCCTACTAACCGTGGGCAGGGCGGGGAATTTTGCGGAGATAAATCTCAACAATGACCCAGCTGGGACTCGAACCTGGGGAAAGGCAAATTACGAGCCTGGCGCGCTACCGACTGAGCCATCCCCGCCCCGTTGCATGAGGAAATCTCTGATAATGCATTGCACCTATGCATTGCAAATATAGAGGGAATATGCCATCAATAAATATATCAGTTGATGGCACTTATATAATTTATATTTTTATCTTGAAACTGTTCTTGGAAGTGCTATCCCAGAAATTTCGAAATTTACAGAGAGATTTATTAGAATGTTTCTTTACTATTCTGTTACATATAAGAAAATAAATGCTTTTATTCGTGAAATTTTAGCAGTGAACCCCATTTTACCTTTCACAAAATGAACTATAAAAATATCTAGACAATGTGGGAATCTAGAAAATATAAGCTTTCATCTGAAACAGATTAACTTAAGTGATACGAAGAAAACGAAAATCAAAGTTACAAAAATGACATGTATTTTATAGAACTGCGGAAAAATAAACTGAAAGCATATTTTGCGAAAACAGAAATGCAAGTTTGCAAAAAAAAAATTCTTAAACTGTTCTAAAACAGAAAACCCCTTTATGTTCGGTTGAGAAATTTTTTCCTTTTTTTGTTTTGTCCGTTCCAACTGAAAACAAACTACAAGGTTTGTTTCGTGGTTTTATATCTCTGCTTCGATATAATCGTATCAATGGCCCCGTATATTCGTATCTTTGGCTCGATGTAGATAAAATCAATGACAAAAATTCAGCGTATAAATGAGTTAAGAAATTACAAATAGAAATTGGATTTCCTCCTGAGGTAGCATTAGCTAAAATAATAGAAATTGTTGCAAAAGGTCAATTCTTTCAAATAGACACAAATTCTCCCGATCTAAAATAAAAGGGCTTGGGGGAAGGATGCACTAGAACGACTTTCCGGTATATAGTGTTTCCTTCCTTTTTAGAGGTTTTTAAAAACTTTCGTGAAAAATATAGGTAGTATATATATATAACATTTATTTCGCCACCATTCCGATTTCTCTCATTCTCAAAGGTGGGGTGGAGAAAAAGGCCCCCATCGTTCACATTTTGGCGGATGCCTTTTTATGGGTGAGTCGATATCGACGGCTAGTTATGGCAGTAAAATTACCTTTAATAATTTTTCGGATACCAAGACGTAAACGGCATGTAACGGGATTTAACAGCTGATTTGATTACTATTTGTTCAAGAAGAGGTTTCAATAATAATTAATAATATTATAATAATTAATGAAATAAATTGTCGAATGGAAGAAACATGGTCATTTTTTCCCGTAGGCCTTGAATAGAGTCTGTTGTGCCCATTTGGCGCTGCTTGGCTCCCCTCATCATTAGCTCGGCTCTAAGTAGGTGCGATCAGCGAGGACGTTCTCTCTTTTCGATTTGAAGAATACTTTAAACACTGATACAAAAATATCACTTCATCAGTTAAAAAACCCGTTTTTTTTAAAAATATTATTACAAAATTTCGTACCTGTAGCATACCTCTTTACCTGTCATTCTTATATTCCTATTAGCTATTAGTATGAATCTTTTTAATCCCAGCTTAATAAATTATCTGGTAAATCTTTAAAACCCTATCTTTTAGTGAACGCAATTGGCTTTCAATGCAGATGCGTCAAACTGGCCAACATAAGGTTTTCTTATGTCATTGCGATACAAAACGACATCTGAGATGCTATTATTGGTTATAAATCCTAGAAATATCGTCTGGTGAAAAAGCCTTTTCTTACAGAACACCAGATAGCAAAAGTTTCGATTGTTGGAAGCATTGGTTTGAGATTTAGTAGCGCTCCTGATAAAGTAGAATGATGAATGCTAAATCAGAAATACCATAGATCAGCATATGCTTATTTTATGTAGTACATTGAGTCGATCGGTATTAATCAATCGCATGAAAATTGAGGGAGTGGGAAGCATATTGAAAGGTATTTAGTAAACTCTAGCAATTCAAAAAAGATTCAAATGACTGCTAACTAGCTGTATTAGAATGCAAGTCCTCTTTCACTGTTTAAATAAAATAATATTTTATTGTCAAGACATGATTATTTTGCACTTTCTTCTAACTGTTGTACTTTAAGACTATATGAAAATAAAATTTATAAACTCCCTTCCACAAATAAAGAAAACTTCAGAGTAAGGAGTACAAGAAAAATTCTTGTACTGAGCTCCTCTCTCAACTTAATCCCAAGCAACATCAAAATCATTAATAATTACGATTCATTTTGCAAGCATTTGAAAAACTTTTTCTTAGCTCTTGATGATGCAGAAAATATCATGCAGGCATAATAGTTGATGATTTTTTTTCTTATTAACTTTCGATATTAATTTGATTTGTAGTAATTATTTTCCGCCGAACTAATGATCTGTATATGTATGGAGAAGCTCATGCACCAGTATACTCTTGTGAGCTCTCAAAAGTTACTTCATTTTTTTTTTTATTTTTAGAGCACGTAGAAAAAAGAGTAGGTTTTTTTTTCACTTATATATTTACTCATTGTTTAAAGACTATTTTTTAACACTTTCATTCGGTGTAAAGATCATTAGCTAAATTGTCTTCCTAATGAAACAATAGTGAAAAATTAATTTTACATCTTGAAGAATTCTTGCATTTATCTTTTCAACCAAACAGAAATTTTGCATACTGAAGATTTATCTTAAAACCTTCAAATCTTTTGATTTGCAGAAAAAGCAAAAAAAAAAGCTTTCAGTTCCTTTTTTGAAATCGAGTGTTTTGAGTAGGTCGAAAATGGAAAAACTAAAAATGAAACACTGAAATGGATATTTTCGTTTATTTTTTCATAGCTAAGACAGATTTCAACTTTACGAGACATCACTGAGTTATTTGATGTATCCATTCTTCTGACGAAGAGAGGGATAAATGGGAAGATTACCAGGAGGCCGAAAGCCGACTCCAGGTTCGATCGACGAGCTCGGAGGCTTTGCGTGCCAAGTTCCGTAGTAAAAGAAATTAACACTTTAAACCTGAGGTTCTCACGGAAAATTCGACCTGGCAGCACTTGTGGTCACGTTGACTTCTCGGCGACCGCATTTTTGAAAGCACGCATTCAGATTCCGATTAACAAATGTCGTTTTCCTTAATTTAGAGCACAAACGCCGAGCTTCTGTGTTGGGGTAAACGAGTAAAAGTACATTACTAGTTACATTTGGGTGAATTCTTCATAAATTATTTTATTTTTTCTGGAAATACACAAATTAAAAACGTTGGGCAAAGTTTCAGTTATTCTTAATTAATAATAACATTCAATCATCAGTGTAAATAAATGCTTACAACTATTTTGTTGTATTCTCGGCGTCATTAAAACCGAGCAATGTAATCTGTACAAAGATAAAGGGAGTTAATGTTGAAGTTAGAGCAAGGTTTGTTGAAAAGAAATGACTTTTTTAAAACAAACAGTAATAAATATTGCTAATAATAACTAAAGAAAGTTTCTATATCGTATTCGTATAAAATAAGATAGTTGCATCACTGAAATTCATTTTGACAATAACTCAGTGTAAAGCTGAAAGAGGTCATGCATTTGAAAAACTGTAATCAGGAGGATTACATCTGGATCTTTCTGATTTACGGTTGCAGATCGACGGTGAAAGCGTAATTCGAATTGATATGCTCACGAATTTCGATGAATTTCAAACGGAAAATAACTGAGATCAGGAAGGTGAAATTGAACACATCCATAGTTGGAAAGTTCCAAATTAAAAAAATAAACAAAAAAATCGCTGTCAGGAGTAAGGAGCCTTAAGGAATATTTGCCACGGATTGTCAATATTCTAGGGGCAACTCCCATTGGCAAAATGAACAAGGAAATGAAATTAATTATTTAAAAAAAAAGGAAGAAAGCAAATATTAAACTTTCAAGTTCATTTCAATTTTAACCCACTTCTAACATTCACTTAATTTAATTTTATAATTCTGCCACTAGGTGACTCCAATAAAACCAAAAACTACCATTTCCAATTGATAAAAAATAATTATTGTTTATTATACAACAACTATATTACGCAATGTAGAGCAACATATGAGGCAATAAAAAATATCGAAATAAAAACAGAAGATAACGAACATGTATATAAGACACAGAAAGAAAGAGATCGGAGCCCCGAATAGGTTTCATTTGCAATTAGACTCACCCTAACACACACTATGAAAAGATACTTCCGATGTCGGCTACTTCATGTGCAAGAATCTAACTAACAATACAAATTTAACTTTAATTCAATAAATTTTCAATATACGTAAAACAAAATGACAAAAGTATTTTCATAAAACAGCAAAATTTAGTCACATTGAAGGTGTTTAGCTGAGTTACTCCTATTGAATTAAAGCAAATATTAGGAAAAGAAAACATCGAGCCTTGTGAGAACACGAAATGAATGAATGAAGGAGCATACAACAGATACGAGATTCAACAAGATGGCACAACATTTGAAAATACACGTCATCAAACCTTCTACCATAATTAAATGTAATATAGCATTAAGAATAGATCTAAGTAGAAATAACTAATTGTCTACATGGAGAAATACTTCTCAGTGTAAACAAAACAATATAACGTATGTTTCACTTCTTAATCTAATAAAGCAAAAAAACAAAAACAAAAATCGAATTATGCCTGACAGATGCAACAATAAGCAGATGGCATCCCCTGATGTCCTATTATGCTTCCAATTCTCATTCTTCAGTCTTCACATATTTAAAAATATACATCTCGTGCCACAACCTTTGTAGCGTAATTATTTTTTTAAATAATATTTCAATCTGGTGGGGTGTTTTCTGAATGTCTGAAATCTCGAACATTTTAATACTTCCATATTAAATGCACAGATACCTGCAGATATATAATTCAATAAATAATTATTTGGAAAACATGATGGCGTCAGTGCGAAATGCGAACCCTCGACTCTCCAGATATATACCAGAGCGCTCTACCAGCTGAATCAACCATCGGACGATAATTTGCTTCCAGAATGTGACCTTTACATCTTTCGCTGAATGTAGCGGACCTTGCGCCCTCTATAATCAGTAAAGGTAACTTTATTTTCTAAATGTTGCTAAAGAATCAGATGTTAATGCCGAAGTAACTAACGCTTATGCGTTATTCATGAAAAATCAATCCATAATAAATACACGAATTACTTGTAGATATGTAATTCAATAAATAATTATTTGGAAAAATTATTTATTGTAAATGCTAATTTGAATTAAGAAAATTAGTATCGAAAGCTTTGACTGGACATATCCTTACATCATTTGCACCAATTCACGAAGATTTCGGAATTCAAGACTAAGACAACCCAAGTAAATCTGTTTCCTTTCGTAAGCACAGTTATTTAAACAGATGAGAATAATCAGTCCTATGTTACTAAGAGCGATAGTTATCGATTTCAAAGCTACCATAATTGTTAGTTCTAGAGTGAACTCAGTTGAAGAATTCTGTTATTTTCTAATCCTCACACTTAATTCTCACAACCAAATCCTCGCTCTTCACTCTTGATAACACTGAATTTAATTTTACATAACAAATTATAATTTTAGACTTTCACAAATATAACGAGACAGTTTCCTTTAGCTTAACTAAAACTTTTGCCGTGTTTATTTCGTGTCGTATTGCGCATTTTTATCCTAGAATGGCAATAACAGAGAGAAAGCGAAAAATCGATAAAACAAGGAGAAGAAATTCAGCGGCGGAAATCTTTTGCGGGATGTTAGTTGCAAGGCTGTGAGTTTCAAAAAGAAAACAACAACAATAACACAGAAGATGCATCGGACGAGTCATCCAACGCCTGAAGCGATCCATTCTCGGCTGTTTCTAAATCCTCCGATAGTTTTTTGCTTCGGCGTCTTTCTATCGGTGGCAGCCTTCGACAGAGCATACAATTACTTCAGAGAGAGAATGGCAACAGAGGCCAAAGGCACTACAAAAGAGCCTTTGAAGATTCGCATTTGGACAGAACACATTTCCAATTCGGATGCAATAAATGATTCATGGTATTTTCTGCGAGCAGCGAGACGACACAAGAAGATGCAAAAACTACTGCCCAGCCCAACACTCGTTGTTCGCCGAAGAGCTCTCCTTCCCTGCTAGGAAAAATCTGTTGCTAATTGAATGTTTGTTCTTCTCGAGCCGCACTTAAGCATCGATCTGTCGAGCCATCGAGTGATCCGTCTGATATGACAATCCCAATCCTCGAGCAGCTGTAGCCACTCTCAGCTCGACGCGCGCGCACCTTTCGTTTTCATTTTGCTTCTGCATTTTTAGTAATTGCAGCGTCGTCTTCGCATTCAGTTAAATCGCTGTCATCGGTTGCTCTGAAAAGAAGGAGTCGGTTCCTCTCCTCTCGGAGTCAATGCTCAGCATGTGTCTCCACCCATATCCGCATCCAGCCAACTAGCTTAATGGACAGGAAGGATTCTTTGTATCGCAAGTCTCGATGCTGAGACACACACTCTGTGGCATGAGTAATGAGCACTTGCCGAGGAGGAAGAACGTGGCGCACATGACAATAGAGCTGCCTTCGAAAACATTCGGTAGAACTGGCAGCGAAAGATAACTATTTAATTAGAACCTCAGCAGCTTTATATATTTTACCATTTCCATTACTTTCAGTTAAATAAATGGCAGCCTTCAGTTTTTGTAATCAATCAGTTCACATTATTCCCCTACTTCTAGAGTAATAAATTATACCTACAAACGTCAGAACCATAGGAAAACGTACGTGGACAGAAAACTGTGGATAGACTTCCGTTTGCTCTTCCTCTCTCTGGAGAAAAATTGTGGTCAAACAGAAATGTTCGCTACTTATGGGAACAGTCCCATCACAAAATGAAAATTTGTCTTTGGGAGCTTGGAAACATCAAAAATATATTTAATTAAATTTTATAGTAGAATGGTGATTGCCAAAAGTTTCAGTAGAATAACTCTTTTGCAGGTGTTAATTCTTCACATCAGTCGTTCTTTGCAAAATGCCCTTGATCGCGGCATACGTCATTTCGGGAAGGAATCAAATGTTCCTGGACTTCACACTTTTTCTAAGAACTGTGATCAAAAGCATTTTGTTTTTTTTAGGACTCCATTCAAAAATGTATTAATTAATCATTATAAGTATACCTTCGCTGTTTCAATTGTCTTCGAGATATGTTTACATATCGATAAGTCGAATTTAGAAAAGATTTCGACATCCTTGGATATGATAAAATAACACTAATATATTGTGAGTTACCTGATAAGATTGTTAATGTGGCGGAACACTCTGACGAACGTAGCCCTATTCAAAAATGCAATGCTGCTTCTAAATAAGGAAAACATTTACTAAGATTAAATATTTCATGCTTTTTTTCGAAATACCATAATATTTTTCCTAACATTAATCAATCTAAACATCAGTTTTACCTCAAAAGCCTCCATAGAGGTTCTAAAGACTCAACTAAGCATCAATTAGCTCGAAGGAAATTCGGCTACGAAACTGCTGCCAGTCGTTCGCCTATTTCTCTACGTAAAACATTTCAAAAAGTGTTTTCTTCAGTCTTAATATTTTCCCCGTAGAAATATGTAGTTCAATTTATTCTGTTTTGTCAAACTTAGCATTATAAGTTGGGAAAAGTGGAGGTTTTATGATTAAGGTTGTTTCTACTTTTTAATATCGGTGGGCTGAGCATTGTAACCTGCACTCAAAAGTACAAAAATGCTAAAGAAATGTCTTCCTGTTATCATTCTGGTACTAACGATTAAATGGGAACCGATCTAATGGGGGGGGGGGATGTTATACTTTAACCCTTTTCAGAGTTATGTTTAATAGAGGCCACGGTTTAAAACCGTGCTTTTGACAGGTTTTACGTTTTTTATTAGACGAAAAGTTTAATTCAGAATGTTCAAGTCGCTAAAGTTAGGGAAATTGATTTGAAAGGAGAAACAAAGAGAAACCTTTTCAGTGACGAGAGGATTTAAAGTTCCATGAGAGCAAATCTTAATGATCGCTTTCTCTCATGGACTGGATTCGGTTCTTTTATCTCTGAGCAGAATGATTTTGCATATCAGGACTAAATATTAAATAGTCAGATTGCAAAACTCATAGGGATTCAGATGCAGTAGGACAGAGATCCACAATATTTTTGAGATGAAACCATATCGTTCAAAATATACTAAGCAGACTTAATGGACACCAAATATCTTCGATGATCACCTCAGAAAAATAAGAGTAACATAACGGTAATTTAAATCTTTACCATTAACTCTTTATTCTAGTAGTATGTATGGTTGCCAAAAGTTTCATTGCTATTAGTTGCCAAAAGTTTTATTGATTCTAGTGGTATGTCATGGTTACCAAAAGAACATTCGATTTCTTCCTGAAATGACTTAGCCGCGATCAAAGCATTTTGCAAAGGGTTGGGTTGTTTTACCTCTGAGCGGCACTTTTTTGCACACCATGGGTTAAATGGCCAGGTCACATGGACCCCGAAGGCTCAGAGAAGGTTGGGGGAGGGGACCCACTGGAACAGCTGTTGGGAGACAGATGGTAGCCTCCCGTCAAGGCCATCCAGCGTGTTCTTTAACGTGCACAGGGTATGGCTCTCCCGCACACGGGCCACGGCTTAACGTCCCATCCGACGGACGGCGGCCTTTCCAAGCGCATCGGTGTCCCCTACTGACCGTGGGCAGGGCGGGGAATTTTGCGGAGATAAATCTCAACGCTGACCCAGCTGGGACTCGAACCTGGGAATTACAGATTACGAGCCTGGCGCGCTACCGACTGAGCCACCCCCGCCCCAGCATTTTGCAAAGAACGATTGATGTGAAGAATTAACACCTGCAAAAGAGTTATTCTACTGAACCTTTTGGCAACCAGTACAAGTAGGGAATACCACAACTGGGATACCACAATATTTTCAGTATTTTTAAACATCATTATTGAAATGTGAAGATGTAAGAAGGGGTTGTTTATGCATCTAATAGGGAATGGTGATCCACTGAAGAGCGGTCAAGAGACGGATGAAAGCCTTCTGTTAAGACGGATGAAAGCCTTCTGTTAAGACCATTCAGCGCTCTTTTAATGTGCACAGGATATGACACTTTTTGCACACGGAGCCACGGCTTAACATTTCATACTATAGACGGCGGCTTCACCAAGTCCATAGTCGTCCCCTTGTCGCCGAGGGCAGAAGAGTGGTGATTAACAGAGAAAACCTCATTCGAAGCACAATTGGCACTTGAACCCTGATTTTTTATCGTTTCATAAAAAGTCCGTTAGGAACGTGGATCATCATAAAACAGAAAATTTTCTAGGAGTTGCAAAAACCGTCGACATGTTCTTCGATTAAAATCACTCCAAGAACAGACGCTTAGACTATATGCAGACTAAAAACTCTCACTAAATTTGAGTAGTACTCTTTAAACTTAAGCTTTGCGAATCGTTAGGTATATATTTCAGAAATAAACTTGTGTTATATTCAAGTGAAAAATAAATTATTAAGCATCTGCTTGCCACAGAGGTCTGATAGGATAATATACAGTAATGCGCTTTAGAGACAGAGGATCTCTGAGCAAGGCGAGACGTTAGGAGAAAGACTATATCGATAATCCGTGCCTTATTCAAGACTTGAATTTAGGTACTTCAGGTTCTCTGCATCCAAGTACGTTGACCATTCGGCTACAGGAAGACAAAAACCGCCACCCTGATGCCTTTTCAAGACTTGAATTTAGGTACTTCGTGTTCTCTGCATCCAAGTACGTTGACCATTCAGCCAGCAGGAAGACAAAAACCGCCACCCTGATGCCTTATTCAAGACTTGAATTTAGGTACTTCGTGTTCTCTGCATCAAAGTACGTTGACCATTCGGCTACCATGAAGACAAAAACCGCCACCCTGATGCCTTATTCAAGACTTGAATTTAGGTACTTCGGGTTCTCTGCATCCAAGTACGTTGACCATTCGGCTACCAGGAAGACAAAAACCGCCATCCTGATGCCTTATTCAAGACTTGAATTTAGGTACTTCGTGTTCTCTGCATCCAAGTACGTTGACCATTCGGCTACCAGGAAGACAAAAACCGCCACCCTGATGCCTTATTCAAGACTTGAATTTAGGTACTTCGTGTTCTCTGCATCCAAGTACGTTGACCATTCGGCTACCAGGAAGACAAAAACCGCCATCCTGATGCCTTATTCAAGACTTGAATTTAGGTACTTCGTGTTCTCTGCATCCAAGTACGTTGACCATTCGGCTACCAGGAAGACAAAAACCGCCATCCTGATGCCTTATTCAAGACTTGAATTTAGGTACTTCCTGTTCTCTGCATCCAAGTACGTTGACCATTCGGCTACCAGGAAGACAAAAACCGCCATCCTGATGCCTTATTCAAGATTTGAATTTAGGTACTTCGTGTTCTCTGCATCCAAGTACGTTGACCATTCGGCTACCAGGAAGACAAAAACCGCCACCCTGATGCCTTATTCAAGACTTGAATTTAGGTACTTCGTGTTCTCTGCATCCAAGTACGTTGACCATTCGGCTACCAGGAAGACAAAAACCGCCACCCTGATGCCTTATTCAAGATTTGAATTTAGGTACTTCGTGTTCTCTGCATCCAAGTACGTTGACCATTCGGCTACCAGGAAGACAAAAACCGCCATCCTGATGCCTTATTCAAGACTTGAATTTAGGTACTTCGTGTTCTCTGCATCCAAGTACGTTGACCATTCGGCTACAAGGAAGACAAAAACCGCCACCCTGATGCCTTATTCAAGACTTGAATTTAGGTACTTCGTGTTCTCTGCATCCAAGTACGTTGACCATTCGGCTACCAGGAAGACAAAAACCGCCATCCTGATGCCTTATTCAAGACTTGAATTTAGGTACTTCGTGTTCTCTGCATCCAAGTACGTTGACCATTCGGCTACAAGGAAGACAAAAACCGCCACCCTGATGCCTTATTCAAGACTTGAATTTAGGTACTTCGTGTTCTCTGCATCCAAGTACGTTGACCATTCGGCTACCAGGAAGACAAAAACCGCCATCCTGATGCCTTATTCAAGACTTGAATTTAGGTACTTCGTGTTCTCTGCATCCAAGTACGTTGACCATTCGGCTACAAGGAAGACAAAAACCGCCATCCTGATGCCTTATTCAAGACTTGAATTTAGGTACTTCCTGTTCTCTGCATCCAAGTACGTTGACCATTCGGCTACCAGGAAGACAAAAACCGCCATCCTGATGCCTTATTCAAGATTTGAATTTAGGTACTTCGTGTTCTCTGCATCCAAGTACGTTGACCATTCGGCTACCAGGAAGACAAAAACCGCCACCCTGATGCCTTATTCAAGACTTGAATTTAGGTACTTCGTGTTCTCTGCATCCAAGTACGTTGACCATTCGGCTACCAGGAAGACAAAAACCGCCACCCTGATGCCTTATTCAAGATTTGAATTTAGGTACTTCGTGTTCTCTGCATCCAAGTACGTTGACCATTCGGCTACCAGGAAGACAAAAACCGCCATCCTGATGCCTTATTCAAGACTTGAATTTAGGTACTTCGTGTTCTCTGCATCCAAGTACGTTGACCATTCGGCTACAAGGAAGACAAAAACCGCCACCCTGATGCCTTATTCAAGACTTGAATTTAGGTACTTCGTGTTCTCTGCATCCAAGTACGTTGACCATTCGGCTACCAGGAAGACAAAAACCGCCATCCTGATGCCTTATTCAAGACTTGAATTTAGGTACTTCGTGTTCTCTGCATCCAAGTACGTTGACCATTCGGCTACAAGGAAGACAAAAACCGCCACCCTGATGCCTTATTCAAGACTTGAATTTAGGTACTTCGTGTTCTCTGCATCCAAGTACGTTGACCATTCGGCTACCAGGAAGACAAAAACCGCCATCCTGATGCCTTATTCAAGACTTGAATTTAGGTACTTCGTGTTCTCTGCATCCAAGTACGTTGACCATTCGGCTACAAGGAAGACAAAAACCGCCACCCTGATGCCTTATTCAAGACTTGAATTTAGGTACTTCGTGTTCTCTGCATCCAAGTACGTTGACCATTCGGCTACCAGGAAGACAAAAACCGCCATCCTGATGCCTTATTCAAGACTTGAATTTAGGTACTTCGTGTTCTCTGCATCCAAGTACGTTGACCATTCGGCTACAAGGAAGACAAAAACCGCCACCCTGATGCCTTATTCAAGACTTGAATTTAGGTACTTCGTGTTCTCTGCATCCAAGTACGTTGACCATTCGGCTACCAGGAAGACAAAAACCGCCATCCTGATGCCTTATTCAAGACTTGAATTTAGGTACTTCGTGTTCTCTGCATCCAAGTACGTTGACCATTCGGCTACAAGGAAGACAAAAACCGCCACCCTGATGCCTTATTCAAGACTTGAATTTAGGTACTTCGTGTTCTCTGCATCCAAGTACGTTGACCATTCGGCTACCAGGAAGACAAAAACCGCCATCCTGATGCCTTATTCAAGACTTGAATTTAGGTACTTCCTGTTCTCTGCATCCAAGTACGTTGACCATTCGGCTACCAGGAAGACAAAAACCGCCATCCTGATGCCTTATTCAAGATTTGAATTTAGGTACTTCGTGTTCTCTGCATCCAAGTACGTTGACCATTCGGCTACCAGGAAGACAAAAACCGCCATCCTGATGCCTTATTCAAGATTTGAATTTAGGTACTTCGTGTTCTCTGCATCCAAGTACGTTGACCATTCGGCTACCAGGAAGACAAAAACCGCCACCCTGATGCCTTATTCAAGACTTGAATTTAGGTACTTCGTGTTCTCTGCATCCAAGTACGTTGACCATTCGGCTACCAGGAAGACAAAAACCGCCACCCTGATGCCTTATTCAAGACTTGAATTTAGGTACTTCGTGTTCTCTGCATCCAAGTACGTTGACCATTCGGCTACCAGGAAGACAAAAACCGCCACCCTGATGCCTTATTCAAGACTTGAATTTAGGTACTTCGTGTTCTCTGCATCCAAGTACGTTGACCATTCGGCTACCAGGAAGACAAAAACCGCCACCCTGATGCCTTATTCAAGACTTGAATTTAGGTACTTCGTGTTCTCTGCATCCAAGTACGTTGACCATTCGGCTACCAGGAAGACAAAAACCGCCATCCTGATGCCTTATTCAAGATTTGAATTTAGGTACTTCGTGTTCTCTGCATCCAAGTACGTTGACCATTCGGCTACCATGAAGACAAAAACCGCCACCCTGATGCCTTATTCAAGACTTGAATTTAGATACTTCGTGTTCTCTGCATCCAAGTACGTTGACCATTCGGCTACCATGAAGACAAAAACCGCCACCCTGATGCTTTATTCAAGACTTGAATTTAGGTACTTCGTGTTCTCTGCATCCAAGTACGTTGACCATTCGGCTACCAGGAAGACAAAAACCGCCACCCTGATGCTTTATTCAAGACTTGAATTTAGGTACTTCGTGTTCTCTGCATCCAAGTACGTTGACCATTCGGCTACCAGGAAGACAAAAACCGCCACCCTGATGCCTTATTCAAGACTTGAATTTAGGTACTTCGTGTTCTCTGCATCCAAGTACGTTGACCATTCGGCTACCAGGAAGACAAAAACCGCCATCCTGATGCCTTATTCAAGACTTGAATTTAGGTACTTCGTGTTCTCTGCATCCAAGTACGTTGACCATTCGGCTACCAGGAAGACAAAAACCGCCACCCTGATGCCTTATTCAAGACTTGAATTTAGGTACTTCGTGTTCTCTGCATCCAAGTACGTTGACCATTCGGCTACCAGGAAGACAAAAACCGCCATCCTGATGCCTTATTCAAGATTTGAATTTAGGTACTTCGTGTTCTCTGCATCCAAGTACGTTGACCATTCGGCTACCATGAAGACAAAAACCGCCACCCTGATGCCTTATTCAAGACTTGAATTTAGATACTTCGTGTTCTCTGCATCCAAGTACGTTGACCATTCGGCTACCATGAAGACAAAAACCGCCACCCTGATGCTTTATTCAAGACTTGAATTTAGGTACTTCGTGTTCTCTGCATCCAAGTACGTTGACCATTCGGCTACCAGGAAGACAAAAACCGCCACCCTGATGCCTTATTCAAGACTTGAATTTAGGTACTTCGGGTTCTCTGCATCCAAGTACGTTGACCATTCGGCTACCAGGAAGACAAAAACCGCCACCCTGATGCCTTATTCAAGACTTGAATTTAGGTACTTCGTGTTCTCTGCATCCAAGTACGTTGACCATTCGGCTACCAGGAAGACAAAAACCGCCACCCTGATGCCTTATTCAAGACTTGAATTTAGGTACTTCGTGTTCTCTGCATCCAAGTACGTTGACCATTCGGCTACCAGGAAGACAAAAACCGCCATCCTGATGCCTTATTCAAGATTTGAATTTAGGTACTTCGTGTTCTCTGCATCCAAGTACGTTGACCATTCGGCTACCAGGAAGACAAAAACCGCCACCCTGATGCCTTATTCAAGACTTGAATTTAGATACTTCGTGTTCTCTGCATCCAAGTACGTTGACCATTCGGCTACCATGAAGACAAAAACCGCCACCCTGATGCTTTATTCAAGACTTGAATTTAGGTACTTCGTGTTCTCTGCATCCAAGTACGTTGACCATTCGGCTACCAGGAAGACAAAAACCGCCACCCTGATGCCTTATTCAAGACTTGAATTTAAGTACTTCGGGTTCTCTGCATCCAAGTACGTTGACCATTCGGCTACCAGGAAGACAAAAACCGCCACCCTGATGCCTTATTCAAGACTTGAATTTAGGTACTTCGTGTTCTCTGCATCCAAGTACGTTGACCATTCGGCTACCAGGAAGACAAAAACCGCCATCCTGATGCCTTATTCAAGATTTGAATTTAGGTACTTCGTGTTCTCTGCATCCAAGTACGTTGACCATTCGGCTACCAGGAAGACAAAAACCGCCACCCTGATGCCTTATTCAAGACTTGAAATTAGATACTTTGTGTTCTCTGCATCCAAGTATGTTGAGCATTCGGCCACCAGGAAGACAAAAACCGCCACCCTGATGCCTTATTCAAGACTTGAATTTAGGTACTTCGGGTTCTCTGCATCCAAGTACGTTGACCATTCGGCTACCAGGAAGACAAAAACCGCCACCCTGATGCCTTATTCAAGACTTGAATTTAGGTACTTCGTGTTCTCTGCATCCAAGTACGTTGACCATTCGGCTACCAGGAAGACAAAAACCGCCACCCCGATGCCTTATTCAAGACTTGAAATTAGATACTTTGTGTTCTCTGCATCCAAGTATGTTGAGCATTCGGCCACCAGGAAGACAAAAACCGCCACCCTGATGCCTTATTCAAGACTTGAATTTAGGTACTTCGTGTTCTCTGCATCCAGTACGGTGACCATTCGGCTACCAGGAAGACAAAAACCGCCACCCTGATGCCTTATTCAAGACTTGAATTTAGGTACTTCGTGTTCTCTGCATCCAGTACGGTGACCATTCGGCTACCAGGAAGACAAAAACCGCCATCCTGATGCCTTATTCAAGACTTGAATTTAGATATTTCGTGTTCTCTGTATCCAAGTACGTTGACCATTCGGCTACCAGGAAGACAAAAACCGCCATCCTGATGCCTTATTCAAGACTTGAATTTAGGTACTTCGTGTTCTCTGCATCCAGTACGGTGACCATTCGGCTACCAGGAAGACAAAAACCGCCACCCTGATGCCTTATTCAAGACTTGAATTTAGATATTTCGTGTTCTCTGTATACAAGTACGTTGACCATTCGGCTACCAGGAAGACAAAAACCGCCATCCTGATGCCTTATTCAAGACTTGAATTTAGGTACTTCGTGTTCTCTGCATCCAGTACGGTGACCATTCGGCTACCAGGAAGACAAAAACCGCCATCCTGATGCCTTATTGAAGACTTGAATTTAGGTACTTCGTGTTCTCTGCATCCAAGTACGTTGACCATTCGGCTACCAGGAAGACAAAAACCGCCACCCTGATGCCTTATTCAAGACTTGAATTTAGGTACTTCGTGTTCTCTGCATCCAGTACGGTGACCATTCGGCTACCAGGAAGACAAAAACCGCCACCCTGATGCCTTATTCAAGACTTGAATTTAGGTACTTCGTGTTCTCTGCATCCAGTACGGTGACCATTCTGCTACCAGGAAGACAAAAACCGCCATCCTGATGCCTTATTCAAGACTTGAATTTAGATATTTCGTGTTCTCTGTATACAAGTACGTTGACCATTCGGCTACCAGGAAGACAAAAACCGCCATCCTGATGCCTTATTCAAGACTTGAATTTAGGTACTTCGTGTTCTCTGCATCCAGTACGGTGACCATTCGGCTACCAGGAAGACAAAAACCGCCATCCTGATGCCTTATTCAAGACTTGAATTTAGATATTTCGTGTTCTCTGTATACAAGTACGTTGACCATTCGGCTACCAGGAAGACAAAAACCGCCATCCTGATGCTCGGACTCAAAAATGGGACCTCGAAATAAATTTTTGGTTTCTCGAATATTTTTCACAGGATTGTTTAAATGCGCAGATATTATGAACATTATAGTTGATGAAAAGCAGAGGCGGCCACACTTTGGCTCTAGAGCCGCTTGCTACTCCCAGGAAGTTTGTTTGCGCTCGCGATAGATATTTGGTTTGAAAAGAGAAGTTTTGAAAACAATTTCCACTTATGGTATCTACAACTCTTGCAAACTGAGTTTTCATTTTGATACACTTGCTAAATTAATTGTTCATGTATATTGTGTGAGTTAGATACAAACAACTTTTTGTTTCTTATTTTTCCATTTCAAAAGGAAACGTTTCTGTTTACAAAAGCTGATTTAATATGAAAATAATAAAAATCTACAAGTGCGATCATAAATAATCATTGTGGAATCTCAAATTTTGATGTGCGTCTCAGTCGGTTTTAAGAGATTTGAATGCGACTCTATCTTGCTCTAAGATTCCGGAAGCGATTCTTTGTTGCTCTAAGAATTCTGTCTGCGGCTCTCAGTGTTTGAATACTGGGACACTCTTGGCAGATACCAATCGATTTTTAAGAATATTTTCCCGAAGTATTCAGAGAAAAATAATTAATACTTTTAAGGGATCCTTTTAAAGCAATTAAGAAATACCTTAAGTCAGACACGAATCATAAAATCGGATAGAGGGGTTCGGATAAGTTCGGATAAGTTCGGATAGAGGGACAATTATAATTTAAAGGAAGGAGAAGTAAAAAAAAAGGGGAATGGAAAAGAAATTTCGAAATGGCTGAAAAATATTTATTTACCTAAGGTAAAGTATATAATTACATGTAACACAGTACTAAAACCTTTTCTACTATTTATATATTAAATTTCAATGCAAGTTCCAAATAATATATTTCAGTTCTTCTGTCCTTGATCAGGAATATATGAAGAATGTTCTGCTAACGGAAAAGCGAAATCCGTAAGTGTGAATAGACTAAACTTTTCGTGTTTTAATTCAAGTCTTTGTCTCCACATCAGTTTCCCATTTTGTGCCCTTGAATCACGTTGTCTTCGGAAGTGTTGAACCGATGTCTGCACGCGGAGCTCATAGAAGATGCCAGCGTCCTCCCTTACCAGCGGGACCTGATCTTGACCTATCTCCACCCTCAACGAGTAGCCGCTGGACGAAAAAACAAACCTTTAACATTAGCTATGCTAGTGCTCTGCGCTTTCAAAGTGTACAAGTAGGATAGCCAAATCCAAAGAGCGCAACAATCACCGCCTAACTACACCTAGTGTTGGCAAACTTGGGAGAGGTCGTACTAATACTAGGTGAAAGTGAAAGTGATGCTAGTGTTACCTCTGATTTACTAGCTGAGATGAATAAATGGCCAGAGATTTTTAAGCGCATGAGCATATAATAAGAGAGCAAACGCTGTCATTTAGAAATGAGTTTCTAGAAATGAATATGAACTTAAAAAAAAGAATTAGTAATTAAAATGATAGTGCACAGAAAGAGTACAATATAGTGCTCCAATAAAATGGATGAAATGTTCAACGTTATTTCAGAGATAACTAAAGAAATAAAAGATGTAAAAAAACAAAATGAGAAGTTAACTGAAATGAATGTATATCTAACAACCAAGGTTAATGATTTGGAATGGAAGATAAGTGAACTAGAACAAGTTGGCAGGAATCAGAACTTGGAAATTGTGAGAGTACCAGAAATTATATGGAAATCCGCATATTTAATGGATTTGAGCATTATATCTAGAATCTCATATGATTATTTTGCCATACTAGCATAGGCAACTGGAATAGAAGGCATTAAATTACCATTATGTAGTAAAAATGCCTTGAAACTAGTTTTGGATGCATCTATAAAGTGCCTCCAATTATGTGGGTCATGAATAAAGCCTAAAGTTGTCATCAAACCGGCAATATCATTACAGAAAGTCAATCGGCCATGATGTGAGAAGAATGAAACAAAATTACGTTCTCTATTTCTATATAAAGAAATATAAAATCAATATTTAATATAAAGAAATATAAAGTCAATCGGCCATCATGTGAGATGAATGAAACAAAATTACGTTCTCTATTTCTATATAAAGAAATATGAAATCAATATTTAATATAAAGAAATATAAAGTCAATCGGCCATCATGTGAGAAGAATGAAACAAAATTACGTTCTCTATTTCTATATAAAGAAATATAAAATCAATATTTAATATAAAGAAATATAAAATCAATCGGCCATCATGTGAGAAGAATGAAACAAAATTACGTTCTCTATTTCTATATAAAGAAATATAAAATCAATATTTAATATAAAGAAATATAAAATCAATCGGCCATCATGTGAGAAGAATGAAACAAAATTACGTTCTCTATTTCTATATAAAGAAATATAAAATCAATATTTAATATAAAGAAATATAAAATCAATCGGCCATCATGTGAGAAGAATGAAACAAAATTACGTTCTCTATTTCTATATAAAGAAATATAAAATCAATATTTAATATAAAGAAATATAAAATCAATCGGCCATCATGTGAGAAGAATGAAACAAAATTACGTTCTCTATTTCTATATAAAGAAATATAAAATCAATATTTAATATAAAGAAATATAAAATCAATCGGCCATCATGTGAGAAGAATGAAACAAAATTACGTTCTCTATTTCTATATAAAGAAATATAAAATCAATATTTAATATAAAGAAATATAAAATCAATCGGCCATCATGTGAGAAGAATGAAACAAAATTACGTTCTCTATTTCTATATAAAGTTATACTTGTACTAGGTTAGAGAAGATTCCATTCTTGCAACCTAGAGCCCAACAGTTCAGCATTTTGTTTACTTAGCCCTAGATCACGAACCAAATCGTTCATATCTGCCTGCGTTAAAAAATGTGGAGTTGAATCCATGTTAGCCTCGTAGGATGGATCACTTCTTTCTGAAGGTGATTCACGGTGCCTCACTCTTTTCATCAGTGCTTTCTTCATCTTCTCTTTCCTGACTTGGAATTAGTGGAACTGGCAAAGTTGTAGAACGTGGTACTGGTCGTATTGCAGAAGATAAGTTGGGATAATCGATATGTCTCTTCGATTTTCTGCTGGTAAAGCCTTAGATACTAGTCATACAGAAGTAGCAATCTATGGAATGGTCTTTTGGTTCCCTCCATATCGTGAGTACAGCAAAATACATGGCGTTACCTTTACCCTTCCACAGTTTATTAATTTCACATAGCAAGTTGCACAACATATTGAGGGGCCCACTGCTTATCCTAATCTCCTATTTTACATTCAAAGTAAAGTTTGTATGATCTCTTTATTATAGGTGACATTTTTTTCTTATGATTTGCAAAGGTGAACTCTCCGCAAATATAACAGAAGTTGTCTGTCTTATTTTGACATTTTCAGCTGGGCATTTTCTAGAATAAAAGGAATAAAAACACAAAAAAAAACAGAATAGAAATATTCACAAACCTGTCATATTAACTACACAAATATTGTCAAAAATATATTTATATACTCTATAATACAGTTTGAGAAAACATATGTTAATTCCACAAATATCTTGTCACTATACGTTTTCAGGTCTGTAAATGGTAGCTAAGTAGTCACTGCAAGGACAGCTATGCACCAATCCCCTGTGATGATGCATAGAACCGGCCAGGCCTAGCACCTAATGTCCAACCCCGCCTTCTCGTGGTGCAGACCGTTAGTACCTTTCAAAAGAGATACTCTCTTGTGGAAGTGAACGGAAGGGGAGGGCTGCCAGATTAGTGTAGCCTACTGATCTGGACAACTACGGTTACTTTTCTTTTTTTTTTCTACCCTGCTGAGGAGTGGTCAACCACAAAGGGTCCTGGTGCTGACCATATATACCAACCTGAACGGAATTATGGCTCTAAGCTTGATTATGGATCCTGAATTTGCCCCACTAGTGGGCTTCTGTTAAGGGAAAATCTTCCGCTGTGTTTTCAGTTTGTTTGTGGGTTGACAGCCCCAAGTGAATAGATTCACAAGATATTTTATCAGCTGGTGGATAAACCTGAGCAGAGGTCATTGCAGGCACCTGAACATTTTGCTTCTACTGGCATCGTCAAATTCTACATTGGAGGAAGTCTTCCAGTATAGATGGCTTCAGCCTTTAGTGGTGGGGGAAAGAGTCTTTGTCCCATATCTGCGATTAGGGGGCTGTTTGATACTGTCGCCATTTCATCTCTCAATAAACATAGTTTCTTTAAACATCCCACTAACCATTTTCTCTCCAAAGGTAGTACGAATGTGAGGACTCTGCACAGAGTGTTTTCTCTTGATGTCCTCACACATGAATTCCACCGTTATAACTTAGATATTCTCGGATGGACAGATAAAGGTCATCAGGATAAAAATAATCTTAAATTTATCTTTTCAGGGAGGGACGACAATAAGCATCACCAAGGCGTGGGTCTACTTCTCAGCAGACACGCTAGTGATGCTCTTCTAGGATACGAGTGCATTAATGAAAGGTTTCTTACAGCAAAATTTCAGACAAGTGTTAAAGACTTGAATGTTATCTGCTGTTATGCCACCACTGATAATGCCGATGAGGATGAGAAGGATAGGTTTTACAGACAACTTCAGGATATTTTGAATTCTGTAAAGAAAGGAGATATTACCCTTGTTCTTGGTGACTTCCTATCCTTAATGGTTGCAGAATAACTAACACTTATTACAAACTCCGCGACATACATAAGTACACATGGGTTTCACCTGATGGGCTGCATAGGAATATGATTGATTATATATTAATTAACAGCAAATGGGCTAGTTCTGTTAGGAATACCTGGTCATATACTGGAGTTGAAATTGGATCTGACCATTACCTTGTTAAAAGTGTCTTGCTACTTAAACGTAAAAAGTGTTGTGCTAGGGTTAAAAAATTTACTTTTAATACTAAAGCTCTGATTTAGCCAAAGTTTTTCCAGTTTTAGCCAAAGCTTACCATGATAGGTTACTTAATCATTATGACAGTCATGGTATGCTTACTACTGAAGTTGAGGAAGAATGGGATCATTTTAAACAGGCTTTTTTGGACACTAACAGTACTCTTTTAGGAAAAAAGGAGCAGAAGAGACAGAATTATCTGTGTGATAAGGCACTTGAGCTTATTTCGGAAATAAAGAACTACAGGAAAGTCCTTAATCAATACCCTACTAGTCCTAACAAAAAGCATTACAGAGAACTTAATAAACGTGTAAAAGATCAGTTAGCTACTGATAAGAATCTTTGGCTTGATGGTTTGGCTGACAAAGCCGAGGAAGTAGTTAGACAGCACAACAGCAGAGAGCTCTACCAGATAGTTAATGTTTTGTGTGGTAGAAAACGGGCAGGTATACTGGGATTGAAAGATAAACTAAGTAAGGTTATAGAAGGTGAGGTTTCTATCATGGCTATGTGCGCTGAGCAAATGCTCAGCGCACCTAGCCATGTTGTAAACAATGTGGCTAGTTCTACTTCCATTGTTTGTAATTATGAGAGATGCATTGGTGGTTAAAATGTTGGCCCTATAACACAATCTGAAGTTATTTTGGCTATTTCTAAACTTAAACTAGATAAATCCCCAGGGGTAGATGTAACTAGTACGGAAATGCTTATAGCTGGGAAAGTTTCGGTTACCACTTGGATGAATGAAATTCTGAATATCTTTTATGATAAAGGCATGGTTCCTAAGGATTTTACCAGAGCTATTATTATCGTTATTTTCAAAAAAGGTGATCGCAGTTCTTGTGATAAATATAGGGGTAAATTGCGTATTTATGCATCATATGGTATACCTGACAAGTTAGTTAACATTATGAAAGCTCTCTATAATAACACTGAGTCGTGTGTGAGAGTTGGTAAGGCTTGTAGCAATTGGTTTAGCATTACTTCTGGTGTTCGACAAGGGTGCATTTTGTCTCCTTTTCTCTTTAGCTTGGTTATTGATTATGGTATGCGAAATTCACTTCAAAGGAAAGATTTTGGCCTTGAATGGACTGGAGATACGAAAAGTTTTGATTTAGATTATGCTGATGACATTTATACCTACTAGACTGGACTTGTTTATGGATTTGAGCTTGATTATGGATCCTGGACTTGCTGCACTGGTGGCCTCTGTTGAGGGAGAGTCTGCCGCTGTGTTTTCTGTTTGCTTCTGGGTTGCCAGCTCTAAGTGAACAGAGGCATGGGGTACCTTATATCAGCTGGTGGATAATCCTAATCAGAGGCCATCGCAGGTACCTGAACCTTACTTAGCTAGTTGGGCATCGTCAAGCCTAAACTGGAGTAATGTGTCTCAGGCAGGCCATATGGTTCTTGAAAAAGTCCACTTGAAAAGGTGGTGCCTGAAGTTCCTACCAGCATCGGTGACTTCAGCCTTTAGCGGAGGAGGAACAGGTCTTTGCCCCATAATTTGGTTGATAATTGCTGTTCATCGTCATAATTTGTGGTTGATTGTGAAATCATATGGTATACCAGACAAGTTAGTTAACTTAATGAAAGCTCTCTATAATAACACTGAGTCGTGTGTGAGAGTTGGTAAGGCTTGTAGCAATTGGTTTAGCATTACTTCTGGTGTTCGACAAGGGTGCATTTTGTCTCCTTTTCTCTTTAGTTTGGTTGTTGATTATGTTATGCGAAATTCACTTCAAGGGAAAGCTTTTGGCCTTAAATGGGCTGGAGATACGAAAATTTCTGATTTAGATTATGCTGATGATTTAGCCCTTTTGGCAAATGATGTTGATGAGATGAACTCTTTCATTCGAACTGTTGATGAGACTGGTAGTACAGTAGGTTTGGTTATAAACAGAGAGAAAACTAAAGTGATGAAAATTGGTCAGGCAGGTTGTGATTCAGTTAATCTGAATGATTGCAGTCTTGAGCAGGTGTCACAGTTTAATTATCTTGGGAGCTATGTAACTGATACTGGTGATGTGCGGCATGAGATTAACAGACGAATAGGTATTGCTGCCGGGACTTTTAAGAATATATGGAGATTGTGGAGAAATAGGCGTATACACCTAAAGACTAAAATTAGACTGTATAATAGCTTGGTTCTTTCTAGGGTTAGTTATGGTAGTGAAACTTGGACGCTGTGTAAGCAAGATAACAGGAAACTAGATGCTTTTGATTCTAGATGCTTACGCAGTATCTTGGGTATTAGGTGGTTTAACTTTGTAACTAATGATGAGGTTAGGCAAAGGAGTCTGCAACCTCCTTTAAGCAGCATATTGTGCAGAGAGAGACTCCGCTGGTTTGGCCATGTTGCCCGTATGGATAATTATAGATTGGCGAATAGGGTTATGAACAGTGTGCCTAGAGGCCTCAGAAGGAGGGGGAGACCTAGGATGCGGTGGGCTGACAATGTCGAACAGGACCTTGTTAGAATTGGTGTACAGTGGCCGGATGCAGCAGATGTAGCTCAGGACAGATATGCTTGGAGAATTAAACTGCGTGGTCTGGTTGGACCTCCGTAGCCCATGGCTGCTTGATGATGATGATGATGATGATGATGATGGTGGTGGTGGTGGTGGTGGTGGTGGTGGTGGTGGTGGTGGTGGTGGTGATGATGATGATGATGATGATGATGATGATGATGATGATGATGATGATGATGATGATGATTTAGCCCTTTTGGCAAATGATGTTGATGAGATGAACACTTTCATTCTAACTGTTGATGAAACTGGTAGTAGAGTAGGTTAGGTTATAAACAGAGAGAAAACTAAAGGATGAAAACTGGTCAGGCAGGCTGTGATTCAGTTAATCTGAATGGTTGCAGTCTTGAGCAGGTGTCACAGTTTAATTACCTTGGGAGCTATGTAACAGATAATGGTGATGTGCGGCATGAGATTAACAGACGAATAGGGATTGCTGCCAGGACTTTTAAGAATCTATGGAGAGTTTGGAGAAATAGGCGTATACACCTAAAGACTAAAATATGACTGTATAATAGTTTGGTTCTTTCTAGGGTTAGTTATGGTAGTGAAACTTTGACGCTGTGTAAACAAAATAACAGGCAACTAGATGCTTTTGATTCTAGATGCTTACGTAGTATCTTGGGTATTAGGTGGTTTAACTTTGTAACTAATGATGAGGTTAGGCAAAGGAGTTTGCAACCCCCGTTAAGCAGCATATTGTGCAGAGAGAGACGCCGTTGGTTTGGCCGTGTTGCCCGTATGAATAATTATAGATTGGCGAATAGGGTTATGAACAGCGTGCCTAAAGGCCTCAGAAAGAGGGGGAGACCTAGGATGCGGTGGGCAGACAATGTGAAACAGGACCTTTTTAGAATTGGTGTGCAGTGGCCAGATGCAGCAGATGTAGCTCAGGACAGACTTGCTTGGAGAACTAAATTGCACTGTGTGGTGGACATCCGTCTGTCTGGTGGACCCGTAGCCCATGGCTGCTTGGGGATGATGATGATACGTTTTCAAAATAACTTTGCAGAGAGAGACTAGTAGTTATCTAAAGTATGAATAGAATAACTTTATTGCCAACATTTGAGTATAAATTATTGCAATCAAGTCAGTGTTGCAAACGTTTTTGATGTAACATTTCCTGACTTTTTATTCCCCAAGTAATATGTATGAAATTGATGAGTTATATCTCCATAACTCTAAAACTATCCCTGATAGGCCAATTCTGATCTCAGATTTCAATTTCCAACACCAAAATACTTTAGGAACACAGCAGTTAACCAAAGAAAATTTTCCCTTGTAGAACAGTGTAATTATTAATTTTTTGATTTACTCGAACTCTATAAATGGATGATTTACATGATACATTAGAATGTATTGATTCTCAAAATCAGGATTTTGACAATGTTATTGAATACCTTTCTGATAAAACTAATAGTAAGGTGCAAATATTGCCTGGAGAAAATGTATACGAAAAAGTATACTATAAAGGGGGACAGGGTTTAAAAATAATTGTAGGAAATATCAGATGTGTAATAAAAATTTGGAACATTTTTCATTTTATCGAAATTTAAGAGAAATTTTGCCAGACATAATTGTATTGACCGAAATTTGGGTAAAATAAACTGAGTAGATTTATATACAATACCTGGATACAATTTGCATCATAATGATGAATAAAAAAGTAGAGCTGGTGGGGTCATTGTTTATGTAAAAAATAGTATTATAGTAAATGATTATTGTACTGAATATTCAAATGTTGATAGGTTCAAATCCAAAATAAAAACGCAAATATAATGTACTCTTTATTGGCATTTTACAGGCCTCATATTTGCACAAATGGAAAACTTTCAGATGAATTTGAAAGTAAATTACAAACATTAAATAAAATTTTATTGTTATGATGGGAGATTTGAATTTTGACATTAGATCTAGAGATAATTTAAATGAACGATATTTGCGATTGGTGCAAGAAAGAGGTTTCTATAGAGGTCGTATTACCAGAGAGAAATCGCAAACTTGTTTCAATCATGTGTTTGCACGTGTTTCAAATCCAGATAATTTAAACACGCAAGTTATCCAAATTTACATTACTGACCATTATTTTTAGGTCTAAGTCTCCAAACAATTTTTAATAAAAATTTAAAAAGTAACAAAAATGTTAAAAAACTTGATATAGAGCGATTGGTGGAATTAACAAAGGAGAAGAATTGGAGTGATATCTTAAATAATGATGATGTAAATGTGCAATTTGAATCTTTTACAAGACAAATAGAACAAATGATTAAAGCCTCGAGTAAAGTTGAGAGTTTCATCATCATTATCATCATCCTCAAGCAGCCATGAGCTACGGAGGTCCAACCAGGCCGTGCAATTTAGTTTTCTAAGCAAGTCTGTCCTGTTTCACATTGTCTGTCCACCGCATCCTTGGTCTCCCCCTCATTCTGAAGCCTTAGGCGCACTGTTCATAATCCTATTCGCCAATATATAATTATCCATACGGGCAACATGGCCAAACCAACGGAGTCTCTCTCTGCACAATATGCTGCTTAAGGGAGGTTGCAAACTCCTTTGCCTAACCTCATCATTAGTTACAAAGTTGAACCACCTAATGCCCAAGATACTGCGTAAGCATCTGGAATGAAAAGCAGCTAGTTTCCTGTTATCTTGTTTACAAAGTGTCCACGTTTCACTACCATAGCTAACCCTAGAAAGAACCAAACTATTATACAGTCTAATTTTAGTCTTTAGGTGTAGACGCCTATTTCTCCACACTCTCCATAGATTCTTAAAAGTCCCGGCAGCAATCCCTATCCGTCTGCTAATCTCATGCTGCCATCACCAGTATCAGTTACATAGCTCCCAAGATAATTAAACTGTGACACCTGTTCAAGATTTGCAACCATTCAGGTTAACTGAATCACAGTCTCCCTGACAAATTTTCATCACTTTAGTTTTCTCTCTGTTTATAACCAAACCTACTCTACTACCAGTCTCATCAAGAGCTCGAATGAAAGAGTTCATCTCATCAACATCATTTGCCAAAAGGGCTAAATCATCAGCATAATGTAAATCAGAAAGTGTCGTATCTCCAGACCATTTATGGCCAAAATCTTTCCCTAGAAGTGAATTTCGCATAGCATAATCAATAACCAAGCTAAAGAGAAAAGGAGACGAAATGCACCCTTGTCGAACACCAGAAGTAATGCTAAACCAATTGCTACAAGCCTTACCAACTCTCACACACGACTCAGTGTTATTATAGAGAGCTTTCATAATGTTAACTAACTTGTCTGGTATACCATATGATTTCACAATCAACCACAAATTATGACGATCAACAGAGTCGAAAGCCTTTTTGAAATCAACAAAGCTAGCAATCAAAGATTTCTGAAACTCTAAACATTTCTCAAGAATCTGCCTAAGTGAAAATATCTGATCCACACATCCCCTACCACTTCTGAATCCACATTGCTCATCACGCAATTGCCTGTCAACCAGATTCTTAATTCTATTAAGCACAATCATGGAAATAACTTTCCCATGAGAGTAGGCTGATACCCCTATAATTATCACAAGAACTGCGATCATCTTTTACGAAAATAGGGATAATAATAGCTCTGGTAAAATACTTAGGAACCATGCCTTTATCATAAAAGATATTCAGAATTTCAGTCATCCAAGTGGTAACCGAAACTTTCCCCGCTCTAAGCATTTAAGTACTAATTTCATCTACCCCTGAGGATTTATGAAGTTTAAGTATAGAAATAGCCAAAATAATTTCAGATTGTGTTATAGAGCCAATATTATAACCACCAATGCATCTATCATAATTACAAACAATGGGAGTAGAACAAACCACATTGTTTAGAACATCACTGAAATGCTCAGCCCACCTAGCCATGACAGAATGCTCCCCTTCTATAACCTTACCTTGTTTATCCTTCAATCCTTGTATACCTGTCCGTTTTCTACCACACAAAACATTAACTATCTGGTACAGCTCTCTGCTGTTGTGCTCTCTAACTGCTTCCTCGGCTTTGTCAGCCAAGCCATCAAGTCAAAGATTCTTATCAGCAGCTAACTGATCCTTTACACGTATATTAAGCTCTCTGTAATACTTTCTATCAGGACTAGTAGAGTATTGATTAAGGACATTCCTGCAGTTCCTTCTTTCTGAAATAAGTTCAAGTGCCTTATAACTCAAATAATTCTGTCTCCTCTGCTCCTTTTTCCCTAAAAGAGTTCTATTAATTTCCAAAAAAGTCTGTTTAAAATGGTTCCATTGTTCCTCAACTTCAGTAGTAAGCAAACCATGACTGTCATAATGACTAAGTAACCTATCATGGTAAGCTTTATCTATAACTGGGTCTTTCAGAGCTTCAGTATTAATGGTAAAATTTTAAATCCTAGCACAACACTTTTGAAGTTTAAGTTGCAAGACACTTTTAACAAAGTAATAGTCAGATCCAATTTCAGCTACCCTACATGCCCTAGTATTCCTAACATTAATGCAGTCGTATCCTAGAAGAGCATCACTAGCGTGTCTGCTGAGAAGCAGATCCACGCCTTGGTGATGTTTATTATCGTTCCTCCCTGAAAAGAGAGATTTAAGATTATTTTTAAAAATCTGACCTTTATCTGTACATCTGGTCTCTTGCAAGCCGAAAATATCTAAGTTATAACGGTGGAATTCATGTGTGAGGACATCAAGAGAAAACGCTCTGTGCAGAGTCCTCACATTCGTACTACCTTTGGAGAGAAAATGGTTAGTGGGATGTTTAAAGAAACTATGTTTATTGAGAGATGAAATGGCGACAGTATCAAACAGCCCCCTAATCGCAGATATGGGACAAAGACTCTTTCCCCCACCACTAAAGGCTGAAGCCATCTATACTGGAAGACTTCCTCCAATGTAGAATTTGACGATGCCAGTAGAAGCAAAATGTTCAGGTGCCTGCAATGACCTCTGCTCAGGATTATCCACCAGCTGATAAAATATCCTGTGAATCTATTCACTTGGGGCTGTCAACCCACAAACAAACTGAAAACACAGCGGAAGATTTTCCCTTAACAGAAGCCCACCAGTGGGGCAAATTCAGGATCCATAATCAAGCTTAGAGCCATAATTCCGTTCAGGTTGATATATATGGTCAGCACCAGGACCCTTTGTGGTTGACCACTCCTCAGCAGGGTAGAAAAAAAAAGAAAAATAACCGTAGTTGTCCAGATCAGTAGGCCACACTAATCTGGCAGCCCTCCCCTTCCGTTCACTTCCACAAGAGAGTATCTCTTTTGAAAGGTACTAACGGTCTGCTCGACGAGAAGGCGGGGTCGAACATTCGGTGCTAGGCCTGGCCGGTTCTATGCATCATCACAGGGGATTGGTGCATATCTCTCCTTCCAGTGACTACCTAGCTACTATTTACAGACCATGGTCTCTAAATGAGAGTTTAAGGGATGATAAAAAGAGAATTAAACCTTGGGTTATACTACAGCTGATACAATCAATAAAGAGATGAAATATATTATAAAACGTATGCAGAAAACCTTTCAATAAAGCCTTAAAAGAAAAGTAGAAAAGATACAGAAATGTTCTGCTTAATTTAATCAGACAAGCAAAATGCAACTATTATTCAGATAAAATTGCAAAAAGTTATGGAAATATGAAAAAAAAGGGGATATAATAAATGATCTGTCAGGCTAATAGTAAAAGTAAGGAACACTATACAGGGTGAATCTGAAAAAGTGGGCAAAACTTTACGGGGTGGTAGAACGCAGCTATACGAACAATATTCGTCATAGAATGTATGGTCGGAACGAAAGCGGTGAGCAGTTAAAAGATAGTTTTCCACTGTCACATTTAAAGAATGAACACAAGAAGGAGAGGAGATACTCTGTGCCTCACTTGCATTCCCGTCCGCCGCACCGTACATAAAGTGCATATCCGCCATTTCGTGGTTAGTATAACCAGCCATCCTCTCGGCAATCCACGGTAGAAATGCCGTTGGGTGCGAGGACCGACCATTTTATACCATTTCCAACGCCACCTAGAGGCTCGCCGTTTGCGTTCCGCCCATACTTTCTATGACGAATATTGCTCGTATAGCTGCGTTCTACCACCCCGTAAAGTTTTGCCCACTTTTTCAGATTCACCCTGTATAATGATAAAATGTATCATTTTGAAGAAATTTCTTTATTCTCTGTAAATAAATTTAATGATTATTTCACTGGGGTAATTAGGAATTTAATTAGTCACATACCTAAAATAGGAACTGATAATTATTCGAAGATTAATACAATTGTGCAAATATTTTTCCCTGGATATATATCAGAATATAATGCAAAGGATGAAATAACATCTTTAAGGAATGGAAAAGCATCAGGAGAGGATGATGTGACACCATATATTTTAAAAGTGCTATGACCATATATTAAAGAAGTTCTATGTAAGTTAATAAACAATTCATTTCAAAAAGGATGTTCCACATCCGGAGAGATTGCTGCTCCGGATGTCCTTGAAAGTTGCAACTGTCATTCCTGATTGCATTCTGTCATTGCATAGAAATAATCCTAGAACCTACAAGCCTGTTTCCATTCTATCAAATATTTTAAAGATTATTGAAAACCTATTGAAGAAAAGAATTGTCAAATTTTTATATGACAGCAAATTCTTTTCTGTAAATCAGTATGGATTTAGGGAGCAAGTAGGTACTGAGGATGCGATTTTCAAATTGACATCAATAGTATACAAAGGAATAAAGGAAAATTTGAAAGTGACTGTAATTTTCCTTGATATACATAAGACGTTTGATTCAGTTCCACATGATCTTTTTAAATTGTATAGCTGTGGTCAAAGAGGGTCCATTTTTAATTGGTGTAAAAGCTATTTAAGTGGCGGATTACAGAGAGTAAAAATATATGATTTTATAAGTAATGAAAATAAGGTATGTTTTGGTGTATCTCATGGTTCAGTGCTAGGACCTATTTTATTTTAATTTATATAAATGATCTATGTAATCTGAAGTTAAATGGGAACATAATTACTTTTGCTGATGATACTGCACTAGTGATTGCTGCTCCGGATGTGGAATTTTTAATTACAGCAGTAAATTCCGATTTGAATAACATTAGATGTTGGTTTCTGAAAAATAAATTACTTTTAAACAAAAGTAAATCAAAATATTTATTCTTTAGGCTTAAGGGAGGAAATGATTTATTGCAAAATGAAATCATCTATCATGATATGCGTTTTAATATTCAGGTTTGTAAATGCCTTCCAATAGATGGAGTTGAAAGTTTTAAATATTTAGGAGTCTATTTGGATTATTTAATTGAAATGGACGTACCATATATCATATATATATAAAAGCATTATTGTTATAATACCAAAACCATGGGTGTCCGCAGAGGGAGGCAAACGGGCCACTTGCCCCACCCCCCCGGGATCGAGTAAAATATTCAAAGAATTATAATCGTAACAATTTAAACGTAATTAATTTATATACATTACTTATGTGTTCTGTATTGATGCAATACTGTATTCTATAATCTACTTGTGAAAAAAACCCATAAAAAATTAAATAATTAAATAAAACTTTATTGATGTAATTATCTGTCTCCAAGCTTTGCCCCCCCCCCCCCCTGGAAAATTTCTGCGGACGCCCATGACCAAAACTGTATTATGTTCGAAATTTTCTCAACATTCCATTATTAAAATTGTTATATAACTGTTGGGTAAAGTCCTACTTGAAATATGCAATTATGTCACGGGGAACCTCATAATAACAGAATCGTGTAATACGATGCATTATGAAAAAAAGAATATTTGACAGCGTCGAAATTTATTATAAATTATTAAATTATAATTTTTAAATAAATATTAATATAATTATTATTACATTAAATTATTAAACATATGTTTTTAGTATCTTGATGAATGCTAGTATAGAGTGGTCTGATGAAATATTGTCAATAACAAACGATAATAGAAGGCAAAGTGAAAGTCCTAAAATTTATGTTGCCATACCTGAAAAAGCTATAAAAGAAAAGCATCACATTTAGGTGGCGCCAAAAGTCCTCAACTCATTGCCAGTTACTATTAATTAATAAATATATTTTCAGATATGTTGATGAAATAGAAAATATTAAAACCATATTATGAAGGAATAGTCATTGTAAAAGCGATTATTTTTAAGTATATCATTGTATCATATTATTATTGGGTTCACATTTCTGTTGCTAATGTTAAACTAATGTATAAACTTTTAGTTTATTAACACCACGGGCAAGTGTCTTTCTCTTGTGATGTGGTTATTTTTCCAAAAAATTTGGTTTGCTACTATTTCAGGATATATGTAACTGTGTACACAGTCCTATCATAAAAATATGACCACTTGCCATACATATACTACATATGGTAGGTGGTCATGCTATTCTGATACGACTGTGTACACGATGTATTCATATCTATGGAAATAAATGATTGATTGTCTGATTGATTGAAATGGCTTATAAATAACTAAATACGCACAAAAATTTGTTTCTTAAGAGTCTTGTTCTTCCAAAAAATTTTACTGTTTTTGAATTCGGAGGTAGGAAGGGGTGAGGGGGGGCGTCTTCCTGGCTGTGTGCCTGAAGCTGTTACCCGGTCAACTAATGATTAAATGATGAAACAATTTAGTAATAGAATGAGCTTCGTAATCAACCTACAGAAGAACTTTTTATGACTGTCAGTCCCTTCAGAAATCTGACTCATCTTTACATTGTTTGCAGTATCAGTAGAATGAATTAGAAATAAATGAAAATCTGGAAATAGGCAGATATCTTTTACATTTTTTACAATTTGCTGAAAAGTTATTTATTACTTATGGCTTTTTTTTTTGTCTACCAAATGGGTAGAAAAAAATTCCCATGAGATCATAATATGACTTTCTGTTTGTTTTTGGGACATAACAATATATATGTTACCGCTAAAGTGCAGAAATCAGTTATTCTTCAGATTATCTAGGTATTGTGCAGATTAACTAGAGTGATCCGTTAACGTGCGGAAAATTGCTTCATTTCTCAAATTACCTAGGTAATCTGCAAATTACCTAGATAATCTGCACATTACCTACTAGGCACTCGTTAAAGTAAAAATAAGATCTTTGCTGGAACAACAGGAACGTTTCTGTACGCTTAAATTAACATAATGTTATTTATCTAGTGTCCGAGAGTAGAGTTGAAAACCAGGGTCATCCCTCTGTCAACATGAATCAGTCGTCCGAATTATAAAAAACGCCCCCAAAATGAGCAGGCCAAGTGAGAACGAATCATTTTAGTAATTCGTTATCAAGAATGAATCACTTTACCGATTCGTTCTCATTTGGCCTCCGCTCATCCGGGGCGTTTTTTATAATGCGGACGAGTGAATCACGTGACACGAAGATTCATATTCAAGAGATTCACCACTATGAGAGAAACAAACTTTTGAACTTTAACGATACGGAAGCCGTTAATGTGCACATTACCTAGGTAAAATGCGGAAAACTCTTGATTCCGCACGTTAACGGAGCAAATCAGTTAATCTGCAGATTAGCTAGGTAATGTGCACATTAACGGCTTTCGAGCTTTAGCGGTAACATATGTTTATACAGGGTGATTCAAAAATTATCGTTCAAATTTCGTGGGGAGGTAGGGAATACGTCAGGAAACCGATTTCACATAGGAAAGTATGCCCGCAAATGTACGCATGCGTATGTAGAGGGCGCCTGAATACCTGAACCGAACATTCGGAGCTCGATGGATCGGTAGAGGTGGACCGATCGTTTGGCCACCCAGATCACCTGATTTATCGCCCATGGATTTCTTTTTGTGGGGGGCCATGAAAGACCATGTGTACGAGACCCCCGTCGATAGTGAAATGGACCTTGTTGCACGAATAGTGGCCGCCGCAGGCATTGTCCGTGATATGCCAGGCGTTTTTGAAAATGTTCGGCGGTCAGTGCAACGGCGCTGTGAATCCTGTGTCCATGTAAATGGTCGCAATTTTGAGCACCTACTGTGAACCTGTACTTTACCTTGTTGGAATAAAAGTCACATTCGTTACCACTTAACTGTACTGTTTCCTTGTGTTCACTTTACTTGGAAGACAAAAACCGCCATCCTGATGCCTTATTGAAGACTTGAATTTAGGTACTTCGTGTTCTCTGCATCCAAGTACGTTGACCATTCGGCTACCAGGAAGACAAAAACCGCCATCCTGATGCCTTATTCAAGACTTGAATTTAGGTACTTCGTGTTCTCTGCATCCAAGTACGTTGACCATTCGGCTACCAGGAAGACAAAAACCGCCACCCTGATGCCTTATTCAAGACTTGAATTTAGGTACTTCGGGTTCTCTGCATCCAAGTACGTTGACCATTCGGCTACCAGGAAGACAAAAACCGCCACCCTGATGCCTTATTCAAGACTTGAATTTAGGTACTTCGTGTTCTCTGCATCCAAGTACGTTGACCATTCGGCTACCAGGAAGACAAAAACCGCCACCCTGATGCCTTATTCAAGACTTGAATTTAGGTACTTCGTGTTCTCTGCATCCAAGTACGTTGACCATTCGGCTACCAGGAAGACAAAAACCGCCACCCTGATGCCTTATTCAAGACTTGAAATTAGATACTTCGTGTTCTCTGCATCCAAGTACGTTGACCATTCGGCTACCAGGAAGACAAAAACCGCCACCCTGATGCCTTATTCAAGACTTGAAATTAGATACTTCGTGTTCTCTGCATCCAAGTACGTTGACCATTCGGCTACCAGGAAGACAAAAACCGCCATCCTGATGCCTTATTCAAGACTTGAATTTAGGTACTTCGGGTTCTCTGCATCCAAGTACGTTGACCATTCGGCTACCAGGAAGACAAAAACCGCCACCCTGATGCCTTATTCAAGACTTGAATTTAGGTACTTCGTGTTCTCTGCATCCAAGTACGTTGACCATTCGGCTACCAGGAAGACAAAAACCGCCACCCTGATGCCTTATTCAAGACTTGAAATTAGATACTTCGTGTTCTCTGCATCCAAGTACGTTGACCATTCGGCTACCAGGAAGACAAAAACCGCCACCCTGAGGCCTTATTCAAGACTTGAATTTAGGTACTTCGTGTTCTCTGCATCCAAGTACGTTGACCATTCGGCTACCAGGAAGACAAAAACCGCCACCCTGATGCCTTATTCAAGACTTGAATTTAGATACTTCGTGTTCTCTGCATCCAAGTACGTTGACCATTCGGCTACCAGGAAGACAAAAACCGCCACCCTGATGCCTTTATTCAAGACTTGAATTTAGGTACTTCGTGTTCTCTGCATCCAAGTACGTTGACCATTCGGCTACCAGGAAGACAAAAACCGCCACCCTGATGCCTTATTCAAGACTTGAATTTAGGTACTTCGGGTTCTCTGCATCCAAGTACGTTGACCATTCGGCTACCATGAAGACAGAAACCGCCATCCTGATGCCTTATTCAAGACTTGAATTTAGGTACTTCGGGTTCTCTGCATCCAGTACGGTGACCATTCGGCTACCATGAAGACAAAAACCGCCACCCTGATGCCTTATTCAAGACTTGAATTTAGGTACTTCGTGTTCTCTGCATCCAAGTACGTTGACCATTCGGCTACCAGGAAGACAAAAACCGCCACCCTGATGCCTTATTCAAGACTTGAATTTAGGTACTTCGGGTTCTCTGCATCCAAGTACGTTGACCATTCGGCTACCATGAAGACAAAAACCGCCATCCTGATGCCTTATTCAAGACTTGAATTTAGGTACTTCGGGTTCTCTGCATCCAGTACGGTGACCATTCGGCTACCATGAAGACAAAATCCGCCACCCTGATGCCTTATTCAAGACTTGAATTTAGGTACTTCGTGTTCTCTGCATCCAAGTACGTTGACCATTCGGCTACCATGAAGACAAAAACCGCCACCCTGATGCCTTATTCAAGACTTGAATTTAGGTACTTCGTGTTCTCTGCATCCAAGTACGTTGACCATTCGGCTACCAGGAAGACAAAAACCGCCACCCTGATGCCTTATTCAAGACTTGAATTTAGGTACTTCGGGTTCTCTGCATCCAAGTACGTTGACCATTCGGCTACCATGAAGACAAAAACCGCCATCCTGATGCCTTATTCAAGACTTGAATTTAGGTACTTCGTGTTCTCTGCATCCAAGTACGTTGACCATTCGGCTACCATGAAGACAAAAACCGCCACCCTGATGCCTTATTCAAGACTTGAAATTAGATACTTTGTGTTCTCTGCATCCAAGTACGTTGAGCATTCGGCTACCATGAAGACAAAAACCGCCACCCTGATGCCTTATTCAAGACTTGAATTTAGGTACTTCGTGTTCTCTGCATCCAGTACGGTGACCATTCGGCTACCAGGAAGACAAAAACCGCCACCCTGATGCCTTATTCAAGACTTGAATTTAGATATTTCGTGTTCTCTGTATCCAAGTACGTTGACCATTCGGCTACCAGGAAGACAAAAACCGCCATCCTGATGCCTTATTCAAGATTTGAATTTAGGTACTTCGTGTTCTCTGCATCCAAGTACGTTGACCATTCGGCTACCAGGAAGACAAAAACCGCCACCCTGATGCCTTATTCAAGACTTGAATTTAGATACTTCGTGTTCTCTGCATCCAAGTACGTTGACCATTCGGCTACCATGAAGACAAAAACCGCCACCCTGATGCTTTATTCAAGACTTGAATTTAGGTACTTCGTGTTCTCTGCATCCAAGTACGTTGACCATTCGGCTACCATGAAGACAAAAACCGCCACCCTGATGCCTTATTCAAGACTTGAATTTAGGTACTTCGTGTTCTCTGCATCCAAGTACGTTGACCATTCGGCTACCAGGAAGACAAAAACCGCCACCCTGATGCCTTATTCAAGACTTGAATTTAGGTACTTCGGGTTCTCTGCATCCAAGTACGTTGACCATTCGGCTACCAGGAAGACAAAAACCGCCACCCTGATGCCTTATTCAAGACTTGAATTTAGGTACTTCGTGTTCTCTGCATCCAAGTACGTTGACCATTCGGCTACCAGGAAGACAAAAACCGCCACCCCGATGCCTTATTCAAGACTTGAAATTAGATACTTTGTGTTCTCTGCATCCAAGTACGTTGAGCATTCGGCTACCATGAAGACAAAAACCGCCACCCTGATGCCTTATTCAAGACTTGAATTTAGGTACTTCGTGTTCTCTGCATCCAGTACGGTGACCATTCGGCTACCAGGAAGACAAAAACCGCCATCCTGATGCCTTATTCAAGACTTGAATTTAGATATTTCGTGTTCTCTGTATCCAAGTACGTTGACCATTCGGCTACCAGGAAGACAAAAACCGCCACCCTGATGCCTTATTCAAGACTTGAATTTAGGTACTTCGGGTTCTCTGCATCCAAGTACGTTGACCATTCGGCTACCAGGAAGACAAAAACCGCCACCCTGATGCCTTATTCAAGACTTGAATTTAGGTACTTCGTGTTCTCTGCATCCAAGTACGTTGACCATTCGGCTACCATGAAGACAAAAACCGCCACCCCGATGCCTTATTCAAGACTTGAAATTAGATACTTCGTGTTCTCTGCATCCAAGTACGTTGACCATTCGGCTACCAGGAAGACAAAAACCGCCACCCTGATGCCTTATTCAAGACTTGAATTTAGGTACTTCGTGTTCTCTGCATCCAAGTACGTTGACCATTCGGCTACCAGGAAGACAAAAACCGCCACCCTGATGCCTTATTCAAGACTTGAATTTAGGTACTTCGTGTTCTCTGCATCCAAGTACGTTGACCATTCGGCTACCAGGAAGACAAAAACCGCCACCCTGATGCCTTATTCAAGACTTGAATTTAGGTACTTCGTGTTCTCTGCATCCAAGTACGTTGACCATTCGGCTACCAGGAAGACAAAAACCGCCACCCTGATGCCTTATTCAAGACTTGAAATTAGATACTTCGTGTTCTCTGCATCCAAGTACGTTGACCATTCGGCTACCAGGAAGACAAAAACCGCCACCCTGATGCCTTATTCAAGACTTGAAATTAGATACTTCGTGTTCTCTGCATCCAAGTACGTTGACCATTCGGCTACCAGGAAGACAAAAACCGCCATCCTGATGCCTTATTCAAGACTTGAATTTAGGTACTTCGGGTTCTCTGCATCCAAGTACGTTGACCATTCGGCTACCAGGAAGACAAAAACCGCCACCCTGATGCCTTATTCAAGACTTGAATTTAGGTACTTCGTGTTCTCTGCATCCAAGTACGTTGACCATTCGGCTACCAGGAAGACAAAAACCGCCACCCTGATGCCTTATTCAAGACTTGAAATTAGATACTTCGTGTTCTCTGCATCCAAGTACGTTGACCATTCGGCTACCAGGAAGACAAAAACCGCCACCCTGATGCCTTATTCAAGACTTGAATTTAGGTACTTCGTGTTCTCTGCATCCAAGTACGTTGACCATTCGGCTACCAGGAAGACAAAAACCGCCACCCTGATGCCTTATTCAAGACTTGAATTTAGATACTTCGTGTTCTCTGCATCCAAGTACGTTGACCATTCGGCTACCAGGAAGACAAAAACCGCCACCCTGATGCCTTTATTCAAGACTTGAATTTAGGTACTTCGTGTTCTCTGCATCCAAGTACGTTGACCATTCGGCTACCAGGAAGACAAAAACCGCCACCCTGATGCCTTATTCAAGACTTGAATTTAGGTACTTCGGGTTCTCTGCATCCAAGTACGTTGACCATTCGGCTACCATGAAGACAAAAACCGCCATCCTGATGCCTTATTCAAGACTTGAATTTAGGTACTTCGGGTTCTCTGCATCCAGTACGGTGACCATTCGGCTACCATGAAGACAAAAACCGCCACCCTGATGCCTTATTCAAGACTTGAATTTAGGTACTTCGTGTTCTCTGCATCCAAGTACGTTGACCATTCGGCTACCAGGAAGACAAAAACCGCCACCCTGATGCCTTATTCAAGACTTGAATTTAGGTACTTCGGGTTCTCTGCATCCAAGTACGTTGACCATTCGGCTACCATGAAGACAAAAACCGCCATCCTGATGCCTTATTCAAGACTTGAATTTAGGTACTTCGGGTTCTCTGCATCCAGTACGGTGACCATTCGGCTACCATGAAGACAAAAACCGCCACCCTGATGCCTTATTCAAGACTTGAATTTAGGTACTTCGTGTTCTCTGCATCCAAGTACGTTGACCATTCGGCTACCATGAAGACAAAAACCGCCACCCTGATGCCTTATTCAAGACTTGAATTTAGGTACTTCGTGTTCTCTGCATCCAAGTACGTTGACCATTCGGCTACCAGGAAGACAAAAACCGCCACCCTGATGCCTTATTCAAGACTTGAATTTAGGTACTTCGGGTTCTCTGCATCCAAGTACGTTGACCATTCGGCTACCATGAAGACAAAAACCGCCATCCTGATGCCTTATTCAAGACTTGAATTTAGGTACTTCGTGTTCTCTGCATCCAAGTACGTTGACCATTCGGCTACCATGAAGACAAAAACCGCCACCCTGATGCCTTATTCAAGACTTGAAATTAGATACTTTGTGTTCTCTGCATCCAAGTACGTTGAGCATTCGGCTACCATGAAGACAAAAACCGCCACCCTGATGCCTTATTCAAGACTTGAATTTAGGTACTTCGTGTTCTCTGCATCCAGTACGGTGACCATTCGGCTACCAGGAAGACAAAAACCGCCACCCTGATGCCTTATTCAAGACTTGAATTTAGATATTTCGTGTTCTCTGTATCCAAGTACGTTGACCATTCGGCTACCAGGAAGACAAAAACCGCCATCCTGATGCCTTATTCAAGATTTGAATTTAGGTACTTCGTGTTCTCTGCATCCAAGTACGTTGACCATTCGGCTACCAGGAAGACAAAAACCGCCACCCTGATGCCTTATTCAAGACTTGAATTTAGATACTTCGTGTTCTCTGCATCCAAGTACGTTGACCATTCGGCTACCATGAAGACAAAAACCGCCACCCTGATGCTTTATTCAAGACTTGAATTTAGGTACTTCGTGTTCTCTGCATCCAAGTACGTTGACCATTCGGCTACCATGAAGACAAAAACCGCCACCCTGATGCCTTATTCAAGACTTGAATTTAGGTACTTCGTGTTCTCTGCATCCAAGTACGTTGACCATTCGGCTACCAGGAAGACAAAAACCGCCACCCTGATGCCTTATTCAAGACTTGAATTTAGGTACTTCGTGTTCTCTGCATCCAAGTACGTTGACCATTCGGCTACCAGGAAGACAAAAACCGCCACCCCGATGCCTTATTCAAGACTTGAAATTAGATACTTTGTGTTCTCTGCATCCAAGTACGTTGAGCATTCGGCTACCATGAAGACAAAAACCGCCACCCTGATGCCTTATTCAAGACTTGAATTTAGGTACTTCGTGTTCTCTGCATCCAGTACGGTGACCATTCGGCTACCAGGAAGACAAAAACCGCCATCCTGATGCCTTATTCAAGACTTGAATTTAGATATTTCGTGTTCTCTGTATCCAAGTACGTTGACCATTCGGCTACCAGGAAGACAAAAACCGCCACCCTGATGCCTTATTCAAGACTTGAATTTAGGTACTTCGTGTTCTCTGTATCCAAGTACGTTGACCATTCGGCTACCAGGAAGACAAAAACCGCCACCCTGATGCCTTATTCAAGACTTGAATTTAGGTACTTCGGGTTCTCTGCATCCAAGTACGTTGACCATTCGGCTACCAGGAAGACAAAAACCGCCACCCTGATGCCTTATTCAAGACTTGAATTTAGGTACTTCGTGTTCTCTGCATCCAAGTACGTTGACCATTCGGCTACCATGAAGACAAAAACCGCCACCCCGATGCCTTATTCAAGACTTGAAATTAGATACTTTGTGTTCTCTGCATCCAAGTATGTTGAGCATTCGGCCACCAGGAAGACAAAAACCGCCACCCTGATGCCTTATTCAAGACTTGAATTTAGGTACTTCGTGTTCTCTGCATCCAGTACGGTGACCATTCGGCTACCAGGAAGACAAAAACCGCCATCCTGATGCCTTATTCAAGACTTGAATTTAGATATTTCGTGTTCTCTGTATCCAAGTACGTTGACCATTCGGCTACCAGGAAGACAAAAACCGCCATCCTGATGCTCGGACTCAAAAATGGGACCTCGAAATAAATTTTTGGTTTCTCGAATATTTTTCACAGGATTGTTTAAATGCGCAGATATTATGAACATTATAGTTGATGAAAAGCAGAGGCGGCCACACTTTGGCTCTAGAGCCGCTTGCTACTCCCAGGAAGTTTGTTTGCGCTCGCGATAGATATTTGGTTTGAAAAGAGAAGTTTTGAAAACAATTTCCACTTATGGTATCTACAACTCTTGCAAACTGAGTTTTCATTTTGATACACTTGCTAAATTAATTGTTCATGTATATTGTGTGAGTTAGATACAAACAACTTTTTGTTTCTTATTTTTCCATTTCAAAAGGAAACGTTTCTGTTTACAAAAGCTGATTTAATATGAAAATAATAAAAATCTACAAGTGCGATCATAAATAATCATTGTGGAATCTCAAATTTTGATGTGCGTCTCAGTCGGTTTTAAGAGATTTGAATGCGACTCTATCTTGCTCTAAGATTCCGGAAGCGATTCTTTGTTGCTCTAAGAATTCTGTCTGCGGCTCTCAGTGTTTGAATACTGGGACACTCTTGGCAGATACCAATCGATTTTTAAGAATATTTTCCCGAAGTATTCAGAGAAAAATAATTAATACTTTTAAGGGATCCTTTTAAAGCAATTAAGAAATACCTTAAGTCAGACACGAATCATAAAATCGGATAGAGGGGTTCGGATAAGTTCGGATAAGTTCGGATAGAGGGACAATTATAATTTAAAGGAAGGGGAAGTAAAAAAAAAGGGGAATGGAAAAGAAATTTCTAAATGGCTGAAAAATATTTATTTACCTAAGGTAAAGTATATAATTACATGTAACACAGTACTAAAACCTTTTCTACTATTTATATATTAAATTTCAATGCAAGTTCCAAATAATATATTTCAGTTCTTCTGTCCTTGATCAGGAATATATGAAGAATGTTCTGCTAACGGAAAAGCGAAATCCGTAAGTGTGAATAGACTAAACTTTTCGTGTTTTAATTCAAGTCTTTGTCTCCACATCAGTTTCCCATTTTGTGCCCTTGAATCACGTTGTCTTCGGAAGTGTTGAACCGATGTCTGCACGCGGAGCTCATAGAAGATGCCAGCGTCCTCCCTTACCAGCGGGACCTGATCTTGACCTATCTCCACCCTCAACGAGTAGCCGCTGGACGAAAAAACAAACCTTTAACATTAGCTATGCTAGTGCTCTGCGCTGTCAAAGTGTACAAGTAGGATAGCCAAATCCAAAGAGCGCAACAATCACCGCCTAACTACACCTAGTGTTGGCAAACTTGGGAGAGGTCGTACTAATACTAGGTGAAAGTGAAAGTGATGCTAGTGTTACCTCTGATTTACTAGCTGAGATGAATAAATGGCCAGAGATTTTTAAGCGCATGAGCATATAATAAGAGAGCAAACGCTGTCATTTAGAAATGAGTTTCTAGAAATGAATATGAACTTAAAAAAAAGAATTAGTAATTAAAATGATAGTGCACAGAAAGAGTACAATATAGTGCTCCAATAAAATGGATGAAATGTTCAACGTTATTTCAGAGATAACTAAAGAAATAAAAGATGTAAAAAAACAAAATGAGAAGTTAACTGAAATGAATGTATATCTAACAACCAAGGTTAATGATTTGGAATGGAAGATAAGTGAACTAGAACAAGTTGGCAGGAATCAGAACTTGGAAATTGTGAGAGTACCAGAAATTATATGGAAATCCGCATATTTAATGGATTTGAGCATTATATCTAGAATCTCATATGATTATTTTGCCATACTAGCATAGGCAACTGGAATAGAAGGCATTAAATTACCATTATGTAGTAAAAATGCCTTGAAACTAGTTTTGGATGCATCTATAAAGTGCCTCCAATTATGTGGGTCATGAATAAAGCCTAAAGTTGTCATCAAACCGGCAATATCATTACAGAAAGTCAATCGGCCATGATGTGAGAAGAATGAAACAAAATTACGTTCTCTATTTCTATATAAAGAAATATAAAATCAATATTTAATATAAAGAAATATAAAGTCAATCGGCCATCATGTGAGATGAATGAAACAAAATTACGTTCTCTATTTCTATATAAAGAAATATGAAATCAATATTTAATATAAAGAAATATAAAGTCAATCGGCCATCATGTGAGAAGAATGAAACAAAATTACGTTCTCTATTTCTATATAAAGAAATATAAAATCAATATTTAATATAAAGAAATATAAAATCAATCGGCCATCATGTGAGAAGAATGAAACAAAATTACGTTCTCTATTTCTATATAAAGAAATATAAAATCAATATTTAATATAAAGAAATATAAAATCAATCGGCCATCATGTGAGAAGAATGAAACAAAATTACGTTCTCTATTTCTATATAAAGTTATACTTGTACTAGGTTAGAGAAGATTCCATTCTTGCAACCTAGAGCCCAACAGTTCAGCATTTTGTTTACTTAGCCCTAGATCACGAACCAAATCGTTCATATCTGCCTGCGTTAAAAAATGTGGAGTTGAATCCATGTTAGCCTCGTAGGATGGATCACTTCTTTCTGAAGGTGATTCACGGTGCCTCACTCTTTTCATCAGTGCTTTCTTCATCTTCTCTTTCCTGACTTGGAATTAGTGGAACTGGCAAAGTTGTAGAACGTGGTACTGGTCGTATTGCAGAAGATAAGTTGGGATAATCGATATGTCTCTTCGATTTTCTGCTGGTAAAGCCTTAGATACTAGTCATACAGAAGTAGCAATCTATGGAATGGTCTTTTGGTTCCCTCCATATCGTGAGTACAGCAAAATACATGGCGTTACCTTTACCCTTCCACAGTTTATTAATTTCACATAGCAAGTTGCACAACATATTGAGGGGCCCACTGCTTATCCTAATCTCCTATTTTACATTCAAAGTAAAGTTTGTATGATCTCTTTATTATAGGTGACATTTTTTTCTTATGATTTGCAAAGGTGAACTCTCCGCAAATATAACAGAAGTTGTCTGTCTTATTTTGACATTTTCAGCTGGGCATTTTCTAGAATAAAAGGAATAAAAACACAAAAAAAAAAACAGAATAGAAATATTCACAAACCTGTCATATTAACTACACAAATATTGTCAAAAATATATTTATATACTCTATAATACAGTTTGAGAAAACATATGTTAATTCCACAAATATCTTGTCACTATACGTTTTCAGGTCTGTAAATGGTAGCTAAGTAGTCACTGCAAGGACAGCTATGCACCAATCCCCTGTGATGATGCATAGAACCGGCCAGGCCTAGCACCTAATGTCCAACCCCGCCTTCTCGTGGTGCAGACCGTTAGTACCTTTCAAAAGAGATACTCTCTTGTGGAAGTGAACGGAAGGGGAGGGCTGCCAGATTAGTGTAGCCTACTGATCTGGACAACTACGGTTACTTTTCTTTTTTTTTTCTACCCTGCTGAGGAGTGGTCAACCACAAAGGGTCCTGGTGCTGACCATATATACCAACCTGAACGGAATTATGGCTCTAAGCTTGATTATGGATCCTGAATTTGCCCCACTAGTGGGCTTCTGTTAAGGGAAAATCTTCCGCTGTGTTTTCAGTTTGTTTGTGGGTTGACAGCCCCAAGTGAATAGATTCACAAGATATTTTATCAGCTGGTGGATAAACCTGAGCAGAGGTCATTGCAGGCACCTGAACATTTTGCTTCTACTGGCATCGTCAAATTCTACATTGGAGGAAGTCTTCCAGTATAGATGTCTTCAGCCTTTAGTGGTGGGGGAAAGAGTCTTTGTCCCATATCTGCGATTAGGGGGCTGTTTGATACTGTCGCCATTTCATCTCTCAATAAACATAGTTTCTTTAAACATCCCACTAACCATTTTCTCTCCAAAGGTAGTACGAATGTGAGGACTCTGCACAGAGTGTTTTCTCTTGATGTCCTCACACATGAATTCCACCGTTATAACTTAGATATTCTCGGATGGACAGATAAAGGTCATCAGGATAAAAATAATCTTAAATTTATCTTTTCAGGGAGGGACGACAATAAGCATCACCAAGGCGTGGGTCTGCTTCTCAGCAGACACGCTAGTGATGCTCTTCTAGGATACGAGTGCATTAATGAAAGGTTTCTTACAGCAAAATTTCAGACAAGTGTTAAAGACTTGAATGTTATCTGCTATTATGCCACCACTGATAATGCCGATGAGGATGAGAAGGATAGGTTTTACAGACAACTTCAGGATATTTTGAATTCTGTAAAGAAAGGAGATATTACCATTGTTCTTGGTGACTTCCTATCCTTAATGGTTGCAGAATAACTAACACTTATTACAAACTCCGCGACATACATAAGTACACATGGGTTTCACCTGATGGGCTGCATAGGAATATGATTGATTATATATTAATTAACAGCAAATGGGCTAGTTCTGTTAGGAATACCTGGTCATATACTGGAGTTGAAATTGGATCTGACCATTACCTTGTTAAAAGTGTCTTGCTACTTAAACGTAAAAAGTGTTGTGCTAGGGTTAAAAAATTTACTTTTAATACTAAAGCTCTGATTTAGCCAAAGTTTTTCCAGTTTTAGCCAAAGCTTACCATGATAGGTTACTTAATCATTATGACAGTCATGGTATGCTTACTACTGAAGTTGAGGAAGAATGGGATCATTTTAAACAGGCTTTTTTGGACACTAACAGTACTCTTTTAGGAAAAAAGGAGCAGAAGAGACAGAATTATCTGTGTGATAAGGCACTTGAGCTTATTTCGGAAATAAAGAACTACAGGAAAGTCCTTAATCAATACCCTACTAGTCCTAACAAAAAGCATTACAGAGAACTTAATAAACGTGTAAAAGATCAGTTAGCTACTGATAAGAATCTTTGGCTTGATGGTTTGGCTGACAAAGCCGAGGAAGTAGTTAGACAGCACAACAGCAGAGAGCTCTACCAGATAGTTAATGTTTTGTGTGGTAGAAAACGGGCAGGTATACTGGGATTGAAAGATAAACTAAGTAAGGTTATAGAAGGTGAGGTTTCTATCATGGCTATGTGCGCTGAGCAAATGCTCAGCGCACCTAGCCATGTTGTAAACAATGTGGCTAGTTCTACTTCCATTGTTTGTAATTATGAGAGATGCATTGGTGGTTAAAATGTTGGCCCTATAACACAATCTGAAGTTATTTTGGCTATTTCTAAACTTAAACTAGATAAATCCCCAGGGGTAGATGTAACTAGTACGGAAATGCTTATAGCTGGGAAAGTTTCGGTTACCACTTGGATGAATGAAATTCTGAATATCTTTTATGATAAAGGCATGGTTCCTAAGGATTTTACCAGAGCTATTATTATCGTTATTTTCAAAAAAGGTGATCGCAGTTCTTGTGATAAATATAGGGGTAAATTGCGTATTTATGCATCATATGGTATACCTGACAAGTTAGTTAACATTATGAAAGCTCTCTATAATAACACTGAGTCGTGTGTGAGAGTTGGTAAGGCTTGTAGCAATTGGTTTAGCATTACTTCTGGTGTTCGACAAGGGTGCATTTTGTCTCCTTTTCTCTTTAGCTTGGTTATTGATTATGGTATGCGAAATTCACTTCAAAGGAAAGATTTTGGCCTTGAATGGACTGGAGATACGAAAGGTTTTGATTTAGATTATGCTGATGACATTTATACCTACTAGACTGGACTTGTTTATGGATTTGAGCTTGATTATGGATCCTGGACTTGCTGCACTGGTGGCCTCTGTTGAGGGAGAGTCTGCCGCTGTGTTTTCTGTTTGCTTCTGGGTTGCCAGCTCTAAGTGAACAGAGGCATGGGGTACCTTATATCAGCTGGTGGATAATCCTAATCAGAGGCCATCGCAGGTACCTGAACCTTACTTAGCTAGTTGGGCATCGTCAAGCCTAAACTGGAGTAATGTGTCTCAGGCAGGCCATATGGTTCTTGAAAAAGTCCACTTGAAAAGGTGGTGCCTGAAGTTCCTACCAGCATCGGTGACTTCAGCCTTTAGCGGAGGAGGAACAGGTCTTTGCCCCATAATTTGGTTGATAATTGCTGTTCATCGTCATAATTTGTGGTTGATTGTGAAATCATATGGTATACCAGACAAGTTAGTTAACTTAATGAAAGCTCTCTATAATAACACTGAGTCGTGTGTGAGAGTTGGTAAGGCTTGTAGCAATTGGTTTAGCATTACTTCTGGTGTTCGACAAGGGTGCATTTTGTCTCCTTTTCTCTTTAGTTTGGTTGTTGATTATGTTATGCGAAATTCACTTCAAGGGAAAGCTTTTGGCCTTAAATGGGCTGGAGATACGAAAATTTCTGATTTAGATTATGCTGATGATTTAGCCCTTTTGGCAAATGATGTTGATGAGATGAACTCTTTCATTCGAACTGTTGATGAGACTGGTAGTACAGTAGGTTTGGTTATAAACAGAGAGAAAACTAAAGTGATGAAAATTGGTCAGGCAGGTTGTGATTCAGTTAATCTGAATGATTGCAGTCTTGAGCAGGTGTCACAGTTTAATTATCTTGGGAGCTATGTAACTGATACTGGTGATGTGCGGCATGAGATTAACAGACGAATAGGTATTGCTGCCGGGACTTTTAAGAATATATGGAGATTGTGGAGAAATAGGCGTATACACCTAAAGACTAAAATTAGACTGTATAATAGCTTGGTTCTTTCTAGGGTTAGTTATGGTAGTGAAACTTGGACGCTGTGTAAGCAAGATAACAGGAAACTAGATGCTTTTGATTCTAGATGCTTACGCAGTATCTTGGGTATTAGGTGGTTTAACTTTGTAACTAATGATGAGGTTAGGCAAAGGAGTCTGCAACCTCCTTTAAGCAGCATATTGTGCAGAGAGAGACTCCGCTGGTTTGGCCATGTTGCCCGTATGGATAATTATAGATTGGCGAATAGGGTTATGAACAGTGTGCCTAGAGGCCTCAGAAGGAGGGGGAGACCTAGGATGCGGTGGGCTGACAATGTCGAACAGGACCTTGTTAGAATTGGTGTACAGTGGCCGGATGCAGCAGATGTAGCTCAGGACAGATATGCTTGGAGAATTAAACTGCGTGGTCTGGTTGGACCTCCGTAGCCCATGGCTGCTTGATGATGATGATGATGATGATGATGGTGGTGGTGGTGGTGGTGGTGGTGGTGGTGGTGATGATGATGATGATGATGATGATGATGATGATGATGATGATGATTTAGCCCTTTTGGCAAATGATGTTGATGAGATGAACACTTTCATTCTAACTGTTGATGAAACTGGTAGTAGAGTAGGTTAGGTTATAAACAGAGAGAAAACTAAAGGATGAAAACTGGTCAGGCAGGCTGTGATTCAGTTAATCTGAATGGTTGCAGTCTTGAGCAGGTGTCACAGTTTAATTACCTTGGGAGCTATGTAACAGATAATGGTGATGTGCGGCATGAGATTAACAGACGAATAGGGATTGCTGCCAGGACTTTTAAGAATCTATGGAGAGTTTGGAGAAATAGGCGTATACACCTAAAGACTAAAATATGACTGTATAATAGTTTGGTTCTTTCTAGGGTTAGTTATGGTAGTGAAACTTTGACGCTGTGTAAACAAAATAACAGGCAACTAGATGCTTTTGATTCTAGATGCTTACGTAGTATCTTGGGTATTAGGTGGTTTAACTTTGTAACTAATGATGAGGTTAGGCAAAGGAGTTTGCAACCCCCGTTAAGCAGCATATTGTGCAGAGAGAGACGCCGTTGGTTTGGCCGTGTTGCCCGTATGAATAATTATAGATTGGCGAATAGGGTTATGAACAGCGTGCCTAAAGGCCTCAGAAAGAGGGGGAGACCTAGGATGCGGTGGGCAGACAATGTGAAACAGGACCTTTTTAGAATTGGTGTGCAGTGGCCAGATGCAGCAGATGTAGCTCAGGACAGACTTGCTTGGAGAACTAAATTGCACTGTGTGGTGGACATCCGTCTGTCTGGTGGACCCGTAGCCCATGGCTGCTTGGGGATGATGATGATACGTTTTCAAAATAACTTTGCAGAGAGAGACTAGTAGTTATCTAAAGTATGAATAGAATAACTTTATTGCCAACATTTGAGTATAAATTATTGCAATCAAGTCAGTGTTGCAAACGTTTTTGATGTAACATTTCCTGACTTTTTATTCCCCAAGTAATATGTATGAAATTGATGAGTTATATCTCCATAACTCTAAAACTATCCCTGATAGGCCAATTCTGATCTCAGATTTCAATTTCCAACACCAAAATACTTTAGGAACACAGCAGTTAACCAAAGAAAATTTTCCCTTGTAGAACAGTGTAATTATTAATTTTTTGATTTACTCGAACTCTATAAATGGATGATTTACATGATACATTAGAATGTATTGATTCTCAAAATCAGGATTTTGACAATGTTATTGAATACCTTTCTGATAAAACTAATAGTAAGGTGCAAATATTGCCTGGAGAAAATGTATACGAAAAAGTATACTATAAAGGGGGACAGGGTTTAAAAATAATTGTAGGAAATATCAGATGTGTAATAAAAATTTGGAACATTTTTCATTTTATCGAAATTTAAGAGAAATTTTGCCAGACATAATTGTATTGACCGAAATTTGGGTAAAATAAACTGAGTAGATTTATATACAATACCTGGATACAATTTGCATCATAATGATGAATAAAAAAGTAGAGCTGGTGGGGTCATTGTTTATGTAAAAAATAGTATTATAGTAAATGATTATTGTACTGAATATTCAAATGTTGATAGGTTCAAATCCAAAATAAAAACGCAAATATAATGTACTCTTTATTGGCATTTTACAGGCCTCATATTTGCACAAATGGAAAACTTTCAGATGAATTTGAAAGTAAATTACAAACATTAAATAAAATTTTATTGTTATGATGGGAGATTTGAATTTTGACATTAGATCTAGAGATAATTTAAATGAACGATATTTGCGATTGGTGCAAGAAAGAGGTTTCTATAGAGGTCGTATTACCAGAGAGAAATCGCAAACTTGTTTCAATCATGTGTTTGCACGTGTTTCAAATCCAGATAATTTAAACACGCAAGTTATCCAAATTTACATTACTGACCATTATTTTTAGGTCTAAGTCTCCAAACAATTTTTAATAAAAATTTAAAAAGTAACAAAAATGTTAAAAAACTTGATATAGAGCGATTGGTGGAATTAACAAAGGAGAAGAATTGGAGTGATATCTTAAATAATGATGATGTAAATGTGCAATTTGAATCTTTTACAAGACAAATAGAACAAATGATTAAAGCCTCGAGTAAAGTTGAGAGTTTCATCATCATTATCATCATCCTCAAGCAGCCATCAGCTACGGAGGTCCAACCAGGCCGTGCAATTTAGTTTTCTAAGCAAGTCTGTCCTGTTTCACATTGTCTGTCCACCGCATCCTTGGTCTCCCCCTCATTCTGAAGCCTTAGGCGCACTGTTCATAATCCTATTCGCCAATATATAATTATCCATACGGGCAACATGGCCAAATCAACGGAGTCTCTCTCTGCACAATATGCTGCTTAAGGGAGGTTGCAAACTCCTTTGCCTAACCTCATCATTAGTTACAAAGTTGAACCACCTAATGCCCAAGATACTGCGTAAGCATCTGGAATGAAAAGCAGCTAGTTTCCTGTTATCTTGTTTACAAAGTGTCCACGTTTCACTACCATAGCTAACCCTAGAAAGAACCAAACTATTATACAGTCTAATTTTAGTCTTTAGGTGTAGACGCCTATTTCTCCACACTCTCCATAGATTCTTAAAAGTCCCGGCAGCAATCCCTATCCGTCTGCTAATCTCATGCTGCCATCACCAGTATCAGTTACATAGCTCCCAAGATAATTAAACTGTGACACCTGTTCAAGATTTGCAACCATTCAGGTTAACTGAATCACAGTCTCCCTGACAAATTTTCATCACTTTAGTTTTCTCTCTGTTTATAACCAAACTTACTCTACTACCAGTCTCATCAACAGCTCGAATGAAAGAGTTCATCTCATCAACATCATTTGCCAAAAGGGCTAAATCATCAGCATAATGTAAATCAGAAAGTGTCGTATCTCCAGACCATTTATGGCCAAAATCTTTCCCTAGAAGTGAATTTCGCATAGCATAATCAATAACCAAGCTAAAGAGAAAAGGAGACGAAATGCACCCTTGTCGAACACCAGAAGTAATGCTAAACCAATTGCTACAAGCCTTACCAACTCTCACACACGACTCAGTGTTATTATAGAGAGCTTTCATAATGTTAACTAACTTGTCTGGTATACCATATGATTTCACAATCAACCACAAATTATGACGATCAACAGAGTCGAAAGCCTTTTTGAAATCAACAAAGCTAGCAATCAAAGATTTCTGAAACTCTAAACATTTCTCAAGAATCTGCCTAAGTGAAAATATCTGATCCACACATCCCCTACCACTTCTGAATCCACATTGCTCATCACGCAATTGCCTGTCAACCAGATTCTTAATTCTATTAAGCACAATCATGGAAATAACTTTCCCATGAGAGTAGGCTGATACCCCTATAATTATCACAAGAACTGCGATCATCTTTTATGAAAATAGGGATAATAATAGCTCTGGTAAAATACTTAGGAACCATGCCTTTATCATAAAAGATATTCAGAATTTCAGTCATCCAAGTGGTAACCGAAACTTTCCCCGCTCTAAGCATTTAAGTACTAATTTCATCTACCCCTGAGGATTTATGAAGTTTAAGTATAGAAATAGCCAAAATAATTTCAGATTGTGTTATAGAGCCAATATTATAACCACCAATGCATCTATCATAATTGCAAACAATGGGAGTAGAACAAACCACATTGTTTAGAACATCACTGAAATGCTCAGCCCACCTAGCCATGACAGAATGCTCCCCTTCTATAACCTTACCTTGTTTATCCTTCAATCCTTGTATACCTGTCCGTTTTCTACCACACAAAACATTAACTATCTGGTACAGCTCTCTGCTGTTGTGCTCTCTAACTGCTTCCTCGGCTTTGTCAGCCAAGCCATCAAGTCAAAGATTCTTATCAGCAGCTAACTGATCCTTTACACGTATATTAAGCTCTCTGTAATACTTTCTATCAGGACTAGTAGAGTATTGATTAAGGACATTCCTGCAGTTCCTTCTTTCTGAAATAAGTTCAAGTGCCTTATAACTCAAATAATTCTGTCTCCTCTGCTCCTTTTTCCCTAAAAGAGTTCTATTAATTTCCAAAAAAGTCTGTTTAAAATGGTTCCATTGTTCCTCAACTTCAGTAGTAAGCAAACCATGACTGTCATAATGACTAAGTAACCTATCATGGTAAGCTTTATCTATAACTGGGTCTTTCAGAGCTTCAGTATTAATGGTAAAATTTTAAATCCTAGCACAACACTTTTGAAGTTTAAGTTGCAAGACACTTTTAACAAAGTAATAGTCAGATCCAATTTCAGCTACCCTACATGCCCTAGTATTCCTAACATTAATGCAGTCGTATCCTAGAAGAGCATCACTAGCGTGTCTGCTGAGAAGCAGATCCACGCCTTGGTGATGTTTATTATCGTTCCTCCCTGAAAAGAGAGATTTAAGATTATTTTTAAAAATCTGACCTTTATCTGTACATCTGGTCTCTTGCAAGCCGAAAATATCTAAGTTATAACGGTGGAATTCATGTGTGAGGACATCAAGAGAAAACGCTCTGTGCAGAGTCCTCACATTCGTACTACCTTTGGAGAGAAAATGGTTAGTGGGATGTTTAAAGAAACTATGTTTATTGAGAGATGAAATGGCGACAGTATCAAACAGCCCCCTAATCGCAGATATGGGACAAAGACTCTTTCCCCCACCACTAAAGGCTGAAGCCATCTATACTGGAAGACTTCCTCCAATGTAGAATTTGACGATGCCAGTAGAAGCAAAATGTTCAGGTGCCTGCAATGACCTCTGCTCAGGTTTATCCACCAGCTGATAAAATATCTTGTGAATCTATTCACTTGGGGCTGTCAACCCACAAACAAACTGAAAACACAGCGGAAGATTTTCCCTTAACAGAAGCCCACCAGTGGGGCAAATTCAGGATCCATAATCAAGCTTAGAGCCATAATTCCGTTCAGGTTGATATATATGGTCAGCACCAGGACCCTTTGTGGTTGACCACTCCTCAGCAGGGTAGAAAAAAAAAGAAAAATAACCGTAGTTGTCCAGATCAGTAGGCCACACTAATCTGGCAGCCCTCCCCTTCCGTTCACTTCCACAAGAGAGTATCTCTTTTGAAAGGTACTAACGGTCTGCTCGACGAGAAGGCGGGGTCGAACATTCGGTGCTAGGCCTGGCCGGTTCTATGCATCATCACAGGGGATTGGTGCATATCTCTCCTTCCAGTGACTACCTAGCTACTATTTACAGACCATGGTCTCTAAATGAGAGTTTAAGGGATGATAAAAAGAGAATTAAACCTTGGGTTATACTACAGCTGATACAATCAATAAAGAGATGAAATATATTATAAAACGTATGCAGAAAACCTTTCAATAAAGCCTTAAAAGAAAAGTAGAAAAGATACAGAAATGTTCTGCTTAATTTAATCAGACAAGCAAAATGCAACTATTATTCAGATAAAATTGCAAAAAGTTATGGAAATATGAAAAAAAAGGGGATATAATAAATGATCTGTCAGGCTAATAGTAAAAGTAAGGAACACTATACAGGGTGAATCTGAAAAAGTGGGCAAAACTTTACGGGGTGGTAGAACGCAGCTATACGAACAATATTCGTCATAGAATGTATGGTCGGAACGAAAGCGGTGAGCAGTTAAAAGATAGTTTTCCACTGTCACATTTAAAGAATGAACACAAGAAGGAGAGGAGATACTCTGTGCCTCACTTGCATTCCCGTCCGCCGCACCGTACATAAAGTGCATATCCGCCATTTCGTGGTTAGTATAACCAGCCATCCTCTCGGCAATCCACGGTAGAAATGCCGTTGGGTGCGAGGACCGACCATTTTATACCATTTCCAACGCCACCTAGAGGCTCGCCGTTTGCGTTCCGCCCATACTTTCTATGACGAATATTGCTCGTATAGCTGCGTTCTACCACCCCGTAAAGTTTTGCCCACTTTTTCAGATTCACCCTGTATAATGATAAAATGTATCATTTTGAAGAAATTTCTTTATTCTCTGTAAATAAATTTAATGATTATTTCACTGGGGTAATTAGGAATTTAATTAGTCACATACCTAAAATAGGAACTGATAATTATTCGAAGATTAATACAATTGTGCAAATATTTTTCCCTGGATATATATCAGAATATAATGCAAAGGATGAAATAACATCTTTAAGGAATGGAAAAGCATCAGGAGAGGATGATGTGACACCATATATTTTAAAAGTGCTATGACCATATATTAAAGAAGTTCTATGTAAGTTAATAAACAATTCATTTCAAAAAGGATGTTCCACATCCGGAGAGATTGCTGCTCCGGATGTCCTTGAAAGTTGCAACTGTCATTCCTGATTGCATTCTGTCATTGCATAGAAATAATCCTAGAACCTACAAGCCTGTTTCCATTCTATCAAATATTTTAAAGATTATTGAAAACCTATTGAAGAAAAGAATTGTCAAATTTTTATATGACAGCAAATTCTTTTCTGTAAATCAGTATGGATTTAGGGAGCAAGTAGGTACTGAGGATGCGATTTTCAAATTGACATCAATAGTATACAAAGGAATAAAGGAAAATTTGAAAGTGACTGTAATTTTCCTTGATATACATAAGACGTTTGATTCAGTTCCACATGATCTTTTTAAATTGTATAGCTGTGGTCAAAGAGGGTCCATTTTTAATTGGTGTAAAAGCTATTTAAGTGGCGGATTACAGAGAGTAAAAATATATGATTTTATAAGTAATGAAAATAAGGTATGTTTTGGTGTATCTCATGGTTCAGTGCTAGGACCTATTTTATTTTAATTTATATAAATGATCTATGTAATCTGAAGTTAAATGGGAACATAATTACTTTTGCTGATGATACTGCACTAGTGATTGCTGCTCCGGATGTGGAATTTTTAATTACAGCAGTAAATTCCGATTTGAATAACATTAGATGTTGGTTTCTGAAAAATAAATTACTTTTAAACAAAAGTAAATCAAAATATTTATTCTTTAGGCTTAAGGGAGGAAATGATTTATTGCAAAATGAAATCATCTATCATGATATGCGTTTTAATATTCAGGTTTGTAAATGCCTTCCAATAGATGGAGTTGAAAGTTTTAAATATTTAGGAGTCTATTTGGATTATTTAATTGAAATGGACGTACCATATATCATATATATATATAAAAGCATTATTGTTATAATACCAAAACCATGGGTGTCCGCAGAGGGAGGCAAACGGGCCACTTGCCCCACCCCCCCGGGATCGAGTAAAATATTCAAAGAATTATAATCGTAACAATTTAAACGTAATTAATTTATATACATTACTTATGTGTTCTGTATTGATGCAATACTGTATTCTATAATCTACTTGTGAAAAAAACCCATAAAAAATTAAATAATTAAATAAAACTTTATTGATGTAATTATCTGTCTCCAAGCTTTGCCCCCCCCCCCCCCTGGAAAATTTCTGCGGACGCCCATGACCAAAACTGTATTATGTTCGAAATTTTCTCAACATTCCATTATTAAAATTGTTATATAACTGTTGGGTAAAGTCCTACTTGAAATATGCAATTATGTCACGGGGAACCTCATAATAACAGAATCGTGTAATACGATGCATTATGAAAAAAAGAATATTTGACAGCGTCGAAATTTATTATAAATTATTAAATTATAATTTTTAAATAAATATTAATATAATTATTATTACATTAAATTATTAAACATATGTTTTTAGTATCTTGATGAATGCTAGTATAGAGTGGTCTGATGAAATATTGTCAATAACAAACGATAATAGAAGGCAAAGTGAAAGTCCTAAAATTTATGTTGCCATACCTGAAAAAGCTATAAAAGAAAAGCATCACATTTAGGTGGCGCCAAAAGTCCTCAACTCATTGCCAGTTACTATTAATTAATAAATATATTTTCAGATATGTTGATGAAATAGAAAATATTAAAACCATATTATGAAGGAATAGTCATTGTAAAAGCGATTATTTTTAAGTATATCATTGTATCATATTATTATTGGGTTCACATTTCTGTTGCTAATGTTAAACTAATGTATAAACTTTTAGTTTATTAACACCACGGGCAAGTGTCTTTCTCTTGTGATGTGGTTATTTTTCCAAAAAATTTGGTTTGCTACTATTTCAGGATATATGTAACTGTGTACACAGTCCTATCATAAAAATATGACCACTTGCCATACATATACTACATATGGTAGGTGGTCATGCTATTCTGATACGACTGTGTACACGATGTATTCATATCTATGGAAATAAATGATTGATTGTCTGATTGATTGAAATGGCTTATAAATAACTAAATACGCACAAAAATTTGTTTCTTAAGAGTCTTGTTCTTCCAAAAAATTTTACTGTTTTTGAATTCGGAGGTAGGAAGGGGTGAGGGGGGGCGTCTTCCTGGCTGTGTGCCTGAAGCTGTTACCCGGTCAACTAATGATTAAATGATGAAACAATTTAGTAATAGAATGAGCTTCGTAATCAACCTACAGAAGAACTTTTTATGACTGTCAGTCCCTTCAGAAATCTGACTCATCTTTACATTGTTTGCAGTATCAGTAGAATGAATTAGAAATAAATGAAAATCTGGAAATAGGCAGATATCTTTTACATTTTTTACAATTTGCTGAAAAGTTATTTATTACTTATGGCTTTTTTTTTTGTCTACCAAATGGGTAGAAAAAAATTCCCATGAGATCATAATATGACTTTCTGTTTGTTTTTGGGACATAACAATATATATGTTACCGCTAAAGTGCAGAAATCAGTTATTCTTCAGATTATCTAGGTATTGTGCAGATTAACTAGAGTGATCCGTTAACGTGCGGAAAATTGCTTCATTTCTCAAATTACCTAGGTAATCTGCAAATTACCTAGATAATCTGCACATTACCTACTAGGCACTCGTTAAAGTAAAAATAAGATCTTTGCTGGAACAACAGGAACGTTTCTGTACGCTTAAATTAACATAATGTTATTTATCTAGTGTCCGAGAGTAGAGTTGAAAACCAGGGTCATCCCTCTGTCAACATGAATCAGTCGTCCGAATTATAAAAAACGCCCCCAAAATGAGCAGGCCAAGTGAGAACGAATCATTTTAGTAATTCGTTATCAAGAATGAATCACTTTACCGATTCGTTCTCATTTGGCCTCCGCTCATCCGGGGCGTTTTTTATAATGCGGACGAGTGAATCACGTGACACGAAGATTCATATTCAAGAGATTCACCACTATGAGAGAAACAAACTTTTGAACTTTAACGATACGGAAGCCGTTAATGTGCACATTACCTAGGTAAAATGCGGAAAACTCTTGATTCCGCACGTTAACGGAGCAAATCAGTTAATCTGCAGATTAGCTAGGTAATGTGCACATTAACGGCTTTCGAGCTTTAGCGGTAACATATGTTTATACAGGGTGATTCAAAAATTATCGTTCAAATTTCGTGGGGAGGTAGGGAATACGTCAGGAAACCGATTTCACATAGGAAAGTATGCCCGCAAATGTACGCATGCGTATGTAGAGGGCGCCTGAATACCTGAACCGAACATTCGGAGCTCGATGGATCGGTAGAGGTGGACCGATCGCTTGGCCACCCAGATCACCTGATTTATCGCCCATGGATTTCTTTTTGTGGGGGGCCATGAAAGACCATGTGTACGAGACCCCCGTCGATAGTGAAATGGACCTTGTTGCACGAATAGTGGCCGCCGCAGGCATTGTCCGTGATATGCCAGGCGTTTTTGAAAATGTTCGGCGGTCAGTGCAACGGCGCTGTGAATCCTGTGTCCATGTAAATGGTCGCAATTTTGAGCACCTACTGTGAACCTGTACTTTACCTTGTTGGAATAAAAGTCACATTCGTTACCACTTAACTGTACTGTTTCCTTGTGTTCACTTTACTTGTCCATTTTGTTCATGTAGATAACGTTTGCGGACATACTTTCCTATGTGAAATCGGTTTCCTGACGTATTCCCTACCTCCCCACGAAATTTGAACGATAAGTTTTGAATCACCCTGTATACTCATATGTTCTTTAACCGAATGTCAAACACTAAAACATTTATGAAAAATTATCAAAAAGCGCATTTAACAAACATTTTAATTACTGAAAGAAATCTATTCCCTATCAAATTTTTTGTTTAGCCCTGAAATCGTAGTATAAGCCACAAAGGTAGAGACTACATTGCTTACCGATAATTTCGTTCCAGAATGATGCATTTGTTCGTTTCTTAAATCTGAGAGAAAGGTTAAACCGATATGCTTGGGAATATACAGCACTCTTAAAGTGAAGTCGATGACGGTAGAAAATATGATAAAACTGAAACTGATTTATATAATTAAGACAAAAAATCAGGAATGGCGACCATGCGTTGTCCATTCTTCGAAAAGAAAGGCACGAAAATGGTCAATGATGATATTTTTATAAAATGATCGATGACAGCGCACTCGATGCTTTCATAATTTCGATGTTCATGAAATTAACCCCGTAGCGAGGGAAATTTATCAAAACGATGTCATTGTTTTCTGATTGAATGGGGGGGAAGAATTTTCTGGTATAAAATACGTCATTTCTCAGCCTTTTCCCGGTATTGATCAACAAACAAAAAGGCGAATATGTTCCACGTGTGACTGGGAAATGAATAGCGAACTTTGCAAAGAAATCGTGTACAAGGAACATCGGGTTACATATGACATAAAACTCTTCTAAATGGTAAGTAATATAGTGAGATTTAATATAAATAATTGTTTCACAAAATAATATTTTGCGAACTTTGCAAGGAAAGCGTGTACAAGGAACATCGGGTTATATATGACATAAAGCTCTTCTAAATGGTGAGAAGTAATGTAGTTAGATTTGTGTGAAAAGAAGTATTATGTATATTACACTTCTTATTTCCTTCCGTATTATAAATTTAACCTTTTCCCAATATTTTTAGGGGCGGCAGTGGCTCAGTTGGTAGCGCGCCAGGCTCGTAATCTGTAGTTCCCAGGTTCGAGTCCCAGCTGGGTCAGCGTTGAGATTTATCTCCGCAAAATTCCCCGCCATGCCCACGGTCAGTAGGGGACACCGATGGGCTTGGAAAGGCCGCCGTCGGGTGGGACGTTAAGCCGTGGTCCCGTGTGCGGGAGAGCCATACCCTGTGCACGTTAAAGAACACGCTGGATGGCCTTGACGGGAGGCTACCATCTGTCTCCCAACAGCTGTTCCAGTGGGTCCCCTCCCCCAAACTTCTCTGAGCCTTCGGGGTCCATGTGACCTGGCCATTTAGCCCATGTTGTGCAAAAAAGTGCCTCTCAGAGGTAAAACAACCCAACCCAACAACCCAATATTTTTATTATAGTATAAGCAATATTTTGTCTTCGTTATGAACTGTGATTTTTTGCATTGGTCTAATCTAATTAGTCTCATCTAATTAGGATACGTTATTTAAGTAGTTATTGCAGCTCATAGGAAATTATTGAAATGCCTCAAGTTCTGATGAAGTAAAACTAAATTCATATTCATATCGGAATTAATTTTAAATTATAATCAGTATTCGACAGAAAATGGAAAGTTAGATGAATCAGACGATAATAGAGATCGAGCTGTGTTGATCTGGCAATTGTCCGTGAATGAGAAGTGAAATGAGCTAATTGAATTATGTTGTGAGGATTAGATGAATGGGATTTTTGTTTCCGTTTTTAGAGGGCGATAAAAACTAAATGTTATTCTCTCTGAGTATTCTTATGAACGTAAGATACCGCCAATATTTCTTGTGATTAAATCTGTCAGTGCCTTGGTGGAAATTAATTCATAACTTTTCAAAAGCTGTCAAAAGGAAAAAAAAATCGTGTTTGGCGTGGGACTGGCGCCCGACTTCAGAATTCGAGCTTTAGTGCGGCCGTTTAACTAGTTCACATCAGTGTGATTCTGAGCAATGGAATGTGCTCAACCTCTTAGTTTTAATTCAGGAAGAGTAAGGTGTTAGCATCAATTCTTAATTTAATTTGGCTCAAGCTGATGACTTGGGAATAAACTCATGTTTCGGGAATTTTAATTTATAACAAAGAAATAACACTCTGATTTCATTTATAGCAAAGAAATAACACTCTGATTTCATTTATAGCAAAGAAATAACACTCCATCCCTATTTTATATGGTTGATTTCAGAGGAAGCTCCTAGGAAAACTGGCTAAGCAAAAACCTTTCTTTCATTCCTGGGTTGCCCCTCAACAATTTTCCAAGTTTTGGAACGATTTCGCCTTTGCGCGTGTCAAGTCAACTGTCCGTGTACAAAAAGACAATTTTTGAACTTATTTGTACAATATTGGGCAAGGAATTAAGTAATGACATCTTTCGCTGAGGTGTCTTGAAGGAGAAGGATATTTATGACGTCAGAATCCCTTCCTTCGCTTCTGGTATGACTTTGGATATGAAATGCTTACGCCTGACGAAAGGCTCCTTTCATTTTTTCGTGAGATGGATGGAGAAAAAAAAATGAAAGAGAATATTTGAAAACTCTGCTTCTGCCGATAAAAGAAAAGAATCAGCTGTAATATCTTTTTTGCCACTTTTCTTGGTTCTGCTGCTCGCGGAAACTTGAGCTCCAGCACTGACCTAATTTTCGTTACTTGATGCAAACACCGCGCGTCACTTGTGCATAATCTGAGAGGAATGGGGAATGGACCTTTTCTTTCTATCAGAATCGATTCGCTCTGCAGCGCTCGCGACCGAAGACTCGTGATATTTTCCGAAATGTTGCGAATGCACAACGACAACATGGCAAAGGGAAGTATCGAACTGTGGGATGTGGGAGGGATTAATTGCACGCACACTTGTTGATTGGATTACTCTAATCCGGCAATTATTTTTATTACTTGGCACCAAATGAAGCCGATACCATAAATTAAGTTATGAATTACGCGTACAGAGCTTCCATTTCGTTTCCTTTTAGCTTCTCATTAAGCTTTAATATCCCCCAGGCTTAGCCGCTGCAAGAGATCTTCTCCTGGTCCCATGTGACGAGATGCTGCTGCCGCGCCGCTGTTGTTGTCCTCGGCGAGGTTCATTAAACGGCAGCAGGTAAATATTGCGAAACAAACGCGTCGCTTAGCCCAACTGTTGGGATGCGTAAAGTGATTAAGCAACATCTCCTAATTGTGTTTCGCAAGGGAACTGAAATTTAATGATCTGAATGCTAAATTTCTTTCTTCCCTCATGCAGCGGCAACGACAGGTTTCTGTTAATAACTCCAAGGTTTAAGAATCAACAAATTAAAATATGATATTTTGCATTTACTGCATCCAGGAGAATATTTTGTATCTTAGGACACCGTCTTCGTTCCTTGTGGCTATAAGTGCAGAAAGAGTACGAGAGCTGATTTTCCAAATTAAAACTGGCATTCACTCTGACATGCCCTATGGGGCGTGTGGTTAATAAAAATAATACACTAATTTTGGAAATATGGAACATAGGATACAGAAATATGGAACTTTAGAATTTAATTTGCGGCAAGCAGCGCCTCGTATAGGCAACATGTTTTGCTATCTTTCTTGGTTTTTCTTAGATCAAGAATGGAGAAAGATTTGGATTGGGTTGTTTTACATCTTAACGACACTTTTTTGCACACCATGGGTTAAATGGCCAGGTCACATGGACCCCGAAGTCTCAGAGAAGGTTGGGGGAGGGGAACCACAGGAACATCTGTTGGGAGACAGATGGTTGACTCCCGTCGAAGCCATCCAGCGTGTTCTTTAACGTGCACAGAGTATGGCTCTCCCGCACACCGAGCCACGGCTTAGCGTCCTATCCGACGGAAGGCAGCCTTTACAAGCCCATCGGTGTCCCCTAGTGACCGTGGGCAGGGCGGGGAATTTTGCGGAGATAAATCTCAACGCTGACCCAGTTGGGACTCGAACCTGGAAACTACAGATTACGAGCTTGACGCGCTACCGACTGAGCTACCACCGCCCCGGCGAAAGATTTGGAACCTTCAGGAAGTTTGCCCTCATAATGTAAAATCTAATAATGCAGAAAGAAATTAAGGAAATCTTATTGATGGTTTTTTTATCTCAGAAAGAGAAAAATACTTATAATTGACCTTGATCTACATATTAAATTTAATTTTGCCGTACTCTCCTCTTTTACCAGCTGACAGATGAATGCATGTTCACATCGTTTTTCTTGTTATGTCTCATCTGGAGCATAATAATTTTCCATGCAGACTAAGAAACGAATTGGAAGAGGGAAGTAGAGAGAATCCTCCTCTTTACTAATAAAATTTATCTTTATATCTTCTCCACAAACCCTCTTCTGCATTGTGCACTCGCCATTGTTTGGTAAGGAAAATGTAGTGTTGCGAATTTTAAAATGGATAGGCCCTGAGCGTGAGTACTAATAACTATATATTCAAACCAATTACAATACAATGCAAATTGTTACAAAATATGGATGAAGTATTTTATAAACAAATTAAGTGCTATCATACATAAGTCATAAACATTTTTGTACAGAGCATACAATATCAGCTCTGTCAGTTGTATATCAGATGTATACGCCTAAAATACTCTAGCAATAACTTCAAATTGAGTTTTAAATACTGTCCAAGATGATTGACCATCATATGTAGAAGGTTTAGTTGTATTTCTAGCGATATGTGTAATAACATTGTTTTCACTAAAATTACTATTATAACAAGAAGAAGGTAACATTTCATTTATTAAAATTTGAAACTGGCGTTCACAATCAATTTTTATAATTTTCATTTCATGTTTATAATTTATCTTAAAATTATCAAGATCATCTTTTACACTATTTAGTTCGGTCATGATATCCTTACATCATCAACATCATCATCATCCTCAAGCAGCCATGGGCTACGGAGGTCCAACCAGACCGTGCAGTTTAATTCTCCAAGCATATCTGTCCTGAGCTACATTTGCTGCATCTGTCCACAGCACACCAATTCTAATAAGGTCCTGTTTCACATTGTCTGCCCACCGCATCCTTGATCTCCCCCTCTTTCTGAAGCCTTTAGGCACACTGTTCATAATCCTACTCGCCAATCTATTATTAGCCATACGGGCAACATGGCCAAACCAACGGAGTCTCTCTCTGCACAATATGCTGCTTAAAGAAGGTTGCCGACTCCTTTCCCTAACCTCATCATTAGTATATATCACTGCGTAAGCATCTAGAATCAAAAGCATCTAGTTTCCTGCTTTCTTGTTTACAAAGTGTTCAATTTTCACTACCATAAATAACCCTAGAAAGAACCAAACTATTAAACAGTCTAATTTTAGCCTTCAGATGTATACAGCTATTTCTCCACAATCTCCATAGATTCTTAAAGGTCCCTGCAGCAATCCTTATTCTTCTGTTAATCTCATGCCTCATATCACCAATATCTGTTACATAGCTCCCAAGATATTAAACTGTGACACCTGCTCAAGACTGCAACCATTCAGATTTACCGACTCACAGACTTCCTGACAAATTTTCATCACTTTACATTTCTCTCTGTTTATAACCAAACCTACTCTATTACCAGTCTCATTAACAGCTCGAATGAAAGAGTTCATCTCATCAACATCATTTGCCAAAAGGGCTAAATCATCAGCATAATCTAAGTTTAGAAATTTTAGTATCTCCAGACCATTTAAAGCCAAAATCTTTCCCTCTAATTGAATTTCGCATAGCATAATCAATAACCAAAGAGAAAAGGAGACAAAATGTACCCTTGTCGAACACTAGAAGTAATGCTAAACCAATTGCTACAAGCCTTACCAACTCTCACACACGACTCAGTGTTATTATAGAGAGCTTTCATTATGTTAACTAACTTGTCAGGTATACCATACGATCTCACAATCAACACAAATTATGACGATCAACAGAGTCGAAAGCCTTTTTGAAATCAACAAAGCTAGCAACCAAAAGTTTCTGAAACTCTAAACATTTCTCAAGAATCTGCCTAAGTGAAAATATCTGATCCACACATCCCCTACCACTTCTGAATCCATATTGCTCATCACGCAATTGACTGTCGACCAGATTCTTAATTTTATGAAGCACAATCATGGAAAGAACTTTCCCATGAGAGTAGGCTGATACCCCTATAATTATCACAAGAACTGCGATCATCTTTTATGAAAATAGGGATAATAATTGCTCTGGTAAAATCTTTAGGAACCATGCCTTTATCATAAAAGATATTCAGAATTTCAGTCATCTAAATGGTAACCGAAACTTTCCCAGCTCTAAGCATTTCCGTACTAATTTCATCTACCCCTGGGGATTTATGAAGTTTAAGTTTAGAAATAGCCAAAATAACTTCAGATTCTGTTATAGGGCCAACATTAAAGCCACCAATGCATTTGTCATCATTGCAAACAATGGGAGTAAATCTAACCACATTGTTTAGAACATCACTGAAATGCTCAGCCCACCTAGCCATGACAGAATCCTCCCCTTCTATAACCTTACCTTGTTTATCCTGCAATCCTTGTAGGCCTGTCCGTTTTCTACCACAGAAAACATTAACTGTCTGGTACAGCTCTCTGCTGTTGTGCTGCCTAACTGCTTCCTCATCTTTGTCAGCCAAGCCATAAAGCCAAAGATTCTTATCAGTAGCTAACTGATCCTTTACACGTTTATTAAGCTCTCTGTAATCCTTTCTATTAGGACTAGTAGGGTATTGATTAAGGACATTCCTGCAGTTCCTTCTTTCTGAAATAAGCTCAAGTGCCTTATTATTTAAATAATTCTGTCTCCTCTGCTCCTTTTTTCCTAAACGAGTACTGTTAGTTTCCAAAAAAGCCTGCTTAAAATGGTCCCATTCTTCCTCAACTTCAGTATTAAGCAAATCATGACTGTCATAATGACTAAGTAACCTGTCATGGTAAGCTTTAGCAATAACTGGGTCTTTCACAGCTTCAGTATTAAAGGTAAATTTTTTAAATTTAGCACACTTCTAAAGTTTAAGTTGCAAGACACTTTTTGCAAGTAATGGTCAGATCCAATTTCAACTCCCCTATATGCCCTGGTATTTCTAACAGAACTAGCCCATTTGCTGTTAATTAATATATAATCAATCATATTTCTATGCAGCCCATCAGGTGAAACCCATGTGTATTTATGTGTGTTGCGATGTTTGTAATATATGTTAGTTATTCTGAAACCATTGAGTTTACTTACCTGTAGGAGATGTTGCCCATTGCCATTGCAGCTACCAATACCAAAAGGGCCTATCACCCCTCCCCAAAGGTCAGAGTTAGTACCAACTTTGTCATTGATGTCACCTAGAATAAGGGTAATATCTCCTTTCTTGACAGATTCAAAATATCCTGAAGTTGTCCGCAAAACTTATCTTGTCATCCTCGTCAGCATCCTCAGTGGGGGCATAACAGCAGATAACATTCAAGTCTTTAACGCTTGTCTGAAATTTTGCTGTAAGAAACCTTTCATTAATGCACTCATATCCCAGAAGAACATCACTAGCATGTCTGCTGAGAAGCAGACCCACGCATTGGTGATGCTACGATAATAAACCTTGTAGAAAATAAGATTTTATCCAAGAAAAGAAAATAATTTTAAATAAAGATAAATTTATAAATTTTCGAATATAATAAATTTTAGGCATGCTACAGCTATTTTTTTTTAACAACACCGGATATTTGTATTTTCCAGGATTTCTTTCTATTAATAAAATTACCCAAATATTTATAGCATTCAACCCCTTCAATTTTGCTACAATTGCAATTTTCTACAGCACAAAATTCAAAATTCAAATACACAAAAAATGGTAGAATGGGAAAAAGATCAAAATATTAAGGTGAAACGTTCAGTTTGACAATAAAATATAAGAATAAAATAAATTATCCTGGACAATGAAAGTAACCAGTTCTGTTACATTTCTAAAACTAATAGCTACATATATAAGTTTTCTTGTTCAGAAACGTTTTCAGCAAATTTTCTAAAGAAACAGAAATGAATTAAATTTTCTATCTTAGTCAACTGTAAACATCTATCTAATAATACAGCAATTAACTGACGAAAGGAAATTTTATAACCATTTGTATACATTCAACTTTTTTTCTTTTAGATTAATGGAAAATTGTTTTTGAGTTAGTAGTAAATGACGAAATAACGAAATATCAGGTTTGCATTTTTCTGAATTCCCCAATGTCTTTAATAGTGCCCTCCAGTTGCGGGAAAGGTTGGAAAACGCTGAAACGCTTAGCAAATATTGTAAACTAAATATTTAGGCGAGAAATTTTAAATTTTAGTGGTGGAATGCAAAGATTAAGAACTTTACATTGATAACAATGATTTGCCCTCTTATTTCTAGGGCAGGAGGTTTGGGAAACGCAACGTTTTAGATTTAAGAGATAAATGATAAATTACTTTTGTGTTGTTTAAGTAGTGATAAAATGTTTGCATTTTCGAATCAATATTTGTTGGAATTATATTTTTGGTGGGCTACAAATATCGAAAATAAAACTATTCAATAGCACCCTCTAGTGGTGGAGAATATTAAAACTGTTAGCGGATATTGCAAACGATATATTTATGTTAAATATTTGAAATTTGTTGGAAGTGTTGCGGTCAAAATGTTTAAAATAGCAACAATGATTTGCGCCCCCTACCTCCACGGATGCGTGGGTGGAAAAATGAAACTTTTTCTTACAGAGCTAAGGCAAAATTTTTTTGTTGCCCAGGTAATAATATCATATTGCTATTTTCGTTTCTCCAATTATCAGTTAATTCGTATCTACACTGTTGGAAAGCGCTAATAAAGGCCGTAAAAAACCCTAAAATTCTCTTCGAAAACGAGTATTTCTTATTCGCCAAAGTCGATTTGTTATTCTTTTAGCTTTGTTATTTTTTGTAAAAGAGCCAATGACATATACCATAGAATATGCCCTTTTATTTTTATTTTCAGAAACATTATTTTCTTTCATTTCCTCTACAGAAAACATAGAACTTAAACAAATAGTCATTCTCTGACAATTTTATTGAGGATGGAACTGTTAACATTGAAGTCTGGGATCGAGAATTAGCTAAATCATAAACATGAGAGCAGAATAGTGGAAACGACGATCAGGAAGTCAAAATGCGAGAGCGGAGTCGTCGGTAAGACATCTGCGGCATTAAAGCAAAGATTCAAACTCCAACATATCACATGCATTCTTCTATTCTTTAATTTAAGAACCCACGGATATTTCTAGGTCACAGCTTTCCATTGAAGAAAGCCAATTCTAAGCGTTCCCTTCTTTCTGAGGTGGTTGTTACCGTTTGTCCTAGACTTAATCCCGAATCATTTTCGTTTCTCGCGCTCATACAAGTTGGAGTAAAGTGCGGAAAGATTTTGTCTCGTACACTGACCACTGATGTTGTAGGCTCGTGCAGAACATTGTCTACGAGATTTTAGGAATCTAAACAGCTGTGAGTATTTCAGTAACTTTCTACAATTGTTGCTACGTCAGACTGGAGTGTGTTCAGCTAACAACACAATTCATGATGCGGAAAGCAATCGTAAAAACGTTTATTAAATATTCGATTTATTAAACTTCTTTTAAAGCTAGCTATATTGTTATTTTATGCAAAATACTTAGGCTTTATAATTTTTCGTGAAAATGTTCTGTGTCGCTTAGAAACGAAAAAAAAATATTATTTTAGAATCGAGAAGACAATACAGTAGGAAACTAAAATTAAGGTAAAGATGAAAATCTATAAATATATTTTTATGGAACTGACATATTGCTTTATTACAGTTATATAAATTTTTCTTTAGAGAGTACTTTACTAATTAACCCTTTCACGACTAAGGGAAACATTTTTCCCATTTTAAAATTGGTGATTGTCGTATTTAATTATAACCTCATCTGCATTTTTATACAGAATGTCAAAATAGAATGTATGCCGAACGCAATTACGTAAACGGGAACGTTTAGAAAACAAAACCAGAACTGTCAGGACGCATAATATGTGTACTACGTGCATTGTCTATATTTGCCTCACTACCAAAAGAAAGTGCTTCGCCGAATATCATAATTAGCACATCATTTGGTATAGTAATTTTATTTCATAATTTTGTATTATTTTAGTTAACATTTTGTTCTAATAAACCAATAAATAAAAGACATTGCATAATAAGCCTAACTATAATTTGTGTTACCTTTATAGTCCATTGGGAAAAATATTTCCCATAAAATTCCAAAAAACTACACATTGTTATGTATTTTTCTTATGATTTTTATTTATTTTACGTCTAAACAAACTAAAATAAACAGTTACAAACTAATATTTACTCTTAGAAACCTTATGGTCCTGAAAGGGTTAATATGTATTTTTTTCTTAATTTTTTCCTTTCGTTGAACACCTTTTATCACCTTAAGTTATTTTCCGTAGTTTCGAGATATCCCAGATTCAGCGACTTTAAACAGCTCTATATTGGAAGAGAAATTAGACACGAAACATCGAATCGTTCCCAATGTTACCTTGAACAGATTCCATTTCACTTCCTTCGGCTCTTCCAAAAAAAAAATCAATTTTTTTCTCCTTCGCTTCTAATTATTTAACCTTGTGCTTCTTCACTCTATGAAATCTGCTATGTGTTTAAAATGAAATCCTCCCATTTTTAAAATGATTTGAGAATAGCTTATTTTTAAATCTATCATCTTATTTTATCTACCATATTACAATTCTATACAACATATTTCGCGCCTCCCTTCTTTCCCTTCTGCATTTGTCAAAATCACAAAATATCTTATGCGGGTTGGGTTGTTTTACCTCTCAGAGGCACTTTTTTGCACACAATGGGCTAAATGGACAGGTCAAAAGGACCCGAGGGCTCAGAGAAAGTTGGGGGAAGTTGTTAGAGACTGAAGAGCTGTTAGGAAACAGATGGTATCCTCCCATCAGAGGATGATTCTCCCGCACACACGGCTTAACATTCCATAGGATGGACAGTGCCTTTCCAAGCCCATTGGTGTTCCCTATTGAAAGAGGGCAGGGCGCAGATAATTTTGCAGAGATAAATCTCAGTTCTGGCTCATCTGGGACTCGAACATGGGAACTGCAGATTTCGAGCCTAACCTCGCTCCAAAATCTCTTATACCAAAAAGTGCCCATTATTAAGAGTTTTAGAAAAACGTTAAAATGGCAAGTGTAAAATACGGTAATATTGGTAAAATATATGAATTTTTATTTATGTGTATGAAATTATTTCCTTGTAAAGGCTCAATACTTTTGCCGTGAGGTTCTTTAGTTTTGCGTGGTAACGACCGCGCAAAAGACAGGTATCCGTTGGAAAGAGTTTTTTTTACGTAACCGATGATCTATTTCATTTCGATATAGATTGTAGAAGAGTTGCAGTACAAAAGAAGCGAGATGCTCTCTCTGTCTTTCACGTCAAATGCCTTAAAATCTGCATTTCGGAGGCTGTCGAAATAAGATTCGTTTGGGTTCATCAGCGCAACAATCGCTCTGGATCAGTGGTTCTCAATCTTTTAGGCTTCAAGTACCCTCTGGAAATGTGTATGTAACTGGCGTACCTATTTATAGATAAAACTATTGGTATAGTATAACAATGAGAATAAAATAAAACTTATACATAAATATGCACATTAAATTTTATATTCATAAATGACATATATCGATAAACACAAAGAATGACATAAACAGTTTAACAAATCTTATAAAACCATATTATAAACCAGCCAAAATTATAAGCATTTTACTGGGTAATCAGTGAAATGGATTTGTTACTAGATCTAGCGACTTTTGAGCACACACGGCGTATCCCCAAACATTTTACCGCGTATTCCCAAGGGGTATGCGTACCCCACTTTGAGAACCTCTAGTCTAGGCAATCAAGGCCTGTTTACAATCGAATGTAAGGAATAAAGACAAAAAGCATACGATTTGGAAACCGAAATACGGCCAGATATCGCAAAACAAGGATACCGTCTCTTGGAATAGACTGAAACAAATCGTCTAAGATTTTTTTTTGTTTAGATTGTAACTAGATAAACTGTTAGATTTCTTTATGACTTATTTACGAATTGTAAATTGAAATTATAATACAAAAATTATGAGCCACTGTAATAGATTTTTAATTTTATTAGAATCATACGGGATTCCTGGAATATGAGGATAAAATATCCCTGTGGAACAAATAGAAGGAGAAAGAATTCGAGATGCTTTTATGAGTTGACAGCAACTGAAAGGCACATTTTAAGTTGGAAAGATAGAAAATTTACCAGTTTTTTGAACAAACAGCAAAAACGGATTGTAAACAAGTAATAGAAATGGTTAAGGTCAAGCCCGAAGGTATGAGTTATGACTTTTGCAAATCCCACTGTCTAGTCTTATTCGAGACTGAAAAAAGAAATAAAAAACCTGTTAATTTGGAATTTAAAATTTAAAGATATAAAAAGTATGTAGTAAAAATGGAATATTTGTTGCAATTTATTAAATAGTTCGGCAAAGCAAGCTGCATTGTATACAGCTATACATGAAGTGGAAATAATAAACTAACTTCTATTCTTAGTTGCTCAGAATGCGATGATACGGATAAGAAAGAAGCTTTCTTCATGAGACGGTTAGAGCATCTTACTTTCGCGAAACGGGGTGGGAGTGGCTCAGTCGGTAGCGCGCCAGGCTCGTAATCTGTAGTTCCCAGGTTCGAGTCCCAGCTGGGTCAGCTTTGAGGTTTATCTCCGCAAAAATTCCCCGCCCTGCCCACGGTCAGTAGGGGTCACCGATGCGCTTGGAAAGGCCGCCGTCCGTCGGATGGGGCGTTAAGCCGTGACCCCGTGTGTGGGAATACCATACCCTCTGCACGTTAAAGAACACGCTGGATGACCTTGACGGGAGGCTACCATCTGTCTCCCAACAGCTTTTCCAGTGGGTCCGCTCCCCCAACCTTCTCTGAGCCTTCGGGGTCCATGTGACCTGGCCATTTAGCCCATGGTGTGCAAAAACGTGCCGCTCAGAGGTAAAACAACCCAACTTTCGCGAAAACACAAATTTGATTTAAGCGAGCAAAGATTCCGCTCAAATAAAACTCCCATTTGCAAAGGTTGTATGCAAGCTAAAGATTAGACCGTTCTGCCGCGGACTTTATTTCCGTATTCCGAGTTCGTGATGCGCATATGTAACACTGAGAGCTATAACATGTTCCGCTAATAAAAGGTGAAGCTGAGGTGTTAGTTAATGCCTTCCTGTGCAAAACATTCAGGTCTTAATTTCTTTATTTATAATGCATGTAGAAGTTAAGCCTTCAGAGTTTCGAATTGATTCAAATGCATTTCACGCGCCCTGATGGAGCTACAGGACACATCAGCGCCATCTTTCGGGCAAGCAGACGTCACAGCAGGCAATTCCATTGCGGCTCAAGGAGCTGTGATGACGTCAACCGGTGGAGGCCTATTGTACTTTATGGATTTCCGATTCGAGGCAGCTCGCTCGCTCCTTGTTCGCAAGCCCTGGTCGACGCTTCAGCGGCGGAGGCAGCAGCAGGTCAGGTCATCCTAGCAATGGCTATCGGCAAGGCAAAGGAAGAATTGGCCTTCTTAGCAGGCCTCCTCCTCTTCCACGAAGTGGGGGTAGAGGAAGGCTCGCACATGGGACTGGCAAACACCACTTGGCGGCATTAATCACGAGGCAGTGAATAGCCACTGCTGAGGGACACGGGTTGATAAGTGGCTGGCTTTGCACAATGATCACGACGGAGCGTTTAAGAAAAGTGGATGCTGAGAGACTCTTTTCTCGAAGACAATGGCGCTAAGGAGCTTTTGAAAACGCCACATTTATCTAATTATTTAAGTAGATAGCTTCGTTTACCGCAACAGAAAACACTTATTTATAACTTCTCTGTGAACTAAGAACTACATGCGTAATTATTTATTCCTAAATTTTACTTATTTTTTTCATTTTTTAAATCTGGAATATAAAAATCTGAATCCTTAAGCCCAGAGGACGAGTGGTAGCGTACTGTGGGCCTGAGGAGGGGCATTGTTTAGAGTTCATAGAATAAGGCATGGCACACACAGCCAAAAATGTTTCGGAGTGGACGCAAGCAAAATTTTGAGAGCCCAAATTAATAGCTTTGTTTTCTCATTTGCCGCAACGGTCGACGGGCATCTCTATTTAATGCAGAGGTAAGGAAGCTATTTTAACCATTTCTCGCGCTCATCAAGGATAATGAAGCACATGCGTACTTAAACTTTTAAAACCCAGATTTAGGTCAATGCTTTTATTTGCTGTTAGAAAACTATAAAATTAGGTATAATACAATAATAAATGTGTTACAAAACTTCATGCACATACAAAATCGTGTCTTAAATCTTAATTTCCTTAATTTTTTATTCCGTCTTACAATCTAATTCAGTTTTTACTCTGCCCTTTTCGTTGTTCCGTAGAGAGTCTCCAAGTTGCATATTCCGTAGAGAGTCTCCAAGTTGCATATATATATATCCAAGTTGCAAGTTGTTCCGTAGAGAGTCTCCAAGTTGCAAGAGAAAAAACAACAAACAGCGAAACGAAATTTTACTCAATTGTCCTTTTTTCCGAAGACCAGTAAAAAGTTGTTGTTTAAAAAGATTCAATATTGTATCTGACATCAGATATTAAGAGTTGTGAGGTGACATAACAATGCATCAGTTGCACTCTCTCCTCGTGCATCGCCTAGGCCGAGAAAGGCTCTTAACTCTGCCTGAGTTTCGGATATTTTTGCACCACTCATCTAATCGTTATCTCTCGGTGAGCATTAATATCCGCACATGCTGAATATGTATCTGGGATCGTTGCCTGCCCCGTCCTCGGTCTCCCTAATGCACCAAACTCTTCCCTTCAGCCAGATCCCTTCAACGTCCATGCTGCACTTTAATCTCCCTTTTGGGAGTATTCACGGCAGTTGCCGATGGCCCTGCACGTGCACAAGATCCAGCGCTCTCATCCCTCCACATTTCGCCGACATATGAGAATTGAGATAGCTGAGTCACATTAACTAATAGCTTTGTTTTCTCATTTGCCGCAGCGGTCGACGAGCATCTCTATTTAATGCAGAGGTCAGGAAGCTATTTTAACCACTTCTCGCGCTCATCAAGGATAATGAGGCGCATGCATACTTAACCTTTTCGCGGTTGCCGTCACCCAGCTATTTGCTTGTCGTTGCTATTCTTCGAGAAAAATAAAGCTCAAGTCACATCATAAAGCAAATGACAACGGAAAAGAAGGAGATGGTTTGGAGGAGGAGGAGGAGGAGGAGGCTGAAGCTCATTTGCTTTAATTCAACGATAAGTTTCGATGCGTGGTGAAGTAATGAACGCTTGACATCTGCTGCTCCTTCATGCATCCAGAGAGTAAAACGATCAGGGAATTAACACCGTTCAAGGCAAAGCAATTACTTGTGCACTCATTTTGACACAATAGACTTTCAATTAATACGTCTTTATTGTCTATTTTCTCAATGGGCGTAGGCGGCGTAGTTTGCCCCTTTGGCTAGATGAAAACAAAACAAGGCTAAATAAAACGTCCATTTGCATATAGGGAGAAGATGGAAACATTCGTTCAGACTCTTCTGTCTGCCAAATGCGAAGAGATGCGAGCATTTGATCTTCTCCGCCTGCATGGCCATCGAAAACCACCGTTAATGGCCTCCAAAAAGAGTAAAAAAGAGCGAAAAAATTTAAAACTTTTTTTGTACTATATGTATACGCTCAACAAATGAAGCTCTAACAAATATGAGTTGAATGGAAGCTTATGACGCCAATTTTATATTTGCCATGTTTTAACTGAAATAAAATTTGTTTCTAATTGTATATATATATATTTTGGCAATACTCAATAAATCACTTTCGACTACGTTATATAAAAACCAAAATTCCAATATTGCATCTAGGACTAAATAGATAGCAGCTGAATAGCATAATCGCACTGTAAATTTTTATTTATCATCATGACTCGCTGCAATCTCCATCTGAACTGGGGAGATCCCTTGACGCATCCTCTTTCAATGACAGTGTGGGAGGTAAAAAAAAGACAAATAAGCTTTATTTCCTGTATCACTCCTAGGGGCGGGGGTGGCTCAGTCGGTAGCGCGCCAGGCTCGTAATCTGTAGTTCCCAGGTTCGAGTCCCAGCTGGGTCACCGTTGAGATTTATCTCCATAAAATTCCCCGCCCTGCCCACGGTCAGTAGGGGACACCGATGCGCTTGGAAAGGCCGCCGTCCGTCGGATGGGACGTTAAGCCGTGGCCCGTGTGCGGGAGAGCCATACCCTGTGCACGTTAAAGAACACGCTGGATGGCCTTGACGGGAGGCTACCATCTGTCTCCCAACAGCTGTTCCAGTGGGTTCCCTCCCCCAACCTTCTCTGAGCCTTCCGGGTCCATGTGACCTGGCCATTTAGCCCATGGTGTGCAAAAAAGTGCCGCTCAGAGGTAAAACAACCCAACCCAACTGTATCACTCCTAAAGTTTTTTTTATTCTCAGTTAACATTTAACTCGAAGGAACAAATTTACATTTGGCGTGAGGTTTGGGGAGATGTAGTACAGTAATATGATTTGAAATTATTCTTTTTTGGTTGGAAGAAGAATTCGAAAGCGAAATTTCATACTTTATATTACTTCCCACATTACAAGCTTTATTTCAATATGTAGCGCATTGCAACTGCTTTGTAGGTGTGGAGAGGTGATACAACAACCTTTTACAATTTCTCCTTTTTTGAAAGATGGAAAAAAGATGGTGGCAATTTTTCCATACCTCTCTTTTGTTGATTTTCATTAAATATATAACAATCAGTAAGTTACGATCAGCTTGAGGGTTGAAAAGATAGTGTGAAATCGTAGGAACCTTATTGCCAGGTTGAACGACTGCAAGCAGTGGCCGTGCAGTGTTATGTAGTCAGAGGAAAATCCATTTCGATCTTCATAACTCCTTTCAGGAAGTATGAAACGTCAGAAATAATACCATTTAACGAAAGACAAACCCGCATCGTAATTTGGAAAATTTTCTTCATCATGAAATCACCACTGAAATGCTTGGATGGGAACATTTGTGTTTTTACCTGTATGCATAACTATAGATTTGCGAATAGGGTTTTTATGAATAACATGTCTATAGGTCTCAGGAAAAGTGGGAGACCTAGGATGCGGCGGACAGACAATGTCAAATAGGACTTTGCTACTATTGGCCTAAAGTGGCAGCAGCAGCTGTAGCTCAGGACAGATATGTTTGGAGAACAAACCTGCACAGTCTGGTGCACAACCAGACTGAGCAGTTCTGTTCTCCAAACGATGATCCTCATAGTTGCATTAGGATCTTTTAAGTATGTGACAAAAGGAATGATTATTGATCCGCCTAAAACAATATGCTTCTGATCACAGATACATGATTCGGCAAAAAAAATACTTTAGCTTTCTTTTACAGTTAATTAATAATAGCTATTTCTTATGATCAAGGGCAGATTGGTGGTTTTCTTCTGGGCAGAAGCAACCGGGTTATGATAAAAACACAATTTCGATTCTTTCGCAAGGTTTCAATACTTATTCTGTTAATAGTTCGTACTTACCGCTTAAAAGAGTTCTTCCCCAATTCCGGAGAACATGTAAAATTATTTTTTTAAATATTATATAAAAAAGAGACTTTTTTCGAAGAGGGCCCGGGACGCTACAACAACTAGGGTCCCTTGTCACTCTCGCCTGCTTATGGTTAGCAAGATCCAGAAAGGGGGGAAATGTTCCAGCGCTTCCTTGAAATGAAAGAAATCCTCTCTTCTCTTCGGTGGTTGCTCGTTTAAACTCGGCGATGCGAAACTGAAGTCTTTCCTCAAACGAAATATCAATGCGCTTTGACAATTGCAATTATAAATTTGCGCAATTAAGAAGTTTCAAATAACGAATGTTTCAATGGAACGGACAAATTTTGAAGCACACACCATCTTTGTATTAATCTCATGAGTCATTCCTTTTGGAATGGTTTTGAAAGTCAGTTTTGAAAGTGATAACATTCGCGAAACAGATGTTGAATTATTTTTAAGTAAAATGGATCTTTTGTTTTGAATTGAGTATCCTTAGTGTTAGTTCTGTCTGTCAATAAACATCCTCAACTAAGTGTTTCTAACTAATAGCGCGTTTCGCTTCCATTATTTCGATCTATTTATTGAGAGGTGCAATTATAATTAATTTAATCCTGTTAGAATAATCGAAGGTCTAGCTGTCAAAAGTGGATTACATGATGACAAAATTCGTGTCATTCTTTTGGATAAGGATGCAAACACAAAGAATTTGATTTCGATTTCATTCACGAAACTAAACAAACGTCGAATTTTGCTTTTGCTTTTTATATCATTTGCAGAATTCAATGCTGATATCTGGGAAAGAAAACGATATATTTAAGAAATATTGTTTTTATAATGATTATAATGGTATGTATATCACAAATTAGGGGAGATTTTCTCTAACAGCGCTGTTATCGTCTCATAGGGGATCTGTCACCTTGAAGAAGCTAACATTCAAAAATGTTCACTTTGTTCGCTGAAAAACATAAGACCTAATAAATAAATAAATAAAAATAAATACCCCCCTCAAGCAGCTGCTTGCCACAGAGGTCTGACAGGAGTCTGTCAGTTTATATGCCATAGTGTGTCGGTGTTGAAAAGTTTTTCTTTATCTGTACATTTCCGCAAATCAGATAATATTAACTCACTAATTTGAATGGAAAGATTATTTATAGAAGACAAACATACACTGCTCGCCATTTAAATTGACCACCGATAAGGAGCTGGCGTATTTGTATATAAATAAGAATGTGAGGGCGGAGAGCACTGACATACGCAAGTAATTGCGTTTTCATGACAAACACGTGGTATCTGTGGGAGACCGTAGGACGAACTTTGACCGCCTAAGCGAAATGCTTCAGGCTCTGTAATTGTCTGCAACAGGCTTTGAAAGAGTATGGACAGAGAATGATACTGAGGACGAAATGTCGATGATATCACGACGAACGTTTCGCCAATCTTGTCAGCAGCTCAATGCGTTTCAGCATGGGCAGGTTTGAGGGTTGTGGGAAGACGGATGCGCGAAGCAATGAGAGTCGGACCTTGTTGGCGCCAATGCCGCCTCTAAGAAAGTATTTAAATTCGGCGCATAGGGTCATGTGCTGTCAGAAAAACAGAAGCATGGGTGGATCGCCAGATTTTTTCGAATCCACCAGTAACGTAGCTCTCATTCGACGAATTTGAATTACTGTTATGAACAAGAAGCGTCATGATTTGCTCTGTTGTGTGACAACGAATGAAAAAAGAATTTAAGATCTCATATCTGTTTCATTGAAGTCGTAATTATGTAAAAGACTGATTTCGGCTCCTAAAATTTCACCTTACATGGCAAGCATGTAGACAGGCGAGTGGATCCAGAATCACCAGATGCCAAAAGATTTTGTGACAGTAAAATAACTAGAAGTTTTTGATTTAAGGAACCATTAAGAACTTATTTGTAACTTATTCATTATTCTATCTCAAACTCAATTTCCACAAGAATTCATCGAGAACATAATTTCTACGAGACCTTTGAAATAAGTTGTCGTCGTGTCCAGTTAGAATCACCTAGAATGGCAACACGTTGTCTTCATTGATGAGTCCCGGTTCTGCCTGGGTGGAAATGAAGTCTGCTACAGGTCAAGAGACGACGTGAGCAGAGGGTGGATCCTGAGAACGTCTGCAAACGCCAAACCACTCGTCCACAGGCTGTTCTCGTTTGGGGAGCCATCAGTTGCAATAGCAGATCACCTATGCCCGTTACTATTTTGTAGCCAACAATCTCCTCAGAATTGTCATCCATCGAGCATGTTAGGACATGATCGGGCGTCGCCTATAATTTGGGTTGGTTATTTACCTCTGAGAAGCATTATTTTGTCCACAATGGGCTAAATGGCCAGGTCACAAGGACCACGAGGCCTCAGAAAAGATTGGGAGGAGTAGTAAGAGACTGGAAAGCTCTTAGGAGATAGATGGTATCTCCCGTCAAGGACATCCAGCGTGTTCTTTAACGTGAACAGGAGATGGCTCTCCCCCACACGGACCAACGACTTAACGTACCATTCGACGGCCGGCCGTTTTTTTTTTCAGGCCTATCGGTGTCTCTTTCGCCTAAAAGCCCAGTCTCAATTGGTCCAAAATATAGCTGCTCTAAGGACCATATGCAAGTGGCGTGATGCGACATCCTTCACGATACCATCAGAATTCTCTGTCTCTAAATTACGACATGTCGTTGAATATATCGCGAACCATAGCAATTTTGCTATTTATCAAAGAACGGACATTTGACTGCATTCGCTAATTCGTTACATTCAGCTGTAATCGAAATCATCTCTTCATCTGTATCTGTCATCAGTTTCAGAAGATTTCGTCCACACCTTGTGCGTGATGTAATTTGAATGACAAGTATTATACAATGGTAAAAGACAGAAAAATTGACTTCCACACACTATTGAATCCTACTGGACAAACGAATGACCCAAAATAAAGGAAAATAATTAAAAAATAATATAAAATATAATCCGTCCCTTTCTGCATCATACTATTACTGTGCCCTTGCCAAGTATAGCAACAAATCTCTAAGCTTCGGGGGAATAATATATTTCGTATTTAGTTACACTTGGATTATTTATTTCTCCCATAATTTGAATCCTAATACGACATTATTTAACCATGGATTTAAATCCCGATTTAGCTTTCTCTAATTCGGATTCAGAGTTACAAAAGTTTTGGTTTGAAGTTTATGTTTTAATTTAAATTAGAATCTTCAACATCTGACACGTGTAACATTGTTATTTTACAACTAATAGAAAAAAGTGAAATTTCATCACTTTGAAATAAAAGTCCAAAATCCGATATTAAAAATATCTACACATTGTTTAGAAAATAAAAACAATAACAAAAACATATTGTGTAAAAAATATCTATTCTTTCAACTGTTTTTAATAGCTTAGGTTTTCCAAGAAATAGTTGAATTCTTAAACATTTAAATGAAACCATCAATTCTCTTAAATCAGTGTCTCGCAAACCTTTTTACTCTGAGGCACACTGAATCTAATTTTTTTACGCGGCACACTGAATCTAATTTTTTTCCCGCGGCACACTGAATCTAAATTTTTTTTCCGCGGCACACATAAAAAAGAATAAAAGCAAACTCTATATAATCGTCATTATATTTGCGCTTTGTTGAAGTCATCAGCCTGGTTTTACTTGAAGATTTGCTCTCGTTCTTTAATTCATAACTCGGTGTTTGTTTTAAATATTTGTCCATTCTATGACTTGAAATAATCAAAAATTAATACCAAAATTTGGAAAAAGCTTGAAAAATACTTACAAGTTCCCAGTTGATAAAATCTGAAAGATTTTTATTAAAGCACGTCGATAGCACGTCGATATTAAAGCACGTCGATAACACAAGTCAAGTCAAAATGAAATCTTTGGAATATCTAGTGTCAATTTGAAAATCACTCGCGGCACACTTGGAATCTCTCGCGGCACACAGTTTGCGAGACACTGTCTTAAATAGAATATTTTGCAATTTTTCCCCCGTTATAGTTTGATTCTGTTCTTGCCTCCCTAACTGACATCATAATGTATGTCTTTGTTATTCATATGACAGCCATCATTCTAATTATCCCATATTGTGGAATCGTCATAGAAATCAACCTATATTATAGTAGCATCATTATAATCATCGTATATGATGACATCATTATTATAATCGTTTATTTTTTATTTGAAATACAAGTTCCTCCGTTTATTTGACTCGTAATGTTTTCCGCGGGTTTTCTCTTTTTCGTTTTGAGTTTATATCTGACGTTTACAATGTTTTTTTCGCTTGAGAAATGTTCGTCTCGGCTTAAAAGGTTTTCGAAATATTGTTAATCGATGAAAACACTTGTTTCGTCATCATTGATATCGTGGACATCAGTAGGGGAAGGGGGAGCACCGGAAGTAAAAGTTTCATTCTATTATTTAAACATTGACGAAACAAATAAATACGTTGTTTGCAATTGCTATTTTCCGTTGTAAGAAATAGAGTTAAATACAAACGACACGCCCGTGATAGAGGACAGCTCAAAATACAGTCAGCCGGCTTTTTGTGTGGCCAGTGGAGCTGCTTAAAAAAGAAAACTAGGAACATGAAACATATAAAAATAAATTCGAGATTTCAAAAATAAATCGTTTTCATCCTAGTATAGTTTCGAATGAAAAGATAATTTTTGTTCCATGTAGTGCATAAAAACGCTACAATAGACGCAAAATTGCAAAACGATTATCCAATAATCATCTTATCAATTTGCAAAACAAAATTATATTTTAACTGATGTTTATAAAATATTTTTAATTATATACTGTTTTCCATAAATTAAGGAACAATCTGAAAACCCTGTTTTTCTCGAAGACCCGTTGGATCTGTTGCATGTGAATCGGAAGAAAGATATACATGAACACTCTACGTAGGGATATAATTAAATACCCCCTTAAGCAGCTGTTTGTCACAGAGGTCTTATAGGAGACTGTCAGTTTAATACGCCATAGTAGAAGGTCTGTGAGGATGACGGGACCTCAGCAGAAAAACAACACGCACATCCATGCGTTACCCGGGGCTCGAACCAAGGTCCCTTAGATCAGTAGCACGCGTGCTAACTACTCGGCCATGGGTAACGGGTGAAAAATCTAATAAAACTTTTAATACCCAAAATAATATATGAATAAAGTAATTCACCGTGCAACTACAAGGTAAAGAGTTGAAGGTCGACTCATATAGCTCAGGTGGTTCAATATGGAATTTATTCACCTTTTACCGCTCTGAAGGCTTTACAGCGATGTCTCGTGCGGTTAAGAAGACTGTCCAGCAGCGCTTGCATAGCAATCTCCATTGCTATTCCATACCAAGTCAAACCTCCAGGAGGACTGCAAGAGCGGTATTTAGAGATGCAACTCATCACCCGAGAGTATTCCAGGCATGTTCTATCGAATTTAGATCGGGAGATCGGACTCCATACAGTTAATAGTGCTATTCTCGAGATAGCAATCGACAAGGTGAGAACTCTGAGGGAGGGCGTTTACGTCCTGTAGGAGAAGGTATCACCTATTGTAACTGAATTTGTGCGCACAAAGGAGTCCAAGATTTCATCCCCTGTACCTGCGACCAGGCATGTATATATATGCAGTGCCTTTGATTTTAAAACGCTCGGAGTTTCTTGTCTTTCCTAAGCGTCACGAAACACAATAAATTAGAATAATGTTTCCATTCTTGTCTTCCCGTTGCTTTTCGCTCGTCATTTGTCGATTTGTCAGTTTGGGGATTTGTCTAAATAGTTGTTCCACCATGTTTTTCGAACGCGACGGACAAACTTAATGATTTATGTATCAAATGAAAGCTTGTGAAGCAGAGAGTGTTATAAGTTATAAAAATTTACGACCATGTTTACTCCCCCCTAAAAAAAAGGAAATATGAAAACGATTGTTTCGCTATATCTTCGGAATGCGAGGGTCGAAAGTAACGGGCTTTGCGTCAAATGAAAACTTGTGACATGGGGAGTGCCAAAGTTTATAAAATACCCCCATGCCTTCCCACAAAAAGGGGAAATATGTGAATAATTGCTTTAAAATTTGTTTTGAAAGCGAGGGTCGAACGTAACAGATTGCATGTCAAATGAAAGTTTGCGATATGGGGAATGTTGTGGAAAATAAAAATATACATCCTTACTTTCTTTCCATCTAAAAAGTATCTTCCGAACGCGAGAGCCCACAGGTATGAGTGAGGTGAGTAAGATGCTAAATGAAAGCTCATATGAGGACCATTCTCTCCTCCTCTTAAAAGGGGACAGAGATTTGTCGAGGGTCGATCTTAACGAATTATATCTCAAATCAAAGCTTGTGACGATTCCAATTCCATGGACTACCTCAAACACGACTCCTAAAAATGGGGAGGAAAAATGTGGTCCATGTTTATAACTCATATTAAATGAAGTGTGTGAAGGTGAAGGTTTTGGGTGCAAAGGAAAAACGTAATAAATTTGAAATTTTAAAAAATACCTATCTTCCTGTAGGCACTCTAAAACTAGAAATGAACCTAAGCGTATAATCAGTCACTGAATTTGCATTCACTCCAAAGGAAGAGAGTGCGCGGATTTCTGTACTCAACAAGATTGTCGGCGCTCTGTCTTCCTTTGAAGTGAATGCAAATTCAGTGACTGATTGCATCATCGATAACTTTTAGGTTTATTATCTACATTTTAGGATGCATATATAAAGATGGGTGTTTTTATATTTTTTAATTTATTTTAGCTTTTTAGAACCAGATCTCTTTGAATTAGTGCCCGATATTACGCAACATAAAAGCTGGGTCTCACGAGAAAACAATTGTAGAAGTCTTAAAGGAGATTTTTATCATCAATTTTCGATTTTCAGATGCAAATTCTTCTAGCTTGGTAACAGTCAGAAAATGTGCTATTTTTCGTTTTATGCATAGTTTTGTTTCTCGACAATAAATAAATTACGCTGTATTTTAAATTTTTCAATTTCTTGTCTAAAGAAAAAAGAAAATGTCAAGTGTTCTCAATTTTATTGGAAGTAGGAGAATATTTATTTTTATTTATCTTTGGTACATTTCATCACTTTTAAAAAACTTTGCAATTTAATTAGATTGGGCATGCTTTTCCTTGTTCTGCAGAACAAAATAATATTAAGCAATGCTGAATTTTTCCCTTGCTCTGGAGTACAAAAATAATACTTAGTAATGCTGATTTTTTTCTTTTCATTTTAACAAATTGTGGACAGAGCACGAAAGGAAAAATCGCGCTTCTTCGTGTCTTTTAGGCGTTGTAATGATTTCAGTTCTGTACTTTGTCATTTCTTGACAGAGCATGTTCGTGAGAAACATTCAACTTTATTCTGTAATCTTCGGAAGTCTGAACTGCATGGACGTCGTTACCCAGAGGATGAAGTTTTTCATTTTCCTTCCGAAGAGGAGCAGCTGCTTTAAGTCTCATTGGAACGCTCGCGTGGATTAGCGCAGTAATAAATGCAACGGACTGGAAGGAGATATTCAGAGGAGCGATTTGCCGCCAAGAAAAGTCAGCTTATCATTGGAGCAAAAACGGAATTACATCTCTCGCTTGTCCGTAACATAATATTCCATCAGAAAACATAAAGAAAAAGTAGAAGAATATAGAAAAGAAATAAAAGCTTCTACAAGCGAATGCAGTGAAAATAGGATTAGCCCCAGATAAAAACAGCGTACGGAAAGGTTTCAATGAAACTCCATGACTTCCATGCAGATGTTCGAAGAACAGTAATCACGGGAATCGGAAGCCTCAGCCGGGTGGTAGGCTTTCGGTGTTGCCACCTTAGGTACAAAACTTTTTAGATCGATCTTCCTCGCCCGATGTTGCTAGGGATTAGGCCGAACCTCATTTCACTCGGTTTTGTTGGCTGCCGCCCACAGGGAGGTTTTTTTTTATCATTCGTTGCGTATTCCGGCGACAGATTACTTTACCATCGACCAGGAGTATTAATCTATAAGCGACTGAGGACGTATGTTGCTCGTGCAGTTTTCGCTTTCTGCCGTGTTAGGTTACCAGAGGGGATAGGAAAGTGAATTAGAATCTGTAAAACCAGTGATGATTGAAACCGATTTTGGTAGCGCTTTCTCTGCTTTATGCTGAGCTCGGTGCGAAGGATCCGAGGGACGCGAAGGGAAATAAAACGGCCTCGCTGCCAGCAGAAGCGAAGGCAAAGCGCTTCGTGGCAGCCAATCGTAAAATATCTGCAATCTTGCCATTTCATAAAAACAGTATTACTTCGAAAAATTTATATGCAACTCAACCACTGCAACTTTGCTTTCTGAGCTGCCAGTTTAAAAATTTCTGCTTCTACTGAAAACTAAGATACCCACTTAACTGGAAAGGTATAACCAAACGGAAAGAAAAAAATCATGACACTAGTAGGAAACTAAATTCAGAATTTGATCGGCAACTCACCTTGGGTAACGATTGCTAACGTTAAAATAACTCTCTTTCTATCTTGACAGTTTCGCTACATAGTGATTTACAAATCAGTGTAAGATATGTTGATACAAAATTTTATTTCAAACACCTGCATTTCATTCGTTTCCTAGTTTGAACTTACGAAAAGTAAAATATTTTCCAATTACAGGTGAAATCGCCTCTGTGCATTTTCGAGTCTAATATAATTTGTCGGAACGATGAATTTCAGAATTCGGTATTTCCTTAACCAAAGTTTATTATTGGTGACATCAATTTCTATCGATGGCATAGTCTTACGATAATGTTTCTGTTTTCCTCGTAATTTCTCCGATTCCTTCGTCGTTTCAGTTTCAAGTTCCTGTGAAAATCTCGATGAGAAATATAACAAATGGCTACAACTCTTCAATTGTGAGGTCACTATACTTTCTATCACATCACGATGAACAGTTCCTTTGATGGTATTTTAAATAAGGACAAATGATCCTATATCACCCTATCGTGCGTCATTCATGGAGGTGTTCACGCAGCTCGTGTTTAGAATCCAATTTTTGCCCATTAAAAGAATTAACGTATGAGTGAAAACTGGCTTCGTTCAAGGATACACTCGTTTTAGCTACGCATTACATTTGCAAATCGAGTTCATCTTGTAACATGGAGCTTCATAGCCCTGAGGTTTGTCTTTTGAACTATCTGCGCTTTATAAGCGTAAAAATGCAATCTCTTGAGTTAGATTTTACGTAACATTGTTCAAGATAGTTGTTCTACTGATTCTAGGCGAATGGATTGCCTAGCTCTGTAACGCATCATGGACGTCATTATGGTTTCTTCAGGAATACTTTGTTATTTGTATCAGGAGAAGTCCCTTACACTTCCTGCCTCCCGAAACTTAGCGGCGGGGAGTGGCTCAGTTTGTAGAGCATCAGGCTCGTAATCTGCGGTTCCCAGGTTCGAGTCCCACCTGGGCCAGCGTTGAGATTTATCTCCGAAAAACTCCTCACCCTGCCCTTCGTCAATAGGGATACCGATGGGCTTGGAAAGGCCGCCACACGTCGTATGGGGCATTAAGCCGAGGCACCGTCTGTGGGAGATCCATACTCTTTATACATAAAAGAACACGCTGGGTGGCCTTGACAGAGTACTGTCTGTCTCCTAACAATTGTCCAGTTGGTCCCCTCCCCTAACGTTCTCTGAGCCCTCGTGGTCCTTGTGACCTGCCCGTTTAACCCATTATGTGCAAAAAGTGCCGCTCAGAGGTAAAACAATGCAGTCCGCCAACCCAATGCGAAACTTGATAAACCAACTCCTAATGCTGAATTTGGTTGGCAGATTTTTCCCCTATTGACAGCTGTAGTTCTGTTGAACAGTTGTCACTTTTTGTCTTCAGGTGAACAGTTTTATGTTTTGTTGATTTTTAATTGAACAAGTACATAGATTACGCATTAGTCTTTCTCCTGAACAATCGATTTTTAGAATCTGTAAACTAAAAATGAAACTTCATTAATGAATGATCAGCATTTTGCCTTTTATATTGTTTTGTCATAAATTATAAAAATCAATTTTATCAGTAACCTTAATGTACGTTTCTGGCAAAGTTGTTTCTATTGAAGGAATTAGTTTCAAATGTTGGAAAAAGTCATAAAAATCCCCAAGAACCAAAGTTATTGCGCTTGCAGAAATTGCTGTTATCCCTGGAGGTTTGTTTTGTACCAAGCCTATGCAGCGTTACTGACAGACAGTTTTACAGGGGGGCAAATTTTTATACAGTTTTTCAATAAGTTTGGTTGTATTTGAAGTTTTTAGACTAATTCCTTCCCCAGAATCAACTTATCATATACAAAGATAGAGATTTACTTGACAAAATTCCAAGAGTGAAAAATTGAAGCCCGATCGTACTTATGTTCGCTTTTATCCTGGAAGTGCACCTTAAAAGTAATGTAATGTAATTTTATGACAAATATGGAAAACCATAATTCCTCAAAAATAAAATCCTGTTTGAACTCGGCAGTTATCACGCCATAAATGTAAAAAATAGTTTATCCATAGTTTTATATGCTTTTAACGCTTCCATTTTCATTACCTATCATCTTATTGCTTTTGTCTTTGTTATTTGTCGGTTTCTCGGTTTGCGGATTTCACAAAAGGTTGTTACACCGTATCTTTCGAACGCAATGGAGAAACTTAACGACGAGCTGGTGAATCGATTTCATTTATTCTTCCAAGATATCTCCAGAATACGAATGCGAAAGTAACAAGCTATAAGTCAAATGAAAGCTTGTGACGCGGGGATTGTCATAGGCTATAAAAAAATTGATCCACCTTGCTTTCTTTCCCCTTAAAAAAACGTGAAATCTGAAATTCGTTCTACTATACGTTTTGTACGCGAGGGCCTACAGTTACGAGTTAGAAGTGTGTGACGTCTCCAATATCATGGGCTACCCCAAACATCTCGAAAAGGTGGGGGGGGGGAGTGGAAATGTGGTCGATGTTTATCAGTCGTGTATCAAATGAATTTTTTTGAAGATAGGTAAAAACCTACCTTCCTCACAAGGCCGTAAAAAGTAGAAAATTAACCTGAAGCATATCGATGATGCAATCAGTCACCGAGTTCGTATTCACTTCAAAGGAAGACAGTGCACTGATTTACCTACACAGCCAGATTGCCGGCGCCCTATCTTCCTTTGAAGTGAATACGAACTCAGTGACTGATTTCTTTTTTAGGTCTGTTTAGTTTTTTTTTTTTACTTTTTAGAGCCTTATAAAAAGATATGTATTTTTTTGAAATTTTTGATTAATTTATATTTTTTTACAAATTAATTATATGATTTTTTTTAATAAAGCACGTATACTTTTTATTGAAACGTGTTCAGTGCAGAGGTAAAGCGTTGTGTTAAAAGGTACTTTTCAAAACGAACGAAACAACAGAATAAATATGAAAGAGAATGTGCAGATGCAATTTAGATGAATCTGCCAGTCGTGAGTCTTTCAATGTTTGCAGTGAATAGGAGAGTTTCGAAAAAAAAAGAATTTTTGTCACCTACTCTGTACTACCCTTTATTTCCTATCTATTTTATGTATATCTCCCCCTCCCATTCTTCGTTTCTGTTACCTCAGATAGCATAAGTAGACGGCATTGCAGGTATTCGAGTGTTGATTCATCGGCTGGCAAATCAGTTCGCCTGATGTTGTATTAATTTCAAAATACATCTTTAGCTCCTTCTTCCTCCTGTGCAGAGAGTGAACTTCACATCCTCTCTTCCCCGCATGTCCGGCATCAGCGGCGATGGTGCGTCGCGTTCTGCACACAAGAGTCTCCAGCAACTGCCACATGTCATAATATTTAGTCGCTGGTTGGACGTCGCTGCCCGACGGATGTGTTTACGTCGCGGATAACGAGGTGGCTTCCCTTGCAGCCTCTCGTCCCTAGCGATCAATCAAGACAGACCCCGCCACTGATGCGGAGGCTGAGCGAAACTCGAGTTGCCAGATATCGCAGCCAAGTGCCGAGTCCTCCACGTGACGTCGCGTGCCAGCTGCGATTCCGTCAAGGCCCCGGTGTCAGTGGCGGTGGCACCGAGGGCTTCGGCGACGAATTCTTTGGCAGCTTAACTAGGTCTGGCCAGCAGTTCCCTATTTCCGACTGCTTCTTTCGGATAAACAGAGTATCGATTGAGGGACTCTACCTGCTTTGCGCTCGCATCTCAGAGGCTGCTGTTGGTGTCGCTGCGACGGCTTCGTGCCAGCTGAACGCTATTTCTGCGCAGGGTGGAACATTCGCGCGCTGCTTTTCATTTGGCAGACCTATATTATGTTCTGTATTGGGGGAGGGAAAAGAAAAGGACAAAATAATTAATTTCTGTTTTTCTTTGAAGCCAATGACGAAATCTAAGAAGATACAGTTTGTTGTCTTAAAACCGCATTGGAGAATCGATTCTTTTTCTCTGGTGATCGATCGACTTTCTCTCATTAATATTCGCCCAAGGAAATGCAGAAGGAACACATGGTTACCATTCAAGGTTGATGATCACAAGGTCCCACTAAGTAGGCGTCTGTTTCTTCAGGTTCGTAATCCAAGTGGAATACTTCAAATGAAACAACTTATTTTATACATTCGTGCTTTGAAGCTTCTCATAATACATGAAAGGTAGATAGATAGATAGATAATTTTTATTTCAGATATTGTTTTACAGTATACAAAAACTTTTGAGGTCTCACAAGGGTAGGCTCGTTCGTGAAATCTCTATACAGAAACAATTTCAATTGAAAACATCAGTCGTCACATTGAATATAATACTCAAAGAACGAAAACAACTCAAAAGAAAAAAATTCTAGTAATCCAGAAGTGAGAAAGTCAGAAAGGAATAAACGTTTAATATCTATGTTACATATAAACAGTTCTAGTAGTTTAATGTAAAAAAGTTTCCACATCATCCAGTTTCAAAATATAGTTCTTGAGAACTTTAGAAAACAAATGAAAATCAGTGATATTTTTCATGCTGACTGGAAGAGAGGAAAGGAATTTTGGTGCTAAACACAAATAATAGTGCCTAAAAATTTCCTTATGTAATGCAGGAATTTCATAATTTATGTTTTTATCTCGTCTAAATTGGTAATTATTAGTATCAGTTTTAATGCTATCATTTCTAAAGTAAAAGTATTTAATAATTTCGAAAAAATATTCATAGCGTAAAGGCAAAATTCCTGCTTCTCGAAACAAAGGTAATGAAGGTTGCGTTTTTGGACTTTTAGTTAATAAGTGAATAAATCTCTTTTGCAGCACTGAAAGTTGTTTAAAATATTGAAATACATCCCACCCAAAGATTTTATACCATATGTTAATTGTGAATGGATTAATGCATAATATAGTGTACACATAAATTTAAATGATACTAAATGTCTTACGAGATATAAATGGGCCAGGTTACGGATGACCTTTTTAACACATGTTACATGCACTTTCCAAGTTAGGCCTGCATCAATCCAAATACCTAAATCTTTCACTGACGGCACAAATGGAATTTGAGGACAGTTACAGTGAATTTTCGATGAACAATTTGTATCATGATATTTCAATTTATTGCGGTGCAAAATATCTGTAGCAGAACAATTTTTCTTTAAGCAGAAATAAACTGCATTTGTCTTTGTCAGATTTATTGTTTCTAATTAATTCTAGAACATTATTTGCTTGTTTAAAAATAATCGAAGAATCAGAAGCGGTATATGTCAGGCAAGTGTCGTCAGCAAAAAATAGTTAATTTACCTGTTAGGTTAATGGAATCTAAATCATTAATATAAATAATAAATAATAAGGGACCCAGAACAGATCCCTGGGGCACTCCGTATTCAACTTTAGTCCAAACACTGTATGTATCTTTTATTTTTACTCTTTGCATTCTGTTAGCTAAATAAGTGCGAAACCAATTCAATGCCACTCCTCTAACTCCAGAAAAATGGTTAATGCATGATCACTGTTATTCATAGCTGTGTAAATCGTATTTGTTACCTGCAATAATGCATCATCCGTACCCATTTTTTCTCTAAACCCAAACTGATTCCTACTGAGAAAACATTTTTTTCCCAGATATTCATATAATTTATTTTTCACTATTTTTTCAAACATTTTAGATATTACTGAGAGTAATGCAATAGGTCTATAATTCCCTAATTCCTTTGGGTCACCGTCTTTAAAAATAGGAACAATAGTAGCTTTTTTCAAAACATCAGGAAAAATTCCTTGTTCAATGGATAAATTAAATAGATTTACAAGTATTTCGATCAGGTTTTCTCCCAACAGATGAATTATTTCTGCGGTTAGGCCATCAAAACCTGGGGATTTATGTTTTGGTATAAGTATAATTTGAGTCCTAATATCTTTGGCTATTACTTGCGTTAAGAAGAAAGAACATACCGCAGTTTGTTTTCCGTCTCCCTCCCAATCAGCATTTGTATGAACCAAATCTTTGTTCAAATTCCATGCAATTCCGGCAAAATAATCATTGAACAAATTTGCAAATTTACAAGAGTCTTCATCATATTTAATCAACTCGTTATTACTTTTAATTGTACGGGGATAATTTTCTCTCTCTTTAAAATTACCATGTATTTCATTTATTACATTCCACTGCTTTTTCTGGTTTTTACCAGATTTTTAAACGTCTTATTCGAAGATAAAAATTTTCCGAGGAAAATAACATAGTGCACCTAAAATACACGGAGATGTGCTATTTCTCGGAGATATTTATTTCTAACATGTATATATATGCAAAATAGCAATTTCCATTTAAAATATTCATTACTTGGTTTTACTGATCAAGAATAAAAATACGAATAAAGGATATTCTCATATTTACCAAATGATATCTTTTCAGTCGCATGCAACAAAGACTGCAGCTCTTAGTGAGTCATGAGGATGTAAATCGAGGAAATTATTTCACCTCTCAGTCATTTACATTCAAAGTAAATTAGGAAAAGTGAGGTTTTCTGTTTACAAAAATATTACTTTTACCTTACAATGATTTAACCCTTTATAATTACTGCTAAATTAAAGTATGATAAATTTATTAAAATAATTTAAAATTTTTACTACCAGCAAATTTTTTTCGATATCTTCCTTATTATTACATGATCCAAATTTTAACTTTTTCATTGTCGAATTTAATTACATAAAAGCGGCATCTTCAGTTATTATTGCTAATGATAGAATTCTTGCGCTGCTTTTCTAAAAGCCCTTCTCCAATATTCAATTCAATTATTTGTTGAAGTTATTATGGGTGGTCCTGAATTAATCTTTTCATCTAAATCTTCCCGCCTGAAAAGACTGTACAAGTAGATAATATAATAAAAAGGAAATATTTCGATCATGCAGCATTTGACATTCAGTGACGTACAATGTATAACGTCCACCATTAAAAGGGAAAGGATTATAATTAATGCAGACATATGGTCGAGTGGTTAGCGGGCTTGGTTACTAATCAAAAGCACCTGTGGTCGAACCCCAGATATAAAACTTTTTGCCTTGTTTCTGCTGAGGTCTTCCTTACAGATTATCTCTCTGACATATTATACTGACAGTCTGACCTATTGTTCTTGCCTGTCAGATTTCTGTAGGAAGCAGCTGCTTGAGGAGGAATTTTTCTTTTCCTTTATCATGAACCGCTGAACATGAGCGCTTAGATTTTCAGAGGAGGAAACGATACCAGTTTTGAAGCTTACGCTTTTTAATTTCATTTTGCTAGACTTTGGGAGAAACTGTGGTGATTAAACTTTGCCCATTGTAAATGAATTTCAGTTTCATTGCTGAAATTCCCTGTTTAAACGTTTGCTTCCAAATTATAATCGTAAAGATTTACTGCGATGTCGTGAATGACATTGGAAGGCTTTTGCTAGATTATTCCGTCCTTAAATAAACGGAATATGTAATTCGACAACTGTGGGCAGAAATCGTTTTAACTCTTATTTGGGTTTGCTAATAAGTATTTTTATTAAAAACAAAATGTGAACAGACATTTATACCCTTTATTGGAATTGTGCACTTTTGTATGCAATAGGAGTGATAATGTTAGTGAGATTATATTCATTAAATAGTCAATATGTTAAAATAATTCTATTTTTGTGTAGCAATGAATGCGAAAAATGAGGCGAAATGCGTTTTTGAAATGTTCAGGAATATTATTGACTAGAAGGTTTTGCAAACTATCAATCTCGAATGAAGTATTTGCTTCTCTTCGGAATATCAGTCATTGGGCTGTGACGAGAACAGACGAAACGATTCAACAGGATAATAGGATAACGGGGAAAAAGAAAAAAGGGCAGCTCGATAGGCTGTCTGCTATCCCAAAGGATTAAACAGACTATCTTGAGGATATTAAAAGTCTCGGATTTAGCAATTTTTTATTGTATAAAGGGTACTTTTATTTTGGAGATTGAGTGGATTGTAATAATTAAAAACTAAATAATGCACCTTTTTTTATTTCCCTCTTTTTTCTTCTTTGCTGATCGCTGCTCCTCTAAACCTGCAAAGAAAGGAAACTAATGAATTAACAATTTAAGTTTGCACTTAAGTTTAGAATGTGCAAATATAACGTTCCTAATGTTCCATGAGAGAATGCACAAACGTTGAAAGATTCAACTAATTTACTTAAATGGTGAAAATTACTTAAATGGTGAATTCCAATACACACCCAAAATCTTTCATTTTCTTTCGAATTATGATTCAGTAATGTTGCTATATACTTTCTTCCAAAAGTGGGCGACTTGTTAAATGCGTAGTTGAATTTTAAACTGGATAATTGAACCGCAAGCGTTGAGGATTTTATTTCAGACTTTTCTCTTCTAAAAGTGTTTCTAAAGACAGAGAAACAATTTTTTCCAGCAGATTCTATGAATAAAACAATTAATGAATGATCGCTTCTTGGTCGCTCTATGGAAACGTCGTTCGTATATTATGTTTCGATTTTCTCAGCTTGAAAAAGTTTCGATTTTCTCCCATTTTGACATTTTCCTTTGCGCCATTTCTTTCATTGCCTTCACCAGAACGCCTCTTTGGGTTTTGGGAATTATGGGCCAAAAATGGCTAATGAATAGGTGTTAACAAAGTTTAACCTACGTTATTTTGATAGTATGTCAGGTGTTCAGGCCACTGGCAACCGCAATCTCAAGGAGCTTTCATCCATGGTCATAGCACCTGATATATAAGGAAATCATGAATTCCTGTTTCAGCCTTTAAAAGAACAATTGTTCTGTTCTTCAATCCTTTCTCTTTTCAGAATTATTAATGATAAACATGCATAGTTTGAAAAACCTTCAACCTCTTAAATTCAAATGTGTTTCCCTTGAGTTGATTTGGAATGTTTTCTTATTTTCTTTCACTCTGAATACACATATGACGAGTCTAGAAATTCTCTCGCACAAACTAATATAATTTGATTCCACTGTGACGAAATGTTTATGTTTTAAAGGATTCCTAATGGGAGAAAAAATGAGTTTTGCATGCCAAACAATATAACATTTTTTGTAACAGTATGCTGTAAATGGTAGCCTGTAAATGGTAGCTAGGCGTAAACTGGAAGGAGAGCTGTGTACCAATCCCTAGTGATGATGCATAGAACCGGCCAGGTCTAGCACCTAATGTCCGACCCCGCCTTCTCGAGGTGCAGGCCGTTAGTACCTTTTAAAAGAGATAATCTCTTTTGAAAGGGAACGGAAGGGGAGGGCTGCCGTTCAGTATGGCCTACTGATCTGGTCATCTATGGCCACTTTTTTTCTTTTTTTTCAACCCTGCTGAGGAGTGGTCAACTTCACAGGGACCTGGTGCTGACCATTTATACCTACTAGATTGGACTTGTTTATGGATTTAAGCTTGGTTATGGATCCTGGACTTGCTGCACTGGTGGGCCTCTGTTTAAGGAGAGTCTGCTGCTGTGTTTTCTGTTTGCTTCTGGGTTGCCAGCTCTAAGTGAACAGAGGCATGGGATACCTTACATCAGCTGGTGGATAATCCTAATCAGAGGCCATCGCAGGTACCTGAACCTTACTTAGCTAGTTAGGCATCGTCAAGCCTAAACTGGAGTAATGTCTCTCAGGCAGGCCATATGGTTCTTGAAAAAGTCCACTTGAAAAGGTGGTGCCTGAAGTTCCTACCAGCATCGGTGACTTCAGCCTTTAGCGGAGGAGGAACAGGTCTTTGCCCCATGCCTGCGATCAGGGGGCTGTTTGATATTGTTGGCCCTACCAATCTCAATAAACCTAATTTCTTTAAAAATCCTACTAATCATTTTCTCTCTGCAGGAACGTGGAACGTGAGGACATTACATAGAGATTATTCTCTTGATGTCCTCATGCAGGAATTCCAGCGCTATAACCTAGATATTCTAGGCTTGCAAGAGACCAGATGGACAGGTAAAGGTGAGATACTTAAAAATAACTTTAAATTTCTCTTTACAGGGAGGGAGGATGGAAAGCATCACCAGGGCGTGGGTCTGCTGCTCAGCAGATATGCTAGTGATGCTCTTCTAGGATATGAGTGCATTAATGAAAGGTTTCTTACAGCAAAATTTCAGACAAGCATTAAAGACTTGAATGTTATCTGCTGTTATGCCCCCACTGAGGATTCTGATGAGGATGAGAAGGATAGGTTTTACGGACAACTTCAGGATATTTTGAATTCTGTCAAGAAAGGAGATATTACCCTTGTTCTTGGTGACTTCAATGCCAAAGTTGGTACCGACTCTGACCTTTGGGGATGAGTAATAGGCCCTTTTGGTATTGGTAGCTGCAATGGCAATGGGCAACGTCTCCTACAGGTAAGTAAACTCAATGGTTTCAGAATAACTAACACATATTACAAACACCGCGACATACATAAATACACATGGGTTTCACCTGATGGGCTGCATAGGAATATGATTGATTATATATTAATTAACAGCAAATGGGCTAGTTCTGTTAGAAATACCAGGGCTTATAGGGGAGCTGAAATTGGATCTGACCATTACCTTGTTAAAAGTGTCTTGCAACTTAAACTTAAAAAGTGTTGTGCTAGGGTTAAAAAATTTACCTTTAATACTGAAGCTCTGAAAGACCCAGTTATAGCTAAAGCTTACCATGATAGGTTACTTAGTCATTATGACAGTAATGGTTTGCTTAATACTGAAGTTGAGGAAGAATGGGGCCATTTTAAACAGGCTTTTTTGGAAACTAACAGTACACTTTTAGGGAAAAAGGAGCAGAGGAGACAGAATTATTTAAGTGATAAGGCACTTGAGTTTATTTCAGGAAGAAGGAACTGCAGGAATGTCCTTAATCAGTACCCTACTAATCCTAATAGAAAGCATTACAAAGAACTTAATAAACGTGTAAAGGATCAGTTAGCTACTGATAAGAATCTTTGGCTTGATGGCCTGGCTGACAAAGCTGAGGAAGCAGTTAGACAGCACAACAGCAGAGAGCTGTACCAGATAGTTAATGTTTTGTGTGGTAGAAAACGAACAGGTATACAGTGATTGAAGGATAAACAAGGTAAGGTTATAGAAGGTGAAGATTCTGTCATGGCTAGGTGGGCTGAGCATTTCAGTGATGTTCTAAACAATGTGGTTAATTCTACTCCCATTGTTTGCAATGATGATAGATGCATTGGTGGCTTTAATGTTGACCCTATAACACAATCTGAAGTTAGTTTGGCTATTTCTAAACTTAAACTTCATAAATCCCCACTGGTGGATGAAATTACTACGGAAATGCTTAGAGCTGGGAATGTTTCAGTTTCCATTTGGATGACTGAAATTTTGAATAACTTTTATCATAAAGGCATGGTTCCTAAAGATTTTACCAGAGCCATTATTATCCCTATTTTCAAAAAAGGTGATCGCAGTTCATGTGATAACTATAGGGGTATCAGCCTACTCTCTGTTCCAGGTAAAGTTCTTTCCATGATTGTGCTTAATAGAATTAAGAATCTGGTTGACAGGCAATTGCGTGATGAGCAATGTGGATTCAGAAGTGGTAGGGGATGTGTGGATCAGATATTTTCACTTAGGCAGATTCTTGAGAAATGTTTAGAGTTTCAGAAACCTTTGGTTGCTAGCTTTGTTGATTTCAAAAAGGCTTCCGACTCTGTTGATCGTCATAATTTGTGGTTGATTGTGAGATCATATTGTATACTAGACAAGTTAGTTAACATAATGAAAGCTCTCTATAATAACACTGAGTCATGTGTGAGAGTTGGTAAGTCTTGTAGCAATTGGTTTAGCATTACTTCTGGTGTTCGACAAGGGTGCATTTAGGCTCCTTTTCTCTTTAGTTTGGTTGTTGATTATGTTATGCGAAATTCACTTCAAGAGAAAGCTTTTGGCCTTAAATGGGCTGGAGATACGAAAATTTCTGATTTAGATTATGCTGATGATTTAGCCCTTTTGGCAAATGATGTTGATGAGATTAACTCTTTCATTCGAGCTGTTGATGAGACTGGTAGTACAGTAGGTTTGGTTATAAACAGAGAGAAAACTAAAGTGATGAAAATTGGTCAGGCAGGCTGTGATTCAGTTAATCTGAATGGTTGCAGTCTTGAGCAGGTGTCACAGTTTAATTATCTTGGGAGCTATGTAAGAGATAATGGTGATGTGCGGCATGAGATTAACAGACGAATAGGGATTGCTGCCGAGACTTTTAAGAATCTATGGAGAGTGTGGAGAAATAGGCGTATACACCAAAAGACTAAAATTAGGCTGTATAATAGTTTGGTTCTTTCTAGGGTTAGTTATGGTAGTGAAACTTGGACGCTGTGTAAACAAGATAACAGGAAACTAGATGCTTTTGATTCTAGATGCTTACGCAGTATCTTGTGTATTAGGTGGTTTAACTTTGTAACTAATGATGAGGTTAGGCAAAGGAGTCTGCAACCTCCTTTAAGCAGCATATTGTGCAGAGAGAGACTCCGCTGGTTTGGCCATGTTGCCCGTATGGATAATTATAGATTGGCGAATAGGGTTATGAACAGTGTGCCTAGAGGCCTCAGAAGGAGGGGGAGACCTAGGATGCGGTGGGCAGACAATGTCAAACAGGACCTTGTTAGAATTGGTGTACAGTGGCCGGATGCAGTAGATGTAGCTCAGAACAGATATGCTTGGAGAATTAAACTGCGCGGTCTGGTTGGACCTCCGTAGCCAATGGCTGCTTGAGGATGATGATGATGATTCAAAAGTGGTAACGACCAATAAAATTGTTATTGCAGGAGACTGAAGAAAAGCTAGTACATAGTTTTTAGTATTACCGGTGAATAAATGTATTATAAGAGTTTCTTCAAACAATGAGACATATCGTGGTTTAAACAGCGTTATTTATACTGGGTTAAATTAATCTGAGCAAGCGATCTTTAGTATAAAGAGTTTCGTTAGCAGCAGTTTCGAAGATCAACTATACTATAAGTTCAGAAACACTAGCACAGTTTCAAAAGGCTAAGCAGTCGTTGCTCTAACAGTTCTTTCGTTTTCTCATTCATACACAAAACTTTTCTTTTCTTCCCGAAAGTCACCTCAACAATCTTATTCTAAAAACTATTCAGCGAAAAAAAAAGTCGCTTCCTTTGAAATGGCATAGAACATACATTTTAGTTGCGAATATCTATAAACATAACCTTGAAGTTTTCAATAGATACGTAACAACAATGAATAATTTTGAAAACCATGATCTGAACTAAAGCAAGATTGCCGAAAGACTGTGTATCTCTATTTTGTACGTTGTATTACAAGATTCCTGGCTGTTGGCAAAAATTTCTTTTCAGTAATTCAATGTTATCCTTAGCTTTCATTGCACTTTTTATAATGTGCAGCTTTCAAACACCCCTACAGGACATGCAACTCCATACCATGGGTTGGGTTGGGTTGTTTTACCTCTGAGCGGCACTTTTTTGCACACCATGGGCTAAATGGCCAGGTCACATGGACCCCGAAGGCTCAAAGAAGGTTGGGGGGAGGGGACCCACTGGAACAGCTGTTGGGAGACAGATGGTAGCCTCCCTTCAAGGCCATCCAGCGTGTTCTTTAACGTGCACAGGGTATGGCTCTCCCGCACACGGAGCCACGGCTTAACGTCCCATCCGACGGACGGCGGCCTTTCCAAGCCCATCGGTGTCCCCTACTGACCATGGGCAGGGCGAGGAATTTTGCGGAGATAAATCTCAACGTTGACCCAGCTGGGACTCGAACCTGGGAACTACAGATTACGAGCCTGGCGCGCTACCGACTGAGCCATCCCCGCCCCTCTCCACACAATGACTTTGGCTGTATCATTCACAGTAAGTTTAAGATTGAGGGCTGAATTGTTCATAAAGTCGTCTTCCCCACTATTCTGATTTCCAATAAGGCAAACCTGAACTATCATCACTAAAAAATATTTTTTTCTAGTACCTAACAGTTCACAGTTTGCCCAACACTAGGTAACACCACCAATTTGCTCATTGTAATCATCTCTTGCGTTGAAAATCTGTTAGTAAATGTTTTGGACAAGTTTTGTAATTCCACAATTTCATTTATAGGAGCCTTCTTCTTACAGCACGTATTGACATTTGCTGACAAGTTCTATTCTTTCAAAAGTTATGATAAAATGAGCTTTCTTTTCGAAAATACAGTCCTAATCAAAACTCTGTCACTAAGTAAATGATGATTGGTTTTTCATCAACTTTTACTTAGTTATTCCTAGATCACCTAAGATGACTTATCATCAAGAAATCTGGTTTCAGGATTTCTTTTCAATGTTCACAAAAGAGTAGAAAATCTACATGAACAGTGATTTTGGTCAAAGAATAACCTACTGCTATGATCTGATATAAATTTATATAAAAAAAAGCTAGTTCCTCCTTTTCTGCTGGAAAGGTAATTGGAGTCTGAAACTGGCCGATTCGGATTTGACCAAAAAATTACTTTATTTAGAAACATGTGAAAGTCATGTCAAGAGACCAGTCTCCTCTTGAGGTCAATAGCTGTTTAATGAACCAAATGGTTCGATAGTTGAAAATTGCCGAAAGTATTGGAAATTTATTCATAACTTTATTCCCAAAGCAGTTCCCTTTCTTCTGTTGAATTCGATATTTTTTACACAGAATTCTAAAGCAGGAATTAGTTTGGTAAAGCAATAATATGATTTGTTAGATGACAAAATAAACGATTAAAGTCGGCTTGGTGGTGCAGCGGCATCGTGTGTGTTGACCCTCAATGACGCTGCAGCTGCCAGGGTCAGGGGATCGCGTAGTTGTGTGTTTTTATATTGTATGAGGAACAAGGAGAAGACGGATTGAGGTTACAGATTATCTCTGTCCTTTAAAAAAATTGTTATTATTCAGAAGTAATTGCAGAGGCTGTCAGTACTTAAGTATATTTATAGAGAAGCATTTGCAATGCAATTAGTTACCAAAGCTTTGATACAATATTCAAATAACATTTTACTTCTCAAAATAAAATGTAAGTGATTAGGGGTGTATTTTGTCTACAAGAGGCAAAGACACGTGTTTTTAATTCACACTCGTATTTTTTATTAAAATAAATATATAATATATTTCTTTATTTTTCATTATTGGGGGATTCCCATCAAAAGATGATTAATTTAATTGCTTGAACGTTGAATGCAATGAAAACGGTATATAAAAAAAATTCAAATTGAAATTTATATTTCGCAGTCAGGTTACTAGTACACTCTGTAAAAGGGTATATCTCTTTGAAGAGATCTCTTGAAGAGAAAATGGTTGGTTAATAGATATTGGTTATATAGATACTAGCACAGGTGTTTAGTTACATTTCCGTGTAGAATCAAGGCAACGAGCTTGTTATTTGTGATTAGAAACTCCTGATATTTTCCAATCTTTAAAACACTTCCAGAGAGGGATCGGAATATTAAGCGAAATACATTACGCTTTGGGCTAAATTAATTCTACAATGAAATGCAAAGAAGTATCTTTCGAAAGTTTGCTATGGTAGTAAACGTGGCAAAGTAACAGGAAGTTTGATGCATTTGATTCTACTCTAGATGCTTATGCAGTGTTTTTGAGTATGTAACAATTAGGTTAGGCGAAGGAATCGACAACCACTTTCGAGCAGCATATGGTTCAGCGAGAGAGACTGTGTTGTTTGGACATGTTGCCCGTATGCATAACTACAGAATAGTGAATAGAACATAAAATTATATCTAAAGGCCATATAAAAAGTGGAACACCTAGGAAGCAGTGGCATTGTTAGATTTCATTAGCCTGCAGTGGTTAGATGCAATATCTATAGCTGTTTCATTTAAAACGGAAAGATGTATTTAAAACGGAAAAACGGAAAGATGCATTTGGAGAAGTGAATTACACAGTCTGGTTGTATTTCCATAGCACATGGTTGCTTGAAGATCATGTATGCACATATTCATTATATCATTTTATTGCTATGAACGATCTGCAATGATTTTCCCATTTGGTTTGGCAGAAGGGTAAATTGCAATGCTGTTACAGATCTGCGTATGCCTTGAAATCGAAAAAGGTCACAAACTTAATAATTAAAGATATCGTTCAAGCCACCAAAGTTCCCCTTCCCGCAATGTTTTTTGTACTTTACTAGTAGTTTCTTTCTGTCTTTCGGCATATTTAATACGATTAAAAAAAAATAGTAATTTTTCATTGGGAGGATTTGATTTCAAAGAATTCATTTATGTTCCTTTCTCCAGGAAAGAAATTGTCCTGATAACGTTATTTTTAATATTTTTTTCCCTTTAATTTTACTCTTAATCACTACTTTTTACTTTAATTCCTGCTTATGAAAACAAACTAGAGAGAAAAAAAATATCTTCAGATTGTTCTAAACTAACAGCCTTGGCTTCTGTGCCTAATTCGCTGCAAATTCAATGTCGGATTATAAATTATGCACATTTTCAACTGTTTATGGAGCTAATAATTTTCTTATCATCCATTTCCGCCAAACAGCTGGTGATGAGCCTGATAATCACGTGCCCGTCTCCACTCTTGTTAATTCTCTGTGCAGAGGAGCAACTACGACCATTACTTCAATATTTATTTGCCTTTAAATTTGCCTTCCCGTGGTAGTGGCTAATTACTAGCACATAGTTCTGCACATTGTCTACGAAACCAAAAAGTCAAAGGTGCCTCCATTTTCGTGGCAGCGGCAGCGTCTCTGATTAACGTTTCGAGACCGGACATGTACTGCACGCGAGACGGCAATTTCGGCTCTGGCGCCGCTCCCTCTTTTGCTGCGCGAGTACCAAGAAATATATTTTACAGCAGAAATCAGGGAAAACGCAGAGCGGGTGGGCGAGTTGAGAGGGGGACAGAGAACTGTGTTTCAAGTGGGCGCGTGAGGGAGACAGGGCCAATGGAGTCTGACTGCCAAGCAGGCTGTGATTTGTTGGATAGATTCCGAATGGCAGAAACGCATTTCCCCTATTTCTTCGTTTCTCAAAAGGAGTTATTATCAAGATGTGGTCAATTGAACAAGACGAAAAAGCTCTGCACATATGGTTATTCGTGGCTGTTAAGAGGGATATTTTCTGCTGTAATTATTTAATTTAAAGGACCAAAAGGAGAAAAATGTTAAAGAGCTAAGAATTCAGCTTAAATAATCCATCACATCATAATGAGCTGAAATGACATAATTGCTATATTTGAGGATTTTATCCATTAAAATTTCACTCTGCAAATAAGTTAATTTACCAATTATTAAAAATATAAAAATAAATAAAACATTCCTGATTTATCAAGGATTCGAACCTAGGTCTTTTGCTCTTCAGCCAAGTATACTAATCACTCTAGGGTTCGGGTAATATCAGAGAACTAGAGAAGTTAGATATTCCCTTTTCATCTCTGAAAAATAATCATTTTTAAATCAACATAATTCCGATTCGTTTCACCAGATACACAAAGACATGGATATTGATACGAAACGCCATAGGGAGTGGGAATTTAGTTTAATCAACTCACGTGCACTTCTCCTACCCCACAAAGTGTTTTCTTTATCCTAGCAGTTGCATTCTGCTAAACATCGCTTAGAAAGTTCGTCAGTCACATGTGATGTCAAAGTTATTTGGCACTACATGTCTTGTTTCCGAAAATCATCATCAGTCAAACGAAAGTTTATTGCAAAATAGAGTGTTCGTTTCAATTAAATAGTTCTTTCACGGTGAAAAAAATTATCTACCATATTTGGTAGTTTTTCTTTTCCTTTTTAAATAATAATAATAGCTTTAATTATGCTTAAAATATAGTGATATACATAAAATACCCCGCTAAGCCTTATAGCTTGTCAGCAGGATTTATCTAAAGCATATCACAGGTTAATTAAAGAATAAGACACGTGTAATGGAAAATAAGCACATAAATAAAAATGCAAAACAAAAACTAGAAAAGCATGAATGTAGCATGAAAATTTAAACACAAAGACCCCTGGTTAATCACGATTATAAATCCAATTATAAACACAAAGACCCCTGGTTAATCACGATTATAAATCCACTTATAAACACTAAGTTGTAAGCTTTGTTATCAATAAAAATATCACCTATTGTACAAGTCTTCACTTCACACTATTATTTTAGTTGTTTAAAACAATATCTGATAGAGGATATGATTTTAAAATTATCTACACCTAATAAGCATTTAAAACTTTTGGTTTAATTTTTGAATATGTGTGAGGCATAATAGATCTCTCCGTGGAGAATTAAAAACTTTGGGCATTTGATAAGATATCCGCACTTTATTATGATTATTGTGAAAAACTAGTTCGATAAAATAATCTTCACATTTTTCTTTTGCATTAATCACATGCAAAATTTTATGTTTATGTTCGATTTTAAAGTAAATTCTAACGATAATTACATAAATACAATATGAAACAAGTCAACTGTAAAATGTTCAGGTATTTTGTAAACTATGTGTAATGTAAACTATTTGCAAGTCGGTCTTCAGCAATTACATGTTTAGTGTATTTAGTAATATTATTTAGTATACATTTTACATTCGTTTAATTGATTTAAAACAGATTTATATGTGCATCCATATATACTGGTACCATACCTAATGATTGATTCACAGAGAGCTTTATATACCATTGTTATGGCATCCAGTGGTACCGTCGCTCAAAAAAGTATCCGAACACTATGGTTGTACAGAATTCAGAAAAAAATATCTGGCAACGATTTTTTTCAGATATTAGTGATCTGGCAACCTTCGTGTCACGTGACACGAAGGTTGCGAGATCACTATACTTTTTTGAGCGACTGTACAAAGGCATTCAATTTCAACACTTTGCAAGATGCATACCAAAGTTTATGACAAGTATATGTTATTAGAAATCAATCGGTGCCTTTGGAACCTTTTGATTTCTAGTCCATCACTCCGACCCCTATTTGACCTTGGACTTGGAAGGACCCATCGCATCCAAAATGATGCAATATGTCTGAGATCTACGACTCAAAATATCCTCAAGAACCGATTTTTAGCTTTCTAGCACTGATAGAACTAAATTTGACCTTTGATCTCAGCAATCGGAAGACTCTCCGGCGTAGAAAGTCCGTAACGTTTCCTGTATCTAGAACTCAAAACACCTCCAGACATCATTTTGCTCGTTTCTAGCACTTGCAGATCATGGTTTGACTTCTACGTGATTTCACGCGAGATCTACGACCCGAATCACCCTCGGTGCAAATCTTCAGAGTTCCTTTCCATTTCGTCATCATAGTTGAGAATTAGCGTGATCCCCTGTCAGTCACCCGAATCACCCTCGGTGCAAATCTTCAGAGCTCCTTTCCATTTCGTCATCATAGTTGAGAATTAGCGTGATCCCCTGTCAGTCATCCGAATCACCCTCGGTGCAAATCTTCAGAGTTCCTTTCCATTTCGTCATCATAGTTGAGAATTAGCGTGATCCCCTGTCAGTCACCCGAATCACCCTCGGTGCAAATCTTCAGAGCTCCTTTCCATTTCGTCATCATAGTTGAGAATTAGCGTAATCCCCTGTCAGTCACCCGAATCACCCTCGGTGCAAATCTTCAGAGCTCCTTTCCATTTCGTCATCATAGTTCAGAATTAGCGTGATCCCCTGTCTGTCACTCAGCCAATCACTCGCAATCGTCTATGCATACGATATGCGATTTCTATTTAAAATCTTGATCAATATAAATCCCCGAATATGAATTTCAGTTACTGCGTCGACAATGGGACTGGGATATGCATTTTGGTAAATATTTTATTAACATTGAAAATTACTGATATGAGTTTTAATGCATAAATTATTTAAATTGTATCTACTCTGAATTATCATATATTTTATTTTTCTTCATTTAAGAAAAGCTTGTTTTTCTGAAACTAAGAATTTGCTATATTGTAGCCGTTTTGTGTGCCCATCAAATTATCTGTTCTACTGGCATAGAGCTGCATTAAGCAGATCATTATCATTAGCAATCACAAACAACTTATACTAAAATTTTATTTCTGCTGGCCAGGTGATTAGTGTAATTGGCTACTGATCTAACGGACCTAGGTTCGAGCTCAGGGTAAAACATGAATGTTTGTCTTGTTTTTCTGCTGAGGTCCCGCCATCCTCACAGACCTTCGTATAAAGGCGTATAAACAGACAGGCTCCTGTCAGACCTCTGTGGAAAGCAGCTGCTTGAGGATATATTTATTTATTTATTTATTTATTTTAAATCATTTGCATAAATCTCAAATAGAAGTGGTACAATCGTTCAAAAAAGTATCCGAACACCATGGTTGATTATGGAATTCAGAAAAATATATCTGGCAACGATTTTTTTAGGAATTAGTGATCTGGCAACCTTCGTGTCACGTGACACGAAGGTTGCCAGATCACTAATTTCTAAAAAAAATCGTTGCCAGATATATTTTCTGAATTCTGTAATCAACTGTAGTGTTCGGATACTTTTTTGAGTGACTGTACCAAAACTGAATCCTCTAGAACACCTCATTTTAAAATTTGTTTTCTGCTCTCACAATTTTCTGTCCTAGTGATTATAGCTCTATTAGATAAGTAATATTTAACCATTTATTCCGCGATCCTCGAATTCCTACCAAGGATAACTTTTTTAACATAATGTAATGATTAACTGTGTTAAATGCTCTATTCAAATCTATAAATATAGCGCAAAACTTATTCCACTACTGATTACTGCAGTAATGTATTGTGAGAAATTCTCTAACATATATATGTATTGTTCCTCTGTTCTTCCTAAACCCGTATTGCCTATCTGTAATTATTTAGCATTTATCTAAAAAATCATTGACTTATTTGTATAAATATTTTTCTAGAACTTCTTTAATAACTTATAAAATCATAATCGGCCTATATTTGCTATATATATATATTTCTGATCCTTTTTTAAATATAAGACGCACAGTTGCCGTTTTAAGTATGTTATGAACAATGCTAGTGTTCAAACTTAATCATTGCAAAATCTTACGAGAAACTATCTGCATTGTTTTTTACACATGAAGTTTCCACCATATCGTAACCCGTGACATTACTTGTTTTAAAGTTGTTAATGATCCCTAGTACCTCATTCCTATTTACTTCAGGTATAAAAGTAAGATGTAAATTAGAAAGTGCAATAATCTCGTTGACTGCTATATCTATATTTTTTGAATATCTCGAGATAAAATTATTTGAGTGATAAATCACTTGAAGTTATTTCAGAAAGAAAGAATTGCAGGAATGTCCTGAATCAATACCCTAGTAGTCCTAATAGAAAGGATTACAGAGAGCTTCATATACGTGTAAAGGATCAGTTAGGTGCTGATAAGAATCTTTGGCTTGATGGCTTGGCTGACAAAGCCGAGGAAGCAGTTAAACAGCACAACAGCAGAGAGCTGTACCAGACAGTTAATGTTTTGTGTGGTAGAAAACGGACAGGTATACAGGGATTGAAGGATAAACAAAGTAAGGTTATAGAAGGTGAGGATTCTGCCTAGGTGGGCTGAGCATTTCAGTGATATTCTAAACAATGTGGTTAATTCTACTCCCATTGTTTGCAATGATGATAGATGCATTGGTGGCTTTAATGTTGGCCCTATAACACAATCTGAAGTTAATTTGGCTATTTCTAAACTTAAACTTCATAAATCGCCAGGGGTAGATGAAAATACTACAGAAATGCTTAGAGCTGGGAATATTTCGGTTACCACTTCGATGACTGAAATTCCGAATATCTTTTATGATAAAGGCATGGTTACTAAGGATTTTACCAGAGCTATTGTTATCTCTATTTTCAAAAAAGGTGATCGCAGTTCTTGTGATAACTATAGTTCTTGTGATAACTGTAGAGCCTACTCTCTGTTCCAGGGAAAGTTCTTTCCATGATTGTGCTTAATAGAATTAAGAATCTGGTTGACAGTCAATTGCATGATGAGCAATGTGGATTCAGAAGTGGTAGAGGATGTGTGGATCAGATATTTTCACTTATGCAGATTCTTGAGAAATGTTTAGAGTTTCAGAAACCTTTGGTTGCTAGCTTTGTTGATTTCAAAAAGGCTTTCTACTCTGTTGATCGTCATAATTTGTGTTGATTGTGAGATCGTATGGTATACCTGACAAGTTAGTTAACATAATGAAAGCTCTCTATAATAACACTGAGTCGTGTGTGAGAGTTGGTAAGGCTTGCAGCAATTGGTTTAGCATTACTTCTGGTGTTCGACAAGGATTCATTTTGTCTCCTTTTCTCTTTAGCTTGGTTATTGATTATGTTATGCGAAATTCACTTCAAGGGAAAGATTTTGGCCTTAAATGGACTAGAGATACCAATATTACTGATTTAGATTATGCTGATGATTTAGCCCTTTTGGCAAATGATGTTGATGAGATGAACTCTTTCATTCGAGCTGTTGATGAGACTGGTATCAGAGTAGGTTTGGTTATAAACAGAGAGAAAACTAAAGTGATGAAAATTGGTCAGGCAGGCTGTGATTCAGTTAATCTGAATGGTTGCAGTCTTGAGCAGGTGTCACAGTATAATTATCTTGAGAGCTATGTAACAGATAATGGTGATGTGCGGCATGAGATTAACAGACGAATAGGGATTGCTGCCGGGACTTTTAAGAATCTATGGAGAGTGTGGAGAAATAGGCATATACACCAAAAGACTAAAATTAGGCTGTATAATAGTTTGGTTCTTTCTAGGGTTAGTTATCGTAGTGAAACTTGGACACTTTGTAAACAAGATAACAGGAAACTAGATGTTTTTGATTCCAGATGCTTACGCAGTATCTTGGCATTAGGCGGTTCAACTTTGTAACTTATGATGAGGTTAGGCAAAGGAGTTTGCAACCTCCTTTAAGCAGCATATTGTGCAGAGAGAGTCCCCGTTGGTTTGGCCATGTTGCTCGTATGGATAATTATAGATTGGCGAATAGGGTTATGAACTGTGTGCCCAAAGGCCTCAGAAAGAGGGGGAGACCTAGGATGCGGTGGGCAGACAATGTCAAACAGGACCTTATTAGAATTGGTGTGTAGTGGTCAGGAGCAGTTAATGTAGCTCAGGATAGACTTGCTTGGAGAACTAAATTGCACGGTCTGGTTGGACCTCCGTAGCCAATGGCTGCTTGAGGATGATGATGATGACGAGATGAAATTTTCGATAACACTAGGAACGAATTTGTTAAAATCATCCATTATCAACTCCATTGGTCTATTTATACTAAAATGGCGTTTTATTTGCATATCAAGAGATAATTTATTTTGTCATTAATAACATATTTTACCAGCTACAAAATTTTTATATTATTATCTTTATTCAAATTGATTTTCTTTCTGTAATAAAATTATTTTTGTTTCCTTATCAAACTATTTACAATTTTTCCTTACTTTTTTACATTAATCACATACGGGGGTTTATCAAACTAATGGAAACACGTACTGTTTTTGGAGAACACTTTATTAATAAGCTGTAGGCCCACCTCAGGGGTATAGAGCAGACGCAATTCGGCATGGAATAGATTTATACATGTCATGCATATACGGTAATGGAATGTGGGACCATTCTTCCTGTAAAAACTGTGCTAGTGATGCTGGACATGGAAATGGTGATCTGATCTTACGCTGCAGATATTCCCACAAATATTCAATGATATTGAGGTCTGTAGATTGAATTGGCCAGGGTAGCTGCTGTACCTCATCCTCATGGTCTGCAAAGCACAACTTGCAACAATTAACATCCCAATTTTTATGTGCTTTGCACTACCCTACACGTTTTGTTGCATTGATGTTGGTAATCAGAGGTTTGCGTAATCACAGGGTGGTCACAGCCATAAATACCGGCACGATGAAGTTCTCGACGAACTGTTATGACGGAAACGGGATAATTCCGAGTGGTGTTCAACTTTGCTGCTATTTGCGGTGCCGTGGTCTTATACTTACGTTGTATAATTCGTTCCAACGTTCGCCTATCTCCTATCTGATAACTTCGTATGGCTTTCACAATTTGCACGTTTGGAGGCAACACCATGTCCTTTTTGATAGGTAGTCATAATCTTCGATACAGTTCGTTGTTTTACACCTATTGGCATAGTTGCACTAAGCAGAATGATATCATTAGCAATCTTAAGCAACTTACCCTTAAATTTAACACCCTAAACTTTTTCCTCCGTTCTAGTTACCGAAGCTCCTACACGCACGCTAATCCGTTCTAGTTACCGAAGCTCCTACACGCACGCTAATCCGTTCTAGTTACCGAAGCTACCATGCAAGACCTGCACCAATAATCATGCCTTTTTAGAGGTCATCGAGATCTTACATTGTCGATGATTACACCTACAGCTGTTCCACCTGCTCCTGTGGCATTGCTACGTAATAGCCGACCTCGTGCTTCTCCCCTTTACATACCTCACATCGCGGCTGACGTCGTCCCTGTGATATGCACACGGCGCATTGCGTTTACTCCAGTCGCCGTCGGTGTTTCCATTATTCTGATAAACCCCTGTAGCATGTTAGTTTTAAGACCAGCAAATGCAGAAAACTAATGACTATTATATTTTCAGTGTAACATTTTCATTTTCAGTTCAGCGATTCATATTTTTTTCTCTTCTGGTTCATGCAGAGTAAACTTTATCGCTCTTAGTATAATTCACAAGGCCCACTCAGCCAATGCAAATAAGGCACGAGGTTTACTCCTAGAAGTACCAGCTGTGAAGCAGTTGGACCGACAAATGGACAGCAATAGAGAAACTATGAGACTTTGCAGTTGAGGTTTCGACAGTTGTCTTAGATCACAGGTCGAAGTAGATCGTAGGCCCTGTCGATCGCCTGTTACTCAACTAACGATAAATGACACTGTCAATTGCATAACTTCTTAGCGCTTCCACACTTGGAACTCTGTTCCAGCCAAATGTGGATATTGCTTCCACATTTAGAACCCTTCTCCAGCCACTGTGCAGCAGAGAGTCAGCTAGTCGAGAAGGATTTTCAAATCAATCAGTAATAGTAATATACAGTAATTGTCAATCAGTAATAGTAATATACAGTAATGGTAATAGTAATATAGTAGTAAATACACAGTTTGCTTGTTAACATAGAATTCAAGAATGTACTTTTTCTGGAAAATGAGTGTGGTCGATGAGTGGGACTCGAACCTAGGACTCCTAATCATATGTCAGGTGTTCCAATCACTAAACTATCACCAACTCCTAATTTATCCACTAATTGTAACTTTTAAATCTTCCTTATTGTTGCTCATGGCGATCTTGGTTTTTGAATGACTTCAACAAGATCCTGTTCTAAAAAATTGGAGTTTTATTTTTGGGTTATCATCATCTAAATGTCACGATAATCTCGATTATTTGAACTAAACTGATATCTAAGTAAAGAAATTCGCATATTCGGGACTCATACATTTGAATGATTTTAAGACTGCAACAGCAGTATACGTTCCTACAAAAATCGATTCGGGATGTTCCAGAGGATTTTTTGGGTTGTTTTACCTCTGAGCGGCACTTTTTTGCACACCATGGGCTAAATGGCCAGGTCACATGGACCCCAAAGGCTCAGAGAAGGTTGGGGGAGGGGACCCACTGGAACAGCTGTTGGGAGACAGATGGTAGCCTCCCGTCAATGCCATCCAGAGTATTCTTTAACGTGCACAGGGTATGGCTCTCCCGCACACGGGGCCACGGCTTAACGTCCCATCCGACGGACGGCGGCCTTTCCAAGCCCATCGGTGTCCCCTACTGACCGTGGGCAGGGCGGGGAATTTTGCGCAGATAAATCTCAATGCTGACCCAGCTGGGACTCGAACCTGTGAACTACAGATTACGAGCCTGGCGCGCTACCGACTGAGCCACCCCCGCCCCAAATGTTCCAGAGGAAGACACATCAAGGCAAAGTGCAGTAAACTATGCGTTTGCTTCGTTCCATTTCCAATTTGACTTTTCATTGCAAATGAAACGAAGAGTTCATACCTCTATAATGTCATTTTATCAATAAGATTTAAAAATCGTTAGACAAACGTAAGCTACACCGAAGAGACAAAACATTATGACCAGCGCGTCTTTATGCACATCGAAGCAACTGCAAGTAAACGACAGCGCGTCTGAAGGTCATGAAACGTTATAAATAACACCTGATACTGAGTTCTGTTTGTCAGTGTTATTCTTGTTCTTCAGATGCGAATGGCAGCGGAGTTAAGCGAGTTTGACAAAGACAAAATTGTAATGGTCAAACGTTTGGGCCAGAGCATTTCGGAGAGAGTAAGGCTTGTGGGTGCTTACAGTCAGCCGTGGTTGGTAACTTCAAAAATTGGTCCGAGAAGGGAAAAAACCATGAACCGCTGGTAAGGTGTTCGTCGACCATGGCTCATCGATGCTAGAGTTGAACGAAGATTATCCCGTATGGTATGAGCCAACAGAAAAGGATATTTTGGTGCAACTGGCTCGCAATTTGAATGCTGGTGACAGGAGAAATGTGTCACAACACACAGAATATTGAACCCTGCTAAAATGGGGCTGAGGCCCCGCAGGCAGCTCCGAGCGCCCATGCTTATCTCGGTTCACCGTGAAAAGCATCTACAATGGGCATGCGAACATCAAAACTGGACTTGAATGATTGGAAGAAGGTAGTCTCTTCCTGTTGCACCATGTTAATGGCTGGGTATGTGTCGTTTACCTGGGAAACTGTTGGCACCAGGATATACTGTGGGAAGAAAACAAGTCGGTGGAGGAAGTATAATGCTTGGGTAATGTTCTGCTGGGAAATCCGAGGTCCAGTCATTCATGTGCTCGAGTATGATTAGTGATGCCATCCGACGTTCCACTATACATGACAGTACTACGTCTTATGGATGGCATCAAAAGCCACTTTCGTGTGCTGGTTGAGGCCTAACAGAAAATTGGCCTTATGGCTTCGAGGCAGCAGTGAAAGCACCTATCGTATACATTATTATATTATTATCTGAATCCATCAGTTCATTCATATCTGTAATATTGGAACTTTCGAATTTTGAACTGTGCCATGGATTTATTTCCAATGTTGTTAAGTAGCAATATGGTCTAATTTTTTACTGCAAATGTGTACATGAATTGTGATGAAAGTCTACCATTTTAAGGAGTAAAATCGAGCTCTTTTAATTTTAAAAACATGATATTCGCTACTTTAATATCAGTTATTTGGGACAAATGTCCAAGTTCGAAGCTCTCGTGGTTTCGTGGATGGTTGGGTGGGGGGACCCACTTTACAGCTGTTGGAAAAGAATGTCGACCGCCCGTCAAGCCATCCAATGTGTTCTTTAACGTGCGTGGGTGTGGTTTTCCCACACAAGGGGCCACGGCTTAACGTCCCATCCGACGGACGGAGTCATTCATTCATGTGCAGGTAACTTTGGAAAAATAAAGATGTTTAGAAAAGAAAAGAATGTTTAGAAATGTGGACACGTCTACCACACACTTAAACATCATTGCAGACCAGGTACATCCTTTCATGGCAACGGAATACATCTCTAGTGGTGCCTTCTTTCAGCAGGATAAGGCGCCATGCCACACTGCCCGGATTGCTTGAGAATGGTTCGTAGAACATGAGGAAGACTCCCAGGTATTGTCCTGGCCTCTAAATTCCCCAGACATCAATCCAATCGAGCAACTGTGGTTTGTATTCTTACAGCATATCCGATCTGCGGCGGCTCAACCACGTAACTTATAAGAGTTAAAGAATCTGCTGATAATGTTTTGGCCCCAGATACCACAAGACACCTTTAGAAATCTTGAAGCGTCCATGCCTCGCTGGGTAAGAGCTGTTTTGACGGCACGTGGAGGACCGACATCATGTTAGGCAGGTGGTCATAATGTGTTGGTCCTTCGGTGTATGTATTAGTCTATTACTGCCTCGAAGCATATAGTCGCTAATGATGTAAATGGAAATGTTCAAGTGTTCAAGTTCAAATTTGCACTTCATCATTTTAGCTTCGCTTCTCTAATAAATTGCTTTGTTTAATGCAAAGCAAACTTTAACTGGTTTCAACTTATAGTGTATTTCATCGCAAGCAGAACAAATTAAGTCCAAAATAATTTCAGGTATTTCTGTTCAAGGAACATTGATTCATGAGTTTAGTGCGTTTAACGAATGTCTGTTATGGTTATCTAACGATTGCGAAAGAAGAGAAATAGATCGTAGGGATTACTCTGTGCGAGGCAAAAGAACGAGGCTTGGTGTGCCGTGGAAATAAAATGAAACTTATTGGCTTCTCTTGGAAAGGCGTGAACATCAGGAGCATGAGCATTGCGGCGATGACGGAGTGGAGGTCAACAGGAAAACAAATAAAGTCACTTCACTTACAGAGAAGCCCTTCAGCTGACCTGCAAACGAGAAAGAATCACGCTGAGCTCGTCAAACAAGCAGAAAAGAAACAATATTAATATTCAGCGTCCATTTGCATTGTGTCTAACTTCGAATCTTTCTATTTTCCATTTCTTCTTTTGTTTCAGGCATATCTTCATACCTAAAAAGGCAGACCTTGAAGATCTCGTTCGTTATGAACCATGCAGACAAAATCACGAGTAAATTGAAATATTTATTCTTTAATTGCAATTAGTTTGTTATGATGAACAAACAGACACAGGTTGGTTCGTTTTATCACTGATCAACACTATTTTATATGCATAACTATATATATATTTTATATGCATACTGTGGCATATAAACTGACAGGCTCCTGTCAGATCTCTGTGGCAAGCAGCTGTTTGAGGGGGTATATATATATGGTTTGAACAGTAGCCTGTTGTTCACAATATTGACTGTTGACAGAACCATTTTCCGTTGTAACGCATGCCTTCGAAACCTCTTTACTAAACGACCTTGGGACATTGCTGCTTTTGCTAAAGCTTCTTATGATGCAAAGGCATTTCTGAACGAAATGAAAATTTCATTTGAAAAGAAAATTAACTCGTCGTGGCCCTTTTCGAAAGAGGAATAGAGACGAGGCTCGAAAGGAATTGATGTTTCTTTCCACATCAGCTCTTAAAGGAGAGTGATCTTAACGTTGGAACTGCAAAATTCGCAATTGGCGAGGTTTCTCATCAGAGTACAGATTATGGTAGTTTGGTCATCGTATCAAAGGCCATGATCACAGTCCTTTTGGGGTTTTTTTTTCTACGTTCCCTGAAGAGTAATCATTAATCGGAGTTAGTGATTCTTTCTGTTAGTTAAGTGGAGTTAATAACTTTGTTAATTTACAGGAGTTAGTGACTCTGTTAGTTAAGTGGAGTGACTTCGTACTTAGGTTAATAAGATGGCCTACTATAAAGTTGAGAATTTCCTGATCTTTGTATAAACATTGTTACTACAGATGAACGAGCAATAATGAAACCGTGATGTGATGTATCATTGTGATGCTCGCGTTTACTTCAGCGTGATATTTACGTCACTAACCACCTCGAACGAACTTAACTTAGAAATAAAGAATAATAGAATTGTAATTAGGAAGAATTTGTGTGAAAGAAAACGTAGTTTATTTTAGTCTGTGCACTATAGTATAAAGAAAAAATGTTTTTGTTTGGTGTGTGTGTGTGGGAATTTAAATAAGTTTGTTAGTGTGAATCTTGTTAGTGAACGAGTAAGGAAGAGGAAGAAAGTCATCGTCTTGTGCGTGGTGATCAACGTCTGAAAAGAATTGGTTCTGAGAAACCAGTATACTTAGACGCAGATTTGGAGTGTTTGATGATTAAAATCTTAGAAGGAAGTCATTTGTTGTATAGTTATTTAGTTTGTTTAGGAATTGATAAGGGTTATTCTTGATCGAGTGCAGGTTTGTTCACAAATATGATTGTGCCACTTATTGAGTGTTATAAAAAGCCTTATTTTATGCTTTGAGTGGAGATAGTAAGAATTATAGAGGAAACAACTCTTTGTAGAAAGAGTGATAAAGTGCAATGTTCTTCTAAAGGTTTATTTTCATACTGATGAAGATTTGTGTTGGTTGAATTTAGTTTATATAAATGTTTTCATTCATGCTTTTCTAATCAATTACTTTATTTCGGAATTATAATGGTTAAATATTATTTTTGAACTCACGCTCACTTTCCATCCGTTTAATTAATAAAAATATATAGAGCCTTATTTTAAAACTTGCATTCTGCGCAATAATCAATTTTGCTTAACTTTTTTCTCTAATGGAACAAAGTTTATCTTACACGAAGTACATAGGAAATTGGTAGTTTTTGAATGTTATTATTCAGAAGTTGAATAACACCATTCCAGATTGTGTAAAAAGCGCAGAATTTAATTCCAAAAAACTAGACGATTTTATCAAATTAATGGTCGATACTACTAGAGAATTAATAAAGGTTAAGGAGAGAAATCTGAAATTAGAGACTGAAAATATAGAAATCAAAAAGGATGTGATGGAATTACAACACCGAATGAGAAATCTGCAACAAAGGAGGAGAGCAGAAAATATTGAGATAGCGGACTTGAGGAATTTTCCGACGAAAATATAATTGAGACTGTGACGAAGTATGGTTAAGCCCTCAGAATGTCAAAAGAAGAAATAAAATACACAGTTGCATATCGAGTCCCAAGAAGATATGCGAATAAACCGAAATCAATTTTTGTGAAGACGAACGGCAAAGAAGAAAGGGATCAATGGATAACTAAATGGCGATCGCTAAAATGTCTGAGGAACAAGGACTTGGAGATAATAATTACATATATATATATTGGCTAGTGCTTCATTCCTGAATTAAAGACATTGCTCTTTGAAATTAAGAAGATTAAAAGAGAAAAAAAATTATTTGTACTCCTGGGTGAAGGAGAGAAAGCTATACTTAAGAAAGGACGTGAACTCTAAAGTAAGAAATATAACGTCAGTAGAAGACTTGAAACTGTTGTAATATGGAAGTTGTGGTCGATAAATTAAATATTGATGAAAATGGGAGAAATCAACTAGTAACAAAGGATATTAGATCCATTAGAAAAAGCTTTCATTATTTTATTTTGGTAGAATCATTAATGGACCTTTCATCAGATATAATTGTACTGTCAGATATGGATCAAATAACATGAACTAATGCTTAATAATATTGAAGGTTTTAACAAATGTTACCAGTGTGGATGTGAAAATAAATGAGGTGTCAGGTGGAGTATTAGTTTTTGTTAATTCCAAGTTAAGAGCTACTCAAGTAGATTTTAATTGCAATAATGCAGATGTAGTGTCCCTAAACGTTAAGATTAATAATTTTGACTATAACATTATTTCAGTGTATAAATCCACTAGCCTAAATAAGCAATGTTTTATTCACGAATTTTACTCTCAATTATTACGAAATAACTGTAAAAATGTCATATTGATCGGAGTCTTTAATATTGATTTAATAGATAATAAAATATTAATTCTGGTTACTGTGATATGTTAGTAACGTTAGGATTTATCCAGTGTATTACACAACCAATTACAATTTTGGTTAAAACATGTGTTGATCATATTGCTGTAACATTATCTGCGTTAAGAAAGTTACATATCGAAAATTATTAAAACGACCGTGACGGATCATTATTTGGTAATGCTACAACTAAAAAGAGACGTGGGTAGAAAAAGATACCGAGGAAGATAGAAAATATGTTACTAATTTTAAAGAACTTGAATTAAAATTAATGAATATAAAGTAGGATACAGATGATATTAACGATGATCAAAGATATTGCGAGTCTGTTTTTGATCAAATTAACATGTATGTTAGAGAATGTACGAAGTTGAAGTACTTGCCAAGCACCAAAAAGAAAATATTAAAACAATGGGTCACAGACGAAACACTTAAATTAATTATCGAAAAGAACAAATTACATAAAAGGTTTAAAAACTGTCCATATAATAATGAGGACTACAAAGAATTTAAGGATGATTAACTCTTATACGTAGCAGCTTAACTAATAAATTAAGAATGGCAAAAACTATTTCAAATGTAAGGTTCTTTCGCCAGGTAAAATGACTCTAAACAGCAGTGGAAAATTATTAACGAATTAATATAATTATAGAAATCTGTTAAAGAAATCCGAATTGATGAAAGAATACACGATACCTTTAATGATAAAAAGACAATCGCCGATGCCTTGAAAAAATGTTACAGAGGAAGATACTGTTGCAGACACTTCAGATGATATGAAATATTACAGAGTAAATCCAATCGCCTTGTTATCGATTAGTGAAAGTGAATTAATTCAGACAACCTTTAGGCTTAAATTAAACAAATCTTCAAATGATGATAACTCCACAGTCCACATGTTACAGAGAGTGATCAGTGTAATATCTGAAATTTTACTGAAGTGTTACAATTTGTCAATTGAAGGTGGATTTTTTCCCATCTTCGCTTAAGAATTCGTTAGTTACCCCAATTTATAAAAATGGTGGTAAAATACTTGTAGAGAATTATAGGCCTATTTGAATACAAACTGTCTTTTCAAAATTATTTGAAAAGTTAATGCATTTAAGGTTAATTAATTCCCTTACTAAATATACCATACTCTCGGAACACCAATATGGATTTAGGGGGAAAAAAGGTAGCTAATGCTACAGCTGAAGTAGTAAAATTAATTTATAACGATCTCAATAAAAATGAGAAAGTGATGGTTTTGTTTCTGGATATGTCTAAAGCTTTTGATTGCCTACCTATTGATATTGAACTAAATAAATTAGAAGTAATTGGTATAAGGGGGCTGTCACTGAAATGGTTTGATTCGTATTTGAAGGGTAGAACACAAGTCCAAATAGGAGATGTTTCGAGTGAAAAAAAAATCAAATCGCTATGGTGTTCCACAAGGTTTTGTTTTGGGACCACAGTTATTCTTAAAGTTATTCTACAGTTATTCTTAATATATATGAACGATCTATTGCACACTAAATTCACAGGTAAGATTATTCCGTTTGCAGATGTCACCGCCTTGGTTTACTATGATAAAACTGATGAAGCAATAAGCAATATTGCTGCAAATTTAAGAACACTTCAAATTTGGTTCCAAAAAATAAATTATTAATAAATGTAAATAAAGCGAAATAAATGTATTTTAATACTGTTAGGGGAAAGTATAGAGATCTTGGAGATATATTCTATCACATGAGTAACCAGGTAAGTTTTTCGAACAAGACAAAATTGAGTCTTTAAACTGTGTTTGCCCAAGGATAAAAAGTACTAAAACAATAAAATAGTTAGGAGTTAATTTCGACTGTTATCTAACCTGGCATGATCATGTTCAAAACGTAGCATTACAAATCAAACAAATAATTTCCTAAAGAAAATCAAGATGTATCTTTTAAGAGATATGACGAATATAAAAATTTTAAAGAACACAATATATTAATCTTTTCCAGAATACAATATGCAATTCTAATTTGGAGAGGATCATCTTCATGTTGCTTAAATCAATAGCAGCAAATGGAAAAATATATAATAAAAATTATGACATTTAAAAGAAAGTACGATTCGTCTGAACAAAGTTTTAAAAAACTTAAAATACTCAACTTAAAACAAATACACCAAGTTGCTTCAGCAAAGCATGTATTTCACAAAGACAAATTTGATGTAGTGGTTAATAAATGTTTTACAAGAGCAATAGTGGCTCAGGTTTTTTTCATTCCTAAACCAAACAAAGAGTTTTTCAAAAAATATTATGGATATAGTGGCTTAAAACTGTTCAACTCACTGCCTGATAATCTGAAAATTATAAACAATACTGTACATTTCTCTAAAGAACTGAAAAAATGGTTGTTGAACGGTGGAGATTGCAACTGATGTTTTATTTACTGCATTAATTGATTACATTGAAATGAGATAAGAGAAGTAGGAGACAATTTTTATATTACAGAGATTGAAATTTCTATTTTTCTGTTTATATATTTATATATATATATGTATATTGGGTCTGTAAATGGTAGCTAGGTAGTCACTGGAAGGAGAGCTATGCACTAATCCCCTGTGATGATACATAAAACCGTCCAGGCATAGCAGCTACTGTCCGACCCCGCCTTCTCGTGGTGCAGACCGTTAGTACCTTTCAAAAGAGATACTCTCTTGTGGAAGTGAACGGAAGGAAAGGGCTGCCAGATTAGTGTGGCCTACTGATCTGGACAACTCTGGCTACTTTTCTTTTTTTTTCTACCCTGCTGAGGAGTGGTCAACCATACAGGGTCCTAGTGCTGACCATATAAACCCACTGGATTGGACAGATATATCTGAGCTTGATTATGGATCCTGATTTTGCTGCACTGCTGGGATTCTGTGGAGGGAAAATCTTCCGCTGTGTTTTCATGATAAACCATGAAAAATCGAATTTTCATGATAAACCATGAAAAACGTTTTCATGATAAACCATGAAAAACCGCATGATAAACCATGAAAAACCGCATGATAAACCATGAAAAATCTTCCGCTGTTCGTTTGTGGGTTGACAGCCCCAAGTGAATAGATTCACAGGATATGTTTATAGCTAGGGATAATCCTGAGCATAGGTCATCGCAGGCACCTGAACTCTTTGCTTCTATTGGCATCGTCAAATTCTACATTGGAGGAAGTCTTCCAGTGTAGATGGCTTCAGCCTTTAGTTGTGGGGGAACGGGTCTTTGCCCCATGTCTGCGATTAGGGGGCTGTTTGATATTGTCGGCATTCCCTCTCTCAATAAATATAGTTTCTTTAAACATCCCACTAACCATTTTCTCTCCATAGGTAGTTGGAATGTGAGGAATCTGAACAGAGCTTTTTCTTTTGATGTCCTCACACAAGAATTCCACCATTATAATTTAGATATTCTCGGCTTACAAGAGACCAGATGGACAGATAAAGGTCAGATTCTTAAACATAATCTTAAATTTCTCTTTTCAGGGAGGGACGACAATAAGCATCACCATGGCGTGGGTCTGCTTCTCAGCAGACACGCTAGTGATGCTCTTCTAGGATATGAGTGCATTAATGAAAGGTTTCTTACAGCAAAATTTCAGACAAGCGTTAAACACTTGAATGTTATCTGCTGTTATGCCCCCACTGAGGTTGCCAATGAGGATGAGAAGGATAGATTTTATGAACAACTTCAGGATATTTTGAATTCTGTCAAGAAAGGAGATATTGCCCTTGTTCTTGGTGACTTCAATGCCAAAGTTGGTACTGATTCTGACCTTTGGGGATGAGTAATAGGTCCTTTTGGTATTGGTAGCTACAATGGCAATGGACAACGTCTCCTACAGGTAAGTAATCTCAATGGATTCAGAATAACTAACACTTATTGCCAACACCGCGACATACATAAGTACACATGGGTTTCACCCGATGGGTTGCATAAGAATATGATTGATTACATATTAATTAACAGCAAATGGGGCTAGTTCTGTTAGGAATACCAGGTCATATAGGGGAGCTGAAATAGGATCTGAGCATTACCTTGTTAAAATTGTCTTGCAACTAAAACTTAAAAAGTGCTGTGCTAGGGTAAAATATTTACATTTAATACCGAAGCTCTGAAAGACCCAGTTATAGCTAAAGCTTACCATGATAAATTACTTAGTTATTATTACAGTCATAGTATGCTTAATCCTGAAGTTGAAGAAGAATGGGATCATTTTAAACAGGCTTTTGTGGACACTAACAGTGCTCTTTTGGGAAAAAAGGAGCAAAAGAGGCAGAATTATCTGTGTGATAAGGCACGTGAGCTTATTTCGGAAAGAAAGAACTGCAGGAATGACCTTAATCCCTACTAGTACTAATATACCCTACTAGTCCTAAATTGCTAAATTAAATCCAAATCCTAAATTACTAAATTAGTCCTAAATTAATACCCTACTAGTCCTAATAGAAAACATTATAGGGAATTTAATAAACGTGTAAAAGATCAGTTAGCTGCTGATAAGAATCTTTGGCTTGATGGCTTGGCTGACAAAGCCGAGGAAGCAGTTAGACAGCACAACAGCAGAGAGCTGTACCAGAGAGTTAATGTTTTGTGTGGAAGAAAACGGACAGGTATACTGGGATTTAAAGATAAACAAGGTAAGATTATAGAAGGTGAGGATTCTGCCATGGCTGGGTGGGCTGAGCATTTCAGTGATATTCTAAACAATGTGGTTAGTTCTACTCCCATTGTTTGCAATGATGATAGATGCATTGGTGGTTTTAATGTTGGCCCTATAACACAATCTGAAGTTAATTTGGCTATTTCTAAACTTAAACTTCATAAATCGCCAGGGGTAGATGAAAATACTACTTAAAATGCTACTTAAAAATACTTAAAAGTGGAATGTTTCGGTTACCACTTGGATGATTGAAATTCTGAATATCTTTTATGATAAAGGCATGGTTCCTAAGGATTTTACCAGAGCTAATGTTATCTCTATTTTCAAAAAAGGTGATCGCAGTTCGTGTGATAACTATAGGAGTATCAGCCTACTCTCTGTTGCAGGTAAAGTTCTTTCCATGATTGTGCTTAATAGAGTTAAGAATCTGGTTGACAGGCAATTGCGTGATGAGCAATGTGGATTCGAAAGTGGTAGGGGATGTGTAAATCAGACATTTTCACTCAGATAGATTCTCGAGACATGTTTAGAGTTTCAGAAACTTTTGCTTGCTAGATTTGTTGATTTCAAAAATATTTTCGACTCTGTTGATCGACATAAGTTGTGGTTCATTGTGAAATCATATGGTATACCGGAGAAGTTAGTTAACATAATGAAAGCTCTCTATAATAACACTGAGTCGTGTGTGAGAGTTGGTAAGCTTGTAGCAATTGGTTTAGCATTACTTCTGGTGTTCGACAAGGGTGCATTTTGTCTCCTTTTCTCTTTAGCTTGGTTATTGATTATGTTATGCGAAATTCACTTCAAGGAAAAGATTTTGGACTTAAATGGAATGGAGATATGAAAATGTCTGATTTAGATTATGCTGATGATTTAGCCCTTTTGGCAAATGATGTTGATGAGATGAACTCTTTCATTCGAGCTGTTGATGAGAGTGGTAGTAGAGTAGGTTTGGTTATAAACAGAGAGAAAACTAAAGTGATGAAAATTGGTCAGGCAGGCTGTGATTCAGTTAATCTGAATGGTTGTGAGCAGGTGTCACAGTTTAATTACCTTCGGAGCTATGTAACAGATGCTGGTGATGTGCGGCATGAGATTAACAGACGAATAGGGATTGTTGCCGGGACTTTTAAGAATCTATGGAGAGTGTGGAGTAATAGGCGTATACCCCTAAAGACTAAAATTATACTGTATAATAGTTTGGCGGTTATTTCTAGGGTTAATTATGGTAGTGAAACTTGGACACTTTGTAAACAAGATAACCGGAAACTAAATGATTTTGATTCTAGATGCTTACGCAGTATCTTGGGCATTTGGTGGTTCAACTTTGTAACTAATGATGAGGTTAGGCAAAGGAGTTTGCAACTTCCTTTAAGCAGCGTATTGTGCAGAGAGAGACTCCGTTGGTTTGGCCATGCTGCCCGTATGAATAATTATAGATTGGCGAATAGGGTTATGAACAATGTGCCTAAGGGTCTCAGAAAGAAGGCGAGACCTAGGATGCGTTGGGCAGACAATGTGAAACAGGACCTTGTTAGAATTGGTGTGCAGTGGCTAGATGCAGTAGATGTAGCTCAGGATAGAGTTGCTTGGAGAACTAAATTGCACGGTCTGGTTGGACCTCCGTAGCCCATGGCTGCTGCTTGATGACGATGACGACGACGACGACGATGATGATGATGATGATGATGTACTCAGGACTGCAGGATATATCATCATCATCATTCTCAAGCAGCCATGGGCTACAGAGGTCCAACCAGACCGTTCAATTTAGTTTTCCATGCAAGTATGTCCTGAGCTACATCTACTGCATGTGGCCACTGCACACCAATTCTAATAAGGTCCTATATGACATTGTATGCCCACCGCATCCTAGGTCTCCCCTTCTTTCTGAGGCCTTTAGGCACACTGTTCAAACCCTATTCGCCAATCTATAATTATCCATACGGGCAACATATGTTTTGTTAATATCCACTTGCGAGTAAAATACTAGCTCTTGTGCAACTTGACTATGTATTAGCTATGTATTTAAATATTGTGTAAATAAATTGAAATCGAACTGAATTTTTCATTACCAAGGAAGTGCAAATGATTTATTGAAGAAGTTAGTTTATTTGAGGTAACAAAGGACCAGATCAAAGAGTTTAGTGAGAATGAGTCATGCTATTTAACCAGAGGATATTTAATCTGAAGAAGCAGACGCAATTTATATTGCTTTCCTAAGAAAAGGAATGCTTTAAAGGTGGGAATGTTTAGAGATCTGAAAATATGTAAATCATCTCTATCCATCCTCAGGTAAAGTTCAATTCAAAATAGAAAAAAAACACCTAAATTGCTGGTTTATTAGTCGAACAAATCCAAGGAGTAGAAGAGTGCTACTCATAGTCAAAGTATTGAATAATCTAAATCGAAATTCCGCTAAGAGAATCTGTTAAGAAAGCAATAATAAGCAGGTTTGTCAAAAAGAAAAAAAATACAAGTGCAGAAAAATTTAGTGTCAGTTGACGTTAATGTCCTTGAAAGTCATCTTAAAACTGAAGTATATTCACTTTAAACAACAGAACTGACGTGGAAACGTTTCAAAAACTTTTTTTAAATTTTAGAAATAATCCGCGCTCGATTTGCAAAGCTATGTCATCATTGCCTGCGGCACGTGCTGATAAGTTTCACAAACTTGACTTTAGAGTGACGCAAGAATTAATATTAATTAATTGCTCGTGGCCCTTGCTGGGATCTTTATTAAGGCTTGTCATTTCTTTAGCGGATTTTATAGAACGAGCCGAAGAAGCCTCGGGTACTAAAAGCTTAATTAACTAAAGGAGGGTTAATAAAAAAAACTAAAATAAGATAGCTGTACTTTTAGGTGATTTACGGAAAATGAAAATAAAAATTCAGTAATAAAATTTCGTAAGAGTGTACAAAACAGAAAAGTAAACCATCTTCATACCTGTTATGTGCATTTATTGATGTTTCAGATCTTGCTATCTCTGATCCCCAGTGAGGCGAAGAAATAATTTTAAGCTGAATTTGTGTCGGAGTTAGTGGGTGAGATAAGAAAAAGAGATCCAGCAAAATCCTTTCATTGAAGCCAGTTCCGTGGAACAACCAACTAGCCCACTGCGAGGTAGCCGGAAAGAGAACAGATCAGCGTTGCTGGACCTGCATTAGGGAAGTTTCCTTTAAGAGAAATAAATGTATCATAGGCAGTTCGAATCGTAGATGGAGTTTGGCAAGAAAATTATGCACGTACCATAATTTGGGCAAATGGCGATGATTTTTACTTCCATATCTGACCTCGGACTTATTCCCACACCTGGTTAAGTTTCTTATAATGGATAAAGTTTCCTAGAGGGTAAATTTTGTTCATAAAGGAAAACAAGAAAATCGAAGGTGATTCCTGATAGCATACCACAGCAACAAAATGAAAAAAAGAGGATTTATAAGAAAATATATTAAATAATAATTAAATAAATGGTAGCTAGGCATAAACTGGAAGGAGAGCTGTGTACCAATTCCCAGTGATGATGCACAGAACCGGCCAGGTCTAACACCTAATGTCCGTCCCCGCCTTCTCGTGGTGCAGGCAATTAGTACCTTTCAAAAGAGATATTCTCTTTTGGAAGGGAAGGAAGGGGAGGGCTGCTAGTTCAGTATGGCCTACTGATCTGGTCATCTATAACCACTTTTTTCTTTTTTTTTCAACCCTGCTGAGGAGTGGTCAACTTCACAAGGTTCTGGTGCTGACCATTTATACCTACTAGACTGGACTTGTATATGGATTTGAGCTTGATTATGATTATTGGACTTGCTGCACTGGTGGGCCTCTGTTGAGGGAGAATCTGCTGCTGTGTTTTCTGTTTGCTTCTGGGTTGCCAGCCCTAAGTGAGCAGAGGCATGGGATACCTTATATCAGCTGGTGGATAATCCTAATCAATGGCCATCGCAGGTACCTGAACCTTACTTAGCCAGTTGGGGATCGTCAAGCCTAAACTGGAGTAATGTGTCTCAGGCAGGCCATATGGCTCATGAAAAAGTACACTTGAAAAGGTGATGCCTGAAGATCCTACCAGAATCGATGACTTCAGCCTTTAGCGGAGGAGGAACAGGTCTTTACCCTATGCCTGCGATCAGGGGGCTGTTTGATATTGTTGGCCCTACCTATCTCAATAAACCCAGTTTCTTTTAAAATCCTACTAATCATTTTCTCTCTGCAGGAACGTGGAACGTGAGGACATTATATAGAGATTATTCTCTTAATATCCTCATATAGGAATTCCAACGCAATAACTTAGATATTCTAGGCTTGCAAGAGACCAGATGGACAGCTAAAGCTGAGATACTTAAAAATAACTTTAAATTTCTTTTTACAAGGAGGGAGGATGGAAAGCATCACCAAGGCGTGGGTCTGCTTCTCAGCAGACACGCTAGTGATGCTCTTCTAGGATATGAGTGCATTAATGAAAGGTTTCTTACAGCAAAATTTCAGACAAGAGTTAAAGACTTAAATGTTATCTGCTGTTATGCCCCCACTGAGGATGCCGATGAGGATGAGAAGGACAAGATTTACGGACAACTTCAGGATATTTTGAATTCTGTCAAGAAAGGAGATATTACCCTTGTTCTAGGTGACTTCAATGCCAACGTTGGTGCTGAGTCTGACCTTTGGGGAGGAGTAATAGGTCCTTTTGGTATTAGTAGCTGCAATGAAAATGGGCAACGTCTCCTACAGGTAAGTGAACTCAATGGATTCAGAATAACTAACACTTATTACAAACACCGCGACATACGTAAGTACACATGGGTTTCACCCGATGGGCTGCATAAGAATATGATTGATTATATATTAATTAACAGCTAATGGGCTAGTTCTATTAAGAATACGATTGATTATATATTAATTAACAGCTAATGGGCTAGTTCTATTAAGAATACGAGGGCATATAAGGAAATGAAATTGGATCTGATCATTACTTTGTTAAAAGTGTCTTTCAACTTAAAAAGTATTATGCTAAGGTTAAAAAATTTACCTTTAATACTGAAGCTCTGAAAGACCCAGTTATAGCTAAAGCTTACCATGATAGGTTACTTAGTCATTATGACAGTTGAGTAAGAACGAAGCCATTTTAAACAACCTTTTTTGGAAACTAACAGTATTCTTTTAGGGAAAAAGGAGCAGAGGAGACAGAATTATTTGAGTGATAAAGCACTTCAGCTTATTTCAGAAAGAAGGAACTGCAGGAATGTCCTTAATCGGTATCCTACTATTCCTAATAGAAAGTATTACAGAGAGCTTAATAAACATGTAAAGGATCAGTTAGCTGCTGATAAGAATTTTTGGCTTGATGGCTTGGCTGACAAAGCCGAGGAAGCAGTTAGACAGCACAACAGCAGAGAGCTGTACCAGATAGTTAATGTTTTGTGTGGTAGAAAACGGACAGGTATACTGGGATTGAAAGATAAACAAAGAAAAATTATAGAAGGTGAGGATTCTGCCTAGGTGGGCTGAGCATTTCAGTGATATTCCAAACAATGTGGTTAATTCTACTCCCATTGTTTGCAATGATAATAGATGCATTGGTGGCTTTAATGTTGGCCCTATAACACAATCTGAAGTTAATTTGGCTATTTCTAAACTTAAACTTCATAAATCGCCAGGGGTAGATGAAAATACTACAGAAATGCTACTTAAAAATACTTAAAAGTGAAATGTTTCGATTACCACTTGAATGACTGAAATTCTGAATATCTTTTATGATAAAGGCATGGTTCCTAAGGATTTTACCAGAGCTAATGTTATCTCTATTTTCAAAAAAGGTGATCGCAGTTCATGTGATAACTATAGGGGTATCAGCCTACTCTCTGTTCCTGGTAAAGTTCTTTCCATGATCGTGCTTAATAGAATTAAAAATCTGGTTGACAGTCAATTGCGTGATGAGCAATGTGAATTCAGAAGTGATAGGGTGTGGATCAGATATTTTCACCTAGGCAGATTCTTAACAAACGTTTAGAGTTTCAGAAACCTTTGGTTTTCTAGCTTCGTTGATTAAAAAAAGGCTTTCGACTCTGTTGATCGACATAAGTTGTGGTTAATTGTGAGATCATATGGTATACCGGAGAAGTTAGTTAACATAATGAAAGCTCTCTATAATAACACTGAGTCGTGTGTGAGAGTTGGTAAGGCTTGTAGCAATTGGGTTAGCATTACTTCTGGTGTTCGACAAGGGTGCATTTTGTCGCCTTTTCTCTTTAGCTTGGTTATTGATTATGTTATGCGAAATTCACTTCAAGGGAAAGATTTTGGCCTTAAAAGGAATGGAGATACGAAAATTTCTGTTTTAGATTATGCTGATGATTTAGCACTTTTGACAAATGATGTTGATGTGATGAACTCTTTCATTCGAGCTGTTGATGAATCTGGTAGTAGAGTAGGTCTGGTTATAAACAGAGAGAAAACTAAAGTGATGAAAATTGTTCAGGCAGGCTGTGATTCAGTTAATCTGAATGGTTGCAGTCTTGAGCAGGTGTCACAGTTTAATTATCTTGGGAGCTATGTAACAGATAATGGTGATGTGCGACATGAGATTAACAGACGAATAGGGATTGCTGCCGGGACTTTTAAGAATCTATGGAGGGTGTGGAGTAATAGGCGTATACCCCTAAAGACTAAACTTAGACTGTATAATAGTTTGGCGGTTATTTCTAGGGTTAATTATGGTAGTGAAACATGGACGCTGTGTAAACAAGATAACAGGAAACTAGATGCTTTTGATTCCAGATGTTTACGCAGTATCTTGGGTATTAGGTGGTTCAACTTTGTAACTAATGATGAGGTTAGGCAAAGGAGTTTGCAAACTCCTTTAAGCAGCATATTGTGCGGAGAGAGACTCCGTTGGTTTGGCCATGCTGCCCGTATGAATAATTATAGATTGGCGAATAGTGTTACGAACAGTGTGCCTAGAGGCCTCAGAAGGAGGGGGAGACCTAGGATGCGGTGGGCAGACAATGTTAAACAGGACCTTGTTAGAATTGGTGTGCAGTGGCCGGATGCAGCAGATGTAACTCAGGACAGATATCTTGGAGAATTAAACTGACGGTCTGGTTGGACCTCCGTAGCCCATGGCTGCTTGAGGATGATGATGATGATGATGAGTTTTTTTCCCACATGTTGAGAATTACTTTAGATCAGTGGTTCTCAACTTTATCCCACTTTCGTCCCTGCAGATTGTACGATCTGGCATATCTTACCGCCTGTTGGTAAGACTGGAACTTTTTTCAGCCAATATTTTTTAGGAATAAAGGCATTATTTTACTAATCAGTGAGTTATTTAATATGATGAAGTGTATACTTTGCAATCATTTTATTGCAAAGTATACACTTTATTTTATTAAATTAAAAGGTGATCCTTTATGCTCAGCTTTCATTGATTTTGCTCAAATTTATCACAGAATTGTGTGCATAGGATGAAAATTATCTCATAGAGAAATGATTTTATTGGTGATAGTATGTAGACTATTGCAACAAAAAATAAAACAGCATTTTAGCACAATAATTTCCTGGAAATGATAAACACATTTTACAGGGTTTAAACAAAGCAATGTCACAAAATTACGTGGTAATTGCTCCTAAAGTAATGAAAATACCTTAACACTTGATTTTAACTACTATTATGTTGTTTACGTACCATTTTTAATGCACTGAAAACGACATCTAATGAATGGCACCATTGTATTAAACACTATAAAAGTCAAATTTTTCTCATCATTGATATATGTAAGAAGATGAAACTATATTCCTCTTTTCTGGCAGATCTCGACGCTTAATTCTTGAACTGCTTTCTCGCTTTTCTCAATAAAGTCCTTTTTGTTCAATAAAACTATTTCGTTGTTTTTAGCAGCTGATAGAACTGTGAGATCTTGGTTGTTTTTTGTTTATTTTATGGCTCTGTGAAAATATGAGTGTCTGGTTGTCCGGCGGTAAAATTATTTATTTCTTTATTGGCCTAAAAATTTGGAATTTGAGTTTGTCCCTGTCTTTTTTTCTGGTAGGTAACTCAAGACATCCTCAACTTGTGAGATGTAGTCTTTTAAGTCGAGATGTGCAGGGGGTAGGGTAAATATAGGCCCTAAGTTTAAAAACTCAGAGACCTGCGATGAAAGTTCTTGGTTTGATAGATTCAGTGTGCTGTGATATGTAATAATAGATCCCAAATTTATTGTTTTTAGTTTAGAACCATCAAAATATTAGCCAACGTTTAAATTGTTTAATTGCCTAAGGCAACGTTTTTCAAACTATGTTCCGTGAAAAATTATCAAAATTAATATTTTACAACGACATATTTATGCGAGGCAGGATTTTCAGATTATGCTGCAACCAAATCAAAGTCCAGGAACAGACTCGACGCTACACCAGATATGAGAATTCCACTTTCTAATATTGTGCCTGATATCAAAAGAATTTGCAATTCAAAGACCCAAAAACTTCGAAGTCATTAAGAACGTAATTTTACAATATATATACTCTAGTTCATTTTATTATTTTTGTGTGTTTTTTAAAAAATAACATAAAAATAATTTTACCATTGGAGAATGTTTGTTTTTTTCTTAACGCTTAGATTTACTCATTTATTTTATTTTATTTATTATTTTTATCTATCTACCCTAGAAAATAACCAAGCTGTTCCGTTAAAATTTCGGGATTTGTTAAGTGTTCCGTCGTGGGAAAAGATTGGGAAACGCTGGTAGATGTATAGCTCTGAAGATGTATAGCTATATTAGAGCCGCACGCAAATGTTCAGACTACATGGCATAAATTGCCTGATACAGAGCTGCCTAAATAAAACCGTCATTTAAAATAAAGTTTGAGTTTCATCTTCTTACATATTAAAAGCTAGCATCAACAACAGAGGAGATCTTGATCAACTGTCGATGGTTAGTTGTCCGAACACCTGACATGTCGTCATGATATCATGGATTCTGATCCCACCAGCTCAAAAAAATTATTCCTCTATATCTACTGTTACCTGATAATTGCACAGAGTAATAGTGCCTAAAGCATAGTAAACCAGTGTCCTAAGTGATTAGTGAAATAACTTTCTACTCAATCAATAGTAAATGCATAGATTATTCGTTGATATGGAATTCAATGAAGAGTTTTTCAGAAAAAAATAGCTTTGGTGACAGCGCGAGACTGGGACCCACATCTTTCCAGATTGATGCTAGAGTGCTCTACCACTGAGATAGTCGTTGACTCCCTCATTCACTTCCACAATGTGGCTTATATCAGTCCACGTTCATTTGAAGCATATCTCCAAACGATGACCGATATCAGTCCACGCTCATTGAAATATATCTGGCCTCGAAACGACATTTATGATCCTGTTGCACAGGCTTGTAAGATCAGTAACAGAATTAAAATTCAAGGTAAAGTATGTTTCCCATAACACCAAAGAAATATGTGAAGGGGGATTAAAACTGCGAAATGAGTAGCCAAGCGATTGGCCCATCTAAACCTATCGAATGCCCAGGAAATTATCTCTCCAGAATGTTGCTCACAAGAGGAGAACATTTTGGAAATTCCTCTAACCATTTTGTTAAAACAAATCTTATTTCTTGAGACTTTATACCCAGCATTTCTACCATCATGTTTCATATGCCTGTAGCAGCATGGATTAATGCATTGATGTTCCTCGGTGGCGTAGTGGTATCTATTTGATTCGGGATGACATTGCAACCTTTGGGGTTTGAGTCCAGCATGGCATGGTCGTTTTTTCTCTCATACGCTGCAGATAAGCTAGTAGCTTTGCCTGTCCGATCATAAAAAATCGATTATCGGTTGGACTTTATCCGTACAATGAATGGTACCCATATGGAAGTTCTTGCATGAACAACTACCCTCTTGTTTTGAATTTGCAACCGAAATCAGTACATAAATATAATCATTACTTCATGAGGTATTATTGTTAAAATTTGTGGCATTTTTGTGTACACCGTATAGTCTTAGAGTGCAGGTATATTTTTCAAAGTTCGCGACCTATTAGATTTCAGTTGGCTTTTACTAGGTATAGTGATCACTTGTTCAGCCGTGCGAGTTGATCATCGTGACTTGTAATCACTGAGATACAATTCCACATATGCAGTCACTGATTACGAGGACATTCTTGGATTCAGAATTATTTCTTGAAATTTGTTCGCCTTTACACCCCATGTGCTGCTATGCTCTTCCTTTTTTGCTTAATCAATTATTTCTTGATTTCGTTGCGAATATCATCGTTTATTCGTTCCAATTTAGTCCTAGAATATGAAGCTAGCGATTTAAATTTATGGGACCATTCTGACGAGTCTTTTTTTTTGCCCTTGTGACCCTTTTGTGGTTTATGTGTTTTAACTTTGTTATTGCCAATAAGGCACTATTTTAGACTTCGAGATACAAGCCCTAGGCTTGGAGCTCTAAAAATTAGTTCAAGATATCAAATATTAGACGAGTCTTTTTTTCATTCATTCGCCGCGGATTTCCGATAAGAAGGACGATTTTGAGCAAATCTTTATTTGAATTTTTATATCTGCAAAAGAAGTGAGCATGTGACTCCTGAAGGCGAAGTTTTGATTGAATAGAGAGAATGAACCAGAAGGCGAAAGGCAAAGGGAATCACTTCAGCTCAGCTTTAATTGATTTTGATCAAATTTATCATACAAAAAATGTGTGCATAGGGTGTAAATGATCTCATATAGAAATTATCTTTTTTGGTAATAGTAAGTAGACTAAATACCAAGATGATCAAATGGTACATTAACATAGTGTAGTTGTTTAGGTTCAGTATAGTGTACTTTGGATACACATCTGAAGACTTCTTACCTACAAGTACCTGGATGCAGAGTAATATCTCAAAATATAAAACTCATTCGGAAGCCTGATTCCTCCATTTGGGATTCTGACCTGCTGTTGGTCTGGAATTTAGAACAACAGCAGCACAGTGGTGTGAAATTCGACATGGTGGCTAAATAAAGGTATATCCATACACGTTCTCTTGAATCGGGAGGATATCATTGTACGATGAGAAAAACTGATCAATGCTTTGGAAGACCACAACCCATAGACACCTAAATATTCCTGAAATCTTCCTGTAACATTTTCATTTCTAAATAGGGTAAAAAAATAGTTTGAATTCATGAACTGTTTCTAGAAACAAATTTGCTTCCAAAAACAGACAGTATATGTATCAGTATACAGTATATGTATATGATCTCCTGTGCTAGTGGATTCTGTGCTCATTTCGTAGCTTTTCTTTCAGAAAATATCCAAAACGGTTCCAGTGCTCGTGCTTCTGAAAAGATGGAAAAGGGAGTGACGAAGGCACCAGGTTCTTCTCCCCCCCAGGCCACCTCCCGAAATCATATGCTTACCTCTTTCACTGTCTAACGTTCCTTTTTCGAACTATTTATATGGGAACTTCATTGAGGAAAAGGCACAAGAGATTAGTCTGATTGCAAATTTTTATTCGAAAGTTTCAGTTATAATCTTTTCAAATTTTATTTCCTTACTGTGGGCATCACATGGCACTCCAAAGCTCTGGTTTTGCAGCAGTAAGACGAGATCGTCTTATTTGGACAAGCAGATTGGATGATTGAAAAGTAAAAAAAGGAACACGATCGAAGTCCGTGAGGAGAATTACATTTCTCCCCTTCATCCTAAGCCTCGGTTTGGCACGTGCTGCACGTGACCGACCGATGTCTTCATCTGCTACGCATTTCGAGCAGCGGTTCACCCGACGTGCTTGGATGCCATTTCCCTTTGGTGGTTCCTTCGAGGCAATTAGAAGGAATACTTCTCTGAGCAGATTGGCCAGGACGTCGCCTCGACGTTTTTGACTCTATTCGCGTGTAAACGTTGCGCCTTTCACACGCGTCTGCATGTAGAAAGATCAACTTTAGCAGGGCAGAGCTACAGAAGAACCTGAACACTGAATCGTAACCTTAACCTTAAGTTGCAATTGCAATGGACGGAAAAGCGAAAGAGACTTAAGAAGGGATAGCAATGGACGAAAGACAAGTGATACTTAAGACAGGGGCTGTAGTGAAAGAAAGGCAAAGGATACTCAAGACAGGGGCTGTAGTGGAACAAACGTGAAAGAGACTTAAGACAGGGGCAGCAGTAGAAAAATGGCAAAGGAGTCATAAGAATGGCCGCTGTGGGCGAAAGGCAAAGGAGACTTAAGATAAGGTTCTGCAGTGGACAAAACGTAAAGGAGACTTAAGACACAGGTCTTAAGGTTTAAGACAGAGGCAGAGGTGAGCGAAAGACAAAGGAGCAAGCAGCTGCATATCCTTCTCTTACGGCGCGTGTCCATGACTAGAAACGGCCGAATCAATATTTGTTTGGGTGCAACGCTCTCCGGGATTGACTTGGCGACCATTCCCTGTTTTTTTTGCTCTATTTGGGCGTGTGCGCTTTATGAAGAAAGAAACACAAGTAATCGCTGTTCCGCTTCGATGGCGCTTATTGATTCTAATATTATGTTGTTCCCTTGCAATCTTTGCATTCAGCTCCATATGGACTGATTTATTATGCATTGATATTTTCTTTTACTAAGATGAAATAATAGATAAATACTTATTTAATAATCTGAGTTTATTAATAGCACTAATTGACGGTGATTAACTCTAAATCATCTTAGAGATTTTCTTTCATTATATTGCATTTTGACTTCTATCCGTGCTACATACTTATGCGTAGAATTTCATATTAAAATCACGAAAAACTTTAGCCCTCACCGCATATTCAATATCATGACTAGACACTGTGATCTAGGCACTGATATTCCATTTGTAAGAAAATTACAAATATATATATATATTTCCTTTGTAAGAGCATGAAGAGCATGGAATGATCTCCCTGAGAACGTTGTTGCCTTTCTTGATATTTTAATTTTGAAAAAAGAAATGAAATTGAAATTATCTGAATTGATTTATTTAGAATGATTGAAATCTGAATTGATTTTTTCATTGGCTTACCAAAATAGGTCGATTTTTCGACTCGATCGTGACTTTTTAGTGAAGATTTGTTATAGATTCAACGAGAGTCGTTTTACATTATCACTTGCAATGTTTTGCATACCTTTAAACTTTTATTCTTTGGTAATGCAAATGAATCATTCTCTATTTGCACTGAATTCTCCCATATAAGGTCAGCACAAATTTTATTTGCTTTCCAATTATTTCTATTCAAATTAGAATAATTACATTACTGGAAGAATTTTAACATATTTTTTTTTCAAAATAAATGTGGATTTTTTCTGCTATACTGTAGAAAATCACAGTCAGGAAATTCTTTTTTCGCAAACTGTATTGCAAGGGATATATTTATTAAACATCGGCTATTCAAAGGAAACTAGAAAGACTTTTAAAGGATATAAAATGTTTGTATTTAGAGAATATAACGTTTGACAATTTCTAACTTTAACGTCCTTTAAACATAAGAGTCAAACCAACGGAACATTTGGAAAATGCGAATAGTAATGTTTTATTAGTACCTATTGAGTCGAAGCCGTCCCATGGCCGAGTGGTTAGCGCGCTTGGCTACTGATCTAAGGGACCTGGGTTCGAGCCCCAGATGGTTAGCGCGCTTGGCTACTGATCTAAGGGACCTGGGTTCGAGCCCCAGATAAGGCATGAATGTATGTGTCGTTTTTCTGCTGAGGTCCTGCCATCCTCTCAGACCTTCTACTGTGGCATATAAACTGACAGGCTCCTGTCAGACCTCTGTGGCAAGCAGCTGCTTGAGGGGGTATTTATATTTATTTATTATTGAGTCAAAAATGATTTTTCAATTAATCCTTAAGGCAAAAAAATTGAATGTCTGCTGACTGATCGATGGGCAGTCAAAAAAGTGAAAGCAATAAACTGATTTTTAAAAATGAGTTAATTTTTTTAATCTGTGTATCTCTTCCCCTATGTTTCCTAAAAGTTAAAAAATATTAATATATTTCCCATGATGGAATCAGTTACTTAATTAGTAATAATTTCATAGGAAGTTAGAGCAGGCGCAATCTTTTTTGCGAGAAAAGGAACCTGTTTTGTCGCCTTTCTTATGAATTGAGTAAACAGTTTCATCACTGCAAAGGTGTATTACTTCTGTTTTTGATTCTTAAGGCACATATTGCATTTTTTTATGTTGTTTAATTTACATGTTTTATTTTTGCTCTTTAATGGCAGATTTAAAGGGTTCAGCGGGATAATTAATATATTTTCTGCATTATTCTTCACGTCAAAAGCTTTCATTTCACGTATAACTCGCTACGAAGGCCCTCATGACGGGGGCGTAACGGATCAACGATTTCCAAACCTTTACTTTTTAGAAGAGAAGGGAGAGAAGGGTCAAATAATTTGCACCTTTTGACAGTCCCCACATCATAAGCATTCTTCTGACATGTAACCTTATCTCTTCGGTCCCATGTTGGTGAGATACAGTGGAAAAACCATTTATAAACCATCTCTTTTTAGAGGGTTGTAAATAGGGGACGGAATATTTTTATCCCAAAGTCAGAACTGATTGGGCATATAACTCGTTAGAATTGACCATCGGGTTGGGAAGAAGTGATGAAATAAATGTTTAAAAATTCCACAAAGAGACCGACTGAGAGATGACAAGAGTAAAAGAAGAGAGAAATAATTAATAAATAATGACTAGCTCATTAAATGGTAAAGCAGTATTGTATCTCCAATGTAAAGGTAAAGTAGTATTGTTATCCAAGTTAAATATTTCTTTTTATTTAACACATAATGCATAAATATTATACAGAAATAAAACAACAGTTGATATGAAACCATGAGTATTTAAACTTATTAGGACAACAAATTAAAATATTTAAATAGCAAAACATTCATAATGTTATGTACCGTACATCATACATATACAACAAATGAAGATAAAAAATTAATCTGCATAATCAAGGAGCTAAATACAACCTTATCCACGCTACAATAACAAATATTATATATTTTGTCAAATTAAAACTCTAGCAGCATCGTTATTTAATCAATTTCAAACTTCAGTAGTATTTAATTTTAATATGTACTTTTATTTGTGAAATCATACAGAGTTTAAAATTCTTCAATTGTTAACAGATATTTTTAACGTTCTCAAATATTTCTCATTTCTTATATTAATAATGTGTTGAAAATCTTTGATACTATAAAAAATACATTTTTATGGGATATTTCTTTCTTGGATTTCTAAATATGCAATTTCAAACCTATATTTCTGGAGCTAAAATTACTATCGTATTAAATTTTCATATTTGTGTAAGAAAATTAAATGAAGTATATAATATATATATAAATTTCTCAAAGATAATATTTTACAACTGCGATATAGTTAATTTATATTGGAAAAATAGTTTGCAAAAATTTCCAACCACCTTATTTTGTGCAAAACATAAATGATGTAAATACATATATGGTACAGAGAAGTTTTTTCCTAAAAATTTCTTCAGAACATAATATTTTATCTGAGTTTTTATATCAATAAACTATATTGCAAATATGCGTTTTCTGTTTTAAATTGGAATCAAGCATTATCCCCAAATAATTGTAACTTTAGTTTTTTTTATAATTTTACAATTGCATGTGTGTTATCCTCACAATTAATTTTGTCAAAGAGTATTGTGAAACTTGGTGAATTTGCTTTTATTTGGTTCTTTTTACATTCAACTCTAATTCATTCTTCATAATGCTTCAAAAGGTTCCATTTTAGCCAGTTTTAAGCCAATCCTCGTAATTTATAATGATATAGTTTTTTAATGATGATTTATAAAATCAAAAGCTTTTCAAATATCACGAAAAACTGTTAACACTTTTTATTAGTATTTTTTTTATGAAAAACGAGCTATGTTTTTAGAACTAAAAGGTTTTTTGTGTTGATTAGGTATTGATGAAATATTACAATTCGCTTCTCTACACTAGAGGTCCTGCATAGTTAGATGCTGGCCATCTCGGTGATTCACTGCCATTGGTTGATTGAGTCACGTGGTTTATGGACGCCATGTTTTGTCGTACCGTGAGACGAAAGCCTATGAGACAGAGTGTGTACCAAGTTAAAACTTCACAGTTGTTATAGTTTTATATATTTCTACCACTTTTTTTTGTCGATAAAAGCTGTCATATTTTATGAATGCCTCATTGCGCTGCATTTGGGAGTAAAAATTTCACTCAAAGAAATAAATTAATGAATATTTTTTCCGAGAAACTCCATCAGAAGACTGCAATTTGCTGCAAAAGTGAAATGAGCTAACTGAAAACCAACAAATAATTTATTTTATGGTTCATTTGAAAAACAAGCTAACGTTTTCACTTTGTCGTCTGTCTATGCCAGTATTTGTTCATCTGTCTGTTCGTCCCTCTTTTAACTGTCCATTTGTCTTTCCACCAGTCTGTCCGTCTATAAAAAAAATAAATACCCCCTGAAGCAGCTGCTTGCCACAGAGGTCTGACAGGAGGCTGTTAGTTTATATGCCATAGTAGGTCTGAGAGGATGGCAGGAACTCAGCAGAAAAACGACACAAGACAACCATTTTTTTTTACTCTTAGAGCTAAATGAAAAATTCTTTTTGGGTTGGATAGGTGTCAAACAAATATTGTGATTAGCAATTTTGAAAATTTTCAATAGCTTTAATAACGCCCTCTAGCGGTGGGAAAAGATGGGGAAATGCTAAAATTTCAAACGAATATTACAAGCAAACTATTTACACTGGAAATCTGAAATTTCGGTAGTAGAGTGCTATGTGGACAGAAGGTTCACAACGGCAACAAGGTTTTGCGATTTTAGCCAAAGGGGGGGGGGGAGTGAGAAAATGAAACTTTTTTAAAGAGATAAACGAAACAATGTTTTTTTTTTGTTTTACCAACACTAACAAAATATTAATGATTTAAACAATATTTGATATTTTCAGCATTACCTGTAGACATTTAAACGTCTGTAAAACAATAAATGTTTTTTTTTGTGAAAAAAGCCGGCTTTAGTTCAACAGGTTCTGGCATATTTCTGGAGAGCTGCGGGTTCGAATCCCGTATGTCAGCGAATTTTTTTTTCCACAAAAATATTAATATTTACGTTTTCCGGATCCCCATCAGCTGTCATTTCCAGTGTTAGAGAGTGCTAAAGGCACTAAATAAAAACTCGAAAAACGACCTCTAGCGGCGGAAGAAGCTGAATAATACCAAATTTTTAAATAAATATTGCAAACGATCTATTTTTGCTAGAAACTTAAGATTTTAATCATATAGTGTAATGATCAAGTGGTTTACCCTAATAGTAGTGATTTGTCCCATTGATAAAATGCAACTTTTCTGCTTTAAGAGATAAATGAAACACATTTTTGCACATTACAGGTACTAATAAAATATTAATAGTTTATTTTGTCGAAATTTCTACAATAAAGAGATCACTTGAAACATTCGTTAAACGTTTTGCAGTGCAGATATTTAATGATCTCTAATGACAAATTAAAACTTCCTTTGAAAATGCGAATTACATTTCATTAGTAACCAACTAAAAAAGAGATTTCCAATAATCTCTTAAAACCAAACCGTTCCGTTTCTTCCCTACCTTGGGCTTAGGATCAACTCATTGTTGTCAATGGAATATTTAAGACTGTCAGATTCCACGACCAAAATTACAAATTTTCTAGCATAACTACATCGTTTGCAATATTCGTTTTAAATTTTTGGTATTTTTTCCACCGTTAGAGGGCGCAGTTTTAGCTTTTGGGAAATTCGCAAAATGCAAATTGTAATATTTCATCAGTACCTGACCAACCCAAAAAGAATGTTTAATTCATCTCTAAAAACATACTTTTCTGTTAAAACAAAAAAAAAAGTTGCATTCACCTCACCCCTGGGTCTAAAGGGTCAAGTGATTGTTGTCAATGGTAACTTCGTAACCTTCACATTTCAACACCAAAATTTTAAACTTCTAACACAACTACATCGTTTGGAATATTCGTTTGATATTTTGGAATTTTTCAAAATTTTTCACCGTTAGAGGGTGCAGTTATAACTTTTGGGAGATTCGAAAAATGCAAATTGTCATATATTATTAATTCCTATCTAACAAAAAAAGAAATTTTTATTTATCTGTATGAACAAAAAAGTTCGATGTCTACAGATGACAAGACAACAAAACGAAATTATACCTTTTTTTTTAAAGAAAAAAAAAGCCGTAAAATTTACTTTTCCTTTTTCAGCCGTTTTTTAAAGTGCTTCCAATCATGAAAACTGAAATCTGTGTCAAATATTACCCTACCTTTTCATGAATCCATAAGTATTCGTGCAATACCATTCAGCTATGCAAGCTAAGCAATCCGAGAGACGACAAAACATGGCGTCCAATTTTGAGATGGCCAACCTCTACCTATATAGGGCCTCTACTCCACACCTCCCACAGGCTATAATTGCGTTTTCTAACGGCGGAAAATTTTGAAAATTGCAAAATTTAAAACGAATCTTGCAAGCGATGTAATTATGTCGGAAATTTAAAATTTTGGTTCTGAAATGCGAATGTGCCGAATTGACAACAATGAATTTCCCCTTACCCCCCAGATGGTGGCGGTGGGTGGCAAAATGTTTTTCTTTTGAGAGATAATTGTTCGTTTCTAGAGATAAATTTAAAACTTTTTGGGTTGGATAGATATCGATAAACTATTATGATGCACACTTTTAGAATTTCATAAAAGCTTTAATTGCACTCTCTGACTGTCGAAAATTTCCAAAATTTGAAGTATTTAAACGAATATTGCAAACTATCTATTTGGGCAGAAATCTGATAGTTTAGTGATGGAGTGTGATGCCCTAGGGAGAGCAACAATTTATCCCTTCACCTCCTGGGTGAGAGGGAAAAAGGCAAGTTTTGTTTGGAGAAATTAATGAAAACTCTTTTTCAGTTGAATAGGTACTAACAAAATATGATGATTCATAGTTTTGAAATCCTCCAAATAGCTAAATGTAGAAAATGTAAAACTTGAAGCGATATTACAAACGATATATTTCTGCTAAAAAATTAGAAATTCTGATGATAGAATTACCAAATTCCAAGATATCTAATAGAAGTATAATTTATTTTGCATACATTTGGAATAAAGTATTCGACTAGTAACTTTTATTTTTAAAAAGTTAGAAATTAATTTTATAACTTTCAATAATACTTTAATATAGCAATAATAATAAATTATTTTATGTACATTGAATGATTTATCCCTTAATCCTAAATGGGTGAGAAAAGGCAACTTTTTTATTTTAAGGGATGAATGAGAATTTCTTTTTGCGTTGTATAGGATTAATATCTTGTATAATTGTATCGGACTAATTTACATCATAATAGTAAATATATTATATTTATATTTTGTAATCATCCATTAGTACAAAATACTACTGTGAAAGGTTGCAAAATTCAGAAAATTAAAAACTTAATTTTCTTTGAAAAGAGCATCCCATATTCTTCAAAGGTGATATGTTATGCTTCTAGTTATTGCTTATTCTTTTAAAAACTAATTCATTAAATTGTAAGAGAGCTTCTCTGGTGTTTCTATTTTTGCGAGATTCATGCTAATTACTGGCCAAGAAATGAGAATTATTTATGAACTCAATATTCTTTTTTTCTATTTCTTTTCAATAACTTTGGAAAGCAATGGTAATATTGCAATCGGACTATAATTAATATAACCATTCATATCACCACCTTTAAAAATAGGTCGAATTATGGATTTAAAAAAAACTTAAATGAAATTTCCAGTTCCAATCGATAAATTTATCATACAGATTTTTTCAAAACTCTCTGTACAAATTTCAATGGGAGATAGCGCAATCAATTGTCAACCTTGAAAAAGGCTGTTTGGCGGCACTGCAATTGGCTAGAGGGGCGAAGTGGGAACGGAGAACGGACTTGTGTTTGCCGTCGGCATTCGTAACTCAGACACATTACGTGTGACATGGAATGTTTCACGACTGCTAAGATGGCTGACATGCATCTGGCGTATGGGGCTGCTAATGGAAAAGGAAGATCTGCTGTGAGGTTATACCGACAGCGCTTCTCAAACAGACATGTGCCAAACCACCAAACATTTGCGTGTTTCACCGGCAACTGCGAGAAGCTGGAACATTCCATGCAAACATGCATGACACTGGTCCGGAAAGTGCATTCCTGACATGGAAGAAGAGATCCTACAGCGGGTTGAGGGCAATCCAGGCACACGAGATGTTGCACGTAGCCTCGATGTGAACCATGTCCTCGTGTGGAGAGTATTGCACGAACAGCAGTTACATCCGTTTCATCGTCTGAGAGTCCAGACATTGTAATCTCAATCTGATGATAGAATTACCAAAATCCCAGATATCTAATATTCTTCTCTTCATTTGGAATTTGTGCGCTGGTTTTTTTTTAGAAGAATATAATTTTTAATCATAAGAGTAAAGAATACAAATATATTTACAATTTGACCCGCAAAGCTAAATAGCTTATCTGCAGGAAAATGAATAAACTATATTAAACATAGGTCATTCAGCCACAAAAATGGTGTACATCAAATAAATCCACAAAACACAACACATAAAAATCAGCTAACTAGAAAATACCAATAACTTTTTAATTCCATTTTAAGTCTTCTAAACGAATCTATATATAGATTATTCTGAAGCTCTGAATAGATATTTCTGAAGCAGTCCGCGGTGTGCAGCCTGATATTCCAGCTCATGTGCTCTTCTCAGCTGAGGCCTCTTTCACACGTGAGGGTGGGTTGGGTTGTTTTACCTCTGAGCGGGACTTTTTTGCACACCATGGGCTAAATGGCCAGATCACATGGACCCCGAAGGCTCAGAGAAGGTTGGGGGAGGGGACCCACTGGAACAGCTGTTGGGAGACAGATGGTAGTCTCCCGTCAAAGCCATCCAGCGTGTTCTTTAGCGTGCATAGGGTATGTCTCTCCTGCACACAAGGCCACGGCTTAACGTCCCATCCGACGGACGGCGGCCTTTCCAAGCCCATCGGTGTCCCCCTACTGACCGTGGGCAGGGCGGGGAATTTTGCGGAGATAAATCTCAACGCTGACCCAGCTGGGATTCGAACCTGGAACTACAGATTATGAGCCTGGCGCGCTACCGACTGAGCCACCCCCGCCCCCACGTGAGGGTGTGTTTAATGTGCACAATTCTCACGTTTGGGCGCTCGAAAATCCACATGCTACAATGGTGCATGGTCATCAACAAGGTTCGCCGTCAATGTTTGGGCGGGTGTCGTCCATGACAGTTTAATTGCGCCATACCTGTTGCCTCCCCGACTCAACGGGCAGATTTATCGGGAATTTCTTAAAGAAACGTTGCTGGACTGCTGGAAGATATTCTCATGGCTATTCTCAGACGAATGTGGTTTCAACATGATGGGGCGCCAGGAGACTTAAGCAATGATGTGCAGGATTATCTGAATGTAATTTTTTGGAGCCGAGGATAGGCCAGAGTGAACACCTTCGCCTGGCCACCAAGATCGCCCGATTTAACATGTATCGATTTCTTCCTCTGGGGGACACGTGAAGAACCTCGTGTATGAGACTCTCATTGACTCAGATGAAGACCTCGTCGCAAGAATCTCTGTCGCCGCTGCAACTGTTCGCTAAATTCCGGGAATCTTTCAACATGTACGGCAATCAATGCTTCGACGCTGTCATGCATGCAATGCTATTGTAGGTCGCAACTTTGAGCACCTTCTTTAAATAAACACGCTCTTCACTCTTGTTTCCATTCATTTATGGAACCGATATTTCCGTTAGCGCCCTCTAGCACCGAAGGATTGTGTCAGAGGTATGCATTTACAGACGAAAAAGGTTTGTCTTGGAATCTCCCATTGAAATTTGTACAGAGAGTTTTGAAACGCCCTGTACAAATAATTAAATAAAATTTATATTTAGATATAATTTAACCTGCTATATTTTGCGTTATTTAAGTTTACCATTATATATAAAATTTTGATATTATCAATATGGTCTAAATATATTGATTTCAAATCAATGTTTTGTTCTTTCGCTAAAAAATTCTTTAAATTCTTTTATTATTTCTTTAATATCTTAATTATTTTATATCTTGATGTTTATGTTATACATTTCCTATCCATTTTCATATAAAAGAATTAAAGGATTTTTTTCGAATTTTTATACAGTTTCTGTTTTTCATTAATACCATTTTAATGCTATGTGTGATTGAATTATTTTAACGTTTTCATTATTAACTTTAGAATCTGAATTTAACCCCAGTAATTAATACAGTATTTTCCATCGCTTTCGCACCATATTGAATATTTTTTGATAAACGAAATTTGCACTTTTTTTTTTATAAATAACATTGTCTAACTTGTGCTTTCTTTTTGTTTTTCAAATTTAAAATGGTTTATTTTGGTATTTTGAATTTGTTTCCCTTCTTCTTTTTAATATTATATACATTAATAACTAATAGTAATGGATAATACATATCAGTTTTTCTTTTGAAAAAGGAAAACTCATTTCACATAACAGATTTTTTAGCGAAAACACTTCTTTAAGAATTTCTTTTCGCTCACGGGGAATGGCTCTCCCGCACATGGGGCCACGTCTTAGCGTTCCCATTCGAAGGACGGCGGACTTTTTAAGGTCATCGGTGTCTCCTGCTGACCATGAGCATAGTGGGGTGTCTTGTGGAGATAAATCTCAACGCTGATCCAGTTGAGACTCGAACTTGAGAACTGCAGATTATGAGCCTGGCGCTCTAATGACTGAGACATCCCCCGTCCCAAGTTTATGAAAGTGAAACGATTCTGCAATGGCTCCATTCTTCTCTCTTGCTAAGAATGACTGATATCAAAATCTTAGCAGAAACGAATTGGACGCGATATCGATTGAGGAGTTGGGACACTAAGGCTAAGACTCAATGGCTAGATCATAATAGCTCTAGGAATTATCCAGAGATGGGGTTGATGGTGAAGACGGAAGGGACAATTGTTGTGGTTCGAAGATTAGAAATCTGTCAATACCTTCTAGTGATTCTGTCAAGAAAGGAGATATTACTCTTGTTCTATGTGACTTCAATGCCAAAGTTGGTACTGACTCTGACTTTTGGGAAGGAGTGATAGGCCCTTTTGGTATTGGTAGCTGCAATGACAATGGGCAACGTCTCCTACAGGTAAGTAAACTCAATGGATTCAGAATAACTAACACTTATTACAAACACCGCGACATACATAAGTACACATGGGTTTCACCTGATGGGCTGCATAGAAATATGATTGATTATATATTAATTAACAGCAAATGGGCTAGTTCTGTTAGAAATACCAGGGCATATAGGGGAGCTGAAATTGGATCTGACCATTACCTTGTTAAAAGTGTCTTTCAACTTAAATTTAAAAAGTGTTGCGCTAGGGTTAAAAAATTTACCTTTAATACTGAAGCTCTGAAAGACCCAGTTATAGCTAAAGCTTACCATGATAGGTTACTTAGTCATTATGACAGTCATGGTTTGCTTAATACTGAAGTTGAGGAAGAATGGGGCCATTTTAAACAGGCTTTTTTGGAAACTAACAGTACTCTTTTAGGAAAAAAGGAGCAGAAGAGACAGAATTATTTGAGTGATAAGGCAATTGAGCTTATTTCAGAAAGAAGGAACTGCAGGAATGTCCTTAATCAGTACCCTACTAGTCCTCATAGAAAGGATTATAGAGAGCTAATAAACGTGTAAAGGATCAGTTAGCTACTGATAAGAATCTTTGGCTTGATGGCTTGGCTGACAAAGCTGAGGAAGCAGTTAGGCAGCACAACAGCAGAGAGATGTACCAGATAGTCAATGTTTTATGTGGTAGAAAACGGACAGGCATACAAGGATTGCAGGATAAACAAAGTAAGGTTATAGAAGGGGAGGATTCTGTCATGGCTAGGTGGGTTGAGCATTTCAGTGATGTTCTAAACAATGTGGTTAGTTCTAGTCCCATTGTTTGTAATGATGATAGATGCATTGGTGGCTTTAATGTTGGCCCTATAACACAATCTGAAGTTATTTTGGCTATTTCTAAACTTAAACTTCATAAATCCCCAGGGGAAGATGAAATTACTACAGAAATGCTCAGAGCTGGGAACGTTTCGGTTACCACTTGGATGACTGAAATTTTGAATAACTTTTATGATAAAGGCATGGTTCCTAAAGATTTTACCAGAGCTATTATTATCCCTATTTTCAAAAAAGGTGATCGCAGTTCTTGTGATAACTATAGGGGTTATCAGCCTACTCTCTGTTCCAGGTAAAGTTCTTTCCATGATTGTGCTTAATAGAATTAAGAATCTGGTTGACAGTCAATTGCGTGACGAGCAATGTGGATTCAGAAGTGGTAGGGGATGTGTGGATCAGATATTTTCACTTAGGCAGATTCTTGAGAAATGTTTAGAGTTTCAGAAACCTTTGGTTGCTAGCTTTGTTGATTTCAAAAAGGCTTTCGACTCTGTTGATCGTCATAATTTGTGGTTGATTGAGAGATCATATGGTATACCAGACAAGTTAGTTAACATAATGAAAGCGCTCTATAATAAACACTGAGTCGTGTGTGAGAGTTGGTAAGTCTTGTAGCAATTGGTTTAGCATTACTTCTGGTGTTCGACAAGGGTGCATTTTGTCTCCTTTTCGCTTTAGTTTGGTTGTTGATTATGTTATGCGAAATTCACTTCAAGGGAAAGATTTTGGCCTTAAATGGTCTGGAGATACTAAAATTTCTGATTTAGATTATGCTGATGATTTAGCCCTTTTGGCAAATGATGTTGATGAGATGAACACTTTCATTCGAGCTGTTGATGAGACTGGTAGTAGAGTAGGTTTGGTTATAAACAGAGAGAAAACTAAAGTGATGAAAATTGGTCAGACAGGTTGTGATTAAGTTGATCTGAATGGTTGCAGTCTTGAGCAGATGTTACAGTTTAATTATCTTGGGAGCTATGTAACCGATACTGGTGATGTGCGGCATGAGATTAACAGACGGATAGGGATTGCTGCCGGAGTTGTGTGGAGAAATAGGCGTATACACCTAAAGACTAAAATTAGACTGTATAATAGTTTGGTTCTTTCTAGGGTTAGTTATGGTAGTGAAACTTGGACGCTGTGTAAACAAGATAACAGGAAACTAGATGCTTTTGATTCTAGATGCTTGCGTAGTATCTTGGGTATTAGGTGGTTTAACTTTGTAACTAATGATGAGGTTAGGCAAAGGAGTCTGCAACCTCCTTTAAGCAGCATATTGTGCAGAGAGAGACTCCGCTGATTTGGCCATGTTGCTCGTATGGATAATTATAGATTGGCGAATAGGGTTATGAACTGTGTGCCCAAAGGCCTCAGAAAGAGGAGGAGACCTAGGATGGGATGGGCTGACAATATCAAACAGGATCTTGTTCGAATTGGTGTGTAGTGGTGAGATGCAGCAGATGTAGCTCAGGACAGATATGCTTGGAGAATTAAACTGCGCGGTCTGGTTGGACCTCCGTAGCTAATGGCTGCTTGATGATGATGATGATGATGATGATGATGATGATGATGATGATGATGATGATGATGATGATGATGATGATGATGATTTGTACCATGTGTCTCTTAAGAGTTTCGCTTTCAAAGAATGACAATTGCCAAAAAGGAAATGTCCAAAGAATTGAAATCTGTTTCTGATTCCTTTCCTTTTAAATGCGGAGAAAATTTCGACACTGCGACAGCTGAGATTTGCCTCTGCTAATCCCTATTTAATTATTTAGAAATTTACAGTAGGAACCTTTCTCTCCCCTAGGACATACAGAGAAATTTCTTTATTTATTTCCCTGCACTGTACCATCTTTCATTTCCTAACACATTCATTGAAATTTAACCTTGTGGTTTTGCTAAAGGTTTTCAGATGTTATAAAAAAGTGCACAAAAGAAAAGATCCAACCTGCAAGGGAGTAGAGAGATAAACGTAGTTCATTTCCTGAAAATCTAAAAGGAAATATTTTCCCCTTAAATTCGTAAATAAGTACCTCAATTATTCAGCATTTTTTTCAACTTGAAATATTTCTTTCTTAAATATCTCTCAACTCTAAATTCTCTTTTCGCGGAAATAATGAAAGAGGCAATATTTTTCAATAAATCTATGTTTAGGTGAAAACAAATACTACTCTTGAAATAATTTGCGTGAGTTAAAACCACAAAGAAGAGAGTGATTGTGATATTAAGACAGGCGTCATTTTTGAAAATGTCGGATTTCAAGAAAGTTTGGAGACAAAGGTTTATTAAGAACGAATTCATCTTTCTCATATGGATTTCCCAGACATTTATAAATTTTCGAGTAATAAATCAAGTTGTCCGATTACTGTCTGTACGGCTTTTTATTTTCAACCTGCTTTCCAAGGTTTTAGGCAAATTTCAAAGCTTTTGTCACTTATTGTCAAAAGGTGTCGTCTCCTTTCTTTCGAAAACAGTCTTCTTTTTAAGTGAAATTCAGCTGCCAACATCCGCTCTGCGCCCTCGAGGAAATTTCCCTCAAACCCTTGGAGTATAATGGAAACTTGGTTTAAGTGCCACGAAGGATATAATATTTAACAAGAGCGCTCAAGCGGACGATGAATAATGTAGGGAGAGAGAAGCAGAAGGCAGAAAGGAAGGACTCGGAAGTTGGAGATACCCAAGTGGCAATGATACATTGTTTGAAGAAGGGAAAAGCAGGCAAGGGAGGGAGAACAGTTTGCTGAACGGAGGAGCAAGGAGGAAGATATCGGCGAGGAATGAAATTTCTTCGCAGCTTATAGATGAGAAATTGAATTTTACACTTACTGTAGTTAGTTACCTGTTGATAAAAACACCTTTCCTAAATAACCTTATGGGGCGGGGGTGGCTCAGTCGGTAGCGCGCCAGGCTCGTAATCTGTAGTTCCCAGGTTCGAGTCCCAGCTGGGTCAGCGTTGAGATTATCTCCGCAAAATTCCCCGCCCTGCCCACGGTCTGTAGGGGACACCGATGGGCTTGGAAACGCCGCCGTCCGTCGGATGGGATGTTAAGCCGTGGCCCCGTGTGCGGGAGAGCCATACCCTGTGCACGTTAAAGAACACGCTGGATGGCCTTGACGGGAGGCTACCATCTGTCTCCCAACAGCTGTTCCAGTGGGTCCCCTCCCCCAACCTTCTCTGAGCCTTCGGGGTCTATGTAACCTGGCCATTTAGCCCATGGTGTGCAAAAAAGTGCCGCTCAGAGGTAAAACAACCCAACCCAACAACCTAAATAACCTTATGCTTTGACTTCGTAGCATTTGCTTTTTCACTGGAGTGTAATAGTAGTAACGGTTTGAATTACTATTATTACACTCCTGTAATAATAGTAATTCTATTGATTACGAATTGGTAAAAGCTCCTGTATCTAATAGTAATTATCTGCATCTGAGTGAAGCACTTGTATCTAATAGAAATTGTCTGAATTTAAAGTGATGCATATGTATCTACCGTCCCATGGCCGAGTGGTTAGCGCGCTTGACTACTGATCTAAGGGACCCGGGTTCGAGTCCTGGGTAAAACATGGATGTTCGTGTTGTTTTTTCTGCTGAGGTCCTGCCATCCTCTCAGACCTTCTACTGTGGCATATAAACTGACAGGCTCCTGTCAGACCTCTGTGGCAAGCAGCTGCTTGAGGGGGCATTTATTTTTTATTTTATTTTATATGTATCTAACAGTGAAAAGCTTCCAGAAACAAAGTTTTTCACATGATTTCGAGTTTTATTTCACTTTTTCGATTGTTTTTATATGTTTATTGCATTCTTAAAAACTGTTTTCTCATTCTACATTTCAGTAGTATAAAAATAGTCAAAAAATGTTCAATGTTCAGTGCATTAGTTTTCCTGATAAATGAAACACATACAAAAATGAAAAGTGAAAAGGTTTCACCACCATGTAAAGATTTAATGAAATCGTAGAACTTACGTTCGGTTGGGAAAACTTATATCATTTCTGTTCTCCTATGAATCCCATTTGTCTACGTGACGTGATCATTATTTTTACTAAATGAAATCTATTTTGCACAACAGCATGATAGCGACCGCCTCGTCTTGAGAGAATTTGTCCATTGGAAGCATGATAGAAAGAAATTAATATTTACAAAATTCTTGTACACTAGAAAATTCGAGAAAAAAGAGAATTGTTAATAACATGTAGAGTTTTCGTATTCTTGTTTTATGAAACTGTGATTCACAGTATGGTGAACTTGGTGATAAATATAAAGATACATTAAGTGATGAAAACCATCAAATGGTTCATATTTTAGATTTTTTGAACGATTCCACTCTTGCAAAACTCCATCAGTTGAATTTTTCTCGGCAGTTTTGTGACTGATGATGGGGAAGTATTAAATGAAGCAAGAAGAATAGCAGTTTCTGAAAATCTGAAAATATTTTATCTAAAATAAGAGCATACTCTAACGATGTATACATAATAAATAATGTTATGAATTTTTAATAGAAAAACTGAGCGTGGGTTTAGAAAAAATTATTATCAATCCGTGGCCGAGTGGTTAGCGCGCTTGGCTACTGATCTACGGGACCTGGGTTCGAGCCCCGGGTAAGGCATGGCTGTTTGTGTCGTTTTTCTGCTGAGGTCCTGCCATCCTCTCAGACCTTCTACTGTGGCATATAAACTGACAGGCTCCTGTCAGACCTCTGTGGCAAGCAGCTGCTTGAGGGGGTATTTATTTAAATGATAAATAAACCAATTTAATTGCAAAGATAACTAGATAATATATGAATATAATTTAAACTAAACACAAATTTGTCTACCATCAGTAAGAAATTAACCCATCAAAAGAATATTTCACAATACTTAAATATATTTCAAATAGTCGTATTAAAATTCTTACAGACTCTATTCAAAGCATAAAGAGAGGAATCTTTTTATAACATTCAATAAACGACACAATTATTTTTGTGAATAAGCCTATAAGTTACCATGGTTTACTTTTCCAATTTTATACCTTAAATATCTCATTGGCATCAGATCTCCTTTACCTTTCTACTAGTATACTAGTAGACTTCTTCTACACATTACGTCCACTAAATGTATGATTTCATAACGTTAACTTCGTACTGAAAATACAAAACTCTACAAAAAGACAGTTCATCTCGATACAATATGGTGAACTTTTCCAGAGTTATTTTCGCTGTTTATATTTCAAAGTCGTTTTCTGTTCCAACAGATTAGTGACGAAATTCTCACGCTCAGGCACAACACGAGTATCAAAATGACACATCACATCATTGTTTTACTGTTGCACATTCATCTGTACTAACACTGCCCATCCTTAGGTCTTGTTCGCCCCGAAAAATTCTGAATTCTGAAGCTTCTTCAGTTCATAGATGAAGCGGGGTCAAACACGATCCACATGAAACATCTTGCACTTTGAAGTCGAACGTCGATGAATGCGATACACTAGATCGCTAATCCTGTTAACTACCATATATGGAGCTTCCCAAGGTTTCTGAAGTTTTGGATTAAGTCTCTTCTTCCTTTGTGGATTGTATAGCCAGACAAGATCTCGTTGATTGAAAAGAGTTACATTTATTTTACTGTCGAATCTCGTTTTGGTTCTCTCGCTCGCCAAGTTTATGTTATGTCTGACGGAGCGGTGGATTTCTTCTAGTCGTTGTTGTAGTTCTTGCACGTATTGTGGAGTGGACACATGCAATGTTTCGAGCCGACCATATAAAAAGTCACAGGAAAGACGCAATTCTCTTCCAAAGGACATCATGGAAGGTATCTGTCGAGTTGATGCATACACTACTGTCCTGTATGACCAACAAAAAGAATGGTATATATATATATGTAAGCTTCTCTAATGTTTTTTTCGCGCCTCCTCGCTTTATTAAATATATTATTATATCGTACAGCAGATGTTCTATATCTTCTCCCGTCGATTAATGCTCAACAGCCAGATGTCATAAAATAACATTTATTTAGAAAGACAAGTTCGGGGAGGGAGCCAGTGGGTAGTTGCATTCTTATCTTAAACACCTGTCAGCTCATTTCTATCACAGGCTACTTACCTACACCAATTTAAATGCACAGGACAATTCAGTTCACAGAGCTTCTGCTCACAGATAAATCACAGGGCATACACCCTGTGGTGTTCTGTGGGATGTACACCCTGTGGTGTTCTGTGGGTTTAAATTGGTGTAGGTAAGTAGCCTGCGATAGAAATGAGCTGACAGGTGTTTAAGATAAGAACGCAACTACCCACTGGCTTCCTCCCCGAACTTGTCTTTCTAAATAAATGTTGTTTTATGACATCTGGCTGTTGAGCATTAATCGACGGGAGAAGATATAGAACATCTGCTGTACGATATAAGAATATATTTAATAAAGCGAGGAGGCGCGAAAAAAACATTAGAGAAGCTTACATATATATATATACCATTCTTTTTGTTGGTCATACAGGACAGTAGTGTATGCATCAACTCGACAGATACCTTCCATGTGAGTCTATACTCACAGAAAATTATCTGCTCTTCGTCACTTCGGCACCACGTCCACCTTCCAACATGTTTGCTGTAGTTGTTTACCCCAGATTGCAGCCTGAAGCAGGGCTCGGTTGCCAGATCCTCACAAAATGGCGATCCCAGTCACGTTGATGGTCGTCAACAAACAATGCTAGATGTTGTGCAATTGTCCTATTAAATCTCTCAACCATACCATCCAACTGAAGGTGTAGGGAAGTCGTTCTGGTTTTTTGAATCCCTAATAGTTGGCAGATTCCTTTAAATACATTGGATTCAAAGTTCCGTCTTTTGTCTGAGTGCAGTTGTAAAGGTACTCCTTACCTATTAATCAAATTATTCACTATCATCTCTGCAACTGTCGTTGCCTCCTGATCTTGGAAGGGATTGACTTCAGGTCACTTCGTGAAATAATCCATTGCCCCGATGGTTTTCTCTCAAAAGGGACACTAACGTTATACGTTTGCAGCTTACCCCGACTCCTAGTCTTAGGGCGCGTATTTGCTGCACAGGCCTCACATTGCTTACACAACAGGTCTTTCTACGTCTGCCCTACTTTTCGACCAATGAAATCGTTCACTGCCTTCACTAATCTCTTATTAATACTGAAGTGTCCTCATGTACATCTTTCATCACTAGTTCCACTCGGGAGCGAGGAAGGATTATGTGCCAACGAATCAGTCGTCCAGTGGGATTCTCCCATCTTCTGTATAACACATCGCTTTTCCCTTCTAAGGAGTCCCACTACACCCATTAACTTTTGGTAGTTGGGCTATATCTAGAAATTTGCTCCCAAATAGATCTTAGATTTCAATCAGATCTATTATTGGTCTTATATCTTAGTCGTCTCGTTGTGCCTTTCTAATTTTCATTGAGCTCCAGATGTTAAAAGTATCACTTTTACTTGTGTCGATGTTAACTGTCTTAGGGGCATTATATCGTTTGTACCATATTTCAATTCTGCATTGCATCAATGCTTAAAGTGGCCAATATATGGGCTTCTAGAAAGGGCATCTCCATCCCTGTGTAGCTTGCCACTTCCATGCTCAAGAGAGAAATTATACTCTTGAAACCGCTGTTTCCACTTCGCAATTTGTCCTTGAAGATTTTTCAAGTTTAATAGCCACCTGAGGGAAGCATGATCGGCACAAATGGGAAATTTCTCGTCATATAAATAATGACGAAAACGTTCTATTGGTTTTACTATTGCTAAGTGATCATTTTTCATTATTGCTAAGTTGGTTTCACTATTGATATTGTTAAGTTTCGTGTGACAATAATTTCGTTTTGGTTTCGATAAGGTTTTATTCAAATATGCAATAACTCTTTATTGTCTGTCTTGTTGTCCTGTAAATTTAGCACCGACTCCTGTGTTACTTGAGTCAGTGTCTAATATGAATTGCTTACCAGCTTGTGTATATTCAAATACTGGTGCCTTGGTTGTTTCAATTTTTGGAACAATTGTGCAAAGAACTGTTTCAATTGTTCTTAGTCGGTCCCAATTTTAGCTTCACTGCCCTACGTTTATCAAAACACTTCATGACGATTTCTCATGTGTTTCTCAAAAGTCTTTCCACGATGATGATGTCGTCCAATAAACCAGGCAGACCTACGAAGACAAACCTTTGAGGAACGACTCCATTAGTCGTTCAAGGACCAAATGACATCACTTTAAACTGCCAAAGTCCATTTCCTGTAGTGAAAGCTGTTTTCTCACGATCTTCAGGATGTATACCAACTTGCCAATCGCCGCCCTTCAAATCTAACCACGATAACCATTCTGACCCAGATAGAGTGTCAAATGTATCATCAATCCTGGGTAAGGGAAAGCATTTTTTTTGTTATATAATTTAATATGCAGTAGTCCACACAAAATCCGGTGGACCCATCCTTTTTCGACAAGAACCATTGGTGATGTCCAGGGACTGAATGATGGTTCTATAATGTCCTGAGCTTTCATATCCCTTATAAGTTGTTCTGTGTCTTCCCGTTTTGCTAATGTAAGCCTTCTTGCTGGTAGATGGATGGGAGGCTAATCATCAGTATTGATCTTATGTTCTGTCAGGTTAGTACGACCGTAATCATTTGATGTAGCAGAGAAAATTTCAGAAAACTCTCTAAGTAGGTCCTTGACTTTAGCTGCTTGATCTTCAGTTAATAATTCCCTTGTTTCTCTCCAGAAGTCAGCAAGATAAGAGGGGTTGTCTGTGTGATGTTGGTTTGGTTCAGTACCTTCTATTCTATTTGCACGAGTTACCAAAACACATGGTTAACATATTGCTAATTCTTCACCTTTTTTCAATAATCTATTGGTCTTGTTGCAGTTCATCACTCTGATAGGAATCTGTTCTTGATCTACTTCGACAAAAGTCCTTGCAACCAGGATACCGTGAGCCAAAGTTTCTTTACCAGAGGCATCGGTGACCGCCAATTGGAAGGCCCCAGAAGTCTCCGCTACATGACCACCGACCGCAACTTCACTTTGTACTGGAATCTCGGTGTCTTCCGTCACTAATACTGTGGTCACTCTTGATAAAGAGTCAGATGTTTGGCTAAACAGAGGGATCTCTTCTGTCTTATAGATGGGTAGGCTGTCACTCCGCCTAATACTGAATCCATGTTTATTTAAGACGTCAAGGCCCAATATGCATTCATCGTAGATGTCAGCGATGTAACAGCATGGCGTACAAGACAGCTACCAACTATGATGCTAAATTCCATCCTTCCATGGACTTTAGCACGATCTCCAGTGACTGTTTGTAGGGTAATATTAGACTGTCTAGCATTCCAGTTTGGGTGAGGTAGTATCTTCTTAATTTTGTCTGTTTTGAGTAAATTTACATCTGTACCAGTGTCTACTATCATACGGCAAGGCACTGCATTTATGGTTTATTCAGCTACCAATCCGTTGTCTCCACCATGCAGTGCTGAAATGTGGGCGCCTTCTCCTGCGGCCAACCAATCATCAACCAGCCTTTGCCCTTCGCGTTCCTTACGTTGGTTTTGCTGTCTAACCTGCTTGAACTTCGCACCCACCACTTTTTGCAGTTGACTCGAACATGTTCAATTTTGCCACAATTACAACACTGAAGGTCTGCGGAAGTCCTTGGCGAGGAACCTTTAACTTCTTTTAAAACAGACAATATATCTTCAGTTAATTCTTGCATTTCACTATTCTTTTCCGCAGTTTCTTCCGCATGCACAAATCTCACTGTGCCTTTGTTTGTACGGGAGGAAAGCCTGGAGCACTCATAATTCATGGCATGTACCACAGCTGACTTCAAGGATTCACCTTCCAACATCCTCAGGAATTCTTGAGTTGCAGTGTTAGCGACAGCATCGACAAACTGTAGTTGAACTAAGTTATCCTGGATATCTGGTGAACAGTTACTATAAACTAATCTATCTAGGCGCTCAATATCATTGGTTAGTTCTCGTAAAATTTTACCATTCTTCTGCATTCGATGTTTAAATTCTGTCATAAAGTAGTGTTTCAAATAACTATCATCAAATTTTAATTCTAATGCAGATACTAGACTTTGATAATAAAGTTGCTTTACTTATGGAACTGACTGTGAAACATCCGCAGCAGCATTTCTCAAAGAAGTTGCAAGGAAACTGGCCATCCGGAATTCATTCAGTCATTGGCTCTAGCGATGACTTCGAAATGTGTTTTGAAACCTGCCCAAGATAAATGGTTATCATATGTGGAAGGTTTAGTTGTACTCTTAGCTATACGTGTGCAAACACATTATTGTCACTAACATTGCAATTATCAGAAGAAGACAAAATTTCATTTCTTAAAACCTGAAACTGGTGTTCACAATTTTTGCAGTATCAATTTGATACCTACCACCTATCTTAACACTATCAATCTGTTGTTTAAAGGTCATAAGTGATTTCATTTACATTACACTTTACCCCATCAATATCATTTTTACATCTTCAATTTCAACCTTTAAAGTATCAAAACGTCTGTTGAATTCGTTCTTAATCTCTCTACACTGCTCAATTATTTCACTGATTTTTTTTTGTTCAGACCATTATTCTGATCAATAACCTTTCTAATTTGAGAAGCCACTTCAACTCTCAATTCGTTTTTTCTTTGTAGCTATTTCAGCTCTCGTATCATCATTTTGACCAGCAAT